>JAVTVX010000035.1:21625355-23042855 GCA_033439265.1 Dillenia suffruticosa
TATTTGATTCTATGTTCAGTTCATCTCTTTCAGGTGTCCTTTGGATACAAAAGATACTATACAACACTTTGTAACTTAAGATAGTTGACATTTTTATAAATTTGCCGTATTGATGCCCTTACTCCCAAGGAACATCTCCGACCAGCATCCAATCACCATCTTTGTCTTCATAGGTGAGCACATATTCAGAACCATGGCGAAGATCCGTCAACCGACTCTCACTCAGCCCATCTCCTCCCAGATTTCCATGAGAGCCAAATTGCCCTGCTTCCATTCACAGATACTTGAAAACTTCTCCAACTTTATTTGAGAAAGAAAAGACAGACTTACGACAGCACTCAGTTTTGTGAACATATTTTTTGATCAAGAGAGCAAGAAAGCTGAACACGAAAGGGGTTGAGGTTTAAATGAAGAATAGGATTAAAATGCGGCTCCTAACTTGCAAACTTGCTATGCAGATGTTGTGCAACTCAGGCATTGCAATTTCAAACATTTATCTAAAATGGGAAGAAGAAATTTTGAAAATCTCTCTCGCTTACTTTTAATTTTAACTAATGTACTACCAAAGTATTTTAGATAGATCAAGAAACAAGCTTTATAGTGAAAGGTGTGAATGAAGATATCTAAACATATAGGCTAGTGCAACTCAGAGAGGAGTTGCCCTTCCATAAACCATCATTAATCAGCTAAACAAGTAAGAGAACGCTCTACCTTTTGAAGATACACTAATAGCTTAGTACACAGAAAACCTTACAAAATCGGTGCAATATTGACGTGACTCTGACTGGATAAAGTTTCTCAAAGCTACCTGGCTTATCATTAATGGTCTATTAGGGGTTCAAAATCCCTCTCTTCCTAATTTTCTCCTTTTGTTGAACTCTCCTTTACCCTACCTACTCCGATGAATGATGTTATGGTACAGTCAATCTTGTAAAGTTTTCTTTTTTTTTTTTTTGGGAGTGGGTACAGAGGGAATCATGTTATGCGGAACAATTGTCGACAATATTCATTTTTCTCCTTCAGGATTTTACTTTGCTAAATCATTCTTGTCCAAGCCTCTTTCAGAAATAAGATTAGAGGAAAGAGGCACCTTTACTGTTTCAGATGCAAATTATCATTTGTTGCTAGAGACCAACACCTGATTAAACTGTCAAGCCATGGGAATGGGATGTGCATAAATCTCCATGCGTTTCAATGGCTAATTAAATAAATGCAAGTGCGTCTAGACAAGAAGACATGTATGCACGAAGAGAGACAAAATAAGCAGTCAGCAGATAAAACCTCACCAATTGTCAAACAACTGAACATCTTCTCCAGTGCAGAGGAGAGTTCCAAATAGCTGCTGTGGGTATTAATATCAACTTTTCTCAGGTATGGAGCACCATCCATGCTGACCTTAACATAAAGACATACAGAACCCAGGTCATCATCTTTCTTTACTGCATTTGTAGCATTGTGTTCTTCCGGAAAGATCGAATAGGAGGGCCATCCTATCACCTGTGCTCTGTAATGCAGAAGATAAATTGAGTCCATTTTATTCATCTGGTGAAACAATCATGAGTGAGTGAACGAAATATTTATATGACAGATGATAAAAAAAGGTAAGGGGGTTCGATTTCACAATCATGAGCTATCCACATTTGGGTTCATTCACTGCCATGCCAAAAGAATGAATAATTGGGAGTTTAGGAGAGAAAAGAAAAGAAAAATCAAGAAAGAAAAGAAAAGAAAAGAATCGAGGGGAGAACCGCGACAAAGTCGAGAGGAGTCTGCGGGGGAGGGAGAGAGAGAGGGGAGAAGAGCGGCGGGGGGAGGGAGGAGGGCGGCGGGGGAAGGAGAGAGAGGGGAGAACCGCGGAGGGGTGCAGAGGGGGGAGGGCCGCAGAGGGGGGAGGGAGGGAGAGAGAAGGGAGGGGCCGGCGGGGGGTTCGCCGGGGGAGGGAGAGAGAGAAGAGGGGAGGAGCGTGGCGGGGGGCGGAGGGGGGAAGGAAAGAGAGAGGGGAGGGGCGCAACGGGGTGCGGAGGGTGGGGAGGGAGAGAGAGAGGGAAGGGCCGCGGGAGGCGGAGGGGGGGGAGGGAGGCAGGGAGAGAAGAGAGGGGAGGGCCGCCGCGCTCCTCCTCTGTCTCTCTCTCCTCCCCCCCTTCGCCTCCCGCTCCTCCCCTTTGTCTCACTCCCTCCCCCCTCCCGCCCCCGCAGGAGGAGCGCGGCGCCCTTGCTCTCCTCCTCTGTCTCTCTCTCTCCCTCCCCTCCGCCCGCCACTCCTCCCCTCTATCTCCTCCCTCCCCCCTCCGCCCCCGCGACCCTTCCCTCTCTCTCTCTCCCTCCCCCCTCCGCACCCCGCCGCGCCCCTCCGATCTCTCTCTCCTCCCTCCATCGCGCTCCTCCCCTCTTTCTCTCTTCCTCCCCCAGTGAACCCCCCGCCGCCCTCCCCTCTGTCTCTCCCTCCCTCCCCCTCTGCGGCCCTCCCCTTTGTCTCTCTCCCTCCCCCTCCGCACCGCGCTGCAATCCTCCCCTCTCTCTCTCTCCATCCCCCGCGGACTCCTCTCTCTCTAGACTCTGTCGCGGGTTGAAGACGCAACACAGTATGTCACGTTTTCAACTTTCGACAAATATGGGTTAGAAACAAAAATATTTCCGTTTAGGTTTTTTTTTTTTTTTGAGTTATTTCGGTATAAAACTCCATTTTCTCCCCTAATCTCTTCTCTTCTTCCCAAGTCTGTCCATCCAAACGTAGTGAAAAAGACACCAAACCATAGACTGATACACAACACGAAGGAAACCAAGTCTATACTTAAAATCAGTCACGGCACAATCTTGACCATCCCAATATGCTAGTCCATCATATGAAACCACCAAACCTAGAATTTGAGAGAAAACATAAATAATTAAAAAAGATAATAATAAAGGATCAGCTTAAGAAATTTTCAAAAGACAAGAACTCCACCACCCCCCAAAGACAAAAAAAAAAACCAAAACAAACAAACAAACAAACAAACAAACTAAAGAACATGAAATAAAAAAACTCAAATCTACTAGAAAGAATGGTTCAAACAAGAGCCACAAGTCAATTACTTCGCCAAAATATCAACTTAATAAATTTTCATAAAAAATAACTTCAAAATCAAACTAGAGCAACAAGCCAAATTTAAACAGTAAAAAAGAGCATAACAAGAATTCCAGCTATAAGAAGGCAAATTACTTTGCTGCAGGAGCAACCCCATGACTACTTGAAGTAGAAATCTGAGGTTTCTTCTCCTGATTAGACTTAGGAACCTCTTTCATCTCTGGCCCAACAACTGATTTTTCACCATTCGTGCCCCCAGGAGAGAACAAAACACCATTGTTCTGGAAATCAGGATCAGCAGACAAAACCCATTTCCCAGCACCATCAATAGCATCAGAAAAACCTCTCTTTGCACCAGAAGACACAACAAAGCTAGCCTTGACAAACCCGTTTTTGTCCTCTTCTCTCTCAGGAGATTCAGACCCAGGTAAGCCAAGTCTGAGCTCAGTAGCTTTCATGCATCTTCTCCTTTCATCATCTTCAGTAACAACATTAGGATTTTTCACTTTCTCTGAGGTTTTTTCCATTGGAGGAATCTCTGAAGATAAGCCTATGTAATCATGTTCTAGTGGCACGGACATCAAATTTTTTCAACTTTGAGAAAAAAATGCCAAACAGAAAAAGTGGAAGATTGGACGGTTTTAAACTATGTTAAAGAACAAAACACCAGAAATGCGGAGTCTGGGAGTGGCGTTGATGATGATGAAGAAGAAGAAGAAGAGAAGCTTCTTTGGCTTTTGCACAGTCCCTCCTATTACCATATGCTCTTATATTCCCGCCCTCTCTCTCTCTCTCTCTCTCTCTCTCTCTCTCTGTAATTTAAGATTGTGACTAATTAACCAAATCCAGAAATTAAAAAGAAAAAATGCTAACAAAAAAAGAGGCTACTTTAATTTTTATGATTAAGAGAATTTTTTCATAAAAAATAGAATAATTCAAAAACACAAATATTAAAAAAAAAATTAATACAACTCGTACAAAACCTGAGACTTCTGATTTAACAAATGATGTTTCAAAAAGCAATTTCATAGAAAGGAAAAAAAAATTAGAAAATAAAAATAATATACTTATTCCTTACTTCTCAAAAAATAATAATAACAATAAAAAAGATTAAGAAAAAAGTGAACTCCACCATCAAATAGATTAATGCACTTGCAGTATTATTTCAAATTATAAATTAATGTTCCTTGGCCCAAAAAAAAAACGCATAAATCAATGTGGTAATAATCATTTCTTGTTGGTATAATCACACGAATATATGTCCATTCTCCGTATAAAATCGAAAAATATTTTATGTACATAAAAAATAATCACATGAATATTAATATTATATATATATTTGGTGAAGGGGATATATATATATATATTAACAAATCATTGAAAGAAAGTTCAGTATAAAAAAAAAAAAGAAGGATCATTTATAGTGGACATAATTTTATTTCTTTTTATGAAATAATTTTTAAATTTTAATTAAAAGATATTGTAAGTAAAAAAATAAAATTAAAAATAAATTTGGTAAAGCTTATGAACAAAATGATAATATATGGTGGACAAGAGAATCAAACTTTAGGAACTTGGGTCCCACACCCATACAAAAATGGGCCTACGTGGCAAAAATTGATCCCCTTCGCGGCGGGGCCCAAAGAGCCCAGCAATGCTCTATCATCCACCAAGTGGGACCCCAAAAGAGGTTTGGCCGCCACTCTACTCTACTACCCTAAAACACTAGGCGTGGGCACTTTTAACTCGTGAAGGGCTCTGTACCCTCCCCGCCTCAGATGAATAGTGTTCTGCCAACTTCAACTCTCTCTTTCTTTCGAGGGTCCTAGGGCCCTACCCTACTAATTCCTAATAGTGGGCATTTGTGGGTCCCCCTTGTTCTGCACCTTTTGATCCCCCACCAAACGAACCCTTACATCCTCTTGTACGAACCAGATAAGCTACGCCAACGAGCCCTTTTTCTTTTGCGTGTAAGTCTGCTCATCGAACGATATAAATATATGGGTAAAGTTGAAAATTTATTTTCAGAGGGGAAAGTATAATATATATTTTTTTATAAACTATTGGTAAGTAAATTGATTTCAATTACGATAATAATTTTTATTATACATAAAATTTGAATTTAAATTGAAAAGTTAAGTAAAATGTAATATAATAATTAAAATAAAGAGAATGGATATTATAATTTTTTAATAATAAAAATTATTTTAAACTTTTGTATTTAATTTTAATTTTTTTCAAAAGACATTTGTCCCACACCTCCGTTGTCGCTGCATGAATACATTAGGGTTCGAATTTATAAAAATGTATTAACTTTTATTAAAACTATCTCACTAAATACTTAATCCCCACTAATAGAATAAATTGAACAAAAATTATGTAATAAAAAGATCGAATGTTTTATAACAATATGATACAATTAGATAGCGAAACAGCTAGCATTGCACCCTCGATCTAAAAAGATTACAGGTCCAACCTCTCTTTTGCTTTTCTCCAATGGAAAAGTTTTCATTGAACCCAAAGTGTTCAATAAACCAATAATTGCCGACTGAACAAAGCAACTCGTGTTTCACCCACATTTCCGCAAAGAAAAAACCTTGGTAACAGACTATTGTTTTCATGTGATGACCTTGAAGATCATGTTGGCACAACAATGCATCAGCTTTCTATTTTGTTGCTCAATATTCAGTTAATTCTGCATTTTGAATCAACTGAGCAGAAGGTAATGGATTCAGCCAATCATGGATGAGCCCGTCAGTAACATACTGCACAAGTATTCGTCTGAGGTTCATAGCTCGAATCTCCCTTGAAATTTTCTTGAATGATGATAAATTTATGTCCTGATAACTGATCCACTCTCTAATGGATCCCAAGCCCCAACATAGATCCGGGGTTCGCTCAGACTACAGAGTGGTGTGACAATAAATACGGTGGTTTTAGTTCCCAATTCAAGTGTTGATCTTCCTTGTACACCATTTTAATATATTTATAATATCTAATAACCAAAAACTAGGGTAAAAAGAATCAAGGTAGAGAGAGAAATCTTAAAATCGAAATACCTCTGTCATATATTAATGGTTCTGCACAAAGACATCCACATCTAGGGTTTAATGCAACATACATTAGCACCCAATCTATACGGGAGCTACCTCAAATCAAAGGAACAAGAGGAACATGTGAAATTACAAAAACCAAACAGGTCCTTAAATAATGCTCAACAGGTGATAAGGTTGTCATAATCGAACCAACGACTTTCCAAGAGCAAAAGGGAGACAGCATGAATCTCAAAACAGCACTGCCAGGCCCCCTGCAAGATTTGATTAAACAAGAGGAATCCAAGCCTTTAGTTTCCAAGGGCCATCAATGGCTCCCATGAATATTGGCAACATCTGCCCAGTCAGACAAAAATATTGCCAGTGAACCATGGACTCCACCGATGAATAACTGGATCCTAAGAAGTTGCTCTTACCGATAACCAAGGTCATAAAATATGTGATTAACAAGATCAGGAATACGCAGTGCATATGTATGCATAACATTTGTTGTGTTGTGTTGCTGAGAGCTACGTTGCATAGAAATGGAATGCGTACAAAACGATATGGAAATGGGTACCAGTCCCCCTAAAGGGTTTTTGAATGTACATATATTAACTATGTTTCTCCCCTTCAAATATCTTCTTTTTGAATATACAATTATACACCATGAGATATCTCAGGTTACTGGTTAATCTTTTATTTTATATAGCGGGTGAATTTATAAAATTATGATAAAGTTACTTCAACCATTATTTTAGGTGTTCAATTTCTAGTAGCACCTTCTTTTTCTACATATTGCCTACTCTGGATTCTGTGCGTTTAGTGGGATGTTATAAACTGCAGGTAGTTTTTGTTCAAATAATTGGAGACTTTCACCGACCTGAAAAGAGGCCAAAGAAAGGATAGACAATAATAAGTGCAAGATTATGATGGTGCCACACAATGAGAACTAGTATGGTATCAGGACATGGAGTCTAGACAGCTACTCAAGGTACGCCACATGCATTGAGATCCAAAGTTGCAAGCCCGATGCCATGCAAAAAGCATCTTCCACAGTGAGTCCAAAATAACCTTAGATGTTCTTAATAGCATGAAGAGCGCATGAGTCAATGAAGGGGAAAAATAAGAGACAATTTTGGCATCCATGAAATGGCAGTAAAGATGCCCCACACGATGCTTACATCCGATCATTTTGCAGATATTTTGGATGAAAGTTCGATTGAGAAGGTATATGCAGGGAGTGCAAGAAACAATCACTTTCAATTCCTACTGGTCCAGCTTAATAAACCATCCCTATATGCTCATGCACCCTTCGACATGCTTGCATGCGTGTATGAAAGAGAGATGCAGTAATTGCCAGAAAGATTCATCGCTAATTTCGAATGACCATTCACCTTCTAACACTAAACATTGACATAATTAGAATCAGACATAATTAGAATCAGATCTCTCTTCTGATGACACCACATTGAAACAATTGGAAGGAAATACAATGTTGCTATAATTGCTGATATTACCTTGGGTTAATCAGTCACAGACAATACAACGAGCTTTTTTATGTGGCCCAATTAAAGCCTGATCACTCTGCATCATATAAAACAGATAAGATTGATTACCAACAGCTTTAAGCCAAGTGGGTTCCAACTTTACCTGAAATAAAGCATCTTAAGGAAGCATAACAATAGCCAAGGCAGTTTTTTATTAACTTGGGAGAGGTATATTGACAACACTTGTGTAAAGGTCACTTCTCACAGGAGGAAGTAGACATAAAAGCTGGAACTAGAAAGCACTTTACAATACATATAGTGGAAAGGGGAAGTTCTAAAGATTCAGGTACAAGCAAGTAAACACAGAGTGGCTCTCCGGATTTTCTGCTAGAAAGTGTCCCTCTAAAACAGTTCACCTTATTCATAGATACATCGTACCTAGACATGTTCAGTGCATCAGAAAGGCTACTGAGAAAGACCATGGCTCAAAGAGCAAGCTTAACATTTAACGTGTATTAATGGGTCCCATACTGTAACCATCAAATGAATACGAGTAAGGGGGGCTGAATCTCTCACCTCACACCAGCAGTCTTCATGCACTTTGTAGAAAATGAAAGGGTCACACATTCAATCTAACTTCAGAACCACAAGGAAGCTTCAATCCTTCCATAAAACCGTCAAATCAAATGTCAACACAGACAGCTAAGAACTTATTCACAGTTAGAATGTCACAACAAGTGAATAAATCAAAACAGAAAAGAGAAGCAGATAAGAGTTATGATGCACTATGGAGCAACTTAAGTAACCCTTTTAGGTTCCTAAAAGTGATGTCAATTGCCCTCCAAAGAAGAAAAAGTTAACAAAGTTTAATAATATTTTGAATAATTAGCAAACAATTAAGAAGAAATATTTAAATAGCTAAGGGTGCATTTAGTTGTGGAAAACAACAGTGTTTTCCAAAAATTGTTTTCTAAAAAAATGAAACTGTACTCAAATACTCCACTTTTCAATTTTTAGAAAATAAAAATTAGAAAATATAGTTTTCCGATTTATAAAAAAAAAATAGAACACAGGCTTAGAGTTGTTTTCTACTATTTTCCATTATAAATAAAATCCGTGTTTTTTAAAATTCTCCAACTTTGGAGAATTGGAAAATACGGAGGGTGAATGGGCTCATTTAATTGGAAGGGGTTAGGTATAAAAGTCTGCTTTCTGAATTATAATTGAACAAATTTTTCAGTTTTCTGAGTTAGAAAAATATGTATCTTTTGAACAGATTTTCTAAATTTTCTACTCTTTTCTTTAGAGATAGAAAATATGAGAAAATTAGAGATAGAAAATTAGAGAATATTTTCCATAACTAAACACACCATAAATGATTCATGGACTTCTGCAAATTGCAGTTTGAATGACAGGATTACTATGATACAAAGAAAATGAAGGTATCACTTTTCACAGTTATAGCATAGTGGTATAGGGTGGTTGCATCCCTCACTTGAGGTCAAGCATTTGATTCTCCCTCCCCTTCAACAAGCCAAAGAAAAGGCAATTTAGAAAATGTGACACCAAGTAGCACAAGCAAAATAGCATATTCTCTGTATTCAGATTGATCACAATAGCAACACATGAAAACCAAAAGAAATGTTAGATTCAAGATTAATACATAGGCAACCATGACTACTACATTCGTGATAGAGAGCAGCATATTGGCAGGAAAGTTGTCCTATAAATCACCAACACAAAATCTTTAGTTGGTTATACAGCAGTAGTTACTGGATAAAATGGCTGCTAGCTTTCGCTGCATGTTATACGAAATGTACCACTATTGTTTGTACAAATCATGAAAGCAAAAAATGTCGAGTTCAGATACTTTATCTATCTTGGCCTATAATTCAACTTCACCCTATTAAAACATCACAATTTTGAGATGGAAAATGAATCTAAAACAATTCAATATGGCAATCCAGATATGTACTTTTATAATTAATTCCAAAATATTTATATACTGCAGTTAATTATTCCCCAAGGAAATGGATCCAAGATCAAATGTCCTCTTTTGTTGAAAAATCTCTTAAAATATCCCAACAACTGCCGATTCAAATAGCGAGTGAAAAATCACTTCGAGAAGACGAAAAGGTAGCCTAGCACACAAAACTCCTCTTGCCATAGGGTAAAGATCGGGCTACAGAGAGAGATCCGTGGCTAACAAAAGGATTTTCATGATATAAACCCAAGGTGTCTGGGTTACAATAGGGTAGGTAACCTTACCTATGCACGATTCCCGCTTCTTGCTTTGACGGGAAGTCGGCACAATTTCTTCCAATGTTATATCATTTAGTCACTATAGGCATATATGATCATCCAATTGTAGTATACATTTATATGAAGTGTGGGCCTTAAAACTAGTAATATCAAAATTTGATGACATTCGGAAATTCCTATCCATGTGAAATCTTTCAAAATACCTTTTTGGCACCAGCAAGAACCTGATTTTATCTCTCTCTCTCTCTCTCTTCCCTTGCCACTTCAGTTTGCACCCCCTCTAACAAAT
Organism: Dillenia suffruticosa; assembly: GCA_033439265.1. NCBI lineage: Eukaryota > Viridiplantae > Streptophyta > Magnoliopsida > Dilleniales > Dilleniaceae > Dillenia > Dillenia suffruticosa. Next base: position 21,635,493 of record JAVTVX010000035.1, read on the forward strand.
TCCTGCTTCGAAATGGAAGAAAACCCAAGTCTGCTTATCATTTCGCCTTGAAGTAACATAAACTCATTCAGCTTCTCTTCTTTCTATTACTTTTTTCAACAACAAGAGTCTTGATTAAAATTCCAAGCAACCCAGAACCTTTTTGGCCCGCATGCCACCACCTCTAAAACAGCAGTAAACTACATAACAAGTCTTCACCTACATCATCCTAAGCCATCCAAATAACAGACTTCTCCCTTAATTGATGGAGTTTCCCCTTTCCTGGACCAAAACTCCAAGCTTATAACTCAAGTCCACCTCAAAACTTAAGTTGAAAGCAAAATGATTTCTCCATTCTTCCCATATACAGTAATCATCATACAATCCTTATAATCCAAGCTACAATGGCTAAACTACACACTTCCTTCTCTTTGGCCAACAAACCCAGAAGAAAACACCAAATGCACCATGGACACTTTCCATCCCATGATTTCAATAGCCCTTGTTTGTGTTATTTTTTCTAATCCCTCCTTTTCTCAACTTGTTGAACAAATCTGGAGTCAGTCATCTAACACGGAACACAAAAATTTTGCAATTAGCAACATGGCAAAATCATAAAGCCAATGCTGAATCATTCAACCAACCTAATAATGTATGCTTACATTAAATCCCCCCCCCCAAAAAAAAAGGAGAAGAAATGCACTCGGTTGACCTTATTTCAATAAGTCAAAATGGAAAATAAAGTAGTTCATACAGAAAATACAACAAAGTGATGTACAATTACTAAGTTAAAACTAAAGGAATAGATCTCAGAAGATGTTACCTGAAGGGTGCCAAAGGGATGCAGCATCCACACCAAGAAAAAGTAACTGCACATTCTTCAATTTCTTTCTTCAATGGCTTAGGCTCGAATCCCGTAATGACCTGGCAAAAAATATTCTTGTCCATATCACAGTAAAGTGCCAATTGCTTCCTAATTAATCTTTGACCATAAATAAGTTTCTGGGAGATCAACAGAGTGAGGAAAGAGAAAAATAGGGCATCTTTCAAGAAATGATTCATAAAATGTGACAACATAGAATTGTCTAAATTGGTTGAACCGAATCTCAACAAACAGAGGAAGCAACTGTTATGTCATAGTGGTTGAAGTAGAGACTTCAAGAAGCATCCGAGAGCTTGATGTAATAAAGTAAAATCAAATTGCTGACTGACTGGTCAAGCAGGAAAGGTCTTCCGAAAAGAGTTAACCAAATAAGCTCTCCAAGATACTTACGACCTATGTGTTGCAATTTTGAATTCAAAAGGGTTGTCACTGGCATCCATGAGCCATATGGTGCAATAAAAATATAATTAAGATAAACCAAATTCATGGGGGGGTAAAAACTGATAGTATGAAACAGTTGATACCTTCATGGTCAAGTAAATAAAAAGTGCACAATTATTTTCAGAAAACAAGAGGCGTTGGAAAAAACATTCATCGGAAAGAACATCACATAAGCTTTGCAACCCGTACTCTTACAAAAAATAGATACATATGAAGAGACAAAAGAAGAAATTATTCAGCAGCAACTTTCAGAAGATCTTTCCATGAGGTTAATTTTTCTCTAGGTTTGTTTCTCAAACTCCCAAGCCTCTTCTCTTCAAAATCAATCCTTTCCCAGCCACTGAATGGCACAAATTTGCAATTTCTACCATCCAATAACTGAAGCAGTCCTTCTCTTCCTGCCTTTTGGGAGCCAATCCCTGAAGCGAATACTCCTTGTTCAAGGTCTTCGGATATGCTTGAAACCTGATATGCTTATGGCACATTAGCAAAGCTTATTATGCTAAAGAAAACCTCACAATTGATCTAGATTCAAGTGATAGCAGATTATTCAAATCATAATCCATGGTAATCAATGTTCAAACTCTTGTAACAGATACAGTTAACTTAGATGCATGCAGTGAAATGTTGGATATTCTTACTGTTTCTTCAGCACAATAAAGGTTTGTAGCAATGATCCCAGTTGGACCTCTTTTCAACCATCCAACAACATATAATCCCTTCTCAATCTGCGTAGCTCCATCTGAGACATTGTTTATGACTCGACCTTGAATGTTTGGAACAATCCCTAGGGAAAAGGAAAGTCACAGAAGGTAAGGAAAACAATACAGAACCTTCCGATCTGGTTTTTGCAAAATTGGAGCCAGACCTGCGTCTGCCACATGTTCTAAATGAGGACTGAAGTTCAGTTATTAAGGTATACATGCAGTTTCATAATTAAAAACTTCATGCGGCATATAGGTCTGATGAACAAAGAGAACAGACTTCACATACCAAGAATACTCCATCACATGTTTATCTCATGTGAGGTCAGACCACCCATTTGTTATGCCAAAAGTCTTACAATACAATGTCATAGGAACTCCCAGACTACCATATACCAAAAAAGATGTCATGTATGGTCCATCTAAACCCTTATTATGTAAAAAGCATGTATAATAGCAAACAAAAAATGCAAAAGAAAACAAAGCACACAAAGAACAAGCAGAAACAAGTGGTTAGGCAGCCTACATCAATGGATGGAGAGGACTGAAATTCAGTCAAAGAGAGGTACAGGCATGGAGAACAAAAGCTCTGAAAGTCAAAGCTCCAATATACCCCAAATAAAAGAGAGAACTAAATCTAAAGCCCTAGAGGAAACAAGATATATATACACAACTGCAAGAACAGCATAATGTTTTGAAGCGGGTAGGGTTTGCACCGCTGGGATGAAGTCTGTATAATGTAACAGTTGCATCTTTTCACGAATAACTGTTGAACTCAGAAAGATAACCTGTTTGCAGCAAGCTACTGCAGTTTTCATACCTTTATGATCATCAAAGGGTAAGCCATCAACCGGTACAGATTTGTAACCAATGCTCTTCAATACCATCCTGCAAGAAAGGAAGAAAAGCCAAGCCTTTACAAAATTTGCAAATAGCTACAAATGCCAAAAGAGGGAAAACAAGTTGCAGCAACCTCTATTCCCCAGTAACAAATTGCATTTAACACATTTTCCTACAATAAATTTTGGTCAAAACCCTTCCTCGATATGCTCACATTACTTAATCATCATCATAGAGGTCCTGCACTTAAATATTCTTCTTATGGTCTTATTTCATTATGTGGCCAAGTGACACAGATATTCGTGCCCTACTCTGGCATAAGCTTCAGAAATAATTGAAACGGATTATAATTCAAAACCAAGAAAAGATACTCAAACACATTGCTATCAGCTATTTAAAGTGTTATAGTGTTGCAACATTGTTGGCTATGCTGATAGCCACAGCCAGAGTTCTATGAAGATTACCCGCAACCAAGGTCTTCAAACTGTCCAGTGCCAACAGCGATTTGTTTGCCGGAGCCCCCCACTTCTGCAATATGAAATCCGCACATCATAACTAGACACTGATGTCAGGGTATTCTTCTACAAACTGGGTTGAAAACAATTACTTACTGCTTTTATCAGAAATATCATGGACCTCTTTCCTAAGACTCTCTCAAAACTTACTCTAACACAACATCCTAGAACTTCAATACAGAAACTCGGCATTAATGAAGTGCATTTGCCCTACTCAGTTTCAGAAATACAATTAAATTGCAATGTAGAACATGATAAATTAATTTCAGACACAATGGAGACCTATGGAGACTCAATGCAACCTTAAGAAAGAACAAATACCGTGAAGAACTGTCTTCTCAAAGTGCACACCAGCAACGTGGCCATCGTTGTCATCCGATGGGATTAAGTGATCTGGTTTCCTGAAGAAAACAAAATGAAGCTCTCGCTGACTGGAACTGGGACAAGAAGATCCTGAAAGAGCTGCCTTAGAGAGCAACTCATAAACCCTCCTTTGAATTCGGTTATTCTTCAATACTTCCTTTTCCCGATAAGAGTATTGAATTACAAATAACATTAATAGAGAACACCAGGCAACAAAAGAAGACAATGACATGCGAGAACACTATCATTGTGTAGTAACTTCCAGCTCCATCTCTTGTAACAATATCTCAATGATTTGAATTTCTAATCATGCAACACAACAGAAGCACCCTTTATTAATTAACGATCACCTTGAAAACGAAGTACCATCAACCTAGTGGAATTGTTACAACTTGCAGCCAAAGAACCATTAGAATTGAAGATGGCTGCAATGGAATTTTTGAGGTAGAGGAGGGGCCGATGACAATCTTTCAGCTCCCAGGGCTCTTTAGAGAAAGGAAGGGAAATGCAAACATCAGAAATTTTTGTAGATAGCATAGATGTATACATGCTCCTCTGCAATATTATGGAAGGAAATGAAGAAAAGAAGAGTTGCAAAGGAGCCAAGTGGAATGTGACGGTTATGTAGCTTCTTCTACCCTTATCTATCACGATTGAATTCATTGTTCCAAGGTTGTATTTTCAACTTTATATTTCAAAATATTCAGCCAAGAATGTTTAGATATGAGGCAAAAGCATTTTACTTCATTCTAATCCATTCTCATATGTCAATTACTTACTCTAGCTCTTACCACATATTAAATGTAATCCTTCCAAACTTATGAAATTAAAAATTCATCCTAAATACCCTCTTTGTCATCTTCTAGCCAACCAGAGAAGAGAAAGGAAGAAAAACAAGGATGTTGAAAATGATACTCCGCACAATAGCATGTCACCATCCAAATGAAGTGTCATGCGCCTCTCATTTGGCTAGATTCTCCTTAAACTTTCTGTACTCTCATAATAATGAAATAGAGCATGCTGACGGCATCAATGTTATACCTCATCCACTGGAGTTGTACGCAAGTCAGCTTCCTTAATGTGAACATTCAAATCTTTTATGCCTGCAAGATACACCACCACACACTTTAACATATTAGAAAAGGGTGAAATTATACCCATTCACCCCCAGAAAACTGGGATAAGCACACACATTGGATTTAGCTAGTGAATCATTAGGATATTCCAAAATGGATCCTCTTTTAACACTTCTGAGAGAGTAAATTGCATCTACATTAGCAGCATACAAGGTAGCTTATCACCCATGACACATAAGCAACCTCTTTCCGACTCTTCTTTAAGCCCTCCCAAATGCAACGAAAGCAATCTTGTTACATAGCACCAATGTACCAATATATTGGTTTCTGAATATCATAACATCTCTTCGATCCCAATGCACCAAAGAATTGCTATTATACACCCTCCCTAGCAATTTAGTATCCTCTCTTCTCCTAAAACCTCTTGACTATGTGACAAGCAATCATTCACACTTGCCGAACATATCCAATGCTCATCTTATACACCAAACAATCCATTCCACGTCTCCTAGCTATGTGATTGTAGAACAAAAGTGGTCTCAAGATTCATTAATCTTACAACACATAACAAAGAAATTCAGAGAAAGAACTTGGGGAAAAAACAAAAGTTATTGTCAATTAATAGAAACGCATATTCTCTATCTTCATTAGTGAAGTGCGAATAAAATCACTTATATATGGATGAAGTGTGCCCCTTATGTTCAAGATTTTCTACTAAAGAAAAACACATGTTAAAGTAAGTTGTGCTTTAAGGATTCACAAGAGGATAAAGCTAGTTATCCAATAACTCATTATCCTCAACCTCCTCAAGTACAGCAAGCATGCAACCGTTTAAGCTCGGGATTGATCCTATTGCCATAGGCAGCTTTCTAGGCTTCTAGAACCTTGCTCGACAGGCTTGCACCATGCACCTGTCTATTGATTAAATTGAGTTAACTCGTCAGAAGTGTCACCGAAGGTCAACTTGTTCATTCATGTAATTTTAATCATAAACTTATGAACAGAGGATAGTACATAAACAAAGAAGACGGTATTCAAAAAATAAATAAATAAATAAATAAATTGATATCATACCCAGTCCATCAAAGAAATGATTTCTTTGATTAAAATTAAGTGAATAAGATAAACATTGAAAATTACCAAGCAATTCACGCAACTCTTTTGCAGTGCATGCAGCCTGTGCTGGACCACGTCTCCCAACCAGATACACTTTCCTGTGTTAAAATGTTAACTAGATGTTATTGCCAACAAACTAGCTAAAACCTCTCGAATATTCCTTGACACATGAACACAAACCTCACAGAGCTCTCCTCCAGAGCAGCCAAAGCATGGCTAGCAATATCAGTTTTTGCCAATTCCGTTGTGTGTTGCAAAAGGACTCGGGCAACATCAAGGGCAACATTGCCCTGAGCAAGTAAAAGATTTATAGGGGGTTAAATCGCAGTAAAGTAATAGATCATAAACAGCAAGCAATAGAATAGAGACATTCCCCTCATTTCTTTACTACAAACTTGGGCAAAACAATTTCTACAACACTAATACTGTTGCTATTTGCATCATGAAAATCACTTCAAGCAATGAAGTTAATGCTTCAGAAAATATTCATGTGCAAATGCCATTAAACAATTATATAGCTTAAGAAGTTAATTAGATGAGCTATTTATCTCTATTTTAAAGGCAATATCACGTTTTATTTCAATAACAGAAAACATTAGAAGAATATCTACCATTTTTAACTCCAAGGTTGAATGAAAAAAGAAAAGGCTGACCAACAAGACAGGATGGCGACAGAGGTCTTTGAAAGTTATTGGAGGAAATAAATATAAATATTATAGCATCGATTTTAGCATTTCTATAAGCATCCTAGAGTTAATAATAAGAAACTAGTATATGAATGACAAAGGTGGAGCATTATTGGATTATGATCAAGGTAAAAAGACTTGTCGCATGAAACAGCAGTAAATTAAGTCAGCAGGAAAAAATTGTAATATAGTTTCAAATTTTCATATTACTGATATAAGCTTGACTATTGTAAACATCAAACATAAACAATGTACTAATGCTCCAACATCTCTAATAAAAGGTAGGCAAGAAATTAAAAATTCTGCACAGCCGGCAAATCATTAGACTGACTTTTCCACCAAGGGATTCATGGAATTTCTGTGCACGGTGTCGGGTGATATATAGAAAAGCTGAAAGGCATAAAGAAGCTGCCACTGTTTTCTGGAATGATGAGAACATAACTGTGAAAATCCAAATTGCTACCATAGAGGTGGATCACCTCACTATTGGGGAAATTGTTACAACGATATCATGCAGAATTCTTTCTTTTCTTTCTTTGCAGCTCAGACTAGACAAATTCACTAAATGCTCTAGCCATATTAATGATTTATCTTTGCTTGTCAATGCTTCCAATAATTGGGAACAACCTCCTCCCTCTGTACCATACTCTTTCTAATTCAAGTATGTTTTTGAACCAATAAAGGGAGCAAAGAGAGGAGTCAGATAAGCAAAAGATGTTCCAAAAGTCATAATGAGAAGCCCTTTGGATATAGAGTGCTTCAAAGAGCTATCGCTATGCATTAACATAACACTTCAGGAACTGGTAAGGACATTTGAAAGCCAACCAAATGAGCAAGAGCCAAAATTTTGGATGAAAAAAGTGGTACAGAAAATGCAAATAGTCATAATGTGCATGTCATCTAATCCATGAGTGTAAAGAGGTGCATTATCATGCCTTCACAATAACAGATTAGTTATTAAATGTCCAAGAATTACAAGGAAAAATTATTTGGATTACCTGTCCGAGAACAACAACAGTATCAGAGCTCTTCAAGTCAGGAGACAGGTGTGAACAATCTGGGTGCCCATTATACCACCATACAAACTCCCTAGCTGAGTATATACCTGCCAAATCCTTGCAAAAAGCAACAGAGCCAAGTTAACCCAAATTTTGCATAGCCAAATTTTGCACATCACAAGACATAAAAATTTATTTTACACGTTAATCTAGTAAGAACTGCAATTTCATCAAGCAGTAATTGCGATATTTGAACCTAATTTTACAAATATAAAAATAAATAACGTACTTCCCCTGGAATATCAAGATTTCTGTCACTTTCAGCACCATAGGCCAGCACAACCTGCCCAATTGCATTCATGTTTGAAGTCATATAAGCACCTGTTTAGAAAAATAACTGAGGGTTGCTTTCCATTAACAATCATATTAAAAGATAGTGCCTTACCACATGATACAGCTCACGGAGCTCATACAGTGAAACTGCTGACCCAAGAGTGACATTCCCAAAGAATGAGCAGCAATCATTCAAGGCAACCCGGGAGAACTGATTAATCACAATCTGTTGCAAGTTTTCTGGTAAATTACGCTCAATTAAGAGAATATTTTACAGTTCATTAAAAAAAAAATCCAATATTCGTAATGTTAAAGCTCCTAATATCATAATTGACTTCATGATGCTACTTAATAATTAGAAAACACGACAATGTGGGCCCAGACAAAGTTTCAGAAATCCTTTTATTAGAGCGAAACATAGTAGTGATAGTTTTGCCACTTAAACGTAGAAATTTTTAGTATGTTCAAGAGATATGTATAATCAACTCAAATATAGGACAAGGAATGTCTTAACCACAATGAATTGTCAAGAAATTACAGTTCCACTTTAATTCATACAAATCACTATCATGTTTTACTCGATGAAACCATAAAAAAGGTTAAAAAAATAAAAATAGAAAGTCCAACGAAGCAACAGAAAGCCAACATCTTCCAGAAATCATATGGACGTTATACTGCAAAATTAGCAAAATTTAATTTTATCCATACCGCTATTACCAGTCGAAGCCCTCATTGTGTAATCCATATTCATGATACAAGTTTGCAAGAGCATGCAACGATATAGGCATATGTTGATGAAATTCAAACATATTTTCGGTTAAATACGTTTGGAACAAGAGATTGAAATCCTAAATAAGAGAAAATGTAAAATAAGTAAACATAAGACCTTTGTTTCCGGATGATCAGGCGCAACACCCGAACGAACTAATCCGAATGGTGTTGGAAGCCGGTCAATTATGTCGACTCGAACATTTTTATGCGCCTTCAATATCTGTACAAATCAAATAAGCAAAGAAAAATCGAAAGTTCAATACATTTTAAGCATTCATTGCAGCAATAAAATTCTAGAGAGAGAGAATTATACTTTCTCGGCGGAGTAAAAGCCAGCAGGTCCGCTTCCAACAACACAAACATGCAACGGATACGAAGAGAGAGAAGAGAAGCTTCTGGAGAACAAATTTCTAGCCAAATGGAATGCTACTCCCTGCTTCATCATCTTGAAAACTTTGTTGAATTTATTGTGTGAGAGAGAGAGAGAGGAATTAGGGTTTACTTGGGGTTTTTAATTGTAATGTTTCCGATTTCTATTTTTCTCCTCCAGCTTTCGAATTCTGCTTTCGTGACCCTTTCAAATATTACACGGGCCGTCTGCCAGCTGGATAAAAGCCCAAATTTTGAAAATTGAGTCCACTGAACGTTTTTTTTCTTTACTAGGATTTGAATATACGATCACCAAATTAGAAGAAAAAGATTTGTATCACTAAACTGTACCCTTAAGGATAAGTCCATTGAATGTTGATTGCTAGATATAGTTTAACAGAAAACCAAACCGGTGTCCTAAGATGACAGTCTAGTAATCACAACTCATTTCCCCAATCTGATGATCTCATATTCGAACCCTCATGTAACCAAAAAAAAAAAGAAAATCAAACAGGTCAAAAATTAATTAGATTAAATTTTATATAAAAATCTATTTTAATATATTTTTAATTTTTTTTACTAATTTTAAATTTTTTGAAAGTATTTCATATTTGAAAGCTTATAATTTTATTTCAATAAATAATATAAAATTTCACATAAGTAGGTATTTTGCATATTTATTTATGCAGTATTACTGTAACAATCTATCAGGAGAAAAGGCATGTTATAAAAGGAATAAATAAATAAAAATGATCCAAGTAGTTCCTAACTTGACTTGAGCTCAATTCATCCAAAATTTTGTTCAGATTTTGACCTGTAATATTTAGGGAATTTCAATACTCATTAAAGAAAACATTTTTCAGTATATTTTTTTCTCAAAAAAATAGAGAAATAATAAATAATATTATCAGTGAGGCCAAAACTTCTGAGTATACTTTGAGAGATAAGAAAAAAGATTTGCCATAAGCTTTTAGTTATTACAAGGATTGATTATGAGTTTCTTAACACTACTCATGACCGGGGATGGGTCGGAGTTAAATCTAAGTTACATCATTTTTGTTTTTTTATTTTTTAATTCTTATCATTGACATTTAGAATCATATCACAATTAATTTGATTTGAATAATTATAGAGTTTTACTTAAAAAGTAACTTTTTTAATATAATCTTTTTTATTCTCAAATTTCATACTCGAAATTTGATTAAAAAATTTAACACAATATTTCATTATATCGATTGTCCGTGTAACATTATTTTTGCTAACAATTTGTTCTCTACTTTATAAAAATAAAATAAAATGTTTTCTACTATTTCCATGTCTAAGGTTGGTGGGCTGCTGCCGGCCAAACCTCTTTCGGTGGAATTTACAATCTCTCACTCTCTCTCTCCCTCTCGACCTAACCTAACACGAGTCAATGAGGTCAACTATCAATTCAGCATAGTTTAAAAACATTTGGTGTATGCAGATAAGCAGCCCACCAAGATAAATCCAAATGAATAGACATTTGTATGGTTCTTTCTATAAAACTTGGTGGGTAGTATTAACGTTAAATAAAAAATAATTAGAAATTAAAATAATTGGACTGATGTGATACAGAGTAGTGCAAAGTCAAAATGAGTTTCAAGTGGAAAACACTTGAATGTTCTTTTTTTTTTTTTTTTGATATTTAGATTTTTTCTTATTACTGGGAAGTTCATTTTGAGAATTAGTTTTTTTTTAATTTTTTTATTTTTAAAATTCAAACTTAATATATCTAATTAAAAAAATAAAATATCCGATTATTATCTCTTATTATTATCTGATCATCGGTTTAAAAGAGTTTGATAAAACCTTTGAATGTTATTTCAAGAGTAAATTTCTCCGGAGTAAGGGTAGCTGATTGGATCGGCAAGAAATCGTCAATTTTTTAAACGGCTTGAAATTGACATCTTTCCTTTCTCTCCAAACCCTTAGGTTAGAGGTTATGTCAATATGATTGCTGTGATAGGACTAGAGGTAGTAATAGTGACAAAAGTCAATCATTAGGGGTTAAGCCAGATATTATCTGTTTGTTTTCTTTTTATATTACTTAATTTATCAATTAAATTTTATTTTTGAATGATTACTATCGATCCATCTTTCTTTTATTTTATTTGTGCTACTCACTAATTCTGATTTGCTGGAGTTAGTCGAACCGGCCAACGAAAAGTTGATGTAATAAAAAAATATTAATTTTTTTAATTAAAAATTAAGTTTAAAATTTTAAAATAAAATGAATTATATTAAAAGAGTTTTTTTTTTATAAAAATTCTGATAATAATTTAAGTCAAATTTATTAAAATATGATTATCGATTAATCAAATATATTAAAAAAAGAATTGAATTAATTTGACGAGATTAAAAATAAATCTAAATCCTAAACTGAATATTGCTAAATTACCATAGATCTACAAAATTCATTTCGAGTTCTTACTCTAATGTGATGATGTGCTTTCTTGAAATCGAAACACCCCAACTCAGCTACTCACTTAAAGTGGGATAAAGACATGTTAGCAACTTGGGAGTCTTTAATCATGATTAGTTAGTAATTATGGAAGTTTGCGGCTTTTTTTTGACACAAATATATCCAAAATTTTAAATTGAAACCGGATCAAATATTTCTTTTGATGCATGAATGGTTTATAGAAAACAATATTTCTTTTGAGAAGTTTAGAAAAAAATAAATATTGAAAATTATCAAGCAAAAATTGATAATGATTAAACTTTGACATAAATATCATTAAATAAAACTATAATTACTTAGGAACCAAACCCCCCGCCCCCGCCAAAAAAAAGAAAACCCATAAATGGATCCGACCCAAGATCCAAATATATACCGGACATTGGATCACCATGACGACTTGCTGATGTAGTAGATACAAAGTTACTGAATATCGAAAACAAAATCCAAATCCCCCCCAAAAAAAAAAAAATTCAGTGATATTGATTATAATTATAACATGGGCCCCGCACTTTTGATTATTCAAAAAATACTTATTAAGAAAGAGAGAGAGAGAGAGAGAGAGAGAGAGTAGTTAGAGGTCGGTGTCTGGAGACAATCCTAGAAAGAAGGGCAGGGGGCTCACAAGTGGGTCCCAATAAGGCCACGCCAAGTTTAGCCGAATTACCAGTCCAGTCCAAAGCTTAGCACATCATTTCACACCCACAAAAAGCCCAATTGAAAAAAGTAGTTTGTTCGTATAGCTCTTCCGGACGATTGGGCCCCACAAACCCGCGCCTCTGACGGCTCCAAACCCTTGTGATTTTTTTGCCCTTTTTTTGTTTGGTGCTCATATTTGGTGAACTTTGTTTATTGATTTTTCTTGGCCAAGTGGCATCGACATTGTGACACACTTGGTGAGGAAATTTTTAAAAATCATTATTGAAAAACACTATTATTTTTTTATATATGACAAATTCAAATTAACTATTTATTTTTCTAATATATAACAAAATTCGAATTCTAAACCTTTAAAGAAAAAAAAAATGATACCAATTGAATTATAATATAATGATTTAACAATCCATTCTAAAATTTAATTTTAATAGTTCTATATGAATTATGGCTGAACTCCACTAGTAAAATGAATTTGGAAGGTAGGTTTTGACAATTATGACAATCAAGTAGAGTCGAGAATTAGATTGTAATCTTGAGAGTTAGAGAGAAGAAAAAGGGAGAATGAAGCTTTGGTCATGCATTTAACCGTAACTACCGTTACTCAATCAACTTTCACCCCATAAAGACACCTCTTGTGCTAATCACCACTAATGCTAAGGGCAGTCTCGCAAATTATTACTAATGTGCTATTTAATTTGGTAGTAAAAATAGAGAGCTTCGAAACTGCCACGAGAGGGAAGAACGGAACCCAACTGCCATGTGAGTAGACAAGACAGTGAGGGAGTAATGGTACGTGCAAGAGCACGTGGGAGGCCAAGGGTGAAAAATAAATATTCTGGGATTTTAACTTTACACGTGTGAAAACATGTGGGTGTGGGGATCATCGGGCCCGTCTTTGTTTGCGTTTTGTCTGGTAGTGGTTTGGATAGGTGCATGAGGCATAAAGTTGGGGTTTTCATTTGCTGTCAGGCACGTGACATACGCATGTGACTTAATTCCTCCCCCCACCCTCCCATAAAATTTTCATAATTTTTTTAAATTTTGTGTACGAGGGGATGATAACAATAGTAATCCATAAATATTAATTTAAAAGTTTCCACCAATGAACAACGACCAAAGCACTTGGGCCCATTGCTAACTTGCACCATGGTGCAATCTATTTGTCTTCCTTGGTACGCCCAAATTGACTCATTGGTTCCATCTCACGATTATTTGCATATGTAATCATTTAAATCAGTTTTGGTAGACAAATTGTCAATTCAGTATTTCTGTTGTGTGAGAGAACCATCAAGGGAACGGACAAAGTCTGATGGGCCATAGGCAATGATGGTTGGTCGTTCCATATTGTGTGATTAGATGGTGTTATTTTTTTTTGGGGGGGGGGATTCAACTTCATTTATTTTTTTTTTCACTTTTGTATTTTACGAAAATAAATTTTTATAAAAAAATAAAATTTTACAAAATAAATAAAGTTTCTCAATAAATGAATTAAATTACTATCACATTAATAATTTTTTTTAAAAAAATAAAAATTCATCTCCTGGCTAGTAATTTATGCATAAATTTAGCTGATCGAGTGAGTGGAGGGAAAACTGCAATGTGGGGAATTTCTTTTATCATAGCACAAAAAGAACAAAAGCATTTGTATAACGAAAAGAATTTACGTGGGGGTTACTGGGACCAGTATTTTAATTAGGATTTTTTTTTTTTAATTTTAAGATGAAAATGATTGATGCAACTTTTTATAAATCAACTAAAGATATGGCCTTTGGCTTGGCTCCTAAGCATAATTTCCTTTTCCATGGTTAATTGATTATTAAGTATGTCCTTTTGTGATCCTCGATCGCATGGTTATTCCTATTCTGTATCAAGAATTCTGCAAAAATAATGGTTTAATTAAAAATATTATAACAATGATAATTAAAAAAAAAAAGTTCCGATTACGAAGAAATACCCATAGAGAAAATAAATAACGCGAGGTTTGGCGAACCCCAGTTTGCCTGACTAAATGGATCGATGCAAATATGAATTAAATATGCCTATGATTTGATAAAACATGTGCAAAGCAACCCATGTTAAACATTTTGAGTATCATTTGTAAAATTAGTTTACACTTAGAAAGTTGGCTTTCTAGTTCCATTTGATTTACAACTCAAATGTTCATTCTTTTGAATTCTATAATAGGTTGCCAAAAAGGATTTCTCAAAAATTACCCCAAGACTTTTTTTTTTTTTAAATTTACCTTGGTTTTATTATGAACCAAAAAAGGGTTTTATTGACATGTATGCTTCCCGGCAGCCCAAAAAACTTAAAAATAAGCTTTACAAATAAAATAAATAAATAAATAAAAGAAACATTTTTTCATCAAGTCATCTTCCCTCAGAAACTAATCAACTTTTTAAAAAAAAAAAAAAAAAAAAAAAAAAGAGCCTAGTCAACTTCATCCTCAGTATTTACAAATTTACAAGTCATTTTTAATTGGTTTTTCCTAGCATTAAGTGTACCATGAACGGCTTCTTTGGGGACTTTAAGTTCAATCAACTTATCTCTATTTTAATTAATTCTATTTATAATTTTTTAATTAAATAAATATTTTGGTAGAAATTTAAAATTTTAAAAGAATTAATAACACCTACTTTCCTCAGGTTTAAACTTTTAGAGTTGAATGGTATTGATTAGAACAGAAGATTATATTACACCAAGTGTGAAGATAGTGTTAAGATTTAAAAAATTAATAACATTGCTATACAAAAATTTAGTTTTTCATTTATAAAACTTATTTCACTCCATTTAAAAATCTCACGTGATTAAATGTATTACTTCATGTATGAGGCGAATTGTTAAAAATTACAAAAAATAATCACAAGACTCTCCAAAAACTCGGTACTTCATTAAAAAATCGTACACAATTGGATGTATTACCTCGCATATGATTGGGAATGTTAAAATTTTAAATAATTAATAATATCTCTCTTCAAAAACATATCTTGTAAATAAAAGTTTCACATGATTGAATGTATTATGTTGTTAGACAGAAGAAATTTTAAGATTTAAAAGGGTTAACCTAACTTATAATGAATGATAGTTACATAAAATATAGAAAATATAAACTTTATAAGTATAAATCAAGAGAGTAAAATTATCATTATATCATTAAAAATTTCATCTAAATATGTCTACTTAAGCCTAAATTAACTTCTCTTGGAAGGGCTTCAAATGTCGAGATCTTGCATTTATGATTTCCAAAAAAGTCATATGCATGGTTCTTAAAAAGTAGGAAAAGTAGATTTGCAGGTGTGTTTACCTATCAAATTAAATAATAATAAAGAGTGTGAATCCAAAACTAAAAATTCGACAACTAAAGAAAAGGAGAGAGCGCATCTATATAATGTTAATGCTTGTGGATTTCTATATGCTTTGTCTGGTTTCTCATACATAGAAAGAGTTCAATTATAGTATTACTTCTTTGATTCATGTCAAATTCATTGGATTAGGGTAATTGGGTTTCTATTAAAGATGGGACCATAAATCATAAAATAAGGGTATTGGGATCATAAAAAAGAGAATGATGGAGAAACTCAAAAAGAGAATTTTAAGCCACACAACGAGGAATCCTATGAGCAAGCATGAACAAGATGAAACCAAAAAACACACCCTTTTAGGGTGTTAATATTCGAGTTTAGAGGAACGACAATACCAAGTTTCGAAAATGTCGATGTTACTCACAAAAAAAAAAAAAGAAAATGTCGATGTCATTTACAATTTTTAATTTGATTGAATTTATTCACTGAATAATTAAAGTTCATAATTTAAATAAATGTGTTAATAATTATAAATTTTAAGCTTATTATTTTCAATAAAAAATTAAATAAAAGAAAATATTTTGTGATGTAAAAATTGTGAATATGTTAATAAATGGAGCTTGCATGATTAGCTGTAGACTAGATATTTATTAGTTAATTAAAAATTAAAGAGAGAATGTTTTAAAAAGTTTTAACTATTTTTAAATATGGACAAATAGCAATACCTAAAAATATAAATAAAAGATTTTTTTCATTTTATTCTGACATTATAACTCTAATTATTTCAATTTCACGAAAAGTGAAGTGCTCATTAAAAAAAAAAACACTTTTTTTATTTTTTATTTTTTGAAGTTCAAGCTTATTTCACTGAGAGGGGGAGAGAGAGATGTATTATATCTTGGAAGGAGAAGCAAAAGACAAGGAGGCACAGTCAGACTTTTGGGGCAGTACGGACCAGACATCCCATCGTTCTTAGCAACGAAGAGGGAGTCTCAAATTCAGGCTCGAAATTTAAGGGATTTTTTGTTTGTTTGTCATATGAAAATGCGTTCTGAGGGAATGTTATGGGGAAAAACCTTAATTTATGGTACCCGAATAATTCTATCAATATTTTAATCATATTAGCTTCCCCATGAAAAATCTAAAGCCTTAAAATAGCATTTGATGTGACTCTAGCAAATCCAAGTGATGAATAAGCTTCTTTCAAAAAATAAATTTTTTTTTATTATTATTATACTTTAAATGGACACCCCTGCTTAAAGGACAAACTTATGCTTGTCATCACCAATAATATTGTGGTATCAAAATTGGCCTTGAAGATTACCAAATAAAAAAGCATGTGGAAGAATTTCTTTTTTTTTTTTAACATTTGGAGCGAGAAACTTAAGGGTACGTTAAGTTATGGAAAATAAGGTTACTTTACAGAAAATATTTTCTAAAAAAATGAAATTGTGTTTAAATATTTTACTTTTCAATTTTTAGAAAATAAAAATTAAAAAATACGAATTTTCAATTATGAATAGAAATATAAAATAATTTTAGAATTGTTTTATACTACTTTTCATTATAAATAAAAACTCATATTTTCTAAAATCTTTTAACTTTGTTAGAGAAAATTAAAGATAAGAAAATACGTATATTCTGAACATATTTTCTAAATTTTTAACTCTTTTCTTTAGAGATAAATACATCCTTTGCTTTTGAAAGAAGCTAACCTTCAAATATCACACAAAAAGGGGAAAATACATCTCTTGTGGAGGTAACAAATCATGAACTCCATGAGGAACTGAATGGCTCAAGCAGCTAAGAATATCTATACAACAATTATCCTCTTACGGCACATTTCGGATGGAATGCACTCTCGCAATATGCATTAGATGCCAACGTTCATTAAGAACATGGAAAGCACAATACTGGTTATTATGTCAGAAAAAGGGACCGACACAACTTAGTTGAGTCTAATTCCATGACTGGGAAGGAAATTTTTGCCTTAATTAAAAGCAAGAGCCCCTCGTGAACTCTTGATAATTTTGCGAGAAAAGGATCGTGACACACAAATTTCATATGAAATCCCGAACCATAACACATACTCATCTCATACGAGTCCCCACTACCAGCAAAAAGGGAATTACGCTGAACAGATTTAAACATAGAAGAATCATTTTTATCCACAAAAAAAAAAATAGAAGAATCATTTTTTTGTTGAACAAAAACATGTAACACAACAATTAGCATTAAAAACTTTTTTTTTTTAAATGTGATTATAAAATTCCTTACACATTAAAAATATTTACATTAATTTGAGCCATAACTCCTCGTCAAAGAATTTGTCATTAACTTGAGGACATGAAAAAATAAAATAAGAGGTAAATAAAAATCATAAATATTATTGACCCATTTGTCATTTTGTAATCTTACATCTGTGTCGAGTATTTGGCGGGGACTCAACAATTGGAAGTACCTGTTTGGTACTTGTAAATCATTCCATAAGGTTAAGGATTCCAAAACCCTAGAATTTGACCCTCTTGGGAACCGTGGAAGACGGTGTGGGTCTATTGTATGGCGGTGTTTCTCTGTACCCTCACGGGACATTCTCGTGGGAACCTCTGGTCTGGACCTTCTATCCGTCCAAGCCGTAGAAAAAAGGAAGTTAATTTAACCTAATTAACTATCTACAACTTGCCAAAAGAAAAAACTTGTTCACATTATACGAAATTCTACTTAAATTCTACTTAAAACTCCTATCATTAAATAATCAAAGAGCATAATAAAAATAACGTTAAATTTTTTAATTAAAACTTGATTTTAAATCTTAAAAAAAAATTATATTAAAAAAAATCAAAAAGGAATTTAACACGGCTTGGACAAACCATTAGAATATGACTCAAAATACCAACCGGTGGGAAAGTGTTCCATGACATCAAAAAAATAATAATAATAATAAGAAAAACTCAATAAAAAAAATTCTCGTCATAATTTTCATACATTAGATGTTTAATTATTATTTTTAAGATTTGAGTAGTCTGATACTCAAATTTCATTTTTTAGCATAGAAACAACAATTTATCGACATGTTTCTTGCCTTAGATCTCTCGTTCAAGATTGTGTGAAATGCAACTTTTGCAAAAAGAACTGGAGCAACACTTCCAAACACAATATTTTATTTGATGTCATGTTTGTAAAAAAATTTTTTCCAGGCCCTCATTTACACTGAAATTTCTAATTTGATTCATAATTATTGCTCAGAAATTATTTTCATAATTCTATCAAAATTAAAGCCATGTTATTGACAGTTCTAGTTTCGTTGTGCTCTTCTTGGTTAATTATGAATTCACTTTCATTGAATTCTTAATTCTTCAAGCAATGGGCATCGTTTTGGATATCAATCAAGTTGAGCTGATATTCCCTAGTTAATTTAGTACTTTATTGATGTGTTATACATTGCTTTCATCCTGGCTACGTGACCTTTGTTCTTAATTTTTGGGTCTTGTCATTTGCATTTTTTTTTATCAGAATCAATGTCCAGGTGTTTATGTTTTTCATCTTTCTTCGACGGTCGCATTATTAAGTCACTAATATGATGACATTTAGTGGGTCATTTCATAGTTGAACCAAGAAAAATATGCATCAATAATGGAGTACAATTTTCGTTGGAAGACAGGATAAAATAGGCATCCCCTTGTACCAAAAAAAGGCGGGATACAATAGGATCCAACATGGAGGTTAAATTGCATTAAAGTTCTATTGTCTGGAATTTGTGAGTCTGAACATATTTGTAATAGTAGTTCATGAGTTAGTCAAGGTCAGGGTGAGAGACCGAAATCATAAACACTCCAAGAAAAAGTGAAAAAGTCAACTGGTCACAATTTTTTTCTCTCAATTCCGTGACTCGGGTTTAAAACTTGTATAACAAAATAAGAAAAATCCTAGCAAAATGGTGAGACTGCAATAGTCGTTTGCCCCTTGGCAACGGTTTTGACTTGAATTACAAATATTTCACCACAAAGAGCAATTTTTTTTTGTATATTATTAGTTATAATCTAATTAATTTGATTTAAGTATTGTCAGACTCATTTTAAAATGATAATTATCTCAACGTAATTTTTTTTATTTTTAAATTTTGAATTTAAAATTTAATTAAGAGATTTAATCCTTTTACTGACTAGATGATTGTCTGTTAATAACAAAGAGCAATTTTGGATGATAATGGCCCAAGGAAAATTGCTATGTGCTAATCTTAACCCCTAAATGAGTCACTCTTATCAAATGATTTTGGATGATAATGGCCCAAGCACTATTTTTTAATTGATATATATATATTTTAAAGATTTTAAGTATTTAAATTAATAAAAAGTGGTATTTAATATACAGCCTTTGCGATTATCTGGCTCGATAGACGAAAGACGTGGCCTTGGAAGTAGCCACTTAGCTTAGTGATACGGAAAAACATACACTGTTAGGTCACTGTATTTCTATCCATATCTTTTGATTTTATAAAATAATTAATTAGAAATTCGCGAACACCTTTTTTTTTTTGCTCCACTTTGAGATAAAGTAAAAGGAGAGGAAAAAGCGGGCAAAGAAAAGAAAAACATAAAAGAAGGGAAGAAAGAAAAAAGGAAAGTAAACAAAGAAAAGGAGAGAGAGAGAGAGAGGAAAGACAAAAGGGTTCTCAAAACGCCATGATGATTCAAATTCTCTCAAGAGAGAATTAGGGGTGGGGGGATTTGTTCTACTACTTAAATCTTTCAAGAGAAGACCTCTCAGAGTTTCTACAAAGAACCCTCTTTGAGGGGAACTATTAGCTAGAAAAAGAAAAGAGCAAAAGAAAGTTAAGAGAAAGACAAACTTGTCTTGTAGAGAGAGAGAGAGAGAGAGAGAGATAGAGATGAATAGAGGTGTTTTGCAAAGCTCTCCAGTGGTGCAACAGATGATGGCCGGAAGTCCTCCAAACTGGTGGAGTTTGAATAACATGAGAGCCCCCACACCTCCACAGTCTCAACAACATCCTCATCATCAATATCATCCTAATTACTTCCCTCATCAGCCTTCAAATGTCTTCTCTCCATACTTACCCACTTCCTCTCTTCCTATGCCTTCTTGGCATGATAACAATAATCAAGACCAACTTCCTGAGTCTTGGAGTCAGCTTCTCTTGTAACTCCCTCCCTCCCTCCCTCTCATTATGATATTCATGTTGATAACTATGCATATGATATCTTGATCCACCCAGGCACCAATTAAGTTTTTTTATTTTTTTTTCTTTTCTCTTTTTTTTTTTTTAAATAGGGGAGGATTGGTAGGGGAAGAAGATCAAAAGGGTGGTTTAGGGAACTTTCAAGCAAGGAAATTGGAGAAATGGGAAGAAGAGGTATTGCAACAACAGCAACATCAAAGTAGTGGTCATGTACAAGTAATAGATCATGTAAAGCAAGAGAACTCCACTACAGGCTATGTGTATGCTCATCATCAACATCATACAATTACTAGTGATGAATTTCAGCCAGCAAAAGCTCCCACTAATTGGTCACAAATAATGCCATCTTCGTCACCGAAGTCTTGTGTTACTAATAGTTTTAGTAGCAGCATGTTGGATTTCTCAACCACCAAAGGCAATATCTCTAGGCATGATCCACAACAAGATCGTTCTTCTGAGGTATGTAAGAGAGAGTGGGAGATCATGTCGAGGATGATCTTAATTAATTTAGTTTAAATTTTTAGCCGCTGATTATTTAAAATGGTGTATATCAGAGCTATCAACATCTCAAGGTTATTAATGGTTAGGATGAAATAAATCTTGATATTTATTTATTATTTTTTTTTTGTAGATGAGTTTTTTAGAGAGAGATAGATACAAAGAAAAAAAAAACAATGAAGTAGGGTTTGCGCCAGTATGTGTTTGTCATAGATGTGTCCAATCAGGATTCTCATATATGTTTTGTTTGTTTTTCTTTTTCTTCTTCCTTTGGCAGTGTAACAGCACTGCCTCTGGTGGGGCAGTTAAGAAAGCTAGGGTTCAACCTTCTTCAAATCAATCTACTTTCAAGGTAATTCTTCTTCAACCTCTCTCTATCTCTCTCTCTCTCTCTCTCTCTCTCTCTCTCTCTCTACACTGAAACACACACAAACACAAGAGCACAAAAACTTGAAGCCCTGGATGGCAACTATTGTCTTTCTTGGTTGTCTCTTTCTTCAACAATGGCGATACTTTGGCTATCACTTCTCAACCATGAAATTAATATCATTGAATAAGTAGAAAAGTGACTTTTTTTTTCCTTCCATTTTTTTTTATAAGTTTGATACGTAAACGGCTGACCTCCACTTATTCTTAAATTAATTAAGTATTAATTGAGTTGAGTTGAATTATACTTTTCCAAACATTTTTCTTTTCTAATATCTCCTGCATGTCATTAACCCTAAAACAGGTGAGGAAGGAAAAATTAGGTGACAGAATAACTGCACTGCATCAATTGGTGTCTCCATTTGGGAAGGTAAATCTCTTTAAACTAAGCAAGAAATTATAATTAATTAATAAAGTACTAATTATCATCTAGCTAATTAATATTTAGAAGAATAAACCCCTTGCACACTTCTATTAACTTTGGAAAAAAAACCCATAAAGGAGATAAACTTCTTCCATAGATTGAAGGTCTCCCCCCCCTCTCCCCCAGGTCTTTTTCTTCATATAGCATTAAGGAAAGACCAAAAAAATATAACTCTGAGAGAGGGTTGTGTTATATGGGTGTTTTTCTATATTTTGCAGACTGACACAGCTTCTGTCCTTTTAGAAGCTATTGGGTACATCAGATTCCTTCAGAGTCAAATTGAGGTGATGTCTCTCTCTCTCTCTCTCTCTCTCTCACTCTCTGTGTCACGCCCACACATAATTTCATTTCTTTGTTTTTGCATACAAATAGGCACTAGTCATGGCACACAGTTAAAGTTTCACTCCTGAAATCCTTACTTTTGGACATTTTTTAGTATGTTGAGGTTCTAAACTATATTCCTTTCCTTTCTTTTATCCACCTTAAATATTGCAGGCTCTTAGCTTGCCGTACTTGGGCAGTGGATCAACCAACTTGAGCCAGCAACAATCTGTAAGAGAACCCTCTATGCTACCTAATTATCTCAATTTCCAATCCCTCTCTCTCTCTCTCTCTCTCTCTCTCTCATTTTTCAAGTTCTATGTGTATGTGGCCATGTGAGTGTGCAAAATGAAAATAATGCTACTATATTTGTCCTAGCCAAATATGTTGATGATATTTTCTTTTTCTTTTTAATGATATTTTCATACCTTAGGCATTGTAAACAGTTTTGTAATACCGACGCACTATGCCTGTACCAGTAGGTTGTTGTACAAGCTAGGAAAATGCTATCTTTCAGAACTATACTACTGTTGACTAGCTCCAATAAAAAAGATATATTTTGTATATATTAAATTATCTCTGATTAGCCCAAAACAATTATTTTTTATTGAAAATTGAACTAATTAGGTATTGCCTCAAAATCTCTGGATGTAACTGACTCTGAAGAATAACAGATAGTAATCTATTCATGGGCATTTTATGCCGTGTGTTTTCAGGATGTTTGGCTTACTTAAATGTGATCTTAATTTGATTAATGTGCCCCAGTTTTGATTTTCTTGTTGTAGGTTCAAGGAGAGAGGAATGGTTTATTTCCTGAAGACCCAGGACAGGTATGCTTTATTGGATCCATTGCCTCCTCAAAGGCATGTAAAGAGAGGCCTAGCTAGTAAATGATAAAAGCTAACCCTTTTCTTTTTTGCAAAGTTATGAAAAGACAAAGTTTTCAGCTTTATGGTAGACATTGATTCTTAGTTGTATAAAGTAGGATAAAAGTATGATTAGTGACTATTTTAGTTTGCTTGAGAAATCATTATGAGCTGAATTATAAAACTAAAGCACATGCTAATGCTTTTCTTTTGTTTGTATTTTGACTAGTTGTTGAATGACAACGGCCGCATCAAGAGAAAAGGTGGTCCTGAGCAGGTACTTGTTGTCTAGCCCACAACAGCTTTTCTACTTTAGTCTCACTTTCTTACTTAAAAATTCATTCACTCTGATTAGATCACTCAATACTTAGGAATAATGGTAACAAGGTAGTTGGACCATTTTGGCTCTGTGTTCTCCTGTGCCTGGGTGCATTCTAATTAGCTGTGCTATTTATAGTACATATTTTTATACAATGATTTGATTAATTAGAATATTTGGCTGTCGTTCTACTAATATTTGAGAAAATTGATAAATTGGATTAATGGTTCAACCAAAAAATAATATAGGATTCACATGAAGAGCCAAAGAAGGATTTGAAGAGTAGAGGGCTGTGCTTGGTGCCTGTTTCTTGCACCCTGCAAGTTGGGAGTGACAATGGAGCTGATTATTGGGCTCCAGCTCTCGGTGGTGGCTTTCAATAGATGAAAGTTGTTCAAATGCAGCACACACAGGCTAGGTTTCATGAAAAATGATATAACATCATGAGCAGTCACTCTGCTAAAGATTCAAGGCTGATTGCTCATGATGCTATGCAAAAATTACTAGTGAGATATATATGTGCGTGTGTGTTTGCATGATTGGGCTACAAATGCTCATTGCATTGGAAGTACTGTCTTTGCTTAGCTAATTTTAAGACTTAGGCTTATCCAATTTTTATGTTTCATGCTCTAATGTATATGGTGTTGTTGTTGTTGCTGTACTATCGATCATTCTAATGCTGTGCTTAGAAAAAGCAGCATTCTTTTAATCTCTCTTCTTAATTAATTGAATGAAGATCAAGTACCTTTATAGCTTTTGTCTTCGGATGATGCTTTAAGATTCAGATTTCAATTTAACCTGGGAATTTTCAAGCTAACATTCCATACAAGGAGTCTGATGCCTGATGGTTAGAAACCGCCCCACCCGATTTATATAACTGGTTAATGTATATTGTTTAATGCTTTCCATCACTGTTAAAATTTGTTAATTTAGCATGCTTATATTAATACAATATGTGTGTATATATATTGAAAATCCTTTTGAAACCATACCCGAAGAGTAACAAAATAATAAAGAATATGTTTCGAATATTATTTTGGGGTTCTGAAATTAAGCCTATTTACCTTCCATTCCACCCCCACCCCCCCCCCCCCCAAGCACATGAAGACATGACTGAGACCTGAGGACAGAGACACCCTCACAGTGTCAACTCCACCCATGATCATGTCTCTTTTGTTTGAGACTCGAGTTATACAGATAATGGTCAAGGTCATGCTCCGCTCTCCAATAATTATGTCCAGTGGGCCACATATTCTTGATCTTGATATATTGAAGTCTTCTATTTTAAAACTATTTCCATTGATAATTTATAGATATAAATATCTTAAAAGTATCTAGTCAATATCTCAATCAAAACCAAGCCCTACAAGGATGCCCCTCCTAAGATGGTTCCTTCACTTCAACTTCGTATAAATTCATGTAATAAATTATATGAAAAAAGAATTTCATGTTTTTTTAATGATGACATAATCTTAGTTACTAATTCTTCGGTTGTATATCAGTGACATTATTATGCATGTGCAAATATGTTCCCTACACGTGGGGTTCATTTACAAATAACTTAAAATAACAAAAAATAAAAATTCATTTCTAAATACTGCTATTTATTAAATTTCTTTTTCTCTTCGTTTAAATAGAATTATAACCTAAAAAAAAAAGACCAGAATCATTACGTGGTTATAAATTAATTAGGCGTGGGAAGTAAAGAGAGAGACCGAGGGAAGAGGCACATCCAAAAGGGAAAGAAGATTTATTTCAATAGCCTAATCTAGTATTTTTATAAAGCATGCGAAATTACCATAGGAGGAGAGAGAGGTTGTGGGAACTCGGAAGTGATTATGGAGCATGAGTTAAAAAAAAAATAAAAAAAAAAGGAGAAATTCTTATCTAAAATTATCGGGATAAGTAGATTTTTCGTGTTTTCCTTTCGAGGAAAAAAAAAATAGGTTCCTTGGAGAAAAAGAAATTAGGGTTTCCCATGTTTCCCGTAAACTCTCGAGAGTTTGATTCTTAAGTAAATGTAAAGTATTAATGTATAAGTATAAGTATTAATGTATATAAGTAAAGAAAATCCTTAAGGGTATTGGAAGACTCTATCTCTAAATTAATATCACGGCTATTCAAAATGAATTAGTCGAGTTTTTTGACACCAGTCCTCAAGGAAAAAAAAAAAATCCCTCAAGCCCAATTTATGGTACCTTTAGTTGCTGAACTTGAACTCAAGCTTTTTTTTTTTTTTGGTAAATGAATTACTTAATACCAATCGATATTCGGGTTTCACCGACTAATCCATACTATGGGACCCTTTGTAAAGGAGTTAGTTTTTTCAAATTCTATTTCTCCATTCTCATAACTCGAATCCCAGACCTCTAATTAAAGAAGTATAGCGCCAACTATTATATCCATAAGAATTAGCATTCAAACTCAAGCTTTTTTTTTTTGTTGCATAAAATTTAAACTCCGAATCATGGGTTAGGGGAGGAGTATTTTAATTACTAAACTGTCCTATCAAAGACAAACTCAAGCTTTTACTATACAAGAGATGATATACCTTTCTTGGCCTTTTGGCTAAGATCGAATGCAAGATATGATTTTAAAAGACTTTTCCTAAGGGGTCAACCTAATGGTCACAATTCTCTTCTTTCAATATGATGATTTCGGATTCAAATCTCAGTATAACAAAAAAAAAAAATTGTGTAACAAAAAAAATTCAAACTTGGGACTTGGGGGACTCTCGAGCCTCATTAAGTAGACGGCCCAAAATCATTAGCCCAAAAAGTACAGCGGCCGGATTAGTTGGGCTGGTGCCCAAGCAGTTTAAACCTCATGAGGCAAAAGTTAAAAATAAGTAAAAAGATGAGCTGCAACCAAAAGAAAAATTCTAACAGGCCCATAAAAGTTCTTCTAACGGCATTGTAAGAGACAAAACAAGAAGCTTGCGTTCGAAAATTCAAAATCAGAGGCCAATGAACTTGAGGTTAAGTGATATATTTTCCCTCCTTCGTAGACTCAGATTCGAATCTAACTATATATACAAAAAAAAAAAAAAAATTCAAAATCGAGAGAGAGTCACGAAGAACGATTTCTCTCCTTTCTCTTGTTGCAAGGTACAGAAACCGATGTTTCTCTCTCTCTCTCTCTCTCTCTCTCTCTCTCTCTCTCGGTAGCCGGGAAATTTCCAGATAAGGGATATTGAATAATAAATTGTATCCTCAACATTAGAAGCTGTTCGCCTTTTTTCCGTTTTAATCTTGAAAATTAATTATAAGTTTGTTTTCATCCAAAATTTTAATTTCACTTCAATGGAATGCCTCAAAATGCAAGTGTAGAATTCCAATACTTACGACCCACCCCAAAATTTTATTTACTTGTACTCGGCGGTTTGAGTCGTACCCAACAACGTATAATGTCCTTTGGCATCCTTTGAAATACACAAAGAAAAATGAGAAGTCGCCCATTCTTACAAATACATAGTTATGGCAATTCACCCTCCATCCACAGATATCCGCGGGGATTTGTCTATATGGAGTGGGGGTGTGCGAGATTTTTGTCTTGTTGGAGAGTGAAGTAGAGGGGAATTTCCTCTCAGAGAGGGTAGGTGTGTGGAGAGTCAGAAGTGATACCCGCTCACACACTACGGGGATTTTGTAATTGGCCTTGCTAGTTTCATTTTCTTTTGTTTACATCCCACAGTTAAATAGAATAGTATTTTTCAATGACCTTAATAACTAAGTTACATCATAACATTTGATTTTAATCATTCATTTCTCTGTAGTTGGTTGATGGTGATTTACAAACCATGCTTAGATTTGAACATGAACTAGCCAAGTTTAAAGAGGTCAATTATATATAAATTTTAGACTCAAGTTTGATATCACCAACCATGGCCCATAGACAATTATACAAAATTTGACTAAAAACTGAACAGGGTCTTCTTCGTGAGGCCAAATTTGGATCTCAGACTTAAAACAAATGTCCAAGAACGCAAAAAAGACAGGCCTCTAGACTGAAGTTCAGATGTTTTTGCTCAATGTTTGAAATTGAAATGAATCCACAATCACATAGAAATCTTGACTTTTTCGATTTTCTATTTGTTGAATTATGGGTGTGAAAGAGATATGGAGATCGGGGAAATTGGATACCTAAAATTCTCTAACTACAATAACAATACAAACAATGGGAATTCCCTAACGAACGGCAGAAGAAGTTTTCCCAACCCTTCCAAATCCAAGAAACTCAAGGTAAAAATCTGAACAAATTCCCATAAGTCCAATTCAAATCAGAAGAATTTTCTCTGAAATTGGAATTTTGGATTTCTCTATGCAGGAATTGAAGTAAGAGGAGTGTGAGAATGCCACGACATGTTTGCCAAGAACACCAATGGTGACAAGAGTTGAAAGAGGGATTAGTGCTAGCACATTTGTGGACAACAAAGCATATCGTGAATTCTTGTATTCTAAGTATAATGCCACTGCAATTGATATGGAGAGCGCAGGGGTTGCTCTTGTTTGTATTCAAACACACACCCCTTTTATAGCTTTTAGTGCACTTCCTGATCTAGCCGGTGGTGGTTCTGCATTGTCTAATGAGGCTGACATTTATGCATCATTAGCAGCTCAGAATGCAGTTGATGTTCATATTAAGTTCATTGCACTA
This sequence comes from Dillenia suffruticosa, assembly GCA_033439265.1. NCBI lineage: Eukaryota > Viridiplantae > Streptophyta > Magnoliopsida > Dilleniales > Dilleniaceae > Dillenia > Dillenia suffruticosa. The sequence continues at coordinate 21,663,712 of JAVTVX010000035.1, forward strand.
TAGGATGGTTTCATCCTTGTAAAAGTATTTTTTTGTACGTGGAAGGGCATTCTCAAGGTACAAACGGCATTCGTATAGATAGTGGCACCCTCTGTCAACTTGGAACTTCTCACATGGAATATTATATTAGGTTGGAGAGCAACAATTTTTATTTTTTATTTTTTATTTTTTATTTTTTTGAAGAAAATAAAGTGAAACTTGGGACCCAAATCAAAACGGTGGGGAAGAAAAATAATAGAAGACCAAATGTAAGACATTGGGCTACAACCATTAGTAGTATTAAGAATTCCACGTGTCAAACAACCGTTTGTAGAAATGTTCTTTAGATGTGAAATTAAAAGGAAATATGTAATTATCAATTAACAGTGAAGAGCCTCTTGGAAGTGATTGAATAGCAATGTTCAGGAGAAGCATTTTAATGGGTCAAGCCGGCCTGGTCGGCAAATAGAGGTTTTTGCCGGGGAAATTTCAAGTATAAATTGAAATTACAATTATATCCATCCTAAATCTCATTAATATTTGTCAAAATTAGAGCTAATGATGATATATATATATATATATATATATATATATATATATATATATATGAGTGTCTAATTCCATGTTTTGGATCTTAATCGCCATATAGCTATAAAATTTAATATTAAATACAAAAATACACAGAATTCTAGTATTTATTGAAATAAAAAAATTGATTGAATTTTATTATCAGCTATTTTTAAGAATGTTTAAGTGTTATGAGTCCTATTTTTCAAAGATTTTTTTTTTTTTTTTTTGAGATAAAGTGATTTTGAAATGATATAAGAGTATATGTAGTAGACTAACATATTGGTGTTATTTATACAAAAATATTGAAGCCAGTTTGATTTTAATACCGTTTGATGGCAAAGTGATCTTTTTCTTTTTTTGGAATTAGATGGCTAAGTGGTCTTAAAAGAGGCATCTCCCTCATTTTTGGAATTGGTTCTTTATATATATATATATATTTCTTTTCCTTTTCATACAAAACAACCAAAATACAGGAAAATTTTCAAGATGAGGACAACTGGTAATTTCTCAAGCCGTCCCCCCGCCAGCACAAGAGAGCAGGTAATTCAGTTTTTAAATCTTCAAACTTGACCCAAACTTTTTCCTCGTCCTCTCAAACACTTCCAAAACCCTTGCCGCCGCCACCATGTCCACCGCCGACACCACCACCACATCGGCTCTAATCCTTGGCCACACTACCGCCTTCATCTCCGAAGTACTCTCCCAATCCGAGCTCCGCCACCAAATTATCTCCGTTTTCCGCCAAAAAGTCAGTGAACAAATCTTACTCAAGCCACTAAACCTTGCATGCGAAACCCTAGAAAACGCGATATCCACACAAAACCCTTCGATTAGATCCTCCTCTCTTCGCTTAGCTGAAAAGCTCCTTCTCTCCTATCCTGAAACCCCCTTTTCCTCCTTCCTCCTCTGCTCCATTCATGGGCTTTGCCATCGCCCTATTGATGCTTCCCTTAATCTTCTCAGTGTTTTTCAACGTGACCCATCATTGGCTCGAACTGAAATAGCTCCTAGCATATTTGAAAACCTCTTCTTGGAACATCTTCTTCCTGTTTTTCAATGGTTTAAGGATCAAAGAACAAGAATCATGAGTTCTATGATTATGAACAATACATGTGAATCCAATGATCAAGATGTTTCTGTTGTTTTACCAAGTAACATGTTGCTGTCGAAAATGACTGAAGATCAGGCTTCCGAGTTGAAGGATTTGGAGAAGGATTATGAGGAAGTGCTTAATGAGAATTGCAGGATTTTTGCAAGGTATTTGAAGGAAGTTTTGGTTAACAAAGATGGGAAAAGGATTATTAACCAGCCATCACATGTTTTGACTCGGATTAGAAAAGGTGAAAAGTTGGATTATAGAGTGGAAGAGAGGATTAAAGATGAAGAACCCGGATTGCAAAATGGACGGTATAATGTAATGCTGCATTTTTTTCCTTTTTAGTTTTCAACTTTATTATTTGCTTTTTCTTTATATTCTTCTACTATACTAACCCTACTCTCTCTCTCTCTCTCTCTCTCTCTCTCTCTCTCTCTCTCTCGGGTGAAGAAGATAATTGAGGTTGAGAGAAAATAATATATACTATCATTCATATTGTCATTTTCATATCCTTGAAATTTTTAAAAATTTCCCTCATTAGTGTTTTCAAACACTTCCTCAATTGGGTAAATTTCCATATTCTTTAGCTATGGTTGCTTAAGGAGAAATATGGGGTTGAAACTTGAAAGTATAGTCTTTGCCTTCTCTCATTATTGTTATTAGTAGTAATGTTGAACGGGACTAAATATGTTTATTTAAAAAATATTTTGAACAATTTAAAATTACTTAATTTTAAAATTTTATATCATCTAATATTATAAAATTTTCCACTTAAATAATAGGAAGACTCCTCTAATACTCCAAATAAATTCAAAACCATAAATTATTTGGTCCTCCGAGCATTATTCTTGTCTTGTAGTTCTGCAACAATTGCATGCTTATCCTGCTTAGTTACGTGGGAGGCTTCTCTTTGACTTTGTCAATATCAAAAAAGAGAGAGAGAGAAAATCAATGATATGCTATACCCATTCAAAAAGGGAGACTTTTGAATAGGCTTAATTTGTATTTGCATGGAAGATTTTAATATAAAAGACAAGTAGAAACGACTTTTGTGAAATCCAATACACTTGGATGCTCGTGGTTGTTTTAAGTGTTAGGTGCCATCCATCACAATGATAAGTGTTAGGTGCCATCCCTCACAATGACAATTGTTTGTGGGGGATATTCTCAATTGAAAATGTGGTTTATGCTCTCGCGGGCCTCTTCTCTATGATAAAAATGTGAAATTACTGATTGAATTACAAAATATTGTACTGACTTGAATTTTTGTTAGCCTGTGCATAATAAAAATTATACTAAAAACAAAATTCCATGTAATACTTAAAAATAAAACTAAAAGTCCCAACTTTTTATATATTAAAATTTTCTTTTTATAAAAAAAAGTTATTATATAGAAAAATAGATGGATTCGAATTTAAGATCTCGTATCAATGGTTCCGTATGTTAATTAATTTTTTTTTTTTTTTTGTTATAGCATTTAAGATATTGAATTTGGAGTACATCTATATTACTTTTTCTAATTTCCAAAGGTAAATTCCTTTTTATTCTTCAAATATCTGGATTAGCTGACAACAAAAAAATTGCCTGTGGAGTATTGATTTCATTGATTTGCTTGAAACTTGCATCAAAAGTTTAAGAAATTTGAGCTTACAAAGTCAACTCCGGTCTTCCCTTTCTCTTGTATTTCATTTCTCTCTCTCTCTCCTTTTTTTTTTTATGTGCGTGGCAATTCAAAGCTTTTCCACACGATGAATAAACCTAACAATTATTATTCCCTGCAGCCAATATGGGCTGAAGGAGAAATGTCCGTTGAATTCTCAGGCAACAATAGTGGCACCATATCAAGGTCTATCTCATTTTACCCTCAAAGGGTACCCTTAAACGCCCTCAGAGACCAGAAATCTTCTAAGACCATAACAACCTTAGAGGAAACAAAGTCTCCATCAGATTTCGAGTGTTCATCAGATGAAAATTCAGTTGATGTTTCCTTGTCCGAATCCGAACCTGATGAAATAGAGGTAATTGATGATTACAAGGAAACAGCATTTTACTCTTGACTGAAAAACCTATGCAATTCATTGAACAACAAAAATGTTGCTTATGTGTCTTGTAGGAAGACAACAGAGAACTGGCATTGTTTGAACTTAGGAAAACCCAGTCTTGGCAACAGGAGGATATTACACCAGCAGAGTCCAGCCTGTAAGCAAATATTTAAATTAGTATTATACATCTCAAGCACACCACGTTTTGCATTTTTTTACTTAGAATTGTTTGGCGGCTTCTTTCTTATCAGATCTTCGGAAGCTCTAATGGCAGCAGAGTCTGAAAACCCGCCTGGTGGAGGAAAGCAGACTCCTCCGAAGGACTTTGTCTGTCCTATAACGACTCACATCTTTGATGATCCGGTAACTCTCGAGACAGGTCAGACCTATGAGCGTAAAGCAATCCAGGAATGGCTTGAAAGAGGAAACTCAACTTGTCCAATAACACGTCAGAGCCTGCACAGCACGAAGCTGCCTAAAACAAACTATGTACTTAAGAGACTTATAGCAACTTGGAAAGAACAGAATCCTCTTTCATTTTCTGACCAATCAGAGAATTCACAGCTGGAGATTGAACCCGACTTAAAGACATCAATGCCTTCGACTTCTCCTAACAGTGTTATAAGCCAAGCCACTATGGATGGGACAGTGAGTGAGCTAAAGATTGCGATTACTAACCTCTGTACATCTGAGATTCTACACGAGGCTGAGATGGCTGTTCTTCGTATAGAGAGGTTCTGGCATGAAGATAATATGGAGATGGAGATACTATCCATGCTCTTGAAACCTGCCGTTGTTAATGGATTTGTGGAGATCCTCTTTAATTCTGTTGATCCCCGAATACTAAGAGCAGCGGTTTTTCTTCTATGTGAGCTTGGTTCAAGAGACACATCGGTGATTCAGACACTTACCCAAGTTGACTCTGATGTTGAATGCATTGTTGCTCTATTCAAAAAGGGGTTGCTAGAGGCCTCCGTGTTAATCTATCTGTTAAAGCCTTCCACCATGAGTCTTGTAGAGATGGACATGGTTGAAAACCTGCTTGCAGTCATTAAGATGAGAGAGGAAGAGTCATTAGAGATGTGCATGAAGCCAAAGACTGCATCACTGCTTTTGTTAGGACAGATTCTTCAAGATGTCTCTTCAGTTGTCAAGGAAATAGTTTCAGCAAGAGCTCTAGAGAGTATAGCGGGGAGCTTGGAAGCTGAGAAAGAATATGAAAGGATAGCAGCAGTTGGGATATTGCAGAGATGTATGCAGGAGGATGGACGATGCAGGAACAATATTGCTGATAAAGTGGAGTTGGCTCCAGTTTTGGAGTGCTTCATGGATGCGAATAATAGTGATCGATTTGAGATAGTTCATTTTCTTTCCGAGCTAGTAAAGTTAAACCGGTAAACGTACTGTATGCTATGGACTTTTTTTCTTTTCATTCCACCTCATGATTGATGACAATTTAAAGATATACCGCCTTGGTGGTTCAGGAGGACATTTAATGTGCAAGTTCTGCATATCATCAAAGATGAAGGTGCCTTTAGCACAATGCATACCCTTCTCATTTATCTACAGTCAGCTGTCCAGGAACAAATTCCCGTGGTGGCTGGTCTGCTTCTCCAACTTGATCTTCTGGTTTGGACTCTTCTCTGTCTCATACCTGAAAAGGCATGGTTATAACATATTAATTAGCCAAAATAGAGAAAATCAGTTACTAAACCAAAAAAAAAAAAAAAAAAGAAGAAGCAGTTTAGCTAACTTAATTTGTCTTTGATATTGTAGACAGAGCCAAGAAAGATGAGCATATACAGGGAAGAGGCATTAGACGCTTTGATTTCATGCCTCAGAAACTCAAACTTCCCCTCTGCACAAATAGCTGCTGCAGAGACAATCCTGGAGCTGCAAGGAAGATTCTCTTCATCTGGAAAGTCCCTTACCAGGGCATATCTTCTCAAGCGTGCAGGGCTTGATAAAACTTATAAAACCCTCATGCGAGCTGAGCGTAAAAAAATGTCCGGAGAGCTTGAAGAAACTTTGGTTAGCTTCCTAAACCATTGCTTTGCATCGTCACAAGTCACTTATAATTTCATATTCTGCTAATTTTGACTACATAAATACAACACACATGTAATGCTACTTATGACTGTCATGAATAAATAATATAGGAAGAAGAGAAGGCCACAGAGGAATGGGAGAGGAGAGTGGCATTTGCACTCGTCAGCCATGAGTTTGGCCTGGTGTTTGAGGCTTTAGGAGAAGGGTTGAAGAGCAAGCATGCAGAGTTGAGTTCAGCATGCTTTTTATCAGCCACATGGCTGGTAAACATGCTCAGAGTTCTTCCAGATACAGGCATAAGAGGAGCAGCTCGAGTCTGTTTGCTAAAGCACTTCATATCAATATTTAAGACTGCAAAAGACACTGAAGACAGAGCCCTTTCTATGCTAGCTCTTAGCAGCTTCATTCAAGATCCTGGTAGGCAGCCAGCATTACTTTCTTTTTCTGCCACATACAATTGACAAGCACAAATATATAAATGAAACTTGTTCTTGCAATTTCAGAAGGGCTGCATGACTTGACAACTTATATGAAGGATATCTTGAAAGGTCTGAGAGAGCTTAAGAAATCCTCTATTTTGGCATTTGATATGCTAAAAGTTTTCTCGGAAGGGAATGACTCTAGTGCTGTAAGTTCATGCAAACTACCTACAATTTTGAAATAGGAGATCATGATAACAAACTGCCTACAATTGTTTGGCAACAGGAGATGTGGAATCATAAAGAAATTGCTGAAGAGGACTGCAGCGCAAATGGTGAAGTGCTCTCAATAGTTTGTTTCAAAGATAAGATATTTTCTGGCCATTCAGATGGGACAATAAAGGTAGATAAACAAGTTATGAACTGCTCTGTCCAAAAAGAGTAGATAACAGAAACCTACAGGCTAAAAAATTTAAGATTCTGTCATTTAACCACGTAAGTAATGGTAACACACAGTAACATCATTGCATTGGATGGAACAATAAAAGTAGATAAACAAGTACCTGAATTGATCCTGTCTTAGACAACCATAACCTAAACAAATTAAAACTAGCTGTAACTAGTAAAAGGATTCACCCGGTATACAAAGTGCTCCCCGACTTCGTGTAGGGGTAGGGGAAGGGCGGGCATATATGTATGCAGCATTTCCCTTGCATTTTTGCAAAGAGACTGTTATCACGTCTCGAACCCTGACCTCGAGGTCACCAAAGGAGCAATTCAACCATTGCGCCAAGATTCACTCTCTAGCTGTAACCAGTATATAAGAAAATAATGTTACAGCATATTGATATCATTTCATCACATAGTGTTTACATGAAATTTATAGGTATGGACCGGTAAAGGTAACATTCTTCAACTCATCCAAGAAACTCGGGAGCATAGCAAGGCAGTCACAAGCCTAGCAATCTTACAGTCCGGGGAGAAACTTTACAGCGCTTCACTTGATAGGACTGCAAGGGTATATTTCTACTATATATACCCTTAACTTATATGCCAACAATTTTTTTGTTTATACAATTTTCTCTCTTATGAGCAGGTGTGGTCTATTGGCAGTGAACTCCTCCAATGTGTACAAGTACATGACATGAAAGATCAAGTCCATAATCTAGTCGTTGCCAATAGCATTTCATGCTTCATTCCTCAGGGGGCTGGTGTCAAGGTATTGTCTCATGAATTAAATAAGGTCTTCGGTCAGTTAATTATAGTAATGATACCTATACTTCATGAAAAAAAAAAATCCATGGGCTTGCACAATTTCCAAAACTCAGCATTCAATCAATACCTCATTCTCTCTTCAAATGTCACTCTTTTAACCTATTTACATGGACTCTTCACCTTGCCCACCTGTAGTGATCCGTGTCAACAGGACACAGCAACAATATCAAGATGAGGTGCATGCCTGTTCAGATATACAGCCGCACCCAACATTTGTACCCAAATTCCTTAGCTTTTAAGACTTCTATTATGACTTCATTTTAATCGGAATGTGGTTTACTGTGCTATTGGCAGGCCCACTCCTGGAATGGTGGATCCAAACTGCTGAATCCAAACAAATATGTTAAGTGCCTTGCTCTTGTACATGGTAAACTATACTGTGGATGCACGGATAACAGCATTCAGGTACCTATAGTATCATTATGGTTATCAAGTTCCATCTAGCTCTTTTGGACAAGTGTTTCTTATAGTTGAAAATAACATAACCCTTTCCTCATTATCTCCAAGGAAATTGATTTGGCCTCTGGAACCCTCAGTACCATCCAGAATGGTTCAAGGAAACTGTTGGGGAAATCAAATCCAGTTCATGCATTGCAAGTACGGGATGGACTCATTTATTCTGCCAGCACTTCCTTAGATGGAGCAGGAGTAAAGGTACTAAATAAATCAGTGGAACTATAACTCTAGATTATGGAACCCATTTTTCCACTTACTTACCTGAGTCTTTACTTTAAAGCAACTCAGCCAAAATCTATATCAGACTTCAAGCTCTTTACTAGTAATGAACAAAAATAGGCATGTAAAAACTCCTTAGGACATAATTGCAGACCACTTTTTTTCCAGATATTCAAACTTAAGAATTTTTGTTTTATTGTACGGTGCAAGATATGGAGCACTAAAAATTTCAGTATGGTTGGATCATTGCCAACTACGTTAGATGTGCGAGCCATGGCCATAAGTTCAGAACTACTCTATTTGGGATGCAAGGTAGGAAATGTGGAAGTCTGGAACAGGAAGAAGCAGACCAGAATAGAAACACTACAGACAGGAACAAATGTTAGAGTTCTTTGCATGGCTCTTAACGCTGATGAAGAAGTTTTAGTGGCTGGAACTTCTGATGGTCGAATTAAGGTATGCCCTTGAAGAGAATCAGATACAGAGGGATTGTCTTTTAATCCTGCTGCATTTTCAAATACTAATTTTGGATGTTATCTTTTCTGTGCAGGCATGGGAATTAAGCTGAGAGACGATTATCTAAATCCTAATTAGTATTGGGTAGAAAATTCATATCCCAATTCAATTCAATATTCTTTGAAGTTTGCACGTAATTCTACTTGCAAAAAGTTATTTTAAATAATGTATAGAGATCACATCAAGAAAAAAAAAATTGATCTTTCCCCTTATACTTGCAGCAAATTGAATGGAAAGAACCCTTTATGGCATCATATAGAACCTAATGTGGTAAAGGACACAAAATATCTAAAACTAGTTGCCGTTTGAACATGGTTTTGATATTCTATAAAAGAAAGCTAAACAGAGAAAGAAACAAATATTTAAATCATTGAATTTAAATGCATATCCATCCCATGATATTAAATTGGAGCTATTCGAATTTCTAGAGAAAATAATTTGAAAGCTATTGTGATTCCTAAACTGAGAAAAACAAAGGGGAAGGCGAAGAGCACATAGAAACACCAAGTTCACATGCCAGAGTTATCTTGATAACCTCTTGCTGAACTACTTTTAGCTTGAAGAGATGATCACTAATGGCATTCCTAATTGATCCAGACAATCTTTCCAAAAGCCCATAAAATCAACTACATTTTGCATAAACAATCACACTAATGTAAAAGCAACAGCAGAGATTCACACCAACATTATTATTGGTTAGGCAACGATCCTGTAGCCAAAACTGCCCAAGTATTATTGATCATAATCAATATCTTTCTTCCCAGATATGTTACAATCCTATATGCTTACACCTTCTAAAATTTTACCCTTGAAACCAGAGAGGCAAGATCCTGATTTTTACAACATTCGTACATAAAAGTCCAATTTTTCTCGTATCACTTCAGTAATAACAGCTGAATATTAAGTGGTCCACCTGTTTCGATTGCTCCCCTGGTTTAGTCAAGCCATGAATCACAATTTTATGGGCCTATAAAAGGAACAGGAAATTTTCCAAAATCCAAGCTAAACTTCAATTTTGAGCTAGCTTGGTTTTGGCCCAGATCACTCCAATAAAGTCAGATGAAGTCATACACATGCACTTCCAGCTCAAAAGTGGACTTATTTTTTCTAACTAATGCTTGTGATTCTGCCTTGCCTTTAATCAACTCACAACCCCCTTAAGATTTGATGTTTAAGAATAATTTACAAAGTAAATACAGACCTTAGAGATTAGTTAGACCAACCTAAAGTGACTCCTGCATGTTTTTATTATAATATCCAAAAACTTAAAGGGTGTCACAAAAGGTACATTGTTGCTAAGCAATCAGGCCTACGATTTTTTCCCTATTTTTGCCAGGTAAAATTATTGTAATCCATGATTTTCAAGATTTATAATCAACAAAAATAATTTAATAATAAGAATGTCGATTATTTAACAGTGCTAATATACTATAATATTGTGTATTTATGTTCACTAGTAGCCTCTAATATTTTAAATATTATTAGTAGTTACCAATATGATGAAAGTTTTCATGGTTGAGGGAATACTGTAACTAGCCAAACAAATCAGTAGAGTAATAACAAAATAAAATTGTAAAAAATTGTAAAAGTTTTATAAGTCACTATTCATAACCAAAAATAACAAAAGCTACCAAATGAAAGTAAACACTATGTGTGACTAGTAGCCACACATGGTTGAAAGTATGAATCGGAATTATGAAATTATTATTGCTAGTCACTGATTCAGAAGCCACGGACATGCATCTCACTTCCAAATTTAAAATTCCAGCTGCCTCTTTCGGTGTTTTTGCAAACCTCACTTTGACAATATGGGTGGGTTGGTCTTTTTTTGGTACAATAAGAAGCGATCAAGCGGGTTTGAACCAGAAAGAGAGGATGAAAGTGGGGAGACTTTACCGCTTGAGCTTTCCTGAGCGACATATGGGTGGGTTTGTATGACCGAGCAATTGTTCCCTTTTCGACAAGGTTTACAAGACACAAAATGTGGACCTAGCCCAAAGACGCAGATGGGTAGGGGGCAGGTCATCTCATGTATTGCCACTGCAGTAGCAGGATGGGTGGAGAGCATCCGGAGGGGCAGAGCAATCAATGAAAGTTTGAGAGACCAAGAAAAGGCAATAGTTAACATCTCCACCACCACCACGCCATCCTCGGTACCAACATCACCACTATATGCTCTACAACCACCAACACCTATCATCATACTCCCACCATCACTAATGGTCCCTTCTCTACCACCACCAGACACAGTCCAACCACCAATTCTCCTATGGCTTACTACACCAGTCTTCGAGTTTTCCACCGCCGTCCGTCCAATCGCCGTCGACCTTTCGAGGCTTCGACCGATTCGTATCCACCTTCATTTTCATCATCTTTAATCGGCTTCAAATTCTACGTCGATTTCTCCTTCAATTTCTTCTTACAATGGCCACCTGTTCGATCAATTCGTCTCCACCTTCGTCTTCATCATCTTCAACCGCCCATGTTCATTAGATTGCAGAACCAAGCTTCGTTTTCTCCGGTCGATTCGCCTTTGCCGTTGAAGAGATCACTCAGTTGCCCATTTAAGTGTTCATCTCCATCTTCGAACCAGACAAGAGACTCACCTTCACCGTCCTTTGATAAGCCATCGTCCGTTCTCATCACCATCAAGCTTCGATTAGAGCCTTCATACTTTGATTCTGTCGTCATTGAAGAAATCGCCTTCATCTTCTATACCGGTTACCGCCTTCGTCATTTTCAATCAAGCTTGGATGGTGCAGAGAGAGAGAAGAGAGAGAGTGTATACCCAGTGTTTTCCAACGTAGCAATTACCACGTCAGTGATGATGGTCAAAGCCATCAATAAACTATATAACGGTTACATCATTAATTTAAAAAACTCAATTAGACCATAATCGGAAGTCAAAGGATTTAAGTGTAATAAATTAAACTTAAAGACCTAATTAAAATTTGAATACAGATTTTAAATATTTGACATGTAATTTTCGTTACATTACAGACTTGGCATACTTACAGGTTGTTTGGCTGAATAGTAATAAAAATAAACAAACTAAAAATAGAAATGGGCGGGTGAGCTGTTGAAAAAAAGAAAAAAAAAAGTAGATTGAAAAGGAACTGTTATTGCCCTAAGAGGATAGTCTGATGATCATAACCTTTTCTTCAAAATTGATAATCTTAGATTTAAATTTCTATATAACAGAAAAAAAAAAAACTATTTATACCCAAAAAGAAAAAAGAAAGAAAAGAAGTGGCTATTCAAATTGAAAACCATGGAGCTCTAACTTATTTTGTCTTACCTTAATAATTTTTAAATAAACAAAATAAAAATATAATTATATCAAGAAGAAAAAAATATTTAAAGCCTATAGAATAGGCTTGCTCAGTTTTTTTTTTTTTTTTAGATGAGAAATTAAATTAATAAACTCTCTCTTTCTTTTATTTATTTAATTTTTTTTTTGGGTGCTATTCACCTCTCAATTTTAACCGAATAACTATGACCCAACAGCAACAATAAATAATTACAGTAATAATTAGAGGCAATAACACCGGCAGGCAGGATCTGTATTTGTTGAAAATGTCGATTAAATGCCTCACCTTTTTTTTTTTTACCATCAAGTCCCTGGCTCGCAACCGACCGTTGGTCAACGGCGTTAGTGAAAGTGGCTGGCTTATATGACGGAGTTTAATACAACAAACAAATGCTAAGGTCCTCAAATTTCAGATTATCTCAATTTACTTTTATTGTGTTGTTGTTATAATTATAATATAAAAATATAGTTAAAATTTTCACAATTTCATAATTTCAACTTTATTAAATAAAATTTAAAATTTTGTGATCACAGCAACAATAACTATAACAAAGTTCTGTTTTCAAGAACCATAATTATGACAAATACAGAAACAAATCTTTTCCAAATTTATATATTTGTCACTACCCATAAAACAAACCAAACAAAAACACCAAACTTGGCCGTGAAACAAAAGTTGAATCGATGCACAGTTTCTAATTGAAATAAATCAAATTTTTCTCCAAAGAAGATGATTTTCTTACGATCCCACAACCCGTAGGACTACAATTTTTCAATTAGTACGAGGTATTATCTTCTATGACTCTTTTTGTTTTTTTTGAAAAAAAAAAATGATCAAACATTGCTTGTCAAAATTTTCTCACGGTGCATGTACGCGCATGCATACATATAACAAAAAATTTATAATTTTGGAAAAGAGAGGCGTAAGGAGTTTTTCCTTTTGAAAAAGAAAATATTTATACACGAGGATTGCAGGCAGAGAGAGGGGAAGGAGAAGAGGGTTTAAGACAGGAGATGGGAGGCTATGTCGAGCTGGCGAAGAAAGGGAATGAACAGGGCTCCGGCAGAAGCGATGTTTCTAATACCCAAGAAGGCTATGTTAGGCTTAATAGACCTGGAGAAAAAGGTTAGTGTATGCACTAGTTTTTTTCATTGCCTAATACCTAGTACCATTTGTAAGCACCTTAAATGCATATACCAGAAGAGGTCTATATCTAGAGCACTAGCCATGTGTTTGAAGAAACTTCATACCAACAGGATATTTAAAGAAATTGGCCTATCAAAAAAATATATATATGGAAAAAGCAATAGGTAATTTAAATGAAAAATTGCTTATGTCATCATAATGTAGCTTACCAATTGAGGACAATTTATTGTTCAAAATGTTGAAGAAAAACCATCATCACAATATCTAGACCAAATGCATTACAAGGTGCCTCCATATAAGTCACCTTCAATACAACAGTTTGTCAACCTTGTTCATTTTACAGGAAAAATGCAGAGTCAGTCCTTAGATCCGAAGGTAGAAGCCCAGTTTGCAGCCGGAAAAGGTGGCTACAGGACCGTTCCTTTCATCATCGGTATGCTTCCCTAGCTCATCATCATCTCTTTCACTAAGAAAATCTTTTCAATACCAATAACCCCAACAAAGTACTTAAAAAGACTGACTTTGTGTCTTTTTTTTTTTTTTTTTTTTTTGGCAGTAAATGAATCATTTGAAAGGACTGCAGATGTGGCTGCTCATGCCAACTTATGGGCATACATGACCGAGCGGTATAACTACACCCTTGCGAGAGCATCTACCCTCCTCTTCCTTTGGGGTGGTGTCTCACATTTCCTGCCTACCGTGGGAGCTTTCATTTCAGACACTTACCTTGGTCGTTATAATGTGATTGCAGCCGCATCTGTCGTGAGCATACTGGTACGCAGCTTCATTACTTCAAGCATTTCAATAACTGCACCAACAAGCACAAACCATGTTTTAAACTTGTCTATGACCTAAAATTGAAGTCATCAAGACCATGCTTGTGTAATGTGGACTTATATATCGAAAGGTCAATACCTCAAGCAGCTATTTTCTTTCCTAGTGGAGCATATGCAACTGCCCAAAGTAGCCTTGACCACAGTTCCATCAAAACAGGAACCGGTTCGAAGGTTCCGGATCTGGTTCCTCCACTTAAAAGCGGAACCAAAACTAGAACGGTGGAATTGAAAGTTCAAAAAAAGGGATGAAAATTTAGCTTTTAGAAAAATAAAAAATGCTCCTCCCAGTGGTGAAATAATGGCTAGTTGGAAGGTTATTTTAGTTGGAATGATCAATAAATTGGATTGAGGATGGGAACCAAAAAGGAAATGGAGCTAAAATTGAACTGGAAATGGAACTAGAATCGAACCATGGTATAGGTTCCAGTTCCTCTAACCATGGAATCAGAACTCGCTGGGTCCAAAGTCTCGATTTGATATTCTAGAAACCCGATAGCCAATAAAATAAAATTTAAAACACGCATGCGCACAAAATAAGAAATGCATGCCCTGATTTTTCCTTGCAGGGAATGGGATTACTATGGCTTACAGACGTCGTGAAACCACTACAACCTGAACTTTGCCATTTGAAAATTAAAGACAATTGCGACCATGGAACAGCAATGCAGCTTGGGGCTCTATATATGTCATTTGCGTTAATGTCCTTGGGATCAGGCGGCATTAGAGCAATCTCCATTGCCTTTGGTGCAGATCAGATTGATAGGCCACAAGATCCCACTAACAAGAGGAGGATGCAAAGTTTCTTGAACTTATATTATGCTTCAGTGGGTATTGCAATCGGTGTTGGAGTTACTATTCTAATCTGGATTCAAGAAGAAATTGGGTGGGGTTGGGGTTTTGGGGTTCCTGTACTTCTGATGCTCATCTCCACTGTCGCCTTCTTTGTGGGTTCTCATTTATATGTCAAAAAAGAGCCCAAGAAAAGCATGTTAACGGGTTTAGCCAAAGTGATATCAGCGTATTTGAAGAAAAAACACCTGTCCCTGCCACCAAACGTTTCTGATGGTCAGTATCTTTGCGAGAGGGAATCAGAGTTTTCTGCACCAACAGAAAGATTAAGGTACATAACCCTGAATATCACCAGAAGATGCATTTTGTATGCCAATGATGACCATAATTCAGAAAGAATGACATGGATGGTTCTGAACATACCTCCATGAGATATCAAACTAACTTTGTCACTGTCCTTAGGTTCCTAAACAAGGCTTGCCTTATCATAGACGCGACACAAGACCTGAACCCTGACGGATCAGCTAGGGATACATGGAATCTGTGCACAGTTCAACAAGTGGAAGAACTCAAAGCACTGATAAAAATCATCCCAATCTGGTCAGCCTGTATAATGATGTCTGTGGCTGCAACTCAGCGCACATTTCCAAACAAACAAGCTAGATCGATGGACAGAAGGATCATCCCTGGTTCTAACTTTGAAGTTCCTGCCGCCTCCTTCAATGTATTTATAGTCATGACTATGACAATATGGGTGAGCACATACGATCGACTAATTGTTCCCTTCGTGGCAAAGTACACAAAATACAAGCGCGGAATTCCCATCAAACAACAAATGGCCGTAGGCTTGGTCGTCACATGCATGGCCACGACTGTGGCAGCATGTGTGGAGCGAATGCGAAGGGCAAAAGCAATCAGCGAAGGATTGGCAGAAAAAACAGGGAAAGCCGCTATAGTGCACATGTCAGCAGCATGGCTGATACCACAGTACTGCCTCTTTGGTTTGGCCGAGGGATTTAACTCTATTGGGCAAATTAACTTCTATTACTCTCAGTTTCCTAAGAGTATGTCTAGCATAGGAATTTCTCTTCACCAACTAGAAGTGGCCGTAGGAAACCTGCTAGGGAGTGCTTTGGTGGAGATTGTGGATGCTGCCACTAAAACTGGAGGGAAGACCAGTTGGCTTGGAGATATGATAAACCAGGCTCACTATGACTACTACTATTGGATTCTAACTGGTTTAGGTATCCTCAACATCTGCTATTATCTCATATGCAGTAGGTATTATGGGCCGGATGACAGAGACGAGGAGGACGAGGGTCATCGCCTGCACTAGCCAAAGATGCACAAGTAGAACTCTTGGCCTAGAAATTTGCTGAAAATTTTGTGGACCCATATTGTATACACACACATATATCTTATCATGCATTGGCATAAATGTGTGGGAATTTTGAAACTCGACTCTTGTATGGCCTTTGTCTTTAAATCGAAAACATGAAAGAATCCTTTCTATCATTTTGTCAAACAAAAGATTTTTTGTAAGTACAATAACTACATCAGTATTACAAAATTTTACAAATAATATGAATAGCATTTTCTACTGGTAAAGCTATTCTCCATAATCCACATCAGATATGTTTTTCACGAGTCGAACAAATTTTGTTGGTGTACCCTTTTAAGATTAACAACGTTCAGTACTTATATGTTGCATCAGTCATCCTGCTTAGCTATTTGTTGTATAAGTTCTATCGACATTTTTATTTTTTCTTAATGAATTAACTATTTCTGACACTTATTTTTGACAATCAAGTTTAGAAATGGGTCATTCATGCTTGTATAAGGGGACTTTTGATGGTCCGCGAGAGTACTGTTACACAGTCCATTGAATTGTATCGTCATCCATCTACCATCATTTCTAATGGATGATTAAAAAAAAAGTCGGTAGTCATTAGATGATCAATATTCATGCAAATTGTAGATCGTAGGAAATCCCTTGTATAACATGAGAAAAATTGTACATTTTATACGCTGGCCAACATACACACACACGCATATTAGCGTTCTAACCAAGATTTTTACCCCCTATAGTTAGTGAAATTTGTCAAGAATTGCCATGAAAGAAATCCGTATTCCACCAAATCTCGCTAAATAGGATACAATATTCTCATAATTTCTGAGATTTCAATTGGGGGAGAAACCCCAAGAACGAATAATCATAGGCTTACCTCAAAATCGATAGTTGTCTCGGATTCCTCGCCGTCTGGTCAAACAATTCCAACCAACATCACCGTTGATCGCCAACGGCAAAGCACTCCCTTGAAATTCTGGGAGAGGTCCGAGCTTTTACCGTCTCCGAGTTTACCATCGAACGTTGATCTAATGACTGACCCATTTAGGTAATAATTAATGCTGAGAGAATTGGAATTTTTCAATTTTTGGTCCCATACAAGAACCCTCGTTTTGGGCACGGCCAGAAAATAACTTGTCGTGCGTTATACCCTCATTTCTTGGATTTGGTTCAGAGGAAAATGTCCTGACAATTCTTGCCCATTGTGGTTATTCTCTCTCTCTCTCTCTCTCTCTCTCTCTCTCTCTCTCTCTCTCTCTCTCTTTCTTTTTTTTTTTTTTTTTTGGGTAAAAGGGTGTGGAGCGCTCAGCATTGCTGATTTTTTCTTTTTGCCATTATTAGAAAATTCTCCTAAATTTTTATTTTGGCTTCAATTTATAGTTTCTCTCAGATTTTATTTTTTAACATACAAAAATAATAACATAAGTTATGGCGCATTGCATGCTTGTCATCATGACAAAAAACGCATAGGATTTCTTTTTTTTTTGGGGGGGGGCATGGGAAGTTGTTGATTATAAAAGTATGCACCAAAAAAATTTATGAAATGCTTGGTGATTGTAATGGTAATGAAAACTCCCACCTCTAAGTCACACTCCATTCACAATAAAGTTAAACACAAGCTCAACAATTAATATGGAAAATAAGCATAAATAGTCGGTCATTAGAAAATATGCCTCAACAAAATTCATTATAGGTTTGGTAAGAAGCCACGTTTCATCAGAAATGATCGGTTAGATCTACATGTTTAAATTTCATAATACGATTACACGAGATATAAAAAGAATAAATTTTTGATTGAGAAAAATAAAGGAATACAATTCAATTAAGCTTTAATTTACAGATAAATGTAATAAAGTGGGCAAAGCAAACCCTGAGAGTGAGAAGTAGCATTTTCCTTAATATTCGTGCGTGTGTGTTCATGTGTACATTTTATGGTGTTGGCCATGGAACGGAACTTAATTGATGGAATAAACTCAGCTCATGCACAAGAGAATCAAAATTATGCTGCAAAACAATCACAAAATAACTAACAGATACTTGAACCGGTGAAAAGATATTAAATCCTTTAACTAAAATTTGGATTGAATAGAAAGAAATACGTTGGTACAGCTCCCTCTATAGACGGTCCGACCATAACTCGAATCAGATTAATCAAAATATGATTTTGGATGCCGATTGATATAGAAAAAAAACAAAAAAAGTTCACAGAATGCTGGAAGGTAGTGTCATCAATGGACACGTGGGACACACACAGTTCTGCTTGAGCATCTCTGTCTAGGAGAGACGATGAGTCTCTTGCCCATCATCTTTGTTAGCAGGCCCATAAGCAGCACTACATGCAAGAAAATAGAAGACATTGAGGATACCAATACCACTTAGAAGCCAATAGTAGTAGTCATAGTGAGCCTTGTTTATCATATCCGAAAGCCAACTGGTCCTCCCTCCGGTTTTAGTGGCACGATCCACAATCTCCACCAAAGCGCTCCCCAGCAGGTTACCCGCAGCCACTTCTAGTTGGTGCAGAGACACCCCAATGCTAGACATGCTCTTTGGAAACTGACAGTAATAGAAGTTTATCTGCGCAATGGAGTTAAATCCCTCAGCCAACCCAAGGAGGCAGTATTGTGGTATCAACCACATTGCAGACATGTGCACTATAGCATTTTTGTTTGCCAATCCTTCTCTAATTGCTCTTGCCCTTCGAATGCTCTCCACCCATGCTGCCACTGCGGTGGCCATGCATGTGAAGACCAAGCCAATACCCATTTGGCCCTTGATGGGAATTCCGTGCTTATTTTTTGTGTACTTTGCTATGAAGGGAACAATTAGTCGATCATATGTACAGACCCATGTGGTCATAGTGATGACTGTGAATACAATGAAGGAGGCAGCTGGAAATTGAAACTTGGAAGTGATACCTCTGTCCATTGATTTAGCTTGTCTTATGGGAAATGTATGTTGAGTTGAAGCCATGGACATCATTATGCATGATGACCAGATTGGGATGACTTTTATCAGTGCTTTGAACTCTTCCACTTGTTGAACCGTGCATAGACTCCATGGATCTTTAGCTGATCCATCAAGGTTCAAGTCTTTTGCTGGGTCAATGATAATGCAAGCTTTGTTAAGAAACCTAAGGACATCGACAAAGTGTGTGACCAAAATTGTGAGGATCTCAAGTAATAAGCAAATCGCATATCATGGAGGTACGTTCAGAACCATCCATGTCATTCTTTCTGAATTATGGTCATCAGTGGCATACTAGATGCATGTTTGATATGAAGCATGTTATTCATTTACACTGCTGTCTGGCAAATGGAATGTCAAAAATGAGAACTCTGATATCAATGAGGTTACCTGTATTTTGAATAAAGAGGCTATGACCACCAAATTTGTTTCCCATGTGCAGATTACCTTTGACTAGAGAACTATGTCATTGCAGATAGGTCTAAATGGAGACTAGTTAAGATGCCATGAAATGCATTTTCAGTTTTTGATGTCTTCTAGTTATGACACCAGGTTCATATCTTTCTAACTCAGGAAATTTATGATAATGATGACGATGATGAATGGATTATTTACCTTAGTCTTTCTGTTGGTTCAACATACTCTGCATCCTTGTTGCAAAGATACCAACCATCAGAAATGTTTGCTGGAAGGTATAGGTGTCTTTTCTTTGAATATGATGATATTACTTTGGCAAAACCAGTCAACAAGCTTTTCTTTGGCTCCTTTTTTATATATAAAGGAGAACCCACAATGAAGAAAACACTGGAAATGAGCATTAGCACTACAGGAATTCCAAAACCCCAACCCCAGTCGAATTCTTCTTGAACCCAGACAAGTAAAGTAAGTGCAACTCCAATTGCAATACCCACTGAAGCATAATACAGGTTCAAGAAACTCTGCGTTGTCCTCTTGTTATCGGGGTTTTCAGGCCTATCAATCTGATCTGCCCCAAAGGCAATGGAGATTGCTCTAATGCCGCCTGCTCCTAAGGACATCAACACAAATGACAGAAAGAGAACCCCAAGCTGGACAAGTGTTCCGTGGCTGCATTTGTCTTTAATTACCAAATGGCAAATCTCTGGTCTTAGTGGTGTTTAACCACGGCGGTTAGCCATAGTAATCCGAATCCCTGGGAAGAAAAATTAAAGTTCTTATTTCGTCTTGGGGTAGGGTGCTTCATATGTTTGAATTCATTTATTTATATGTGTATTTGTGTGAGTACAAGTGCAGGTTCTGAATCTCTTGTTTCTTTGATGCAATCAAAGAATATCAATCCAATCAGAGACTTCAACTGTTGTATAAGCTCCACCAGGATAGGGAAAAATGGTATTGAGGTATGTGGAATAAAGCCAATAATTTTTTTTCTCAAGCGTATGTCTTCCGATTTTTGTTATGCAAGTCATTAGAGGTCAAAGAGAAGTTTCAAAAATATGGGGAAAACCTTTGTGAAATTCAATTTTGAGAAAATGTCAAGGTCCTAGCACATAATGTATTTTGAACCAGGTTATCTGCCAATACAGTCCTTGCACAATCTATAAATGCAAGACTCTTTATTTTATTGGAACATATGCATAAATGATTTATTGCAGCATAACCTTTGTGTAAATCGGTGCCTGAATGTCCATTTAGGATTGAAGTAATGAATTTGCTTACCATTACGCTCAAGACAGATGCCACTGCAATCACATTATAACGACCAAAGTAGGTATCGGAAAGGAAAGCCCCAAAAGTAGGCAGGAAGTGTGATATCCCTCCCCAAAGGAATAGAAGGCTGGACGCTCTGGCAATGGAGTAGTTATACCGTTCAGTCATGTATAGCCACAAGTTTGCATGTGCAGCAACATTTGCAGTCCTTTCAAATGATTCATTTGCTGAAAAAATAATAATTATAATAAAAGTAATATAATAATAATAACAACAACAACAACAACAACAACAACAATAATATAAATAAATAGATAAATAGAAAGCAAGTAAGAGTAAGAATTGCATGAGGAATGCTGTTGTCAGGTCATCTTACTGGTATATTTTCTTATGCTCATCTCTTTCATTTCTAAGTTAGGGGATGTATGAAAATTTTGTGGGAAGAACAAAATCATGATATCGGAGATATGGTGAAATCCAGATGAATATTGTGAAATGATCTCTGGATTCTAATTTAGAAGCTTAAGGACACAAAAAAGTAGATCAATATTGAGCCACTAAAGCATACCAATGATGAAAGGAACAGTTTTGAAGCCTCCTTTTCTGCTTGGGTACTGGGTGTCTGTAGTCTGATCTGAGATATTCATTTCTCCTGTAAAATGGATCGTTTCAACAAATTAATGCAATGAAGAAGGTTTGGTAAAGATAACAGCTTGTACCTTATATAAAGACATTTTGATGCAGTGGCTTAGCCCTTGCAGAATAGATTCCTTTTTTTTTCCTTCAACATTGTGGTTAATACCTTTTCCTCACTAGGAAAATAATGGAATAAATGATAAAGAGGTACACAAAAAATTAAGCAAATTTTGATATGGTGAACAAATCATATCCTAACCATATATGTGACCTAGATGATTGTTTGTCCTTTCACCAATAAGTTTGACATACTTCCGCAGCTAAAGTCCCTAGCAAGCCAAAAGTAAGCCAGTCAAGGTATAAATGAAGAAATACAGTAAAAACATGAGCAAATTTTGATATGGTGAATAAATGATATCCTAACCATATATGTGATTTAGATATTTGTTTGTCCTTCCAACAAAAAGGTTGATATTTTTGTGCAGCCAAAGTCCCTAGCTAGCCAAAAATAGGTAAGTCATGAGAATGAAATTCTTTTAATCGCGTTTTGCTATGAAGTTTTTGAATCATGTGGCTAAACTTCAAGGTCTAGACCTATTCTAGTATTTAAAGGGCAAGCAAAAAGTATTAGGCATTAGGCAATGATTATTAATGCGTGACCAACTTTAATTGAGTGCATGCAGTACCGTCATCCAGAGACTCATGCATTAATATTCGGAGAATCGTTTTTGTCAAAGTTTTCCTGGTCATCTCTCTTCACCATCTTGACATGGTCCCTCGGCTCCAGGAAAATGCTCTTTCCCTCCTCTGCTGAAATCATTGTGCATAAACATTAAAAGGAGAAAAAAAATCAAGTTTCTTTCCCTAAAATTTTGAGTTCTTATGAATGTTCTTGTGCATGCATTGAGAACAAATTTCAAAAAAAAAAAAAAAAAAGCAAAAACAAAAACAAAAATCTCTAATCCTTCTTAGATACATACAATACAAATATATATGTATATTCCAAACGGAACTTTTCTTTGAATGTTATGTTGTATTATGACAATGTAACGTGTGCATGTGTTCATACATTTCATTTCTAATTGATGAAAACATACCTTGTATTAATGTATTTATCACCAGAGAAATGCCATCAACCACCATCGCCAAAATATCCTCATCTTTTGAGAAAAATCAATTTCTTTCTGAAGATGAGTGACCAGGTTATTCAAATAAATTTAATATGCTTCATTGACATTTAATGTAAGAGAGATTCAAATTCTAGTCAGAAAAGTAAAATTTTGAGATCTTGGAACTTCTTCAACTCAAATTGTTCACAGAATCTCCCAAAACCAGTCAAGTCAAATCGCTCTTTACATAACCATTTGGTAAAACTCATAGTTTGGGCATTGAGATAAATACCATCTGTAAAAACATTTCATAACCTTCCCTGCTAATTAATGAGAAAGCTAGGAAAAATTTGTTTACTCTTCTATAATTAAATGACCTTAAACTGCTAAAATCTTCTTGACCTGTAAATTAAAAAAAAAAAAAAAAGGAAAATTGAGGATGGCCATGGCTTATTGGAAACCTAAAGTCAATCTAATCCAAACAGAAGTTTAAAACAATAAGGAAAATTATAACACCAGCAGTATCCCACAAGCCCGAGTTAACAATGCTCCCATCCACGGCCACATTGGCAATGAAATTCTTAACTCTGGCTATGTCGTCCTGCCACATTAATCACGTAATATGAGAGAGAGAGAGAGAGAGAGAGGAGCTTGTTATGCAAGAAGCAAATGTCGGTAATAAAAGCATAAATCTTGGAATCAGATATTACAAAACAAAAGGATAAGAGAAAATGAAAAACCCATCTAACCAGTAACCCAGATAGGGTATTAATTAGGTAAGCATCCACATTTGGGGGGCTGCAACAAATGCCCAAAAAAGCCTCTTTTTTTTTTTTTTGCACAAAAGACTTAAATAGAACAATGAAAGATTTAAAAATACCCTACAGCTTAACCAGGTAATAAATTATTTATCACAGAACCCACTTCTGGCGATTGCAAAAATTATCCCAAAAAATAGAAGAATTTTGACAAAAGTCTAAACTGGAGTGCCAAAAAAAAATTTGTGACATAAAAATTGTAGCCCAGAGATAATAACAACTGAAACTCGCAGCACGGAACTTCTTGTGCTTGTAACAAATGAGCACGTATGTCCTACCAACGCCTCCATCTCCAACTGTAACGCATTCAATGAACTTTGAATATCTCTCTCTCTCTCTGTGCAAAATTCAGAATCGGCAATTTCTAAGTAGCGCTTTAGCTACAGTGTACAGAACCTGTCTCTTTTTTTTGGTACTGAGAACCTGTCTCTTTGCAGGAGGGAAGGAGGGGGACGGAGAAAAATACCCTTACATCAACCCCCAAAAATGGGGGACGCCGTTTGAATCTATCTGAAACTGGGCCCAAGAAAGATTGATTTGTCTGGACCAAAAATATATGGGCAAGGCGACCAGTAGGCCGAAGCCCATAATGAGAAAATTGAAATCTTGTCCCAACTCTCACTATCAAACATTTTGCTTGAGCCCAACATTCTTTTGACTTTTCCTGGTTCTTGTCTTAGTTGATGATCTGACTGACACATAGCCCATGCTCTGTTACTGTTCACGTGCGGGCACAGCAGTCCTTGGAATCGGAGTGGGGACTCCTGCTCACCCTCCATGCATTCCTCGAGAGTGACACTCTACGCCCCACTTTAAATATCACTTTAAAAATGGTTTTTCTTTTATTTCAAGTGTTATTTTAAAAAAATCAATGTATTAATTATTTTCATCTATTTTTACCTTTATCTCTTGTTATTTTTAATAAATTTTCTATTATATCATAATTAATCGATTCGTTAATGAATATTATTATCATAAAGACGTCAATTCGTTAATAAATTATGATTTAATTGGTTTTATTCTTTTTAGGTCTTAAATTCAAAATTTCTTTAAGAACCCAATCCTTGACCAGATCCCGCATATGTTACCACGTTGGGAGCTATATGCCGAAACCCTCCAAACCATACTAACTCTCTCAACTTCGACAGTGACTACTACTCTATTGTTCCCGGACATAAGGGTCTCTTTGTATCCGCTGCGTACTTACTCATGGATGATCAAGCAACAACACTTGTTAATATCTATATTTATAAAACCCACTTATTTTCTTCTTGGCATTTGGGAGATCAACGCAGAAGATGGGATCTTTTAGAGTTTTTGAAATTAGGAAAAATTATCCCTTTGTAAACTTGAAAAACTAAATAAAAGTTGGATTCTTGTATCTTGTAAGCTGATTTGTTTATGTTTGGGAAATTAATTTGAAGTGTATTGAAGAAATAATATTCAAATTTAAAAAAACCATTTTAATCGACTCATGTTCTAAAAGAGTGTGTGAGAGTGCTATTAGAAATAAGGGTATGGTGAATAACGTCATGAGAATTAGAAGTGAGCACTATATTAAACTGTTATTACAAAATTAATCGATGAACGGTTGATTTATAAATAAAAAATCTTAAAATTTTTAATTAAATATTAAATTTAAAACTTAAAAGATAAAAAAAAAATCATATCGGGAGAATTTCCTTTTAAATGGAGTTCGATAAGACTCAAATTCGAAATATAAATCCGAATGCCAATTAAAAAAAAAAAAAAAAAAAACCTGTTATTGCGAAATTACATCATTCCCACAACACTAGGATTTTTGTATTTTTTAAGAAATAGGATATTCGTAATAGATTTGAGGGCATTGTAAACTGTTAATTATCAAACCCTACTCTTCGGAATAATTTTGTAGATATTAATTAATTAATTATAATTAATAAAAAATAATTTTATAAATATATGGATTTTTTGTAAAAATAATTTCGTACCCCTACCCGTTAGACCTCAGTAGATTAGTGTTAGACACATGGGCCATCGTTTCGAGTTTTTTCGGTCTTCTCTGTTTCTTTCTCCTTGGTTCTTCCGGAACAACTAAGAACCCAAAGCCATTAAAATGGAATCTCAACCTTTTTTCCCCCAAAAATACTAATATTTCACTAGTGAGCCACTAAGTAATTTTATTATCTTAAATTATAATTTTATTATTTTTAAAAAGAATAATATATTAATTATAAAAAATTATCTCAACCATTATCATTCTATACTGAAAAACCAATTCAATCAATTCAATTTTAAAATGGTATATATAATTTTTGATGTGATAATAATAATAAAAATAATTATTATTTTCTCGGCAATAATAACAGTAATAGGTATTCAAGTGATTTAGAAGGCACTCTCGCCCACCGGGAGCAGTCTAATCATTTCAAGCAGGAGACAAATTTGTCATTTTATTAAAGTCATGGCTCTCTGTCTCTCTTCGAAATGGTCATTTTCTCTGATCCGGCTTGCTTTTTGAAAATTTTCAAACCTTAATTCAGGGTAATGGTTTTTACTCCAAAGAAGAACATCTTAAAATGTCACGGACAAGACAAACTTGAGAATGATGAAGCTCCACATGGGAAGCAGTGGTGCCTTGCATGCCAGCTAGGTGTTCTCAGAAGATTATGCAGTGCCAGAGAGTCCCTTGTCTAAGCCGATTCATCATCTCTTTTCAACACCCAATTTCAAACATTCCATCATTTTGCTTGAAAATATTCTTATTACTGCGCTTGGGACAGATTGTTACGTTAGTTATATATTCTGAAATCATATTCTAACTAATATAATTTAAATGTTAGTGGGACCCTATTTAAAAGGAGAGATTTTTTTGACGTAATCATTTTCATTCTTAAATTTCGTATCCAAAATTTGATTAAAAAATCTAATATTTCAATTTCATTAGACTGACTATCTATTGATTAACTCTTAGAATTATATTAAAATTTAATGATATTAAACCCTATTGCTAGCCTATCAGTTGCCACGTGCCAACATAAAATGAACACCCACACTAATTATAATTAATTTTGTGCTTAGCCGGTCTTAATGCAAGCATAGTTAATTAAAACTTGACCCCCTTTCTATTAGTATCATGCATTAAGTACTAATTATGCGGCTGCTTCTTTTCCCAATTTCCAACTCATGCGCAGGCGTAAGCAAGCAGTCCTTTCCGCAATGGAGAGTCGGTCAATTTTAAGAGTTTCGAATCCCATTTTCGATTAGCAGTTGATATTATCAATTGTCATATTGCTATTTTTTATTATGAGAAATTCAAATGGGTAATTCTTCAAATATAATTATTGAATAAATTAAAATTATTTATAAAATGTAAATCTATTCTATTAAAATATGCTACCGAATGTACAACCATCAGACTATATCTATTGAATGTCATTTGTCTTGATTCTATTAAAATTATCAATTGTTTTAAGCTTTGTTTAATAATTTTCAATTTATCTATTTTATTTTTTTATAATATTTATAGTTAAAATAAAATTTTTTTGTAAGAAATATAAAATTTCTCTAGAAAAAGGAAGATTTCTCTAAAAAGAGATTATGATTATATTAATAAATTTTATTAAAAAATTATATAATTTAATTCAATCTATTCCCAGTTTTTTCAGATAACCCCTGGACCTGGAGAGAGATGGAGAGGTGAGAATTTATCACTTTCTTAATTGATTGTATACGATAATCAATAGGCATTGCCCCATCAATGGCAAACTTGACCAGCTTTATGGGCACCTACAGCTATTGAAAAATGGAGAAATTCATTTTTTAGCATTCACTGGACTCATTGATTGATTCAATTAGAATAGGCAGAACTTAAGTACATATTAATTCTTTAAAAAAATTTCTACCTCTTGTGTTTTTTTTTTTCGTTATATAAAGATATAAATCTAAAATCACCAAATTAGAAGAGAAAAATTGTAACTATTAAACTATCTCTTTAGATCTCTCTCGATACACAAGAATAAATATAAGAGCGATGTGTATCAAGTGTAATAAAGTTCCATGAATCTTGCCACATTGTTCGAAACATAGGTACAAAATCACATGTCAAGATTGATTACCAGGACCATGATTTGGCAATGCATCAGGCGAAAATAAAAAATGGTATTGGTTTGAGTAATCGAGTTTGCTTGCCCTTTGTGGTTGTCCATTTGTTGTTTGTCGTTTCCATAAGCTGTCAATGTGATGAAATTACCTTTACCCCCGAACCAAAAAGACAACCCCAACAAAAAATAATGAAATTACCATCAACCTGGTTTGACTCCAATCCCTCCCCCCCCCCCCCACCTCCCCCCTAAAAAAAAACAAAAAAAATTATAATTTTGATATTCTAAATTTAAATTTAATTAAAATAATTAATTATTAAAAAATACACTCAAACTATTTTACATCTGAGTTTTTCTTATATTTAATCTTCTTTTGTGAAAAGCTAACTACATTTTTTAGGCCATATTAATGCTCACAAACCCATGAGACCCTCACCCTCATCACCATCAAAAGATGTGACTCTCAAGAATCCATGAGAACCCTTTTCATTTCATTGTTCTAGAACAACCTCAATTGGGGATTAAAGTGAAAATATATATATATAAACATTTTCCTAATGTTTCATTATATTAACATTAAATGGTAAAATAGAAACTTTTGCGCCCAAGTGTGGGGACAAAGCCGGCAAAGTGGACAAAAGGGGTCCGGTTCTTTTAATGTCCCACGCCACGAGTCCCACCCGTGCCTGTACAGAGAGCATTCAATTTTTATAGCCAAAGGTTATTTTGGTCAATTCATAGTTCAACGGTCCGGCCCGTGTCCCAAAATTCAATTCAAACTTCAAAAGATGGAATCTTATAACGTACAATTAAAAATGATCGCGATTTATATTGTATTTTTAAATTTTCATTAGTTTCATAATTTTTAAGAAAAATTAGATAAATTTCACTTAATTTTAATTAATTTAATAATATTATTTAATTTTAGAAAAATAATTTTATCTGAACTTCTCTAAATTTAATTTAATTTAATTTAATTTGTAATTTTTAATTAAAGTAATATTAAAAATATTGTTTTTACAAGTAACAATTAAAAATCTTTATAAAATAAGATTTATATTATATTTAGGAAAATAATTTGTATTGAAAAATTACTGATCGTAATTGAATTTAGTCTCAAATTTTCCGAATAAAATCTAAACACAACAAAGTGAGAGTAAAATCTTTATCGAAATTTTTTTTTAAAATATCGATAAATTAGTTATATGAAAAATACATTCAAATTTGTCTAAACAAGGTATTAAGATGAATTTCAAAATTTCAAAATCAAATAAAAAGGTTTTTCAAAGAAAAATCAGATTCTTCTTTTTTTGGATTTATTCATGTCTATAGCGTGACCATGAGATAAATTTTACCAATAATTAAAATACATTTAAAGAGTAAAAAAAAAAATGAAACAAGGTCGGTTCCGGTCAGAGAAACAGATAAAACGGTGTCGTTTAGGTGAAGTGAACGGTTGTCGTGATGAGGAGGACAGATGGACTCCAGTGAGACACGGAAGAAAGGTTTAGGTGCCGTTGGTAAATGGGACCCACTATAGACTCTCACGACCATCTTTTTGCATTTCGAAAAAGAAAATAATGGAAACAATTTCAAGTAGAATTCAATTCAACTAGATTTGAAATTTTGTGCGAGGGATGTAAATGTAAATGGAAAGGCTTCGGTGGTGTTGTTTGTTGTGTCTCTTTGACTACAAGTCTGCAACAATAAAACGGCTTTATCTCTCTCTCTCTCTCTCTCTCTCTCTCTCTCTCCCCTTCCGTCTATGTTGTTTATATATAACAAATATAAATAATATAATAATGTTTTGTTCTTGAAACAAGAAGTGGGTATATCTCTCTCTCTTCCAATTCTTCTTTAAAGGCACGGCTTTTTAATCTTTGAGTTATTTCTTCTTCTATCTCTCCACTTTTATCTCTCTGGGTGTCTCCTTTTCCTTCACTTTTTTATGAACTGCTTTTATATGCTGGTTCTGTAGCAAAAGAGCAACTGTAGAGGGGGGGAGAGAGAGAATGAGTGCTTCAAAGTTCATTAAATGTGTTACTGTTGGAGATGGAGCTGTTGGGAAGACATGTATGCTCATTTGTTACACTAGCAACAAGTTCCCTACTGTAAGTAGTCCCTTCAAAAACTCTATTTGTTTATAATTTTTTAATTTATTTTTCTAATTTCATTATGTTCATTATTGTTGTTCTATCTTGTAAAAGAATTACTCTTTTTTTTTGACTATTTATTACAACCCATAAGGTTGGTTTCTAACATATTTAATTCATTCTGTGATTGAATGGGTTTTCTCTTTGAAGATTCATTCTTTTCTTACATTTCTGTTCTTTCTAAGTCTTTTATCAACAAATGTTGTGTTTCTTCGGGCATTTATTCCAACCCCTAAAAGCATGTCTTGAATTTATTAATTCATTACCTGATTAAATGGGTTTTCTCTGTTCTTTGTCTTGAAATTTCTGATTCAAAGATTCAATCTTTCATCACCTCCGTATGAGCTTTAGCTTCTTTAGGTGCCCTCAATTTCTTGGATGTCAAGTTGGGTCTCTCCTTTTGTATCAATGTTCTGTTCAAATGTTCATTTGTTGTCGTTTCTTTGCGGTCCATTCTTTTATTACCTGCTGCATTTTGTTTCCTAGATTGATAATCTCTCTCTCTCTCTCTCTCTCTCTCTAATATTGTGATTTATGTGGCAGGACTACATTCCCACAGTGTTTGACAATTTCAGTGCTAATGTGGCTGTTGATGGAAGTATTGTCAACTTGGGTTTGTGGGATACCGCTGGTATTCTATTTTCTCCTTGATTTTTTCCCTTTACTGGGTTTAGATTGATGTTGGGATTCTAAAGGATCTTGAAATATACTCAATTTCTTTTTTCTCCTTTTGATTGGCAGGTCAGGAAGATTATAGCAGATTAAGGCCACTTAGTTATAGAGGAGCAGACATATTTGTCTTAGCTTTCTCACTAATTAGCAGGGCAAGTTACGAAAATATTCTTAAAAAGGTATATACTTTTAGTGCCTAAAACACACACAAACTATCTTTTAGAACCATAGTAATTAGGATCGAGATTCTATCTGACTGGTTTCAAGAGTTGGATCAGAATATTGGTCTGATATTTCGTGAAAATTTTGAACCTGAGTGATTTTAAGATTGTAAAATTGTGTTTGTCAAATTGGGATTTCAACAATTATCATTGAGTTATATTTTCAATGGTCATGTTCTTATTTTCTTTTGCTAATTGCTATGACTTTAATGTGTCAATGTTTGAAAAAAGTTGGTTGCTTTCCTTTCAAATTAAAGCATGAATCTCTTTTTTTTGTGTGTGTGTACTTGGTACTAACTCTTGTTTTATAAGTTTTGGCCTCTCTTATCCTAAAAGTTTTCATAAAGGAGTCATTTTCATCAATTAAGAAAAGTTTTGCTTCTTTTAATTTTTAAATTTTTACTTTCACTGCATTATGGTTGAAATTCCCTCCTGGTTGTTTGTTTTTGCAGTGGATGCCAGAGCTTCGCAGATTTGCCCCAAATGTTCCAATTGTTCTTGTTGGAACAAAACTAGGTCAGAAACTGTAAATGAAGACATTAATACCTGTTTGTGTGCATGTGGAGACGCACGTGCATTTTGAGAATAATTAATATCAATTCTGTATTTTTGTGCTTTCAGATCTTCGTGAGGACAAAGGATATCTGGCTGACCATGCGGGAGCTAGTATTATCACCTCAGTTCAAGTATACCATTTTATCATGCTTTCTAATGATTACAAGTTTGGACAGCATAATAGTTTGTTTGTTAATTTGTGTGTCTTGCATTGTAATGTACAGGGAGAGGAGCTGAGGAAGCAAATTGGCGCAGCTGCATATATCGAGTGCAGCTCAAAAACTCAACAGGTATAAGCGGCAGCGCTTCTAATTAGGAGAATTGACTCGCTTGGGTTTATCTAATGTACCTTTGCTTGCTCATTTTGTCAATAGTAAACACAAGTTTACCCAAACAAAATTGACAGTAAAATAGATAGGGAATGATTCAATCTATTTCAATGAAAGTGATACTAAAAAGGAGAGATATTATAGTGCGTTCCATTCTTGCTACCTAGTTATATATGATTTTTTTAAGTATATCGAACATTATTTACACCTCACGGCCTACATTTTTTTATTCTACATGGATAAAAAATTGCAACATCCATGGAATTTACATAGAATTTAGTAGGACATTAGGTGCAAAATTAGTATATGCTAACCTTTTAACTTGGAAAAATAGTTGTTGTGAAGTTGGTATGAACTTTCAGTTCCATGCTCTGGTGTAAAGTAAATGTAGTAAGTCATGAATTAGTAAAATGCTCAAATTGCTAGTTGTTGCCTAATTCAGCATCTGTATCTGAGCAGTCTTTGGGATTGAAATGAGGATGGATTAAGTTCTTATAGCTAGTTAGTTATTAAAAGCAGAGGAAAGATATATCAAAGGATGTGCGTTAATTTTTGTATAGTGATGATACGATTTTAGGACTAAAAAAAAAACCATTTGCACTTCACCATTGTTCAACTTGTATGTTGCTTTCTGTTGGATCCTGAATTTCACAATTTGCAATCAGCTAATACCGGTGCCTCTTTGGTTTTGTGTCATAGAATGTCAAAGCTGTTTTTGACACTGCAATAAAGGTTGTGCTTCAACCTCCAAGGAGGAAGGAGGTGGCTAGGAAGAAGAGGCGCAGAAGATCTGGTTGCTCGATTGTGTAAGTACCGAAGCTTTTTCACAATTGTGTTCCCAAAATAATGTGTCTGACGTTTACGTAGTTTCAGATGTAGTGCCTTGCCCAGTCTGATGACATGACTTACATTTTTTTCTCTCTCTCTCTCTTTTGGAAGTAGTAATATATGAAAATGGCTTTATAAGGTTCTTTCGTACTGGTAAACTGGCCATGGTCATGGATCAGCCTGATTAGCTAGAGCTAGCATGTAGTCTTTATGAACTGTCCATTTCAATTGGTCAAAAAACCTAAATAGCACAAACCAGCAATGTTTGATGGCGTGTTTTGAGCTTGTCATTCTAAACCTCCTTGTGAATGTAACCTAACTAAATTGGTTTCTTAATAAAGCATGCATCATCAGAAACCCAGAGTCAGACCTAAACTTCAATGGATAAATTAACGAACCATGGAATCTCTGCCGGTTGACCATCAATATGTGGCATGTGGCATGGCGTTATATAATGAGTTCATTCTAGAAGTTGTTTGATCCCTTTCTCTAGTATATGGGACCTCAGCTAAGTTCCTTTGCCTGAAAGAATTGTGGGCAGAATGTCCACGTATACTAGTTGAATGGTTCTACGGCTAACTTGGAGAGCCGAGTGGGGTTGATGGAATCCTGTCATCATAACTTAGATGAACCTTGTGGACAACGAGCTTATTCTGGAAATTCTCCCACGGTTTTCTCTGACGTTGCCTTTAAGATGGGCCCACATTCTTGTGGGTGAGATTTCAAAGCAAAAGTAATTGAATGGTTTTAGGGAAAATCCAATGAAGCGCAAAAGTTGATTTCTTGTCAAGGTTTATTTGTGAAAAAATGGAGAGAGAAGAGGGTGACCTAATCATTATGAATGTTGGCATTGGTGGAAATTATTGTTAGCTACATTCATGGACCTCCAGCAGAATGACCCACACAGTCTGCAGTCTGAAAAGTGTCAACATTAAAAGGTTTGCAGATATTTTCTCAGCAAGATCTAAATTACTGAGACCTTTTCTTTCCCATATTGTGCAGGGGTATTGTTTGCGGAGGAAAAGTTTAACATGGACTCTTTGTGGCTACTTTATGAAAGGTTCAGAAGACTTAGTTCCCTAACTGAGTTGGTTCTCAAATCTCTACTTATCTGTCTTCACGCGTGTATAATAGTTTGTAGAGATGAGGAAAGAGAAATTGTTCATTCTCTCATGTATACTGTCAGGGTTAAGCTTGTTTGAACTGTGATTGTTCTCAAAACACCCTTTTTTCTATATTAAGGTTATCAAATCCTTCTTTGTGCTTACCCTTTGTTTATAGAAGTCTTGAGTTGACTATTTATCAAAGTCCCATTCTCTTCTTTCATTTTGGGATACATTAGCATTGCTTGTGCTTTGTTTGGTGGTTTGGGATTGATAACTTTGTGGAACTGATGACTTTGAGTATTAGGTGAACATGCATGATCTGCAGCTCTGTGGTTCAAAATTTTAAGTTGGTGATGAGGGGAGAGCTTTGTTCTACTTGCATATGGTCAGTTAATGCGGTGACATTTGTTAACTTCAAGACTACTCCAAATAGAGCAAAGCTGGATAAGGGGTTTTGGCATTTGATGAAAAATATATCATTCAAATCACATTATCTTGTATTTGGAGAGACTGTACCCCACTTATGTTAGGACCAAAATTTAAAACTATTTTAAAAATAACCACATTTATTTGTGTATTTAGATTTATCACAAATTCTAAAATTTAATAGAAGAGGCTCCAAATATGTCACCATGAAACCACACTAGCATTGGCTTGTTGCTAGAATTTAGGAGATTTTGAAATCCTACCATATCAATGGTTGCCAATATTGATCCGAGGACTTTCGTCCAAAACTTCATAGACCTTTTCGTTTTCAATATAAAATAGGAAATAATATTACAAACCAGAAATTTTTTCAATTATGTGGGACAAAAGGAAAATAAATGATAGAAACATAGTTCATATTAAAGCTCTTTTCATGCCCTTGTCATGTGAAGGTGTGCAAAAAATAAATAAATCAATGAATGAATGAATGAATTAAATTTTGATTCAATCCGTCATAAGTAATAACATATATATATATAAATGCAAGCCATACCTCATTATTTGCTAAAACAAGTTGTTCTTAGAGAATTATACCAAACATCTAAAATATTGATTAATCTTATTATAAATTTCAAAAATTAATTTTATTTGTGAGCTGCTTAAAAAACCAACGTATCAATACAAAAACTCAAATTTCATTCGCAATATTTTAAGCAATAATCGCTACTTAGAAGTCCCTCAAATTTTATTAGTTGCATGGGAAGTCTTCGTCTTTTGTTGCTTTATGCGTGCTTGTTTGGTGAAGTTGTTCGATTTGCCGTTAGGGAACTGGGAATGTTGTGTTTGATATGATTGGATAGATTTTTTTTTTTGGGGGGGGGGGTTGGTTGGGGGTTTTATTTAAACGAGAAAAGTTGAATGTGAAGTTTGAGGCTTGGTGATCAAATATGGCGATATTTTAGAGATTGAAGATTACTTTTATTCATTTTCGTCTATAGTTTGGATAGAGGTCAGAGTTTATTGACTCCATATCAGTTTATGAAACCCGGACCATTGAAAGTTGGACATGATTGGTTAGTCTAGAGTGAAGCTTTAATTAGAATTATTTATTGACCCGCATTGCAAGTTGAGCTCTATTGCGTTTTTTGAGAAGATGAGAGCTTGAATCATGCATCTCTGGTCAGTGTTATGTTGTATTTTATCCGCAGATGATGATCTTTATTGATATCTTCCGTCCAAGTCGCTTTCTTAAAAGTACGTTATTGCTGCCCAATTCTCAAGGAAAATCACCACTACTTATGTTTTTGAATGCTGAAAATAGGTCGGCTTCTCTCTCTTTTCCGGTCGAAATTGTTGCTTTCCATGCTGATCCTGGATACATTTGTTCTATGCGAGGAATCCATCTCAGTAAAAATGGCAATGGTTAAATGTAAGTTTAGTTTGGTTAACAAATATCAAGAAAAAGAAAGGAGATCAAACTGCAGATTGGTAATTGGTGCTCCTATTATACAATGGGAGATTTCTTTAGTTTTTTTTTCCTTTATAGCAGACGTACTGCAGAACCGGTGACATTTCAGTGTCCACTTTTTCTTCTAAGCTTGTATGTAGGATGGTTTGCTACTTCCTGTGCACACCCTTTTGGATTGATGACAGAATTGCATTAGTAGATGTGATATATAGACGCAAGCCGTGCATAATCTAGTAATCAATTCTTCTCTTTGCAGTCAAGGATACTCCTGGGATCTGGATTTGATGCAATTGATGAAACCCTAGATCCGCTTGAGCAGAATCCTCCAGATGCGGAATGGAGATACCAACCTCCTGAAGATGATCCTCAAACAGATTATTCTGGCCAAGAAGGTGCTAGCAATCAAGAGCAAGACATTATGCATCAAGAAGAGTATTTAAACAGCTAGATGAGCTCAAGAATAAAGATTCTTCAAGTGAAATCGACAAGGAATTCAATTTGAATGATGGGGATACTTCATGCCTGGCTGCATGCACAAATACTGACTCTGAAGATGATTTGTTAAAGAATTCTTATTCCCATGATGCAGAAGGGGCACATCCTGCATTGGAACTCTGGTATAGGGCCCCTGAATTGCTCTATCCATGGTTTATCATCCTGAGATAGATCTCTGGTCGTTAGGCTGCATTTTTGCAGAGCTATTGAATTTAGAACATCTATTTCCGGGAACTTCAGAGATTGATCAGCTTAGCAAAATCTTCAGTATTTTAGGCAACTTGAACAAGGAAAATTATCCCGGATGTTCAAAACTTCCCAACAACAGAACAAGTTCATTCGGTAAAATAGAAAATCCCGGGGGTCTGGAAGCATACTAACACAAACGATCCCCTGATGAAATTATTCTGGTCAAAGAAGCTTATTTGTTATGACCCCTCATGCAGAGCTACGGCAATGGAACTACTCCATGAGAAGTA
Organism: Dillenia suffruticosa; assembly: GCA_033439265.1. Lineage (NCBI taxonomy): Eukaryota > Viridiplantae > Streptophyta > Magnoliopsida > Dilleniales > Dilleniaceae > Dillenia > Dillenia suffruticosa. The sequence goes on from JAVTVX010000035.1 coordinate 21,699,793, forward strand.
TCTAAATGAAGAGCCTCTACCTGTTCCACTATCAGAGCCGAGGGTTCCTTTTTCAACCAGTGGCCAAGATGAGGATTCCCCTAGTGGCTGGGATGACTGCAGGAACATGGAATCAGATTCGGACTTCGGCCCTGTGAAAGTCATAACCACCAATACTGGATTTTCAATTCAGTTTCTTTTGAGTTAGTTGAGGTCTGTCATCAGAAACCCTGAAACACTGTTCAGTATTTATGTTAATACTTGTTTTATTTTTAAGCCATAAGCTAGAAATTGTAATTCTGCGACTTCTATTTTTCAAGTGATTAGGGAGAACTGTATTTTTAGCTTGAAAAGAGGCTGCTCTTTGAATTTGCAGGGTATTCCTGGCCTGTTATATTATAATTTACCTGAGACATACCTGTATTCTTTGGAACCCAACATTGGCAGTATATAATTATGTAATTTACCTTCTCCTGTATTTCCTTTACATTTTGAAGTTTAGGCTTGTGCTCCTGCACTCTAGAGATTGTCTCTGGCATCAGGGGCAATAGTTCCTGCACATGATTGGGCATGGAATGCCATTTTCTGATGCTGTGTCTTGGTCTTTTGATTTTACCTTTTTCTTTTTGGTTAAATGATTTGGGCCTCTTGTACCTATAAACCCACTTTACCCTAGTACAAGCAGAATTAATTTACACTTAATCTTAGTCAAAAGGCCGAGAAAGGAATGTACAAGCATAATTAATTCCAAAAATAAAGGCAGCAGAAAAGTGATGGAAACCTAGAACGCTACAGAAAACATTAAAAGCGGAGCTGGTAAAAGAACATGAATCTTTCATCACCTAGATCTGATGAGTGGCTTGGAACTCATTGGCGAATACATAGATACCTGCCTCTTTCGGTTTGTCTTCCCGGCTAACAGATCCATCAGCAAAGCCACATTACTTTTCTGTAGAAGGAAATGCTTCAACATATTCTAAGGCAGCATCTTCTCAACGAGCATAAAGTGTTTTTTTTTTTGGGTGCAATCCATGAGCATAAAGTTTAGCAACATGAACATTCAGGAATCAGGAATTTGCCCCCCGGCCACAGGCATCCAGAGGCATCTTAGCATTTCAACTTACTGAGATACCCCTGAATTTAATTGCTTCATATTCTGCATAAAAATTGTATAAAGCGGGTTGTATGACCACAAAAGAACCCCGACAGAAGATTCCATTTACTGCAAGTGTTTCAACAGAATGTGCTGTTACATACATACATTTTCATCGACTATTAAGCTCTATGTATGTATGGGCACTAGGCTTTGACAAGGAGCTATTATTTGTTATATGATTGAGCCATTGTCTATTATACTTTTATCAAAATTGCCTGAAAAGCGACCTACTTGAACCCCACAGGATGAACAACAGGGGACTTGCCAATCAGGCATTGAGTTAAAAGACCTATTCAGCCGGAAGTAGTGCTATCTCAATTTCCTGGAGAGATCTCCCTTTGGTTTCCACAACATTCTTCTTCACAAAAGCCACTGCAATCAAGCAGTCTGTTGCTAATACTGAATACAAAAGCTGGCGACCAAGAACCTCGAGTAACCGCAAGAATAGCAACCCCACAAAGAAGTTTACCACCTGAAAATTTGCAACCAACAGCAAAGAAAAATATGACGATTGTTGATTTCCCACATGTAGTGCAGAAAACAGTGGGAGAGAAATATGTTACCCAGTGTACAGTCATACAAACTGCCATGGCTTTTGCCCTAATCCTGTTTGGAAAGATTTCAGGCAGCAGAAGAGCAGGGACTGGACCGGCTCCCAGAGCAAATGTCAAGACAAAGCTGCATATGGAAGTTTCAGATTTCATTGTGAAATAGCTTTACGAGAATCTGTATGATATAAATAATTATCTTAAAGTATTGAAGAATACTCACAAAAGCATCCCTCCAACAGATAGATACATAGCTCCAGGGTCGGTCACATAAGGACTTCCAGCAGCAACTTGAATGATCATTGCAATAGCCTGAGTAGATCAGATACATAAAAATTAGTGTCTGAGGTCTGAGTCAGATCTGCAAATGACTAAACAACATCCCAAAATGGAATCTATTATCTGCCACATGATGAGGTTTGCACTGAGTTTGATGATGGTGACTTTTCATATAGAAGAAATGCATAGCACAATAAACTTGTAAGGACTGGCTTATTTCCGCTCAATCAAGCATGCAAATGAAGAAGGTGAATGACTCCATATTGTAGTAGTTTCACAATTCAACCATGAATGAAGAACATTGTAATAATTTCACAATTCAACCATGGATGACCCCATATTGGATTCAGAGGAATGGATTTCCTGAATAATTCCAAATGCAAGTTTAAATTTCTGATTTGTTTGAATAGGTAAGACTCACCTTTCCTCTTCTTTACTGAAATTAGGAACATGCAATAAATTGTTGGCTATTCATGGTTAGAATCTATCTTACCATGCCAAGGAAACTAAGAAGAAGAAGCAACTTCCGTCCTACTTTATCCATCAACGGGGATGCGATGAGGGATCCTGGTCATAATTATGCAATCAAAGTCATTCCACAATATAACATCCATTGCAAGCCATTAACCGGAGAAAAACCAATTACCCGTTAGATTCGCAATTCCTATAAAGCCATTTGCAAGGTTCGACGATATTCCCAAGCTTTTGAATACAGCAGAGGAGAAATAAAATACAGCATTTATCCCAGATAGCTGTTGTAAAAAAAATAGGGCTGACCCTATAAAAACAACTGCAGAAGAAACAAATAATTAACAGAGTCAGATACAGAGAAGTGGAACAAACTGATTATGAGTATTCAAACAACATTTATGAAAAAGGAATGACATGGGAGAACACTTCCCGATGCTTATTCATACATATCAAAAGAATCATACCCACCTTTGAAATGGCGACCATAGAACAAATCTGAGAATTTGACGGTATCTGTGTCATCTCCCCTGTCTGCCCTTGACAATTCTGCCATTGCAGTCCTTACATGCAGACCACCTAAAAGTTTCTCAAATTCAACTTCAGCTTCAGCACTTCTTCCTTTCTAGATCATGACAACAGGGAAGTATGAGCATTCACTCCCACAAAATCAAATAGGCACACAGCAGATGCATTTGTTAACATCATAAAGTTGGTAGTCTTGCCAAATTCTGATTTGGACGTAGCAACACATCTAATTCTCATGATATTGGAAGCCAAATATGAGCCTACCTTGTATAGCCAATGTGGACTCTCGGCACAAAACATCATTGCAACAGCAAGTATAGCAGCTGGAATGATGGACACCCAGAAGCAGACACGCCACCTAAAGCGCATATGTTGGGCAAATATTTTAGTATGTTAGAAAACATTAGAAATTCACAGCAGGAACTATATTGTCATACCATCCAGCAATCTCCTTGACTGGGATTCCAATAAGGAGAGAGCACAAAATTCCAAGACATGTGGCTATCTGAATAAAGCTTCCATAGGTACCTCTCACAGAGGCAGGAGAAACCTGCATTATGTGAATAAAGTAAAATCAGATAACATTCTCTCTCAGTTCAATAGAATATAGGATTAACATAGTTACAGAGAATAATTTTCCCATACCTCCACTACATAAAGAGATGCTACAGGAGGGCCAAGCCCCAACCCCATCCCAACCAAAAACCTCCCTAGAAGCATTCCGAAGAGAGTTCGGGTTGTTGCACTGAAAATGAAACTTGCTGTCAGACAAGCTCAGATAATAGAAACCCATTTAGAATGCTTGCAGAAAGAGGTAAATTTTCCTTGCTTAACAAGTAAAACTTGATGTTAGAACAAAGTTCCCCCAAACAACTCTACGGTTCATTTTGGTCGGTAACCAATATCAAACTGCAGAACATGAATACCAGTTTTATGAAAGAGGACATAATTCATGATGGAAGGGAAGATGGCTATAGTAACCTGAGGAAAAAAAAAAAAAGAAGAAGATGGTTGAAGTCAAGTTTGGAAGAATAGTCCCTTCCATCACATAATATCAATTGATGCAGCCACAATACTAGGTTAGTACTCATTCTACTATGTGAACATCAAGTTAAAAGAAGAAATAGGAAATATATGATAGGACATTTTAATAGTTCATGGTATAAATACTAAATCCCAAGGTTGGTGCTCTCTTCTTAAGAACATCAACGATATCCTTTCCATGTTGTTAATAATTGTCAACTTACCAACTCCTACATTGCATCTTATTAGAAGGGAAAGGCATTGCATACGAACACTTGGTTATACAGAAAATTGCATCCATGAGTCGTCAAGATTGACAAATTGAAAGTGGGGAGTAGGACAAATTTCCATCAGAGAAACAAAAATGGTGTCAAATATAGTAAATTAGGTGCACTGAGAAGAGGACTATATCACAGACCATAGTTTAAACGTACATCAACTACCATCAACAAACCACTTCACTGCCAGATAAGCACTATTCAGAGGAGATTAGTTCGTAAAAATGAATACCATAACTGTCTGAGTGTTGAATGCAATGAGAGCTAAATGGAAATTTGCGGATTAGAAAAAGCAATTTACAATTTATCTGACTAACTAAAGAGATCCAGAAACGAAAGTGCTATCACATCTGTCCACCAAAATTACAGATCATGAGATCTAAAGATCATTTAAGCAGCATATTATAATATAAATTTCCCATCAGTACATGCATTCATTACATGAAGTGGCAATTTACCTGATGGCAGCACCAATAATCATGGGCAAAGCACATAACTGAAATGTCCTGCGGCACCCAACCTCATCTGCGACCCAACCACTAAGTAAACAGCCACCAAAAGCACCAGCAAGACATGTACTCACCACCATACCTTCAATCATTATAGGATGGAAAAAAGATTACAATAATAAGAGGAGAATGCTTCTAGCAAAACAATTCAAATGGAAGAGAAAGATGTGCCAGCTTGTAACCTTCTGCCATTGTATTGCCAGTGAATCCAAGATCCAAAGCAATGCTTTCCAGTGGTTCATTTACCACCCTGACAAGGACATAAGAAACAATTGCTTTTTTAAACTACTCAAAATGCATCTGGGCAAGATAAATGACAAATCGAATAACAATTATTGGGATGGAATGTTTTGGACAAACCCAAGATGGTAACCAAACAAAATCGGAACTATGGAGGCCACAAGCACATGTGGTAGAGAAAGCTTCCATGAGGGGTTTGTAGCTTCTTGCCCCATTCCGTCTTCTAATAAATCTGAAGAAAGAAACAATGATTTAGGACAGAAATTGTCCGGAACATTCAAATTGTAGAATGGAACTTCTCATCAAACATATCAGTGTGTAAAGCAATTCAAACTAGATTAATATGTCTATCTCCACAGACTTCTGAATTACTTGATTCAACTTTCTTTCAGTTGCCCCCACCAACAGGCAGTGGTTCAGATATTTAATAACTGATGCATAGTAGAGGCCAAGTAACCAAAAGGGGAGAGGTCAAGTAATCAAACAGGAAATCAAGCGATGCCAGACATTTTGGTTTTTCACAGTATCATTCTTCTACTTCCCTTTTTGCAGCCGTGCATCGAGAGATATTTTTCTTTCAAGTTATGACAAACCCGAATTTAGTGAATCTCTTTGCTCAGTAATGGTTCCAGTACACAGAATCATAGCATCAGATGGACCCGGATTACATTTTCAATATCCATAAAATACTAAAATATACCTGAATTTTCTTCTCTGTCACCTGAGTCAGCATAATCTCTTGAAGCTGTTCGTTTGTACATTAAGGAGGAAGCTTCACGTTGAGTACCAGCCCACATGCCAAACAGCAAAAGATGTCTCCAAATTAAGAAATTTTGGGAGTTTGAAGATCACACCCTACAAAATAAACTGCAAGTAATCACCATGCCACAAAATTATTATTTCAACTATTGTGATAGAGAAACGATGCTTTTCCCTGTCCACCTTTGAATTGGGAAGTAAGATAGAACCACAACCAGAATAAGAAAAATCACAAACATCATCACGAATTTTTTGATTTTTTTATTTTTTTACCAACTGTCATTATTGTATGACTCTGATTATGCTTTTTTCGGCAAACCTTATTGCCCAAACCTGGAGAATAGATTCAATAAATGCAACAATAGAATATTTTGATCCAGTAAATGCATATGGATTTTTAAGATTTGGGTTCTTACATAATAATTAACCACAAGATAAGATCAGTTGCAGAATACCACATTAATGGACATAATGGACTTAGACATGTTGGAGAGATTAGGTTTGATGGACCAAAGGCCTTGTTAAGGACATCGTTCCAAGACCTTTTTTACTCTATTCAACCTCACGTCCCCGGTGTACCGACCTGGTAACACAGTAAAACCTGCCATCACTTGATCAGCCAATAATCCCAAATCATTCATAGTTAACCCCCAAAGTACTTTTGCAGGCTCATTTGATTCTATGCCCATCCCGCGCGCTCTCGAACGCGCTCTCTTTCCTGACTTCTCTCCCTCGCCCAATTCTTTTCCCTTCAAATATCCTTGGAACATCCACCTTTAAACTAGTCATCAAATTTCTAACTATTCTTATTTCTGCTCCCCTGTTATACATAATCACCCAAGAATTATCATGTCCCTTGTTCTGTACCGCATTGCTTATATAACCTACCTCCCTCCCTCCATCCGCCTCTCTCTCTCCACAGGTTGAGCCAAATAGAACTGCATGGCATGATAGCATCTTGGTTCTCAATAACTGGAATCAAAACGAACATGTAGCGCTCTCTCTCTCTCTCTCTCTCACGCGCGCGCGCACGTGCTCTGCTATTATCATTTGGATAGTCCATCTCTGAACCCCCAAAACAAATATACAGCCTTTGATACATTATTGTGTTTGTCTGATTGCTCCATAATCACGCCATCTTAGCAATCAATTCCAATCATCAAAATCAGAAACATGATCGATCGGTTTAATGTTGCACAAGACCAGATAAAAATGTACACAGTGAATCATTTCCAACACTGAAAAAGGTTTACAATCCACTTGGGCGATCAACTTAAAACCAATATTTTCTACACTAAAACCAAAACAGAATAAAAATTTTCCGAATTCCCAGAAAACAAAAACCCAGAATTTGAAATAACGAACTAGAACCAAATGAACTAAAATTCGAAATTGTTTACCTTTGAATTGAATTGAACACGATCGGAATCAGAACGGCACCGTTTTATACATCACCGACTTGGAAGAAACTAGAAGAAGAGTAACATAAAGCAGCTAATGACAGCTACAGCTTGGGCTTCACTCTCACTCCTGAGCACGCGCAACACCCAGATACGCACACTCCCACTCTCTCCCTCACTCTCTCCGTATTTGTACAGAGGCGGTTGGTGCTCAAATGCATCTGTGGTTGTTGCGGTTACGGAAATCTTATCTCTTTATTACTTTTTCATGCACGGAGGAAAGGAAAAAGGAAAAGGGAAAAAGAAAAGAAAGCATTGAGGACAGAAATTTTGCATTAAATTATAAAATTTGATTTTTCTGAGGAAGACGCTATCTTAGTTTTCGAGTGTGATTAGGTTGGGTTCCGTGTATCGGCATCACATGCGGCTGGTCAATATTTGACGAGGTTGAGGTCAAGTTCAACTGATGGGTCATTCAGTGATCTTAAATCATGCATTGATTCGAGCATCCTAATACTAAAAACAAAACCTCGTATGGTATGATATAATTTTTAATTGCCAAGAGTTATTTAGTCAAAAAGATTAATTAGTTCTCTTTTACTCCTCACATTATCGAGAGTTATAAAAGTAAAAGAAATTATTTTTTTTTAATTTTAAGTTTACATTTTAATAAAAATTTCATACCAACCGTGGGTTTTACACAAAAAAAGAAAAAAAATTATGTAAATACACATAGATTTATACAGAAGTTCAATAAAAGATTGACTTTTTTTACGCCTGTTTATATATTTTCAAAACTTAAATTTCAGATTTTGATTAAAAAAATTTAATATCTAAATTTATAAATCATTATACAATGATTATTGAATCTGATAATCTCTTTTCAAGATATATGATTGTATGATTTACCAAAAAAAAAAAATTTTTGATTCATTGACACAAAATCTATATTTTTGTTAACATTATAAATAAAAGTAGATAACTTGAATTTTCTTTAACTTAATTGTATGTAATTTTAAGATTAATGTTACATAAATTAAATAATCAAATCAAACATGATGATTAATGCCGGTAAATAAAAAAAAATCATATACTTTTATTCTAATTCTAATATCAACTTCAAAACCTTTCCTCCCAAATGTTTTTTTACTTGAAATTTTTATGGTTGTGGTTAGATTTCTGGGAAGCTAACGGTGATTTAAGGTCATGAGTTGGCGTGTCGCCATGATAATTGTGGAAGATGTGAATGGCTGATGATGTGTGGAGGATCATGTTCCACGGCCTTCAATCAGTGAATGGCCACCGAACTCCCGTCCCCATCTTCATGGCTGTCACTTTCATGTGGAGACGCAGAGTATCTCCATGGTTCTCCCTTTTTTATTTTTTTTTTATATATAAAATTTTAAATATTAAAAAAAAATTTATGCCATTAAACTGTCATTTGAGAACGTCTTGGCTCTCTAAACAAAAACCAAATTGCACTGTATCTAATATGGAAACTAAAATTCATATGAAATGATATAAAAAATTAATATTTTATGAAAATTTAAAATGTGAATTATAAAAAATATAAAAATTTGTAGATAAATATTAGTTATTTTATAAAAATAATAGAGTAATTATTTTTTTATAATAATCAAAAATGAAATCATTAGATTACAAGATTATTTTCTCATGGTTGAGAAATAATGTTTTTATCTTAATATGATTTTGTTATCTAACATATGAACTTCTGTCTTTTGAGAAGTGAGGACTCTTAAATTATATTTAAAGTATCTATAGATAGTTTAGTGCGTTATGATATTAGATTTTTTAATTAAGTTTTAGATCTTGATTCATAATTTGGATATAAAAAAAATATATTAAGAGAGTAATCCTCTTAAATAAATCATTGAAAGGTTGAATCAGATTAGTCAAAATATAGAGTAAGATTTATAATAAAAAAAATTATATTTAAAGTCATTAAAACTTAATAAAATTATTATTTGGAAGTAAAAAGTGCTTTTCATTAGCAATAATGAGTTGCATGATTGGATTTTTAATATTTATGTGATTCGCATGATTCTAGAATGTTGTGGATTGATGTGTACCCCTTCGAATTGTGTAAACAGCTTAATTACAAATAGCCTTAGTTTTTAAATCATTCACGAGGATGCCACCCCCTTGTTCATAAAATATACAAAAAAAAAAAAAAAAAAAAAACAAAAGAATAAGGTCTGAGAGATTTTCACAAATAGATATGGTTATCATCAGGAGATAATTTGCATTTCAATAATAGAGACTAGAGCAAGAGTTTTGAGAATTTCTCACAAATAATTATAGTTACTTTTTTAAAGATATTAAATTTTGTAATTTTTTTAATATAAGTTTTTAGGTATTTTTTTTTAAATATATGAAATTAATTTTAAAGAAATATTATTTGGGGGAATTTGGATTTCTATTAATATAATTGATAAGATGACAATCATATTTTAATTCATTTTCTTATTTTATATAATTATTTTAAAAAATAAAGTATAATTATTAAATAAAGAATGCTAAATTTTTTTTTATTAAAAAAAAGGCAAAGTATAATTATTTAAAAAAAATGAACCCAAAACGCTAGAAGGAGGGCTTGAACCTCCGACCTTGTGGTTAACAGCCACACGCTCTAACCAACTGAGCTATTCCAGCTTTTTGTTTACGTGCTTAAAAAATATAAAATAAATAATAGAGATAAGATGTGCGAACAGTTTAACAATATAAAATAAATACCAGAGATATTTCATAATAAAAGAAACTTGCCAAATTTTACCGGTTGAGTCTCCAAAGGAGAAAAGAAAAAAAAAAATCCCCTCCCCCCAAACTAGGGTTTACGTCGGCGATCAGATTCGCAACCCAAAAGTCTTGGAGGGAGAGAGATCATACGATGGGTTCGAGAGAGAAAGGTCAAACAACGACGCGCCAGCCACTGATAAGCAGCCTCGTCGTCCGGCCGTCGGGGAGCAGCCGCGATGGTGGCACACCCAGCGGCGGTGCTGACGATGGGAGTGATTACGAGCTTGGTGAAGTCCATCGCGATCCTCCTCCGTATTGTCGTTCCGATCGCTACTCTGAGGACCAAGGTCTCATCTCGCTCTGTCTCTCCTGAAATTTAGACGTTGTTTATTAATTCCTCTTTTTGCATCTCAAGTTTGAGTTAATTGAATTACTCTTTTGATATTGCAATCGGAGATTGTATGAGGTTAAAGGAACAAATTTCTGATCGTTACTGGGTTCCGTTTTTATATTTTTTCCCCCTAGGCTAGGTTGAGGATCGATCCACTTCTAAAGATATCGTGATCTTGTAGGTAGTAATATGCTTTGTTATTGCTGATGGGTTCTTGATTTCCTAGATATTGGATTCTGTATTTGGAATTCCCTCGTGTGTAAAAGGTACATTGACCCCTTTTCCCATCATTTCGTGATGAATTAAACCAACCTCAACTTGGCCACAAAGATGACTACCACCATAGTCACCGAGGATGATGTAACTCCCAACACTTTCTGACTAACATGGACTAACGACATCAGGAAGAGTGTTTTCTGTTTGCTACTTGATCTTATAGTCGTTAGGGCTAAGGTGGTTCCTTTCTTTCTTGTCACTTTTTTTTTTTCTTTTAATTTGCCCGTTTTGTTTAGCATTAAATTATTATTCCTGGTAAATGACCTCTAAGCATGGTTGTTAAAATCAAAATTCTACTAAACTGGTTTCAAGGGTAGAATTTTAGAATCGTGGTGAGTTTCTATGCTATATTGTAGTTGAAGAATATAAGTATGCTAGTAATCGATGCTATCTCACAACTGCACCTGCCCAATGGCTTAAGCATGCATATCTAAGGAAATTGACTAGATTCCTGCTGTTTAAGCATGATCATATTTTCAGGTTGGTATCAGAACCATGTAGATAATGTGTATATGTAACTATGAGAAATCCGATCAATGGTGATGCAACTGTACAATGGTAATATTTGATATGTAAGTGCAACTTGAATGGAGCTACTATTGACTGGTATATGGCTGTATGCTTGGCTTGCATCCAAGTAACTATGAGAAATCCGATCAATGGTGATATGCTAAGGTACAATGGTAATATTTGATATGTGAAGTGCAACTTGAATAGCGCTACTATTGACTGGTATATGGCTGTTTGCTTGGCTTGCAACCAAGTCTTATGCTTACGTTTGTTCCCCCCTAATTGTATTAATTATGCATCACAAATCATTTTGCAACTCAATATAATTATGTGAATGCATATATTTTGACTAGTTATGTACTTCCAATCCATTCAGATTTATTTAAGGCCATACCGATTGCTATATGATTCTGCATTAGTTATGTACTTCCAATCCATTCAGATTTATGTAAGGCCATGCTGATTTCTATATGATTCTGCATCATATAGTTTTTTGACTACCTTATGTGACCCTTCATCTACCTGAAGAAACCCTTTATTAAGGTTTTTCTTTAGTCCCTAAGAAACCTTAACTTGTGTGTGCTTACATCTCTTCACTTTATGTGTATAGTAGTTCACTGTGGATGATTTATATTCTAAAATAATCTTTCTTTTCTTACTTTCAACATGTCAGATGCTATATTTTGCTTTGCGTCCTTGTTTTCTCAAGCCATGCATCTACCTTAGCTACGTTAGTTTTGCGGTACCCATTTCTTTCATAAGTTCATTGTTACTGTTATTTCATTAATTAATTAATTTATTTATTTATTTTTGGTTTAGTTCAAATCAAGATAGCAGTATAGGAAAATAAAGGTGTGGCAAACTGTGGTAAGCCAAGTTCATAATTCGTACTCCTGTGTCTCTGGGTATGTTGGGGCCTTGATCAAGGATTTAAGTTTTTTGTTTTTGTCTGTGTGTGTGTGTGTGTGTTTTTTTTTTTTTAATAGAAAAGGATTTAGGTTCAAAACCTCTATACAGCTCAAAGATGGAAATTCTAAACTTTAAGGATGCATGCTGGCAAGTACCTTCATTGTTCACGTTTAGAAGGTCATGTATCCTCTGCCATTGTGACAAGCCATTTTGGGGTCTAGGAATGAACTCTTTATATGGGACCTAAGGTTCTGCAGTCTGACCTCCCAGAGGAGTGGCATCCACATTCTGTATGATCTTGTCCCAGTCAGCATTTATCTTTTGAGTTGGTAGGTGATCAAAATAGGTGCACATTTTGGCAAACCTTCCAGGACTTTCCTATATCAGGAGGATATTTAGTATTATCCATATATATATGTATTACTTTTAGCATTTGATGACTTGGATTGGATAAACGTGGCTGTGTTTTCTTGTTCATCCCTCTTGCTGTATACCCCTTTTATGACAAATTATCATTCCTTTTGTGGGGTCATATCTCATTTTTCTAGTGGCGTTCCTTAGGTGTATCATATTAGCTTTCTCTAATGGCTTCTATAGGGAGGTCAACATTTTTCAGTGTGAAAGCAGTAGGACTTATCCATGGCCGCATAACGGTTATGATCATGCAGGAAAGTTGGCCTCTTCATAGGATTAAGATGTTATAACAATGGAGCGTGCTTGCTAGTTTATTGATTTTCTTTGGCTAATATGCGGGCTTGTAAAACCTTATGATTTTGCTACATTTTTCATGCTAAGCATGGGTTTTCCATACCTGTTACCTATGCCATGTGTTGTTTGTTGAACATTTGGATCTGTGATCATTTGTTGAGTCTTAGTTGCAAATGAACTTTGCTGTTGTGTGTTACAGCTTCTAAAGTTGCCTGGTGCAAGAACTTGGGTCTTGAGGAAGGCATGTGTGTGAGTGCAGGTCTTGGAATATTGTTTGGATTAATTTCTTGGATGGTAATAACGTAGGGTGCTGTGGATGGGAAATATTTCCATGTGCATGGATTGTTGTGGTAGGCACATGTGTGATTTCAGATCTTGGAACATAATTTGGGTAAATTTCTGGGAGGGTAATAATGAAGAGGGATGCCGGGGATGGATGATATTGCATTCTGCATAGACTCGTGGGGTTCACTCCATCCATTTTCCTAGTTGATTTTGACCTTGTTGCTGTGCCATGACATGTCCTTTACCTTGAAAATTGCAGTAATTGTTCCTATCATATGGACTTTGAGTCACAAGCTTTGAACTTGGAAGGGTGGAATATGAGTCATCTTTTGAAGCGTCTGGAATAAGTGAGGTGCTAATTTAAGTGGCTTGAGCTGCTTTAATAGTTTTACCTCCTTTGGGGGAATTGCAATATTCTATTGTAATACAAAGGCTGACACAAAGCATCACTCCAACTATAAGGACGGGTTGTTGACATGCTTCTCCAAATTGTTAAGTGAAAGCTGGCATATTTGTCAAGTAAGATAGTATTCTGGCAAACATAGTGAAGGGGAGCTTTTGGGTTACACTGGGTCTTTGGTCAGAGCTGGACCAAGTTATAATTATTCATACAGGGGGATATTGGAGTAGGTCATTGTTTTGGAACGTGGTTGGGATTGCGAATTTTTCCTCTTTAGTACCAAAATAGGTTGAGTTGAATGGTTTACTAGTAGTGAGTAATATTTGTGGAAACCTACTAAGTCAACATGATGAGGTGGATGAATAAGCATATTGAAGTTTGAAAATTTTCCACATCTATTTGCTTCTGTTGTGATTTTTATCTGATGGGGTGGTGATATTGAGACATATCCTTGCTGCGAAATCTTTTGGAGGATTATATGGTTCTAGTTTTGCACTTCCACGTTTTAATGGGTGTTTGTTGGTTAAATACTGCTTTATTGACAATCAAAGGTCGCAGTACAATTCTGCTATCCGTTTCATCTGGCAAGGAATCTATGCTAATAGGGTTTGGCTGTCCTATTTATAGGAATATGGGTTGGATTTAAAATTTCAGGGGTATCATGTCTTAGCGTGTTTTAACAAGATGGTGTGATGATTTCTGACATAAGTGGACAAATTGGTTGTTAACTAATTTTTTATTCTTTGGTTATTCTTGAACTAATTGTTGTGTATTTGGGCTGTATATTCAGTATGGGTTGCTGCTTCGGCCTCACTGTTGTGCTTGAAGACAAATTTAAAGTAACATTTTGAAATAATATCCTTGTCGGGCTTAGGTTAGTAGGCATCAATGTATTCTTTATCTGCGGGGGCAATATTGATGAGGTTCACTCTGTTGCACGATCCTGCCAATTATTCGCTCCAGATTCGTCCTTTTGGGTTGATCTTTCATACATTTAGGTTTAGATTAATTTTTAAGCATGAAATGGTTTTGAGAAAGGGTCTGGCTCTCAAAATATGAAATGGGTCTGTTGGACTGGTAAATGCTTGCTCCTTCCTCCAGTCGTGTCTCCTGGTAGGCCGGTTATTTGAGAAGTACCGAGGTTGGGGTTTTGTAAGCTTGTTGCTCTCTTCTATGCTAACATCTTGTTCGTATTGTTCTACTCATGGCAAGGTGATGATCTGAATAATGGTAACTATTCTGGGAAATTTTGTTTACATTTTTTTTGGTCATTACTTTATTGGAAGATGGTGGGCACCCTATTTCCTTTGGTATCTCTATTGTTGTATGGCTTCTTATCCTTGTACTTCACACAGGTTCTGGTTCCCCCTTGCGCCGCAGGAGTGCAGATCGTCGCCATTCTTCTGATTTTGAGCATTCAAATGGCCCACCACGCAATCATGGATATGGAAATGGAAGGGAGTTTGGTAGATATCAAGACTATTCACCCCCTTATGGTCGAGGGACGCGCGGCGGTAGGCCAATTGGTAGAGGTCCAGGTGGCCCTAGATTTGGTTCTGGCCCCTTCAGAAGTGATGGCATGCATAGAAACAATCCAAATGTTCGTCCAAGGGAAGGAGATTGGATATGCCCAGATCCATCGTAAGTCTGTTTCTGTAATCTTTGACCTAAACACTTATTACCTTCTGTGGCTTACCTGATCCTTCAATACTTATTTTGATGTATTTACTTTCTGCTTCTATTATCTTTGATGTTCAATTGAAACTGTGCTTGTTAGAGTGCCAATCTTTTGGTTGAGTAATGAAAGTCCTTTTCTGTTTGTGTATTTCCTTTTTGATATTTGTTGAAGGATATAGTTTTTTTCATTGATCAAAAGTACCACAGGAATAGTTAGAAGTTTTCCAAGGAAACCATGATGTTGCACATTTACTATCTGCATTGTTAATCTTTGTGGAGCTGTATCATGTTTAGTTGGAAGTTTCAGGCGTAAGGGTTTTCAGAGAAAGGGAAGAGGAAATAATTTATATACTTAAGTACTTAAATTTTGTTTCCATGTTTGAATTATGGGGTGGGAAAGGGATGAAGATGTATCTCTAGATGGAGTACGGTTTTGGTTGTATATTACGTTTTTAATGTTAAAAATCAGATGTGAATGGATGGTATCCTGTAATGAGTTCCAGATGAGAAAACAGTCTCAAGGTTACAAATGGAGATTTATCCAAAATCCCCTGATGTGGTGGACAACATTGTCAAGGCATTGAAGGGGATGAAATCATACTCATGAAAGAACTTAGAAACTGCAGTTGGCTTCTGTCTATGAATTCTTGTGATATTGCGTGTGGTTATGCAACGCCTATATCAGGGGAAGCTTACACAAGAATTTGTATTAATGTATGAATGAGATTCTGCTTTGATATGCATCTTACATTTTTGTTCATTTGTTTTATGATTTCTTGCATTAATCAGTGCAATCCAGTATATTATTCTCTATTGTCTGACTGAACTTATCTTGTGTCTTAGTTGTGGAAATCTAAACTTTGCTCGGAGAGAGTTCTGTAATAATTGCCACAGATATCGCTTTGCACCTGTTTCCAGTCCTAAAAGGGGTTTTCCTGGCCTAGCACCTCCATGTGGTCTGCCTCGTCGTTTCGGAGGTCCTCCATTTGATCGCTCCCCTGGCAGGAACATGAATAGCTACAGATCTCCTCCTCGTGGTTGGGCTCGAGATGGGCCTAGGGACTTTGGTGGTCCACCACACCCTCGACATGAAGGTAGGTATCCTGGTCATCATATGCATAGAGATCGAATTGATTATCTGGAAGAAGATTACAGGGATCGTGCCAAGTTTGATAGGCCAGTTCCACCAGATTGGGGACGGAGAATCCGTGGAAGGGATAACTTCCTTAGTGATAGGAAAGGATATGAAAGGCATGTACGATCTCCACCTCCACCTCCACCTCCACCTCCACTGCCTGCAAGACCTGGTGGACGGTGGCCACTTGATGTAAGGGAAAGGAGCCGTTCCCCTATTAGGGGTGGACCTCCAGCTAGGGAGTATGGAAGGGATATGTATATGGATCGTGGGCGAGATGATTGCCGTGACATGGGTTGGGAGAAGGTTGGTGATGTTTACTAGCAGGCTTTTTGAATAGCAGCCTGTATATGACTGGAGATTCTTTGCTAGAAACAGTTCTGTTGCACTTAAAAGATGTGTAATGAGGATATATGGGTAAAATCATTTAGGTTATTATCGATGGGTACGATTTTGTTGTGTTTTTTATGAGTTTGAAACAGAGTGTCAATTCTAAACTCGGTTTTGAGCTCCTCTCTCTCACACACACGGACACCCACGCACATGCACACGCACAGAGGCATTAATCTTCTTGGATTTAAAGTTAATCTTGGTCGAGGATATTGACTGCTTTATATTCCATAGATATTGTGGCACATGACCAGTCCTACACAAGCTTTTGCTGTTGAGTCGGTGATTTCGCTGGGAAGCCTTGGGGAAATGAGTTGCTGATCGTTCTGGGAGAGGCAAGTTGTGTGAACCTAGTCCCTTCCTCCTCTCACGTTCATTGAAATTTTGCCGTTTCAAAGACGACATCCATTGACATTGCCTTATTGAAACCAGATGGCTGTTTAGGTTGCTCTCGTGGCTATTGCAAGACGTTTTACTTGGTGTCGGCGCAATACATGTTCTTCCGCACGAACTCTGGGAACTGTAAACGTTTCATCACAAGTGTTTTAAGAGCGTGGACAAAACTCCACATATTTTTTAAGTTGGGTGATAAACATTGGATGATATTTTTAATTACTTATAATTTATAAATAATGCTCAAGTTTAAACATTTACCAGTTTCCCCTAAATTTTCAATTATCCAAAAATGTTACCAGTGGAAACACGAGTCTTATTCTCCCTTTTTCCTCACATTTTGTAGGTTTAAATATTGATTTCTTATTCCACGACCAAAAACTTTGATGGGGAAATAAATCTCATTAAATTATGAATATGGTGTACAATAAGATTTATTTGATTTTGTCCGAATAATCATGGATTGAGTATAGTATTTATTTTTTTTTTTTTAAATTAGTGAGAGATAGATTTAAATTTTATCCAACGAGATGAAAGAGAGAAGAGATTAAGAAAAGAAGAGAAGGGAGAGAGTAGCACGAAAGTTGATCAAAAGAGATGAAGCTTTTCTGGCTGAAGAGTATCTAAAGACAAAGATTGATGGGGTATGAATTGTTAATGATCGTTGGTCAATGATTATTATAGTCTTCGAATACGAGGATGGTGGAGTCAGAGAGAAAACGGAGATTTAGATGGAGTTAAGAGGGCAAGGGGCGAGATAGAAGACAAATTGACAAAAATAGAGAGAAGAAAAAGAAAGAGAAGACGGAGAGAAAAATAAAGGTAATTACCTTGATTTATAGAAGAGCTTCGGATCAATAGCTTCCTTTTCTATGAAGCTGAAGTCGAAAAGAGAAAATATGCTCAAAGGAATCCAGATGGGGTAAGTGAAATTTTCTAATTAAAACAAAAATAAAACATGTAAATCTCTGTATTAGATTAAATAGTAAGAATATTACATTTTGTGTACGTTTGAGTATGGACAAGCGACTCATGTAAAAAATTATTATAAATCCTAAAAATTTTGGATGGGTATCCGATATAAAGAAAGTAAATATTTTAGAATGATATATATAATACCAATATTGTTATTAGTAGTTTTTTTTATATGTCAATGTCACAATACGAAAATATCATATATTTTGGATAATACTTGACTTTAAAACATTTCTTTTATGTACACATTCTGATTTATACAAATACTCACTTTTATAATTTCATTATACATATATAAGATATATACAAGAGAATAAGAAATTTCTCTCTTTTTTCTCTCTATTTTCTTCTTCCTTATTATTAATATTCGATTTAATTCATAACATGTTATATATTTGTCCAACCAAACATGAAGTTCTCGCTAACAAAGAATAAGTTTTTTTGCATGAATTTTCTACGACTTTTACTTATTATTTTATATAAAAATTTTATTGAATATTATGATTTTTCTAAAATATACTCTGTTGTTACAAGTTACTCTGATCTTCCATATCAAAAAATGAACTACTATAGTTTTGTTGTGTTTATTATTTTCTAACCTTATTATTGATTAATATATAAGCTGAAAACGAGATTTTGCAAGACTATTGGTTTAAAGGTCTTTTATAAAATACAGATTAGTATAACAATACAACATAGTTAATTGATAAGTTTTCATTAAAATATATATATATATATATATTTTTTATAAATGTGTTATTTATTTTCTCTTTATTCATTATAATTGATAACGTCGTACATTACGTAATTCGACTTTATGACTCTTGATATTATAGGAAAAAATTATTTATCATAAATATTAGATGCTGAAATGCATTTAGATAAAATAGGTCTTGAAGACAACATTAAAATAATTTGAAAGAATAACAATGATGGAAAAATATGACCACATTAAGATAGTAATTCTTATGATAGAAAAGTTCCGTGGAGAAAATATTATCGGAAAATATATGTTAAAAAATTCTCCACTTTTCATATCCCAATATTAAGGGGAGAAAAGAATAAATAGTCTGTAAATAAAATCAGTTAAATGAATTATCATTATCTTATCTTGATATTTGAACAAAGCAATGTAAACTAGAAATTCAAAAAGGATTCATTTATAAGTTTAACAGATTAATTGCCAGACGTATTTAATGACCATAAAAGAGTGATTAAGTCACATGTTTCAGCTGCTAATACTCCTATTAGAATTGATGTCTCTAATAGACAGCATACCATTATTAATGAGTTTAAAGCACACGAAAAACATGATAGACCAATTGATTTCAAAGATAAAAATTATCGAGACATAAAAGAAGTAAAGAAATTAAGATTGTCTAAATAAAAATATTGTATGTCCCAAAAATATAGAGGCCATGGATAATGTTCCAGAAGAATATCTTGTATCTGAAAATATTGATAATCATGAAATCTCAATAAATTATATTATAGTTGGAGAAATATGAAATTGAAATAATATCAATATTGATAACACTTTTGCATATCATATATTAATGAGTATTTAAAACGAAATTGAGAATCTTAAATCTAGATCTATTGAAGAGTATAAATATTGACATGATTCGCTAAAATAAAAAGATATAATTAAGTCAGAAATGAAATCTCTTGACAAAAAAAAAATGTTTTCAGACCAATAGTTCGTACACCTATTGGTGTAAAATCAGTAGGATATAAATGAATATTTATACGAAAACGAATTGATTTATGATGAAATTATGAGATATAAAGTATGTTTTGTTATACACAAAATTTTGCAAAGATCCGGTATTGATTAATGCAATATACTCTCATGTGGTGGATACGACTATTTTTCAATTTCTAATCAATTTGACAATACAAAATAGACTCGATTTATGATTAATGGATGTCGTTACAATTTATTTATTTGGTCCACTGAATAATTACATTTATATGAAACTCCCAAAATAATTTAAACTGTTAGAAGTATGTAATTCCGGTTCTCGAGAACATTTTTCAATTAAATTGAACAAATAGTTAGATGGATTAAAACAATTTGGTTATATGTGGTATAACCGAGTTAATGAGTATTTGTTAAAATAGGGATATAAGAATGATTTTATTTGCTCATACATTTTTATAAAGAGATCTGGTTATGATTTTATTATTATTGCAGTATATGTTACTGATCTAAATATCATTTGGACTCTTGAAGAGTTCTTAAAAATAGTAGAGTATTTGAACAGAGAATTTAAAAAATATCATGAAAATTTCGTATTCTCACCTGACCTTATTATTTATTTGTAGCATATACAATGTAGATTTTTAATATATAATATCTTATAAGATATTAATTTCTATTTTTGTATCATCACTTTATTAAGAACTTATGTTGTTAATCTTGTCATCAACTTTTTTTGATCGATGCTACTATATATATATTTTTTATATTTTTCAATATAAGGAGAAAAAAGCTCAATATTTTACCATTAAAAAAAAATAATATAAATCCAGTTCTTAGACATACTCGAAATGTTACATTAAAAATTTATGTTGTTTTGAACATGTGAGCTATCGCATTAAATCATGTGCGTCTATTGATTGGCCCCTCGTGAAGAATGAAAGGAAATCCGGACCGTACGTTGACCGGCTTACTTCATATTTCAGAGGTCAACAAAATTCATCACTGACCTCTTAGGGTAAACTTTAACTTATTTTCTTATTTTTAACATAAATCTAATTAAATTACACAAAAATCATCCTACACTCTCAACCCCACCGTAACTTAAACAACTTGCAAATCAAAACAGGACATGTGGCACATAAAAATGAATAAATGATTCAGCAAATTCTTTTTGTTTTTATTAAAATTCAAAATAGAAGTTCGAGTTTAGTTCAAGAGAAAAGCATTTGGTATCACAGAATATTCATTAAAATATTTTTCTTATTAGGATATGACTGATAATTTAATCTAAAATTTTTATTATAAATAATATTAAAAATTATTTGAATGATTATTTAAAACAATAGTTCAAACCTCTTATTTAGTTATAATTTTTAATGCATTTTATTTTATTTATTGTAATTTTCAACTTAATAAAGTTTTCGAGTTAAGAATATAATTTTAAGAAATAAATTTGTCATATAAAATGTAATAAATTATTATATTAAAAATTTTTAAAATTAAAATAATTTCTAAAATGTATCTGCTTCCATATGACCGTTACGATGAAAAATTATAACACATTTATTTTACTCAAAATGCATTATAACTTATAACGATTTATTTTATTAATAAATTTATGTCTTGATACATTATATTTAATATTCAAATTGTTAACTTTCTTAATACATTTATTACTAATATAGGACTAAGTGGATATCATTTAATTCGGATCGATACATATTCTTCAACAATTTTTTTTTTGGGCAAAGCCTAATCTAATTTTATTTATCGTAACTTATCATTATCTTTATTTTATTTTATTTAAAAATATTTTTTATTATTTATTTTTTATAAAAATTTAAATTATTATATATAAATAATTCCTTATATTAAAAATTCAATGTAAATTGAATTATTATATATTAAAAATTATTTTATTTAATTTTAGTTGAGTTTAGTGGTGCTGCTTTATTTGTTGAAAATCCTAAGAGTAATTTATTTTTAACCAACATAATTTAAAGTTGACTTGTAATTTTATTTTCAACGAGTTCGTGTCTTGTTCAGTGGACACGAGAAGCAGCAAACAAAAACCCCATGAAAATCCACAAACTCGGTTGATCAAACAGTCAAGAAGAGGCTAATCGCCCATCTATGAATTTCGGCCATCCGATCACAAAATTCAATCAAAGCCATACGATTTTCTTAAAAATTAAATCGGACCGTCAAATATTTACAAAATTGAATTTCAAAAGAGTTCGAGAGGGAGGAAGAGAACAGAAGAAAGAAAGAAAGCCTTATTTCTCCCCTCTTCTCTCGATTTTCTCTCTCTAAAAATCGCAACCAAATTACAAAACCCTCTCTTTCTCTCTCTTTTCTCCCTCCCTCCAGCTCCTCTCTCTCTTCCTTCTGTTTCTTTCTTCTATCCTTCTTTTTCTTGAGGTTTTTGTTTGGCAGATCGAATTTTTGAGCGAGAATCTTGAAGTTTTGGTGTAATGAGAGGATTTTGAGTTCTGTAATTGTGTTTCTGTTCGATCTTTGCATTGGTTTTGGATCTGAATCTTGTTGAATTTGGGACAAATTTTTGAAATTTTTTGTTTTAGAGAGAGTGAATTGTTCGAGTTCATTATTTTGGGGGAAAAATTTGAATTTTTGATTTCTAATTTTTTTGGTAATTTATTTTTGTGATATTTGAAATTGTGAGATGGAGAAAAGTGAAGGAGGGGATTTCCCTCCCAAAAAGCTCCAATCAGATACCGCGGCGTCCGCGGATGCTCCGGCAAAGAAGCTGGCGAGGCAACTCG
Organism: Dillenia suffruticosa; assembly: GCA_033439265.1. Taxonomy (NCBI): domain Eukaryota; kingdom Viridiplantae; phylum Streptophyta; class Magnoliopsida; order Dilleniales; family Dilleniaceae; genus Dillenia; species Dillenia suffruticosa. The sequence continues at coordinate 21,722,254 of JAVTVX010000035.1, forward strand.
ACTTCACGGCTTTCTCCGGCTCGGCCCCGGTTCCGGCTCCGACTCTCTTGCCAGAACATCCTCAGCCACAAGCCCAGCCGACGGTTCAGCCGCAGACACAGTCACAGTCGCAGACGCAACAGGTTTTGTCGATGCCACTGCCACCTCAGCCTTCTTCACATCCTTCACTAAGAGCTGTGTAAGTTTTTGTGTTTTTCTTTTTAGATTTATTTTTGTCTTTGGTTTATAAGTTCTGAATTTGTTGAAAAGTTCTGAATTTTATTTTGGAAGATGGGTTTTGTTTGAGAAATTGAGGGTTTTGGAGTTTTTGATAGGGGGTTTAATTGATTATACTATGGGTTTGGTTTTTGAGGGAGCACAAGTTATAATTATTGCTTTCCTATTTCTTAATTAGTGCGGGTTTGCTTTGAGTTTTTGGTTATTATAATTGGGAATAAGTGATAGAAGTGGATTGCTATTTAGATTGAATTTACTGCTTCATTTATTGTTGAAGAGGAAGGGATTTTTTTTTCTTGGTCTCTCTTTCTTCTTGAACTTTGTGGAATGACATGCTGCCTTAATTGGGTTTGACATTTTCATAGGCATGATTTAAACTTATGGTTATATTTATTGATTTATGTATTGATGAAGTGTCAAACCTGTGTATTTTGTAAATTTAATATGGTTTTAGAGTCTTTGTGATCTCTATTCATGTGTTTCTTTTTCTCTTTTACCATTCTTTATTGTTCTTTGTCTCTCTTTGAATTTGAACTTGGACAAAGATTGCTTTAAATTTTCCTTTTTGTGACTGAGGATGCTCGTAGTGTTGATATATATATTGTTCTTTTTGTTGAGATAGGCTTGAAAATGTCATAGGGTTTAAGGCATGGTTTTACATTACGATAGTAGCTAGACTCATTTCTTTCTATATTATTGAAGTGTTAAAAACCTTTACATGTATTTGTTGATGTGGTTGGTTTAGAGCCTGTTTGATCTCGACTCATAAATTTCTTTTTCTCTTTTACCATTTGTGTTGACCCTTGTTTCACCCCTATGTGGATTTGAAAAGAAGTAAGGGTAGATTTTATTCACATATTTAACTTTGTGTAGGAAGCTGATTGGGAAAGGGGATTCATATAATTGACCCAACTAATTCAGGATTTAACACTTGGTTGAGTTGAGTTGAGCTCAGTCCAGTTGGTCTGAAGTCAGTTAAATAGGAAATTATTCTTCTAAAGTCATGATTTAACATCATGCGAGGTAATTAGTCACCCATGATTTACAATCGATTCCATTGATGATGTATTCTTATATTTGTGACTAATTTTCCTTTTTGCTGGTTAGTTACCTTGGTTGCTGTGATGCTTGATTTACCCTGGTTTTTGATCTCTGAGGAGTCCTTTATGTACTAAATTTACACTTTTGTTAAACTTGGAAGGTCAATGCTCCCAAATATATTAACTTGCCGATTATTGCTCAGTCTTTGAATGTAGCTATTGATTGCTTATCTTCAATGAGCTCATTCCATATTATTTTCAGCATCCTGCCTAATGTCTCTAATCTCTTGAAATTTCTTGTTAGCTGTTGTATCTATCTCCCATTTTACTTGGTGGAATTTGTGTTCCCATGCTGCTGCTCAATGATTGTCCTATATAGAATATTTTTGTTTGCAATACTTGCAAGTGTAACTTCATGGCCACTCCTTACAGTGGTGTGTTAGAGGCCTTATCTTGTCTATGTCTTTTATATGCTGAGTATTCTTTATGTATGTAAAAGCTTTTGTTATATATTGCTACTTACCTGAAGAAACCTTTTAAATTTTCTTTGTTTTCTGTTTCTTGTTTTCTATTTATTGAGTTTACTACTAAAAAAGCATGCTAAATCTCAGAATTATATCCATCAAATCCTTAAAAGTTTACTTAGCATGAGTCCCACTTGATAATGACTTTATCCCCCGATGATGATTATAATGCTGGCTTTACGCTTAGTGCCCTTGTTGATTTGTTTAGAACATTGTTTCTTACTACAATGACCGACTGACAAATGTTTTTTAAGGTGTGACAGACCAGCAAGTGTTCTTTAAGGTGCATGTTTGTAATAATAATTGTCCTTAATTCATTTTTATCCCTGTGTGCAAATATGTGAAAATGCAGATGCATCCTCTGTAAAACTGATAAATGAAATACATTATTTGGTTTGATTTTAAAATATTTGACTTTATATTGTTGTGTTTCTGTGGAGCTTTATCAAGATTCTTATAGGCTGTTTTGTCAATCATGCTTTTTATTAGAAAACCCGACTCACCAAGAGCAAGACTGCGACCTAGTAATGAAGCAAAAGAGGGCACTCCAAAGAGGCAAAAGCAGTGCAACTGTAAACACTCAAAATGCTTGAAATTGTAAGTACTTGGTATCTTTATTTGCAATCAAGCCCTTTGTTTGGAGTCTATATTTGACCGAGTTGTTTCTCACTCCCTATAAGGTTTTGTTTTGTATGTTATGCCATGAGAGGCTGTCAATATTATGTAAATCTTGTGTGCTGGCACATTTCTGTTTTTCCTCTTGTTAATATGGTATTTGGATAATGGGCATTTCTGTAATATGCAACTCTACAAGTCTTTCTTGCTAAAAAGGATAGCAATACCATTTAAGATTCTTCCATCTGGAAAGTGTTTCAAGCCTTATGAATCCAAAATCGTTAGATTCATATCATGTTTGATGCTATGTGTGCATTTTTTGTCCAATATCGGTTCCCTTACTTGGAGACGTGGCTTATATAGTGAAACTGTTCTCGCAAAGTCTCTGATCTGTAATTTCTTGTTGAGTTCGTTCAACATAGTTAAGGGGTAGGTATAATATTAGACTTGCCTTACTTGTATTAACCAGAAGTTAAGATTTATAATGCAAGCATCAGATAGTGTTGGAATGCTTTGGGCAGGGCCCATGCATGCTCAACTCCAGATTCAAGCAGAAATATTAGGCAGAACTAGTGAAGTAAGGCTGCAGTGAACTTATTCTTTATTGAAATGCTTGCAGTTTGTTAGTTAAGATATCTTCTTAGCTTGGTTCATGTAATTGTAGTTAGCTACACAACATTGAACTTTTTCTCTTTATCCATTTATATGTGCTAAACTTTCGCATAAACTCTCCTAAGCTAAATTTTCTTCTATTCTTGTAAAAAATTACAGGTGATACGGGCTTGTGGTCGTGGGCCTGTTAAATAAAATTTTGAAGTCTTGATTTCTGTAGATAAAATGTTTGAAGTAATGGTTTTTGTAAAACAGATCTTGCAGCAGGTCTCAACTATGTTGGGGCATGATGCTTGATATGTTAGTAATATGTTTGGTGTGTAATGTGATTATTAGGTCATTTGGTGATTTGAGTCTTGCTCAAAGTTCCAGTATCTCCTCTGTTGGGTCATTGATCTTGATTCAATCAGTCTGTAAATGGCTTTTTTCTAAATTGGGGAAATTCTGCTAGCAATACCGCAGCATGCGCCATGATATGACTGTCATGACTAGTTCGTTGGTAGCTAGATGAGTCCTCCCTTCTTTTCTTCATAAGCAATTATGAGTTTTAGATTTTATAGGTTGGTCTTAATGATTTTATGGAATGAATGTTGGTGGATTCCTTTTGGCATGTTATGATTTTCCTCTTCTTGCAGTATGTTTTTATGGTCAATGTTTCTGCTATGATGTCTTCACAAATTCTTAAACATATTTTAAAATATGCCTGCACAGATATTGTGAATGCTTTGCATCTGGAATTTACTGTGATGGATGCAACTGTGTAAACTGTCATAATAATGTTGAAAATGAGGCTGCTAGACGAGAAGCTGTTGAAGCCACATTGGAGCGCAATCCAAATGCTTTCAGGCCAAAAATTGCTAGCAGTCCACATACAAGTCGTGATAACAGGGTAAGTTCTGCTCGAATATGTTTTTCTTTGTTAAAGTGTTTGCATGAGTTAGAATAACCAGAGATGCATTGAAGCAACATTTTCGTTGTTTCTGTCTAAACACGAAGGTACTTATTCAAATCTACGAACTATTATATTGTCCATTCCCTGATAGGTAAATTAAGGGACTTCATACCAACAAATGTTGCAACTTTATTCTGGTGCAAGATTTTGTGATTTAATATTGTTTGCCAAGTTCTTTACTGGTTTGGCAAGAGAGAGCAGAACATATACATATATTATGTTGCTCATACTAGCCGACAGATTTGATGTATTTTTAATTGTTGCACTTTTGCAATCACATTCAATAATTAATCTGCATCTTCGTGCAACTTATCTTCTTTCTCCTGAAACTTCTTGTCATAGCAAATTGCTAAGTTTGGGACTGATCTTGTGTTGATATTCCCCCTACCAATGTTTTTTTATTTTCCTGAAATTATGGAGCTCCAAAGGGTTGAAGAGTTTATTCGGTGTAAAAAATTATACCACATCAATGGATAAGGGGAAGAAAAATCCACAAGACTTAGATAGCATCACATAGTTTCTTCCTTTTTTTGCTCGTACATGCCAATATATTAATTGTTCTTTGGAGGCACTGCTATTGTTATCTGAAAGATGGCCTTGAGGCTTAGGGTCAAATTTATTAGTGTTTTCTTTTAATACCTAAAACACCATCATTTGGAGTACTCAAAGACTATCATCAATCATATTGGGACCTCATCTAGGCAACAGTAGTGGAGATATTTCATTAGACTGTTTCAAATCTGTCATTTTTGTATGCTTAGCCTTTTGCACTTCTTTAGTTCCTTTTATCAGCATGTCTACTGACTTGGAAGAAATGTAGGAAGAGGTTGGTGATGGATTAGTTTTGGGCAAGCACAACAAAGGATGTCATTGCAAGAAATCAGGTTGCCTCAAAAAATACTGCGAGTGCTTTCAAGCTAACATTCTCTGCTCTGAAAACTGTAAATGTATGGACTGCAAAAATTTTGAGGGAAGCGAAGAGAGGCAGGCTCTTTTTCATGGAGATCATACCAACAATTTGGCATATATTCAACAGGCTGCAAACGCTGCCATCACTGGAGCTATTGGATCATCTGGATATGGGTCCCCTCCAGTTTCTAAGAAGAGAAAAGGCCATGAACTCTTCTTTGGGGTGACAACAAAGGATCCATCATTTGGCAGGCTTGCACAATTTCAGCAGGTACTTGTTTTATTCTTTCTTGTTTTATCGGTGTTCGAATTCTACTTGTTGACTACCTCAGGTGGCAGTCTATGGATTCCTACTCTGGGATAAAAGCATTAAAAAAAAAAAGAGATCACGGATGGAAAGAGATACTTCATCTTTATATGTAAAATAATTGAAGTGAAAACTTCTTCTCAGTGGAATTTGTAAATTTCTAAGTGAAATGAAACACATTCATATTGCAGATTTGGGTGAAAATCAGGATATGGAAATTAATGTAATAACCTACAAGTTTGTATTGTGAAAAAGTCATGAAGTATGGATTTTGCTGGTATTTAGTTTAAAGCTTATGATATTTGGCTCTTTTGCACGCTTTATCATCCTGTCCTGTGTGCAGTGCCCACGGTGTGTTGGCCCAATTTGGCACATTTGGCACATTTACTATGTGTTTGAAGTCGGATAGAGCTGCTGCAATGCTTTTGTGAAAAAAAATATTGTTGTTGTGATGTTTGGTTGCTTTTTGGTTTTCTTGACATATTAATTTAATATTTAGCATCTTTCCTTTTTCAGGGAAGCCATATGAAATCTTCTGCACCCTCTTCTTCATCACCTTCTCTTCCTGCTGCACGTGCTGCTAACAATGCAGCTTCGGGCTCGTCAAAATTTACATACAGGTAAGAGTTGTAGTCTTTCAGATGGTTTTCCTTATACATCTATCTGGACTCTGCCCACTAATTTTTGTTTCATTGTGAAGATCACTGTTGGCCGACATCATCCAACCACAGGATTTGAAGGCGCTTTGCTCAGTTCTGGTGGTGCTATCAGGGGAAGCTGCCAGGACTCTTGCAGGTGAGTTCAAATTTGTTCATGAACAACTTGTGATATTGGATTATTAGAACAGTTGATGTCTTTTCATGTGGGCATGCACGTAGAGACTAGCTAGTTTTTGGTTTGAGTGCTGCTGTTGCACATTTGTCAACTTTTGTTTTCAACATTCCATGTGGGTTTATGACAAATAGTAACCGATGTCACATTTTTAATTTCTTTTCACATCTTTGAATCTTGTCAAACCATATCACAGAGGACAGTTGTTTAATTATCTTCCATACCATCTATCACATCATGTATGACTTTTTTTTAGAGCTTCTGGAAGACTGTGCTCTTCATGATGAGCTTATAACTAGTTTTCTCCAGAGCTGATTATCATGATAGCCTTCGAGATAAATCCATGTCATCATTCTAAATCCTTTTGTAGTAATTGTTTTATTACAGTGACTAATAAGAATATGATCTTCTGTAGTTCAGTCTTTGGAAACAATATCTGTTATTGACTATATGGTGCACTGTTTTTCATTTAGATTTGGTCACAATTCATTTGCCAGAAAGGCAACTTAGAAAAGATGGAATAAAAAGGGTTGCTAATTGTGGAGTCTGTGTCAAAATATTCATGAGGCCCCAACACCTCGTGTCAATAATTTTGTCAACCAGTGTAAGAAAACGGTCAGGCATCAAGAAAGGCATCTGCTGAAAATCTTGACATTTTTTCTGGAGAAATTTTAGATTTATACAAAGTTGTATTTCAGATCAGATCTTGGCTTGAAGATGCTAATTATCTAAAGATGATGATTTCCTGTGGCTTGAGGTTTCAATAAAGTTTATCGATGCCATTGAGCAAGTCAAATACTAAGCAGCAGAACATGCATGGTAATAAGAAGGTTGCAAGAGGCAAAAGACGTGGTTTCTAATTTAGAACAGTAAACTGGAATCAGGTTATGCTGTGTGCCACAAACTGAAACTGTTCCATTCATCCTTTTCGGTTTATGTTTGTGATTTTGGATCCTATTCATCATGATCCTAACCATCAGATGTCCTGATTTGGATTCATTCTACATGATTTCCTTTGAGGATTTGAACTAAAATGTCCTTGCTTCTAATTTTCTATATAATAGAATACTTTAGTCATTTTATACAATTTTCAATCTGATAATGCTTATTTGCTTTATCTTGTGAATAAAATGAGATGATTGCTTCTTCCATCATTTGCAAACCCCCCTCCCCGGGAAAAAGTCTGGAAGGGGCTGTCTCTTGTTTTTGGAACAGCTTGGAGTGATTAGATTTTTAAATCATGCTATCTTGAAAAATAAGTGAGGGCATTAGCTACTGTATTTTCGAAGCAAGGTGTCTATATATCCTACTTTAGCTTTTTGTCCTGCCAATGTCTTTAGCAGGGTCAAAATGTCCAAAAACTTCAGTGTCCTTGGATTGTGGACCAAACTTCGGTTCTGTGGTCCATAGGAAAATGGAAAGTTCAGTTCTATAGTTTCTATCTCTGCTTATTTTATGTATCCTTTTATCAAGACATGTTGTGCTTGTCTTTAGTGTTTCCGATGTATGGCTGCTTTGCTGGCCAAAGACTTTGGGGCGTTGTCCTTTTGGTCAAAATGTGTTCATTCTTTCTAATTGTCAAAGTACCTTAGATAACAAATCAAGTAATATCTTCATCTATGGGTCTCTGGCATAGGGGTGAGCATTATTTGGTTAAAATCAAAAAAACAGTTTTCATTGAACCGTTTATTTATATTTTGGGTTGTTTATTAGGTATTCGATTTGATTTTGGTAAAACCAAGCTTTAATATGGTTTATTTGGGCGGTTATTGATTATAGCAATTTTTATTTTGGTCAAACCGAATTAATTGTATTAATTAAAAATATTATATATTTTTGTATAAATATTATTATAATATTATAATAAAAAATTAAAAGAGAAAAAAATCTAAAAATTAAAACTAATATGGTGGAAAGTGCACAATTAATAAAATACTTTTAGTTTCCACCTTTCTAGTTTCAAATTTTCAATATCTAATCCATTTTACGGTTCTTCCACTCTCAAACTTGACTCTCACTCACACCTCTCCCTTTCCCTCTTCTATTTCACTCCTTTTTCACTCCCAAAATTTACTTTATTTGAAATTTGAACTATGATATTTGAAAATTTCAAAATAATATTTGATAAACTAAAATTATAAGTGAATTTTGAATTTTAAAATTATAGTTTATAGTCACAAGTTGATATAAGTGATATATATTATATTTATATAGATATGAATAGAAATCAGCATTATTTAAAAAATTTTTATAGTAAGAGATTTCAATAATTCGGTTAATTTGGATTACCAAACTGAATTAACCACCTATTTTGGTTAAATGAATTTTTTGTTTTTAGTCTATTTGGTTAGGTTATGGTTATGAAAATTGTTTAACCGAATTAAATCGATTATACTAAGTTTGATTGTTTCGGTTACGGTTTCACTGAATGCTCACCTCTACTATGGCTTATTTGAACATAGTGATTAACTTGAACCATTTTAAAGTCATGGAACCAGAATCACTGTTTATTTAAAAAGTTCTTAACTTTGTACTTTGTTAGATATTACAATCAATTCAGCTCTTTCATCATGGTCAAGATGTGTTATGGTTTCAAAAGATGAATTAATTGTGGATAGTTCCATTAAGATTCGTTCTTGAAAAATCCTTCATTTGTTTTCCATTCCATGATTGGAAGTTCTCCTTTTTGAATCTAGGGATTCAATGGCAGGAAAGTTTGTTTCCAAGAACTCTTTTGTCAATTACTGTGTCGGTTCAAGCAGGATGAAATAGATGTGGTTGTGATGATTTTGGGCTTTGTACATGCTTTAGATATGAGCAATTGAGAATATCATTTGCCTGCTCTGATGTCTCCTCATGGATGTTGTTCTAACCATAGAAAGTCCCTCTTAAGTTGTCCAGTTCTTGTTGTTACATATGGAAAGAGAAGAACAATCCATTCGCTGGGGGAGGGGTTTCTTAGATATAGGCAACTCTTCAGCTACTTGTAGGAAGAGTGAATATTTGATATATTGTCATGGTACATGTAAATTGGAGGTGGGATATTTTTTGTATGTTATTGAGGTTGCTATTTACTTTTATTTGGTTTTTTATCTTCTGCTGGCATGAGTGATGGGAATATTAGTCCCTAATTTTGTAACACATCTATTCATGCTTGCTTATGAATCCATGGGAGCGGTTATGTTGCTTGGTTTTGGACTTGCTTATTTTTCTATTCAGATACAGGGGAGGGTAGGGAGCATCTCAGAACACATTAAAAGACAAGCAGTCACTAAATTGTGTCTGTCAAAGAAATAGGGATCTCCTTAGTCAAGTTGTGGTTCTTAACTCAATGCAATGAGTATTGCTTGTGTCTTCATTCTAGCAGAATCTACTTGAAAGATTTGGCACGCAGGGACCAAATGTATTCTGGTACTTAGTATTTTATGGCAAGAACTAAACTACTATCATCTTTAAGTTTGTATACAAATACTTATCAGTGGTCTTAGGTTCAACTCTTAGAAGCTACTTCTTTTATAAGAAAGGAAGTATGGCTGAAATAGCCCATCTGAGATCCTATAAGATTAGTGGCTACTTTAAACACCAAGTGGCCACATTTTTTTCTTCTGAGGGAGAGGGTGGGGATGCTGCGAAGATGTTGAGAGAACTGAGATGTTCTTTGAGATTAGGGCACTTAACAAAAGACACTTAATATGTGATTATTGTGGTAGGGCAACAATCCAGAGACTTGTTTGAAATACCTTGGATGACCTACTAGATGGGGTGAGATCGGTGCTTCTTGATCTCAGTCTCTTTTAATAATTGGATCTGTTGGTTTTGAATATTCTGCACTTTCTAAGGAAGATTCGCATTTTGTTATGCATGATGCTCGTCTAAGGAATGCGCCAAAATTTTCTCATTGGACTCTTTGCTCTAATCGAATCCAAGGACTGTTCATCCAGTTACCAAGGGGGTGTCTTCATGAGGTGTTACCTTGGCAGTTGTGGACCTGACAACAAACACCATCATTTTGTTTGGGCTTGTTGTCCACAGAATCATTACCTAGATGACTAGAACTCACCTGGAACTCGGCCACTTTTCCCGGACTAGAGCAAAGCCAAGCACTTTCTCATTTAGGTATCCTTTCATTTTGCATTTTTCCTTCTTTTTAATAACATACTAAGGGTGTTGAAAGTATGTTTTTTGGTGAGTATGTTTATTCGCTTGGTGGCATCATTCTGATGATAGATTGATAGAGTTAATTGTAAGTAGGGACCATTCTGACAAAGAGATTATACTCTCTGAATTGTTGCCTCATGATATGTGCATAAGCACGGGTCGACAAAAATTTAGTCACTCTTTGTAATTTTATCTGTCTAGCTGCTATACATTAGCATATAGTGGAAGTATTCTTCTGAATCTGCAATTTGTTACTTCCAGACAACCAAAACTCAACAGATAAGCAAGCGGAGAATCAGACAGAAGCTTCTCTTGCTTCATCAACCCAAGACCCAGTAAATAGCCAGAAAGAAACTGATGCTGACAAAGCTATGGCTGATGACTGTTTGAGTGGGACTCAGACCGATAAAGTCAGCCACGATGATTCCAGTTCAGATGGAGCTGATGCCCCAAAATCAAGGCCAATGTCTCCCGGAACACTAGCACTCATGTGTGATGAACAAGATGCCATGTTCATGGCAGCCCCTTCTCCTCCAAACGGGTTAATTGGCCACGGATGTGATGCATCTTCACAATTGCCTTCTGGACAACACATGTCTGAGGTCTACGCAGAGCAGGAAAGAATTATTTTGACAAAGTTCCGAGACTGTCTCAACAGGCTTATCTCTTTTGGAGAAATAAAAGGCAAGTTCTCTTTTGTGAATTGTTGGTTGTTGGCTCAAAAATGTTTATTAGTAGAATTATTTCAGCTTCTGAAAATGCATGTTCCTTAATTGCATGAGGAGCATAATTTGGATGTCTAAAGATTTGACTTCTAATAAAAAGGTAAGCCTTGCAATGGTTGTCCAAAGACCTCAATTACCAATCCACGTTCTATATTCTACTCCATGAGCTTCCCATTTGCTGAGGTGCAAAGGCCAAATCATTTTTCTGAAGATAAAATAGTGGCAGTGGTTCAATGCTAACAATTCTCTATGTACTTTTTTCTATCCAAAAAAGGAAAAAAAAAAAAAAGAAAAAGAAATAGAGTCTATGTACCACATCAACAGTTCAATGCTTACGATGCTCTCTTTTCCTTTGATGTTGCAGAAACAGAATGTTCTTCATTAGCTAAAACTGAAGCAGCAAGTCAAAAAGACCAAATCAGCAATGGCAGTGCCAATTCCAGACCCGAAGCAGCAAATCAAAATGGTTCTGTTAGCAATGACCTTCTGAGAACAGTTACACCAACGACCAAGATACCACAGACATTCATCGCAGCTTCTGCTGCTCCTAGTAATGATCTGCTTTATAAAACCACTTCCCTAACTGAAAATGGGGACCTTAAAGCAAAGAGTGGATAAGAGATGTAAAAAGGATTTAGGAGATGGAGAATTGGCCCAAGGTAAGAAACTGCATCATTGTAACTTAATGCCATTTGTTTATATTGTCTTGTCTAGATGCAGTGATAGAAAATTTTGGGCCACATTTTTAGATACTGACCCTGATCAGGTCCATTTCTTACGTTACACATTGATATATAAATATTTACATTGATTCCAGATTCCAAACCACAGTTATGTAAGGTTGTGTAAAATGCAGAGCCGTACAGATGCACAAGAATGTCTACATTTGCATGCAAGTGACCACTATTTGTAGCATGCTTATGCTGCATCTAATTCCATCACTGTGGCAACAAACCACAAAAATTTTGTTACTCGGAAGTCAGGTTGTTTCAAGTCTTTAATGTTTCTCTTCTCCCTCTCCCACCCCCCCCCCCCCGGGGCGGTTTCTTTTGGTATTTTTAGTCAATTAAAAGGTTGAGAATAATTTAGATGTATTAAAAAAGTTTATCGCAAAATAGTAACTCATGTTACAATTTTATTGTTTGAACTATTGTATTCTAACCTATGTGTGTGTCAGTGATTAGGAATTGTATCATATCATATTTCAATTAATTGAATGGTTAACCTTTTGGACATGGGTAGCATAATTTAAATTAGTCCTAGATGGTGCGGTATTGTCTATGAGTAATGGTCTCTTGATTGTCTGTGTTGAAATCATCAGAGTTGGAAAGGATAAGGTAAATTGGAAAACAGCCATTCTCTAAAGGTGAATTACTAAGCCATTTTCTTTCCTTTTTTATTTTCTCACTGCAGGTAATCACTTGGATATTAATTTTGAAATAAAATTGGGAATGAAAAAAATTATGATAAAGAATTCCTCCTAAATTAGATCTAATGGCACTCAAATGGGATTAATAGAAACATTATCGATCGATTAAAAAAAAAAGAATCCAACTCTGTCCTTTTTTTATCAAAACAACTTAATTACTGATTTCTACTTGTATTTCCAAATATAGCATCCACCTAGAGAGAGAGTCTGAACAACTCTCTCTTTCTACCAGAGTCTGAACAACTTTATACCATTCTTTTCCTCACTCGTGAAAATTGACTTGCAAAAATTTGAAAAACATAAACAATACAATTTCAACAAACACAATGCGTTTTTACCAACAATCATTATTGTTTTCTACGACAGATTTTATATTGAGAAAGCAACTTCTTATCACACATTAATTAGATTTCCATATTGGTACAAAAGGAGGGTTTTTTTTTTTTTTTTTTTTCATTCCTGATATACTTCAGGGCCTGCACTGCCACAAATGATTCTACAGTCGCGCCCTAGAAGATGAAGATAAAGATGCAGGTGCACTCTGCAAATGAATGAGATAATATTGGTTAGGAATGAGAGCATTAGTTAAATAAAACATTTCATCATGCAAACAAAATGAATGCGGATTAAGAATTTTCATACCAAAGGTACGCCTTTCAGTGCTCTTTCCTCCAAAAATCTCGATGGTTCATAAAACTTGCCATATAGACCTGACCACTCCTTCAGACTTTCGTATATGCGTTTTGGACCAACCATGTCGGCCCAAAACACAATACCACCACTGCAACAGGAAATTATTGTCTATGAGCTACACAAACGACTAAGAAAATTTTGATATACATGACACTACCAAGATTGAAAGCGGAGGGGGTTATCAGGGTGAAGTTGGGGACTGGGAAGACACAATTAGAGGTATTATCACCAAGTTCCGAAACTCATCTAAGGGAACTTATTGAGGAAGTAAATCCCCTGCGGCCACCCCCCCTCCAAAAAAAAAACCAATTAATTGAATTATAATTTTTAACAACAAACTCATAGTTCAGGATTTCTAAACTCAGCAACAGTAAGAAGGAAAATGAAATCATTCACACTATCTAATGTTCAAAAGAATGTGAATTTTTAACATCTTTGAATCAAACAAGAGGAAGAGGAGGAACAGTGTGGTTTTGAATGCACTCACCGGTAAGAAGGGAAACTCATCCCCAAAACAGATGCAATGTCAAGGTCTGCTGCCCGAATGACAACTCCTTCATCAATGACCCGACAAGCTTCATTCACCACTGGGAAGAGTATCATTCCCAGGATCTCTTCATCGGTCAAAGAAACAGGCTGCAAGTTTGTCCAGCAAACAAGCATTAGGCTAAGAAAAGCTACTGATGTGGTTCTTTACATTAAGAACTCATGACAATCTCTCATAGCACTGGCTCTATGTTATTAGATGAGTACCTTTCCACCAGGCATTATATTGGTGAGCCTTCTGGATTCCTCAATAATAGGCAGCAGCGAAGGATCAGGTTTTGGCTTACTGCCCTTTTCATATATATAATATCCTTTTCCATTGCTTTTCCCTAAAATGCCCCAAAGTGTCAGAGATCAGAGCAATGGTGCCCCATAAGCAACATAAATGTGAAAGTGATAACAAGAAATCTCTCCTTACCATTTCGCCCATTCTTCATTATAAGCTGAAGCAGTGGAGAATGGTACATACGATCACCAAATGCTTTATCATATATTGGTCCTACTGCAACAGCAACTCCATATCCAGCCAGGTCCTGAAGCCTGAAAATTCATCAAATATCCACCAAGCAAGCATCTAAGTTGAAAAATAAAAATAAATAAAATAAAATACGTTGTAAAGATGACAAGAGGCTATATATCTGAGGGTAAATGAGCTTGTCTCACTGGTCACTGCTCTTAAGCACTAATCCTGAGTATGGTTTAACAGATTTGGGGGGAAATTATGGGAATAGGAGAGAGAGAGAGAGAGAGATACTCAAAATTCTCTTCGTTTCCCTTCCTTTCTATCTGAGATCACCAATTAAACTAAGACAAAATAAATAAAAAAGGAAAGATGCCATGTCAAAGGCACACCAACATATCAGGTCATGCTACAGGAACACACACACATGGAAATACAGTACTACATGAAGAAACTTACTGGAAAGGGCCAATTGGAAGGCCGAAGTTGGTGATCACCCTGTCAACTCTGTACAGGTCAATACCTAGATTGACCAAAAGATGTGCACTTTGAGAATATGGGAAGAAAGTCCGATTGACTGCAAACCCTATGCAATTTCCCACAACAACAGGAACTTTCTTTATGGCTTTCCCAACTGTCATTAAATCAAGGAGTACTTGAGCAGAAGTCTTTTCTGATCTTACGATCTCCAGAAGAGGCATCACATGAGCAGGACTGTTTAACATAGAGCAATGTTAAAACATGTAACCAGACATGAAGTAATGAAATTATGTCAAAAAAAAAAAAAAAAAGAACGATGCTCAACAGTAATATCAATTTCCTTAAAGGACTTTATAGATCAGGTTTCTTGTGTGAAAGTGGATGAGAACTTATATCTGGTTGACACTGGCATTGACATTCTCTTAGTTGACACAAGAAAACTCAAGAATGCCTAGCTTCAACCCATCATCATCTTGAGCCTGCTCAAGAATTTTGTGCATCACATGTTTGCTTGTATGTTAAACAATTGTATCCTTTGAGCTTGATCACTGGATGGCCACATAAGAGATGTGCTCAAACAATTGAACACCCACAATCCTGGTCACTTATGCATCATCAACTTTGTTGATGATGATGATGATGATGATGATGATAATAAAATCCAACTCCATCTAATATTTCACCACAACCAAATAATTCACCACATCATCAAAAGTTCAATAGGAAGGAGAAAAGACCTGAAAAAATGTGCCCCTATAATGCGATCTTGAGAGTGTGTCTTTTCTCCGATTACATTGAGATCAATTGTAGATGTATTTGTTGCCAAAATGCAATGGGGAGGACAAGCCTTCTCAATATCACTAAATATCTTTTGTTTCAAAGAAATGTTCTCAATGACAGCCTGCAACCATGTGCATTACTAATATAAATAGGATGAACCATAAGAAAGGGCGATGCACAAATCAGCCCCGACACCATACATAAAACAAATTGAATTTTGCATAATGACAGGACATAATAACTTTCCAAACTTTACACCACCCACCTCTATGACCATATCTACATCTTTAAATTCTGAGTAGTCAAGTACACCTTTTAGAAATGAGAGAGTAGTGCCTGCCTTCTGCTGTGTCAGCTTTCCTTTTGCCACCAAACCACGTATATTTGCTGTCATCAGCACGTAGGGATAAGTTTTGTCAATGTGCAGTATTTAACAGCTCCACATGAGAAAAGTATATCTTTCTAGTACCTATCAGGCATAACCACCACCCACTATCCTGCAAGCCTAGTTCAAGCATTTCATCCTTGGATCACATTTTCCACATTTCAAACAAAGGAAATTACATATGCCACCAACTTAGACTCGAAGGTTTAACAATTATGAACTCTTTCAATAAAACCAGACCAACAACGGTGCTGCATGTAATGATTTAGCATGTCTTTACGTCTTTGCTAAGACCTGGGTTGAGGTAGGTGTCAACCTAACATGAAAATTATAAGTAAATCATAAGAACCTGTAATTGTAGCTCCCTGATTGCCAAAACATCAACAACTTAAGTAAAGCTTGACAGACTTGAAGAGAACGCATTAGGATCATGGTGGCATCACCATATTTGCATCCTAAGATATGAAATCCAACGTGAATTGCTCTCAGACCAACCAAATAGAAATTTTTAATACCAACGGTGACAACCTTTTATTTAACAGTTGCCCTTCAGTCATTTTTTTTGTAACCGTATAAATTACCTTCAATCATTTTGATTCCCTTCTGTAGATATTCTTCATTTATTTCCTTGAGAACAACATATGTATTACTCAAGATAAGAGCTGTAGCTATTCCTGAACCCATCAGACCTCCACCAATTACAGCAACCTTTTTTATAGGCCGAGGCTTGAGTCCAACATCAGTGACATTTGGTACCTGGCACAGTAACAAATCAGAGATTCCATAGGAAATGAGTTACAAGTAATAATTGATTAATAGTTTTCCTTACCTTTGAAGTTAAGCGCTGGGCAAAGAAGACATGTACTAGACCTTTTGCAGTTTCAGTTAAAACTAACTCTTTAAAAACTTTTGCTTCCTGGAACAACATCAGTCAGGTCATACATAAGTGGTCCTGCGGACAAACTCAAAAAGATTCCCCACCAAAAGCAGGCATTGTACATTTAATTTAAGGTCGTGAGCAACTAAAAAAACTGAAGAAATATATCCTACAATTTTTTGAACTTTCAAACAGAAGATTATTACAAATGAAAGACAAAGAACTCAGGTAATCATAACTCCAAAATTGAATACCTTCAGAACACCATTGTATCCACCATGAACAATGCCTTCTTCAATCACATCAAGGCATGCCTGGTGCTGAGGCATATTACGAGCAGTCTGCTTGGCCTGTTTTCTTGCTTGCTTTATTATCTCACGTGCCTCTGACAAGGAACCAATCTTGTCTGTCCTGTGAAGTGACCGCATCCAAGGTTTTCGTCTCTCCACAATTTCTAAAGCCCATTGTCGAGATGCTTTCAACAACTCTTCAGGAGGAACAATAGCATCAATAAGACCCAGTTTCTTCCCCTCTTCAGACATTATTGATTTAGATAACTGCAAAAATATTTGCAACATCAAATTTTGCATTGTCCCAGTATCAGTCCAACTAGTTACTATGATAAGTATCTATCAAGAAGATAAAGGAAATCAACTTTAGTTCCACAGCCACGGAAAATAATGAACACACTTACCAACATCATTTCAATTGCCTTTGACAGCCCCACAAGCCTAGGAAGACGTTGAGTACCTTACAAAGGGAAAAGATTTCCTATATTATGTTGCTCCTCATGAAGATTACTTCCTGGATGCTTATTTCAAGAAGGAAGGTTACAAAAGAAAGATACCTCCAAACCCTGGGATAACTCCAAGGGTAAGCTCTGGCAAACCAAGTTGAGTTTTTGGTGTAGCAATACGCGCATGACATCCCTGTAATGGATCAAGAAGAATAATATAAATGATTAGTAGGTTCATATCAAACTTGGTGGCATGGGGATTCTCTTTCATTGGCAGGGATTATATGAGAAGGCGGACCATGGTTAATTCTAAACCACCACCAAGTGCTAGCCCTTGCACTGCTGCAACAATAGGCTTCTTGCCATCTGAGATTACGCAGAAACAAAACCAAAACAATTATGCATGAGAACTAGTACCAGAAGTATCACAAACCTTCATGTAGGCCCTCTATACGAAATATAGACTTTCAAAAACTTCAATAATTTATTTCCTTGTTTCCACTAGCCAAATTAAATAAAGGCCCACTTCTCCCCAAAATAAAGGCATGCAAGATGCACCCAGGTCCCCAGTAGCACATTTGACGATTTGAAAAATAGGACCCTCAGAAACAAATATCTAATCCTGTGCAAACCTTCTATGATGTTGACAACAAGGTCGACCGATACATCTGGCATGAGAGATAGATCCCCTGAAAAAATAATAATAACAAAAATAATAAAATCAAGTCAATTAGATGGGATTCAGTTTTAACATTTGCCACATAATATCAAGTCAATTAGATGGGAAAGCTTACCAGTCTCGTGAATTTTCTGAAAGACATTGATGTCAAAACCACCAGAAAACTTGCCATTATCGCCTACAATGAGTGCAAAAGAAAAGATAACGTCATGGTCATAGCCCAATACACGAGAACTAATGTGCTCTTCAAAAATATAAGGCAAAAACAATAATGGCATGTGCCAAGCAATTGCTAAAATAGGGGGTAAAAAAATCTCAACAACAAGGTTTAAGTTTGTGTTTCTTATTGCAGAAAAATAATACGGGACAGATTAATTATCTAAACCCTGGTTCTCCAAGATGGTAGTTAACATTAACAGATTGATCTTCTCTACAAACCCAAACAGGTACAAATGACACATACAGAAAACAAACTTCGCAGGAACCGGAAATAGCACTGCGCAAGAGCTACAGAGAAATCCCTCAAAGCTCATCTTCATCATTATAATGAAATACTACAACCTTCTTGAAATGGACTAGAAAGCATCCACACTGAGGAGGGCTCCTTTTTCAACTTGGCCCTCTGTTTCCCCAAATCTCTACTGCTCTCTCGCCTCTGTGAACCACTTTTCAAATCCCCAGAGTATGAACTCTCCATACAAATTCATGGACCACTTTTCAAACTATACCCACCCTATATTAAAAACCTACTCATTTTTCATAAACCCCTGAATACATTCCTCCTATGACATGAATCCCAAATTTTCCCCCAAATTATAAGTTGTACTAATCAGTACCCTAACATCAACATCGTTGTCATCTATTTCTCAACTCTTAGCTTATAAAGCTGAACTTCCCAACCATGCTTCTCCTTATAAAACTGAACTTAAAAATTGATCTCAATGATGCCGCGATTGGATTTTAATTACTGAACACGGAAAAGCACTACTTTAAATCCAAAAACAAAACACGGAATTTCAAAGCTAGGAAAAGCTGAAATTACGATGAGGTTACCAGTCAAGACAATAGCTCTGACATCGTTTCTTCTAAGAGCCTCCTCAAACTTCTCCTTCAACCCTGCAACAACTGCGAACCAAAAGAAAACAGAGAACCCTCAATCACTCCCATCAAACAACAACGGGAATTGAGAGATCGTAACCGAAATGGAGAAATTTATTCAAAGCTTTACTTGGGACAGCGAGAGCGTTAACCGGAGGATTAGAGATTGTGATGACGGCGACGCCATCGTTGCCGACGTCGATCGTCACTCGAGCTTTGGCCATTTGGAAAACGTAACAAGGGTAGAGAGAGAGAGAGAGAGAGAGGGAGAGATAGAGAGAGATTGTTGGTTAGAGAGTGAGAGTGGGAGGGTTTTAAATAGTGAATTGGAGCTGCGCTGCGAGTTTCAGCGAAATGAACATGTGAATCGTCCCGATGTGACGCTGACTGTGGTTTCCGGTTCTCCAGGGTGGTTAAAATGGGCATTTATCATCTGTTTGCTGGATCACCCTACTAATTATGGGCCCTAATTCCCAGCCTCTCTTTCCAGTAGTTTGTGAGAGCGGCGTTGGCAGTACGATCCTAGTCAAATTATGCTAATACCAATTAGAATATGAAATTTGTTTGTGGTAGGAAACATTAACATAATTGTGTGATTGCAAATTTGTTAACATATGTACGATAATAAAAATTATGAATAATGAATTTGATGCATATTATATTAAAATTAATATAAAATTTTAATAATAATCACGTCAAAATAAATAAATTAATAAATAATATGACTCAAAATTACACTAGGATTAAAAAAATCTCATATTTAGAAGATTTTAAGGATTCGATTGTGATTACAGCATCCAAATCTTTCTTCTCTTTCAATGGAATTACATTTTGATAAAATTAAAAAGAAAAAAAATTATAATGGGTCACCTTATAATTCTGTTTCCTTTGCTCCAAAAAAGGAAAAAAATAAAAATAATAATAGATAAAAACATTAACAATTTGATAAATATGATATTTAATTGATCATAAATAATATGAGCCAACCACGTGTCATTATTATTTTAGTAACAGATTTCTGGTTTAATGTACCTAATCCCCCCTCCTTCCTCACTTGCTTCACGTGCACGGAAGATCTTAATAAATAAATGAATAAATAAATAAATAAAAAGTTGTTATGTTTGGAATTAACATAAAACTTTATGTTTTCTAATCATATGAACACAAAATTCTTTTTTTTTTTAAATAAATATTTTACTTAATTTTAAATTAATTGAATTTTTTTTTTAAACCACCAGACCAGTTAAAAACGACAAATATTTGGTCAACTTGAGAGCCATCAGCCTAAAATGTTAGTTGACAGCAAAATGGAAGAGGAAAATAGAAATCTCCATCTCCATCACTTTCATGGAAATTCCATGGGTAACGTCCCAGCAAAGCAGAGGAATCTATTGAGAAATTAAAATAGAAATTCATTAAACTTAAGGCAGATTAATATAGATTTTCCAAATCTGCCTTAATAGAATAATTTGACCTTGCAAAAATGAAAAAAAAAATATTAATTATGATATTAAAAAGATTTGATACGGTCGTGTAAAAGGTATATTTTTTCCTCTTATCAGTCTTCTTGCCATCTTCCTTTTCTTTTTCACCTTTCTGGGTCTATCTGCCTGCAATTACAAGTACAGTAATGATTCTGTCTCACTGTCTCACACAAAAGTTGTACCAAAAAATAAATAAACCCCAAAAGTCTCTCTCTCTAAAACAATGTTCCTTTTTCTCTCTTCTATGATTATTTGCCTCATCATCTTTCTCTCTCTCTCAAATCCCTTTCCAATTCAGATTTGACTACTCTCTTTCAAGCAATATTATGTTGAAAACAAATTTTCTCTCTAATGGTGGTAAAATCCACGAAGATTGGTTGGTCTGCTGCAAATCAAGGTTTTTGAACATGAGTGGCAAAACAAAATCATCCATTTTAGCACCATGTTTTAGAATTTCTCGACAAAACAAAAACAACGTTGTCGTCCTCGTATTTAGCCTAGCCATGTTTGGGGGTGACAAAAATTTAAATATTTACCAACTATATTAAAAATTTTAATATAATTAATATGTATAATTTAGAAATTATTATATTTTTATTTCACGGACAAAATGTGGACACAAAAGTTACCAACCAAATAACAAAGCAAAAATGTTGACCGACGGGCTTCCTTAGAATAACATGCAAAAAGCATTTGGAAAATTCTATAAGTAAAATAAACCAAATAAAATAATTAGGTGGGTCATAAAAATATAAACCAAATATTCAAAGGTTATGGTTTTTGTTAAATGAAGTCAAGACTAAGTTTGAGAAAATTGAGATTAGTTTAGCATCGGCCGAAGTTAGGTATAAATTTTTAATATTAAAAATTATTACTGTAATCATAATTTAACGGATAAAATGTGAAAGCGCCATACAGATATTAACAACTAAGTAGCCCTTTTCAACTTTTCGTCTATCACCATCACTTCCTGCTTTCCCATGTACGTGAAAAACATATTCCTCGTCAACTTCATTAAATCTTTATTTTTTTTTTCTTTTTATGTTTTTCCAGAAAGTATCTTTTCCTTTGTTTGATAAACAAATCAACTTTTTCACTGGAAAAAAATGTTAAATAAAAATTCCACAATGAACTACCTCTTTTGTATGAATTCTGATTTCGTTTAAAAAACTTTAATTTAATTTAATTTATCTTTATTTATAATATTCTTTAAATAAAATAAAGTATTTTTAATGCAAAGTACAGAGTTCTTCTAAGTAAAGTTAATATTTTTATAAAAAGAGAATTAAAATTATTATTATATTAAAAATAGACATTGCCTTTGTTATTCTCATGCTGCCCAGGTTTAACCCACATAATGGTTTCGACCATGTTTTCCTGGGCGTATGGTGTAAAAAAAAAAAAAATAATAAATAAATAAATAAATTCTAACCATCGATAGTGAAGGATAATAAGTGCGGCAAGTCAAATCAGTTTGACCAGGAATAATCTTTTTTTTTTTAATTATTATTATTATTTTCGTTACGTTACGAGTCTTATGATTAAGGGAAAACGCCCAAGCCCAAGCCCAATCCCAAAAACGGGCGTTTCAAAAAGACAGAAAGGAGGAAAAAGAAACAGGAAAAGAATAAAAAGAGAGAGAAACCCTTTTCAGGTTTTTGGCGATTAAAATAAAACCCTTCATCTTCTTCCCATTCCATAGGTCAGAAGCAAAAACCCTCGATAGATACAGAGCACTCGTCAATGGTGTCTTTAAAATCCGTTTACAGATTATCTTCTCGATTACAGAGTCTCTCTCTCAGGACGAACTTGTCCTCCCTCTCGTCATCGACCTCTCACTCCTCTACGAAGCGCATTTCTCACATTTCACGGTAAGCTTCTGCTGCGAATTCCTTTTTTTTTTCCGAAAATCTTCAAAGCTCGAATCTGTAGGTCTTACTCTCTCTCTCTCTCTCTCTCTGTCTCACTCTACAGATTGCCGGTGGAGTTGAGTTGTTTGGAGTCAATGATGCCTTTGCATAGTGCGACGGCTTCAGCGCGATTGACATCGTTTCTGACTACTGAGTCTCGTAGATGGGGTCTCGTGCCTCAAGGTAATGGATTCGCTTTCATCTCCTTCAATGTGCGCTGTTTTCGATTAAGCTAGTTGTCACCTTAAATTTGACTCCAAATCATTACAAGTTAAAAATTTGCAGGTTTAAATTGTTTAGGGATGTTATAGGTTGAAAAAATTGATAACCCGATTGAATTATTTGCTTATTTTAACCTATTAATGTGCTTTAAAACTGTTTTTATGCAATTGTTATTGGTTGCAAGTTCGTGAGGTAATTGCCTCATTTCCCTAGTTTGAAACTACAATTTATGGTTACTATTCATGCTTGGCGTGTAAGAGGAGCTTTAGGAGAGAAGGTAGCATTTGGCTCAAGCTTGTGTGAGTGTCCCCAAATGTAAGCTAGATACAAGAGTTGTATGCACTGAGAAAAGATCGGCCTCACCCCATATCGGTAGGATGACTTGAAGCCTGGTTATTTGATGGACATGCTTAAGCTGGTGAAGTGGGTCTTTGTCCATGGTTTATACCCTGGTATTTGGCCATGCGTGAGGGCACTAACACAGTTATGTCGGGGACACCACACTCTCTCCTCAAACTCCTCTACCATATCAACACACACACACACCAAAAAAGGAAAAAATGATTTTTGCTTGGATTAGCATTTCTTTAAGATATTTAAATTTTTTCTCGTTTGTCATTGTTTGATGTTCATTTGGATTAATTTGAATGATTAAGGTAATTATATATCTTTGTAGTTCCCAAGGATGGATTGCACTTTTTTGGTTTTCTGGTTGATTGGCATGACCCTTTTCAACTTTATGCATGGCTGATGGAGTTTTTGTATCCATGCTTCAAGTTTCTAACTCGTTTCTAGAGTCTGATACTATGAGATTCTTATCATTTCTGGAGAAATGATTTCCCTGTAAATTATACTTCTAGTAGCTTGAATAGTTACAGAATGAGGCAATGTCTAATTACTTCACGCTGAAAATAGCAATGGAAATGGCTTTCTCCCCATTGTTGTAGATGATATGATAGTCTGGATTTACTCTGCAATAGAGGTTGGTGGTAATTTTCTTATGGTAAGTTCTCAGATGATGTTGAAGGAACAATTGCAACACTCTTGGCTTTTGCAAAAATTCGGTGCAGCATTGCTGACCTCGGGAAAATAGTGCAGGGACTATTATAAAACTCAAGTAAATCATAAACTGATTAACTGATCTATGTCACCTTCTGTGTAACTCATGAGATGATCATTTTTATTGATTCTCCTTATGTATATATGGTATCTTGGTAATTGTTTCTCAATCTGTCAACTCCATTCCACACTACTAACACCTGCACCTTTCAATCTTTTGCAGGCATCTCAATGCCTTTATGACACTCCTTTGAAGTGGTCCCTGCGGAGCAAATTTTCTGTTGGATAGTAATGTACGAAATTCAATAACTTTCTTCTCATCAAACTAGAAAGGCCCAAAGATAAGCCATTTCTTTGGTAACTTTGTGAAAAATTGCTTCAAATGCAACTCTGTTTATTGAAGGACCCCCTTTGGGAGGGGAGTTGTGCACTTGTTTTATTAAAAAACATCAGTTGAGTTGGAGGTTTTGTTTTAGTAATATGTTATTTGGTTTCTTCCGAGGATCAAAGTGTATTGATCCTGTACCCATATACAAACCGAAGTGTCTCGAGTTTCAGGCACTAATAATTAAGACCTTCCAATTGTTTCTTGTATTTAAGATAGTTCTTAAAAGGGTTAACTATGTAGAAGCTCTAGCCTGTGTTGCCATTTGTTATCGTGAATTATCTTTTAGAATTATAGTCCGAATGAGACCTGATTATGGCAATTTATAATCTCTAAGACATCTCGGCGATTGAGCATTCAAAACATAGTTTCCCTTTTTGGTTTGAACTGGAATTGGAATATTCCTCTAACTTTTCTGGTCTCTACTTTGCTCTCGTTGTTTGATAAAGCATTGTTAATGCTCTACATTTGAGAAGGCATTTTTTTTTTCCGATGAGTTAGAGAAATATTTTATTTAGGTTTTTTTAAATGAATATTCTTTTGTGGGTATACGTCCTAAAAAATATCATTTTTAATTTTAATTTTAATTTATCATCTACGTTTTTAATAAAAAGCATTATTAATGGCCGACATTTTGTGGATCAAATGGTCCATGTGGCGGCAGCTGTGATTAAAGATAAGAATGTCGGCATCTCAATTTCAAATTCAAAAGGAGAGTTGTGATCACATCAATCAATATATGAGAAGTGCCCAAATTTTGAGAATCCCTAATAATTCCTCCCTAGTCGTTAATCCTCCATAGCGTCGCAGGTGTAGGTACTGGGTAGCTCTCATATGGCTCGAGTGTCAGTCCCATATCCAGTATCCTGCAATAAAGGAATGCATTTAGTTCTATCCGGTGCTGGTTCAAGAAACCACAATTTAACATGGCAACCCATATTAACCCTAATAAATTTACGGCAGAAGAAACAGCATGCCACTTCTCTCTCTCCATTTCCATGGGTTTTCTTCATCTTATAGCTAATTACTTTTTCCTTGGAAGTGATATGCTAGCCTCTTTATCCTGTTGTATGAGGAAGAGAATACTTATCAGATGATCCATTTTGGCTCTCCAGGACGCTATTGTCAGGACAAAAGAAAGAAAAGAAGGTTAAGTTTCATCAGATGCCAAAGTCTTTCTTCTATCCTTTACAACACAATAGATGGATGATTCCAACTCCACCCACCATTTTTGGCAATTTGTGTGCAACATTAGCTATCTCCTATGCATTTCCTTAAGTGAGATTTAATGCAGGTTAAGCAACTGTCCCCTCTTCTCTCAGTTCATGCGGTACAGGTTATATTCCAATATTGATCATATTCATGAAGTATGATGTCCCAAGCTGGTCTGATGAAACATCTGTGACATTGTGGGTTACCAATAATCGAACCTTGGCAGGTTGTTAACCACAACCACAACGCCAAGAGTTTTTTTGGTTATTTATTGTACTCGTGGGATGCCAAGGCATGAAAGAGTAGTATTTATGGGGGGGCCTATTGTATTACTAATCTTGTCCGTCTCATCAGTGTCATGCCGTGACTGAAGCAACTGTCAGCTTATAAATTAGACCTAAATTTTAAAATTTTGATTTTAATCATTTTTTGGGAGTTTTAATTTTAAACCTAAATCTATTTCTATATATTTAGAATGAACCAATTTTAAACTTAATTTTTGTTTATTGATACCAACTTTTAACCTAGCCCAACAGCATGCTCGAGTCTAATTGCCATTTTTGCCCCTGATTACAGGAAGGTCTAATTGCTGATGTTAATGAAAGAAACAATAAATAATATTACATAGTCTAAATTAATATAAAATTAAAACAATTTAAATTTGAATAATTTTAAATCCATAAAAATACCTTCTAAATTAAATAAAAAATATTTTAAAATACGGTAATATTTGATTTTTTTTAAATATTATTTGAAAAAAAAAAAGTAATTTGCCTATATAATATGGAGTCAGGACGTGTAGCAGTCATGTCTTATTATAATCGACTCCATATCCTCAGAAGACAGAACCTTACCCCAACAGCAAACGGCCACAAAAGATGGCCTTCAACACTCTTCAGCAAAACCACCTCTTCTCTATCGCTCCCTGTAAGTACCCATCAACACTAAACGCTTCGAAAATTCTTTTCTCTTTATCTCATTTTCTTGCCTTCTCATATTCCACGCACACTCTTCACCCAAAATTAACATTTAGAGCAAACGTTAGTCCCGTTAGTTCCGAGTTATCTAGCATAGAAGAAATTGGAGATGGGTTTTCTGATTTGGGGTCTAAAAAAGGGATAACCAGGGAAAGTGATAGTTCTGAGAGGTTTAGGCATAACAAACACACGAGGAAAACAATGGATTTTAGAAAAAATGAAATGGGTTTTGATGGGTCAGAGAGAAAATCTAAGAGAATCAATAGTTCTGCAGTTGTGGAAAGGACTAATAATAGGTTTAGTCAGAAAGAGACATGGAAAAGAACAGACTCTATAAGGGGTGGAACGGGTTCTAATGTTTCTTCAATGAATGAGGGTTTAATGAGAAAATCGAGGAGAGGTGTTAATAGTGCTGCAATTAAGCAAAATATGGAGAAAAAAGTTAACAAAGGGGATAAGAAGAAGGTGGTAAAGGAGATGGAAGGAAAAGGGTCTAAGAAAAACAAGGCAGATGACCCGGGTGTTCTGTTGAGAATAGGGTTGGATATGTGCTCCAGAAAAGGGAACGTGATGGATGCAATAGCTTTGTATGATTCGGCTAGGAGAGACGGCATTAAAATAGGGCAGTATCACTACACAGTACTTTTGTACCTTTGTGCTTCAGCAGCTGTTGGTGTTGTAAAACCAGCAAAAAGTGGGAGTGGTAACCGGAGTTTGAATACATTGGGCTTGGCCAATGAGATTACAGATGTTGGTTCCAATGACCCGAGTGAAGATGAAAATGAAGGAAATGCTGATGTTGGTGGCATAGTGTTGAATAATCAAATTTCAGACAGTGGAGGAAATTTCGATACTAATGAAGAAGCGACATTGTCCCATTATTATGATGACATTGAAAGACCAGGGCAGGATGATGATGATGCTGGGAACTTAAGTGATGCTAAAGGTAATGAAGAAGATAAAAGGATTGTTGTCACCGAAGATGTTAAACAGTATGCACTACATCGGGGATTTGAAATTTATGAGAAAATGCAGTCAGAAAATGTCCCAATGAATGAAGCTACCTTGACGGCTGTGGGTAGAATGGCAATGTCCAGGGGAAATGGAGATATGGCATTCGATTTGGTAAAGCAAATGAAGAAATTAAACATAAACCCTAGGTTGAGGTCATATGGTCCTGCTCTGTCCACTTTTTGCCACAATGGGGAAATTGAAAAGGCGTTCCTTGTGGAACAACACATGTTAGAGCATGGCATTCATCCGGAGGAGCCAGAGTTGGCGGCACTTTTAAAGGTAAGTGTAGAATTAGGTAAAAGTGATAAAGTCTATTATTTGATGCATAAACTTAGAACCAGTGTGAGAAGGGTTTTGCCTTCAACCGCAAATTTCATTGAGAAATGGTTTAGTAGCAAGACAGCTTCAAGAGTTGGAAAAAGAAAATGGGATCAAAGATTAATAAAGGAAGCAATAGAAAATGGTGGTGGAGGGTGGCACGGACAGGGGTGGTTGGGTAAAGGAAAATGGACTGTTTCACGCACATGTGTTGGACTTGATGGCTCATGCAATTGCTGTCAGGAAATATTGGCCACAATTGACCTTGATCCTGTGGAAACAGAAAAGTTTGCAGAATCAGTTGCTTCTATAGCTTCACAACGAGAGAAGCATTCAAGTTTTCAGAAATTTCAAGTATGAACAGTGCTATAGTAATGCTTTTTTATGTTATCAAGCCTGTGGTTCTGATGAGGTGTGAATGAAAGTTTATTGTTTTCAGAGATGGCTGGATTACTATGGACCTTACGAAGCAATAATAGATGGAGCAAACGTGGGTCTCTTCAGCCAAAGAAGGTTTAGACCATCTAGGGCAAGTATTTGATTGCTTGATAAAATGATCATGTTAACTGCTTTGTTTATTCCAGATTTCGATGCTATCTCTTGTGCTGTGGAATTAGGTCAATGCTGTTGTCAATGGTATACGACAAAAGCTTCCCTCAAAGAAGTGGCCTCTCATTGTGTTGCACAACAAGCGTATAACTGGGCAGAAGATGGATGAACCGGTAAATAAAGCATTGATCGAGAGGTGGAAAAATGCTGATGCATTATATGCAACACCTACTGGGTCAAATGATGATTGGTGAGTTCTTCATTTTATCGGTCAATGAAATTTCTGAAATCTTGAACTTCGTTATATTGGAATTATACATTTGAATTGTGATGGATAATAACATGTTCTTCAGGTACTGGTTATATGCAGCTATAAAGTTTAAATGTTTAATAGTAACCAATGATGAGATGAGAGACCACAATTTTCAACTATTGGGAAATGATTTCTTCCCCAAATGGAAGGAAAGGCATCATGTGAGTAAAGTCCAAAACCTCTTAATCAGCCTGTTTGATTGACAATTTAGAGCAAACGCAAATGTTTTTTTTCCCGCTTCATCTAATGAAGCGAGTTCAAGGTTGCTTAGTAAAAGATTTAAATAGATTAGGACAATCTGTTGGAACTCATTTATGACTGACATTCCTTGGTCCTTCTGGTTAAACTTTCATATAATTCATCATTTCTGCAATTATCTCTCTGTAAGACAGAAAGTGCTGAAGCTTTTTATGAGTTTTGCTGCAAACAAGTTTGAACTTGATGACTTAGACATGCATTGACCCTATGAGTTTGCTTTCTAACTATATATCCCTTGTTCCCTCAATTGAAGGTGCACTTCAGTTTTGATGAATGTAGCCCTGTTTTTCACATGCCACCTCCTTATTCAGTTGTGATCCAGGTTTGTTTTCTCTTGATTCCTTCCACATTTTAACCAATATGAGCATTTTGGTGAGCAAAATCAACGGGTCTAAAATCTTGGTGACCAAGGTTTTTTCAGGAATCTGTGCAAGGCCATTGGCATGTTCCAATTGAATCAGAGCACATCTCTGAAGATGAAAGGACATGGCTGTGCATCACTCGTAGAACCTCAAATGGGACAATGCAAGTTGCTGCCACGAAACATGAAGGTATTTTAGTTGATTCATTTGTCAATGGTTTTACTATTGGTTAGATATCATTTGGTCAAAGCTTGATTCCCATCCAAATATGGTTAGCCATCATGTTCTATATAGAATCTGCAGCAGGTTCTTACTTGTAAACCTAATTTTCAAATTCATAGACCTGAGAAGTCATTATGAGGTCAATTAGTTTTTACAAGCATCATCAAAAACTGGGTTACTATCATGTTAGTTAGATTGAGGCATAAAATGATCTGTGCAATATAGGGAAGAGAAAGAGAAGTACGAGCTTTACTGCTGAAACAGAAAGTGTAAAGAATCATGCACAATCAAATCATCAGACAGGTGAAATTTTGCCAAACTCGGCAGAAGAAAATTACAGGGGTCTCAAAAGTATTCTATCTGCAACCATGTTCTCAAAAGAAGAAACAACCCTCTCCAGGATTGAGGCTGCTGAGGAACTTGGGAAGTGTACAATTGATTTTCAAATATGAGGCAATTCTCCAAAGGCGAACGCTGGAGTGGCACTGAAATTTCCTTGCTGATGCTACGTTGTCCATACAGCCTTTGAATCAGCTCAAGGGATGTACCTTGTTTTTATCCACTTGTTTAGCTGTCAAAGGGTTGATTTCTTACTACTTGCTATTGATTTTGAGGGGGAGACTGTGATTAGAGCAATTTTTATGCTTTCTAAGTGTACAACATTTTACTTAATGAAGTGAGTCAATTTCATGAGTAGAAAAGACGTTACCAACCTACACGTGTATGATGCAAATGAAATTGCTTGAGAAGGCTGTGAATGGTCTGTTTGTCTTCTTCGTCTGTATACAAATGATTTGCTTTGGATACTACCATCACATCTGAATCATCAATGAGGTAGAGTCTCCATTCCACAACAAACAATGTGCTTTGATTTCAAGCATCGTGAAACTTCTCAGGTCAATCTTCTTGCACAATGATCAGGTTACTGTGATGAACTCAGAAATGATCCTTTACCTAACATAAAGCTACGTGCATCTATCACAGAGATTAGGTTGTTTCACTGGGGCTCCGTATGCCGATTCTTTGGTGTGGATTTGAAAGTGTCGATAGAGTTGAGAGAGAGAGAGAGAGAGTGAGAGTGTAGGAGGGAGAGAGGGAGGGGAATGGTCTCCCGTATGCCGATTCTAAGAATAGCTCTCATACACTCAACTATTCTCGTCAGAGTGGTTTCGTACAACTATAAAGTTTTTAGAAC
Source organism: Dillenia suffruticosa (assembly GCA_033439265.1). Taxonomy (NCBI): domain Eukaryota; kingdom Viridiplantae; phylum Streptophyta; class Magnoliopsida; order Dilleniales; family Dilleniaceae; genus Dillenia; species Dillenia suffruticosa. The sequence goes on from JAVTVX010000035.1 coordinate 21,752,786, forward strand.
CCCAAGTTTCATTCAGGGGTAAGGTTCTGTACAATGCTTAGTTTCATTCGTCACTGCATATTGACACGTCCAGAAGTCTAAAGAAGTCACGTTCTAGCAACTATTATCAACAGGGGACCTCTGCAACTGAGAGTGGGTCCTTTATATGACATATTAATTTGAAAAGCAAAGATATATTCTGCTTTGATACATTGTGGTGTACCCTCATGATGAGAAGGTTATGCATTTGAGAATAAAGAAAGGAACAGAAGATCACGGGGGCTTAAGCATGTTTTTGTCATCTTCTTCTTCCTGTTTGTCTCCACATGCCATGCAGAGACATGCTTGAAGAATCTCTCTTTAATGGCTTTTAGCTTTTTTGCTTTTTCTGATCTGTACACTTAAAAGTGTAAAGGAGACAGACATTCACAAGTCTCCATTCACTCTCTCTCTCTCATGTTATTCAGAAAACAAAAGAGCATCCATATAGCTAAAAACTTGAGGGAGAGAGAGAGAGAGAGAGAGAGAGAGAAGGATAGGAGTTTCATTATCTTCTATTTTAACGAAAGTGATAATGCAGAGGAATGAGCTGGGTGAAGGAGACACAGAAGCAAATTCAGAGGAGGCTAATCGTTTTTACAAGTCTCTCCAAGTATGTATACATTTTCAATGTTCTATGCTTAAGCTTGGTGTTTTTATTTATTTATTTATTTTTACGTCTCTCTCACTCTCTCTCTCTCACGGTGTAACATTGCTATTCGATCGTAGGAACTAAGAGACTTGCGCTCACAACTTCATTGTGCGGCGGATTATTGTGAAAGGAAATTTTTGAGTGCCAAGCAAAAGAAAACGTGAGTGTCTCTCCTTCAAATTTTCTTTCATAGTTCTATTTTTCTCTTCTATGGAACATTTTGCTCAAGCTGTAGTGATATGGGTAAAGACGTCCACAAAAAATCCATTTTAAAATTGACCAGGTCCAAAATTGCCAGTTATTAAAGAATCAACTGAGATTTCCAAGAGTGTACAACAATAACAATAAACTAAGCTTTAATCCCAATAAGTTGGGGTCGACAATTTGAGAGACAAACTTGAAAGAGAGAAAAAAAAAGCTAAAATAAAATAAAATGAAAAATAGATAAATAAATCAATAGATAAATATTTAAAAAGTATTGGTTTAATTTGTGCGGATTCTACTACGCCATCCATTTCTATCCAAAACCATTTTCTCTTCTAAATCCTTAATTTTCAACTGAGATTTCCAAGAGTGTAATTAAAAAAAAAAAAATCATCTCGAAATATATAATTAAATAAGAAATGCAGACAATGAAGTGAAAGAACCCGTGATCTAAAGTTAAAGGTTCACCTGGAGGTTAAAGCATCCTATTCAATATATTGGGTCTGGGATAAGTAATACGTAGCCAACTTTTCCTTCTTTTTATTAAAAATAGAGGAAACAAGTTTATCTTCACACTACGGTTTACCTACTGTCTCTTAGCAAAGAAAAAAAAAAAAGTAATTCATATTTTATGGCAGCTTTTTGTTTTTTTTTTGGTGCAGTGTAATTGAGAACACGAAAGAGTACGTAAGCAGGGCCATAGTCACTGTTGTTGATCATGTAGGAACCGTCTCTGCAAATCTTGAATCTCCATTGCATAGCAGCAATGCCATATCTGAGGCTGAGCTTCGTATAGATTGCTTAAACCAAGTTAGTCCTAGTTTATGTTATGTTGGTTAGTATTCAACCACTTGAACATGTATGCAAAGAACAAGCCAATATCAACAAGTTCGGTTTGATGTTCTGCAGAGACTTCAAACTTGTCAACAATATGCTCAAAAGCTTGCTCTGTCTAGAGCGCGATGGTGTGTGCAGTTGCCAAAATATAACCCGCGCTACATTGCACCACGTAACTCTCTCTTATTGTTTTCATCAAATCCTCTTGGTTTAGTATATATCTTATGTTGTAGTGACATTTCCAGCAGAAGCTTTTATAACTTTTCTGTTTTTGTCATGTGTCCTGCGTAGAGCATTTTCTTACTAATGAAGTAATGCATCATAATGGACTTTTCTTTTTAACTGATCTTTCTTTCTGTCTTATCAGCAAAAGCAAGTGCAGAGAAATCAAATGGAGTTCTTAGGTATCAAATTCTTCACATACTTTTACACCTAAAAAATTTGGGGTGTCTGATCATGTAATTCTACTTTGAGTGCAGAGAAACTGATAGTCCCTTTCTTATGAAACCGGTTATAAGGCATGAATTTGATGCAGAGGAAGATGTTCCGCTCTTCTTGTACACCTGCAGTCAAAAGCCATGTTTGGCAAAGAGTCCAAGTCTAAAAAGTGAATCAGGGAAAAAGGATACTAGTTCCGCACCAGGTAACCTAACCAAAATCTCTTGCATTCACATCCCAATCCAACCAGTGAGAAATGCACTTCTTCCCAGGAAAGATGAAATTAAGGGAGGTTTTCTAGTGGCTGCAGTGAAAAAAAGGTCTAGCAGAAGCCACAGTCCTCTGTGCTTGTTTTCTTATAATCTTATGCTAAGTTTTGCCTTGTGTAGTCATACTGCCTGTTCGCGATGGCTTGTTGAAACTATCAAAGGCTCGAAATCCATCATTTCATTTCCAAGTGAGTTTACAAAATCAGCAATCTATAATTCTCTACTTAACCATTTTTGAGACAGAGGTCTTATTATTGACAAGCACTCTTTTCCGTTGCAGAGTGGTAATAAGCTTGGACTACAGAGAAGATCACTGCAGAGCAGTGACATTTTATCACTCATTCGCCGTGCAAAAAGAGCAACTTGAAAAGGCAAGTCCAAGGCTCCAATTTATCCTTGTGTTTTTCTTCCTCTTTTGAATTCTACAAGTGAAAATCATTTGCTATTTAAATGACTAGAGACCGTTTGTTTCTCCATGATGTTCTTCAAGTCATTTTGATTCTAATGCTACTTCTCATGTTTTCACAAAGATAGTCATCAAAGGAAGTAGCACAGTAGGGGGAAGAGAGAGAGTGTGTGTTAGTGAGAGACGACAATATTGTAAGAATATGAAAGAAAAAATAGTAGAGGCTTAAAAACTTTATATGGTAACTTAAAAGACAACAAACAACAAGATCTAACCTTTTGTTACGTTTAAAACCCAAAAATCGTTTTTTAGAGGCTTCACTATCCATTATAGGAAGGAAGCACAGCACAAAGAACAAGGATTGAGCAGAGAATCAGTATTTGGTCTGTTTGATATTTACATGTTCTAATACATATCTATCTGCCTACTTGTTCTTGCTGTCTCTTCTTCTCTTTTTCTTTTGTCATTCTCTTCTATGGTCACTGCTATTAATGGCGAGCCGTTGGACTTCTTTGGCCACCCAAGTTGTCTAAGTAGGACAATTTCTTGCCGCTGGTCACAATGTTTGCAATTTTATTCATGATGTTGTCATTGTCTAGCTTGAAGCACTCATCTAAATGACCGTGTGAGCTATTTTTCTTCACCTCAGGTTCGCTTTGATCCATTTGCCACCCCATGAAATCAGATAGTGTCATCGAACTAGGAGTTTCAGCTGAAGTACTTTCCATCTCTTCTCCCGGGTACTGGAACTTCACCGATCCTCCTGAAGGTGAAACATCGACAGAATGCCTTGAATAGGATTCTCTGCCTAATGGATTTTGAGCAAGTGAATCAGCATGTATAATATCTTCAATTCGTGAAATGACTGCAAAAGCCACGCTTTCTAGTACTCTCGAATAGCTCTCAAGCACTGCATGCCCCACATCCTATACAATCATAACATGGAGAGAATTAGAATTGAAAATCTTAACTAGGATGTAAGTTGCTTTTGTAACTTGTTCTTACCCTATTATATTGGATTTTGGAAATGTCTAGAGCAGATTGAGGAAGGCCAGGAAACTGTTGTTTTAAGAGAAGCAAAATCGTTTCCGCCCTTTCTTCAAATAGTTCTCTCTTTTCCAAGCTCACTGCAGAGCCCCAAGAAGACTTCGTATCCTTGTTGTTCATCTTTCTTGTCCAAATGACAATCGAAGCCTCAATTCTGTTCTTGACGTCGAGTACTTTGTGCTCCGTTGACAAGTCTAGGGTTGACAAGAATTGCTGTGGATCAAAGTATTCAACCGTAATGCTCTTGTAGATCGATTCTCCTAGGCTTGATCTGCCATTCTACATTCGTAACATAAGAGGACAAAATTAGATTATGTATAGTATTTTAGCTGTCATGAGTTTCATGGTGCAGGTGTTAGAACCTAGAAGTTCGTGCAAAATGAATCTGTTCAATAACTTCCCAACCCTAGTTATGAATTTCTACCAAAAATGGACAAACATTGTTCCTCTTCGTACCTTGGGAAGGGATTCAATGTAATTCTCAGGGATTTCCATTTCGGATAGGACTTGCGCATTTATAGCCATAGCTGCTTTCAGGACTTGATTAACAGATTCCTTCTGAAAATGAATCCATCTTCGCGTCACTTCTGACAACCCTTCTGCTGGAACCTTAGGCTTAGGAATCCACCATTTGTCGTCTGTTCTCTCATCGGTCTCATCCTTTGATGGATACCAAAATTCATTTTGGTCTTTGAAGTTGTCCAAGTACTCCTGTTCATTTATGATTCTATTAAGGGGGGAAAAAAAGGAAACAAGGGAAACCAACATTATCTATTAGAAAGGAACGAATAGGAATTTATGCTCTTACAAGGAGCATGGCATCAAGCTTTCGCAGGGCAGGAATGTTCATCCTGAGGTCATTTCTTTGTCTTGTCACCATTATCTACCATATTAGGAAGAGAACCAAGATAAAAAAAAAGTGTGAAGAATTGATACCCACACAGAGAGAGGGGGGGAGTCACCTCCACGATTGATCCATCTTTGTTTTTCTGTTGAGAAGGTACTAATTCAACAATGTGATCCGTAACAGATAAAAGCCAGTCAATTTCTTTTCTCCACCTTGCTTTTCTATCTGCAGGCAATGGCTCCAATTTATGCTGTTCTCCAAATACAGAAGCTGAAAAAAAAAAGAAGGTAGAAAACATGACTTTAGGCAAAACCAAGGTTACTTTGCTTTGAGCTATAAAAACCTCAAGAGCAGTTTTGAATAATATAGTATTATGAAAGCCCCTGCAGGAAAAATCTACGCAATAACAGTTTGTCTCAAGAATCATTTCTCACAACTATTTTACTCATTGAGGAATTGAATAGCATTCCGTGTTACTTGCAATTCTCTCACATAACATGAAATTATGGTATTCTTAGACACAGAAGTCCATATACCTGCAAGATTTGTAATGGCATTTGACAAAGCCAAAGCTGATGAAACACCCTTCCCTCCACCGGCATATCCTCACCTAAAAGCAACTTTGCAAATCTTTCTTTCATCAAATCATTATCTAAACCAAAACCCCATAAAAAATTTTAGGGAAAAAAAAAAGAAAAAGAATTATTAAAAATATAAGGTTTATAGGATCCATGAATCCTGAGCATACCGGTGCATTGACGATCCTTGAATTGAACATAAGCACCAACAAAATCTTCTCTTGTCAAAACTGCGCCAGGAGCCATATTGCTGGACCTATCAAACTTGCTTCCAAGCCGTTGGAGTTCGAATGGAAGGTTCCTTTTCATCACATTGCTCTCCTCTGCACCCCCATCATCATTTTCATTCTCGAGTACTGCACTATGTGATAATCTTTCATGCATGTCAAGCATTCTCTTGACGTTAAATGATCTTGAATTTTGCATCCCTTCAGAGGCTTTACCCATTCTCAATTTAATCCTCTCTCTCTCTCTCTCTCTCTCTCTCTATAACAATAATTTATTGGTTTAGGCTGTCTGTCTAGAAATCAAAATCCTCTCCCAACAAGGACTATGTGGGGGAGGTTGTTTGACAGGAAAAATGTTTCACAAAATGGTTTTGTTTGCTTCTAAAGTGCATTTTTGTTTGTGGTTTGGAGTAATAGAACGTAGGGTGCATCTTTTTGAGAAGGAAAAGAAGGGAAAAAATGTGGGGCTGGTTTCGGTGAGAAAGAAAAACAAACAAAAGCAAAAGATAAGAGTTCGTTTTAGTTAAAGTTTTCTCGTTTTTGTTTTTTGGTTGGTTTAAAGAATGAATTGTGAGGTTCTGAGATTTGAAATGGTCAATGCCCTGCAAAAACCCCGGGAAAAACATAAGTCACCAACTAGTCCTTTTTACCAAAAAACCTGCAGAAAATAGCAAATAGACTAACCTCTCTCTCTATCTCTCTCTCTCGCTCTCTCTCTAAAAAGTCTAAGAATAATGTCATAATACAGAATTTAAGTTAACAATTGAATTGAAGAATTTTTTTGTCGTGATTTTTATTAGTGAGGTTAAAAGATCCTTAATCCATATATTCGGCAATTTTTCTAATTAAATTGTGTAACCGTAGAAATTTGTTTTCCTGGATACAAATTCTGTTAAAATTTTGAGGAATATTCATTATCTAAAAAAACCTCAATCCCATAAAAATATTAGTTCTTAGCATTTAAAAGGAATATCTTCTAAATTTAGGAAAACCCTTTTATGTGCGGTTGCATGCACATGTTTGGAAGTACCGAGGATAATTGGTTTACTGGAATGTGGTGGTAGATCCCTTAATCAAGTTCTCGAGTTTGACTCACGGTTTGAGCATGAAAAAAACTACATTAGGAGGGTAACCCCTTAAATGGGCCACTATAAATTCTGAACCGGATTAGTCGGAGTATGACTCCAGATATCAGTGTGTATAGTACAAAAAAAAATGCACATATCGGAAGTGGCTGGTCTGTTGTCCTAATTTCGTGGTCAAAGGCAAGACAGGTAACCATGCGCGAACAGATATTAAAGCAAATGGGAATCTCTCTCTCTCTCTCTCTCTCTATGTAGTAATTCTCAATTAGTGGTTAAAAGAGGAAAAGATATCAAAGAGACATTAACAAATTTGAGATGAAAATTGAACTGCGAAAATTAATGCTGCACCAAAATATGTGCCGCCATTAGTGATTGCATCACAAATTACTCTCTTTCATACGATACAAACAAATTCCTTTAACTGTTACAAAAGAGAATCTCAGTAAAAGAAAGGTACTATACACAAGTTTTCACTTATAAATATTGAACAACTACAGAAAACATAGTACAACAGATGAAATTCAATAAATTAATTCGCCAAAAGGTGTAACCAGAATGGGGGTATAAGCTAGGTGCATGCTTACCTACAGCTTTTCATCAGATAGGATGAGGGACTTGAGCAGCCTGAATAACTCTCAACCCCAGATGGCATCTTGTTATCTGCTCCCTTCACAGGTGTCCCACATTCACTGAAATCAAGAATACGTCGCTCCATCTAGAAACAAGTTGAAATTTTAAGGTTGCAATTGACCAGACTTGAAGATTGAAAGAGGCAGAATAAAGGCCTTTCAGAGAAGGGATACAGTACCGGGATATTGCAGGGGATGTTTTCTTGCTCGTTATTGGTGACATGATTTTCCTCTTGTGATAGAACCTGAGAGGTGGGCAGTTTTGTCTTTGAAGACTCTTGAGGATCATTACCGGACAGTATATCCCGTGCATCAGCAAATGCAGATGCTGTTTGCTCATTCATTTGTCTCATCAAGCTAATGACATCATAGCTTTTCAGTCCAGGACTCATGAAATATGCCCAGTCCTGCAAGAAATTTCCGGTTCTTACATATGATAAGAGAAACCAATGTTGGTCCTAGAAAGTAGAATTACCTTGTAATGACCACAAGAAATTTACTGATTCCTTTGATTCACAATGAATTTTAAGTTCCAAGAATGACTAATCCACTAAATTCAATGAAATTGATTTGTTTCTGTATATAGAGCATAGAAGCCATGAGGGACCTACCAGTAACAACTGTGAGCAAACTGGGATTATTGTACAGAAAGGATTGGCTATGCAATGTTAAAGTTTAAGTCATCCAGGTTTGCAAACAATCCTTTGTCAAGGCAGAAGAAAACATGAATGAGAAATTGTATCTATTGGGTGACATGATACCTCAGCTGTTACATCTGCACCAACTCCAAATCCAGGAAGGAAAGCATTCATGAACCAAGGAGACTTCCATGCTGATGGTGATTCAATACCTTGTTTAAAGCCAGGCGTCCCACCAAATCTAGGACCAAAATTGGAACAGCATTTCAAATGATGCCAATAAATATAACCAATAACTATTTTTGATACTCTGGTAAACATGACAGTGTAGTGCAGAAAACTATTTGGAGACCTACATAAAATTAATTTTCCAAAAGATTAATATTGCAAAAAAAAACAAAAAAATCTAGCAACAGCTGTATGATCGACTCCGGTAAAATGATCTAGTGCTATTAATAGCTACAAGAACATGTCATACTGTTAGAGGAAGAGAAAAGTCTGTTCCAAATTCAGTTAGCTCCGTTTAGGTCTCTGTTCCAAATTCAGGATGAAAGAACTTTTTTAGCTCCTTTTAAGCCTAACTTTTTTATTTTTTTCCGGAAAAACTTTATTTCTGCTATTTTCGAAAATATGCAAGACTTACAAGCTCTGCATATCAACAGCATCCCCTGCATTCTCAAATGATATTTCAGAAAGGTCTATAAGAGGAGACTGTTCTGAGGATTTAGTTTCAACTAGCTGCATCTCTTTATTCTTCTGACCAGACTGCAACTTAGATGAAGATTTTGTGAGGCAGCCCTGGTCCGAAGCTGTGCCTAATATTCGGCAATACTGATTTCTTGGACTTGCATTCCCAGCATTCAATGCTCTAATCATTTGATGGCCATCTCGATCGGGAGAAAAAATCAGCAAATCATTCAAGTTATGTTCAACAAGAGCTCCTGATTGCTGAATGATTTACACAGACAGAAGAAGAATGAAATAAGTTAAAGGTGAGGAGTCACTTCAAAATATTCTACTGATGAACAGAAAAAGAATCAGCAAGAAAGTTAAGCAAATACTCTGAGCAACAACGAAACTTAACATGACTGTAAATAAAGTTTCATCAGCTATAAATCTTTTCAAACCAACAAATGTAATGATTTCAAAGGAATGTTAAAGAATGAAAAAGTTGCAATAAGTGTATCCATAAAAAGTATTAAATCTTTCACAGAAGATTGTAGCAGACCAAAATTTGGGAATTGTGTATCAGTTATAGGCATCATAACAAATTATTTGGAGTATTGTTAACTGAAGCGAGAATGGAAAAATTATGTAGAATACTCTATTTTTAGCAGACAGAACATATAGATTCAGGGGAACTCCAGAAAATGTTGCGTGCATCTTGTGGTTCAAGACAAACTGTGAAAGTGCAATGTCATTGTCATGAATTAGCATCAACTGTCTTCACTTAATGAGAGAAAAATTGAAGAACCAATAATACCTTGATCATAGAAAATGTAGCGCCATCAGCAGCAGGCTTAACCTTAGCCCCAGAAGGATTGGCTTCCAGGATAGACTTGTTCCCAAGGTTAGAAGTATCAGCATTTTCCTTGGAAGTTCTGCTGTGTGCTAGCATGCTGTTTTCTTCTGTGCCTTCAAAATCTTGGTCTAAATTAGCTTTGATGTGATTGGAGAATCTAACACCCTTTTCACCATTATGTGAGGAAGAAATAAACCCCTTGCTTGAATATTTGAGTATAGAGTTGGGCCTCTTGCCATCATCGATATCAAGAGATGAGAAATCACTTGCCAAACTAGATGTGCCGAACAACCCCACTGCATCCCTCTCCAACTTTTTCTCTCCCTTTCTTCCTTCAGAGGGCGAAAGAAGCTCGCGTGGCCTCTTTTTTATAATAGAAGGTGTAGATGTGAAGCCTTTAGCAGCATTTCTCAATAAAGCATCTGGAGTGCCAGCTCCGGCTGGTGAATCCAAAAAAAAGCATGGTGCTGAGAAGTTTGACATCATTAGTTTTCTAATACCAAGAGGGCTGTAATCTTGTTGTGGGTCACCACTAGAAGCTATGAGATCACAGCTGACAAATGGAATGTCTAAGCTCGGAAAACGAGGGGGCTCATAGAATAGAGCACCTGAATTTTCTTGTTCTACATGCTGAGGGCTTCTGTCATCAGAATCTTGGTCGCTTGCACTAAATGCATCCTGGGAAACTGGTTTTCCACCATCCTTTGACTCATTAAGCTTCAGATTCTGTCCTCTTTTCTCATTTATGGTGGGAAGTTTTTCTGTGGATTCTGAATTTGACTGACTAAAGATATCAACTGGGACCAGTTTTGGTGTTTCCAGTGTTTCATTAAGCTTTGGCTGCTGACATGTTTTACTGGTTTCACCATCAGAACTCACATCAATAAACAAATCGCATGAACTTGAATCTGGTTCCATATCTTGAATCTGCACAGAAGCATCCTTTACCCTGACTTCGTTGCCAATTTTGTGTTTACTGGACAAACAACCCCACCCACCATCATTTTCTGTGGCTGAACCTTTCATGGTTGCCGATCTCTGAAGGTTGAACTGATGATGCAATGAATTATTTGTGGCTCCTGTTTTCATTTTGCTAGAGCATTTCACTACGTTTTCCTGTGTGAAGTCTAACTGATTCCTCTCCTCAGAGGATGTGGTCTCCAAGCAATCAATCTCTGTGGCCAAATGCTGCTCCAGATTTTCAGAATTTATGCGCATATCTTCTTCTATAGCTGCTCTGAGGAACTCTAAGGATGTTCGGGACAAGATGGACTCTGTGTTTTCTACTCCATCCCTACCCAGGCAAAGTCCTGATGTCCCAAATAGTCTCGGTGACTCCTGGAAACAGTCAAACAAAGAGAGAGCGGGTAATTCAGTTGAACTTAACAGGCTATTGATACATTCAGTAGTTTCAGTCTCATGTGGTAGATTTTGGTCAGGTGGGACCACCATATAAGGTACCTCCTGCATGGCATGTTCAGGAGACCTAAGACTTGGTATATGGCCCTCTTCAGGTTCTGTTCGCATGTTTGGATTATTCATTACATTTAGAACGGCATGTTCCATATCAGGTTCAGCCTCTAAATTGGTGATAGTATTTGAGCCTTTACTACACTCAGAAACTTCTTCCATATCCAGTGTTCCTTCCAACCTGTCCACTGAACCTGCAGCGACAACGTTGCTCTGTTCAGTCTTCAAAGAGGAAGGAACTATGTTGCTAATATGCGCCAGACCTCGAAACTGTGCCAACAAACCGGATGCCTCATAGAAATTAATCTTCTTTTTAACAGAACTATTCCAGTGGTTTTTTATTGCATTGTCTGTCCTGATGAACAAGAAAAAAGAAATTTCAGTCCATTTTGCTTGTCAGTGTGCCTCCAAATCCTGCCTATTACATATTCATACTAAGCCAAATAAGGACAAATTACAGTCGAAACATTGAGCTAGTTCAGCTCATAAAATCTCTAGTTGTCATAGGGGAAATACCCCTCACTGTATGCTCACACTTTATTTGGAGTTGAACCAAAGTAGAAAATTATTCTCAATGAAAATGCTGCAAAATTGAATTCATCAAATTAAACTCTCACCTGCCAGGTAAGAATTTCGATAGCTCAGCCCATTTGTTTCCAACAAGTCGATGTGCATGTATAAGAGCCAACTCTTCTTCTTGGGTCCATGCCTCCTTATTGATAGAAGGATTGAGATGGTTATGCCACCTAAAGTTAGGAAAATGTGATGCATGTAAGCAGAAAACTGACACATGCTCTTCAAGCTTAAAAGAAATAAAGGTCAGCATCTCATGGTATGAACAATATACAAGTGATTCATTTTCAAAGAATTATTTAACACTGCATCTTCTATGCTGAGTGCAAAACATCATTTTTGTGTGTTCTTGGTCATGTTGAGCTTATTCGCATGGTCTGCAAACCTCGTTATACCTTATTACTTAGTCATCAATTACGAAACGTTCCACTTTTGTTAACCATTTCATAAATGGCCAAAATATCTTGTGCATAATCTCCTATACAAGACAAGATTTACCATAAGGGACCAGAACTGGAACTAATGCACGATAATAGTTATATTGGTTCCCCTAATAGTATGTTAGTTCCAAATCTGGAGCCCTGTTTTGGAATTCCCAAGAAGGATAGAATTGACTAGCTTAATAACTACCTTTCTCGGCATTGCTTTCCTATTCGTCCAGGTAATGCTTGTGCAATTGTTGACCACTTCTTTGGCCCATACTTATTTACCATCTGAATAATTATATCATCCTCCTGTCACCAATTTGGAGAATCAGTTTCATGAGATCATGCAGAATCATCAAGAAATAACTACTCTATGGGCAAAGATCCAACAAATATTTCAGAAAATACTGAAGTTAAATACCTCTTTTGACCATGGGCCTTTGATGAGTTCAGGGTTAAGGACCTTTTGCCACCTGTGTAGGCACTGAACATCCGTTCTATCCTTGAAACACTCAGCTGCAAATCATGTGCAAAAGATAATAAGGCTAACCAAGGCAAAAGTAGGGATCTTACCTAAATTAACATTTCACTAAATTCAGACACCATTGAACTCAAAAAACTGCAGGTTTCAGCAATTTCTCTCATGATATATACTCCAGCTCACCACATGATCCAATGGAAGGGGTAAAATCGGGCAATGCTAAGTCAGTCAATGGTATCTAAATCAAACCAGATTGAAGGGAAAAACAAAATGCATTCCTCGAAAAGATACCTATCTTCTTCCAGTTCTTCCCTTGGAAACGATGAACTGCAGCACGTAACATATCATCCTGAATTAAGGAAACACGAGTATTCATTACACGAAGAATACAAATATGTGGTGGTAAGTGCATAATGTATAGGTGAAAAGCAATAGGAAGATTTAAGCATGCTAGAAAATTAAGATTTTGGAAAAGGGATGCTGAATTTTTGCAAGTATTGAAATAAACATGACATTTGCAATAGAGCTGCCCTGTGAATTTCAACTTCATTTCAGATTGCTCAATCCAGGGACAATAAGTTCTGGATAGTGCAAATATATGACGTACCTCTTCAGGTGTCCACTGCCCCTTTGTTGAACGCCTAGCAGGACCACTAGTCCTCCTAAAAAGTCATAAGAATGTTGAAAACATCTGCTAAAACTTTTGGCCTACAAAGTTACAAAAGTTGAAAGAGACAATCCAACTAGCCCTCATATCCTCAATTCCTTGAATATACCTAAAAAACTTCCTTCTAATTAAAACCATACACTATGAAATTGGATGCATTTCCAATTGTGGATAAATTTGGGAGTAAGATCACTCTTCTGAGTATTTACGTGTGTTTGACAGCTAATTAAACTTCTAACAATTATCCCATCATGCAAAATATCAAACAAAGACAACAAATTAAGCTTGATTTTCAAAAATCTATTACATTGAATACCTCACTTAGAAGACATGTTAGGCAATTAAGAAAAAAGTTATGCTTCGCAGATATTCAATCTGTACAAAAAAAAAAAAAATAGTATGTCCCTTGTCTCATTATACAAAGCGGAGGATATGGAACATGGCTAACGAAATTAAGAAAGCATGAAAAATTGATATCGAACCAAATGAACATACCCATGCAAAGGTCTCATTTGCGGAGTACCATCATTGCTACTGCTCCCATCAGGAGCAGTAGTTACAACCTTGTCTTTCCTGGCTTTAGCCGGAGTCACACTTGCCATGAGTCCTCAACAAACGGGTGAAGCTGCATTCCTTAACTACCCTTTTGGCCGAAACTCAGTCCCAATCAGGTTCCACACTGCATAAGCAAACAACCTCAGATGTAGTAGAATTTACTCTCCTCTCTCCAAAATCAGAGACCGTCAGCGCTGAATGAAATTCAAACACAGTAGCATAGATTAGAGAAGATAGTAAACCATCGTATATAACGCATGTTTTTAGAGAGAGAGAGAGACAGAGAGTCAAAATCAAAGCTCAACATTCTATAAAATCTAACCTGAAATTCGCAAATAATGTAAAAGATGCAGAAGATCCAAAACACCCCATCCTAACGCACGAAAGTGCCTTTTATCATTTCAAAACCGGAAACCCTAAAATCCAAAGCTTATACAACACATTAAAAACCGACCATAGATTCATAATCCGAAAAGGACAAACATTAATCTGATCAAATCTCCAAAATCCCAAAAGAAGTAAATTCCTAATCTGGCTAATCAAAATCCTAAAAGATTAGGCCAAGCCTTAAAAAAAAAAAAAAGGTGGATTCTAGATTAATCGGGACCTAGACCATCAAATTCATTAAATTTCCATTCTGGTATCACGAAAAAGAAGATTAAAGAAAAAGCTGTTTATTTTTAGATGATTAAACGAAACCCGAGATTTAAATTTCCATTTTCACACACCATTTCAAAAAATAATAATTATTAATAATAACAATTCAATCATATGAAATTTTGAAATTACCAAAAAAATTAAAAGAGTAGGGTTAAAATGCACAGACCAAATCATCTAATTATCATCAAATTAGGAAAAAGAACTCACCAAACAGAGATTTGATCCTCTATCAAATCCAATCTTGGGAGAGAGAACTGATATAGAAAGTGAATTGGAGATTAGATTCTAGAGCACATTTTGCAGATCTTGTTCAGTTCAGAGAGATGAAGTGGGGAGAGAGAGAAAGAACGGTCGGAGAAATTTGAAAATGGAAGGGGCGGCCTAAGAGAAACAAAACCCTGGGGATTAAATGTGGAGCAAGTCTTGACCGATGAACGGAGGGGATTGAAAGTAGGTTTAAGTCAACGATCTCTGCCTCCGTGGGGCTTTTGACGAGGGTCCGCTTGGAGTGCTTCAAATCGCAACGGTAGTTGAATGGGCGATATGAAAAACTAAATTTCTTGAACTTTAAAAATTTACTCTTTTTTTCTCAATTGTAATTTGGCTTTTGCTTTTGTTTTATCATTCGAAAATTGCAATTAAAATAAATAAAATGGCTAAAAATGATTATGTTGGATTAAAAATTAAAAAATTATCATAAACCAAAATTATGGTATAGGATACTAGGACTGCCCAAGTAAGATGAAATAATTTATTTTCAAAATTATAAAAAAATAAAATTTATCTTTTATATCGCTTTCTCAAGTATACATATACTTGATAAAAAATTAAAAAATTAATTTTTCTTTTTGATTTTTTTTTTTATCAAAAACAAGTTTCTTGTGTTATATCACGACAAATTAAAGAAAAAACAAATTTAATACATAAAACTATAAATCTTATTATTACTTAAAACAAAAACGCTTTAGGAACTTGATCGAAAAATCCTAATCAACCAAATGTAAAACCCATTTTCTTCTTTAATAATAAGTAAGCTTTGTGACTGTAATCTAGCCGAAGTTTCATGGTTATAACATTGTATAGTAATCCAATTATCAAAGATTTGTTGGCTTGACAATAATTCCCACCTCTCCCCTAACCCATATGGTGTGAGTTTCCTACCAAAAAGATTAACCCAAGACAAAAAAGGGAAAAAAAAGAAATATTAATCTTCAAAACTCAAAAGTAAGAAAACAATACTTCTGGTGTCTTTGTGGTGAAGAAGCAAGTGTTGGCTACATATTCTTATGCCCCTACACTAAAGCTTTAAATCTATTTTATCTTTCTTAAGTGCTTATTATTTCAAAATAATAGTAACTCTTTTTTTTTTTTTTCATGTAGTCATATTCATACCATGCATGTACTTTTTAGACATGCAATCTGAACATACGTAGAACTTAACATGTAGCACTTTTGATTTTAAATGGTTCAGATTTGAATGGATCAAAAATCTTCTTGGAATAGAAAGCAAACTCTGTCTTTGTTCCCATTCATCTCCCGTGCCTCTTCAAATTCATAGAATGGAAGAATTAAAAGTATTTATGCAATGAGTCTTGATATCTATTTATTTTTTAAAAACAGTGAGTAGTCATTTTTTCAATAGCAAAATACATAATAACGATATCTATATAATCATCATATAAATTAAAATTATTAAGATTTTAACATATTTTTTAAAGGAAACTAATCGATCGACCTAATGTCAGATTATAAAAAATTTAAAAAAAAAAATTAAAAAGTGAGTCATTGCCCCAACCAATTTTAAAGCAAATTACATATAAAGGTCTTAAACCATGCTTCAACTAACAAATAAAACTTCAAACTTCAAAACATTATATTTAAAGTTCTAGACTTTAGTTAATGTAGTAACAAATAATATTTTGTCGTATGTTAACAACGGTAAAGGTCCGCTGGTCATGTAGTGGCACATGTTACTTGTGTTGGTAGAATTGTATTTTAACTTCTTAATTGATCCATAATTTAAAATTTATGTAACTTATTTGCTGTTAATTTTACCTCTTAATGGTTCAAATTTTCTAAATGTTTTAGAAACAAAGAGAATGTAATGTTAAAATGGGGAGGGAGGATGATCGGGTGGTGGTGAGGAGGATGAAAAATTTGAGTAGAGAGTGTAAAGAAGCCTCTGCTAAAACCATCAACAGCATTGAGAAGATTAATCTGTGGGTGTCTTGGAAGCCGCCGGATGGAGGGAGAGTTAAACTAAACTCGGATGGAGCTGTCTCCCCAGTCTCCAAGGAAGCAGGCGTGGGTGGGCTGCTGAGAGGGGAGGAAGGAAATTGGATAATGGGATATATCGTCAACAACGGTGGTGTGGATGTTATCACGACGGAATTGTGGGGGCTGAGGGAGGGCTTACGCCTACCAAAATTCTTAATTTAAGACAACTTCAAGTATAAGTGGATTGTATAGCCTTAGTCCACCTCATGAATGAAGGGAAGGAGCTGCAACATCCTCTTCATCTCACAGTGCTTGAATGCAGAGAGCTGATGAATGAGCCGGGCGTCCCTAAAGTGTCTCATGTGTTCAGGGAAATGGACAGATGCGCTGATTATCTTGCTAGCATGGGGAGAGAGGCTCCTTCCAGAGTGACTATTCTAGAGAATCCTCCTCAAGCTCTGTCTATGCTGCTCTCAGAAGACAGGGAAGGTCGGAAGGTGTTCAGAGGGAGAGTGACTAATTTTAGTTAGTTGGGCTTGTTTGGGCCTCTGTTTGTTTCCTTATTTCTCCTGTTCTTTCCTTCCTTATCACGAAAAAAGAAGTGATTAAGTGCATAGACAAAATAGTAAAGAAAGAAGTGATAAGAAATCCTTTAAAGTTAGATAAGAACAATCAAGTCAACCAAACACCGTGTTGTGATGAGATTCACTTAGTGCAGATTCTATAGAGAAATTGATGTCTAGGTATCAATGAATTGTAAGAGAGAAGGAAACGTCAATTTTGATGTCAATTTGGGCTATAGCACTCTCCAATCCCACAAAACTAGTCTTCATAGTTGAGATATTAGTAAGTTTACTATTGGGATCTCTCTTTACCTATTTGTTTGTATATTTATTCATTCATTCATTTTTATTAATTTGTAATTATAGGAATTTAGTACACATGGCGGGTTAGGAACTATCATGTGGGTCCTGAT
Source organism: Dillenia suffruticosa (assembly GCA_033439265.1). Classification (NCBI taxonomy): domain Eukaryota; kingdom Viridiplantae; phylum Streptophyta; class Magnoliopsida; order Dilleniales; family Dilleniaceae; genus Dillenia; species Dillenia suffruticosa. Next base: position 21,770,207 of record JAVTVX010000035.1, read on the forward strand.
AAGATTTATGTTGCCATTAAGTGGTTCAAATTTTTCCCCCAATATGTTGAAAATTAGACATGGGTCATTCTTAAACGAAAATTTAAAAAAAGCTCTTGCTTGCACATTTAGGTCTCCTTAGGCCTTGTTTGGTTAGAAGTAACATAACTTGCCCCATGACCTTTTATCCAAAAAGATTTTATCCTTAGTCCTAGTACGGGAAATAACTTTGGAAGACTAAAGTACATAGTATTTCATCCCTGCCAACCAAATTATTAAATTTTCTTAATTAAAATCTCCGATTTAAATTTAGTCGGTTCTCTAAATTGAGTCTCACGGTTATTTAAATCAGATTAGTCGAATTTCTTTATATTGATAGTCTAGTAATAAAAAAGGGAAAGATGGTATAAATTGAATGAGAATCTTGGTGCCGACATGGTTGGTGGGATTGTTTTAAGGGAAACAACGGCACAATGCCAATTAAATTAGATTCAAGGTTCATTTGTTTGATTGCAAGGCGTTGCTGTTGATCCACAACAGAGAAAATGTAGTGCAAAAGCTTGGCTGAATTGAGGCAAAGTTGGTGGGTTGCTTTTGTTACATTTTCATCTTGTAGCTCTTAAATGAGGCTATAAATCTTTTTAGTGTTTGGTTAAGCAAATCTCTACTCCAAATGAGTGTACTCTAAGCCTTAATTCAGATAAACAAATAGATGAAATTCACAATTGGGAACTGCCTTCACACTTGATAAAATTGACATAGATTTTTGAGTAAATCTTAATTTTGAGTCTGTAACTTTTTTTTTTTTTTTTTAATTTGGAATTAATATTAAATTATTTTCAGTTAAGAAAAATTGACAGTAAGAAAAGGTTTTATTTATTGTATGCAATTCAATATTAAAATTGAATGTACTAAACCTCTGGTTAGAACCAAATTTTAAAATCATTCTTGTAGTATACAATTTAACATGATCGATGTCAATGAAAAAAAAATCAATATAGTTGTGATCGGTTAAATTTTTTTTATCAAAAATAATTTAATATTAATTAAAAATAAAAATTAATTATATTTTTAACCTTAAATTAAGATGGGGGCGCAAATATTGTTAACTATAATTTTCAATATAATTTTATTCAATTCAATGCTATTACATGTATTAAAAATTATTATTTATATTATTTTTACTGATGAATTCTATTAACTATAACCATTTCACATAACTAATAATAAATCTATTAACTATTAATTAATTTTGTTAACTATTAATTAATATTTTTAATTATGATTAACTAATCTTGTTAGCCATAATTGTTATATATAGCCTCAATATAAAGCAATAACTCATAAAATATGACTCTCACCATAACACTTCTGCAATCAACTGTCAAAGGCACAGAGAGAGAGAGAGAGAGAGAGAGAGAGAGAGAGAGAGACAGATTAAAGGGAAAAATTAGTAGTAGGGATGAAAATGGAGTGGCATTGATGAGAGGCACCAAAAGGGAAAAATCAATACAAATTTGGTGCAAGACTCCTGTGACTTCAATTAATTGTCATTTGGGTAGTTTTCCCCAAGTTTTAATTGTCCGTCGGATGTCTGAAACACTAGGTTGATGGATGATAACGAAAGGAACAGTCTTGGGAAAGAGATATTAATTAAAGTGCAAATGAATCCATGGGCCACTTCAAGAACATAAATCACAACACCCCAAATTAATTCAATTCAGATCCCTACCACAATAAATTGTTCTTAATTTTTTTAAAAAGAAAAAAAAAACCAAAATAATAGTATTAGTACAAAAGGTTCACATAAAAAAAAAATAAAGTATGAAATACATACAGAAGGCCTCTTCCTCTTATGAACGACACGTACTTTTATCGATTTTTAATTAATTTAGTGATCAGATATCAGTACCCTTTAAATAATATCTCAGTATTGAGTTTTGCGTAAATAAAAATAGATATCGGAAGAATTTTATTTTTCAAAAGTCTAATTCGTTACAAATCAAATTTAATTAAATTTAAATTATGAGTAGTCCCACGTGACCATATTTTGAGGATCCGTACCAATTCACGGTTGACGGAACAAAAACAATATTAAATTTTTTAATTAAAATTTAGATTTAAATTATGAGAATAAAAAAATTATATTAAGAGAGTTTTTCTTTTTAAGTTTTATAATAAATCAGGTCGGATTAATTATAATATGATTTTAAATATTGATTAATCTAAATAAAAGAAAATACATTTTGTGGACCAGTCTGCAATGTAAGGCACCAACAGACCTGAGGTGGGCCAAAGTAGAACCATTTGCAAGTGGGCTTTAATTTATGACAGACATCCCTCCACCAAATAAGACCAAACCACGTTTTGCTGCTGTTTGGTGAGAAATTTATTACACCTTATCTTTAAAAATAGTCTAATAATAATGATAATTTTTTTATTTAATTTGATAATTTTAGATTTAAATTTTGATAAAATAAAATAAAAAATTATTGCACCTGAGGAGCAGCCCTACAGTTTGGGTCTGCCAGTAATAAAACGTTAATTACTGTCCTAATATTTAGGTGTAAAAAAAAAAAAAAATTGAATTCAAGTCGAAGCCCGTTTTGAGCAAAGTCTACAAACAAGTACTTGCTGTTGAGAGTACCTTCCCTTCACTGCGGCTACTGTCCTCTTGCAAAAATTCAAATAAAGCGAGCGCAATCTAAGGAATAGGTAGCAACACAATTACCTAGACCTTTGAACTCAAAAATCAAAACTTATGTTAATTAAATTATAAATATATTTCTATAAATTCAAATAAATATAATATTAAAAATTAATTAAAATATATTGGTATAAACTATTAAACTAAATTTGATTGACTCATTTAGCCATATAAAATTACTCATGATTATAAAGTATCTTCAATATTATGATTAAAAATATATAAAATGTAGACATAATTTATTTTTAAAAGTGTTAGTGTGGCATAATATAAAAATCTGGAAAAAGGAAAGTTTGAAATAATTGTTGTTCCTATTCTCATTTATGCAATAATGCAAAGCACTTGTCATATATTAATTTAACCTATACCCTACTATAGTGATTGAATCTTCCTAAAGAAAATGTTCCAAGTAATGAATTGGACAAAAAAGGGGGTACTAATTGATCTATGATAGATTAGCATCTTAGCTTCATCTAATGAAATCTTTACTCCTTAAGCCAACTCTCACTCTCTCTCACGGACACACCCACAAAATTAGGGAAGCATTACCAAAGCGGCCTGACCCGTTGGATAAGTTAAAATTATCTTTTTTCTTTTGCTCAGCAAGAGTGGTTACCTCAAAATAACTACCCTGTGGAGCCATTTTCTTGAGGTTAATCGAACATAGCAAACAAGGGAGCTGGAGAGAGATAGAGATAGAGAGAGAGAGAGAGAGAGAGAGAGGTCTTCATATGACTCACAGGCACACAGTATCACATTGACAACTTTTCATATCCTATAATTTTAAAAGGAAATCTTCTTCTCTCCTGCAAATTCAACACATTTCTTCCTAGACAGTCTGCAGACACATACGACAAGAATAAAATGCTCACATTAAATAATAATAGACCTATATTCAAAAGCACCGCCTGTATTTAATTTTGATCAAACAAATTGAAGTGGGTTCTACTTCTAATACACACACACCACCATACATTTAAAGTCAATTTCTTTAGCTGTTGGGTCTACAGTTTTTTCCTTCCATGGATCTGAAACTCTTGAAGGTTGGCTCTTCTTCAATTTCGCTTCTAGTTGCATTATTTGTGTGTTTTCTCATCTGAGTATTTCAATTTCTCTGATTTTGTGATTTAGGTCTTCGGCAGAAGCTAATGCAGGCTGATCTTTTGTTGATCATTCATACCTTCACAATAATTCAGGTACTTTTTCCTTTTTCTTTTTTTTTTCTTTTTTTTTTTAAAAGGGGTTTGTTCGGTTTTCTTCTAATTGTATTATTTGTGTATTGTCTCATCTGGGCAATTCAATTTCACTGGATTTCTGGCTTGGGTCTTGCATAAATTTTAAATATGTGAAGCTTTTGAGTTGATCAACAAAACTTTCCCGAGTTCATTTTTTTTAATTATTTTTCCAAAAAAAATGTGTTTCCTTTTTCTTTTGCTTTTAATTGCATTTTTTTTCCCAATTTCTCACCTGGATATCTCAATTTTGCTGTTTTTAAATGAAGGGTCTTGAACCGAGTTTACAAGGTTTTTTGTCTCGATCATCAACACCTTCACAAGAATTCCAGTAATTTTTGTTTTCTCAAAATATGTGTTTATGTTTCCCTGTTTCAAGTTGATTTCCTGTTTGCAATATCCAGAGTTTTCTTTTATTTTTTTAGGTGAAAAGACAAAAAATGATTTTGCTCTTGATTCTTGATAATCAGTTGAGATGGGTTTGCCCATGAGAGCAACTAATTAGTTTGGATAAATATTCAGTTTAAAAAATAAAATATAAAATATCATGCACTTTGACGTATCTCAGGGCTGATGTTGAAGCTTTCAAAAGCATAATGATGTTAAAGAACACCTTTTCCTTTTAAAATATTATGTCAATTACATTGTATAATCTTTTGGTTGAAACTGCTTGTTATTTCGCTTTGTTTCTCATAGATATAGTGCCGGCAAGTGTCATTTTTATCATCATTTGTGAACAATTTTCGAAGAATTTAACTTCTTCAAAACAATGTGAATTTTCTATAGGAATTTTATTATGATTTGTGGGTTCTGAATTCAGTTTCTGACTTTGTCAATGCAATTTTTCTCTGTAGGATATGCCCCAAGACGGTCCGAGGTCATGTATAGATCATTTGTCACATGCGATGATCCTAAAGGAGTTGTAGAATGTGGGACAATCAGAAAATCCAAGTCTGGTTCACATAAGAGTGATATGGAAAGCCGAAGATTCCAGAACTTGAATGCAATAAGTGCAGATAAGGAGGAAAGTAAGGAGATTACATCTAAAGGGAACATAAAAGAAGTGCATAATCAAGTTTCTTCATATCATCTTTTGGAAGTTTCTAAAGGGGCCGAGAAGCTGAATAAGGTGATAGATACATGGTCAACTGGGAAGATAATTGATGGGCAATCTAAGAATATTGCAAAAGACTTGTTGAGAGGGGCTCTTGATCTCAACGAGTCGCTAATCATGCTCAGCAAGATACAGCAAGCGTCTCGCTACATGTTGAAGTTGAAGAAAAAGCAAGGGAAATCTGACGGAGACGGTCTGTATGCAGTGGGTGATGGAAGAACAAATTCAGATCGATTTGGAGATCAATATAGCCAGATTTTTGAAGTGGGAAATGGAAGAACGAATTCAGGTCGATTTCGAGAACAATATAGCCAGATGGGATTTCAAAAGCCTCGTCTCTCTGTCAATGGTTCCGTGAGGAATTGTGTTGATGAGCTTAGAGATGCAATTAGAGACAGCCTTGCTGGGCAAAATCTGTTGACTGTTACGAACTATGAGAAGAAGGCACATCCTGACAGAAAGAAACTTGACTTTCCTTCAGATATTCCCTCTACAATTTCTAGCCAATCTTCGTCAATTGTTAATAGCAATAGCCTTGCTTCTACTGCTTCATCTGTCTCATCAAATGCATCGGAGAGGAAAAACAAAGGATCCAAATTGATTGCTAAGCTAATGGGCTTGGAAGAATTCCATACAAAATCCCCAAAGGCAAATCCCATAAACCATTTTGGGAATGAAAAAGTCCATACACAGTCCAGGCCAATCTTTGACATAGATATGCCAAAGGCAAGACATCCTCCACATTTGGTTCAGAACAGAGAACGGAAGCGAAGGACACTTCAAGATATACTGGAAACTATGCAATTTAAGGGCCTTCTGAAAAGCCATTCTGGCAAAGAGATAGATTCTCAATTTTTTCACTTGGATGATTTCTATACCAACAAGAGGATGGCTTGTGTTATTCCTCCTATTGTAATCATGAAACCTATCACCAACCCTCATATAGAATCAGAAGAGGCCTTCAGTGAGAAAAAGGTTAGGGAAAAGAAAGTAATGGAAATACTTCAGAAATTGAAAATGAAGGAAGAGGTTCCAGGTGAATCAGCTGCCAAAGCAGACACTTTTGAGTATATTAAGTTGCCGGTGAATTTTGAAGCTGAAGTGCCAACATTGACACAGTCTACCCAAGTAAATGTTGAAATTATAGGAAAAGAAGTGAAACAAGAAGAAAATTTTGATCACATCAAGTTACCAGTGAAAGATGAAGCCGAGATTCCAATCAAATCTTCACCCCCTGGAGGAACTCAAGAGAGTAAAGGAGTGCTGGTAAAACAAGAAGAGAGAAAAGTCAAAACAAAGGATAAAGCAAATTCTGATAAGACGAAAGCTTCAAGTCCCATCAATCCTAAGCCCCAAAGAAGGGGGAGAGCAGAGAAAAAAGTTGAGAATATTCAGAAGGTGTCGTCAAATAAAAAGAAACCACTGGAGAAGGAAAATGCAAAGTTAAAAACTGTTTTGAAGCCTCAAGATCAGGCCAAGGCTATCTCAACAAAGCCAAAAAAGGCAGACAACATATCAAGCAGCATAAGGAGCGGAAGCCCTCAGAAGCAAAATAGCACTTCAAGTTCCCCTCCGAAAAGGAGACAGTCAGTTTCTTCAAATTCCAGTGACCAGAAGAAGAAGGAAAGGCCTGTCAAGGAGATATCAGCAGAAAACTTAGCAGTGAGTGTTTTTCATACTCCATTAACATTTCATGGTCCCAATATTGTCTACTTTACAGGCTTCTATTGTTTTGATATCTTATTTAATTTGCAGTGGCTGAAATTCAGAATACCTAGATCATTTTCTATATTTGTTCCAATTATTGCAAAATTGACATCAATTTTTTTTAATGCAGACTGAACATATAGGACATAAAGAAAATGACAAGGAGATTAACATCAGAGATGATCCTTTAGTCAGCAGAACCAACAATATGCTTAGTGTGGATCAACTCACCCTAGAAACAAAAGTAGAAGATTCCAAAACTCCGAGAAAAGGTAAATCCTTTTCTGAGATAGTCTAATATTAATGGGATTGTTAGAAAGGATAGTTTCAATGATTGCATGGCCATTTAAAACACCACATCTTTTTTTTTTTTTTTTTTGCATATATAAAGTTGAGAAATGCACTCCTATTATGCTTTGCTTCTAATTTGGGTTGCCAACATTGCAAATAAGCTTTTAGTTGCATTTAATTTTCCGAAGTTTGCACAGCACAAATATAGTATTACTAATGATTCTGATTTCCTCACTATTTAGTCGTGTAACACTTAAAAGCAAGTAAATTGGTTAGATAAGTGTGGTCTTGCCCTGAAACAATAAAGGTAAAAATATTTGTTTTTCAGGAACTTGTTTATTAGAACAATATTTCTCTTTGAAGTATCTGAGGTCTGCAAAATTTACATACTAATTTTCAACATTTTGCACTTCCTTTTGATAGCTTAGGAATTCTTTTCCATTGTTTCAACAGGTTTGAAAAAAGAATGAAGTGTATAAATATTTTCTGAATAAATTAAACTTGTTCATCATGGAGTATTTAGGTGAAATGAAATCTCGCTTTTATGACTTCCATTTTTCTTTTTTTCCGATTATAGTTGACTGCAGAGATGAACAGAAATATGTTTGTGAAGTAATACTTCAGATCACCCCTGATCAATGGGATGCTAAATCTGTAAAAGAAAATGACTGTGTGGACCACTTCAGCATTCAAAAGAAAAAGTTCGGCACCATAGATGACACAAAAGCTTTACTTTTGGGAAATCTCTCATTCCTCAGCCATGCAGAGGAGCTCTTTGATCTCAATTTTGGTGAACCTGCAGTCCTGCAGATAAGTGGTGAAAATGATTTTGAGAGGAGAGCCAATACAAGAATGTTGACTGACTGTGCAAACGAACTTGCAGATAGAAAAAGCTGTCTAGTTTCATCAACGCACCATCCTCTCCTACTAACTCATTTGAAGAACTCGAGAATTAGCATCTCCTTGGATCAGCTAGTGGAGGAAGTTTGTGATGGTATTGAGAATCTGAACGTCTATAGTAAGTTTGACAATGGTAACCTTCCTCTTGACAGTCTTTACGTGATGCTAAGAAGGGATTTGAATAGCAAGGGGATTTTGAGTGGAATATGGGATATAGGTTGGAGGTTTGCATTATCTGCAGAGGACGTGGAGAGGGCTGTGGGTGAAATAGAGAAGCTAGTCATAGGAGAGATGGTCGATGAGGCTATAACAGACTTCATATTTTAGCACCATAGGCCTAAAGAACTGGTTTGTCTTCTCTCTCTTCTCTGTAAATAAGAGTTGGCTAATACCATTAACATTTCCCTGATCAAACACTCCCTTTGGAGATTTGTAAAGAACATGACTATAGAACGATACATAGGAGAGTTGTGTTAGTATTTAACTAGCCAATTTCAAGTAATCAGTTGCTCTAACAGTTGTAATGCATTTCACCCTTTCTGAAATTTAGGTTCAATTTGCTCTCTAAAATTTTTTTCTATCAATTTATTCGGCAAATTCACATATTTCTTTGTATATTTTTCTAGACAAAGTAATTTGTGAACTAATATGTGTAGTCATAGTTAAGAGTTACTCCCATACGGATACTTAATAGCAAATTGCATGAATATCTTTGAATATTCCAAATTCACGTCTTACATCACGTCATGGCAGCTTGCTTTAGTCCGATCTCCGGTTGTCATGCCCAAATTCATCTCCAAATGAGCAGAAACTGAATTAGCTTCTTGTTTTGGTTGCATTAGTCATTTTAGGAGTATCAAAATCGACAGAAAACAGATTGTTCCAACCCTTAACAGTCTACAGTACAATCTGTTTTTTTTTTTTTATTGGTACAGTAAGAGAAATCTGTTTTTTGTTATCTATTAGACTTGTGCATAAGATTGATATTATTTTCAACAACAATTTCTAGAGAATAAAAAAACTATCACATGACTTCTTTATAAATGCACTTTCTAAGCAGGCAGAATACAGAAAGAGAAATCTCTCTCTCTCTCTCTGTTATGACACTTGGGAAGCGGGAGAAGCGCCCTTGAAGATGAGGAAATTAAGTGACTCTAGAGCAAAGTAGATGAAAGTGCCCTCTGAATGAGTGAAGAAACAACCAAAATTTAAACCCACCACACATTGCCATCCAAATCCATATTTGTCGTCAAACTCCTGAAAAACAGAAGACCTCAACAGAGCTATATTAAGAAATATGTAGGAGAAAAACCGGGAAATTTAGTGGAGCTTTTAATTGGGTAGTAAAACGGCAATAAAACTACCTTCTTGATGTTGGCTGCTATGGAAATGCAATCAAAGACATCATAGAGATCAAGAGCTCGAGATGCAGAGGCCAAGGCTTGGACTTGCATCTTCATTGGCATGTCTGTTTCCTTTATCACTGCTTTTCCTTCTAGCATCTCTCTCTCTCTCTCTCTCTCTCTCTCTCTCTCTCTCTCTCTCACACACACACACACACACACACACACACACAAACGAGGCAAGTATAGATATTATGTTGTTTTTCGTACTAATGAAAATTATGTACGATGTGTCTATGTATTTATATGAGAGGTGAAAAGTAAGCCATGCAGCACAAATTAGCCAAAGGTGAAAGCAAACGCCTTTGTCCTTTTTGTTTTGAGACAAATTTGACTTCGCACTTTCAATCCTCCTTTCCTGGCTACCACTGGTGACTATGTTCATATTTTTCTTGCGTGACATTTGGGTGGTCACAGTTCAAGTGCTTATGTGTGTGTGTGTGAGAGAGAGAGAGAGAGAGAGAGATGTAAATTGCAAATGATCCATGCGCAACGTAGGTGTAAAATAGAAGAGGCGGTTTGTCTCATACTAGAATAGAACAATTTGTTGAGGAGGACGGCATCCCTTCAATCGAGTTGACTTTGACTTCGATACGTTCATGCCGTCATGAATATCGGCGAGGGAGGGACATCAAATCTTAGTCATCCTATCACCAACCTCCAATATAGCAAATTTTTCATGTGTTTGGAAAGAAAGTCTTAAATCTTTACAAAAGTGAGAATTGACCCTCGAATGGTACTGCATCTCACATTTTCTAAGCTTCTAAACAACCACAATATCACTGTCCAATTGCTCCTCGTCAAAGAATCTGTGGGCAACCCGCATGAGAAACTTTAACATATGTCAAAGAAGATATCTCAATGTCATAGTTGGGCGGGCATGGCTGCGTATTGTGGCCTAACCAAAGCCGCCTGCATCTGCACGCAGCAGCAGGGGCTCAGGCCCCCACCATGTGCCCGTGCACGGGCAGTTGCCCGGAGTGAGGGTACGTACGAGGCTGCCACCCTATGTTTGATGTTTAGATTGAACTTTGTGAGGCTCACCCTAACCTCCTTTCGGCCCGATTTCGCCATGTTTGACCCGTGTCGGTTCGATGGGCCCAGTGAGACCTGCACTGACTTTTGGGTTCATATTATTTGTTTGTAGTACAATGAAGGAGTGAAACCGGGGCTAAAAGGGTCAAAAGAATTTGATTTGTAAGGTAACTTTGTGCTTTATGCCAGCGCTTCATCTAGTGTCCTTACTCAATTCTATACAGCTTTCCTTTGGTTTTGGCTTCAGTTGTGAGGAAGTCTCTGCAGCTTCGAATTGTGCTTCTAATCTTGCTTTCCCTGGAGAGTCATGAAAAATAAAAGGAAGAGGGCGCAAATCACTACCCCAACTAAGCCAACAAAAACATTTCATTTTCCAAACATTTCATAATCTGCGACGAACAATTTTAAGTTACCACACATACATAATATGATGACGTAACTTCATTTTAAATGTTTTGGCACCTGATCCCAATCCAAGCAACTGATGTTCCATGCAGATTCCAAAAACAGGGACTTTCCCCCCGTATCTCCTTTCCTGGTTCATAAGGAAATACGGATGTGTCTCCTGGGCCATTGCTGAAAAAGAACACCATCTGGCTTCATGTTCAAAGTCTCTGATTTTTATGAAATTTAGGGCAATATAACTAAAAACCCTAATTTTGACCCAAAATCATAAATTGGTCAATTCGCTTACGTCGCAATTAGAGCAGACATAAATCCTTCTGCCAGAGCTCTGCTAGTTGTCCATAATTCGCCATCTGCTTCGTCTTCGTCTTCGTCTTCGTTTTCATCTTCTTCGGTCACAAAGAAGCTGTCACTCTCTTCGGTTTCATCGAACACAGGTAAAGAATATAGAGAGGGCAATTCTGGGAAAAAAAGGGGGAAGGGCGCCATGTGCTTCGCATGAGACCCAAAACCGGATGGCAAAGCGATGCCGACGCATGTTATTTGTAAAGTTTTGGGGGTTATTTTACTGCAACTAAATATTACAGGGACAATTGTAAGCAAGTATTTCTAAAATTTATAGGACAGAACTGATATTCGGGGTTGGGGGATAGAATGTTTCTCAAGAGTTTGGAACGGCGAAATTGTTAAGTTTTTTTTCTTTTTCCTTAAGAACATGTCAGATAAATTCAGCTTAGACCTGAAGCAAATTTTAGTTATTCATGGTTAACTGTGACAAAATTTGGTGACATCCGCGAGTTTGTGATGAATACAGGGGAGGGGAGATCTCAATGCAAAAACCACCCCATTTGTGAAGAAACTTCGGAGGTTGACTCCGCTAAATGCTTACTCACGACCCCATCAATGTGCGCGGATCAAAATTTCTCTGAAGCTAATGGGCCATGGCCTCAATCCTATTGACCGTTCAAAAGTTTGCCGGAACAATTGTTCTTCTTCTGCCGCATATGCAACTTATCGAACAAAGAGGAGCAGGTGTGAACTTTATTATCGGAAAAAAGATGGTCTTGTAGCATTATAGAAGAAGGAAATCACAGCGTATATGTTCCTGGTAATTTTAGTGGTGGCGCTCCTAGAAATCAATGCAAGCCTTCTTATTACGCTTCACAAAGCTGATGATGGAACCATTTCGGAGACAAGGCACCGGAATCTCTTGAGCATAATTTTGAATTTCATGTACAGTAGAAATAAATATCAAGCTGTTTGAAATAAATTTAATAAAATCCAATGTATTCGTAAATTCGAATTATTTTATAACTAAAAAAAGGGAAAAAAGAAAAGAGGCTCAAGGCCTACAAAAGCTACAAAAAGGGCCCAGGCCCTAAAGCCGCCAACTCCAGCTAATATTTTCTTTTATTTACTTTTTTTTTTATGTTATATAAATATTCGAATTTGCGATCACATATTGGGGAAAGAAAGTTGTGATCACTAAATTGTTTATTCTGAGACCCAACTTATATTTTCTGGTTCGTGTTGAACAAAAACATTTGCATGGACCTTGATACTGTTGTTTGTAACTTACCGTGATACCACAAATTGCCCGACCTTACACAATCCAGGGGCTAGTTTGCCAGCATGTTAGTAACCAAATGACCCAAGGAGAAAGGCAACGGAGCAAAACCCTTTCCCAACATCACAAAACTAATTTGGTTAGAAAGGAGTACAATTCCGAGTACAATTCCAAGAGAAATGAAACTTTAACCACAAATCAATGGCGATCAAATTGACCAGGTTATGTTACCATTTCAATTTGGTCAAGTATCAACACTCAAGCATGGCCAAACAAATGTATAAACTCAAAGCTATTAAAAAAATAATAAAAAAAAAGTGAGGACCATATGGTTACCAAGAACCAAAAGTTAGAATGAGAATCGTTAAAAAGGACAATTGTTTAGATAAAAAGGACAAAGACACGAAAGTCAGAACCAATTACGGAATTTTGAATGCTACGCAATGTTGCTCAATGATAAAATACATGGGAGAGACCAATAATGATGAACACATTGTACTATTACAAGGATCGTTTGAGAGGAAGGGTTTTCGTTTTCAAATTTGTATATTTGAAATTTGTATATTTCTATGCCCACATGGACAAGGGTATATATTATTTTTTCCTTCTTCTTCCAGTACTCACTTCTGAGTATAGGCAGGAGACTAGCAGCAAATGAGGATTTACTGAATGGTCAGCTTTTACTACGGGGGATTGCTTCACATGAAGTCCTCTTCCAGTTCTTGCAGGGATTTGCCTCCAGAAGCAATCTGTTTGTTAGAGGTCATTTTTTCCACAACCATCAAACCCTTGTAGCTTCTAATCTCTGATTGTCTCTCCTTTTCAAGCCTCTCCATCTCTTCTCGTCGTTTCTGTGAGAAGGCAATAAACAGAATTAAACTCTTAAAGTGGAATTTATCACAAAAACCATTCGACTTGCTTCTCTTGTAATGTGGCATCAGTTCCAGCCCATCTACTATCTACCTCCCTAAAGTGTTAATAGGCATTTGATCTTGAACTTCAATGAACTATGCTAATCAATTTTAAATAATTCATGTCAATAATTATGAGGAATGACAAATTTAACATTTTTACACTGATTTGTGTCACAAGCCACCTCTTCAAAGCATAAGGCATCAAATTGGAATGCCTTCAAAGTTCACAATTCATGCTTGATGACCAAATGGTCTTCAGTTCTAAAATGACAATATGCGAGTAGAAGGGAATACTCACCTTTTCTCTAAGCTGCTGCTTCCTCACAGCCCTTTCTGCAGCATTGACAGCTTCCCGCTCAGCTGCAAAATAGAGTAATTAGAATGGATTCATCAGCTATTAAGCCAGTCAAAATTCAAGGCTAAAAATCATTGAAATATAAAACTAGAGTATGGGACTAACAAGATCCACAGCCCTGTTTGAACCAAATATTAGCTAATGGAACTAAAAAAGTAATCCTAACCTAACACTATCCTGGCATTTGTTGGCCCAAGGCATGAGGATACCACTAGTCCCTCAGACAAAAGTTCCACCTAAGAGAGAGCATACAAACTGAACTTTGAGATGGGTTTCATTTACTCCTGGAACAATATTCCAAAGATTAGTTTTCATTGTGTAAATTGTAGCACGAATAAAACTAGATTTTCTTTTATTAATAGAAATAAATGAAACTAGATCTCAGTCCCAACAGATGGCTTGCTGTCAACCAAATCCCAAAAGTGTTAATTTTCAGGGCAAGAGGTCCAGGTATAATAATCCTGAAACATGGAATCCACCTTGGAGATCTAATCCATGAACCAAACAGGTTTACATGTTTCACAATTTCATTTTCACAACAGGAATCAAAAAAAAAAAAAAGACAACCTTAATATCAAGCAACAAAGTTGTAATCAACTTACCTTTTAAGTCCGGCTTCCTTTCCACTTTTGTCTTGTTCAATCTATTAACAATCTCATTAATACGCTTCTCCACTCTCACAGTGCGAACCTAGTTCAAGTGCAAACAAAATTTTGTTGGAAGCTACATCCATTCAAAAACCACCCCCACACAACACATACCTGAACTGAAAAAGGGGAAGTACACAGATTTGCAATATGCCACAATGATTACTGTACTTACTTGTTTAGGGTTGTGGAAACCAACTTGCCCAACATCCATGGATGTAGTTTTCTTCAAATTATGCCAAGGAGTATAAACAACATCAACATTATTAACCTTGTTCCCTGCCACGCAAAATATATGCCAAAAATCAAAACCCTTTCAACAAACAAATACAAAAGCTTGTGGAGACAACATTCTCTGATGTAAAAGTAGAAATGTTAATCACCACCCTTTGTGTGGTTCCACTGATAAATCCATTAAACACACACAAACCCCCACAAAACTATGTGCACTAGAGAAGCACACCGGGGAGATGTGCATCTCTTACCAGCTAAGCTAGGGAGTCGTTTGCCCCCTCACCTGACATGTAGAGCAACATGAGTTCATTGCTCATGATTTTCGCCCATGTTAATTGGGCAGCTCTTTTTTTTTGGTAGCTTTTAAGAAGGCAAATATACAATCCATGGGAAGATATTTCATGAACAAGAACATAAACTCAAAAAGTACCCACTTTGAATTGAGAAGAAACATAGTGAAATAATTTAGGAAAAAGAGAGAAAACATATCAAGCTTGCCTTGAATTGAATTGGCCTTGACAAGTTGAACACAATCCTCTAGCAAACCTTCACTTATATTATCAATTGTCTGACCCTTATTCATTCTCAAATAAACATGGGCTGATGACATTTTATCCACATGAAACCTACATTCCCCACAATCTAGAACAATCAATAATTGCACATATTGGAACGATAGATACCAGAAAACACCAAAACAACAAAACCCCAATCCGAAACAATCTGTGGATCAGAACCAAAAAATCCTTAATTGATGAGCAAGAGAGAGAGAGAGAGAGAATTGATCACCAGATGTCTTCGGGGAAGCCATATTTGATGAGCTCCTCGTTCTCGCACTTGTCGAGGCCCATGTAAATCGTGTAATCGCCGGCTTCTGGTCGGGCTTTGAAGTAGAAAACCATAGTGGTTTTGGGTTGTTGGTGAGTGAGAAAAACGCGCGAAAATTAAGGAATTAGGGTTAGGGTTTGTGAGATTGGAGAAGGAAAACGAGAGTAATTTATGAGAGAGAGAGAGAGAGAGAGAGAGAGAGAGAGAGAGGGAGAGGTTTCAGGTTTTCGGGCAAGTTTTTGGCCTTTGGTCCTTTTTTGAAGTTCGAGTCTCGCTCTCCTCGCGTTGGGTCAGACGTACGAAGTCTTGAAGTATTTGTTGATTCCGATATCGTTCTTCTAAGACGAAAACACCCTTCCCTTTGAATGAAAATCTTGAGAGTACAAGCACGCAAAGCTGTCCCTTACTTATAAGTGTCATCGCAATCCTTTGAGCTGTGCAGGTTTAACTTTTTGAATATATATAAAATAATTTGTAAATTAGATATTTGTAATAATCTAAAAATATAAATCTTTATTAAATTAGTATATAAATATTTATAAGTGAATTTGTTTAATAAATTTGGTAAAAAATTATATTTTAAATATTAAGAATTGGATTTAATCATTCACGTTAGAGGAAAATAAATCATAATTATTAAATTTACAAATCCTTTACAAAATTAATATTTTTAAAAACTAAATATATCAATTTTTCTTTTTTAAAAATTTATTTGATTCAAATTCTCTCTGATACATTGAAAGTTTTTCTTTTATTAAAGAGATTATCCGGTGCATAAAATGGTCTCAGACTTAATGCATAGGTAAAAAGAGGGTAAACGTATATATACATAATCTTTCTTTTATATTTTTTACAATAATATAAAATTTAACAATTATCTTTTTAAAACTAAATATGGGTACGCTTGTTCTCTGTACATACTTGAAAATACTGTCACCCCCTTTATAGTATTTTCAAATTATTTTTTATGTATCAACATAAAAGATATAAAAAATTTACTCGAATATTCTTTATACTCCCACCTACTCGGTACAAAATACTAAGTGTATTACAAAAAGTGTGACCACAATCATCGGTATTATTGAAAAAATGGATGCACATATGTTCTCAAATTTGGACCTTATTTCCCTACCAGTCCTTGCAATTTTTCAAAGTACCCGTCACATGGTGGGTGTCACTTTAAGACTACATCCCACTGTCTATCTTTGTGCATATGGCATTTCAACACTTTTAGAAATTGATATATTATGTTATTAGTCGGATGAACATTTTTTTTGGATTAATCCGATTAAATTTGTTAAAGGGCTCATTCTTTCGGGGTGTCTCTGTTTCCATTCTCAACAAGAGTATCAAAACGTGATGTGGCAAAATGGTATTGGTGACAGGTCACTGAACAGCTAGGAAAAAAGAAAAAAAGAAAAAGAAAAATGAAGAGGAGGTAATTCCGTTTTGGTGGGCGAAGCAAACTACTTCAATCTCTCCGGAGTCTTCCTCTTTGGAATTCAATTCAATCAAAATAATTTTATAGGAAAAATAAAAAAAAACCAACACAATCATAAACGAAGGGGGGAAGGAATTTTATAGAGTGAGGAGAGAAGAGAGAGAAATTGCCGGGTGGGGGGGTGGGGGAAGAAAATCGATTTGGGGTGACTGCGATTAATTGCAGTCTGGTGATTGATTGAAAAATCTGGTGATGGGCGATGATAAATCGTCGATTGTGATGGCGAGTAGAGAGAGAGACCGAGAGCTTCTAATTCCAGTCGCCGATTCCGTCCACCATGATGTTTCTTCCAAGCCTTCTTCCTCTTCTTCTTCTTCTGCTCATCATTCCGGTCGCGAGGTTTGTTCCTTCTTCCTCCATTTCTTTGAACGATTTTTTTTTTTAATTTGATTTCTTGGGTTCTTTATTTTTTGTAAATTTTGTTTTTCTGGAGTATTTAGGGTTTTTTTTTCAGTTGAACAGCTAATTTGATTTATTGAATTGGTAATTTGTCGTTTTACTTGGTTTTGGGGATGATTGGGATTCTAGGGTTTGCTAGGAATTGAGACTTAGTATTCTTGTGCTTCATTTCCAAACCCCATGATATTCTTTCCCCCGTAAGTGACTATTTCTTAAAACACTAGAAATGTTTGCCCTCTTATAGATGCGTAAGAATTTAGTAGCGTTAAGATCTGGGTACACCGAATAATATAAATTAGCTCGAGGATGAGTAAGAGTAAGAGGTTCTGTTTCATAATTTTGTGTGTATTCCAGAATTTTGTGATTGTAATTTAGTGGTACTTGCAGCTGAAAAAGGGATTTAGTGAATTGTGATTGAAAAGGAAATTTGGAGCTTTTAGGGTCTTTTGGAAGTTCTCTTAATTCATTTCTTATTTTGAATGTTTTGGTAAGTGACTTTGAAGATGTAAAAGCGGTGATACTGCCTCTTTATTGGTGCTTCATAATATGTTGATATTGGTCAAGAGCTTAGTTTCATGGTGTAGTAAAACCAGACTTTGATAACATGAGTTCTAACCTTATGATCACCAATGCTGAGTTCCTAATATCTTGTCCTCAAAAACATTTTTATCTTCATCCTCTCTCTATGTTCATGACCTTGTGGGAAAGAAGCACCTGGCAATTCCAACAAATCGGGTGCTATGCCCCTACTTTGATTTTGGTTCCATCTCTCTCTCTCTCTCTCTCTCTCTCTCTCTCTCTCCCCCATTAAGATGAGCCAGGAGTTCACTTAAGTATGAAGTCAGCTGAAGGCAAGCTTGTTAGAATAATGTAAGATGTACCAAAAAAGGTCAAAAATCAAATGTACCTAATTGATGTGTCATGTTGACATGGGTTATTAAGGTACTTGAACCAATGAAATTGAGCTACATTAGATTTGGTAATATTTGGTTTTGGACCGTTTGTGGTATCTCTTGTATTACTAAACTTCCTATAGCTTGTATGACATACTCATTAATGCCTCATTATAAAGTGTTGGCTATCAATACTTAATTTGACAAGGTGTTGCTGAAACTTGAAGGACACCCCCCCGGGGCGGGGGCATTTGGACCTTGGATTAGATTAATTAAGGTGGTTGTAAATTTATCATAGGTGGTAGTGTCTTGTCCAAAATGCGGCGCTCTTCCATAGCTCATCAACCTTTTATTTGTGGTCAGAAAAGCCAAAGAATTCAGTCACGAAAAGCATAAGCAAGAACAGGCCTTGGGGGATCACTGAGGAGGTGGCTGCCTACGGAGCCTAAAGCCAAAGAGTCTACAAAGTCCATCGCCTCTGGAAAAGATTCAAACGATTTAAAGGAAGACTAACAAAATAAATACAAGTGTTCCAAAAAAAAAAAAGGAAAAGTGGCAAGGACTTCTCCAGCCCGTCAATTATCTTTCTATTACGTTCCCTATATGCCAACCAAAACACGAGCAGAGGGACCAGCCTATTGACTCTTCTCCTTGCTTAGAAAACCCTCAAGGCACACCAGGCCTATATCTCGCACTGTAGAGAGCTTGAAGTCAACCATTGTATGCTCAAAATAGAGAAGATAATCCCATACAAAGAGTGAGTCCATAGGCAGTTAATAGGTATCCTTTGCATAATCTGCATCTATTTGCCTGAGTTGGGCCACTCCTCTAAAGATCATTTTGTGTCAAGATCCTCCCCCAGAAGCCTCCTAAGCAAAGACACTCTGTTGGAGGAATCACCGAACTGCAAATAAGACCAATTCTACTTTGTGAGTATTGAATATACCCATAATTCCAAGCTTTGTGTTACTCCTCCCTAGAAACATGGCAGAGTTGTGGGGAAGGTGGGGGGAGGGTTGGGCCTACTCTTCTCACCGGAGGGCATTGACCTGCTTTTTATCAAGGCAGCACTCAGGCAAAGAATGACGTCCTGTTTTGCACACGAAGGCCATCTGCCACTTGGTCTGGAACCTTGATGCTCTACCCCAGCACATGTCTACCAATTTTGCCATAGCGGCTTGTTCAAAATCATAATAATCTTTTAATTTCTAATTGCCGAGATTAAAGGAATTATCGGATTTCAAAATTTCCCTCTCCATTGTTCTTCCTGTCTCTCATACCCATCCTGGCAAATGTGGATGGAAATAGTGTCTTGTCGAAGGCATGGAAAAGCATTTGTTCTGTTTACCTATGTATTGTACTTGATGAAAATCATTATTGATCATCATCAAAAGCATCAAAATCCTTTCTAATTTCAGATTTCTTCAAAATCAATTAGCTTCATGAGGGCCATCCAACAACACTCTTTTGTGAAATCTGTGATCTGCTACACATATGTTTTTTACCTTAATTCCTGACCCATAATAGAGTGTACCAAAGCTAAAGGGAGGAACAAAAGGGAAAGATGAAATAAAGGTGATAACTAATAACGGCAACATGTAATTGAATGAAATTCCCAAGACTAAAGAAATCAGTAGCATGTTACTCAAAAACATAATTGACAACTTTACTGTTGGTGATATGTGAATGCACACTGAGGAATATCTCCTACCAACTGATACAACTGAGTGGTGTTAGCTGTGACCTCTTCTTCTAACCACAATAACAGCAAGAACTTATGGTTGTTTCATTCTTGGAGAACATCCTGGCTGTGGGTAGTATTTCTTGTATCTTGGAGAATTATTCATCAAATGAAAGAATGTTGCGTAATGAACAATCCTCTAACTTATATTATGTATGACAAGGTTGTCTAATAATTTCTTTGCCATCGTAGCTTTATTTATTTGTCCTGTGACCAGAGCAATGTTGTTTCATCTTATTAATAATCCTCCGAGATACAAGAACTACTACTTATAGCTGGCATGTTTCTCTCTTTTCTTGTCTTTTTATAGAAAAAACCCCTCTTGATGATGAAATCTCTAAGAAGTTATTTATCCATTTTTTTATAATCAAAGCACTTGTACTAGATGACTTCATCACTCATATTCTCAATTCTTGATAACAAAGTCTCTAACAGGTCACTTTTGCACTCTATTCTAATTAAACACAATACACTTTTACTTAAAAAGAATATTACTTTGCCATAGTAACTTTATCTGTTTGTTGTCTGACGAGAGCAACATTGTTTCATCCGATGAATATTGAATAATCCTTTGAGATACAAGAAACACTACATAAGACCATGGGTTTCTCTCTATCTTCTTCTCTGTCCATGTCTATGAACATGTTTAAAGCACTTGTACCGGATGATTTGATCCCTCATATTCCCAACTCTTGAGAATAAAGTCTCTAATGAGTTATTTATGGACTTTATTCTAATTAAACACGAAACACTTTTTATTTAAAAGCAATAAGCTTCCACGAAAAACAATCCCTCTGTTGAATTGTATTGTTTAATCGAGCCTATTACATAAACTCTTAACCTCGAAGGACCTTCATAACAATCACCTCAACCACTAAATCTTCCCTATCAGGATTCTCTTTCACCTCTTCCAACAGTAAGAAAAAGGTGAAAAACTTTCCAACTCCCAGTAATTTGACTTATGTATTTTTTTGGGTGACATCATCCTAATGTCTTTCATTGTCTAGCCTACTAATTCTATCAGAATTTCCCAACTTTCTTTATGTACATCCTTGCTTGTGTTGTGGCTGCTTTGAAATGTTCATATCTTGCTCTTGTGAAGTACACTTGGTAGCTTTTGAAACACTGTTCACTCCGTTATGTGGATAGTCTAGGCACCTCACTGTTGGTTGCCATATTTTTTTGTGCAATTTTTTGGATACTTTTTAAGGAAAAAAATTTAATATTAGTTTCGTGTCGTCAAGTTTGGCCTCATTGTCAGCCTCTGACATCTGAGTATGGTTAAAAGATCTGTGCACTACCGTGAAAACAATTAACCAGTAATTGGTGTTTTAATAAGCTCAATTTGATGTCTTAACATATCTTTGAGGGTAACATCCAGCTGCTTTGTTCTTTTGTAGGTTTTGATTTGTAAATAGAATGGATCTTTAGCTCTGTAAATGGGATAGATAATCTGGTCAGTTAAGTTTCTTCTTTTTAATGAAAATATCGGAGTAGAAAAATGGTTGTGCTTACTTTTGAAGCTAAAATGAGGTCTTTTTTTGGGTGAAGCCAGCATGTCTAGATTTGTTGCTTTTTATTCTAGCCATTCTACCTTCCCAGTCCCCAGGCATATATATATTTTGCTTGACAATGTATAAGGGGCAAGACTTGAAACCATGAATTTTACTAGGGGCAAGGGTTTCGAATCATTCATGTGATTATCTGAGTCGAGGCTCCTAGTCCCCAGGTACTGAGGCTCTGTTTTTTGCCTCCTAATTACTTTTCTGGTGTATAACAGTTCTTGCATCTCATAATTTAATGTGCAGACTTTCTACAAAGTTATTCGTAGCTGGGCATCAAAAAAGTTTATGACTGGATGGTATGCAAACACTATTCTCCTAATCCCTTGCCTTTTTTTTTTTTTCCATTGTTCTTCGTTTTCTTGATCATGAAATTATTTGTGCAGTGTCATCCTGTTCCCAATTGCTGTCACTTTCTATATAACATGGTGGTTCATTCATTTTGTGGATGGATTTTTTTCTCCGATCTATGTTCAGCTTGGGATTGATATCTTTGGTATGTCATTCATTTCTATCCTCATTATTACTTCTTCTGAATGCATCTGTTATGTGTGACATTGTCTGTATTTGACCTTAGAAAATGGGATTCCTGTGCTTACAACTTCAAGAGGGAAAATGGCTTGATTTTTGTTATTTGCTCTGAAAGCTTTAGTACTTAGAAAGTTACTTCCTTTAGTTAGTACCAGAAGTAAGACAACTTCTGATCAAAACTTTAAATTCCATTTATATCTATTAGCTCCTCAAACCTTTTACACGTGGTCCTTCTTTATGGTTCCATATGTTTCATGCATTGGTTGTTTACATTGGAAGAAGGATTATCCTTGTTGAACAAATTACTAGTGGATGGTGGCACACTATTCCTTGGAACCATCGAAAGCTTTTTGCAAATTGGCAAGCCTAATTTTGTGCTAAAACATATGCTGCTTTCTTAATACGATTGTGGTGAATGCCTTATGTGCTGAATATGGTGTACTAGACTTTGATAAGTTAGTGAATACATGACCTTTTCAGTTGGCTAAAGAGATGAGATGAAATTGTAACTTTGATATTATGATTGTGATTTGTAATTTTAGAGAAACCACATATGTATAGCAAGTGTCAGAAGACTATGATACCATGATGGAGTCTTATCTTGAATTACAGTTGCTGAAGATGTTTCCTGGAGATGCTACTCGTTCTTATGTTTTCTTTGTTGGATGTTTGAGACAAATGCTACAATTAGTTCTAGAACAATTTTGAACTTCACTACTATTCGGATCCAATTTTAAACTTCTGTTTAAAATGCAAGTAGCATTATAAGGTTACAAGCACAAGGGGACCATTCAGTTGCTCCTAGGTGTGTTCAATTTAAGTGATGTATTAGTTGGTAGTGCTTCCCAGAAGCTTTTGTTACCTTTTGAGATTATTTTCTTCAAGTATTTTCTTCTGTTGGAATCTCATGTTATACATTTTGTTATGCTACTGACCCTTTATGTGAAAGGACTGTCACTTGTAAAATGTTCTTATTCTCTTTTCTTTTCTTCTAACGAATCCCTTTACTGTAGTTATACATCTCGATATTCAATATATATTTGCAATGTTCGGGATGTTTGCCTATGAAAACTTGTAACTGAAATTGCTAGACTTCCTCGTGAGGTTCCAACCTTTATTGTAGTAGATGTATGATGATGCATTATGTGACACTTTACTGCTGTTGAGAATGTGTAGTACAATTTTGTCTTATTATATTTGGGCATAAGTTAGGAAACAGTTGGAAAGTCTATTTTCCAAAGAGGGAAAGAGAGTGTGCTGCTCAACTCAGCTAACACCGTTTGAATATGTTTACATAAGTCCAACTTTTCACCTTTCTGTTTTAGGGTCACAATTTTCAAAATTTTACACTGCAAAATTTAAAATAAAAAATTTGGGGGGGGGGGTGGTGTTGCTCCCATGCAACCCTCTCCCTCTGCCACTGGCTGGGCCTATTGTTTTTTATTTTTTATTTATTTATTTATTATTATTATTTTTTTTTGCTTCTTTGGAGGATTATTATTTTGGAGTGGTAAAGGTCGGAATAATGATGTACTATGTGCAATCCTATATAAGGAAAAGTGGGAGATCACCAAACAAAAATGCTGTGGCATGCGACGGTGAGCTTAATGATCTTGTCCTTGTTCTACCAATCACAACTGGCCTTGGTAACTTTATCCTTTTAGTTGTCTTGATCAAATGAAGATAATGATGGCTGTGGATTGTGTACCTGTTCGAGAATGAACTTTCCGGTTCCATCTTGTAACATTGTGAAAGATTTCGTCTTTTACAGTGATCTTGATACTTCTTCACATCACCTTTTAGTGATCTCAATATATTTTTCTGGCTAATCATTGAATAGGTCTTGGATTCGTGACCTCCATGACATTCATCTTTTTGGTGGGGGTTTTCATGTCATCATGGCTGGGGGCATCTGTTCTGGGCCTCGGGGAGTGGTTTATTAAACGGATGCCATTTGTTCGTCATATCTACAATGCCTCGAAGCAAATTAGTGCTGCAATATCACCTGGTGTGGTTAAGTTTTTGTTTCTTTAAGTTGATTGTCTTATTTGTTAACCGCATGGACTCCTAATCTCTTTTCAAATTCTGGTTGCAGATCAAAATTCTCAGGCGTTCAAGGAGGTGGCTATCATAAGGCATCCGCGTATTGGTGAATATGCATTTGGGTTCATCACGTCATCTGTTGTTCTGCAGGTCAGAAGATGTGCATTTGGTTGCAAGATTTACATAACCTAAATTAAATAGTCAATTCTTTATGCATGGTGCATGAAATGCAACTTTAGTATAAAAGTGTAGTAGAACGAGAAGAAATAGAGGTGCCTTAGAGGGATAGATTTTATACCCTACAATATATCATCCTGAAAGATGGATATATTGACAAAGATGTTGCACATAGGATTAACGCTGCAGATGAACTGGAGAAGTGCTTGTGGTATTACATGACAGTAACATTCCCCCTAAATTAGAAGGCAAGTTTTATAGAACTCTAATGACACCATCAATGTTTTATGATTTGAAATATGGAGCTATTAAAAATAAACATAAGATGTAACGGAAATGACAATGTTTATGTGGATGAGTGGAGTAAGAAGAAAAAAGATGAAATTAGAAATCAGCAGGTCAGATTAAATTTAGGACTAGCCTCTGCCATAGATAAGATGAGAGAAAATAGATTAGGACGTTACATGTTTAAGGAAAACCACTTGATGCTGCTTTTAGAAGAATGGTCCACATACAAGTTGAAGATGCGTTAAGAACAAGAGAAAGACTTAAGATAGCTCTAGGAGAAGTTTTAATACATGACACTGTCCCTTCCTTTAATAAAGGCAAGTAGAAAAAGATGAACCCTTCCTTTAATAAAGCCAAGTAGAAAAAGATGAATAATATAGCTTAACGTTTCTAATTAGAGATTTGGTGGAATTGAGTTCAGGTCATATCAAATAATTCAGTGGCTTTATAAACACTATTACACATGCTAGCGGAAAAAAATAAAAAAATAAATCTTTATTTCCCTTGAAGTTTCTTCTATCTTTGTTCTTATTTTTCTCCTGGTGCAGTTTGTTGGGCTGATCAAAAGTTTCAACTTCTTGTCAAAAGCTTAGCTTGTTTATGAGATTGTTATGCCATATTATTGTGCTGGGAAATGATTGCATATCATATAGCTTCTGCTCTGTATATAGAAAGACCTCGCATCACAATGCATATGTTTGTGTAATCATGTACATTACACTTATGGAATGTCTTTCTGCCTGGTATAAATAGTAGCTTCTCTTTTTGAACATCCACCTTTTTTGGAATGATTTTTATTCAAACTGTGAGACGAAAAATATTTTGCATTAATGGAAGTATTACCGTTTAGTAGATTACTTATCTTTGGGAAGAGCCCACAGATCTGCTATTTTGCCTGTCTTCCATGTAAGAACTTGATTATATTTTTCATAATGACAGCTCCTTGATGGCTTGGAATGTTTTATAATTACAAGTTCTTGTGCTAGGCATGTGACAGTGTTGAGGCCCTTTACTTGGGTTTCTTGAACTGTTGATGACGTTTTCTTAGCTTGGTTTTTGTTTCCCTGTGTTTGGTTTGTACTTGGTTTTATGGGATGAATTTGGCTTGTGTGTTCATTTATATATTTGAGGTTTTGTGATTATGCTGTTTCAGTGTTGCTTGTAAAAAATAAAAAATAAAAGCTCTTATTTTATCTACAAATCTCCATTTTGTCTTGTTCCACTTGTAGCAGATATCAACTAGTGCAAGAAACTTTTAGATGGAAATTTATGGTTTTTTATACCAAACTAAAATTTTCATTTAAAAGGCTTTAAAGTTGTCATCATTTGGAATGATTTTTGAATTTGAAAATTGCTTTATAGAGATATGTGGCTCTAGAGCTTTTCTGAAATGCCTTCTTATTGTGACTTTCAGAATATACTCAACTTAATTAAACCTTCAATACTAAAGTATTCGTTTTTTGATTGTTTGTCATAGTTTTTGTGCTGGCTGCCTGCCAACCAATGCAACCCTCCTGAACCTGGTTTGCAACTGATCTCTGTGTGTGTGTGTGTGTGAATGAAGCGCTAGGTTCATGCTAGGTGGAGTCAGCAATTATGGTTTGTCTTTTTAGTTTCAAGATTCTTGGTTTCCTTGGCTTCTACCGTTGTTTCTTGCATAGAATGTCTTTTGTTGCTTGTGGAAACATTGTTGTGTAAATGAACTAACCTATTATTAATAGTTGAGGCATAAACAAGATTACAATGTTGTTTTAGTAACCTTTTCTTTTCCCCTGATCTCAGCATTATTCTGGAGAGGAGGAGCTATGCTGTGTCTATGTTCCCACCAATCATCTTTACATTGGCGACATATTCATGATCAATTCCAAGGATGTGATTAGACCAAACTTATCAGTTCGTGAAGGGATTGGTGAGGACCTATTTCTTTTCGAGTTGTTATTTGACTTCTTATTTGTTCATTGGCTACCAGCCTAGAATGAAATGAAATGATGACTCCCTGATTCCTGCATCAGTCAAAACCAGCATTGTCCGATGCCCCCCGCCCCAACAAAAAAAAAGTAGGAAAAAAAAAAAGCTTTCATCTTCCTTTCCTTCGGGAACATAGTTGAAAGAGTTGCTTAACGTAGGACCTCAACGTAAAGTAGCATGAGTGGGTATTGGTATATCTGAAATTAACAATCAAAACACATTAACCATTGAACCTGGGGAGCTGATGCTTTTTGCTATTCTCTGATTGCAGAAATTGTTGTTTCGGGTGGAATGTCAATGCCCCCAGTCCTGTCAGCAGTAGAACCACGGATTCTTCAGGGCGAGAGAAGTAGACCTGAGAGAAGTTGAAAGCCAAGTTCATTTTTAGTTTTAGAAGATTTTTAGCTATTTTCTTCTCCCATTTCAGATTAAGCCATCAGAATGGCCCGTAATTTTTGTGTTTTGATATTCAGATGTTGGGATAATTAATACAATTGTTGGAGTGTCAGCGTCTGATGGCACGTGTAACATTTGGGTGTTGTGTAAAATGTAGGATGTAGTCTGTTTGAAAGTATGGGATGGTTTGTGACACAATGAATAGGGTTTGTTTAATTAAATAGCATTTTTTTTCTTTACGACGTGGAAGACAAGTTCGACTTCAGCCATCTATAGTGCAAGTATTGCCGATCTTTTCTGCCTTTCTGGGTTTTCAGCTAGTTCAGTTTCTAGTGGAATTGAAGGGTTCTGTTATGACAGAAGATCTCACAGTGGTCATAGACTATGCTATGGCTATTTATGGCGGTGTTGATAGTGCTGCTACATTTCCTATGTTTCACAAATATTCAGGAGCTTATTTTGAAGCTGTAGCCTTTTGTGGTTCCTTTGAGGTAAGTGAAGCAAGTGCAGCTGGGGCTGTCCGAAAAACTAACCCACCCGAATTTTGACCTGATTCCTACAAGAGGGGGAGGAAAAAAAAAATCATTCGATGTTGATTCAAACGTATCCATTCAACCTCACAATCCTATTTTGGGCGGATTGGTTGCAGGTTACGTGTTTTGCAACTGAGCCAACTGGAACCTAGATCAATCAACCCAAATCACCCAACCAAAAACCCTGACCAATCCTATCAAGATGAAAATGAGTCAAAGAAATCTAATTCTCTGGCTATTAAGTTCTTGCATTAGGGCTTTCGGGAAAAGTATGTTTTGGAGGAAGGGGGTGATGAGCGAAGCTGGGGTTTTGAGGTATATTGAACATGGGTATAAGTATTTTTACGTTTGTTTTTTTTTTTTTTTTTTATGTTTTTAATAGAAAAAATTAGATCAGACATACTATTAAACTCGTTATTAATAACTTTTTGGTCTTTGGATGTCTTTAAATTGTCTAAATTCAACTCTTTTATTTAATCTCAACTTAACTTAATATTTTTATATTTATTTCATTGTTTTTTTAATATTTTTAAATTAAAGTAATATTTATTGATAATATTAGACATGTCAAAAAACCAGAGAGCACGATGCATTGTGGCCGCATAATCGCAACCCGACCCGAACCACCAAGTATGAACTCCCATTCCCACACCTATCGAAACCCTAACTTGGCTTGTCCGTGCCTATATAAGAACCAGCAAAGCACAACCCTTCCTCAACCCATGTCGCCGCTTCACCCTCCATCAGGGCTTTTAGGATTTCTAAATAGGGCTCTCTCTCTCTCTCTCTCTCTCATATGCACAGACGCACAGATTTGAGGACAATGACGATTGTAGTAAGAAAGGTCTCGTTCGTCGTAAAAGGCGATCTTATTCGTCTTTGCCGACCACTCTGCTATATCACCACCCATAATCTGAGTCCTTTCTTAACCTTCTCCAACTTTCATTATTTTCTGCAATTTCTAATGCTCTTTTCATTATTATTATCATCATTTGTTTGGCCGATGATTAAAAACTTTAAATTTAGACAAGCATATGTCTGAATCTTTTTTTTGTTGACCAATCTAATCTTCTCTATGAGGCCATTGTCTTTAATCTCTACGATATATATATTTTTTAATAGTTTGATTTTAAGGTTTTTTTTTGTATATTTTGTTTGATTTGTTCTTTTGGCCTGTGATGAATCGAAAAAATGGAATCTCGTTTGTCTGAAATTGTCATGATTACAATCTCATCTACTGCCTTCCTTCTGAGGCTCCATTTCCTTTTATTATTTATTTATTTGTTATTCTTCGAAAGTGAAAAGAGCAGAATTTTTTATGGAATCGAGAGGGTCAACTGATGATCAGAAGCATAGTTCACATGATTTTAATTGTGATTATAACTTATTCCATAGTCTTTCGCTCCTATCTGATGACCCCACTCTCTCTCTCTCCTCTTTATATTATGCATAGGAGTTATCATTTGTATTTTTATGTTGTGTTAGGATTTGGATTCATATTATTTGTAGTGTACTACGTTGAAGGCGAGTTCTGCGATTTCTTGGATTTCTTTGCATATGTTTTATATTATGGTTTTTGTTGCTTGGTGGGTTGTTTTACAACCTTTTAGAGAAAATTTTCAGTTGATATCCGCTCCAGGGCATCATTTGAATTGGTTTGCTTATTGCGATTGAAGAAGGGTGACTTGTGGTTTCTCAATTGGGAAATTTGAGGTCTCTTAATAATTTTGGTTTGAATATTCTTTTGGTTGAAATCCTATGAAAGTGTTAAATGTTTCTTGAGGGTTTTAGATGAGTTAGGGTTCTTTAGGAGAGAATGTTATTTGTGTATGGTTTGAAAGAAAATAGGGGTTGAAAACCTAAGACTGTCACATTTGAAAACCATAATCGAGAATCTAACAAAGGCATTCATCATACAAGCAGTAGAAGCAAAGACATTCTCGCCTCCCGTCATTTATTCACCATCATAGACCTTTATCCAAAATTGACAAATTACACCAACAATTTTTGAAAGAAATGGGCAAGAAGATCAGTCCAGCAACATTTACCTACAAAATAATCATGGTGCTGAAATTAAGCAGATGTCCTTGTCAAAATGGTGCAGATTACACAAGGGTAACTGAAGGAACTGCAAAGCAAGAAAGTTAGGAAATTAGCCTCCTTCATGCAAGAGGAAACAAAACTAGATAATGATAAACTTGCTTGGAATAATCAGCATATCAACACTTGTGGGTGAGAATTCTCAAAACTCGAAACCAACACTTTAAATGTTAAAAGTTAAAAGCATGTGCAACCAGTTAATTTATTATCTACTGTGGTCAAAATCTGCAGCTCATATCTCTTACAGAAGCATAATGGCAAAGCTATGCAACTGATTAGATGCAAATTTTAGGTCATCAAAACATGATTAAAGCCAGAGGAACCTCCTGAATTCAGCATTTTGTATTGAAACAAGCATGGGCTTTCACAATAAGGTAATCACAGAGGAGATACCCAGATAAATGGAAAACTGTGAACTCTTCTAACTCTATGCCCCCATGGTATATGGAATGAAGTAAGAAAAATGGCTGAACTGTTGTTTTTAAGTACATTTATGTCTTGTAAATAAAGCAAGGGTGGTAATGATCTATCAAAAAATTGATAGAAAAAAAATTTCAATCTCTCCACCTCAACCAAGATCTTGGTGCATGTAGTTAACATAGAAAGCCCAATATAAAATCCTCCTTAAAACAGGAAACTGCTTAAAGGAGGGAAAAACAATTTTGTGAGCAGAATCTGATAGAATTACACAAGAGGGGAACTGTTTTAATGAAGGTGCCAAGCTGCTCACTAGCTTGTGAGTGCTGTAAATTTAGAGCAATCAAAACAAAAAGAAGCAATTAACTCATGACATATTGCTATCGATCTACATTCCAGGAAAAAACTATATTAAGATTCTTTGTTCACGTCTCAAACATTGTATCATATGAAGAAGAGTGGTCATTAAACATTGTAAGGAAAAGTTAATAAGAATCCGCAAATATACTCCAATTATGCGAATAAAAATAGAGAGAAACCACAAAAAAGGAATGTGCAAAGAAAAGTGTAATAAAAATCCATACATATATTCATCAATAAAGAAAGAGGTTAGGGTTCAGGAGCATAGAACTGGATTTTCTCAAAACCCAAAATTCTACAACAAAAAATGCAAATTAGAAGTTAAAAGACTTAAATGCAAAGGTCAAGGACCTAAAAATTATTAACCGCCCAAAAAGGTTTTACAGACACTTCACCTGAAAGGAAACCACAAAAAAGATTGGTTCAAATTAAATTTTAAGGAATTAACAATTGAATGTGTAAAGAAAGAGGTAATAAAAATCTACAAAATAGAATCCAGTCCCATGAATCAAAATAGAAAGAAATCAGGGGATAGGAGTATAACACTGGATCTTTTTAAAAGCCCAAAATTTTGCGATAAGAAATGTAAATTATAATTCAAAAGATTTAAATGTAAAAATCAAAGATTTAACGATGACAAACCCTCCGAATTTTAAGGACACTTAGACAGAGAGAGCGAAAAGAAAATTAACTCTGAAAAAGTTGGTTCAAATCAAACGAAGAGGAAAGAGCGATTGAATGTGCAAGAGAATGATGAGGGGTTCGATGAAGTGGGCTCTTTCAAACCCTGAAATGGACAGGAATTCCATAGCGTTTGAATATCGGTTCTGAAAATAGAATTACATTTGAGGTCTTCCTTCGGAGGACAGGGGTCTCTCACACTCTCCTGCCTTTTGTTTTGAAATGGTAGTAATTAGGGTCACAGAACAAATATTTAAACACCATGGTGTTCCTGTCAGTGTTAGGGTTCGAAGCCTGTTTAAGCGATCTCTTTCTATTGCACATTTAATCGTTCATTCCTCTGTGGTTTATTCGAATTGATCTTATTCTACGTTTCTTCTAATTTTCTTTTCGCTCTCTGCAAAGTGTCGGTAAAATTTTGAGGGCTGGGGTTTGTAATTTTTAGATCTTTGACCCTTGCATTTAAGTCTTTTAGATTCTAATTTGCATTTCTTATTGCAGAATTTTGGACTTTTGAGAAAATCTGGTTTTATGCTTCTGTTCCATGGTTTCTTTCTTTATTGATAAGTATACCTGTGGATTTTTATTTCCCTTTTCTTTGTACATTAAATTGCTCATTCCTCTGCATTTGATTTGAACTGATCTTTTTTTAGGTTTATTCTTATTTTCTTTTTGCTCTCTCTGGCCAAGTGTGGTAATTTTTTTTTTTTTTTTTTTGGGGTTTAAATCTTTTATATTCTAATTTGCATTTCTTGTCCCAGAAGTTTGGGCTTTTGAGATGATTCGGTGCTATACTCCTATCCCTTGGTTTCTTTCGATTTGGACTTGTAGGATTGGAGTCTATCTGTGGATTCTTATTACCCTTTTCTTTGTTGAGTTTAATAACAACTCTTCTTCGTATTATACAATATTTTTGTTTATAGTTTGAGACCAGAATGAATAATCTTAATACAGTTCTTTCTTGGAACTGTAAGATGAAAAATTTTATTAATTCTATAATTTTCGCTCACTCTAGATAGAATACTGCCACTTATAAACAAGTCTTTACCAGGGCCTTTAAGTATGGGATACTTCTTTCCATCTAAGAATATGCTTCTTTTCAAAAGAATTGCCTCCTCTTTTCAGAAAAGGAGAAACACTTCTCTTTTGCTCGTCATTGATTGGATTTGATTTACTCATATGCTTTGTGTGTATGCTTGAAGTGTTTTCATCCAGATCCTATCATGCATGTTCCCCTATTCCTAGTACCTACTTGAATAGTAAAAGGTATGGTGGTCATCATCTATTGGATGAGTGAACCAAAGTAACCTGGACATCAGTTTAGATTTTATTTCTTGTTGTTTCTCCCTCACTGAGTATGCTTGTTTAAGAAAGTACCTCTTGAGTGATGCAATCCTTTTTCCTTAATTGGAGAACTTGCAACTTATGCTGCTATAGTGGACTGTGGAAGTATGCTAGAATGTACTAAGCAGGATGGTTTTTACACTTCCCCTTGTATTCATGGTTGTTGGCTAGACACATTTTCCACTTCAATATCTCTTTGATTATCAGCCAACTCCTGGTGTTAACATCTTTCCAGCTTGAAAAGCTGAAGTGAAATCAGCCAACTCCTTGTGTGATCATGACCTAGCATAATTTTAATTCACATATTGATCGAGGAAAAGATTAGAAAAGCAACAATGACTATGCAACCCTTTATACACGCAATTCCAACATTCTTGTACACAAAACTGAGATTTGTTTGCAAGTGCTTTTCTTACTTATTTTATATCCTTGATTGCTGGTTGACTTCTTGGGTTGTCTAACAAACTTCAGTAATGTGTTCAACATTCCTTCCACTTGAAGAGACCAAGAAGGGTGGGGGGGGGGGGATGAATTCTTGTTGCAAATATGAAAATGTCGTATATTATTGTGACAATGAAACAGCTGATTTTAGCTTTTTAGAATTGTTTTGACCTGGATGCATAAAGGAGCTCAGAAGGAAAACATGTGGTTTAGAAATTGGTGGACCAAAATGAAGCATGGAAATTGACCCGAAATGATTATCAATTCGGTTTTCCAATTAGATGAGATGAACCAAGGTAATTTTGAAATTTTGGTTAGAAATTTTATTTAAATACACTTGGAATGTTTGACAAGTAAGATTTTATAATTCTTTGATATTATGTAAAAACTGTGATTATGTATTTATTAAAAAGTATTGATTATGATTTAAATTAAATGTTTTATAGTAAAGAGATGTATTTTGGTAAATTTATACCAATGGGTTAGTTAAAAATAAAAAGAAATGAAATGGCCTTAAAGAGTGACTGTGCATCATTTGAAATGCTGTTACATCCATTCCAAATGTATTTGGAATCATGTGCATTTGGAATACGGTCTTCACACTGCACCCCTCACAAAAATCAGAGCCAAGGGGAATTGTGGATGGGTGTGGTGTGAGCAGATTTTGTCACAAGGTACTTGCCAAGGGCTTCAACTCCTATGTCCCTTCCACATCCATTCATTTTACACCCTCCGTAGGGACAATTCCTGTCAAATACAAAGTAACAATTGATCCAAATAATGCCTGCACGGATGGATCTAGAGACGGTGTTGGCCATGTTCAAGTTGTTCGTCACAACGCCGGCTGCTTGGCCGGTCCTTGTGTTGTTGGCTCTTTGTACTGCCTCGTCGATTGTCCTACAAAACATATAGAAGATTTTGATAACATAGGAAGCTTTAGTGCTGTATATATCTTGGAATATCTGAAATAGTGATCCGCTTACTTGAATTTCACGAGTGACTAACTGGTACAAATGTTTCATCTGTTGCAATTGCATGCCATCTTAGACATTGCCGATGGAAAGGGTGTGTTTAGTTACAGAAAATATTTTCTAATTTTTCATTTATAATTTTCTTATATTTTTTTATCTCTAAATAAAAAAGTAGAAAATTTAAAAAATATATTCAAAAGATACGTATTTCTATCTCTAATTTTCTCTAACAAACTTAGAAAATTTTGAAAAACATGGGTTTTATTTATAAATAATTCTAACACTGTTTTTTATTTTTTTTATAAATTAAAAAATTGTGTTTCCTAACTTTTATTTTTTTTAAAAAATTAAAAAGTTGAATATTTGAATAGGGTTTTATTTTTTTGAGAAAACATTTTTTAGAAAATATCCTTATTTTTCACAACTAAAAACATCTCAAGAGTCAAGAAAAAAAAATGTTTCTAATGGGACAATTTGGTGGTATAAATTCTCCTTCTCTAATTTGGTGATTTCAATTTAAATTTTTATAAAAAAAAAAAAAAAAGAGCCTAAAAAAAATTGAGAATTTGGGGATTGTCTATTAGATGATGGTTGAGAGCCTAAACACATATCGGTCGATACAGTTCGCTCGATAAAATAGTCTTTCTCGCCACGAGGCTTGCCTCCTGTCAATAGGGTAGCTCCTTTTCGCTTTGTCAACTTCACCGTAGCCGTATGCCCTCTCTCTCTCTCCATTGATCCTCTTGTTTCGTTCATCAAACACACACGCAACCTCTCTCTTCCCTCTCAAGTGAGAGTAGGGGGGAGCACGGTTCGGTAAAAGTTGAAAAATCTTTTTTTTAACCATTTTTTATATTTCTTACGGTTTATTGGATTTTTAGTTTTGATTTTGATTAAAATTAAATTTTAATTTAATTTATTTGAATAGTTATTGATTTTAATATTATTTATTTCTTTCAAAATAAATTAATCAAATTAGGAAAAGATATATATGCTTTTTAAATAATTTTTATTTATATAAATGTTAATATAAAGTTAGAAAGAGAAATATTTTCAAAGCTATTTTATAGAATAATGAAATAATATTAGTTAATTTTTAGCTTATATGTTAGTAGTAACATAAGTGGTAAATTTAGTTTAAATGTTTCATTTTTTTTTTAATTTGTTTAAATTTTGAATTTTAAAATTTTAAAAATTGATATTTGATTAACTATAATTATTACTAAATTTTAAAATTTAAAATTACAGTTTATAACTATATAAATAGAATTAGGAGATAGTGTTATATAAAATTCTTTTATAAAAATTTTAATAATTTGATCGATTTGGATAATTAAATTGAATTAAATTAGTTAAATCGAATTGTGGAATGATCGATTAGATTAATTATAGTTATGAAAATTATATTTTTTTTATTAAATTAATTATTTTAATTTTGATGATTTACGTTACGGTTTGAAGTAATGCTCCCCTAAGCGGAAGAGGGAAGAGAAAATGCAGTAAGAGGGAGAAACGCGAAATTCCAGTGAAGCACAACACAAGCAAAACCTGACACCAAACACAGAATAAATGCACGTGAAATCAGAATCAGACATCACAAAGCTTAGCTCCGTCGTCCCCACGACCACCAAAGCGACAACATGTACTCTACTACGTTCAAAGCCCCTCATGTTACTCGCACGATGACGAAAACAAATCTTCCTCCTCAATTCAACCCACTCCGTCGTCCGAGTCTCCGTCGCATCCCCATTCTCGAACGTCATCCGTGGCGAGTCGGGGGTTTCGGTGAATTTAAGGTTTAAAGGGTTTGGGAATTATAATAAAAGGAATGAGTGCGATGTGATTCTAGAGGAAGATGATGATTACCAGGATTATTATGGAAGAATAATCATAGGAGGTGTCAATGTTTGATGGAGTTGTTAGGGTTTGGGTTCTTGTTTTCCTTGTTTTGTTTGATTATTTGGATTGTTAGTAAACGTTACAAACTGTTCAGGTAATTTTTTTAACAGTCTTTAATTGATTTGATTATCTGTTGGATCAATGTTCCTTTTTTTTTTCCTTCACGATTTTTTTTTTTTAATCACAAAAAGTTAAATCCAAAAAATTTGTACGAACTACTTTTTCAAAAAAAAAATCATGTAAAGCAAAAATTGTTTATTCATCATCAAGGTTCTTTATCAGGGAGATGAAATGACTAATTTTCTTAGCTTGGAGTTGATGTCGATGAGTTTGTTTTTTGATTTGATACTCTATGATTTTTTTTTTTCGTTTCTAAAGTCAGATTCATCGGAGAAAAGGTATTACTATTTTTTATCATCACGATTATGCATGGTTGTGATGACAAAGGTTGTTACATTGAGAAATGAAATGGGTAAGAAATACCAAGACCAGAGAAAGAACGAAAAAAATAGATAAGAACATGTTTTTGAGTAGAACTTTCTTGGAATTGGGTGATGATGCCAATTATCACTTGAAGCAGGGTGCAAGTGATTTGGAATATCAATTGTGTGTTATCTTTTTACCTTTTTTCTCAATGTTCAAGCATGCGAGTGGCCCATTTGGTAGTGGGGACAATCTTGGTAAGACTTTTTTGCATCATGAGTAGTGATTCTCCGTATTCATACTTCATATGTGGACTTACTGTTTCTTGTATCTTCTTTTTCCTCTACTCTACTTTGCTGATTAAGCATGTTTTTCACTGGATCAATATGGTCTTCCCTTTTTTTTTTGGGTCCCTAGGTTGACCACCGCCCGTTATCCGAGATTTTGTCTCGATTAATCTGAACTGATTCGCTGTCGGGCGCTCTCTTGGGGGGATCTCCTAACATGATTTTTTCTGTTGCTGAACCTTGAAATATTAAACTTCTTCACCAGCTTAGGGTCTGATTCAACAGGGGTTCCCGCAAAGATGTTGACAGTAAATTGTTCATTGTCCATGGTTGTGTACAATCCTGCTACTTTCTTTGGGATTCATGTTACCTCTGACCCCATCAAATCTTATGTTTGCAGAACTAGCAATTGCCACAGGCAAGGAGAGAAGTCTTGTAGAGAGTAGAAATGTGGCATAGTTAGGGCATTTGATGAATCCTATGATTCCTCAAGCATCAGAAAATGGTGGTGGAGTTCCAGTGAGGCTAGACTTTGAACTCCGATCACGAGGAGATGTTGTTGGTAGATTGGTGAAGACAAAGCACAAAAGGCGTGTCTTGTCCCCTATTCATCGATTCCAGTAACACCAAACCAATCAAGTTTAAAAAATATTTATGACTGAGAGACTTACAGAGGTTTCATATCATAGCCTTGGTAATACTTGGGTTCAATCTACTCACATTGCCATTCCTGCAGTCTGCCTAAGCTCAAAGTTGTAACTTGTATATACCTTAAAGGGTGCAAAAGTATTTGAGAACTAATCAGCAAAATGTTACACAGGTTGTCAACCTATTTTACTTTTTTTAGGCAGCATGGGGTGTTTGCAAGACTCATTACAGGATTTTCTACATTGAGAGATTCATGTTACATAATTGTTTATGCGAGAATAAAAGCTAGTTGTCATTTTTGTGTCCCCCATGCGCCTTCCTCTTTTTTTTTTTTGCCTCTATGCAAAGGTTTATACAAATCATTCATTTGGTTGGATGCCAGCACATATGTTCACCTGGCCAAGAAAGAAAGTGGCTTGCAGAACTGAACGATCACATATATTCATGTAGCAAAATGACACCAATCGATACAATGAGTGCAAATATTCTGCCCCCAACAGTCTCTCTCTCTCACTCTAATGTTACAACAATGCTTACATAAGAGCATCTCTGCACAGAGGCATAACCGAGGCATCAATGATTCAAAACTCAATGTCACAAGTGCTTAATCTGACTTCTACCGGGCAACTGGAGTGGCACTCTCTAGCTTGTCGATGGCACATCCTTTCTCATAAATTGTCCCACCAATCCTCTTTGGTGGCCAATATCTAAGTACTGATCTTCCTATAATGTTCTTTGTAGGCAGAGGTCCCCTGTTTTAAGGGAATAAAGAGTCAACCATGAAAAAGGAAAAAATAGGGCAATTTGACAAAAGAAAATTACAGTCTAAAGCCATTACCAGACATGTGAATCATAACTATTGTTCCGATTGTCACCCATTACAAAGACCGAGTTCTTTGGCACTTGCTGTGTTTCAAGATAAAGTAATTGGAGAATCAGTTGTTTCAGCCATATAACCAACTCAATATAATAACAAGATTCAAAGGGAAGAAACAAAAACATACAACTGGACTCATGTCATAAGAAGGTGGCTCAAGGGTGAAATCTTCATTTCTTACAACACCATTTACTAATAGCTTTCCATCATGGACCTGTAACATATGAAAGGCTCAGGCAAGAAGCCATTGCAACAACCATGTGTGTGTGTGTGTGTGTGCATTTTCTATTAGTTGGCAAACTTTTTAAGGAATAAAACATTTTTCAATGTGTGCAATAACCAATGAAATTTTGCCACCTAGAACCTAACGCAATGAAGGCCAACATGGCCTTTATGGATGCATATCTACAGAGTATATTAGAAGCAAGACTGTATCAGCATCAACATTGAATTGCATACTCCACAGACATACCTAAATAACATAAAAGCAATGCTAATTAAAATAAGCAACAAAGACATTGCATTTAGTCAGAGTGGTGGGTCACCTCAACAGTATCGCCTTCTTTGGCAACAATCCTCTTAATGAAGACATCTTCATCAGTATATCCCACTTCTTGCAAGACTGGTGGACTCTTGAATATTACTATGTCATTTGCACATGGCCTTCTGAAATAGTATGTGACCTGGCAAAATTCAGACATGAAATATTAACTGAAAGCATTCACCAATATCAACAGAAATAGTTAAGGGAGACTACTGCAAGGGTACCAGTTTTTAGACAATGCGGACTAAGGGACAAAAGGACATGTTTCATTTACTAACCACTGCTCTCACCAAACACCACTGCCAACAAATTGATCACTAGTGACGGTATGTCAATATCTTTAACTATTAAAAGGCATGCTATACCACTTTAATTTATGGAGCTTCCAGAGTGCAGCGAGGAATAGGGGGAGGATTACTTCCCGAGAAAGTTAACTTGTCTAATTCAAGTCTCAAAGTTGATTTCTTAGCCAAGAGGAAACCTTAAACATTTTTCTTATTTATGCCCTTTCCCACACTGAGCTTGAAGTTTACTAGTGTCGCAAATTATTAGCGGGTTTTGTGCCGCTGGCAACCCTTTCCTCTTGTTTGTGTTGTAAAGTATGATAACTAGATGAAAATAATAGAGCCATATACATAGGAAAATTCTAAAACCCGAACAAAACCTTGGTTAATTCCTCCATCCACTTAAGTTATACAACCGAGCTTGAAATCACACCCAATATGGGGATTGAGCTCAAAAAAGATCAACAGGATGGTAGCTAATACGTTAGGAATTTTTAGAAGAAATTAATTAGCAAAAACAATGCCATACTCTTCTGGCCATTAGGTGCCTAAAACGAGAAAAGATTGCCAAATGTCAAAGCAACCATAAAAACTGGGATTCCTAGATGGGGAATGATTAAACAACGATACCTTCTTCTGTAAAAAAGAAGCATTTAAAAATTTAAACCCAGGACTATATGTTGATAATCACTTCAAACCGATTCCAAGGGTAAAAAGAAAGAAGAAGAAAAAAAGGCATTCACAGCTAAGTCTCCAGCGTGACAAATAAGCATTGCTGAAATTCGTTCTAATTATACCTCTATTCTACAGAACAGTTGAGCTCTTATTGGTATAACTCGAAAACCATTTCCGATCCTACTCCATTAAAGCGCAAGCTAACTCATCTTATGTATTATAGGGCTACAATATCTTTTTACAGATCAATACCTTTTTCTTTTCACAAATGACGATAAGACCACTTCAAACAATCTAGGACATAATAATGTAGCATAAATTCATATCATAAGAACAAATGAAACTAAAAAAAAGGGCCTGAAACTTAGGCAAATCATTGCGTAAAACTCACACCTTCTCCGCAACAATTCGATCACCAATATCAAAAGTAGGATACATAGACAAGGAAGGTATAAACCTAGGCTCAGCAACAAACGACCGGAATGCAAGTGATATCGCGATTGCAGCAAATATAGTTTTTGCATCATCAGAAGTCAAATTCAGCCATTCTGGAAAAACCCCATTATTCTTCTCCACTTTCCCATCATCTCCATCACCCCCACCCCCACCTCCGCCATCACCTCCTCCACCACCCTCAGCTTTCAATTTCACGCTGGTCTCTTCTGCAGAGTCTTTGAATGCATGAGTTTGTAGTCTCTGTAATCTATTTGGAGGGAATTTAAGCTTGAGAAGTCTGAAATTAGGGTTTTTGGAAAGAGGATTGAAGTGGGGTTGGTTGAAATTTAGGGTTTTGAATTCGGGAAAATTGATTGGCGGGAAGAATTGGGTTCGGCTGAACTTAGGGTTTTTAAGGGAAGAAGATGTAGAGAGGAATTGGGAAGACATTGCCTTGTACCTGCTCTAAAGCCAGGTGATTCTTCGACGGCTGTATCTGTTTTTGCCTTGGCTTCTCTATCGTTTCTGGATCAACTATATTTCATACGCGTCGTTTTTGACATCCCAATCTTGGGGCTTGTTGGGCTTTTCAATGTTAAAATTTTTCACTTTCTATTGTTCAATTCCTTTTTTTTTTTTTTTTTTTTGAAAGGGGCCTTCCACATGGGGAGGAAAACCATTACACTTCAAGAGAGAGAAAATATGAATTCTTGAATTCTCACCAGCAAAACTCAATATTAGATCAAATGGTCAATGACTTATTTTTTAGTATTTTTATTACCTTTTTTTTATTCTAGTTTTGTCATTTTTTTATATTAATGGGGAGAGGATCTGAAGATAAAACCCGAGAGATAATAAATGGTAATTATCCAAATTTAGAATTAATTGATTTAATTTAGTAAGATAAAAGTTTGATGGTGACTGTTATTATCATTGTCTAAATTAAGAATTATTTGAGTGACTATTTAAAGAGTGTGATAGAAACTTTTATAAAAGAAAAGGATGAACGATGTCAATTAAACTATTACTCACTGGCTACTTGTATTTGTTTATAATTTAATACGTCATCTTCAAAGTTTCATTCTCTTTAAAGTTTTGACATATTCAAAAGTTCTCTCTTAATTAAATTTTTAAGGAGATGTAATGCCTTCATAGAGTTCATTTGTAGCATCCCTTTATTTAATCACCAACATGGCAGACTTTTGATTTGTCCTAATATTATGAAGCACTGTCATGTCCCAAAATCCATTGTCTCCTAATTTAATCAAGAGGCAGACATTCATGTCCTAATACCTAAGCCGACTCTTCTAAGATAATCCTAATATTATTAACACATGTCTGAATTGCATAAGCAGAGTCTCATGCAGAATCTAAGCATACTAATTGTCAATGATATGAAGAGGTGTATTATTTATTTTTAATTTAATTTAACCACAATTCGTATACATCAAATAATAAATAAAAATACAAATATAATTTGTGCAGATATATGAGTATCAACAAACATTTCATAAAAAGAGAAGGCACACTACTAATTTATCTGGTTAAAAAAAGAACCAAATACTATTAGAATATATTTCATTGGTCTTTTGATATTCTAGAATAATATGTGGAAAAAAAAAAACGTTACGGTGATCATTAAACAAGAGACTGATGCGATCTTCAATTGAACCGAAAGCTCAATTGTTGACCTTCTATTAGTTATAGGCACTATTTTTCACTCAAGTTGGATACATGATATTAATGGTTTTGATAAGATGACAATAAAATGCTGTAGAACTGTAGCGTTTTATACGGGAGAGAGAGAAAGAGTGTGTGTCGGTGTGTGTTAACGAACAATTAGTTTAGAATTAAAATACTATAGTTCTACGGATCAACTGAAAAAATTATCCTTTAAATAAGATCTAATTAAATCGAATTAGTTAGAATATGATTTCGAATAATAGTGATGGGAATAGAAAGATAGAGAGAGTCTGCGAGAGAACGAACGAGTGAGCCAAAACAACAAAAGTAGTTGACCTTAGCAAAACTAAGTTATAGCATCTCTGTGCAACAAATTATGAACAATTGTGTACAAATGATTAACACATACGTATTGTGGATTCTCTCAAAATTAATAAAATCTCAAATTGAAATTAAGGTATACTTGGAGATCCCACGAGATCCCAAAAATCAGAGAGCTTCTCTACGGTGTATACACCCGTGAATAGCAAGTAACCATCTTCTTGGCAGCTACCACTTGTACTTCTTCATCACCACAAGAACGCTACTCTGCAAGAATTGACGACTTGCCCACGAATCCCAACGTGCAGTTGAAGCTGCTTCTGACCTACTATAAATGGTTTCATCCCCAATCCACATGTCCGGCTTACAACTCCAAACTTGCTTGCATTCTGCACTTTTTCTGCTGAGAGCTCTGATGATCTATGTAGCATCATCCGGCTTCTGCCATTTGCAGAAGTAGCTGTGCCATTCTTCTCGCTTGTCAGTACAGCAGGCATATGCAATACACTCGAATAGGAGGAATGCCCATTTTCCTTCTGATAAATTCCCTCCAAACTCTGCACCGGAATCTCTTCATCCTCATTAATTACTTGATTGACTTCTGAATCATCGCCAAATCTCTTGGCTTCACTTGTTAAACCAATGGCATGCCATGCTTCTGCAACAAGCTGGATGGTGCTCTTTTGAGGGACAACACCCTTCTCTTCCATAATCTGAAGCAATTCTTCTGCTTTCCATGGTTGTTTTGCTTCTCCATATCCCCATATAAGGGTGTCAAAGCTTTTCAAATTCGGGGAAATTCCCATTTCACACATACGCTTATAGACGCTTATTGCATTTTCCATTCTGCCTGCACTGCACCAGCCGCTCATGATAGTAGTGAAGATTACAACATTAGGTAGTACCCCGGATTTGCTCATTGCTGTCAGGACTGCTTCAGCTTTCTTAGGATGTCCAGCTCGCACGTGTCCTTTTGCAATTATGCTGAAGGCATGAATATCTGGTTCTATCCCAGCCTTAACCATGTCATCAAAAATCTCTTGGCATTTATCCATTAGCCCTGCTGAACTCCAAGCATCCATGATTGTGCTAAATGTTATTACATCTGGTTTGACCCCAAATTCTTCCATCAATGTCAGTACCTGTGCAGTGTGCTTCTTCAATTAGTGTCTATATTAATATAACAATAACAACAACCTGAACCCAAATCCTAAATTTTGAGGTCAGCAGTTTGAGAGACAAATATAGGGTAAAGGAAAAAAGAAAAACATAAAATTAAGGTTTGAAAGCAAAAATAGAGAAAATAACACTAAAAAAATAAAAATAATGAAAAATAAAACTATTCCTAAAAAGCTTAAAATAATAAAGAAGATGATTTAATTGTTTCCTAGTGTCTATATTAATGCAACAAGTAAAAGGAATAGACAGGGTTAACAACCAACATGTCACTTCTTAAGTGATTATGGCCTAATTGTTATTGAATCAAGACATGCTGCACAAGCATATAAATAAATCTCTTCTTACCTCATCAACTCCCTCAGAGTCTTCTATATCTAGAAACCCTTTGATAAGAGCATTGAAGATAACGAGATTTGGATGTACTCCAAGATGCTTCATCCTATATAAAAACCTCAAGGCATCAATCATTTTACCTTCTTTACAGTATCCACTGACAATGATGCCACAAGTCCGCTGATTAGGAACCACTTGGTTATTTTGCATCTCCAATATCATGGCTTCAGCCCTCCGAGTCTCCCCATTCTGAGCATAAGCTCTTGCTATAGTGTTGTAAGTGACAACATCAGGTGGCATACCCGATCCAACCATTTTATAGATCATATTCCATGCTTCTGTTATGTTCTTTTTGTTGCACCATGCTTGGATGAGAATATTGTATGTCCTGTCATTAGGTTTTACTTTTTCTTCAAGAGACATTAGCTCTAGAAGTTTTACGCATTCCTCTGGCCTGCCTTTGTTCCCATACCCTTTAATCAATGTATTGAAAGTGCTGGCTGTGGGCTTAACTCCGCATTCCTTCATTCTCTGGTAGATCTTTATTGCTTCCTCCATATTTCCAGATTCTGAGAAAGCATTTATAATGGCATTGAAGAATATCGA
The DNA here is from genome assembly GCA_033439265.1 of Dillenia suffruticosa. Classification (NCBI taxonomy): domain Eukaryota; kingdom Viridiplantae; phylum Streptophyta; class Magnoliopsida; order Dilleniales; family Dilleniaceae; genus Dillenia; species Dillenia suffruticosa. Next base: position 21,814,065 of record JAVTVX010000035.1, read on the forward strand.
GTCAGGCTTCATATTACTCTCTTCCAACTTTAAGATGAGTGGAGGGATGGATCTGAAACGCTTCAGGAGAGTCAATGCAGCTACAATGGTTGTGTATGTTATGAGATTTGGCCTGTGCCCTTCTTCTATTAGACTGTCAAAGATGTGCTGTACTTCATGAGGCTTCTTTCTTGCAATCAAAATGTTCATGAATCTGGTTCTGGAGCGAACCGTTTGACAAGTATCTTTGCCTGAACCTGAACATACAGGGCAGACAGATTGCAACTGCAAATCTACAGAAGCTAAGCTGGATTGCAATTTCTCTTCATTCATATGAGATTTCTGCAATGTTAAAAGGTTAAAAATTTAGCCATGCAGATCAATATAGATGTACTCATGCACCTGTCAGACAGCCACGTATATGCAGAAATATATGAACACAAAATATCAGCGCAGTTACAGTCATATTATGCACAAGCATCATTTACATGTTCAGATCAACTTCAACAAAATGATATGCCACTGCTTTATCGTGCACTTTAATATTATATTGTATTTACACCAGTTAATTTCCATGAAAGCTACAGCAATCCCATGAAATACATGTCAGAAGAATGTTTGAGCATGTGACTAATTTTGAATTGATGTTCCTGACCAATCAATGTGTGGAATTCCAGTCATATCCATCCATTGCATAACACAGCATCTATTATAAATGAATAAATGAATATGGGAATTCTAACTGATGAGAAAATCAGCACCATGAATTTTTATGGAAACAATTGAATATGCCAATTACTTTTCTACTGCTGCAAGTAAAGGGATAGCACAATGCAACTGCAGCCAGAATAAGTGAATAGCTTAGGCCACAACAGAACATTAAAGGATAAAATACCACAGATGGGGATGCTTGAACTTGGTGATTGGTCTTCTTTGGACGCTCTTTATGCACACCCATAACCATGAAATGGCCAATATCTCTGCCGAAATCCCTCATATATTTCTCCCCAATGCTCACGGCCTTCAGTAACTTACATTTAGATTGTGCCTACCAAGCCATCATCTTATGAAAATAGTGATTCAAGCCTCACTGATCCTAGAAAGGAAGCAATAGAAGACATGAAAGTTCTTTAGTCATCTGCCTTTTTTTTGTTCTGCATTTGATAATCTGGGAATCATGACAATGATGAGAGAAGGTAACATATAGTGGAAAAGGTAACAACCATATTTGGATGCATCACGTAAGAATTTTACTTCATGTCCTACAATCAAGAAAAACTACAAATAGGAGTATTTTTCAAGTGAAGTATGTAAAATGACCAGGCCAATGAAGGTTAATAGAAAAGACCCATTTTGGATCCAAAGACTTCCAACATCCAACAAGCAGAATGCCGCTAATTTTAAAGTTGGAAGCTTTACGGGCATATCATGGAGACTTCAAAGCACATGACATATAAGAAATCACTAAAGAAGGGACTTGCTAGAATCTAATGAAATATGATCAATCATCCAACAACAGTGCATAGCACTATTTTTCATCAGGAGTCACTTTAACTACAAATTTAAGGCTATCATGACTAGCGCTAAAATAGGTAATGACAGTCCAATTAATGCCAGGTATATCAGAGAGACTTCAAAGCACATGACATATAAGAAATCACTAAAGAAGGGACTTACTAGAATCTAATGAAATATGATCAATCATCCAACAACAGCACAGGGCACTGTTTTTCATCAGGAATCACTTTAACTACAAATTTTAGGCTATTATGACCGGCACTAAAATAGGTAATGATAGTCGAATTAATGCAGAACATTGGCCATACCACTTGCGATCCAAGCCAATGGGACAGGGCATCAAAAATAAAAAACTACCATGGAACACCAGTTCTCAAAATCCAAATTAGAAGAGGAAACCGCAGTTGTGGAAGCATATACGTGGATTTCGAGAGGGCAAATTTTGGCATGGGGACAAAATCCAATCCCTATTGTTAAGAGAACACTAAATAATTGAAAATTTTGAACATCTGATGCTATTCAAAAGTTGTTCCAAGAGTATATCACAACAGCAATCATAAATTAATCAGATCAAAAATGGCAATCTAACATCAATCAAAGCCAAAATTTGACACATTTCAAGAGTTAAATTATCACGCATTAACACAAGAAAATCAACTAAAGTTTTGAATATACTAAAAACCCAAGATCAAATATTAAAAACCCATGTGGGTATCGCTCATAATTCAATGTGAATGTTTAATGGTAGACTATTCTGAACAATAAAATCAAGTAAATCCCTTTTAAGGGTTTTGTGTGTGTGTGTGTGTGCGCGCGCGCGTGAGAGAGAGGAAAAGAGAGAGAGAGAGAGAGAGAGTATACCGCTATGGAGGGAGAAATAAACGGAGAAGAGAGGCATTTTGTTGCATGGTTGGTCGCAGGGCAGGGAGGATGGTTAAGTGGAATATGCATGCAAAAGATGTTTGTAGGATAGCGTGAGATATCCACATGGTGATTCTTATCCACATATATTATCTATCACTTTTGGGCGTTTGGGAAATCTCATTTTTGATGGTTCCCAAATCTTCTTCAAACCAATTTTGTGTTTTTATTTGTGGTTTTCCCTTTAGCCACGGCGGTTTCCATTGTTGGCCTCGTTCTTCCCTCACTTCTAATGAAGTTGAAACGACGCGTTTTTCTTTTAAATATTAATTTATCATTTTATGTAATCAACAATGGACTCATGACACTATCAAAATGAATTATGCGAAGAAACGTCGACATCACAATCATAATTTCATAAAATTTATTAGTTTATAATTGATTATTTTAAAATAACCTAAGGATAATTGATTTTCGTTTATAAGTTTATTTTTCCCATGTTTACAGAAATAAATTTAATTTAATTTTTCTGTTTTCGCTGTTTTATATTTTATATAATTATCATTCATTTTAAAAATTTAAGTTAGCAGTTATTAAATTTTTTTATCTTATCGATTCCTTTATAACTCGACTATCAAAATTAAGCGAAAACTATTTTTTCCGGTTGATTAAATAAATTTGCTTAAGCTAGTACTTTTGGACCGTCTTTTTTTAGAAAAGCTTTTGATCATTTGATATTTTAATCCAACCATGGTTATGGTTATAGGATCATATTAAAAATATCATTTATAATTCAAATTAAATATTTTATATCATGTAAAAACTTTTTATTAGTAGTATAATTAGTCCAAAAAAAGTTAAGATTAAACCCAACAAAAGTTAGATAAAATTTATAATATGAGAAGTTATTAATATAATAACAATTTTGGCATTAATTTAATATTTATTTATAAAAATTTATATTTTTTATTCAAAAATATTTTAATTAAAAATATTACTAATAAAATACTAAAAATAAGTTAAATTCGATTAAGATTTTCAACCCAATCTGTTTGTTTGCTTATCGGCCGATCTGTTATGTCTTTATTTATATAAATCAAATCAGTGATTTAACTACTAATTCTAAATAATCATAACAATTTTAATTATATATTAGTAATAGTTAATTTAGATAATAAACACTCTTGAAATATATTAAAAAAAAATCTTAAAATCAAATTCCGTTGATACTAATTTGCTATATATAGAACAGTTCACTCTCATTATGTGGCTCATTTTTATTTTTATATCACAAAAATAAATAATTTAAAAGTTATATAATAATTTCCTAATAATAGTAAATTCATTAATTAACACTTGATACTTTTTGGGATCTTTTATTTGGTAGTTTCCAAAGAATCACATTTGATTTTGAAAGTTGAATTGTTATATATGTTGAGTTATGATTTAATACTCCAAATTTGAAAATAATAAATCTTTTTTTTCCCCTAAAATAAAGATTAGATTTCTACTTCCATTAATCTCTCACACATACAAACATTCTTTGGCTTAAAAAAAAAAAAAAAAAAAAAAAAAAAACCGCTTTTAAGCTACACAAAACACCTTGACCACAAGGACTGGGCATCTGATTACTCTGAATGAATCATACTTACAAGTCATTGTATATTAGTTATTCTATAAATGATAATAAATATTAAAAAATATATTATATATCAAAATCAACATAACTATTAATTTAATTTTGATATATATTTGATTTTATTATTTTTATATTTCTATATTTGTAATAACTATTTGTATATTTGTGACGATATATTTTCTATGTAAAATTAATTTATTGTAATTATTCAATGTAAAAATGGAGTATTAGATTTTAATATTTTTATATTATTTTCAATATTTTTTAACATGATATCATTATCATATTCATGTATTTTCATATTTATATTACTTTTATATTTTATCACGGTTCATAATGTTTTTTATAAAAAATAGTTATTCACACATCCGCACGTGATCCGATACTGAATCAAATAAGTGAGAGCCAAGTCCGAGCCCAGAGCTAGATCCGAATTTTGAGCCCAAAACCAAGAGCCATAACTTGAAACCAAAAGGCCCAGAGCCAGCGCAAAGGTTACAAAAACACTCCTAACATTTTAGATACTTTATCTGGATTTTTTTTCAAAATCAAGTAATTTTCATTATATCACATTGAATTTAAAAAAATATTAGAAAAAATATTAACTCAATTATTGATTTGATTTTAATTTATATTTACCTTTTCTTATTTTTATATTTCTATATTTATAATAACTATTTAAATATTTATGACAATCGGATTTCTATATAAATCCATATTGTAATTATTCAACAAGGTTTTAATATTTTTATATAACCTTTGATATTTTTTAATATGATATATTCATCTATTTTTTATATTTATATTACTTTTATATTTTATCAACAAAATAAAAATCAGGACTTGTTGTGTTAACAAATATTGCATGCTTGCAAACCGATCATTGTTTTATCTTTAAACTGTGTTTTACGTGTAGAATCATTATTTGTTGATATAACTTGAAGTATAAAAAAATTAATTATTGTTTTATTTGCCTCCAAAGAAAAATTCTGGTTTTTTTCATTTGTTTTAATTACTATTTCTTTTAATATTTAACTTAAATGAGCAGTTTGAATTGTACATATAGTTTGAAAAAAAATAAAATCTTGTTATAATTTTTAAAATGTAATTTAATTATGAATATTTTAAGGTAATGCGTGGATGCTCGAATTTTAATTATATTTCTTTTAAAAAAGTATAAACACAAAACTGGAAAAAAAAATAATAAATAAAAATATAATGTATGTAAGAAATGAGTAACATCAGGTCCAACGCCATCTGTACAAACCGATGAGAAAAAGAGGATAGGGAAACCGTATGGAATTGGACAGACCCTCTTCTCTGGCTCTGACTCCGGTCCTTCGTTAATAAGGCATGGAGGCTCAAAACATACCTTTCTTCTCTCTCTCTCTCTCTCTCTATGCATTTTATTTCAAGCAAATCCTAATTGATTAGACTGATCTGTTCCTGTGGTTGAGTTGATGCAACGATGATGAGGATATGGAGATGGTATCAAAACTGTTTGGCTGTTCATCCTGTAAAGACCCAGATCATTAGTTCTGGTATTCTTTGGGGTGTTGGTGACATTACTGCTCAATACATCACCCATTCCACTGCTAAAAGGCGTCTTCGAATCTCGGTATTTTGTTTTTTTTGTTTTCCCTTTTTCTGGGTCTTCTTCCCTTGTATTTTCTTTGAATCTTGATCTTTTTCATCGTTTTAGGACATGATGTGATGATTTTCTACGTTTTTGTCAAACGGTTGTCTCTAATTTCTTGATCTAGCCTAGTTTTTTGATTCTGGGTACGTCTCTAAATTCTTTCTGACGACTCACGAGTCAATTAGGTAATTTGGGAATTCAAAGATTTAGACGAGGATGTAATTTCTCTCGATTATTTATCTAGTGATTAGTCCTTTTCATTCATTTTTAGGGGTATCTTTTGTGTGATTGGGCCATGTCTTTGTCTTTTCTTATCATTATGGGCAATTTCGAATTTATTTTTGATTCTTCCTTTTCTTTACATTGCTGCAAAGAAAACTTTCTTTTCTTTTTTTCTTTTGTGTTTGTTGCATAATGTGTTGTTTGATGAAGAGCCATTTATGAAGAAATTAACTACGGGTTGTATTTGTTGATGCGCCTTAGTCTTTGTCAGTCATATAATGAAAATCTCTCTCTCTCTCTCTCTCTCTCTTCTCTTTTCCGGATTGTTGCAGTAGATAGTATAGAGTGTACTCTTTCCAAGAAATTTGGTGGCAGAGAAGGGGAGGTGGAAATTCCATTTGATTACGGTTTCTGTAGTTTTGTCAACGTCGCTTAGATTAGTGATGTTGAGAAATGTGAAGGGAAAAGGACAAGAAAAGGAGCAATTTCCCGGGAGAAAAGAACAGTAAATTGTTAATTAAGTTATTATAGAGGACAGAGTAATAGGTTATAGATAAGGAGTGGCAAAATGATGAAATTTGTTTTTCATTTAAGTGATTAGATGGTGTATACGTAGATTGAGGTAAGCAAGCTTAGGTGCCGCGTGAGCATGTAATAAATCAAGCTTAGTTTTAGTACTACTAGAGCTCAAGCTTGTTTAATATTTTACATGCCAAACATGAACTGACCATATACATCTTCCATCCACATGCTCTTGTTTTCTTATAAAAAAATTCGAGGTTGCTTTGGCTAGTTGTGCTAGCTTTCTTCTGCAGATTGATAGTTTTTCCCTCTGTTTCTAGTGAGACTTGTGGGTGGTGAACTTTATGCTCGAGATTCTGTGGCATTTTTTAAACATTTTTCCAAACCTTGGTAATACTTATGCGCATTGGCTTTACATGGTGTTCTCTTTCTACAAGCTTTTCTCTTATGTCAATGGTACCTTGGATACTTCATAGTTTTTGCTAGTGATGAAGCTTATTAACTTGAATTTGCACATTTTTCTCTGGATTACTGAATTTCTGTTCTGTTCCATACATCAGGGTGGAAATGATAAATTCAAAATTGACTGGAAGCGTGTAGCCATCACAAGCGCATTTGGCTTTGGCTTTGTTGGACCTGTTGGCCACTTCTGGTTAGTTCTTGCATTTCTTAGTTTTAACAAGTTTTCTTTATACTTTCAGAGTTTACTCATTATGAAAGAATCAAATAAAGAATGAAGTACGGAGAATAAAGCATGTAGTTATTTTGGAAGTGTAGCTGCTTTTAGTTGTAAATTCTAAACTGATTTGACCAAAGTAAATCAGCTTTAATTGGATATACATGTTTGATAAACCTTTGGGTTTGGATGTTCATAGTGCTCAACACATATAAACTAGGTGGTAATGAGGTAGACTTCTAGGCTGTGGCCACAGCCCAATGTATACCCTCCTGGCAGCCCCAGAGAGCGCGCGCTCTCATAGAGCTCCTGGCTGCCCCAGAGAGAGAGAGAGAGAGAGAGCTTGGATTTGGAAGCTCATTAGGCTGTGGCCACAGCCCAATGTATAGCCTCCTGGCAGCCCCACTCCTCCACTATTCTAAGCATCTAAATTTGGTTATAGGGAGATCTAAGTATTCAGGACAATATATGCAGGTACGAAGGTTTGGACCGTTTTATAAGGCTGAGACTTCAGCTTCAGCCAAAGTCATTCCGGTTTGTTGGTGCTAAAGTTGCTGCAGATGGCATTATCTTTGGCCCATTGGACTTGTTGGTCTTTTTCACTTACATGGGATTTTCAGCCGGAAAGAATTTTGATCAAGTGAAGGAAGATGTGAAGCGGGATTTCCTCCCAGCCTTGGTGCTGGAGGGTGGTGTATGGCCGGCTGTACAGATCGTTAATTTCCGTTATGTTCCTGTGAGGTATCAACTCCTTTATGTAAATCTCTTCTGTTTGTTGGACAGTGCCTTCTTGTCGTGGCTTGAGCAACAAAAAGATGCAGCTTGGAAGCAGTGGTTCACTTCATTTTTATCTTTAAAGGAAGAAAAAGGCTAAGGAAGATAGTACAGACTTCCCAATTTTGTATTCACTCGTCTGTAATCTTGAGGAAAGTCATTTTAGAAACTTCATCAGTTGGAAAACATTCAGAAGGCCTTAAAAGTGCCTGCTTATTATTATTTTTTTTCACTTTATTATAGGTTTTTATGTACTGCTCTTTGCCTTTGATCATACGAAAATGATTCCTCATGTTTGTTAGAGATCCTTTTTTTTTTTCTTCCCTTCTTTTGTGATAACTAGCTAGACAGGTCCACTATTCTCATTTGATCCGAATCTTCAACAAGAGCCTAGAAAATAGTTAGGGTCATGTTTTGGAACCAGAACTGTCAAGCTATGGGTTCGATTTCGATTTCGATTCTTCATTTTTAGAACCAGAACTGTTAAGATTTTTCATCATTAATCAGGCTATGACAATTGCAACACCACTGTCACAGACAGATTAGACTTCAGTTCATTTCCTGAGGAAAAAAATGCTACATGATATTGCAGACCTACGGGAAAATTGAAATCAAAGATCAAAAGGCGGGTTCTTAATTCCATGTTCGTCTGTCATTACATTAGCATGATCTGCGAATGGCAGAATCATGAACAATAGACAAGTGTAACAGTAATTTAGCTGCAGCTATTATCCAGTATTCTCAGGCTTCCATTTGAAATTCTACCATGTTACCTCTTCACCCTGATCGGAAAATAGGAAACAAGCCACAGATTCGGATGGCCTAGACACCGTTCAAGATTATCCATGCAGGACCACTTATTCGCAACTAGTATCCACGTTTCTAGCAGCAGAACCCACATCTCGCAGCTGAACTCACAGCCTCATTGGATCCTCGTTCCCTGTATACAGGCTATTGCTTTTGGTTTGCTTTTGGTTTGGGAAACGAGGAGTGAAGATTCAAGCTCCTGGCCTTATATAAAATCAGAGTCCGGTTTTCCCCCTAATGGCCATGAGGGCAAAGGGGTTGGTCCTATAGTTCCTGCAATTTCTTCAACATCACTTGATGCGGATACAAGTCAAATGCATATCCATTTGGATGTAATGCAGCATGAACCTTTGGAAGCCTTCTCGTACTAGATGAAAGAACTATGACCTCCTCCAAGTGGCACTCTTGGCTTAAATACTGCAGATACCATCAGGCAAGGGCAAACATTGAAGCCTATGCTCTGAAGGCAAAGAAAACAGGACATGTCAGCTATGAAAATGAATGAGAAAAATATACAAGAGCAATGAAGCAGACGCAATCATTATTCAAATGATATGCCGACAACTTAAAATTCAATTGGATGACCTTTGGCTAAGAGATGACAATTTCTTCATAAGACAAAGGTAGAAATTTAAGAAATAGAGAAACATTCATATGGAATTCAAAATAAAAATAGTGGCAAGTGGATGAGCAAGAATTTAAGCAGCACTAACAACATATACTTTAAGGGGAGATAGAGTCACCGCTTGTAATCACAATTTTGATCGAAGCAGTGACTGTTTCCTGACTATCAAATTTAGCATGAAATTAAGCATCAAATAAGTGACTTGGTAAATAAAAGACACCTCAGGCCTAATCACCAACAAAAAAGGGAAAATAAAACTGAATCAACGAATTTGAGAATTCCTTAAACCCATGGCTAGTGTTTGTAAATGCAGCACTTCAAGGTTAAGTTATTAATATTTAAAGAAAAATATGTAGAAATTCATACCGGGATACTTAAGAGGTGACCTTGAGGATTAACTAGGACAGGCAAACCTCTTCTTGCGGAGACGGGAATAGGCTTCAAGTATATAACAGCACCCCTTGCAGAAGACCTCAAATAATCAAATAACCTAGTTTTTCCTTCCACATGCTTCATCTCACGAGGTAAGAGAACAGATTCCTTCAGAAAATCTTCAAAATTCTGGCAGTTTGACAACTTGACAAGATTGATCCAATCAGCATCAATCATGCAGCGGACAATAGCTACTGTATGATCGCATCCTTCACAAAATCTGTAGCAAGAATTTTGACTGTCTTCTACCACGTTTCCAGTAGATGAACTTGCTGTCTCTGTAGCAAAAGCATTTTCAGAAATCCTCTTGAAAGGCTCCCACTTCATCAAGAATCTATTCATAAAGTAGCCAATCTGCCCAGGGAGAAGAGAATCACTTAGGGTACTGGCAAACTTCATTCCACCGGCAAACTTCATTCCATGTTTTAACTCTTCTCCAGATTCAGTTTTTAGCCTAAAGTGCTTCATTTCTTCCTGCTGCAACAAGAGGATGCTCCTAAAGGAGGATTCGCTCAGAATACCAACTCTTTTTGCCTCATCTAGAACAGATTTAGATGGTTTCAAATCCAGAAAATGCACATCTGAAGAATCTGTGACAAAGGCGTGTGAATATGATTTGACGTCTACTGTAATGTGCTCTACTTCACTTTGGATTAAATGCTTTTCTCCTTCATAAGATATTTTCTTGAAAAAATCCATCTTGGAAGGCAGAGGACAATTAACAGAACAGCAGACCAAGATGTTTGATCCTTTAGAACCAGGAGCAGGACAAAGGTAACAACCAGCAGCAGTCAAGGAGTTCTGCAAGGTTTTCAAAAGTACAATATTAACAGAAGCAAGTTAACAGTTTAGAGAGAGAGAGAGAGAGAGAGAGAGAGTCTCATGTGGTAAGACAGCAAAAGAAGAAAGGGATCAACTTCTCCCTGGAGCTCAGGGCCCTTCCACCCCCCAAAAGAACATACTGATACATTTATATGATGAATTTCTACAACTTCTATTAAAATTAACATTGTGATTCAATTTCAAAGATTCAATGCTCAGACATGCACACATCATAAAGATCGAAATTTGGACAAAAATGTGAGCCTATTTACATGTATTTCCTATTATTTAAGTTCCAAAACTAACAGGTAGTAGTTACAAGTCAAATACACTCTCCTTGGTGCTTCAAGCCATGCATTTGAGGGCAACTTCTTCACCTTGTTTTAGCTAACTTTATGCAACAGTTGCAGTTTTCTGATCCCAGTGAAAATATGTACACCTAGAAACAGCTAGGAAAATGACAAAAAAGAAACACCAACTTTTTGCCAAAATTCAATACTTGTGGAAGGAAATGGGGAAATGCATGAAAGTGAGCTGTAAAGGACTATGACAGCAAAATGGGCCTATTTTAAAAGGTAAAGCCTTAAATATTTATCCAGAAACCGTTCATACAATAACAATTAATATTAGTTTATAAATTACAGAAAAGAACGTTCACATGTGCAGGCAATTTCAGTGCAACTGAAGTTCATCCTTTCAATTGCATATACCTTGCATGGAAAGGTCCTGAAAAATTCCAACAGCAATTTCAAAGTACCACCTCGAACAGGCCTGTGCCTTTGGGAAATAAACTGCCAGTCAAGAAAAAACACCCTTGACAAGCACTAAAAAACAACAACAATCCTGCACTTGATACAAAAACATTTTTGAAATAACAATAAAGATGGCCAAATGGGGTAGTACCTGCAAAACTAATGCAATAAACTTTGAAAGGCATATGTCTTCAATGTTTAATGGATCCAACACCTCTAGGTTAATAACTGCATACCCCTGCTGCAGATGGGAACAACGCCACCAAGGGCATGACAACCAAAATGGCATCGATGTTAGTTAGCAGCAGAAGTATGCAATTGAAACATCAAATGCCTGGACAAAAGAAAGTAAACTGTAACATGAAGGGGAAAACAAGGGAAAATAATAATAAAAGAAGCTCTTAATCACTTTAAAGTTTACATACAGCCATGATGGTCACAGCTCTAGCGATCAAACTGCTACAAGTGTGGTCAACATATAATCGTGTCTTTCTGCAAGCAGCAATAACTGCTTGTACTTCAGCCTTCAAGCTACCTGAAACATGAGTAAGTACATAGTTCAACATTACATCTTTATGCTTGAGACAAAGTGGTACCATGAATCAGGAAGATGAAGAAGGGAAAAAATAGTGTATATTTCATATCAAATTAAAGTTTGAAGGAAAAACCAAGCACAATGGTGTTAGGTAATTAAATCAAATGAATATCAGAAAAAAGAAAAGCACACAATAAAAAGTTTGGTATTTTGACCGAGTTAAAGAATACCTAACAATCAAAATATACCATCACAACTCACATGATAGATTTCCTAATGACAAGCGGATCCGGTTGCGGGAAAATATTGTACTCTTATTTGTTGGGTCTTCCACCCATTCCAGACCAGCCCATACACAAATCTGCACCACTAGCATCAATTTTAACATCATCACAACAATAATATCACTAACAATATCATCTAATCATGAAATATCAGAACTGCCATTTAGGTCTGCAGCCACAAAGGCTACAAGCAGTTAGATAGAATAGTTGAGCTTGAATGAGACACTTAAAATTTACAGTTCTAAGTTACTTGACAGGAGAACTCCCCCTGCCCCCCCCCCCAAAAAAAAAGCCAAAATTGACTTAGACCGGACATTTTCACAAAAAAAGAATGATCTCACTAATCATAACATGAAGAAAGATAAAAACGCAAAAAGCAAAATCAACAAAACTTCAAACATAAAGAGTTTGTCTAAAAAATATAATTTAGAGGGAAAGACTACCTCATACAAATCATCCTTTGAGAAGTCCAGCAGTGGCCTGACTAACAGAATTCCTTGATCCTCTGGAGTTTCACCAAAAGAATGAGCATGTGAGGAGAACAACTGGGATGTGAATGCCATTCCAGCAAGTCCAAGCACACCACTGCTGCGAGATAGTCTGAGAATAAATAACTCGGCCTGCAGTCATACCTTATCAATCAGTTTAAGTCCAGAAAAATGCCTTCAAGATTTAAAATTTTCAGCTGAGCATAAAATGGAACAGATATCAAAAAAGGAAAATGGGAAAATAAATGCAGGTTATCATTACATGCTGGCTTCTAAAGTTCATTTGTGTCTACTGTCATTGGGTACAAACACGATCATCTAAATGACCTAAAATGCATAACAAACTTTATTTTCCATGAAAAATAAAGTGCAGTCCAAACCTGGTCATCTGCATGATGGGCAATAAGCAGTGAACTAATACTGTGCTGGTTGCATACCTTCTGCAAAATTTGATACCTACGAAGTTCAAACAAGTTACAAACTATCATCTAAAACAACCATTAATAATATCAAAACATCCATGCACAAGATTACCTCATTTCACGGGCTGCTTCTTGCAAGCGGCCCTGTTTTGGTTTCCCATCCGGCCATTCACATTTGGCAACCTCACATTTGACTCCTGTACACAGTCTACATCAAAAATCACTAGAGGAAACAAAAGAGAACCAATCTCCAATGACTTAATCATTCCCCATACATCAAATACTTGTTGCTTGGAATATTCTAACTCCAGCAAAGGCGTAGATTTGTAATTGCGGATTTAAAAAAAAGGAAAAGAACCAAATTAAAAAAAAAAAGGGGAAAAGTCATTCATAAATGAACTCTGCAAAAGTATTGGGTTTCACAAAAAGTTTTATAACTCAACACACATATTGGATTGGTGTTTCAAGCAAAGGGAATTCAATTGAATTCCACATTTTAGCCTTTTGGTTCCAAGCAAGATATTTCATTTGGTCCAAACGTAGCCGTAGTTGAATTTAAAATATTTAAACACCACAAAGCAAGATCCAAATTTTATTCTCATGTCTCAACCTATCAGAAATCAAAACACAGCACGTCCTTTTAATAACTCCAAACTACTACACAATTTCAATTAGTTGAACGGAAAATTCTCAAACACTATATCGCAAAGCACAAGACCCTAATTTCCTTTTCTTGTTCAAATTATCAGACATCAAAATGAAGCACATACCCATCTTAGAAACTCTGTGACTAACCAAAATCGCTTCTTCACCACTCTCTGCACGCAGTCCATGATCAACAACAATCCCCAAAAGCCCATCAACAAACCCAATGCCTTCCGTTTTCCAATTTGCAGCCAAAACACAAAGTGCCATACTATCAGGACCCCCAGAAACCCCAATAGCTGAAAAGGACAAAACCCAGAAAGAAAAAAGACTCAATTTTTCAAATTATTTACAAGTAAGAATAAGTAAAGGTGGAGAGAGAAGAAACTGACCGATACGGTGATGGGGTTTGAGTCCTGCCATTGCCATTCGACTTGCAAAGGTTTCTTTGTGTTTGGAGATGTTTATTGACTGAAGGGGTTTAGATAGAGAGAGGTTACAAAGAAAGCGAATTGGAGATAAAGAGACAGAAGGGGTGCGAGTGTTTGAACTGAAAATGGATTTGAATTTAGTTTTTGAGAATCTAGGAAGTGAAAACAGGAAGGAGAGAGATGGGTTTGGGGTTGGAGTTGGAGGAGAGAGAATGAGACTTTTCGCCATCCCTGCTGTCGTCGAGCTCCGTACCGGGTTTGTTTTGTCGTCTTGCCTATAAGGTGGACATAGCGGGCCGGCCCTGCCCCCACCTATGAAGGGCTGAAGGTGTTTTAGGCCACGGCCCGATTATGACCTCTGGCTCTTTACGAGACCAAAACTTAAGTCCCGTATTAATCGCGTCCTACAACTATAAAAATCCACCATTTCTAGCCCTGTTTCTGGACTTCTGATCTTGAGATTATTCTTTTTAAAACCCTTCTTCTAATGGTTTTTCCTTTTTTCTTTAAAAAATAATAAATGGTGTTAATATTCTCATCCAATTTTTATATATTTTTTAAAATTTTAATAATTAAATATAAACTTGACTTTTATACCGTAAACGATCAAATTATACTGACTCTTTTGCTTGATCTCCGTAAGGCACGATTTCAACCTAATTAAATTTGTTCAATATCACATAACCAACTTAAAAACTATAAAAATTTAACGCTTCGTCATGCTATATAATTTTTATTGGGTATAAATACATCAATAAATGAATAAAAATTTTGAAAACTTTTTCAAAGAAAATATTATAAATTTTCATATCTTACTATTTCGATATTAATTAGGTTATTGGATAATATTGCCTTTGTAATCCATAAATTTTTTGATTGCTTAGCAAGATTCAAACAGTTTCACAATCTGTAATTGGGTGAAGTGATTGCTAAATTTATTTTGTTGATAGATTTATGGTATTTATTAGAAAATTTTTTGATTTTTTATGGCTTAAATAAAATTTAGAAAGATTATCGGATCTTTTTATTTTATAGTTTTAGAGATTATAACTAAATTATTTTATTATTACTTTTTGACAGAAAAAATTATAACTAATATTAATTTAAAACTTTGGAGATGTAAATTATTATTAATCTAAGTTCTTTATGAACTATAAGCAAAAAAGGAGAAATAATCACTAATTGCATTAGCAGGATTTTGTTTAATACAAAAATCGAAAAGTCTGAACACGTGTGCTTTTGACTCAACTCCCAGTGCCGTCATAGTTACGAAAAATGACAATGCAAGACGGCGTCGTTTACTGCCACCGGAGAAGGGGGAAAAAATCCTGCGCAAGGAGATCAACGATGAAGTTCTCCGTTTTCCTTACTTTCTCTCTCCGCCCACTCTCTCTCTCCCGTCTCTGATTCTGAATCTGCGAATGAAGACCGAACCAATTCGTCACAATAAACCTCTCTCTCTCTCACCGATGCCGGAGCTTTCCGGCCAACTTAATCACCTCAGCTCAGCACAACCGCCGGAGAAAACGCCATGATCAACCAGAAGCACCACCAACTCTCTCTCTCTCTCCTCACCTGTCTCATTTCTCTCTGATTCCTCCTTCTCCTCACACAACTCTAAACCAAACCCTAATCCTAACACAACCAAATCCTACTTCCCCAATCAACTCCTCTCTCTTCTCTCGCACTAATTACGTAGTTAGGTTTTACCGCTACAAGTCAGGGAAAGACCACAAACACTATCTCGAAGAGAGCATCAGATCCGACGGCTGGATATGGATCGACAGAACAATCCGGCGGCCAAGTTTCCGACCGATTTCGGCGTCGTCGCGATCGACGATGATGATGCTGCGAAGAAGGAGAAAATTGTTAGTTCGTTCGCGAAACTGGAGGGTGTGAAAGATGTTTCGCTCGATTTGAGCTATAAGAGAGTGTTGCTTGCCGATGAATCGGAGTAAGTCGGTGCTTTCATCGACGGGAAGAAGCGGCCAGGGAAGATCTTCACGTCAATGTCGTTTAGCGAGGGAGAATACTATGTAGCGATCAGTAATGCTTCTTCGTTAAACTTCAATCGTCGCTTGTTAATGCAGGTTAGGGTTGTTTGATTTTGTCAGTGATTTAATTTTACTGTGGATGTTATGATTATGATTAGATAATTATGAATTTGTTTAAAAATTCACGTTATTTTGAATTTTTTTGGATTTTGAGCTTACGATTGGTAATTATTTGTGACTTGATTTTGTCTGTTCAAGAAACTATAGGCGAATGCTGTTCCTTTTTTTTTTTTGGAACTTATCTTTTATTTTAGAAGCTTGTAGAGGGACAATTAATCGGTTTATTGCAAAAAGCTCGCTTAATGAGAAATTGTCATTTCTAGGTCCGTTTGATAAAAGCATTTCAAAAGATTTGCTCAACTTTCATTGCTTAATAAATAGATTTACGAACCATCAGTGATCAAAATATCTAACTAACCACTTTTTTTTTGTCAATTTGTATATTTGCCCTTTTCAGCGACTTATTTTCTAGTTTACAATATGCAGCACTTGCATCGATTTCATGCTTGATTCTTATTTTTCAAATCTCTTACTTTGTCTGAAATGATTTGGTCTGATTTAATGTTCACTGCTATCTTGTAGAGGTCACAAGTGACATCCATGTTCGGAGCTAATGTGCTTTGGGCAAAAGGGCATACAGGGAAGAAGGTCAAAATGGCAATATTTGATACGGGTATTCGGGCTAATCACCCACATTTCCGAAACATAAAGGTAGCTTTTGCTCTGAGCAAATTTCAAGAATGCACGTAGATTAAACTTGTCATATGGAAAATAGCAGAATTTGTAAAGGTTTTAACAGTTGGTTGATATCACACGGAAAAATTTCAGGAGCGCACAAATTGGACAAATGAGGACACTTTGAATGATAATCTTGGACATGGGACATTTGTTGCTGGTGTGATTGCTGGTATTGACTCAGAGTGTCTTGGTTTGCCCCAGACACAAAGATCTGGGCATTTCGTGTGTTTACAGATGCACAGGTAATGCTTCTTTCAAATTATGGACTATGCACTTAATGATGTTCATTGGATTTGCCCACTAGTGTGGACTTGCCCCAGGCTATTTGACTAACAAAGATGAGTGATTGAAATGTCACCTTCCTCATTCTTCTTCTTCTTTTTCTGTGTTGTCACTTAAATAAGAATTCTATTAGCCTGACTTTGCAAACCCGCTGATCTCCTTTATCAGGCCAGCATTGTTGGTGTTGTTTCATGTATCTGGTTGGTAGAGTTTATCTTTGTAAATGAAAGATCTTTGAACTAGAAACATCTTTGAAGCACTTTGCATAAAAATTTGATGTGACCCTTGTGTATCACACCTGCCTTTCTCTTGAGATTCTTATATGTACGTTAGCTAAGAAATAGGAGTACTTATAAAAGGAGAGTAGGTTTGTATTATCTTGACAAGGTAACATCCAATCCAAACTTCTCTTTTTGGAGATAAGTGATTCTACTGCAGATATAGTTATACCATAGAAACATATCAAAGTAGTAGAGGGACCTGTTTGATAGGGGGAGGAGCATGTTATTGCTATTAAAGTTTGTTTAATTTCTAACGCCTGTTTTTGAAATTAATTAGCATCCTTTCTGTATTTGCAATGATTTATTTAATTTTTAAAGATACATAGCTGTTAAGCAGTTAATTTACTACTATAGAAATCAACTTGATTGAGAATAGTCAAAGGACAATGAAATTCTCACAGTTTATCATAAAATACATGTTAATTTTTCTTTTTGGTTGGGGAGAGGTGGGCAGGATTGAATGACACATGACAGGAATTGGCCTCTCTTGACGTGAGCAGAAATGAAAAATTGGGTGCAATGTGGTAGAAGAAAAAATAATATTCACGTATTCTTTTCTGTAAGCAAAAGTGAAGAATGATTCTTGTGGTAAACAATAGTTTTTATCCTTGCGATGCATGTTGAAAGCATTTGAAATGCTTACCACATTTTAACACAGGATGCACTTGACTAATTGAGAGGATTTGAAACAAGGAGCAGGAAAAAGGAAGGAGAAGACATGAAGTACTTATATTGCTATATCTTCTTTTCTCTCCATCTATTTCAGACAGACAACTTATATGGCTTCATATGCTTTCTTTTCTTTTGTCTTAAGAATGGGAAGATTTCTAGTTCTGTTTATTTATTGATTATGGAAGTAAAGCAGTAATAACATACCAAGTTTGTTTTTCCTTATGGCATGAAAACTAGTCTGTCAAATTTAGAGTTGGTGAGCACCACACATTCTGATCGTCCACTATAATAACAAGTGCTGATGTGTGCTATTTGTTGTACGTCAGTTGTTCAATGTTTTATAATTCTTAAAAAACAATGTATTGATCTGACAATCTGAATTAGCCTGGATTATGAGAAGATTGTTTTCAGCCTGTTGCAGGTATCATACACATCGTGGTTCCTGGATGCATTCAACTATGCAATTGCAACCAATATGGATGTGCTTAATTTGAGTATTGGTGGACCTGATTATTTGGATTTGCCATTTGTAGAGAAGGTATGACTGATTTCTTCGCATTGTGGCCTAGTATCTTAATATGTAATTCCGAGTTGATTGATACTGGCATCTATGGATGAAGAGTTTTAACTTGATTTATTGTAGCTTAGTACTGTAGTCTGAAGAAGATTATTTTGCAATCCTCATAAGCTCTGTGATTATGAAATGCTGAACCACCTGCTTAGTACTGTAGTCTGACGAAGATTATTTTGCAATCCTCATAAGCTTTGTAAATATGAAATGCTGAAATGTCTGATATTTGAACTGTTGGTAATGGCATGTTGTTTCTTGTTCATCAGGTTTGGGAACTCACAGCAAATAACATCATCATGGTTTCAGCAATTGGAAATGATGGCCCCCTTTATGGCACATTAAATAATCCTGCAGATCAAAGTGATGTCAATGGTGTTGGTGGAATTGACTATAGTGATCACATTGCCTCATTCTCCTCCCGTGGCATGAGTACGTGGGAGATTCCTCATGGGTAGGTTTTGCATTAGTTTGGAAAATTTTATTTGACTAGCTCTCTTGTTAATCACCCTGTCTATGCTACTATGCATTACAGGTCTCCAGTTTCCACGTATATAATGCCTTGTGAATATGATACTGGTGCTTCTGCACGTACTTAATCACTTGTTTTGGTGTTTGACAGGTATGGGCGAGTGAAGCCTGATGTTGTTGCCTATGGACGGGAGATTATGGGATCCAAGATCAGTACAGGTTGCAAGCACTAGTGTAGCAAGTCCTGTGGTTGCTGGTGTTGTGTGCCTTCTTGTTAGTATCATTCCTGAAGGAAAGAGGAAGACTATTTTAAATCCTGGAAGCATGAAGCAAGCACTTGTTGAGGGGGCTGCAAAGCTTTCTGGTCCCAATATGTATGAGCAAGGTGCAGGCAGAGTTGATCTGTGGGTTATCCAAATTATAGCACCTCTTGCTTTTGCATGCAGATTTCTATTTGTTTTTCATTTCAGCATGGGAGCCTTGATGCAACGGTTGAGTTGCTCCTTTGGTGACCTCGAGGTCACGGGTTCAAGGCGTGAAAGCAGCCCCTTTGCAAAAATGCAAAGGGAAGGCTACGTACATATACGCCCACTCTCCCCCTGCCCCTGCACTAAACCAGGGTGCTCTTTGTACATGGGGTGAGCCCTTTCATTTCAGCATGGTAATTGTCATTGCTGTTGTGGTTGTTGCATTCTCTTGTAGAGATCATTATCGTATAAAATTTTAGCGTTCCACATCTGATTTTTGACCTTTGTGTCAGGTTAGAATCATATGAAATATGAAGAATTACAAGCCTCGAGCGAGTATCTTTCCTAGTTTGCTTGATTATAAGGATTGCCGTTATTCTTGGCCCTTCTGCCGCCAACCACTATATGCAGGGGCCATGCCTGTTAGTTTCAACACTACTATTCTGAATGGGATGGATGTGATTGGCTATGTTGAAAGTCCACCAACATGGCATCCAATAAATGAGGAAGGCAATCTTCTTAGCATCCACTTCACTTACTCAGACGTCATTTGGCCGTGGACTGGTTACCTAGCACTGCACATGCAAATTAAAGAGGAAGGTGCACAATTCTCTGGAGAAATTGAAAGAAATGTTACTGTGAGGGTATACAGTCCTCCTGCTGTAGGAGAGATAGAGCCTCGAAGAAGTACCTGTGTGCTTAAGTTGAAATTGAAAGTGGGTCCTACGCCAGCAAGAGCAAAAAGGATTCTGTGGGATCAATTTCACAGTATTAAATACCCTCCTGGCTATATTCCAAGGGACTCTTTAGATGTTCGGAATGACATTCTTGACTGGCATGGTGATCACCTGCATACAAACTTTCACATCATGTTTAACATGTTAAGAGATGCTGGATACTATGTTGAAACACTGGGTTCACCTCTCACGAGCCTTGATGCACGTCATTATGGGACTCTTCTACTAGTGGATCTTGAAGAGGAGTACTTTGAGGAAGAGATTGAAAAGCTGAGAGATGGTGTGATTAATACTGGACTGGGGGTGGCTGTGTTTGCTGAGTGGTATAATGTAGACACAATGGTAAAGATGAGATTTTTTGACGATAACACTCGAAGTTGGTGGACTCCGGTCACTGGAGGCGCAAATATACCTGCATTGAATGATCTTTTGGCCCCATTTGGTATTGCTTTTGGTGACAAGATTCTCAATGGTGATTTTTCAATTGATGGTGAGCAGAGCAGATATGCATCTGGAACAGATATTGTGAAGTTTCCACGAGGAGGGTTTGTGCACAGCTTCCCTTTCTTGGATAGTTCAGAAAGTGGGGCCACTCAAAACATACTGACATCTGTCATGAACAAGGTGTGCAATTTAGGCTTTATTTTATTTCTGATCACCGGTAATTAACATCAATGACTGGATAAATCTTAGGTCTATGCCATCAGATGCATTAAAAAAATATAGGTGATTTTTATTTCCCATGAATAATATTTATAAATTGTGCATTATATATTTATGTTGTCCACCTACAATGCAGGCAGACTCCCCTATACTTGGACTTTTGGAGGTTGGCGGGGGTCGAATTGCTGTCTATGGAGATTCTAACTGTTTGGACCGTAGTCATATGGTCACTAATTGTTATTGGCTACTAAGGAAGATACTAGATTTCACAAGCAGGAGGATTGAGGATCCAGTGCTTTCTCCAATTCAGTCCGACAAAATGCCCCTTTGTACCAAGCTGACAACCAATTACCATCTCGAAGAACTGATGTGAACTTCTCTTTTTATTCTTCAGTAGTGGGGAAGGAGTTAATCTGCAGGTTTGATTCCAGGTTTGAGGTTTGGGGAACAAAGGGATATGGATTGCATGTGACGGAAGGAACAGAAGATTACCAGGCGTCCAGGTTATTGATTTAGGCGGAGGTCTAAACTCGACCTTAGAGACTCCCACTATGGTAGATAGTCCCAAATTTATTCAAAATAATAAGGCAGACACTGTTGGAAACAAGTATCTGGGTTTGCTTTATCAAGATGAGGTAAGAAAATTTTGTTGTGCTTGAAATCAAGAATTTCTTTTAGACTGGTTATGATAAGCTTTCCTTCATAATACATCACTTTGCAGGTTGATATGCCTGCACTAGTTGGATGTCATTGGCTTTTACCTGCTGTTATTGCCATTTCTGGTATGTTAACCACAAATTTCATCATAAGTGCCATCAAATTAAGAGAGCTCATGCTCTACTTTGATTTTTCTCACTTAATCATCGTCTGCAATTTGTAGGTCTGCTGGTATTTTTGAGCTTCTGGCGAATAAGGCAGAAGCGACGAAGACAAAGGAAAGGGTCTATTTCTAGTCGTTTGGCCAATCTATAGAGCAGAGGTCTTTTTTTTTTCTTTTCTCTCTTGTAATATTTTACATGATGGGTGTCCACGGCTGCAGCAATATCACTAGGCGTCCTTGAGGATCTTGGGGACAGTCAATCACAAGAATCAGTTTTGTATTCGTAGTGTTATGTAGCATTTACTGTTAGACAATTTACAGCATTACCAAAATTTTCTTTGGTAGTAATGAAAATATAGATCCCTTTCTCCAAGGCTGAGCACCATTTTAGACAATATGACGGAACATCTTAACCATTACTCCCCTTACACAAACTCTTATCATGTTTAGCTCTACTTGAGTTGGCAAATAGTGAAAAATTACTGAGCTTGCTCCGCTGTGATGGTAGCTGCTGAAATGGATGAGAGGTGCGTGATCAAATGGCATCTTGATGGCATGTGGAGACAGATTCATGCTAGGGCTCAAGCTAGACATTCCATAATAATGAGTATGGGCTATAGCTATTCCTCATACTTACGTATCGGAAAACAGGTTCTTGAGCTTCGATCATGTGAAGGGTATAATCTTGGTAAATGGTAAGGGCAGTTAGGCTTTGGCCCTTCATCTTTCGAGCATCCTTTTTTTTCTGTTTTTTTTTCCATGTAAGCAGATTTTTCTTGCTGCCGATTAGTATTTATCTGACTAATCCGATCAGACACTGTAAGACTTATTATGGGATTAACTCTTCCAAATTTCGTTTTTCCATTCTCATAACTCAGTTATCTTATGAGCTTTTGTCTAATCTACAAAAAGGTCAGCATCAAAGGCTTGGTTGCCAACCCAACAACTGCTCCACCTGCGTTTGTTTCTTTGCTTTTTTTCTTGTAGGGACAAAAAGAAAGCCATGTGCCTGAATTAGGCCATCCAATGCCCATCATTCCTCCTTAAAAACGGACCACTTGCCTATTCTACGCCTTTGAAAACAACTCAAGTTGGACTCTCTCGCTCTCTCTCTCTAACAACCACGAGGCAAAGTGCAGAAAGCATTGAATAGTGGGAACGTTTCAAAATTAAGCACCCGTGAGAATCTTCAAACTCATGACAACTGGATAATGGGCAAGAATCCATCCTCAGTCAATCCATCCATACGGAAGAAATTTCCAGCCAAACAATCAAAATCTCAGCAAAAGAAATGTTCCAAGGTCAATCCATCGTAAGCATCTGTTTAACTCATCATGAATATATCTCTATGTACAATCAAAATCAACACTACCAAAAAGAAAAATTTCAACTTCAGATCTCTTGCAGACAATGCCTTTTTCAGCAATTCACTCATACGGGTAGGATTTATCAACGTAAATGCACAAAACTTCTTTGGGTTGAGTGGTCAAGGGCACCCTATCCCCCTTAATCAGAAATCTCGAGTTCGAGCCCTGTGAATGGCGAAAAAGGATTTGGAAGAGCCAACCCCTAAAAATGGGCCCTACAGTGCTCGAACCTGATTAGTTGAGCAAAAATCTAAGGGCTTGGGGCTGGCTTTAGGCAAAACTGGGCATGAGTTGTCAAGACGATGGTCCGGTGAAGGCTTGACTGTATTTCTCATTTCCATTTCCCAGGTGGTTTGGCCTTCACTGCTTGAACCTGAAGGATACAAACCATATTCACTTGTTGGGCCGCTGTACTCGCTGCTACCATACTCTTGGCTACCCAATGCCAATTTCCTAAATTTCTGCATGTCTTCCTTGTATTGATGTGTGTCGTAATCAGAACTTCCATGAGATATTGACGGTGCTGTGTCCCGGTCTGATTCCTTCATTTAGGTCAGATAAAGACACATCACCTTCTAAGGCACGAACAATCTGCTTAATTCATGATCTTAGGTCAGCATTGCTTAGCAAATCATAATTAATATATTTTGTCTTTGTCTTAAAAAATATATATATATGAATCATCATGAAAGGCCCTATAAGACCGCCACAAACATTTTGAAATATTTAAAACTTCCGGTGACTAATTAAACCAGAATGACAATTTAAATCTGCTATATGGCAGATAATTCCTGCAACCAACTCCTAGACAATCAGATGCTTTTTTTTCAGGGTTTTTTCGTCTTTTATTATTATTGTCATTATTTTTAAGACAGCACACATCCAAAGTTTCTAATAGTTCAAAAACCAGGGAAGATAAAAAGCAAGGACCTTTGCCTTATAATTGTGAGTAATGTGGTCTCGAAAATTAGCCCCTCAGGATTAACAGAAGAATTAGATACCTGGCTTATGCGTGGTCGACGCCTTGCCGAATGGCGCACACAAGCAGCTGCACAAGCAACCATGCGAGCCATCTCATTGTGATTGTAATTCCCTTCCAACCATGGATCAACTAGAGAGTCAAAAATTCCATCTTCCAGTGCTTGTGTTAGCAAAGGCCTTGCCTGGGATGCCAGCAAAATAAATCTCAGTCTCCACCTTAATAGGAGGGGAACAGAAAAATTGGGGTTTGTGTAGTTCAAGGGGGAAGTATAGTACATTGAGTGGGGTCAAGTGACCCCACTTAAATTTGTAAATTTTTATTAAATATATAAAATATTTTAAAAAATTTTATTAAATATATAAAATATAAAAATTTGACCCACTTAATTTTTATATTTGACCCCGTAAAAAATAAAAATACAAATTCATATCATTTGACCGCACGTAATTTTTACATTTGACCCCATAAAAAATAAAAATAAAAATTCATATCATTTGACCTCACTTAATTTTTACATTTGATCCCACTAAATTTTCTTTCTAGCTCTGCCCTGGTGTAGTTAACCCCATCTCTTTCCATAAGTAACAGGTAAGTGCAAATTCTTTAACAGAGAAAATTCCATGAAACTCATCATAAAGATATCACTTACCCACTCCACCAAACTGTCTTCCATGAATGTTTGAGATGAGTCCACAGGTCGGCGCCCAGTGATTAATTCCAAAAGCATTACTCCAAAGGAGAAAACATCTGATTTGTCTGTGAGTTTCCCACTGGAAGCATATTCTGGAGCCAGGTACCTGTAGAGGTTGTAGTAAAAGAAAACATGATTAATGGTCAGCCTGGAACTCAGCAAAGCCCCTTGCTTCAGCCATGAAGAAAGACAAAAGGTGGACGGGTTTGCTGTCTACTATTGGCAAAAAATATAAGGAAATTTATTGCATTGCATCATTGTCATGAATTGGGCATAAGAAATTTAGTAGTTCACAAAATGTAGGTCTTAGTCTAACAAAAACAAAATCAATACAAACGATAAACACACGGTTTCAGTGTTGATTGATATGAGGAACCTCCACTAGCAAAAGGACCCAACTTGTAGACCAAATAAACTCAGAAAGCATAAGTAGAAACAAAATTCCAGCCCGTACTGCCATTTTCTTCAGATAGAATTACTAACATGCAAGTCCAAGTAGAACAAAGTGCAAGGGATCTTACCCAAAAGTTCCCATCACCCGGGTGGAGACATGAGTATGGACATCGGATGAAAACTTGGCAAGTCCGAAATCAGCAACCTACAGAAAAAGTCAGGTCAACATCTCTAGAAGCCAACCCATACAGTAATTCAAAATTTAACATCCTAGAAGAGGGTATAAATTGAGCAATCCCCTGAGCTTCTCATTAGATTCAAAAGAGATTCAAAAGTTGTTTTCACTACAACTTGCACCATGACCAGGTCATCTCTCAGCAGCTGTTTCCCATTTGCAAAAGCATTTGAAACAATATATATGTTCCTAAAAACTAATGATATAACTGTGTTGCTTGACAGCCAGTTTGATTAGAAACAAATTTCAAATGGCTGGATAACATGACCTAATCAAACATTTCAGCTGTTACTAAAGAATTTAACAAAATTTAGGTCCAAAAGCCCACTTATAGATAAACTCAGAAGTAAAACATGAAAATCCTACCTTTGCCTCAAACTTGAAATCTAGAAGAATATTGGCCGCCTTGATATCTCTATGTATAATCTTAGGATGGCCTACATATAAAGGTCAACATATAATTAGACTAGCGCATAAACTAATATAAATAAGCACATAAATGAAACCAATTTTTTTCCTTTTCTTTTAATTGGAAAAAAACTCCAGAACTTACAGTCCTCGTGCAAATATGCCAGTCCTTTTGCAGATCCTATCGCAATTTTTAGTCTTATTGGCCATTCCATGGTAGGTCTTCCCTTTCCTACAACCATTTATCTTCAGTAAGAACATTGTATTGGGGATAACGGATTTAGATAAATTTTCCAGGAAAATCATCTCACATATGCCATAATGAAGGGAACACAATATCAACAACAATAGTAATAAGGACTAAACAAGTCAATAATTGCACAAATTTCAACTTCCAGAAAAATGATTAATCAATTTGGTTTCTGCTTTATCACATCTTAAACGGAGGGAAAAAAGAGAAAATAAAAAAGACAAAAAACAAAAAAAAAAAAACAAAAACAAAACAAAAAAAGAGTGCAAGTAAATAAACAGAATTAAGAGCACCAATTAGATACTTACCATGTAAGTGGAACTCCAAGGTGTTATTTGGAACAAATTCATAAACAAGCAGTCTTTGGGAGCCAGCAATGCAGTAACCTACCAATGAGACGAGATGCTTATGATGTACACGGCTAATGATCTCAACCTCAGCCTGAAACTCTCGTTCCCCTTGGCCACTCCCTGCTTTCAGCTGCTTGATTGCAACTTCTTTACCACTAGGAAGGACACCCCGATGCACATACCCAAAACCACCTTGTCCAAGGAGGTTAGTACTTGAGAACCCGTCAGTCGCCATAGCCAATTCTTCATACGTGAATGTGCTTTTAGAGAAACCTAATGCCATGCCAGGAGAGGGAGGCGGAAGTGGGTTCGCAGATCCAGAATAATTTGACTCAGAGCCACCACTGCTACTCCCAAAAGGAGATGATGGCGGCAGTAGAGGTGTTGGAGTCCAAGCTGGGGAATGTGGAGGCCGCGAAGCAACTGGGGGTGGAGGTGTTGGCTTGTTATACATTTTGACGACGTGATCAGGTGGTGGTGGGGCATTTTGCTGCCAATGCTGCGGTGGGTGACCATATGGATCATCTGGAGAATTCCAAGCAAAACCACTCACTATTAGCAAATTGTACCTTAATTAGATCAAGAAATGATTATTTGTTATGGGTATTTGAAATAGGTGTTTCCCTTTCTCTAGTCTCTTCAACTAAACTGGTCATTAGCCAAATTCAAGTTAGGCCCTTTACATGAAGAATCGATTAATCTACCAAATGCCTTCGATCACTATTAGACCCTATAATGCTTTCATTCTATCAACGAAGTCCAAAAGAACAGATTCAATAGTCACTAGAATTCAGACCACAATGGAATATGAAATCAAGGAAGGAGACCGCAAAAAACATGTGATTTTTACCTTTAGGACCAGGAGCAGGAGGAGGAGGAGGAGGAATATAGTATTCTGAAGGTCTCTCTCTTCTCCTTTTCTTTTTGCAACAAATACACATCAAAATCAACACTATAGCAGGATTACGCCACCAACTGCTATCGTCGATAACGATGACGAATTTGAAAACGGTGGTGCAGGTGGAGAGGAAGCAGGTGGGGGAGGAGATGAAGAGGATGGAGGAGGAGATGTGGAGTCAAATGGCAGAGGTGCCGGCGGAGATGGTGGTGACGTAGGAGCCGGCACGGCTCCTAGTGTTGGTGATGACATTGATCAGAAAAGTAACTAAGCAAATGATTCGAATCTCTCTCTCTCTCTCTCTCTCGAAATTTGGTTAGATTTTTGGAGGGAGGTCCTTCGCCGGAGTTCTCTGCCACTACTTTTTCTCTCCCCTCAACTTTCTGAGAGAGAGAGGGAGATATAAATTGTTTACTGAGCTTAGAAGGAGGAATTAGCTTTTTTGCAACAGCTCTCACATTGCTGCTAAGACTCGAGAGGGGAGAGAGAAAGGAAAGGGAAAGTAGGACCCACACGACTGGCCCGAGTCTTGCACTGCGTAACGAATGGGGATTTGGGATTCCCCTTCTCCATTTTTCCATTTTTTGAGGAGAGAGAAAGGAAAGGGAAAGTAGGACCCACACGACTGGCCCGAGTCTTGCACTGCGTAAAGAATGGGGATTCGGAATCGAAAGTAGGACCCACACGACTGGCCTGAGTCTTGCACTGCGTAAAAAATGAAGATTTGGGATTTCCCTTCTTCACTTTTCCATTTTTTGAGGAGAGAGAAAAGAAAGGGAAAGTAGGACCCACACGACTGGCCCGAGTCTCGCACTGCGTAAAGAATACGGATTCGGAATCGAAAGTAGGACCCACACGACTGGCCCGAGTCTTGCACTGCGTAAAGAATGGGGATTCGGGATCGAAAGTAGGACCCACACAACTGGCCCGAGTCTTGCACTGCGTAAAGAATGGGATTTGGGATTCCCCTTCCTTCCCTTTTCCATTTTTTGAGGAGAGAGAAATGAAAGGGAAAGTAGGACCCATACGACTGGCCCGAGTCTTGCACTGCGTAAAGAATGGGATTTGGGATTCCCCTTCCTTCCCTTTTCCATTTTTTGAGGAGAGAGAAATGAAAGGGAAAGTAGGACCCATACGACTGGCCCGAGTCTTACACTTCCCCTTCCTTCACTTTCCCATTTTTTTATTTAATATTTGGATAATGTATCGTGACCCGAGTCTTGCACTGCTTAAAGAACGGGGATTTGGGATTCCCCGTCCTTCACTTTTCCTTTTTTTTTTTTAAATTTAATATTTGGATAATATATCGTTGTTTATGCAATAGGTTATGTGTTGGGCCGTTGTGCTGCACCTAATCAAACCCCCGCCGTCTACATCATGGTTTATAACTAATAACATTTCGAATCTTATATTTTTCATATATCACACTTTACACCTATGTTTTGTAAGCATATATGACACTTTGCTCTAACTACAGACTAATGTTAAATATTCTATTAATTTCTTTGAAATTTCAATACAGAAAGATGATATTTCTATTTCATTACCTATATAAGTCACATGAAAAAAAATAATATGTATCAAACAATTATAATAAATAAAAATAATAAACTCCAACAAATTTAGACATTAATATTCTCTCTCCATTTGTTTTTCCTTTTGCTAAATTATTTAATTAAACTATGCTTTATCTTTATAGTAATTACTCAGACATTCCCCTGTTATCGTGAATGAAGATTTGTGACATAAAATATTATGATGTAGTTCAATCTTATTTTTGTATAGTAAATATATATACTTTATTTATAAAGAACATAAATTTAATGCATATATTAGAATTAATGCTACCAGTTACCTTTAATTAGAGCAAAAACATGACCTAAATTGTTTATATGACACAGCTATAAATAAATTTATCAACACTTGAATACTTTTTTGGAAAGCTCAATTTACCTTAATTTATTTTTATTTTCTTCTATTCTTTTTTGTATTAATTTTTAATTAAAATAAAATTATTTTGTAAATAAAAAAAATTAAAGATTTTAAACTATTATTGTATTGATAGTTTTTTGAATTAAAAAGATCTAATTTTAATTGAATTTACCCTTAACTCTTCCAAACACCCATAACAAGATTTGAAATATAGAGCACAATTATAGGCTAAAATTGGGGAAATCATGATGCAAGTTATTTATTTATTTATCCTTTTTTGTTCCTTCCAAAATATGAGAGTTGATGAAATTATAAATAAAAGCAAGAAGTTTTTGTTCCTTTTTATTCTCATGTCTCAACCTATCAGAAATCAAAATATAGCATCCTTTTACTAACTCCAAACTACTACACAATTTCACTTAGTTGAACTGAAAATTCTCAAACACTATACCGCAAAGCACAAGACCCTAATTTCCTTTTCTTGTTCAAATTATCAGACATCAAAATGAAGCACATACCCATCTTAGAAACTCTGTGACTAACCAAAATCGCTTCTTCACGACTCAGCACGCAGTCCATGATCAACAACAATCCCCAAAAGCCCATCAACAAACCCAATGCCTTCCGTTTTCCAATTTGCAGCCGAAACACAAAGTGCCATACTATCAGGACCCCCAGAAACCCCAATAGCTGAAAAGGACAAAACCCAGAAAGAAAAAAGACTCAATTTTTCAAATTGTTTACAAGTAAGAATAAGTAAAAGTGGAGAGAGAAGAAACTGACCGATGCGGTCATGGGGTTTGATTCCTGCCATTGACATTCGACTTGCAAAGGTTTCTCTGTGTTTAGAGATGTTTATTGGCTAAAGGGGTTCAGATAGAGAGAGGTTACAAATAAAGCGAATTAGAGATAAAGAGACAGATGGGGAGCGAGTGTTTGAACTGAAAATGGATTTGAATTTAGTTTTTGAGAATCTAGGAAGTGAAAACAGGAAGGAGAGAGATGGGTTTGGGGTTGGAGTTGGAGGAGAGAGAATGAGACTTCTCGCCATCCCTGCTCTCGTCGAGCTCCGTACCGGGTTTGTTTTGTCGTCTTGCCTATAAGGTGGACATGAGCCGGCCCTGCCCCCACCGATGAAGGGCCGAAGGTGTTTTAGGCCACGGGCTGGAGCCCGGCCCGATTATGACCTCTGGCTCTTTACGAGACCGAACCTTAGATAGTCCCATATTAATCGCGTCCTACAACTATAAAGATCCTCCATTTCTAGCCCTGTTTCTGAATTTCTGATCTTGCAGTAATTTTTTGGGAATTCTAAGGCTATTTTTCAAAAGGCACCACTGTAGTTAGCATAACCGCAAACTGTTGAGGTTGGGGCATCGTAAAAGTTGACCAGAATACATCAACCTATTTTTGTTCTTTTGGTGGAATTGTCCTTTTTGCCATCACAGTCAATATTTTTAGTATTTTCTGCTTTTGTAAATTTATCCATTAGATAAACTCGAACTTTGGATCCACGGGCTCCTCCTTTTCTATGCAACAATATTTATTAGTTACAGAGTTCATAGGAAAGGTGCACACTATATTTTGAGTTGAAATAGTTACATGAAGTTATACATTCCATAGTTTGTGTTTGATCGGTAATTGAAGAATTGAATAGGGTCGGCAGAATCTTTAATTTCAGAATAATATATGATGATATAGCACTGCCTAGGATCAACTGACTGTGTTTGGATTGGTTTGATATATGCTAGATATTACTTTGTTTTGAGTTCTTTGTAAAGAGATTTAAGAGGAAGTCCAACATTATGTGAGGATCAAATGGAAGAACATTTCTAAATTAATAACAACTTACATTACTTCAATTTTAGTATTATAAAGGAACCTGGATAAAGTGTTCCATGGCCTCAACAACATTAAACGTGAGAAGCTGCTCTGCTAAATCTCCAAAGATGGAAGTTAGAAAACTCAAGTGTTATCACTTATCTTTGGATCAAAGCGACATCTAAAGATAGAAGGGAAATTTTTAGCAAGATAAATTCCATTGTGAGAGACAGATGTGTTATTCAGTAGAAATTACGCATTAATAGCAAAGTGATAGGGAACCTTGGTACAGCAGGGTGTATCTGTTTGCAAGAATTGCATGTGAATTCAACTCCACATTCTGACTATTCCGATTATTAAGTTTAGAGGCATTGCTTGATTAATCAAGCAATTACAAAGATTTAGAATGTGTGACATTTCTTTTGATGTAAAAACCTAAGGTTGAACATCGATAGAATCAAGGTTCAAATTTTTTCTTTTGCAAGTATTAGGTAACCTTTGACATCTAACATTGATGTCATCAGTAAACTGGCATATGCAAGTAATAAATACAAATAAACTTATTTGTATCAAAATAGGACACAGAATGAGCGCTAAAGGACATAGGTAATTCTCACAAAAAAAAAAGGACATAGGTAATCAGATAAAAGTAACTTCACATGAGATACCAGAGCGACCTCTTCTACTTCTTTGAATGCGATACTTTCTTTGATTTTGTCTGAAACTATTCTCAAGAACAGAAAGATTTTCTGCAGTCTGCGAAGATTGTTAGCGCAGATAACCAAGACGAATGCCTATATGATTATGATGATTATGGATAACAATGATCCTCAAGAGCATATACCAATGAGTTGCAAACTAGCATAATCAACAAAATGTTGAAGAGAAAATGCTTGTAGACATAAAGGTAGACCTTTACCTCCAAAACCACTTCCTAAAGTTTTGGCCGTGCATGACTATATGACCCTTCATGTATGCTTGAACGGTGATGGTCATCACGTTTGGGTTTTTTCTGTTTTGCTATTTTTTGTGTCTTGGTGTGGATGGGATTTGTCTTTTTCTGTGATGATTCGGATGCTAGCGTTGGTATTTTGATATGGGATTTGGATAAAGTGGTAATCTTGTTGTGGGGGAGTAAGTTGTTCTTTCCCCTTTTTCTTGTCTTCCAGAGAATATTGTTGGACTTTTGTGCAGGTTTCTGGAGAAAAAGTTTGGTTCTTGCAGGTTGGGATCAGGATTATGTGGATGTTTTGATGTGTCAATCGATGGAACTTTCTGAAAGAACATGATTTTGGGATTGGATTGCATATTGAGATTGAATTAAAAAGGTTGACAATTGATTCAAGATTGGTTGGAGTTAATAGGTTTTCCAATTTGATTAGGGTTTGTTCACTCCTTGTGAAATTTGTGGGGTATGGATATTACTAATTGTTGAAAATGGTGGAATCAATAGCTGCTACATCTCTTCTTGGGCATATACCCCTTTGTGGGTGGTCTGCCTCCAAGGATTTATCTGACAGCAAAAGGAAAGTTTATGATGGAGCATGCCGGATTCCGGTGTCTGAATTTTATGGTAGGAGGATTAGTGTTGTCCCTTTGTTTCCAAGATTGAGAAGTGAGAGTTTGTTGGATTCATCTGTTAAGGCTGTTGCAATGGAGTTGACCAAGGAATAGTTACATCAAGAAGAGGAAGAATACCTCGTAGTTGGAATTATCAAATTGATGTTGAAACTGATAGGAAACCGGGAGTTCGGCCACCGGAGAATAAGGCGGATAGCCCTTCACTGCACAATCCACTGCTTCGACAAGAGAGAATGGGTTGTGGATGGTTCGGAGCTATATTTGAATGGTAAGGAGTTCTGGTTGAAGATAATCCTGATCTAGAGAAGCAAGCGTGGCTTATACTTGCCCAAGAAGAAGGAAAATCACCTCCACTGGCTTTTTTACTTAGAAGAATAGAGGGGATGAAGAACGAACAAGTGATTGCTGAAGTTCTCTGCTGGTCTAGAGATCCTGCTCAATTGAGAAGAATGGCTGCTAAATAAGTCCCTAGCTAGTCAAATGAAATACTTGTCGGAAAGAAGATGGCCTTTCATAGTATCTTATGATAAAAGAAATGCTTGACTGTCAATCTGTCACTGATATCTAACCATGTCAATGTTTCAAAGTTCACTTACTTTTAATGTCACATACACCATCACTTTAATTTAAGAGCTATTAAATACTCTCTTAAGATGATCTACAAATGTTAAATATCACAATGGAACATGTAAAAGGCACATGGTAACCATCCAACATGAAAAAAAAAATCCATCAATTGAATTATTAGATCCATTTTCCAAAAATTCAGGCTAATGTTGCCATTGGAGAGATTCAGAGATGTCACTTTACAAATTTTATGATGTAATATTGTAACAGAAAACCAAGAGGACCATAGCTATTTTGGAAAACCAATAAAAGGAATAAGAAAGTGATACAACTATGAATCAGCCGACAGAGAGAGAGATATTTGAGAACCTGATAGCGCTCGCCTGGTCCAGCTTGAATAATTTCTCTAACACCCACTTTTCTCTCAGAGCATCTTGAGCAGCAAGATTCTATCATCTGTATCATTTTATGCAACAATAAAATTATGTAGGCAAACCGTGACCATAATT
The DNA here is from genome assembly GCA_033439265.1 of Dillenia suffruticosa. Classification (NCBI taxonomy): domain Eukaryota; kingdom Viridiplantae; phylum Streptophyta; class Magnoliopsida; order Dilleniales; family Dilleniaceae; genus Dillenia; species Dillenia suffruticosa. The sequence continues at coordinate 21,847,875 of JAVTVX010000035.1, forward strand.
TAAAAAGGATCAAACTCGGAGATTATAGCAGAGAGCAATGACCTGCATGGCCCCCAACTGCTCATTTTTTGCTTTCTCCTCTTCAGTTAACCCTTCCTGAATTAAAATATACATATAAATAAAATAAAATTACGTGCACCTATAGCCTGCAATATGCAAAGTCCAGCATACAATGTGAAAATGAAAGTTGCAATGTGTAATACAATTATGTAGCGGCAAAAATATTGTGGGAAGCAATTATAAAATGTTGCAGCCAGCAAACTTGGCTAGATCGCGTCCGGTACAACCAATTTAACTTTTTTCCTGTATAATATTCAGAAAGCAAAGTTCTTCTCACGCTTTCTTATCCTACAACACTTTCTTAGCTTTCACCCACCAGCTGTAGGCAGTCTACCCGAGTAGTCCCACATCATTTACCTACAAATTTCCTTCCACAGGCCTTAGATTCCCATAGCTGCTCATACCATTATTTTCTTCACATTGCAAGAGAATATATGAAGGCGTGCAGATATGGTTAATTTGTGAATAGCAAGGAAGAATAAGAGAGAAAGGAGAAGAGAAGCTGGAAACCTGGGAATTAAATGTTTGTGGCAGGTCACTAAAAACTATGATAGAATGCCAAGTGATGAACTTTTGCTGCTTATGTGAACTATTTGAGATATAAATTGGGAACAAACACAATGCAGATGTGTGAGAAGGCGTTGATGTGGTAAAGGGCTACCAGTGTAGCAGAGAACGTTGATATCTCAAAGATACTAATCAAACTAAAAATATCTCAGAAAAAGCAGAGTAGTTCCTTTTCCAAATGGAATATTTGCAACTAAATACGCTTGCATTTGCACTTTCCATTGCAAGGGCAAATATGCTAATCAAACTAATTATCATCATAATCCCATTGCAATAATTTGTGTCCCAATTCACCAAATTTAACAATAATGACAATATAGAATGTCAACAGTTGAGACTTTTCAATGAGGATAAGAATGAAGACCAACATAATGTCTAACATAGGTCACACCTTCAATTCAGTTGGCGTCATGTTATGTACTCTTGAACGTTTCAGCTCTCCATTTAGCAGACGCCGGGCTAGTAATGCAATGTTCTAGAAAGAAAACAATAGAGTGAAGGAAACATAGTAATCAGTCTCTCTAAGACAAGCTACTGTAATTTGTAACATACGTTATAAATCACAACTTTGCTCCTGAGCAATGTAGACAAGCCCCATAAAAGCTTTGTTCATGATATTTCATCATTCCCCTCCTTAATTTCTATCATTTCTTATCCCGAGGGATGGTAGCAACTTTCAAGCCAATAGGGCGACTCTTTGGTAGATTTAGTTCGGAAGACAGGAAAGAAGAAACAAGAGAGTAAAAATTATGAACAAGTTCTTGAGAGCGAGAGACAGGATTGGTGGTTGTGTGCCACGTGGTTTGACCCTTGAACTGTGAAGCAAAATGACAGTCGAAAGTATTAACAAATGGCCACCGCACCGAACTGGTAGTCAAGCTCAAGCACACAGTAGCTTTGACTTTCTTGCACAAGTTTGACCGGTCCACGTCTTTAATATATTCTTAAATTTTGTACCTCAATTTTTTCGACATTGTTTTAGGACGGCAAGTGACTTAAATCAAAGTAAATTGAATAATATTTAAATTTATTCAATAAAAGTAGAACCGAGCGTAGTTGAGCTTAATTATATAGATAATCAAACAAATATATTCTTAATTTTAACTATTTATTTAATGATTAAGAGTCCATCTATCTCTAAATTTTATACGAAAAATATTTTAAAAATTATTTTTGTATTCTAATTTTTGACCGATTGAATAAATTGAACTGAACTATTAATAAATTAAATCATTTCATACATCAATTTCTCTTGACATATGATTTTGTTGCTTAAACTTCTTCAGGTACGAAGGAGAAATGGGGGGAGAAAGAAAAAAGAAAAGAAAAACTCACATTCACCCTCACACTCATGCAGACATGACACACTCCAGTACTAGGAAACTTTGTAGAAGTAGAAGAAAACATTGCTGTTTTCTGCCTCCGACCATTTCTGTGATTAGTAAATGCAGGCTTCCGTTATGGGAAACAAAGATGGGCTCTCAAGAATCAATAATTTCCTCGCTAGTCATCACAGCAACTTAAATTCTTATAACCAAAAGTTTATGCACCAGGACAAAAGCAATTAACCACTGATGCGTGCACAAGTGCCCGTATCTGTGTAACATAGCCCATCAACCTACCGAATGATGCTGCTGAGGATGGTATTTAATTTGACCATGGATTTAATGAGTCCAAGTACACTATAAGATCATTAGCTACCCACCACTCTCGCGTTTGACAACCAAAACTCAAAATTCATCAAGAAAAGGGTTTGAAAGACAAATATATAAAATAAATAAATTGGGGGGGGGGGGCATGGCAACACGCTCTTGCTTTCCATGAGAGAGAAAAAAGATAAATAAATAAAACCTCCTCAGAGATTCAGTCAAACTCTCTCAGCAGAACTTCATTTTGCAGAGTTATTAAGAAAAAAGTACATTGTTCTCGCTTGATTGGCCTCATCCTAACTATAAAACCTACTCAATACAAAGTGAAACTCATTCTTGGAACAACGTAACATGTATTCATCTTCAAGCCCCTCCAGTAAGCATCTAACAGGTTCAACAGGTTTGCGGCAATTTGCTCCAGCATAGATTGCATCTGCGCCAAGCTCCTCTTCTATTCTCAGAAGCTGCAAGACCAAAAGTTAAAATATTTAGAAAAAGGTCATTGTGGCACTCTAGATGGCAAGTTATACCAAGATAAAAGCGTGCAATGCAGTTCATAAAATGTTATAATATTTACCTGATTATACTTGGCAAGACACTCCGACCAGCATGGAGCTCCGGACTTGATTTGACCCCCTATTTGGTGCAAGTGAAAAAAGTAGCTCCAGGAGTTGAATATTAAATCAACAACCATATAGAGCAGCAATTTACCGTGGCGAGACCAACAGAAAGATCAGCAATGAAAGTGTCTTCAGTTTCTCCACTGCAACAAACAAATGAATACAAGATCTTAGAATGTTATAACCTCATTATATATTGTTAAAAAGTTAAAGAATGCAGATTCCAAACCTTCGGTGGCTGGCCATTACACCCCAACCAGCACGTCTGGACATTTTGACAGCTTCAATGCTCTCAGTCACAGCCAATTTGATTGACCTGTTTTTGGAGAAAAGGAGAGAATATGATGTAACTCATCTAACAATCAGTTAAGAAATAACAAAGCTTCCGAAGAAGCATAAAAATGGTACCTTGAGTAGAAGTGCATTGCAAGCTTTCTCATTGATCGACTTCTCAACCCTCTGCAAGAGAGAAAAGCACGCTTTTAAATCTTTTTGTTTCCATGACATCCGTATATTATAAAACAATATGGAGAAAAGTCAATAAAATACTATTATAGAACATCTAAACATTTCATATACTCAATCATATTTGTTTCCATGACATCAATATATGAAGGGATTAGGATTAAAAACAGCAACGAAAAACAAAGCAACAGTTCTTGTTTAACCTTGGGATTGGTAACCAAGAGATCATCTCCAACAATCTGCACTTGTTGTCCAACTTCAGATGTTAGCTTGGAGTAGTGCTCCCAGTCATCTTGATCAAATGGATCTTCAATTGATACAATAGGATATTTACTAGCGAATGATTTGTAAAGATCCTTAAGAACTTCCCCAGAAATCTTTTGTGATCCGTCATTGTTCTTTCCAAACATGAATAACAGTAACAGTTAGAAGCACATTACCTGGAGTTTGCATTGAAACTGCATTAGTATGAATTACTACCAAGTCTAGAACAGGTGTGCATGATATGCAACTTCCTTACAGTATCAAATTCACAATGTGCCTACTTTCCCCATACATTTCTTAGTATTGGCATCTAGTGTCTACTACATTTTTTACTAGGCTCGAGGGGTTAAAAATCCCCCCTCCCAAAAAAAACCCCACACCTTCTCCAAGAAGTTGTCCTGAGTTGAATGACTTCATCCCCAAATTTAACGGGGCAGCCTAGTCAACTACTCTTCCAATCAATTCCACATGATTAAAACTCTGATGCAATGAAAACTCACCTCTTCTTTGACGTTCAAGTCATAGGTCTTGTCTGATCCATAAAATTCAGATGCAGCAACATCCATTCCAATGACAAGCTAAAAAAGAATCTCCAATTATCATCTGTCACATGAATGGAAAAGCCAGAGACAAATACAAATTGTGAAAGAAAATCTCACTTTGCCCATATGGCCAGCCTTCTCAATACTGTCTTAAGTAACTCAAGACCTTCCTTGTTCTCCTGAATGTTAGGAGCAAAAGCCACCTTCATCTCCAACATTTGTAGCATCCTGGCCATACTTCTTAATCACAGACAGCAAAAGCACAGATATGTCAATAGAGAGCAACTACAGGAAAGAATAGAAGAATAAAAAAATGCAGCTTGGCCGCATGTTATGCAAATTGCATGGAAAAACAATATGGGAAGAAGATTTTAAAATAAGAATTTCATTTACCTTCGAGTTGCTATATACTTCAACTCCCATCTTCATGGACTCTTGGAAAGATGAGGCTCCTACTGGCAGGATCATGAATTCCTGCAAGCAAATGCAAATTAGAAACTCAAAATCATGTGGCATTCTCAAATCAAAAACACAGATAAATTAGACTTCCTTCGGCAAGACACTTGCCTGCATGGTGAGTTTGTTTCTGGCATGCGATCCACCATTGATGACATTAAAAGCAGGAACTGGCAACAGAAGGGTGCTGCTACCAGCAAGATTGGCAATGTGCTGCAGACAAAAAAGTTCAAAAAATCAGACTTCCATCTTATAGATAACAACTTTTTGATACTTCAATGGATTAAGTATCCCTAAGGAGAAGACCTCATTTGCACATAGATTGGACGGAGATTTATAATCACAAATTCAGTACAGATCATCCAAAGAAAAGCCAATACAGATATCCAGAACTAATTTCAAAATAACATGATAAAATGAATAACAAGGTACCCGAAGATACTTATGAGCTGCAAAACTAAATTCTCCAAGAGGCTCCTAGATCTAATGTGTTTAGATTTGAGACTCCAAAACTAAAATATTTCATATCATAACCAGCATCAAAGATGATTGCTTTCCAAATAACAAGTAAACATGGAAATTGGTCCAATAAAGAGGTGCAGTTTATACCCACATTCAGAGACAATGAGGTAGAGAAAAGCCAAAACATACCCTGTAAAGGGGGATTTCCAGCTTTGCAGACTGCAAGAGAGACTGCCAATATGGGATTGGCACCAAGCTGAAAAAACCAGGATCAGTGCACAGCATGCTTCAACCTCTCTACAAATTTGTGGAATACATTGATGAAAATACCTTTTGTTTGCACCAACCCCACTCATTTACTGTTCCATCAAGTTGTTGTACCATAAAATTATCAATGTCAGTCTGCTGAGTTGGGTCCTGAAGAATGAAACATCGAAATGACACTCCAAGTTTCAGCAATAACAATGACCAAAACGGGGAACATACATAATAAGATCTAACATGGGACAGAACCAACCTTGCCAATCAAAGCAAGTCCAATAATATAGTGTTGACATTCTCAACAGCCTACATATTTAAAGAGACCAGTCAAGATAAATATCACAGAACATAATCCATTTTGCATAAAATAAAACAAAATCCGACCTTCAATACACCCGTTCATAGATAGTCTTTTCCTCCATCCCTCAATTTAAGTGCTTCATACACTCATGAAAATCATTCGTGAACAAAATGTGACACAAGTATAGAGGTCGCAAATTCATGCCACAATAGAAATGGTTTTCCTCATTAAATCATTAATTAGAATGATTATTAATTTCTGAAGAGAAACTAATTACGCTAACTTTTCGAAATTTAACAAGAAAGTATGTATACAATTCCCGTTCAACTATTAACACATACTAACATTCTCCTATCACTTTTTGTTTGTTTTCATCTCTGGGTTGTCGTCTTTGTTGTGTTTTGTTCAAAAGAAAAAAAAAAAAAAAAAAAACGGGGGCCTGTATTAAAAGAAACATTAATTCACTGGGAAGTACAACAATTATTATGTTTAGACTTCAAACACAATCAACGGATTAGTCAAACAACGGATTCCTATACCCTATTAACAAACAAAAATGTCATTAACCCCTTATTTCCGAAGATTAGAATCAATTAATAAAAATAAAATTAATAAAATAGCAAAGTGAAATAAAATAAGATGATCATACCACTAGAGGCGCCACTGGGAACAGCAGCTCTAGCCAAAGTACCATCCGACAGAATTACATCAACTTAAATAAAATCCCAAAATCAACAACCACACATTGAAATAAAAACCCTCCACAAATAGATTGATGGAACAACAGTAGAAATCAGATCGTTCGATTAAAAGCATTAGTCTCTCACTAAATCATATTGCCTCAAAAGTGAAAAGAACAGATCTGAGTTTAGATTTGGATAACAGTGTTTCGATGAATACGAGAGAGAGAGAGAGACCTGGACGGTGGGATTGCCACGGCTGTCGAAGATCTGGCGGGCCTTGATGGACTGAATGGTGGCCATGGACACTAGTTAATTTGTATCTGATGAGTTCCGGAGAAAGAGGTAATACAGACAGAGAGAGAGAGAGAGAAGGGAATTCTTCGTAATTGGCCTTGGTTGAACTTTTGAGTTGTCTGATCTGATAACGGAGTTACAGAAAGTGGCAGTGGGTGAATCAATATGCAAGCAAAGAGGAATGGCTTCCATGATCATCCGATGAGGCGCACCATTCTCTGCTCAACGAACCATCTTAATTAGAGAGAGAGAAAGAGCGAGAAGAGGAGAAAAATCAGTGTCTTTGTCCAAATCACCCCAACCCAAAAATACAATGACAGATAATATGTCCTACTCAGCAATGAAAGCCAAGTGGAGGACGATCAAAATCCACGTGGATGGTAGTCTACACACTTATATGTATATTGTTAATAAAAAATGACGATGCAAGACGGCGTCGTGTACTACCACCGGAGGGGGGGAAAAAAATCCTGCGCAAGGAGATCGAACAATGAAGTTCTCCGTTTTCCTTACTTTCTCTCCCCGCCCTCTCTCTCTCTCTCTCTCATCTCCGATTCTGAATCTGCGAATGAAGACCGAACCAACAAAACAGTTCGTCACAATAAACCTCTCTCTCTCTCTCCCGATGCCGGAGCTTTCCAGCCGACTTAATCACCTTTGCTCAGCACAATCGCTGGAGAAAACGCCATGATCAACCACAAGCACCACCAACTCTCTCTCTCTCTCCTCACGTGTCTCATTTCTCTCTCATTCCTTGAGCTTTGTACGGACATATCCATAAAAAAAACCCCGCCCTTCTTTCTTTCTTCTTCCTTCTTCCTTCTTCCTTCTGCTCTCTTCTCTCCTCACCTGGCCCTAGTCTTGCACTGCGTAAAGAATGGGGATTCGGGATTCCCATTCCTTCGCTTTTCCATTTTTTTAATTTAATATTTGGATAATGTACCTTTACTTTTTTTGTTATAAAAGAATTTAAATATGAAATTAGGAGAGAAAAATTTACACCAGGTTGGATAATGTATCTTTGTTTATGCAATAGGTTGTGTTGAGCTGTTGTGCTGCACCTAATCAAACCCCCGTCGCATCGCATACTATTCACCTCTACATTATGGTTTATAACCAATAACATTTCGTATCTTATATTTTTCATATATCACACTTTACACCTATGTTTTATAAGCATATATAACATTTTGCCCTAAGTACATAATAATGTTAAATATTCTCTTAATTTCTTTGAAATTTCAATACAGAAAGATGATATTTCTATTTCATTACCCATATAAGTCACATGAAAAAAAATATATATATACATATATATATATATATATATATCAAACAAATATAATAAGTAAAAATGATAAACTCCAATAAATTTAGAAATTAATATTCTCTCTCCATTTGTTTTTCCTTTTGCTAAGTTATCTAATTAAACTATTCTTTATGTTTATAGTAATTACTAAGACATGCCCCTATTATCATGAAGATTTGTTACATAAAATATTATAATGTAGTTCAATCTTATTTTTGTATAGTAAAAATATATACTTTATTTATAAAGAACATAAATTTAATGCATATATTAGAATTAATGCTACTAGTTAACTTTAATTAGAGCAAAAACATGACCTAAATTGTTTATATGACACCGCTAAATAAATTTATCAACACTTGAATACTTTTTTGGAAAGCTCAATTTACCTTAATTTATTTTTATTTTCTTCTATTCTTTTTTGTATTAATTTTTAATTAAAATAAAATATTTTGTAAATAAAAAAAATTAAAGATTTTAAACTATTATTGTATTGATGGTTTTTTGAATTAAAAAAGATCTAATTTTAATTGAATTTAGCCTTAACAATTCTAAACACCCATAACAAGATTTGAAATATAGAGCACAATTATAGGCTAAAATTGGGGAAATCATGATGCAAGTTATTTATTTATTTTTCCTTTTTTGTTCCTTCCAAAATATGAGAGTTGATGAAATTATAAATAAAAGCAAGAAAATTTTGTTCCCTTTTATTCTCATGTCTCAACCTATCAGAAATCAAAATATAGCACCTCATAATTGGACGCATAATTGGAGTGAAACTCCGTATACCGGACGATGACCGAGATGCCAAAAAAAATATAGCACGTCACCATCTCAGAAACCCTTATACTAACTGCAAACTACTACACAATTTCACTTAGTTGAACTGAAAATTCTCAAACACTGTATCGCAAAGCACAAGTCCCTAATTTCCTTTTCTTGTTCAAATTATCAGACATCAAAATGAAGCACATACCCATCTTAGAAACTCTCTGACTAACCAAAATCGCTTCTTCACCACTCTCTGCACGCAGTCCATGATCGACAACAATCCCCAAAAGCCCATCAACAAACCCAATGCCTTCCGTTTTCCAATTTGCAGCCGAAACACAAAGTGCCATACCATCAGGACCCCCAGAAACCCCAATAGCTGAAAAGGACAAAACCCAGAAAGAAAAAAGACTCAATTTTTCAAATTATTTACAAGTAAGAATAAGTAAAGGTGGAGAGAGAAGAAACTGACCGATGCGGTGATGGGGTTTGAGTCCTGCCATTGCCATTCGACTTGCAAAGGTTTCCTTGTGTTTGGAGATGTTTATTGGCTGAAGGGGTTTAGATAGAGAGAGGTTACAAAGAAAGCGAATTGGAGATAAAGAGACAGATGGGGTGCGAGTGTTTGAACTGAAAATGGATTTGAATTTAGTTTTTGAGAATCTAGGAAGTGAAAACAGGAAGGAGAGAGATGGGTTTGGGGTTGGAGTTGGAGGAGAGAGAATGAGACTTCTCGCCATCCCCGCTCTCGTCGAGCTCTGTACCGGGTTTGTTTTGCCGTCTTGCCTATAAGGTGGATATGAGTGGGCCGGCCCTGCCCCTACCTATGAAGGGCTGGAGGTGTTTTAGGCCACGGGCTGGAGCCCGGCCCAATTGTGTCCTCTGGCTCTTTACGAGACCAAAACCTAAGGTCCCAAGGTCCCATATTAATCGCGTCCGACAACCATAAAAATCCTCCATTTCTAGCCCTGTTTCTGAACTTCTGATCTTGAGATTATTCTTTTTAAAACCCTTCTTCTAATGGTTTTTCTTTTTTTCTTTAAAAAATAATAAATTGTGTTAATATTCTCATCCAATTTTTAAATATTTTTAAAAATTTTGATAATTAAATATAAACTTGATTTTTATACTTGCTTGACCTTCGTAAGGCTCGATTTCAACCTAATTAAATTTATTCAATATCACCTAACCAATTTAAAAGCTATGAAAAGGTAATGTTTCGTCATGCTATATAAATTTTATTGGGTATAAATACATCAATAAATGAATAAAAAATTGAAAACTTTTTTAAAGAAAATATTATAAATTTTCATATCTTACTATTTCGATATTAATTAGGTTGCCGGTCATGTTTTCATTGTTTTGTCTTCAAATGAAAGATCGGATAATATTGCCTTTGTAATCCATAAATTTTTTGATTGCTTAGCAAGATTCAAACAGTTTCACAATCTGTAATTGGGTGAAATGATTGCTAAATTTATTTGTTGATAGATTTATGGTATTTATTAGAAAAATTTTTTATTTTTGATTTTTTAAATAAAATTTAAAATGATTGTTGGATCTTTATATTTTGTAGTTTTAGAGAGTATAACTAAATTATTTTATTATTACATTTTAACAGAAAAAATTATAACAATATCAATTTAAAACTTTGGACATGCAAATTATTATTAATCTAAGTTCTTTATGAACTATAAGCAAAAAGGGAGAAATAAACACTAATTCCATTACCAGGATTTTGTTTAGTAATACAAAAATCGAAAAGTTTGAACACGTGAGCTTTTGACACAACTCCCAGTGCCGTCATAGTTAGGAAAAATGACAATGCAAGACGGCGTCGTTTACCGCCACTGGAGAGAGAGAGAAAAAAAAAAAAAAAATCCTGCGTTAGTAGATCGAACGATGAAGTTCTCCGTTTTCCTTTCTTTCTCTCTCCGCCCTCTTTCTCTCTCTCTCGTCTCTGATTCTGAATCTGCGAATGAAGACCGAACCAACATAACAGTTCGTCACAATAAACCTCTCTCTCTCTCTCTCTCTCTCTCTCTCTCTCTCTCTCTCTCTCTCTCTCCCCGATGCCGGAGCTATCCGGCCGACGTAATCACCTCAGCTAACCGCAATAGCCGGAGAAAACGACATGATCAACCACAACCACCAGCAACTCTCTCTCTCTCTCCTCACCTGTCTCATTTCTCTCTCTCTCCTTCCCTTTCCTCACACAACTCTAAACCAAACCCTAATCCTAACACAACCAAATCCTACTTCCATAATCAACTCCTCTCTCTCCTCTCGCACTAATTACATAGTTAGGTTTTACCGCTACGAGTCCGCGAAAGACCACAAACACTATCTCGAAGAGAGCATCAGATCCGACGGCTGGATATGGATCGACAGAAACAATCCGGCGGCCAAGTTTCCGACCGATTTCGGCGTCGTCGCGATCGACAATGATGATGCTGCGAAGAAGGAGAAGATTGTTAGTTCGTTCGCGAAACTGGAGGCTGTGAAAGATGTTTCGCTCGATATGAGCTATAAGAGAGTGTTGCTTGCCGATGAATCGGAGCGAGTCGGTGCTTTCATCGACGGGAAGAAGCGGCCAGGGAAGATCTTCACGTCAATGTCGTTTAGTGAGGGAGAGTACTATGTAGCGATTACTAATGCTTCTTCGTTGAACTTCAATCGTCGCTTGTTAATGCAGGTTAGGGTTGTTTGATTTGTCAATGATATAATTTTACTGTGGTTGTTGTGATTATGATTAGATAATTATGAATTTGTTTAAAAATTCACGTTATTTTGAATTTTTTTGGATTTTGAGCTTATGATTGGTAATTATTCGTGACTTGATTTTGTCTGTTCAACAAACTATAGAAGAATGCTGTTCCTTTTTTTTTTTTTTGGAACTTATCTTTTATTTTAGAAGCTTGTAGAGGGACAATTAATGGGTTTAATGCAAAAAGGCTCGCTTAATGAGAAATTTTCATTTCTTTGTCCGTTTGATAAAAGCATTTCAAAAGATTTGCTCAACTTTCATTACTTAATAAATAGATTTACGAACCATCAGTGATGAAAATATCTAACTAAGCACATTTTTTTTTGTCGATTTATATATTTGCCCCTTTCAGCAACTTATTTTCTAGTTTACAATATGCAGCACTTGCATCGATTTCATGCTTGATTCTTATTTTTCGAATCTCTTACTTTATCTGAAATGATTTGGTCTGATTTAATGTTTACTGCTATCGTGTAGAGGTCACAAGTGACATCCATGTTCGGAGCTGATGTACTTTGGGCAAAAGGGCATACAGGGAAGAAGGTCAAAATGGCAATATTTGATACGGGCATTCGGGCTAATCACCCACATTTCCGGAACATAAAGGTAGCTTTTGCTCAGAGCAAATTTCAAGAATGCACTTAGATTGAACTTGTCGTATGCAAAGTAGCAGAATTTATAAAGGTTTTAACAGTTGGTTGATATCACACGGAAAAATTTCAGGAGCGCACAAATTGGACAAACGAGGACACTTTGAATGATAATCTTGGACATGGGACATTTGTTGCTGGTGTGATTGCTGGTATTGACTCAGAGTGTCTTGGTTTTGCCCCAGACACAGAGATCTATGCATTTCGTGTGTTTACAGATGCACAGGTAATGCGTCTTTCAAATTATGGACTATGCACTTAATGATGTTCATTGGATTTGCCCGCTAGTGTGGACTTGCCCCAGGCTATTTGACTAACAAAGACGAGTGATTGAAATGTCACCTTCCTCATTCTTCTTCCTCTTTTTCTGTATTGTCACTTAAATAAGAATTCTATTAGCCTGACTTTGCCAAACCAGCTGATCTCCTTTATCAGGCCAGCATTGTTGGTGTTGTTTCATGTATCTGGTTGGTAGAGTTTATCTTTGTAAATGAAAGATCTTTGAACTAGAAACGCCTTTGAAGCACTTTACCCTTGTATATCACACCTGCCTTTCTCTTGAGATTCTTATATGTACGTCAGCTAAGAAATAGGAGTACTTATAAAAGGAGAGTAGGTTTGTATTATTTTGACAATGTAACATCCAATTCAAACTTCTCTTTTTGGAGATAAGTGATTCTACTGCAGATATAGTTATGCCATTATTTATCTTGAGCACTAGAAACATATCGAAGTAGTAGAGGGACCTGTCTGATGGGGGAGGAGGATGTTGTTGCTATTAAAGTTTGTTTAATTTCTAACACCTGTTTTTGAAATTAATTTGCATCCTTTCTGTATTTGCAATGATTTATTTAATTTTTAAAGATACATAGCTGTTAAGCAGTTAATTCACTACTATAGAAATAAACTTGACTGAGAATAGTCAAAGGACAATGAAATTCTCACAGTTTATCATAAAATACATGTTACTTTTTGTTTTTGGTTGGGGAGGGGGTGGGCAGGATTGAATGACACACGACAGGAATTGGTCTCTCTTGACCGGAGCAGAAATGAAAAATTGGGTGCAATGTGGTAGAAGAAAAAACAATATTCTTGTATTCTTTTCTGTAAGCAAAAGTGAAGAATGATTCTTGTGGTAAACAATTGTTTTTATCCTTGTGATGCCATGTTGAAAGCATTTGAAATACTTACCACATTTTAGCACAGAAAAAAGGATCAGAAACAAGGATTTGAAATACCACATTTTATCCTTGTGGTAAAAATACTTACCACACTTGACTAATTGAGAGGATTTGAAACAAGGATCAGAAAAAAGGTAGGAGAAGACATGAAGTACTTAAATTGCTATATCTTCTTTTCTCTTCATCTATTTCAGACAGACAACTTATATGGCTCTATATGCTTTCTTTTCTTTTGTCTTAAGAATGGGAACATTTGTAATTCTGTTTATTTATTAATTATTTAAGTAAAGCAGTAATGACATACCAAGTTTGTTTTTCCTTACGGCATGAAAACTAGTCTGTCAAATTTAGTCTCAGTGAGCACCACACATTCTGATCGTCCGCTATAATAGCTAGTGCTGATGTGCACTATTTGTTGTAAATCAGTTGTTGAATGTTTCATAATTCTTAAAAAACAATGTATTGATCAGACAATCTGACTTAGCCTGGATTATGAGAAGATTGTTTTCAGCCTGTTGCAGGTATCATACACATCGTGGTTCCTGGATGCATTTAACTATGCAATTGCAACCAATATGGATGTGCTTAATTTGAGTATTGGTGGACCTGATTATTTGGATTTGCCATTTGTAGAGAAGGTAAGACTGATTTCTTCGCATTGTGGCCTAGTATCTTAATATGTAATTCCAAGTTGATTGATACTGGCATCTATTGATGAAGAGTTTTAACTTGATTTATTGTAGCTTAGTACTGTAGTCTGAAAAAGATTATTTTACAATCCTCATAAGCTCTGTTATTATGAAATGCTGGAGCACCTGCTTAGTACTGTAGTCTGACGAAGATTATTTTGCAATCCTCATAAGCTTTGTAAATATGAAATGCTGAAATGCCTGATATTTGAAGTGTTGGTAATGGCATGTTGTTTCTTGTTCATCAGGTTTGGGAACTCACAGCAAATAACATCATCATGGTTTCAGCAATTGGAAATGATGGCCCCCTTTATGGAACATTAAATAATCCTGCAGATCAAAGTGATGTCATTGGTGTTGGTGGAATTGACTATAATGATCACATAGCCTCATTCTCCTCCCGTGGCATGAGTACATGGGAGATTCCTCATGGGTAGGCTTTGCATTAGTTTGGAAAATTTTATTTGACTAGCTCTCTTGTTAATCACCCTGTCTATGCTACTATGTATTACAGGTCTCTAGTTTCCACGTATATAATGCCTTGTGAATGTGATACCGGTGCTTCTGCAAGTACTTAATCACTTGTTTTGGTGTTTGACAGGTATGGGCGAGTGAAGCCTGATGTTGTTGCCTATGGACGGGAGATTATGGGATCCAAGATCAGTACAGGTTGCAAAAGCTTGTCTGGCACTAGTGTAGCAAGTCCTGTGGTTGCTGGTGTTGTGTGCCTTCTTGTTAGTGTCATTCCTGAAGGAAAGAGGAAGAATATTTTAAATCCTGCAAGCATGAAGCAAGCACTTGTTGAGGGGGCTGCAAAGCTTTCTGGTCCCAATATGTATGAGCAAGGTGCAGGCAGAGTTGATCTGTGAGTTATCCAAATTTTAGCACCTCTTGCTTTTGCATGCAGATTTCTATTTGTTTTTCATTTCAGCATGGTAATTGTCATTGCTGTTGTGGTTGTTGCATTCTCTTGTAGAGATCATCATCGTATAGGGTTCCACATCTGATTTTTGACCTTTGTGTCAGGTTAGAATCATATGAAATCTTGAAGAGTTACAAGCCTCGAGCGAGTATCTTTCCTAGTTTGCTTGATTATAAGGATTGCCCTTATTCTTGGCCCTTCTGCCGCCAACCACTATATGCAGGGGCCATGCCTGTTATTTTCAACACTACTATTCTGAATGGGATGGATGTGATTGGCTATGTTGAAAGTCCACCAACATGGCATCCAATAAACGAGGAAGGCAATCTTCTTAGCATCCACTTCACTTACTCAGACGTCATTTGGCCATGGACTGGTTACCTAGCACTGCACATGCAAATTAAAGAGGAAGGTGCACAATTCTCTGGAGAAATTGAAGGAAATGTTACTGTGAGGGTATACAGTCCTCCTGCTGTAGGAGAGATCGAGCCTCGAAGAAGTACCTGTGTGCTTAAGTTGAAATTGAAAGTGGTTCCTACGCCAGCAAGAGCAAAAAGGATTCTGTGGGATCAATTTCACAGTATTAAATACCCTCCTGGCTATATTCCAAGGGACTCTTTAGATGTTCGGAATGACATTCTTGACTGGCACGGTGATCACCTGCATACAAACTTTCACATCATGTTTAACATGTTAAGAGATGCTGGATTCTATGTTGAAACACTGGGTTCACCTCTCACTTGCTTTGATGCACGTCATTATGGGACTCTTCTACTAGTGGATCTTGAAGAGGAGTACTTTGAGGAAGAGATTGAAAAGCTGAGAGATGATGTGATTAATACTGGACTGGGGGTGGCTGTGTTTGCTGAGTGGTATAATGTAGACACAATGGTAAAGATGAGATTTTTTGACGATAACACTCGTAGTTGGTGGACTCCGGTCACTGGAGGTGCAAATGTACCAGCATTGAATGATCTTTTGGCCCCATTTGGTATTGCTTTTGGTGACAAGATTCTCAATGGTGATTTTTCTATTAATGGTGAGCAGAGCCGATATGCATCTGGAACAGATATTGTGAAGTTTCCACGAGGAGGGTTTGTGCACAGCTTCCCTTTCTTGGATAGTTCAGAAAGTGGGGCCACTCAAAACATACTGACATCTGGCATGAACAAGGTGCGCAATTTAGGCTCTATTTTACTTCTGATCACTGGTAATTAACATCAATGACTGGATTGGATTCGACCATAAATCTTAGGTTTATGCCATCAGATGCATTAAAAACAATATCGTTGATTTTTATTTTGCATTAAAAAAATATATAGGTGATTTTTATTTCCCATGAATAATATTTATAAATTGTGTGATATATATTTATGTTGTCTGCCTACAATGCAGGCAGACTCCCCTATACTTGGACTTTTGGAGGTTGGTGGGGGTCAAATTGCTGTCTATGGAGATTCTAACTGTTTGGACAGTAGTCATATGGTCACTAATTGTTATTGGCTACTAAGGAAGATACTAGATTTCACAAGCAGGAGGATTAAGGATCCGGTGCTTTTCTCCAATTCAGTCCGACAAAATGCCCCTTTATACCAATCTGACAACCAATTACCATCTCGAAGAACTGATGTGAACTTCTCTTCTTATTCTTCAGTAGTGGGGAAGGAGTTAATCTGCAGGTTTGATTCCAGGTTTGAGGTTTGGGGAACAAAGGGATATGGATTGCATGTGAGTGGAAGGAACAGAAGATTACCAGGCGTCCAGGTTATTGATTTAGACAGAGGTCTAAACTCGACCTTAGAGACTCCCACTATAGTAGATAGTCACAAATTTATTCAAAATAATAAGGCAGACACTGTTGGAAACAAGTATCTGGGTTTGCTTTATCGAGATGAGGTAAGAAACTTTTGTCGTGCTTGAAATCCAGACTTTCTTTTAGAATGGTTATGATAAGCTTTCCTTCATAATACATCACTTTGCAGGTTGATATGCCTGTGCTAGTTGGAAGTCATTGGCTTTTACCTGCTGTTATTGCCATTTCTGGTATGTTAACCACAAATTTCATCACAAGTGCCATCAACTTAAGAGAGCTCATGCTCTACTTTGATTTTTCTCACTTAATCGTCTGCAATTTGTAGGTCTGCTGGTATTTTTGAGCTTCTGGCGAATAAGGCAGAAGCGACGAAGACGAAGGAAAGGGTCTATTTCTAGTCGTTTGGCCAATCTATAGAGCAGAGGTCTTTTTTTTTCTCTTGTAATATTTTACATGATGGGTGTCCACGGCTGCAGCAATATCACTAGGCGTCCTTGAGGATCTTGGGGACGGTCATCACAAGAATCAGTTTTGTATTCGTAATGTTATGTAGCATTTACTGTTAGACAATTTACAGCATTAACAAAATTTTCTTTGATAGTAATGAAAATATAGATCCCTTCCTCAAAGGCTGAGCACCATTTTAGACAATATGACGGAACATCTTAACCATTACTCCCCTTAAGCAAACTCTTATCATGTTTCGCTCTACTTGAGTTGGCAAATAGAGAAAATTACTGAGCTTGCTCCGCTGTGATGGTAGCTGCAGAAAAGGCTAAGAGGTACGTAATCAAATGACATCTTGATGGCATGTGGAGACAGATTCATGCTAGGGCACAAGCTAGACATTCCCTAATAACGAGTGTGGACAATAGCTGCTCCTCACACTTTCGTATGGGAAAAAAGGGATCTTGAGATGATGAACTTTGACTCAAATGGCACATTTTTCTCTTTTTATATAATAGATTTGGGTTCGAGTTTCAATATATATTAAAAAAAAAAAGAATCTTGAGCTTCAATCGTGTGAAGTGTTTATTCTTGGTAAATGGTAAGGGCTGTTAGGCTTTGGCCCTTTATCTTTTGAGCCTCTTTTTTATTTTTTTAATTTTTTTAATTTTTTTTATGTAAGTGGATTTTTCTTGCTACCGATCGGTATTGGAGTTTTACATGACTAATCCGGACTTATTAAAGGATTAACTCTCCCAAATCTCGTTTCTCCATTCTCATGACTCAGTTATCTTATGAGCTTTTGTCTAATCTACAAAAAGGTCAGCATCAAAGGCTTGGTTGCCAACCCAACAACTGCTCAACCTGCGTTTGTTTCTTTCCTTTTGTTCTTGTAGGGACCAAAAGAAAGCCATGTGCATGAATTAGGCCATTCAATGCCTATTATTCCTCCTTAAAAACGGACCACTTGCCTATTCTACGCTTTTGAAAACAACTCAAGTTGGATTCTCTCTCTCTCTCTCTAATAACCATGACGCAAAGTCAACCTACAGCTGCAGAGAGCATTGAATAGTGGGAACGTTTCAAAATTAAGCACCCGTGAGAATCTTCAAACAACTCATGACAACTGGATAATGGGCAAGAATCCATCCTCAGTCGATCTATCCATACAGGAAGAAATTTCCAGCCAAACAATTCAAAATCTCAGCAAGAGAAATGTTCCGAGGTCAATCCATCGTAAGCATCTAATTAATTCATCATGAATATATCTCTATGTACAATCAAAATCAACACTGCGACAATCAAATAAAAGAATCAATTCAGCATCTCAATTATTTGTGGTGTGATCACTAAATAAATACAGCAAAAAGAAAAATTTCAACTTCAGGTCTCTTGCAGACAATGCCTTTTTCAGCAATTCACGCATACAGATAGGATTTATCAATGTAAATCTAAGGGCTTGGGGCAGGCTCTAGGCAAAACCAGGCATAAGTTGTCAAGACGATGGTCCGGTGAAGGCTTGACTGTTTTTCTTCAACTTTCTCATTTCCATTTCTCGGGTGGTTTGGCCTTCGCTGCTTGAACCTGAAGGATACAAACCGTATTCACTGGTTGGGCCACTGTATTCGCTGCTACCATACTCTTGGCTACCCAATGCCAATTTCCTAAATTTCTGCAAGTCTTCCTTGTATTGATGTGTGTCATAATCAGAACTTCCATGAGAGCTATAAACGGTGCTGTGCCCCGGTCTGATTCCTTCATTTAGGTCAGATAAAGACACATCACCTTCTAAGGCACGGACAATCTGCTTAATTCATGATCATAGGTCAGCATTGCTTAGCAAATCATAATTAATATAGTGTCTCTGTCTTAAAAAATATATATATATATATAGGAATCATCATGAAAGGCCCTATAAGACTGCCACAAACATTTTGTAATATTTAAAATTTCCAGTGACTAATTAAACCAGAATGACAATTTAAATCTCTTATATGGCAGATAATTCCAGCAACCAACTCCTAGATAATCAGATGCTTTTTTTTCTGGGTTTTTTCGTCTTTTACTATTATTATTATTATTTTTAAGACAGCACACATCCAAAGTTTCTAATAGTTCAAAAACCAGGGAAGATAAAAAGCAAGGACCATTGCCTTATAATTGTGAGTAATGTGGGTCTCGAAAATTAGCCCCTCAGGATTAACAGAAGAATTAGATACCTGGCTCATGCGTGGTCGACGCCTTGCCGAATGGCGCACACAAGCAGCTGCACAAGCAACCATGCGAGCCATCTCATTGTGATTGTAATTCCCTTCCAACCGTGGATCAACTAGAGAGTCAAAATTTTCATCTTCCAGTGCTCGTGTTAGCAAAGGCCTTGCCTGGGATGCCAGCAAAATAAATCTGAGTCTCCACCTTAATAGGAGAGGAACAGAAAAATTGGGGTTTGTGTAGTTCAAGGGCGGATGTATAGTACATTGAGTGGGGTCAAGTGACCCCACTTAAATTTTAAAATTTTTTATTAAATATATAAAAAATTTTAAAAATTTTTAAAAATTTTATTAAATATATATAAAATATATAAATTTGACCCTCTTAATTTTTATATTTGACCCGTAAAAATAAAAATACAAATTCATATCATTTGACCCCACTTAATTTTTACATTTGACCCCTTAAAAAATAAAAATAAAAATTCATATCTTTTGACCTCACTTAATTTTTACATTTGATCCCACTAAATTTTCTTTCTAGCTCCACCCTGATGTAGTTAAACCCCAACTCTTTCCATAACTAACATGTAAGTGCAAATACTTTAACAGAGAAAATTCCATGAAGCTCATCATGAAAGTGATCACTTACCCAATCGACCAAACTGTCTTCCATGAATGTTTGAGATGAGTCCACAGGTCGGCGCCCAATGATTAATTCCAAAAGCATTACTCCAAAGGAGAAAACATCTGATTTGTCTGTGAGTTTCCCACTGGAGGCATATTCTGGAGCCAGGTACCTGTAGAGGTTGTAGTAAAAGAAAACATGATTAATGGTTGGCCTCAAACTCGGCAAAGCCCCTTGCTTCAGCCATGAAGAAAGACAAAAGGTGGACGGGTTTGCTGTCACTATTGGCAAAAAATATAAGGAAATTTATTGCATCATTGTCATGAATTGGGCATAAGAAATTTAGTAGTTCACAAAATGTAGGTCTTAGTCTAACAAAAACAAAATCAATAGAAACAATAAACACATGGTTCCAGTGTTGAATGATGTGAGGAACCTCCACTAGCAAAAGGACCCAACTTGTAGGCCAAATAAACTCAGAAAGCATAAGTAGAAACAAAAATTCCAGCCCGTACTGCCATTTTCTTCAGATAGAATTACTAACATGCAAGTCCAAGTAGAACAAAGTGCAAGGGATCTTACCCAAAAGTTCCCATCACCCGGGTGGAGACATGAGTATTGACATCGGACGAAAACTTGGCAAGTCCGAAATCAGCGACCTACAGAAAAAGTCAGGTCAACATCTCTAGAAGCAAACCCATACAGTAATTCAAAATTTAACATCCTAGAAGAGGGTATAAATTGAGCAATCCCCTGAGCTTCTCATTACATTCAAAAGTTGTTTCCACTACAACTTGCACCATGACCAGGTCATCTCTCAGCAGCTGTTTCCCATTTGCAAAAGCATTTGAAACAATATATATGTTCCTAAAAACTAATGATATAACTGTGTTGCTTGACAGCCAGTTTGATTAGAAACAAATTTCAAATGGCTGGATAACATGACCTAATCAAACATTTCAGCTGTTACTAAAGAATTTAACAAAATTTAGGTACAAAAGCCCACTAATAGATAAACTCAAAAGTCAAACCTGAAAATCCTACCTTTGCCTCAAACTTGAAATCTAGAAGAATATTGGCCGCCTTGATATCTCTATGTATAATCTTAGGATGGCCTACATATAAAGGTCAACACATAATTAGACTAGCACATAAACTAATATAAATAAGCACATAAATGAAACCAATTTTTTTCCTTTTCTTTTAATTGGAAAAAAACTCCAGAACTTACAGTCCTCGTGCAAATATGCCAGTCCTTTTGCAGATCCTAGTGCAATTTTTAGTCTTATTGGCCATTCCATGGTAGGTCTTCCCTTTCCTACAACCATTTATCTTCAGTAAGAACATTGTATTGGGGATAACGGATGTAGATAAATTTTCCAGGAAAATCATCTCACATATGCCATAACGAAGGGCACACAATATCAACAACAATAGTAATAAGGACTAAACAAGTCAATAATTGCACAAATTTCAACTTCCAGAAAAATGATTAATCAATTTGGTTTCTGCTTTATCACATCTTAAACGGAGGGAAAAAAGACAAAACAAAACAAAAAAAGAGTGCAAGTAAATCAAAAAAATAAAACAAAACAAAAAAAGAGTGCAAGTAAATAAACAGAATTAAGAGCACCAATTAGATACTTACCATGTAAGTGGAACTCCAAGGTGTTATTTGGAACAAATTCATAAACAAGCAGTCTTTGGGAGCCAGCAATGCAGTAACCAACCAATGAGACGAGATGCTTATGATGTACACGGCTAATGATCTCAACCTCGGCCTGAAACTCTCGTTCCCCTTGGCCACTCCCTGCTTTCAGCTGCTTTATTGCAACTTCTTTACCATTAGGAAGGACACCCCGATGCACATACCCAAAACCACCTTGTCCAAGGAGGTTAGCATTTGAGAACCCGTTAGTCGCCATGGCCAATTCTTCATATGTGAATGTGCTTTTAGAGAAACCTAATGCAATGCCAGGAGAGGGAGGCGGAAGTGGGTTCGCAGATCCAGAATAATTTGACTCAGAGCCACCACTGCTACTCCCAAAAGGAGGTGGTGGCGGTGGTGGAGGTGTTGGAGTCTGAGCTGGGGAATGTGGAGGCCGCGAAGCAACTGGGGGCGGAGGTGTTGGCTTGTTATACATTGTGACGACATGATCAGGTGGTGGCGGAGCATTTTGCTGCCAATGCTGCGGTGGGCGACCATATGGATCATCTGGAGAATGCCAAGCAAAACCACTCCTATTAGCAAATTGTACCTTAGAGCAAGAAATGATTATTTGTTATGGGTATTTGAAATAGGTATTTCCCTTTCTCTGGTCCCTTCAACTAAACTGGTCATTAGCCAAATGCAAGTTAGCCCCTTTTACATCAAATTGATTCTCCGGTCAAATAGAAATCCGAATGAGAATAGAAAAAGCTCCCAATTTCAATGGTCATGCACCTCGAACTAAGCCCCCCCCCCCCAAAAAAAAGATGATTGACTAGATGATTCTATCACATTCACTTAACCTAACTCCAGTCAGGACAAAAGGAGGAGATAGAAATTCATCCTAAATTATAGAAGTACAGATACCCAGAAATATTTCAAATTACCCCCCAAAATATCCTAGAAAAAAAATGGAAAGGCATAATCTTAGCCCCTCAAAACCTTAATAACTGAACAAATAAAACCCATGAAAACAGCTTACATGAAGAATCGATTAATCTACCAAATGCCTTCAAGCACCATTAGACCCTATAATGCTTTCATTCTATCAACGACGTCCAAAAGAACAGATTCAATAGTCACTAGAATTCAGACCACAATGGAATATGAAATCAAGGAAGGATACCGCAAAAAATATGTGATTTTTACCTTTAGGACCAGGAGCAGGAGGAGGAGGAGGAGGAATATAGTATTCTGAAGGTCTCTCTCTTCTCCTCTTCTTTTTGCAACAAATACACATCAAACTCAACACTATAAGCAGCATTACGCCACCAACTGCTATTCCAACAACAACACCCGTCGATAACGATGAAGAATTTGAAGACGGTGACGGGGAAGAGGGAGGAGGCGGTGGAGATTTAACGGATGACGGAGGAGGCGGGGAGTGAGAGGTGGACGGCGGTGGGGGCGGAGATTTCGTACTTGGAGACGGCGGAGATGGAGTGGAGGAAGGAGGTGGCGGCGAAGACGGAGGCGGAGAAGACGAGGGAGACGGAGTGGAGGACGGTGGCGGAGGTGGAGAGGAAGCTGGTGGGGGCGGAGATGGAGAGGATGGAGGAGGAGATGTGGAGTTAGATGGAGGAGGTGGCGGTGGAGAAGGAGAGGATGGAGGAGGAGATGTGGAGTTAGATGGCGGAGGTGCCGGCGGAGATGGTGGCGACGTAGGAGCCGGCGCGGCTCCTGGTGTTGGTGATGACATTGATCGGAAAAGTAACTAAGCAAATGATTAGAATCTCTCTCTCTCTCTCTCTCTCTCTAGAAATTTGGTGAGATTTTTGGAGGGAGGTCCTTCGCCGGAGTTTTCTGCCTTTACTTTTTCTCTCCCGTCAACTTTGTGAGAGAGAGAGAGAGAGAGAGAGAGATATTAATTGTTTACTGAGCTTAGAAGGAGGAATTAGCCTTTTTGCCACAGCTCTCACATGGCTGTTACTCGAGAGAGGTGAAAGAAAGGAAAGGGAAAGTAGGACCCACACGACTGGCCCGCGTCTTGAAAAGAATGGGGATGATTGGATCCATCCATCGCTCAAGGATTAATTTAAATTAAAATCTCTATCTTTTTTTTTTGGGGGGGGGGTGAAATAAAATCTCTCTCTCTCTCTCTCTCTCTCTCTCTCTCTCTCTCTCTCTCTCTCTCTCTCTCTCTCTCTCAAAGCACAGAACTGAAGGCGCTCACCCGTTACCCCCTTGGCTTTGGGATTCCCCGCCCTTCACTTTTCCTTATTTTCTATTTAGTATTTGGATAATGCATCGTTGTTTATGCAATAGGTTATGCGCTTGGCCATCGCGCTGCACCTAACCAGACCATACGTACCTCTACATTATAGTTTATAACCGATGACATTTCGTATCTTATATTTTCATATATTACACTTTACACTAAAGTTTTATAAGCATAAATATCATTTTGCGCTCACTACATAATAATATTAAATATTCTATTAATTTCTTTAAAATTTCGATATAGAAAGATAATATATGTACTTCATTACCTATATAAGTCACATGAAAAAAAATCATATATGTCAAACAATTATAATAAGTAAAAATAATAAACTCCAACAAATTTAAAAATTAATATTCTCTCTCCATTTGTTTTTCCTTTTGCTAAGTTATCTAATTAAACTATTCTTTATCTTTATAGTAATTACTCAGAGATTCCCCCTATTATTGTGAATGAAGATTTGTGACATAAAATATTATGATGTAGTTCGATCTTATTTTTGTATAGAAAAAATATATACTTTATTTATAAAGAACATAAATTTAATGCATATATTAGAATTAATGCTACTAGTTAACTCTAATTAGAGCAAAAACCATGACCTAAATTGTTTATATCACACGGCTAAATAAATTTATCAACCCTTAAATACTTTTTTTGGAAAGCTCAATTTACCTTAATTTCTTTTTATTTTTTTCTATTCGTTTTTGTAATGATTTTTAATTAAAACAAAAAAAAAATTATGAAATAAAATATTTTGTGAATAAATAAAAGCAAGAAGTTTTTGATTAGCCCAACCCGTTCAAGAATATAATCATGATTTGCCTCTACAGGATAATATATGAACAAATGATAATTCAATTATGACTAACAACTCACCATATCTTCTTTTAATCTTTACAAATGTAGTATCTTAATTAAAATAATTAAAAATATTAATTATTTATTGAATTTATGATTCTTAAAATTAAGATTAATACGAGGTCAAAGGATTAGGTGATGGCGGTGAAGTTTGATTTAGTACGTTTTGATCACTCACGACGCAGCTGTGTAGCTCTTACCCAAAGTAAAAGCAACGCCAGCTGGACACCAACGGCTAACATCTCATTCGACATGGACATTCTTCCTAAATTAATTCAAACCCTTGATATTATTTAATTTAAAGCAAGAAAAAAGAATCAGATATATAAAACATTTATGCTATTTCGTCAGAGTCAGATGGTAATTCCATTACTTTGTAGTTAACGAATCAAATAATATTTTTAAACAGTGAATAGAGAATACAAACCAACATGGGATTTATTTATTTATTACTTTCTTAATCTATCAGAAATTCAAATTATTCACATGATCTTCCTGCTCGAAACTTTTGGCAGGTGTTTTTCATGGCTTGGATTCTCAAATTTTGTATCACGATTGATTTCGCATGATCTCTCCTCTCTCTCCACTCTCCGCTTACATCTACGATCCGTATTTTTATCCATTTTCAAATTATTTTAACACACTAAATTAATCGATATTTATATTAAAAATCTTTATATTTTCTTATAATTACGATTTTTTATATTTAATTATATTTTTATTGTTTATATTATTTATTTTATAATTAATAGTTAAATATTTGATTATTTTAGATTTTATAATAAAATATGATTATTTTATTATTTTTATAAAATAATTAATATTTATATAAAAAATCTTTATTTAAATTATATTTATATATTTATTTTATATATTTTTATTAAATATTATCTGTACTCATTTTAATTTATCTATTTTATTTCTATCGATGGCCTACACTGGATAACCACCGCCGTAACCGCTCGATTTCTCCTTCGTCTTCTATCAATGAAAGTCAAACCTAAAATGTCTTGATTCCAAGCAGGGATCGACTATTCAAAAATTAATATCTTAACTCTTCATAGAATGGCGGACGAATCAAACAGGCGCGAGCATGCATACAAAAATATCTGGTTTAAAGTAGGCAGAACCCAAAAGTCGGGGGGCATTCATTGTATCAAAGTGGAAAGGTAGATGGTGGGCATTCACCGAGACTTGGAATTCCCAGAGTTTGGCTTCCATTTGCAAAAGTTAATGAAGGCATGAAAATTGGAATTGGAGACCTTACCTTGAATCAAAGAAGCCGCAGTCCACGGGCTTTGCATTTGTAATTTGGGCGCATGAGCATGTTGACAATGAAAGTTCATACGCTCACATCCAAGGCTCCTTTTTCAAAGGTTTGAATCGTGATGAGTCCCTAAATGAACAGTTTAGTTTAGTGATCATAATTTTTTCTTCTTTAATTTAATGAATTTAGATTCAAATCTTAATATAAAAAAAAAAAATAACCACGATGGGGTCTTGTCCTTTTCTTCTCCATGAATCTCATCCCATCTTATTAATGCTAAGGCTCTTTCTAATTTTATTGTTCAATATTCTTCTTGAGTAAGGGCTTCAAGATTATTTTTCCCCAGAAACACTTGAAGCTTTTGCCTTTTATCAAAACTATAGTTTTAATTAAGTCATTCTAACAGTTAGTTAAACGAAAACAAGAACCCTTTATTAAGAGCTTAGAATTCTTTTTTTTATTTCTATTTTCCTTAGTTTAACCATAAATACATAAACCTAATTCTATGTAATAAAAAAATAATTCTTTTTATATAATTATTAAATAAATCAAATTCACTATAAATCTACTCTCTTATAAAAAAGTTATTGAATATTTTAATCATCACAATACAAGAGTTTAGAAATTTTAACAGTAAAAATTAATACTCATTATCTAAGAGCTCATTAAGCTCCTTTTTTTTTTCTTTTTCCGCTTATACCCTCAACCATTCATTATTAATGAAAAAGCCCAAAAGGGTTATATTGTAATATACGGTTAGAACATTCAATTTGTGGCAATTCATGCGTACATGTGCATCTAAAGTTTTATTTTATTTAATGAAACACCTTACTACCCAACCAACTTAAGAAATTTATTATCCTCACCTCTACCTCTAATGCATGCCACAAATTTCCAAAACAATGCCTTTAACCATCAAAACAAATTTCCAAAGCAATGACAGATTCTTGAATCTTATTCAAAAAGGAGCCTATCGCTTAGAATAGTTGATTCAATAGATAAGAGTATTGATTCTCTTAATTAAATTTCAGATTTGAAATTTAAAAATAAAAAAAATTATATTAAGAAATTCTTACTAAATTAAATCTGATAACGTTTGAATTGAATTAATCAAAATATAAATTCAGATATACAAATGCATAATGGAATTAGAAACAAAATGTTAACAACTTAATTAACGTTAATAGAGCAACCAAACATTGCCTTGACAATTTGAAAGGAATATTAACGTGGTGGGGGGTGAAGTCGCCGCGGATTGGAATTCATTTTCACACGGCTCAAATTTCGGTGTGGGAATGGGATCATGTGGGGGTCATAAGGTTAGACCAGAAAGACCACCAAAATTAACTCCAATCCTAAGAAACAACTCCAGCATGTTAGTGGGACCCCACCGAAAATCTAAAGTAATTATTTTTCTTTATTTGCTGGAAGTTTTTTTTTTTTCCTCTAAAAATACAATAACAAATTTATGTATAAAATAATTTATAATATTTCAAGTAAATATACATCGCACCCGAAATAATAATATAAATTTTAATTAAATTATTATGATAAAGGGGCACAACTAAACCAATTTAAAGCCTTTAAGGGCATAAGGGTCCAATTCATGTGGAGCCAGCCAATCATGGCAGAAAAGACTCAGGAATTATGAGATTTATTTATTTGTTTTTTCTTTTCTCTTTTTCCTTCTGTGGACTGATGGAGGACCCCACGCGCATAAAAATTGGATGTGGATTTTTTTTCTTTTTTTTTTTTTTTTAATCAAAGAGGAGAAAGAAAACCTAACTTTTGAGAAAAAGACTCTAAATAGGAATTATGCATTTATTATTGGAATATTTTAAGGAAATAAACTTTAGGGTTTTGTTTAGGAAAGCAAATGGTGTATATGAGTTGGAAAAATGAACCAACGGCTTCTTGTCATTTTGAGGTTATTCATGGTTGCAGCAAGATATGAAGGCGACAATCAAAGCATAAAATTGTGGGGTTAATTCCCTTGATGAAAATAGGAGCTTGTTATGGTTACAATCATGTAAATCCTTTGTCTTTTCACATTGAATCATATATTAAAAATTATAATAACTAATTAACTATGCTGAAAAACAGAGGCGACAGAATAGATATCAATTTATAACCTAAACAGCACCATATGAACACTCTGATGATAGCAGGGGCTAAGGGAACAAGGCAGCTACTTTTTTTATAATTTTATTCTTTAAAAATAATATAATTTTTGCCCTCAGTCCCTTCGCCGAGTTTTGCTGCCCTTCAATTTTATATACCAGAAAGGTTTGGGTAGGGAAGGGACTCATGTTGAGGGGTCTTCTTGCAGGCAATTTCCGGTAATATTGGTTTCTAGAAAGAAAGTTAAAAATGGGTTTGACAAAGTTGGTTGAGACAGCCAAAATGTTCAAACCTGGAAGGCGGCAGCCTTCAAAGACATTTTGTCTTACAATAATGAAATATTTATATTTTGGAAGGTTCGAACCGCGTTAACACAATAAACAAAAGCTGCCGGTGAACACCATTTGAAAAATTCTGGTGGGGTCTGATCAGAGCGCAGCCTCGAATGGGGTTCCCTGCAATCATGTGAAGAACAGTTCATCGGCCTCCCCATCCTTCAAAACTCTGATTATTTTGTTGGTCCAAAGCATGAGAGCTTAGATCATGACGGGAAACAAGCAAAAATAGGCCCCACCCTCCATTCTTCCATATTGTCCGGGCTGGATCTTTTCAAAATGGGAAAAAATATATATATATATATATATATATATATATTATTTTAAGCTGAGTTCCTTTTACCTAAATGATGAAAATGAGAAGGGATACAATAAAAGGGTAAGAAAATAAAATTTTATTATTACTCTTAACTATATTATCTATGTTCCTTGAAAAGGGAGATACAAAAATTTGATTTATTTTTATTCCAAAAATAGAAATAATTTTTTTTTAAATTTTTCTTTATTTCTGCGAATAAAACATGATATGTTTCTAGAATAGTTATCTCTTTCACAGAGTATTCTAAAACAAATGAAGCTATCTTAGTTGCCTAATATAGGTCTCGGCTACATGCTCGCCAATCATTTATGCGAGTTTTAACACCAATATATTTGGTGGTTTTTGAATTAAAATGTATGTCTATCATTAAAAAATAATAATAATAAATTACTGTTTCCATCTTGTTCAAAAGAAAATATGAACAGATGGGTTTGAACCAACAAAGACTAACCCCAAGAGGTAAGATGTTGCAATAGACAATCACATGGCCTTGTCTTTGTACTTTAGTGATGCTCTCTTAAACCCAATCCACGGCATGACATACGCCTCTGAGTTGTACCTGAACTTTTGCTTTTCTTAGTGTCCAAAAAAAATGTCATTCATTTTCATCCAGCAATGTCCACCTCGGCCCTTTTCCAAACAGACAATATGGTATAGTGTCAACATTGAAAGTGTCCACCAAAAAAACATTGAAAGTTACACAATCTCTCTCTCTCTCTCTCTCTCTCTCTCTCTGGCTCTTTAGATAACATGACGTGGGGTCCCAAGGGGACAGGTCACAACCATCGGATTCAACTCTGTGTAAAAAAAAAAATTAAATGGGCTAAATAGTACAAAGAAGACCAACACCGTCCAACAAGCCCGCGGGCAATTTATTTCCTGACCACTTTGGGCCTTCGCATGCTCAGCAATTGAACCGCAAAACGGCCACACTCCATTATAAATTCAAAATGGGAAAAAAAAATGCATTTCTAAGCTACAAGCGTCTCTTGAATGGGAATTCACCAGCATATACATTCTATATACAGTTGTTTAGGGAGTCCTACAAGGCTAGTACATCTGATGGTTAATTTGCAAGCCCATGACCTATGTTTAGGCACTATAATAAGAATGAACAGCTGAATAAGACGCATTCGGAGGATGCAGGGAGAAAAACCATGCATCCGTTCCTCTAATCTGCACCTTTTAGCACTTAGATTGGCTTCCTTCCATGAGATGGCACTATAAGTTATTGTCCCTGGTCCACCAGAAGAGTAGCTTGTTATCTCTTATCATGCTTTAAAGATGCTAATTTGGTTAGGGATCAGGTGCCAGGAAATGTGTTGCTCGGAAAGGATTATGAAGGCACAAACAACGGACAGTGAGAAGACAGACACCCATGTGTTCTCTGTATACATCTCCATGGCATCTGTGCAAGAGAATCGGGTGGGACTCTCAGCCCAGTGGCATAATCTGTCTGCCTCCGCTGCATATAATGCTCTTCCTTGAAGAATTCATGAGATGGTATCACGTCAGTATAAAATCAAAAAATAATGGAACCCCCTTGATAAATTTGTTAACTTGGAGTCAGAATGGAATGGTAGCTATAAATGCGTCATCTTGGCAAATCTTTTGGGACGAATGAGAAATGATTAGTTTAACAAGGATAAATGGGAATTGGAAATCCAATCTTTGAATTAAATAACTCTATCATATGTGGATGGTAGAATTCAGCCAGTTGAACCGATTTTGGCAAATATAATGTCAACCAAGGCAGGATATCTCACATGTATGTTGGCTTATTGAAAAAGAATTGTGTTTTTGTGTATCAGAATACATGGGGGGTAGAGGTGAAAGAAGCCTTGAAAAAGAACTGAATCTACCTCGTTATCAAACCAACGACCTCGACGCAGCCATGCAGTGACTAATGCAAGCAAAATCCTAGGGGGGGTCAAGCAATGTTATACCGTACCGTGTATTGATCCGTAAAATTCAAAAAAATGGTTGAACCGATTGGATCGTGGATCAATATGATCGAATCGCTGATTTTTTAATAATAATTAAATATATATATATTTATAATCAATAATTATTTTTAAAATTCATATTGATAATTAAGAACTAAATAACTAAATTATAAAGTCATATAAAATATAAATTAAAATCATAATATCAAAAATTAATAGTCTCACATCTCATAGAAATTAAAAAAAATAAAAAAAATCTTTAAAAAAATATTTTTTTAGGTTTTAACCTTAAACCGCGGTTTTTTAAAATCGACGGTTCAACCTGGGTTCACAGTTGAACCGTGGTTGAACCGCCAATTCAGTCCGGTTCAATTGTAAAACGGTATTTTTATTCAATCGAACCGTAAAATTGTTAAAAAAGGGTTAAACCGGTTGAACCGGCGGTTTGATCCGGTTTTAATAACATTGGGGTCAAGTAATTGATAGCCTTTCCAGTTCCCTTTACAACTCGCATCCTTGGAACCAATGTTCTAGCAACTGTTTCAGGTAGCTTACAGATTATGTTGAAGAATTGTTTGTATTGTATGGTTGTGCTACTGCAGAAAGTGATGGAGAGCTAGAAAATAAGAATCACTAAATTGAAAATATGAGTATTTGACAGCATCAAGTACGGGGAATTTGACAGCACAAAGCCACTACAATGCTACAGAATTAATTATAGAATTAAGGACCTCTCAATTTTATTCCCCCACCCATCCCCCTTCTTAGGGGTTTGATGGCCATATGAGCCAACGAGCTGAAAAGGTTTCAACGGTTGGTGTTTAGCAAGCCAACCAAAATAAGTACATGCATTAATAACCAGAAATTGTTTATGGTTGTACCTTAATAACAAATCTGTCAGGACCACGCCCGGAGACGCAGTATGCACCCCTACGTTGGACCTCTTGCACTCCTTCAAAAGAGATGCTTGAAGTTGTTGAAGACCACACTTTGTTCAACCATAGCTGAAAATCGACAAATCATCAGAAGAAGCATCATCAAACATAACTGATTAAAAAGAAGTATGATCAGACATCGTCATGAAATTTCTCAACAGAAGCACTCTCATCTCCAGAAACCACAAGAAGCTACAACGCCTACACTGCAGTCAAAGGAGTGCTTGAGCCCCCTGAACCAGCACCATCCATGTTGAATATATGACCACCCTTGTCCTGCTTCCCCATGACATGCATGGCCTCTCGAGTGCAGATCAAGGACCCAACCAAGTTTGTCGAGACAATCTAAAAGCTGTTATTTAAGAAAGTCAGGCACTATTGACCAACCGTCTCCTATAAAATTTGCATCATCTACATGTGAGACTGCAAATAAAATAACTCAGGGAAAGGACAGTTTTTCCACATTCTCATTCAATTAGGTGGATACCTGTTCGATATCTTCATCACTGAAGTTTAGTAATGGTCTAAAGCCTTTGCTTGTGCCAGCATTATTTATCTGCATAAAAAGAAAAAGAATAGAAATATTAACCAAATATAAGAAGGAAACATAAACTGCAAAGTCTTTTATGTGATTGGATGAGCAAGGAGGAGCATTCATAAGTACAAATTAAGAAAAAATGCGTGGCTATTTTTTTTTTGGGGGGGGGGGGGTTTGCATATGTGAGGCTAAACTTGTACAAGCTAGGAACTAGAACTGTACAATGGAAGCAGTGACTTTAACACATTTGATCTATATGGGCTTAACATGGTACTAGTTATTTCTCAGGCTCATACTAACTGTACAGTCTTTAGCTGAACCTAGCAACCTGAACTGTAGGTATAAAGTGAACAGAGTTCACTTACCCAAATATCAATGGATCCTAGCTCTTTAACAGCAAAGTTTGCCAATTTCTCCACATCATTGGGTTGGCAGACATCACACGCCACGCCCACCACTTTTGCATGAGCAAGATTTTTCTTAGATTTGCCAACTGCAGTGAGAATTCCTTCCTTTAAGTTCGCCTCAAGCTCTTTGACAGTCATATCCACAGACTCAGGGCTGCCTTCACAAGATACAAGCAAGGACATGCTATAATGAGTGATCAATTAACAGGAACCATGGATTATAGAAAAATAAACTAATGGGCCAGATACCACATCAATACTTTAAATCCAACCTTCAGGAAGTTACAACCACACGATCTCTGGAAAGAAGAAATTCTAGGGCGAGTGCTTTCCCCAGTCCTCTAGTACTGTATCAAGAGCATCCAGCTTGTTAATGTCATAAACAGAAAAAGTTCATGACTGGTCAAAATTGATAAAAGAATGTGATAGTATATTACAAGCAACAAAACTCATTTGTAAGTCCATATTTATTGAAGAAATGAAGCGTGTCATTTTCCATCAGGTAGCAACAAACTAACAAAAGAAGGTGAAAATTCCATAATTACAGTGATAAAGAATGAGAAAAAGAAGGTACCTTCCAGTTATTACCACATTTCTTGAACCAGCTCGACAATGTTCCTCCAAAACCCAATTGGCCCCTATCATAGTTCCGATAATAACTCCTCCAAGCCAGCTATACCAGATCAAGGCATCCATCTGAGCATCCCCACCTATGAGAAATTGAAGACAATTAATTGCCTACATGACAGGCACCTAACCAAAATGCTACAAACTCGTGAAAGTTGCACCACAAAACTGCAAGGGTCATTGGAAAGAATTGGCGTTAGCAATAAACTCAATATGCAAGCATCATATAAACATATGTTTCATGAAGTCTTCATTCTTGAGTGTCCCTGCTTACGCTGTACCCAAATGAACTTGACAAGCAAATGGGAATGGGTGTCGGATGCTTCATTTTGATAGAAAAATCCTTTATGGGCTCATTTCTCTTTTTATAATCCAGCAGGCTATTACTAATGGCCAAGTTCATATCGAGCTCATCTAAGTAGACAAGCAACACAGACACGGGACATCATGACACGAACACCGTAATTGACATGGCCGAGTTGTAAAAATTTTATACTAGTAAATTATAAAGTTGGTATTATACCGTGCCTAAAAACAGCATACGACACAGTCATGGTCATTTATGGAAGCGGAAGTGTTGGCGCAACAGAATAATTTCACGCGTAAACTTCAGAATTGAAAATTAACTATCTTGGAAAATTGAAAATGAAAAGCTTAAAAAACCTAAATTTGTTTGCAAACCTGACATCTGGAATCCAATAGCAAGTATCACACCAGTGCTCATCATGGACAGAATGTGTCTCCCAACTTGAAGCGCGACCTGACAATACACCACAAATGAGACAAAATTCCCCTAAAAAAATAATACAAAAAATCATTAACTATTTATTCCTTTAAAAAAAAAAACGCGTAAATGGACACAAATAATTAAAAAAAAAAAAAATCTCGCTTTGAAGAAAACCTCCTCCATCTTGTTAACAGCATCTCTATACTCACTCTTAGACCACGAGCTCAATTTCGAAACCCTAACCACCGCATCCGATCTTGAAGGTCAAGTGATGAATAGTAGTGTGAGGAGATGTGAGGAGATATGTGGAGCTTCGACACATGAGACATGGCGGAGAAATCTGTAGATTTGGTGCTCGAGTAAAAAGCTACCGTGTGAGTTCATGTAAAGGTTTAAGCGGCGATATTGTTTAAATTTTCCGGAAAATGAAAATTCAAAAACAATAGAGAGAGAAGAGTGTAACTTGGTCCCATAGCCCAATGATCACAATTCCCTCCCCAATCTAAAAATCCCAAGTTCAAAAAAAAAAAATATATGTAACTTGCAGGAAAGAAACAAGAGAAAGAAGAAGGGTGGGGGATGGTGTGAAGACCACACGTTAAAGCAACCTCATCTCGGCTTACTGGATCGCCACGTAGCGCTTTGTGCTGCTGCATGTCACGTTCACGTCGGTTTTGCTACCACTGCTCCGCATTTCCTCGACTCGACATAATAACACGTGATCCCAACATTTTTAATTTCTAATTTTGCTATTTGAAAAAACTTATAGGGATCTAATTCTAATTTTAAATAGAAAATTTAAAAATAAAATTTAAAAAAACCGTGAAATTTAAATTGTTTAAAAGATTGCAGAGAGATTGAGTTTAAGTTGTGTTTGATGCACGAGGGTTCAACAAAATTATGAGAAAAACGGAGTGTTTAGCCATCTTACACATTAGCCAGCAATGGAAGTGATCAGTGGAGATGGAGTTGGTGTAAACTTGAGCTTGAAATCAAAATAAGAGTGCAATCCGGAAATGGGGTTTACTCAAACTGAAGCCTCACAATAATTTAGATATTAATAATATACAAAACTTAATTTCATTTGTACCCTTCAATTATTGTTGATATCGACATCTCAAGTTAAAAGTGAGTATCGCAGTAGAAGTGTGGAGGGAAGGGGAAATTATTTTTTGTTTTTATAATATAATTCAATTAATTACTTTCTCGGCTATTTTTTTTTTCTTTTTTAATTTTTGGTACAACTGTGGCGGGGCAATTAACTACTAGAAGAAGTTGCCCAGGATGGCATGCAAAAGGGCATAGTCCAACGAGGAGGTGACAACAACTCGTGAACTCCATTGGCTACTGAATTAGCCCAAACGGCACTTTCTCGGCTAGTTGATAAGAGTGCAAACAAGGCTGTTCACGCTATAATTAGGCGAGCAATGTACGAAAATGACCCATTTTTTAAAAAAATTTTTTAAAAAAACCTGAGGGGGAAAATATTTCCCCAAATAACCCGTATTTGTCGCGGGTCGGACCCGCGACCGTATTTGTCGCGGGTTCAACCCGCGACAAAGCCACGTGTAGGCTGGGGAGGTTTCCGCGTCTTAGAAACGCGGAAACCTATTCCGCGTCTTGGAAACGCGGAAACCTATTCCGCGTCTTCCAAACGCGGAAACCCTACAGCAAACCCTATTCCGCGTTTTGTAAACGCGGAAACCCCACAAACACACGCCATTACCCCAACCCCATTCCCTCCCAAAAACGCACGCTATTCCCTCCAAAAAACGCACGCCATTCCCCCCTCCAAATTGTTTTAATCTCCCAATTGTATTACCCCTAATTATTTTAATTCGATTTTTGTAATTATATTTAATTTCGATTTTTGTAATTATATCTAATTTAGACAATCCAAAATTATGTATTATAATAATTAAAATAAATCAGGTTAGTTTGTCTTTATAATTTTATGAAAAATTATAAAATTAAAAAATAATTCTAAAAATTTTTAAAAATTAGAAAATAGTGACAAAAAATATAGGATACAAAATACATAATATATAACTAACGTTGTCGTCGCCTTCTTGTATCATAACGTCTAACATCTAAATCTGTCCTGATATATGTAGTGTCGTCTTGGAACGATAAACCCATATCTATTATGTATTTTGTATATTATGTATTTTGTATCCTATATTATATTAATAATAATTCGATTCATTTATATATGTTCATTTCTCGGATTTTATTTGTTTCGTTTCTCCTTTTTGTTTTATAAGAAATTAGTTTTTTTTTTTTTTCAAATTGTTATTTTACTTTAACTGTTTAGATAATACACATATATCATAGTTTTTTTTTTTCATTCTCTATTTTAAAACTCTATTGATTTTGATTATTTATGCAAGATGATATTATTTTTATATTAAATTAATCAAAAATGAAAAATAATATATTAAAATATAATGAATCATAACATATAATTTTTAGATACTAATACTAATATTTTGTAATGTTACAATTTTTTTCAATTATGAGAATTTTTTGTCACTATTTTCTAATTTTTAAAAATTTTTAGAATTATTTTTTAATTTTATAATTTTTCATAAAATTATAAAGACAAACTAACCTGATTTATTTTAATTATTATAATACATAATTTTGGATCGTCTAAATTAGATATAATTACAAAAATCGAAATTAAATATAATTACAAAAATCGAATTAAAATAATTAGGGGGTAATACAATTGGGAGATTAAAACAATTTGGAGGGGGGAATGGTGTGCGTTTTTTGGAGGGAATGGCGTGCGTTTTTGGGAGGGAATGGGGTTGGGGTAATGGCGTGTGTTCGTGGGGTTTCCGCGTTTGCAAAACGCGGAATAGGGTTTGCGGTAGGGTTTCCGCGTTTGGAAGACGCGGAATAGGGTTTTCGCGTTTCGAAGACGCGGAATGCCTATTCCGCGTTTCCAAGACGCGGAAACCTCCCCAGCTTACACGTGGCTTTGTCGCGGGTTGAACCCGCGACAAATATGGTTGCGGGTCCAACACGCGACAAATACGGGTTATTTGGGGAAATATTTTCCCTCTCAGGTTTTTTTAAAAAATTTTTTTAAAAAATGGGTCATTTTCGTACATTGCTCATAATTAGGCACTTCATTTATTTATTTAATTATTTTTCTTTTAATTTGGAAAAAATGCATTTTCATGAGCAATTTTACAAATTAAGTTAAAAAGGAAAAAAATAATATAATTGATTGGCGGGGGCGAATTGGAGAGAGAGAGAGAGAAGAGAGAGAGAAGCAGCGACGAATTGGGAGAGAGAGAGAAGCAGCGACGAATTGGGTGGGAGGGAGAGGGATTTCCCTTCTTGTCAGATTTGGGTCGGAGGAGTAGGAATCGGACTTCATTTTCGTCTCTGACTTCCAAACGACTACCCACCTTTGTTTCCAAAAACATCACACCTCAAACCCGCGTAGTACACCATAGTTTCTTCTCCTCTGCTCTCCTCTCCTCACATACCAAACCCCTCTCTTCCTCCGTCTAAATCTTCGGTCCCCTGTTTTGGGGTAGGAGAAGAAATATCATTTTAGCAAATAACATCCAAAAAAAAAAAAAAAAATCAGAAAAGGATAAAGGGAAAGAATGCAGCGAAATCAAGAAAATCATAGATCAACAAGATCGACGAAGCCGACAACCATACACGGCTTCGCTCAGTCCGGCGATCTTCTCTCTTTCCAAAAGTTGCTTCGTGACAACCCATCTCTTCTCAACGATCGTAACCCTGTTGTAAGTTCTCTCTCCCTCTCTCTCTCTCTCTCACGGAAAGATCTTTATGAGATTTGATTCTCGTTCTTCTTCGTGTTCTTCTTTCTGGGTATCAATTCTTTGGTGTAAAGATTTTGAATTTTTGCTTCCTTGTACTTTTTCTAACATGTTTACCTATAATGTTGCTCTTGAAATTCATGGTAAGACTTAGAAATGCCCAGATCTTGGTTTTACATGTGATTTAGATTAAGACAGAGAATTACTAGATCCCCTTGGAGGAGTACAATGAAAATGTAAATTAGGTTTGAGTCTGCTATTGAGCGTCAAACCCTATTTATATTTTTGGAGTATCTTATATTTATAGGTTTATTAGCATTCCTGTTTGTGTTTTTGATGGATATAAACTCAGAATCATGTGCACAGAAGAGTGAAATTTGAAGCCATTGTTAATGGGGTCGTAGAGTATTTGATTTTCCCATGATAATGGGGAATTTGAAAGACCCTTTTTCCTAAACAAACAAACATGGGAGGCAGTTGCTTGGACTGTGTTTTGATGAGCTCAATGTTATTTAATCAAGGAGAAATGTCTCGCCATTTGGTCCCAACTGCGTAGACAGGAAGTAATCTGTTTCAGTAACAGGGTGCTAGTGGAACTGCTGGCTATGCATGATTGAGAAAACACCAAAATTTGTTGTTTGTTATGTGCGTAATGCATTGATAACTTGCTACTTATGGGCAACTAGATGTTCAGGCCTATTTTAACATTTTCCCAAATTTTGGCTTCAAATGCAGATGGCGCAGACACCCCTTCATGTTTCTGCAGGTTACAACAAGGTTGAGATTGTTAAATATTTGCTTGATTGGCAAGGATCAGAAAAAGTTGAATTGGAAGCCAAAAATATGGTACATTAAATTTTCTGTTATACTAGTGTTTTTAATTTTGTTGTTCTTTAAAAGTCGGTCTAATCAATAAAGTAACTTGTAATTATGCCGAGTTTTGCAGTATGGAGAAACTCCTTTGCACATGGCTGCAAAGAATGGTTGCAGTGAAGCAGCACGGTTACTCCTTGCTCGTGGTGCATTTATTGAAGCCAAAGCAAATGTATGTTTCTTACCATTGCAGCATCATGTTTCAACTGAATCTGAAACTTCCCAGGAGTCTCAGGTTCCTTGTTTTTGACTTTTACCTATCGTGATTGTGCAGAATGGAATGACACCATTGCACCTTGCTGTTTGGTTCTCACTCCGATCTGAAGACTGTTCAACTGTGAAGACATTGCTGGAATACAATGCTGATTGCAGTGCCAAAGATGATGTATTGCTGATTTGATATGTTTCTTATGATACAAGTACAATGTAATGTTACAGCTAAGTAATTAATGAGTTCTTTTAATTGCAGGAGGGCATGACTCCACTAAATCATCTTTCACTAGGCCCTGGAAATGAGAAGTTGCGAAACCTTCTAAATAAGCATCTTGAACAGCAAAGGAAACAGAAGGCCCTTGAAGCATGCAGTGAAACACAAGGTAAGATGGATGAACTAGAACGGGCAATATCAAATGTTGTGGGATTGCATGAGCTTAAGACACAACTGAGGAAATGGGCAAGGGGTATGCTTTTGGATGAGAGGCGCAGGGCCCTGGGTCTGAAAATCGGCAATCGAAGACCTCCTCATATGGCGTTCATGGGCAACCCTGGAACAGGTAATCAGGAAGCAAGTTCTAATCATTGGGCTACATTTCTTCATGCCTTTTGCATCCATATTTAAATTTCTTCTCTCCCCCCTCCCTCAAAAAAAAAAATCACGCCATACTATCTGCTATTTCTTGTAAAGTTACTTTTCTTGTAAAAGCTCCTTACGTCTTGAAAATCAAGAATATGTATGCCGAGCTTGCTCAAGATCTTGTTAGCCATCATTTGAAGGATCTTTTCCTTTGTCTTGAGTCTTATCAGAAAAAAGATTATAAAATTGAGATGCAAGTGCAACAGATTGATGCAATGCTAGTTTTCTTTCATCAAAAGCATTTAGACAAGTCCAAATTATGATTATGAAATTCTTCTATCAAAGGAAAAGTATTCTATTTGACTCCTTTCAAATCTTTTATCTCACTTGTAATTAATTAAGGTTGAATCATATACAGGTAAAACTATGGTAGCTCGGATTCTTGGAAAATTGCTACATATGGTGGGAATTCTTCCTACTGACAAAGTGACTGAGGTACAACGTACTGATTTAGTTGGGGAATTTGTTGGTCATACAGGGCCAAAGACAAGGAAAAAGGTATGCTACATAGCTTTTCACAGTTTTATGTATCTGTCTAATTGCAATTTTGACAAACCAAGTCGCAACATCTTGGCAGATAAAGGAAGCGGAGGGAGGAATCCTCTTTGTGGATGAAGCTTATCGGTTGATTCCCATGCAGAAGGCAGACGATAAGGACTATGGCTTAGAAGCCTTAGAGGAGATCATGTCTGTCATGGACAGTGGGAAAATTGTGGTCATATTTGCTGGTTACAAGGAGCCCATGAGGCGTGTAATCTCTTCCAATGAAGGCTTTTGTAGAAGGGTAACAAAATTTTTCTACTTTGATGATTTCAGCGCAGAGGAATTAGCCTTGATCCTGCATCGGAAGATGAATAATCAGGTTGAAGATAGCTTGTTGTATGGATTTAAGCTGCATTCATCCTGTACCATTGAAGCTGTATCAAAACTGATAGAAAAAGAGATGACAGAAAAGCAGCGTAAGGAGATGAATGGAGGTTTGATTGATCCAATGCTGGTTAATGCCAGAGAAAACTTAGATCTTAGGCTTAGTTTTGATTGTGTGAGTGAGGATGAACTTCTTACGATTACCTTAGAAGATTTGGAAGCTGGTATTCGATTGTTAGTACGGGAAGGTCATGCCAAGGGTTGAAGGAAATGTT
Organism: Dillenia suffruticosa; assembly: GCA_033439265.1. Lineage (NCBI taxonomy): Eukaryota > Viridiplantae > Streptophyta > Magnoliopsida > Dilleniales > Dilleniaceae > Dillenia > Dillenia suffruticosa. Next base: position 21,888,575 of record JAVTVX010000035.1, read on the forward strand.
CTCTTGGCATTTTGGGATGGAATCATTTGAACAGAAACTATTCTTATACATGTATTCTTCAGGATGCAACATGGCCAAAGAGTCAACTGGGCATGCAATGCAGTTGCAATCGAAGGACTTTAGAAGATTATTCTTTTAATAAATTTTAATAATTGAACCTTTCTGTTGTTTTTCTTGTGCCATTGGCGCAAGCAGCAATGTATGTCAACGCCGTTTTTGAGAGGTTAGATTATACTAGTTGGGCATTTCTTGTTTAGATTCTCACGGCATGGAGGGGTTTTGTTGGTTTGGGTTGAAATTCATGCCAGTGTTTTGCTTTGGTATATTGGTTGATGTGAAGGGAGGAATTGTAACGTGTATTTGAAATTTGCCTATTGAGTATTAAATTGGAAATTTTTGTGGTAGAGATAATGTCATGCGTCGACATTGTTAGAAAATTTTTAGTATTTTGTATGGAGAGTTATCATGATGCATGCTCCATTTACATCCAAACAATTATACGTCTCTGAATATTATGTTAAATGCAAAATCCTTCGTGATTCTCATGATAAACCATAATTTTCTTGAACATGACAAGAGATGAATATATTAATATTATTATTTTTTTAAAAAAATTCTTTTTATTTTATGTTCATCTTATAAATTTAATCACTGCTTTTTAAATATATACTAATAAATTTATCTGAGTGTATAAAATCATATACATTATAAATACAGATTTAAGGAATGCATAAACGCTATGTTATAAAAAAACTCACCGTGAAAGGTGAAAATTGGATTTATATTTAAAACGGGGAGAAAGGGAGATTAAATAAAAAAATTATATTTATTGCAAATTTAACATTTCTAATTATCCAAAAGGAAAAAAAAAAAAAAAAAAAAGTGAGTTACAGTCAAGACTATTGTTGCGTGCAAGCGAAAATTCAGATTAATAATTTTTATTATTTTTTTAATAATAATAAAAACTATATAAAACACAACAGCCGTAAACTGGCACTAGCCCACTTCCATTAAAAAACCAGAACCAGAGTAGCCTAAAATCTCTCCGGGCTCTGGATCTCCCTCTCTCTCTACTCTCTACGTCCCTCTCTCTCTAAAGAAGTATGGTGGGTAGTTCATTATCCATTCTATCATCCACAACCACATCTTCAATTCACTCCAATTCCACCACCAAAGACGCTTCACTTTCCACACCTAGAATTTTCAATTTCAATTCCTCAACTACTTTTCCCAACCCCACTAAATTTCTCCGAATTAGGGCTTCTTCTTTGACGAAGCAAGTTGGGGAGGATGGGTCGGCGGAGCAGTTTCTGCAGAACAATTCAATTGCTGATTTCATGAGATTCAAAAGAGGAATCGATGATAGAAGAGGAAGTGGGGAGTTACAGACTGCTGTTGTTAGCTATAGAAAACGCTTTCCTTGGTTTCTTCTTCAACCTTTTCTTCAGGTTCTGGGTTTTCATTCTGTTTCTGATTTTCGTTCTTGGTTTGGCACTTCTAACTTGGTTTCTAATCTGGGTTTGTTCTTAATTTTCTTAATGGTTTGGTTCGTTTAATTGGACATTTCGCTAAGATGTTTTGCGGTTGGTATTTTCGCAGGTTGATTTAGTTTCAACAATTCACATTGCAGATAAAGAGTATGTTTCCTTCGTAGTTATTCCTTTTCTTTTCTGAATTAGCTTCTGTATATGTAGCATGGGGACAAAGAGATAGGACGACACTTATAAAAATTTTACACTATTTCTAAGTTGCAAAAATGTCGTGTTTTCTCATGTCCAAAGGACATGTCTAACATGGTCTCGACATTGACGCATTCATTCTGGGAATTGTATATGCAACATAGGCTTCTATTGAGTATTGGTTTACAAGCGCTTCTGCAAGTGTTAGTTGTGTTGTTTCAACGCTTTTAAAAATGTTTCTCAACACTTTATAGTTTATGATTGTATTTATAATAGTGTAAATATTTATAACTTTGTTGTGTTACCGTGTGTGTGGTGTGTCGTCTCTTGTGAGCATGCCTGGGCTTCATAGTGTTAATATTATCATTTCGTCCAAAGGTTTTGGCCCAAATGGTTTTTATAAATGTTTCTACTACTTTTTGGGCTATGATGTTGATATTTGGATGCTGTAAGACCATTTGGAACTGGTCTAATAAAGGGCATTTGCACGTGGGATCAAACTCATCTAATCCAATTCCTAAGCTATATCTATGACTTGATGCAAGTATAGATTTTTTTTTCAAAATCATATATGATATCGGTGTTCTTACTTCTTATGTAGCTCTTCTATTTGCTTTTGCACCGGGTGAGCCCTTCTATTTGCTTTTGCTACTTGAATCTCAACTTGGGTATAACCTTTGTGCAGGTACTTTGCTACCCTCCAAAAGGAACTTGAACACTATGATTGTGTTCTCTATGAGATGGTGGCAAGCAGGGAGAGTTTAGAGAATAGAAGAAACCCTGGTGCTACTAAAAGACTTAAAGGTTCTCGATCACGAGGTTTCAACATTCTTGGATGCATTCAAAAACAGATGGCACAAATTCTTACGCTCCATTTCCAATTAGACTGTCTTGACTACCAAGCTGAGAATTGGTATCATGCAGATCTTGATTTTGAGACCTTCAAGATACTCCAGGTTTTACTCTCTGACCTTAGCAAAAGTTTTTATAATGTTCAATATGCACTCTAGAGATGTTATCGACTATTTGGCCAAATTCTTAAATTTTTTTAATTTCTTTTTTGGTTGAAGGTGGGGTCTGGTAGGGAGTTTTTGAATGCTGTGGGCTCAAGATGATAGTGATTATTTTGACAAAACTGATGGAGTCATCTGTTGCATCTGCATTTATCTAGGTTTCATGCTTCATCGAATTCATACCAAAATTAGTTTGAGGCTGTGTAGCATGGACACGAATATGGATGCAGACATGTTCGAGACTAGTAACCCGACGAAGTTACAAAAATTTCACGCTATTCCAATTAACAAAATATCATATTATGCCCATAATATTTTTCGACACGAACACGACACTTACAAGAGTATTTCTAGACGTGTGTAATATAGGTTTAAGGACACTGCTATGTGTACAAAGTTCGTTGACATGAGTTCCTGTCTTATTCCATCCTTTCAGCTTGAAAAAGGTGAAAGCTTTTTCACCTTTGCTAGAGATATGACTCTCAAATCAACAAAAGCAATGGTGCAACCAGCTTCAATTCAAGAGGACCTTGGTCCTTGGAGATCTAAGCTTCTATGGGCTTCCCGTGTGCTGCCTATGCCACTTGTTGGGCTTGTTATAATTGGAAGTGTTTGTGCTGATGTGGGAAGTCAGGCGTCAGAATTTCCAGAACTAGAAGCCTTGTCTAGACTTGATTTTGGTGCTGCTATGAAGGTCTTCCTGGCAAAGCGACTGACATCTGAGTAAGTATTTGTGATCCAGTTGAGAATCATGCCTCCACCATGCAAGGTTCAAGAGTGTGGTATCACTGTATGGTTTTTGACAAAGTGGTCTTATTTATGAAGGTTCACACAAGTGACAGCAGATGTGGAGAGATCCGTAATCATTAATGAGAGGAACAGGGCTGCAGTTGAGGCACTTAAAAGAGCAATTGAGGAAGGGCACAACCAAATTGCAATCCTTTATGGTGGTGGACACATGCCAGACTTAGGAAGACGATTGAGAGAGGAATTTGACATGATGCCATCTAGAGTGCAGTGGATAACAGCATGGTCTATCCAGAAAAGGGACGTGAAAAGTAGTTCCCTGCCATTTCTGAAAACAATGGCTAAAATCTCAGGTTGGCAGCTAAACCGGTACCAGACTCTAGCGTTACTCATCTTCTCCACAATTCTTGCGTTGGATCTCTGGTTTTGGGAACTGTTTTTTGGCACTGCCGCTAACTGGATCTCCAATGCTGCTTCAGAAGCTTTACAATACATAGCTGATAGCTCACACATGATTTAAAAGTTATATTAGGTAATTATTTGGATTAACGTGGATGAAGTTGGTAAATATAGGCGTGTGTAAATAATGTACCCTCTTCTTACTAACAAATGGTCAAGTGCTAGAGCCATTTAATTAATTGCAAATCATTGGTCTCTCAACTTGTCTCTTTGGTGCCATATCTGATGCGGTATCTGATCAAGCTATATGCTTGTCAGTACAACCAGACTTTAATGTTTCAGTCCTCGCATGATATTTGTGCTTATGATTATAATGGCAAAATTGTGCATCAGGCAGCTTATCAATACACAAACACAAAATCTTCCATCAAGAAAAAGAAGTCATCTTTGGAATGGCACGGGGCTCCTTTGCCATTGTAGATGGCACATGGAGGAGATATCCTGTGAGATGCATTTTACCATAAGCAGGGGAACAAACACAAATGTTTGGATGCCTTTGGACTCGAGATAACAGGCAAGGGAAGTTATGGAGTAGAGCAAGACTAGATGAACATCAAATGCAGATTAAAGGAGGAAGCAAACAAAAGGTAGCTCATGACATAAGAAAAACCTTGCAACTGCTTTACATCCTGATTGAAGCTGCACCCTCATACAGTCACATCAGTTCCTGGTATGCGGATTTTGGTGTAGCACAGAATAAACAGTGGCATGGTACAATGTCATTCAATCCCAATTCCAGCAGCATAAGAAAAAAATTGAAAAACCATTGCTTTTGGAGAGACGGGAGTCGTGCATAAATTTAGACCTTATACCGCTCATTGTGTCCAACCTTCTCATGACCTCTCGTGAGGAGAAATGCAAAATTAAAGGGAATAAAAAACTCAAAAGCAAAGAGTAGGGTATCAACAATTACTAGTTAAAAACATGTCAGACTCTTCAACCCTTCTAGTGCTGGGCAATTGTTAGGCAACTCAGAAGCATTCCAACCAAAATCATGACAAATAGCATGCCAGCATAAAACTGCAATTGTCCAACACTTGAAAATGCCAAAAAGGAATTACACACATAAGATTCAATTTGATAGTCTCAAAATCTGATTGCAACAAAACATTGTGCTGTTTCCACCTCCATAGCCCTAGAGTATTAGACATACATGAAACTGAATGCGCTCAACAGATGAAATATACGCACTGAGATTAGAACAGCTAAAACTCCAAAGCAAACTACAAAATCTTGAATGTGGCCCAACTTGTTCAGAATTTAAGAAGATGCTGCTGCTCCCTTCTTCCTTGGAGCTGCCTGAGTGCCTGATCAAAAGAACAATTTCCATTTTAGTTCTGAAAAATATCATGTAAATCATCTCATATGCAAATTGGAACCTAGTGAACTCTACAAGAAGCATAAAATTCACTTCTTTGTTTAACAAAGGGTGGATGGAGCTACTCACAAGGCTACCTGTGTGGGTGTTACCATAAGGTCCTCCAATGGATTGTGGAATACCTAGTTTTAGCTGTAGTTACCACATATTAGGTGAATCACCCACCCTAACCCTCATGAAAGTAACACGGGTGCAACATTCATCCAGTGTCCAATGCCACAAAGTGAATAGGATTTTAATTACCACAATTTGGGTGCTTGAAAAAGATTGTAGTAGAACATGTGGCGTTTCCAAATGCCACAAAAGTGAAGAGAACCATAAATGAAGTCACAACCCTTTTGGAACCAAATGAATTCCACAAAGGTGCAGTGTTCAATTTATCTCCACATACCGTAGGGATTTGTAAATCATCAAAAGACACAAGGGGATATCTCACTAAAAACTTTGAGAGCCTGTGGATCCCAAGCAATTACTTTATAATTATTAATAATCAACAATCTCTGAAAGTGAATTCCAAGAGTTTTGGTGTTTTTAGAAGTGGAATTCAAAAAAATTCCACATCATTAATCTTTGTTTTCCAAACAAAAGGATTCATTTAAAAATGTAATCGATCATCAGCTTCAATTCATTTGGTTCCAAACACAGACCTATAGTTACTAAGTTTCACAAAATTTCTTGTATAGCTCAAATAAATTCCACATAATATTTCATTTCAAGCTAAAAATAGTTCACGTATGAATGAGATGAATTTAACGAAAATGAACAGATCAAAACATAAATGCAAAATTAAAAGAAAAAAAAAGTTAACAAAACGAATTGAAGATGAAAATTTATACCTTCTCTGAAGTTACTCTTGAATCTGACAGCAACATGACGGAGATACCTCATCCTTCCAGTTCCGGTCGTCTTCCTCCTAATCGCCTTCACGCTCCAGTTATCTGATTTCATCATAACACACAACAACAACATCAAAAATCACACGAACAGAGGGGGGAGAGAGAGAGAGAGGTAGAGAGAGATTACATTTTCGGATGCGGGCGGAAGGATAACCGCAAGCACCGCAACGACTCTTCTGGAGATGAAAGCTGCGACGGCCACAGCGAACGCAGAGAGTGTGAGTCTTGTTTCTTCTCTTACCGAAACTTCCTGTTCCTTTTCCCTATATCACAATCATCAGATCCATCACATACAAGATCGATTTAGAAATTAAGATTCCGAGGGAGAAAGAGAGGAACCATTTTCGCGCGGTTGCGGAGAGAAACCCTAGCTTCGTCGGCTCCTCTGGGAAGCTTAGGTCTATGAGCTTTGTGGTTTTATCACTAGGGTTTGAAGAGTCGCAATGACCTTGAAACGGCGCGTTTTATTATATTTGTTATTTCGGTCAGCAGTTTCTGTTTCTTGATTCTTGACTCCGTTCGCAGCGGTTAAGTTACGGGGCCAAGCAGAACTGCCTCCCAAATTTTGAAAAACAAAAAAAAGTATATATGTATTTAGTTGTAATTTAGTAAATGCTATTAAAAAATTTAAAAATAATGTAAAAAACTTTTAAATACGGTTCATTTCTTTAAAATTAAAACCCTTATTTCGTTTGCCCCTATTTCTTGTATTATATATATATATATATTTTTTTTTTTTCTTTTTTGATATAAATATCTTACATTGTTTCACTATATTGGGTTAATCAAACTCAGTAATGTAGGATTGACTTAGTTATTCTTCATCTGTGTTAACAAATAGATTTAATGAAAATTAGATTATTCACTCAATCTGTATTAATAAGTAGATTTAATAAAAGCCCGATCATTCACTCAACGTGGTTATAATTTAATGGGTTCAACTTGTTTAAACTTAATATATCATCTAAATTGAATTTGAGAAACCACCACCACCACCACCACCACCACCACCACCTCCTTCTCCTCCTCCTCCTCCTCCTCCTCCTCATTCTTCTTCTGTTTTTTTTTTGTGATTTCACTACCGATATCTAGATTTTACCCGATTAATCTAATTCAAACACTACAAAATTTATTTTAGAAGTTAATTCTCTCAAATTCTTTTTTACCGTTCCCAAAATTCTTCTCCTCTGTTTAATACTCAACCTCAACCCCTTTAGACCTATATTTGCTAGGCCCAAAATAGGCGCTAGATACTGCTTTGTTACTGGGCCTAGACCCAAATTGAGGGCCTGTGGTCATTTGGTTTTTTACAAGATTTGATCCCGGCTTCTGTTCATTCAACGTATTTCAAAGCTAAATCTGATTTTTGTGGGTCTAGATAGGTTCAGATAAACCGACTGGTTATTTTGCTTGTAGTCAGACTAAATCAAGACCGATTCTCAAGTGATAAACCTTTCTTTTTTTAGCTTCTAACTTTAAGTGGGTAGAATTCTAACTCCGTTTGTGTCAATTTAGCTGCGAATGAGATAATGCTTTCCATCTAAAGATGATGAAGAAAAAGGAAGCATGTGTGCGAGAGAGATAGAGAGAGATTTGCAAACAAGGCAATGGATTTCAAAGGTACAATTTGGTTCTTTTGAATTCCCCTATTTTGTCCTCCACGAATGTCTAGATTTTTAGGCATCCAAGGCCACACGAAGGGTAAGCTTGCACAGGTATTTCAAGGGAGAGCCACCTATATACGTTTAATATTGAGATCGGAGGAGAAAAATATAAGGAGAAAAGAATAAAAAGAAATTCACATTTTCTCTCTGAGAGGATAAAAATAATTTAATTATTATTTTCTCTCTCTTCAAATTAAACTTGTATAAATTACCACTCTTCGAAAGAAAAAAAATAAGAATAAAAATAATTTAACCATTATTTTCTCTCTCTTCAAATTAAATCTGTACAAATTATCAGTCTCTAAAAGAAAATATCTTAATTTTCTCTCTCAAAAGAAATTGATATTTTCTCTCTCTACGATTTAGCATTTGTAATAATCTACTCATAATAACACACAAAATTATACTTGCATTTATAGGTATATTTTTACTAGCCCTTTTCAAAGTAATAATTATAAATATATAGAGTGCCTTCTCCCAAAGTGAAAGGCCTGAAAGAGAACCTCATAATTTTTAGGCCCTTTTAAACTTCTCTCACTTAGACACCAATGTGGTGTGTGTGGTGTTTTTTTTTTGCTTTTTTATTTTTAACCACAGTGAAGCTTCCATTCTTAACTAAATTCATAGCCGCAGTTATAAAAAAATCTCTATTATCCTTTTAGCAATTTACAATAATCCTTCTCAAGAGTTTTAATTCAAAGTTGTGTTATATTTTAACCTGATGGACATAAATGTGATCCACATTTGTCATCGGAGAGAGGGAGAGAAAGCAATGGAAGTCGAAAGCATTAAGGGTTTCAGTACCCAAAAAAAGAAACCATTAAGGGTTTAGTGCCCTTAAAGCTCTACAATTACCTACTCTCATTACATTGTTGTGGGGTCCTCTTTTTTCTGCTTTATTATTATTTTATAAGACAAAATATTATATAAAATAACCAAAAACATGTCTGAAGACGATAAAAAGAAGCCTACTGTAAGAGGAAGAACAGCAGAGGGAAGAGATTGTTGTGTGATCCTGTCCATTAGAATTTATCAAGACATTAACCACATTAGTTGCCTCATCCTCGCATAGACTATCATTCTTCTTATGCTCGTAGCTAGCTGTAAACTTGTTATATTTATCGATGGTTGTACATTAACTTCTTGCTTTATTTTCTATTTGGAAACAAGTATGTAAAGTTCATATATGTAAATTCCACACTTTATTTTTTAATTCTAAATAAAAAAAATTTTAAATTTAAAAATAAACTCCACAAAATATGTAAGGTTCATTGTATTGAAAAGCAAAGTGTTTTTTATTTTAGTCTGAATGTGCGAGCCATGTCCATAAGCCCGAAAATCAGAGTTGATCCAAGAATTTGTAACCTTTTGACCAAAATATTTGTGGTTAGGTGAACTACTAAAATTTTGTCATCTAAGCTTTGATGAGGGTTAAAATTAAGGAAATACCTCCCCCACCCCACCCCCCAACAAAGAAAACAGCAATTCTAAAGGGAACAGATTTTGTCAAATTTCGCATGGGATTCTTTGGTCATGGCTATTAGAGGAAGCCCTTCCGGCCAAATTGTCTCTCACTTTTTTTTTTTTTTTTGTATTATACCGATTGATATTTGAAATTATATTCCAACTAATCTGATTTGAGTGTTTGTTAAATCCATTTTAAGGGACAACTCTCTTATTATTATATTTTTCATTCGTAAATTTTGAATCCAAAATTTAATTAAAAAATCTAACATATTTATTCATTAAATTGATTCTCTATCGATTAAATTGAGCTCTCTCTCACGTACCATTTGTACTTTCTTAATGCGTAACCAATAGCACAATACTAAGTATGAATACAATATTAATTTTTAACCATGAACGATCCATTTTTCAAGGTAAATGGATGTGCATATACGTATTATTTGAAAGTTTCGGAAAAAATCATGATCGTAACTAAACTATTCTTTGTGGGAGAAAATTAAGGAGGGAAAGTTAAGATCGGATAACAATAAAGGATAAAGTCATCTATCCCTTATTTTCTATTCTCTAAAATTATTTTTATGATTATTATATAAAAAAAAATTAATAAATAGGTTATAACACTGTAAATAAAAATATTTGTCATGATGCTCGAATGAGTCACATCTATGGTGTCCTTTGAATAATTTTACTTTGTCTCCGTTTGCCTAAATTTACTTATATATTTATTTTATTTATAAATTTTTTAATTAAAATAAAGAAAAAAATAATAAAAAGTATAAGAAATATGAAACAAAAATGTTCTATAAAAGAATTCAAAATTACCATATGGTTATTAATTTTTTTTATATTAAAAATGTAAGCTAAATTCTCATCTGAACTTTTCCAAGGGGAACCGTCCGATGAACTTGTTCCATATTGCCAAGAAACTGAGCTGAACCCTTTTTCCCGATTCATACAAGTTTCATGAAAGCACCTACACTGTGTTGTGGATCCAAACAAAAACAGCATTTACTTCTCTGTTTGTACAGATACAAGACGCACATAGAAAATACCAAAACTGAAGGACTCTTTTTATTTTTCTTTTTGTGTTAATAAAAAGAGGAGAAAAAGCACAGGCTTCTTCTCGGGTCTGTGTTAAAAAAACTCACATGGATGCCACTGAGGTTGGATCACAGGAACCCAAAATTGGTGAAGAAGATGGAATTGTTCCTGAGAAGAGGGCTAGTCTCAACAAGTATGCTCTTGCTTGTGCTCTGTTGGCTTCCACAAACTCCGTTCTCTTAGGTTATGGTGAGTTCATCTTGTCTTAATCAACTCTCTCTCTCTCTCAACTTTAATATAGAAAAGAACCGTTCCAGTATGGAGTTTTTATATATCATCTGCTTCAAACCTGATGAATTTTAATTAAAAAAAAATACTCGTATCAATTCTAATTTTACTATTTGTTGCTTTGAGAGTAAAAATAAATAAATAAATAAATAAACACATATATATATAAAAGCGAAGGATCTGTTATAATTTTATAAAAAAAGTGTAGATTTGTAAATTGATATTCTATACAAAAGTCTGTAGGTCCAGCAAAGCTTAGAATTGAGCTCACAGCATTTTTGTTCCCAGTAGACTAATTCCATATTTTAGGCTTTAGCAAAGAAAATTTTCTTTAGAAGCGAGTAAATTAAGAATTTCAATTTGGACGAACTCAACCTTTTTTCCCATTGAGTTCGGATGGAAGCAAAAGGCAGGGAAAATGATACTTATTCCCCCCCTTTTCCTTTTTCGAATTTGTTATGTGCAGATATTGGGGTGATGAGTGGCGCAGTGTTGTACATTAAGGACAACCTCAAAATAACATCAATTGAAGAAGAGATCTTGGTGGGTTCATTAAATGTGTGTTCATTGGTAGGATCACTGGCCTCAGGCAAAACATCAGATTTGATCGGTAGGCGATACACCATAGTATTATCAGCAGCCACATTTTTCATAGGTGCACTTCTAATGGGGCTAGCACCTTCATATGCATTTCTCATGATGGGCCGTGTCATTGCTGGGATTGGGGTTGGCTACTCTCTCATGATTGCGCCCGTCTACACTGCAGAGCTCTCACCTGCCATGACTAGAGGCTTCCTCACTGCACTTCCTGAAGTGTTCATTAACATAGGAATTCTCCTAGGCTATGTTTTAAACTATGCATTGTCTGGTCTACCGGAACATATAAATTGGAGACTCATGTTGGGCATTGCAGCTGTTCCTGCTACTGCCATTGGATTTGGTGTGCTGGCTATGCCAGAGTCACCCCGGTGGCTTGTAATGCGAGGCAGGATAGATGAAGCGAAAAGAATTTTGATGAGAACTTCGGAAAGTGCTCAGGAAGCGGAGACAAGGCTCCAGGAGATAACCGGAGCTGCATTGGTTGAGGTTTCTGAAATTGGCAAATGGCACGGACAAGGAGCTTGGAAAGAGCTGTTGATTAGACCAACAGCACCTATTCGCCGGATTCTAATTGCAGCCCTTGGAATCAATTTCTTCATGCAAGCATCAGGCAATGACGCAGTTGTCTATTACTGTCCTGCAGTGTTCAAAGCTGCAGGCATTCACAAGAGGAAGCAGCTTGTTGGGGTCACTGTGATAATGGGAATTGCCAAGACATCTTTTGTTTTGATATCGGCTCTTTATCTAGATAAGTTTGGGAGGAGGCCTCTTTTGTTGTTGGGCACTTTTGGTATGACATTTTCATTAGCTGGGCTTGGGGTGGGCTCAAAATTCCTCGAGCATTCAGGTAGCAAGCCCACTTGGGTCATCGCGCTATGTATACTGGCTGTCTGTGCTGATGTCTCATTCTTTTCAATTGGGCTTGGGCCTATTACCTGGGTCTACTCATCCGAGATCTTCCCTTCAAGATTGCGGGCTCAGGGTTCAAGTCTTGCGGTGTCAGTGAACCGCTTGGTTAGTGGAGTTGTGGCGATGAGCTTTCTGAGCATATCAGAGAAGATCACATTTGGAGGAATGTTTTTTGTGCTTTCAGGGATTATGGCTTTAGGTACTGTTTTCTTTTTCTTCTTTTTGCCTGAAACAAAAGGTAAGAGTTTAGAAGAGATTGGGACACTGTTTGAGAATAAGAAAAGAGATGGTAGCAATGGTGGAAGGTATGTAGTTGACTGATGGTATTGGACATAATGTTTCTGAACTATAATGGCCTTTACCACAAAAGGGTGCCAAATGTTGTCTCCCCTTTGAGACTCGTTATACATATTATGTTGCTACGCCAAAGTTGATTTTGAACTGGTGCGCCTGGCCTTTTTTTTTTTTTTGAAAAATTTTAAATAATCCTATTATACTTTATTTATCATATATGAGACATATTTATCAAAAATCGAGATTTTCTATAGATCGGGGGAATTTTTGTCATTGACCGATTCAGTTTATCCTAAATGGATTTTGTTTACCATTACGATACTGAACTATAAAAATTGGTTACAGTACTATAGAATTTTGCCCCCTTTTGTGCTGTGCAAGATTGGCAGCTTCTTCCCTCTTATGTGGTTCATTTTCTTGGCAACTTGTGACTTTAAAACTCACTAGAACCTCACGTAATTCACTTTCTCTCTCTATCTCTCTCTCTCTCTCTCTCTCTCTCTCTCTCTCATTGACTATATAGTTATTTTTATGGGCATCACCATAACAGGTCTCACTCCTCTGTTATGTCTACTTGAGCCATATGAAACATTAGTTTGCTGCAAATGGGGCCATCAAGAATTGGTGGTCAAACTCTCATCGTGAAATATCTCCGTTCTTGGTTGCAAACAGAATCCCTAGAATAGGACAGTGGTAGTTGATAGCCTGAGAGAGTGAAAATTGTTCTGCAAATCCCAAGCAATGTTCATGACTCGATCAATCTTGGGTCCCAAGTTTTGTGTGGAAGTGGCCAATCTATCTGGATTCAAAGTCAGTTGAATGCTCTTAAAACAAGAAATGAATCACAGGCGTCCATTTGAAGTCACGCCAAAGAAGTAGAAAGTCATCTGTATCTTACAGAAGAAGATTTAAAAAAAAAAAAAAAAAAAAGTTGAACAAAAATTAAAAATATCAAATATCAAAGTAAATTGAAAGTCCCAACCTGGGCCACGTTGCTACAATCTTGTCTAAACTAAAATTTTATCAATTGACAAATTGCCTAATGTTTTACACTTTGATTCCATGTTCTTTGTTTGTTATTTTACTATTATTCTCGTGCAATTAAAATATCAATTAATTAGTATTGCTAGAAACTATGATTTCTATTGGACAGTTATATGGTTACCCTTACCTCCATCACATAAGACAATCTCACATTAAAAGTTGCTCAAATCTTACCTAATCCAAAAGTCATCTCTCTCTCTCTCTCTCTCCGAGTAGACAGACATATGCACAGGGTAGGGTTTGAATTTTTCAGAGCCAAATTTTTGTGATCATAATCAAGGCATCAAAAACAAGCAATAGTGGGTCAGGAAATATGCGTCAAGGACAGTAAGTATCTTCTTGTCACAGAGCAATCTTGCGCTTAAAAAAGTTGCATCCAACTATCAAAAACTGTCTGTTAGCTTTTGTTACCACTTCTTGAGTGAAGGGAGAAGCTCTCTTGTATGTTTTTGTTTACTTGGAAGCTTCTTAAACATCAAGATACTCTCTTTTAAAGGGAGAGATTTTGAAAATGTGATTTTTAGGAAATGGGTAAGGCTCCTAAAAGTAGGAATTGAAGTTCCTTTGCATGTAAAAACAAAGCCTAAAGACCCTTCATTTTTGTCTTTTAACTAATGTTCCGGTTCGAAGAGGACATGAACTAATCAACAAGGGGCCCTTCCATTTCAAGTGAAATCGATGGGAAATAGTTGAAATTGTAACACGAAAAAGGAGACATTATAATATATATAAATAGATCATTATCAAACATGGGTAAGATGACAATATTGCCTTTGTCCTTCCCTCTTTTCTCACATTTCAAAATCTCTCGTTTATTATATATTAATCTGTCAAAAAAATATAGTTCGCACATTGACATTGGTCAAGCACCCTAGCCTTTATAGAGAGTAAAGTCAGAAGCAAGAGAAATTAATTTAAAATCTTCGAAACCTATTGCCAACGAGCTATAGCTAAACTTATACCAGTCCCCTTCTCCTGTCCAAAGGTCTCGATTTCAATTTTCTATGGTATACCATAAAAAAAAAAAAAAAAAATCAAAACCTATTGCCAGTATCTACTGGACATACCAACTAATGAGGAAAAACATAGTGAGAGAGAGAAAGAAATTGACGAGGAAACATTGTGATTTTTCATAGATGTTACACATTGATATTTCATTACAATGGTTGCTTTTGCTCGCTTCATCCTGCATTAGCGTGGCATTCAAAAGAAATTGTAATATGATCTACCTGAAAAATACAACAATTTCATAGTCATTTCCATCTGGTCCACACTAGGTCCCAACTTCTTCTTCTTTTTTTTTTTTCTTTTTTTTTTATATTTTAAATTCTATTGCTCATTGTTGATATATATATTGGTTAACACACTTCCTAACCCCACATACTTATACATCACATATCTAATATCAACCTGAAAAACTATATAATAGACAAAAAAAAAAAAAATCAAAGAGCAACAACTTAAAGTTTAACATAATCAGATAAAAAATTATTATTCACAATAGTATACAAAATTATTTTTAATACTTATCAAAATATATTGAATATGTTACGAATTTTTCTTTTCATATATTTTCAATCCAAATTTTAAAAAGCATTTTGAACTTGAGCAAATCATCACATTTGATCTGTCAACCTTTTAAAATAAGACTTGCTACCTTCTAAAATTTTAGTACAAAATCTATTTACTTTTCCATAGATCGATAAGAAGCCATACAACTTCTTAATTGAAGCACAGAGATATCCTTCATCCAAGCCCATTTTGGAATTTAAATTGTGAGACTTTAATTGACATGGGTCCCAACATCACTGTTCTTACCAAATGGAAATGGTAGACGAGGCTTTTACACAAGAACCAAATATAGAACATCCCGACTTTTGCAGCATCATGTGTAGGTATCTCCACCACGTACCAAAATTAACACTATTTATCTTGCAGGGATGTGATCCAATAGTACCCTTTCTTTTAAGGTATTGATGTGGTCCAATTGGTATGGTACTTCATTGTAATGTACACCAATTAGGTCAAATATGACAAATTAGGTCAAAATACCAGGCACTGCAACTTTTGCTAATACATAGGAAAACTATATAAGAACCGTCCAAAATTAGTACTAATGTTGAAAGATTTAAAAAATATTTATTTAAATGTTTAGCACGTCCCATAAACTAATTCGGGTGATTAGAACTTTTAATTCAGTAGTAAATGATTTTTGTAAGAGTGGGAGTTTATGGGTAGGAAAAAAAAATATTCTTAACTATGTTGTTTTATCACTATTACAAAAAAAAGGTTAAAATTTTGGGACTTCATGCCCACAAAAATGATGGGTAATTGAGATTTGGGAAGTGTTTGGGATCAGCTCTGTGGAGAAAAAACTCTCTTTAAGAAATGTTGACATTGCTTATAAAACTATAATATTTTTTTTATGATCTTCTAATTTTTATTATCAACTTATGAATTTATTTCAAAACCTTTTATAATTTAGGTATTTTTTAAAAAAACATTCTCATATAGGATTTTTTTTTTTATGCATAAGAACGATTATTAATTAGCATGTTATAATAAAAATGGATTCCAAAGTGATAAACATAAACAATAACCTTAAAAAATGCAAAATCATAGGAGAGCATGACTTAAATAATGAGAACATCTTTGTGTATATGTTTCGAGGGTATTAAAAAGGTCGTTTGCCATTAACGCATTGTTTTTCTTATTCGAGACAAAAGAGGACGAAAACAGCAAAAAGGCATCAACAGATTCTCTCACCCTTTTAAATGGTAGAAGAAAGACAACATCATCAATCACCAAACATAAATTCTCTCTCTCTCTCTCTCTCTCTCTCTCTCTCTCTTTCTCACATGTCTTCTTCATCTCCTTCTTCTTCGTCCATGGAAAACAAATTCAAACTCAAACTCTCCCGCATGTTCAAATCCTCATTCGGGTCATGCAAAACCCGAATAACCGATGTTATCGAACAACAACCTGTTTTTATCTCCCAAACCCAAATTCAAGAACCGCTTTCTCCTCCTCCTCCTCCTCCTCCTCCTCCTCCTCTAAAACAGCGACCCAGCTTCGCGTCTTTATGCAAACCTAGATCCTCTGTTTTTGCTTACCAAATGTTCGACCAAAACTGCATTCGTCGCAGAAACTACAATTTTGATGGACAAAAATGCCCTCCTGCTTCCCCAATATCTCCTCTCAACGACTACTACTACTCAAAAATTCAAAAGTACAGCAAAAAACAAAGCAAGGCCAAAACCCATTCGAGAAAACAGAGGAAAAACCACATTTTGAATTCGAACAACGGTTGGTTTAGCAGTGAAGAAGAATTGGAAGAAGAAGAAGAAGATGAGACGGAAACCTTATTCTCGTCAAAGAATTTTTCTTCAGATTCGTCTGAATCATTTCGACGGAAAAAGAAGAGCTCTCGCCGGAGACCACCAAGACATCGCCGGAGAAGAGTGAGGAGTGAAGTTTCCGATATGAGGGTTTCTCCGTTTGAGGTTAGAAATGGGAAAGTGAAAGATAGCTTCGCTGTTATGAAGAGATCGAGTGATCCGTACAATGATTTTAGGACGTCAATGGTGGAGATGATAATAGAGAAGCAAATATTTGCAGCGAAGGATTTGGAACAGCTTTTGCAGTGTTTTCTTTCTCTGAATTCTGCGAATCATCATCGGATTATTGTGGAAGTCTTTACTGAGATTTGGGAAGCTCTGTTTTCTAACTGGTCTTAAAAAAAAAAAAAAGTGAACAAAAAAATTGTCTTTTCTTAATTGTGTTTAGTTTTAGGATTTAGTGTCTAACTTTTGTTTGTAGAAATGGGTTTTAAACATAACTCATGTTTCTGTTTCCTGTTAATCTTAATTTGACTTAGTTGATCTGATCCTTTAAGGTGAGTGCTCCATTTTTGCTTACAAATTCTCTGCTTTACTGCTGTTCATGTTTTTTTTCTTTTTATGATTCCACAAAGAGAAAAAGAAAATCTTTATCTAATTTGTGTGGTTAAATTAGCGATTACGTCGTTTGTTAAAATGGATTTTGACATAACTCATGTTTATGTTTTCTACTAATCTTAATTGGACTTAGTTGATCAAATAGTTTAGAAGCTCTGTTTGTTATGTTTATCAACATACTGTTTTGTGCTGTTCATGTCGTGTTTCGCCAGAAGAACCAGAGGATGAAGGAGAGTAAGAGAGGCTTGTTCCTCTTTTTGGCCTACTGGGTTTTTGATTTGATGACAGTATTCACTTTATTGATTCTATTGAAAAAGATTGGAGAGAGAGAGAGAGAGAGAGAGAGAGAGATAAGGACAAGGTGCTTTCTTTTGTTCCTTGTGGTCGATTTTTGATTCCATTTTCAGTTTGGAAGATCAAAATAGATGGGACTTTTGAAAGATGGAGATTGAAATCGAAGGGATGTTTTGTTTGATTCTAAACTTATTTCTTTGTTTATTAGCCGAATAAAAAAGTTATTACCCTATAATTTCTTGCTCCACCGACGTCTCATTATTATTATTATTATTATTATTATTATTATTATTTTTGTCTTCAACATTCTAATAATATATATATTTTCCAACATATAGAACTTTAATGTTATTAAGGTGCTATTTGTAGGAATTATTAGCTTATTCTCCCATTGATTAGACTGGGACATGATTGACTAAGGTTTATATGCTTTAGACTCCCTCAAATGTGTGCTTAGAACAATTTCTTTAAATCTATCTATTAGTTTACCTAATAGGTTTTTAATTTGATCAGGAAACAGTCGGTATAGTGAAATAATATATTAAATTAATTAATCAAATTTAAAATTCAAAACTTAAAAATGAAAAAAATTACAATAGGAAAATCATCTTCTAAATAGAGTTCCGTAAACGTTCAAATTAGATTAGTCAGAATATAGTTTTGATATCGGTAATAAAACAACCCCAAAAAAAAAAACAAAAAAAAAGCTCTTTAACTTGTACCGATATTCTTAGTTATTGATTCTCACATGACCAAAAACCTTGTTCAAGGAAATGCACTCCCATAAGTTATGAATATAAAATTAAATTGTTGGCATAAAATCATATTGGTCATGTTCCTCCAACACAATTTCAATAATTTACAAATTAATCTTAATACTTTTTATAAAAAAATAAAAATTTGATCTATGATAATTTGAATTAATAAAACTTCCCATTATCTAAATTTAATATAAAAACTTCATCATGGTGTGCCTCCATTATAGGTAGAACCATGGAACTTGGAAACATATTTTGTTGAGATAAACATTTTGTATTGTATAATATAATTCAAATTTAAATTGAATTGAAATTTTGTTTCATTAGAGGGGAAGTTGGAACATGGGAAAAAGGGCTACTTTCTACTAAAGTTACTTTATAGCTTTTATTTGTCAAAATTCCATTTTTTGGGGCCTTGAGTTCATACAACTTTTTCCTATAAATAATTCATTTGAAAAAAAAAAATAGTGTTTGATTTAAATAACCAATTCAAGTTGGGTAGACTTCCATTAATCACGCTGCTAATTTATTTAAAATAATATATTTTCTAGAACAAGTTTGAATTACCACAAAAATTGCTTGTTGGGTTATATGAAATGATTATCTAATTCCTCAAAATTCACTAAAGTACCTCTGAAAATTCTAATTTAATTAAGTTGACTATATCTAAAAATAGTGACTCGAATTCGAACTATCACATCTGGTAATCCACATGATCATGATCAATCGGCTAGAGAAAAACAATGTCAGTCCATAAGTTATGAAAAATAATTGTCTTGTGGCCTAAAGACAAGTCAGACAGACCCAAAATTTAAAATACAAATAAAAATTACTGCCTATAAAAGAAGACAAAAAGTTTAGGTACCCTTATTTTGTTTTTATCATTAATCTAGTACATTTGATTAACATAAGTTATTTGTTTTCATTATGAGAAGAACATTGATGATTTATTCATCAAATGGGCTAAAGATACCACATAAATTATTTATAATCATATTTTGATTAATTTGATTTGAGTTACTGTTAAATTTTCTATAAGAAAAATTTTCTTAACGTAGTTTTTTTTATTCCTAAAATTTAAACCCAAATATTGATTAAATAATTTAATATATTTTTTATTAAATCAATTATCTATCGAAAGAAACATTCAAAAAGGATGAATAAATAGAAAAATGAGACCTCTACCGTATAACGATTTAAAATACATTATGGTCGAAACTATGAAGCATATCATGTTGGCAAGAAGCATCGTTTGTTGTGCAAATATACAAAAAACAGATATTTCAAACGATTAGTATTACGATTCTAGAACTTTTGTTTTGATTTATATGGAAGATTTAGAATTACTTTTTTATTTCAAAGCTGCTTACTTTGCCTACATAAATTAGAAAAGTTTTTAAATTTGAATTTTATGAAAACTCCTTTATTAATCTCCAATTGAGATTGTTATTTTTCTTTATTTTATTTTATTATAATTATAATATCTTTGAATTAAATTATTTTTTGTGAAAAAAAAGGATTCTTTAAGTAGAGCTAAATTTCTCTATAAATAATACTAAGAGATTAATATTATATATTAATAATTTTTTAGGGTTGAAATCTTATCTGATCTCAATTTTTCAAACAAACCCATAGTTTTTCATATGTTTAACATTGAGATATAAGTGTAGTATGATCAAAATATTTAATATAAATACAATGTATTCATAATTTTAATAGATTTCCATCGAAGAAAAGAGAGACCAATGCTGATCATCATCATCATCATCATTAATTTTTTGGTATAACCATGAGAGCTTCTCACTGTGTGATATCCAATCTGGGTAACTTTAGTAGTATTAACCATTGTTAGATACATTGGTAAATGATCAAGTGCATAGAGAATAGACCATTTGGAAAATAAAAATGGCCCAAAATTTGCATCCATGCAAATCTTGTTTTTAAAATCCCACAACCGACGTTGCAAAGTAGCATTCAATTCAAACGTAGGTTTGTCCTTTATACCACCCTCATCCACATGAGAGCTTCTTCCTCGTTTCATTTCTTTTCATCTGCCCTTGTCAAGGAAGTCAGACCCACTTCAAAAGGGGTCATGTGTCCCTGAAACCCTTTCACAAAACTATTGCAATTTTGAAACTGATACGTCAATTTTAGAAAAAAGTCCTCATTCTCCATTCATGGTAACCATAGGACATGGTGTTTGATGGGTATGTTTCAATGAAAAGGAAAATGGAAGAAAACAACAAAGAAACTGAAATATTTAAATAATTGTGACAGCACAACACAATGAGGAAGTAGGCCATTTGTCTACGGCGAGGGTGTACAGAGAATAAAACCGAAGTGCTTCCCATTCGTATGTCCGGAATCGACTACAGTTTTTGGAATTCGTGTCTTCACTGAACTGTATCCCTCTTAACTGTTTCTTGAAAGCGATTTTACACAATATTTAGGAGAGAGTGAGGAAAAAAAATCCAGCCAGTGACGGAAGGAGCACATTTTTTTTTTAATTTAGTGTATATAATTTTAAAAATATTTTTCAATTCTTATATTTCTATTTTGATATAAAATTTTTGATTTCGTTATTAGAAGAATTATTTTATTTTTCTTTTGAAAAAGATTTGCATGAGAGTTTAATGATGATGATACTGTTATCAAGGCATTATTCAAGATAGGAATTGAAAAATATTTTAATAGGATAATTCAAAATAAAATATTCAATAACAAATTAAATATTAATTATCGTGCAAAAATTCAAATGATAAAAGAAGAGATCTTTTTTAATTAGAAAACATCACAGGTTAATGCAAGCAATTTTGAAGCAAGATTTTGTGGCAAACATTCTTATATATATTATTTTTTTTATATATAAAGAAGATTTGAATTCGAGATTTAAAAAAAAAATAAAATTATTACCAATTGAGCTATCGTTTATAGCTATTTTGAGACTACCTGGTATTGGTTCTTGTTATTACTTCGATTTTATATAATACATATAAAAATATTGAATTTAGCAAGTATCTGCGTATAGGAGTGGTGGTTCAAATTGATGTGGCTGTGGCCTAATTTACATCTGTCTTTTTTTGTCCTGCGTAGTGTCACGTGTGAGTTAAGTTATTGGAAAAATCAAAACATTATAAAACAACAATTTTGAAAAAAAGAAAAGAAAAGAAAACCAAAGACTAAATTTGGAGAGCACGAGGCAACGCAATCCCCAGTTGAGGGTTGAGGATGGAAAGAAGATTTAAGAATGTCTGGAAAAAAGGCAGAGTTTTATGTGTCTTTATTAGTAGGATAGCGGCTTGTCAAACTAGGTTTTTTGTCAGACACCTCTCTCTCTCTCTCTCTCTATCTATCTTATTTATGGGTGGCCTTTGTTTGGGGCTTTAAGCACCGAGGTCCAAGGACTTGGCTCATTTATGGTCGCATTTTTTTGGGTCTTGAGCTACGGTATTCATCTTTGGCCTTTTCTTTAAAAGAAAAATTCTTGAAAATAACCTCTCTGATTTCTGCAACCACTTTTGCGAGTTTAATCGGTGATTTTGCAGTCATGCATTTTGCCCTTTACATAAGCTGTTAACATGCTTCTAGTTTGTTCAAGAATATAATACTGGAAAATGGTATTGCCCTAATTTGCCCCCCCCCCCCTCTCTCTCTTAATCGGAAATTACAGGGTACCAAATTCGGATAACTAACCCATCAAAGGTTTATGATTAGCTTATTGAGATATCCAAAATAGATTGTGCAATATGGGTCTATTCGGTTGGTACAAGGATATACAACCAAAGGTAATCAAATTGGAAAAAGAAAAATAAAAATAGAGAGACTCTACCGTTTGAACTCTTTCTGAGGATCTACTTGCACAAATATTAGGAAAGGTTTTGGGCCTAAACCAAGTTTATTAGCACCCATTCAATCACAAAATGGATGTGGTCATTTATTGGACTTCAACTCAAGTTGTCTAGACATGGGCCTACGGGCTCCAATTCCACCTAAGGCCCTTTTCCCCATTCCCAGTGGGGAAAAATTAATAATTTCTTAGTTCAATGGTAATACTTTTACCACCACATTTTCTTCCCTTTTTTTCTATTCTGATTTTTTTTTTTTTGGGAGTAACAGAAGAGCAAGAAAAGTAGCATACTAAGAAAAGATAATACAAATTTTGAAAATATTTTTCTCTAATTTTTTTCAATTGAAAGGTCTTTTTAAATTCTTACGTGTTTAATAAATATAATAATTTAACATTGTATAAGAAAATAGTCTTTCAATTTAGGGCTACCAGGTTTACCCGGTGAAAATTTTTGAAGTGATTACAAAAATCTGAAATTAAATTTTTTTCTAAAATTATATTTTGAGATTTACAAATAACAGAAGGTGCCGTTTATTTATTATATCAATAAATGAAAGAGGGGTTTTGATTTCACAATTGCATAATAGCATGAAGAACTTTAGCTAGAAGCATGCTTCGGATTAAGTAACTTTTATTGGGGCCTAATGATTAGGAGTAAAAAAACTACATCACTTGTTTCCTTCTACAAGTGCCCAATAAAAAACCCAACAAAGCAAAAAAAAAAAAAAAAAAAAAAAAAAGAATAGAAAGAAAAGAAAGAAAAGAAAGAAGACATGCTGAAGACTTCAAATGAGACCTTATGAAAGGATGTTGATCATGAGAGGAATGACTTTTGGAAAAGAAAAATGATTTTGCTCGAGAAAGATGATAGATTGTCCTCAAGAGTATAGTTTAGTGGTCATAATCTTCTTTTTTTAGTTTTGTGATTCAAGATTCAAGTTTCATGCAATAAAAAAAAAAATTTGACGGGCCAAAGACCTCAAACGAGATCTTATGAATGGGTGTTGATCATGAGAGAAGTGACTTTTGGAAAAGAAAAATGATTTTGCTTACAATTTTTTCAAGGATTCAGCTATTATGCCCACTTGCAGAATTGGATTCCAAAGGCATAGATAGATATGGCTCTAATTTATGTTTGTTTGGGTTCCTCATCACTAATTTATGTTCATTTTAAATTTTATCTTTTAAACTAAACACATTATTTTTTCTTTTTTTTTTTAAATAATTTAATTCATATTTTCTTTTTAAATAAACAGATAATAAGCCTTTTGTCTCTTAAAAAAATTGTTTTTCTATTTTTAAAATTAAACATATTTAATTATTTCTCAAAAAATTTAATTATTTTGAAATTTATCTCTCTAACCACGTTGATTTTTAATTTTTTCTCTATGAAAGTAAAACCATTTTATACCTCGATAACGTTTGATTAATTGATGAACTTGCTCTTACATTACAATGCAGAAGAAGATCAAACTACTCGACATTCAATCAGATTTCTGAGACAGTTTTAAACCTGATTAAAAGCAGTAAGTCTTGATGACAGGAAATCAATATCGATGGAGTTGGAGGATTATCGAATTGATCATGTCAATTGAGAAACAACCACCTGCTCTGTGGCTAATCTTAGGAAGCAAGAGTGATGTGGGGCATTAGGCTGACCCTGCAAGCCAACTGATAAAGACGAGTTCCAACCCGGATGAATACGCGTCTCCTCCACTCTTAGTAAAACCCTTCAGTAGTCCACATCCAGCTGTTCTCCGGTCATCATCAACCAACAAGTTTGACCTAATCTAAACAAACAGCAAAACCCCATCACCCATCACCCATCACCCATCACCCATCACCCATCACCGCGTTTGTCAACATACGATCCGACTCGTGAAACGTTAGCTATTTTAATTAAAATTATTTTAAATTTTAAAATAAAAAAATTATATTAAAAGAATTATCCTATAAATAAAATTTATAAATATTTAAATTAAAAAAATTTAAATATAAATCTGAATATCAATAATAATAATAATAATAAAATTATTAATCGGGTTATGGCATCAATAAAATAATTATTAAGTCATCCATTTTAGTATGATGTGACGTGAGTTAACACTTTAATCTACACTCACCTAACTTTGTCCCACCCATTCCAGATTTTTTTAATCTGTTTTGAATTTTGGATGTCTTTAAAAAAATAAATTGCCCATAAACTTAGATTGTAACTTTTATTTGTTACATTTCTCTTAAAATTTGCTTATTTCTCTTCCCGTGAACATAAACTTTAATGCCGAATTACATAAACATTTCTTATAATTTCTAACTTTTTTGTGTTATTGGGTATCGATAGAATTAAGTTAAATTTTTAAAAAATAAAATTATTTTAACGTCTGATTTTTATACATAATATTTGAATTAAAATCTTATTTAAAGAATATAAATATTTAATTATTGAATTAATTATGTATTAATATATTTCACAATTTGTTGATATATAACTTAGCAAAGATATGGTAATGTGAATCAAATGAAGCATTTTCCGACCTTTAAATATAGAGAGGGACAGATGAGCATGATCATACACTTCTGATAATTATGAATAGCATTTCCTTTTGCCCTTTTGTCCTTTATGTGATTTGAAAGATGTGTGTGTGTGTGTTTTCTTTTTAATAATTTTTTTAAGATGATAGAAGGCAGACATAATGATCTGAAGGCATCCCCTTTTTTTTTTTCCCCGACAATCTTTTATTTTAGAATTAAATAAAATAAAACTTAGAGATGCATAGGATTCCTAAATTAATAACACCCTGATTACAGAAAAAAGGAAAAGGGCCTAAGTGGGAAACAGGCATTTGGGCATAATCAAGAAAAGGAGGATCTTAACCTAATCACGAGAAGACTCCATTCCATTAGCAAAAACTTTTTCTTTATGTTGGATGAGGGTTTTCATTATTTTATTATTACTTATTGTCTTTTTATTTTTCAATCAGCCCATCTAATAAATTATTAGCAACAAAGAAGGCACTATCCAATTAATTTTATTTGGTCAAAATTTAAATTTCAAATTATCTGCCTCCTTAAGAATGTTTCATATAATTTATTTTTATTTTTATTTTGAATTTTCCTGCAATTAAACAAATATTTCATTAATTTATTTATTTTTCAGTTTTTCCATTTATTGTAAAACATTCCCAATAGCCATAAGAGGGGAGAAAGAGACACCAAAAGAAGAAAAGATCTCTTTCTTCACGTTTTGCATTAAAAAAGTGTCATACTCTAGATGTGTAATACTGTATAGGCTCATTTTATGCATAAAAATATCTTTTTTTTTTTCAATGAACTCATGCATTATACAATCATCTAAGAAACTAGCATACAACAAAAAAATGTGCAATATAATTCCATACTCAAATTCATAAAAGATATGAGAATTTCCTTCTCATTTAGTTCTGGCCCTTCCATTTTTAAACAGCAAAACCGTATATCCCTTAGGACATCTAGCTTCCACCGTGAATTGTACTTTGAGAGAGAGAGAGAGAGAGAGAGAGATGGAGAGAGAGTCTCAAATCATAATCAACAGCAGCCCGCTCCTTCCAAATTTTCTATCTCCCTAAAGAGGAAACACACCAACTCCCCACCTTCTAAAGTAAAGGTGACGAAATATTTATTTACACACACTAATCACTATGAAACCTTCACAAAGCTATTTTTAGGGATATGGGAAGAGAACGAGAGAGAGAAAGAGAAGAAGAAGAAGAGGAGGAGAGTGGAGGGGACTACTTAGCTAAGCAAGAAGAGAACACATAGACAACCAAAGGTGGCCAAGGAGCGTGTGAAGATGGAAAATTAAATTGCAAGCCAAAAAGAAGATGATGATTCACCTCCTTTTCTCTCCTCTCCCATTTATTTCATGAGTAAGTCCAATACACCCACCCATTTCTCACCCTCTGAATCCTTCAAAAAGAGAGAACGTCTCTATTTTCTTTCTCACCAAACAGCAATAAATTCAAAAAATGATGCTAAGAAAGTCCATTTCCAATACCAAAAATTTCTTCCGAAAAACTTTCGACAGCTTCAAGTCTTTATTCTTTGGAGGGTATGAAAGGCTACCTAAATCTTCTCCTCTCAACACAAACTATGTAGAATTGGATAAATTCTACAACGAATTCACGGATCGATGGGATAGCGAAAAGGAACATTTTAAAAAGAGAAACAAGAAGATAACCCCAACTTCAAAGCAAGAAAAAGAAGCCATCAGCAATGGAGGCTACACGAAGGTTGAGAAGGCAAGCTCAATGGAGGTGCCAAGAAAAAGTGATGATGATCATAAGAGGAAGACAATTGCATCCAATAAGAAGAGAGAGAAGCCAAGCTCACAAGCAAGAGGTGTGATGAGAGAGGAAAGAAGGGCTTGTTTGGTAGCAAAAAAATTGAAGGAATTGGAAATGTTGGACATCAACAACGTTGATCATGTGTTGGACATAGAAGAGGTTTTGCATTACTATTCTCGCCTTACTTGTCCCGCCTATGTTGATATTGTTGATAAATTTTTTCTGGACATGTATGAAGATCTTTCTCGATCTAGAGGAATTAGTTTGCATTGCTAATTTCTAGGTCAAGTTTGGTATTCTTAATAAATCTGTAGACCTTCCTTCACTAATAATAAATTTTCTTGATTTTTTTAGTGTAATATATGTTTCGTAAGTTCAAGAATTAGTCTCGTTGATCATTATAAATAGTATTTATTTTTTATGTTTGTGTGATTAATTATGAAGTGGATTATATTATTTGAGAAATGATCAAAGAGGGGAAGCATCCAAGAAGACAAAATGATTAGGTATACCTTTCTCGGCCTTTTGGCTAAGATCATGACAAAATAATTAGGTGGAAGGTGTGCATCACTTGGGTGGTGAATTGTGTGGTGTGGCTGTGGATGTGGAGTGGAGTCTTCAATTTAGGTCGCCTTTGAAAACCCTTTGCAGCGTGTTTTTTTTTTTTCTTTTTTGGTGCCCTTGGACTCGGTCCGCTATCCAATGTCCGCAGCGTTTTTAAAATTTATGAAAATGGGGCAAAATTTCCGTTTGAGTAGGCTTGGTTTTGGGCCTGTAAGGGCGTACTTCAACTGGTCTGGCTCGCACCCAAAAGGTATATGTGCATTCACCTCCAATGCTTGGCTTGAAACCGTCCAAGTACCCATGCTAGACATGTTAAGCGTGAGCGATATTTGTTGTACAAAACAAAAGGCTGGCTAGGCATTTTCAAATGCGAAATTAATTAACAGGAGATACACTTTCTCTCTGGTTAAGGTCAAAAGTTTTTATTTTTAAATTTATCCAAAAGAAATGTTAAGCCTATGCCATAGCATATATGCTCGATTTGCATGATTTGTGGTGCATTATCGTGCGTGTATGATAGATTTATTAGTGTATACCTAAAATGTATATGTTAAAATCTTTACCACCATAAAAAAAGCTATGCCCAAATTATAAAAAGCCACCATCAATTTTTAAACCCTAGAAAAAAGGGCTAATGTTTTTCTAATAATATGTGTCAAATAAACTAAAAGGATGACCCTTTCCTTTGCCGGAGAAAGTTAAGAGGGGACACTATCTAAGTCATTTCTTTTTTTTTTTTTTGGCACTATGGCTGGTCCACCAACCCAGTATCCGGGGCTTCGTCCCGATTAATTTGGGTCGACCATTTGCAGGGTCCAATTGAGGAGGTAGATCTCCCAGTACTGATTTTTTTGTTTTCATGGAAGATCAAACTTTTGACCATGATTAAGGGGCGTCAGTTCCCGAACCAACTGACCCACTACGTAGCGCACACTATGTGGCTCCCTCCCCGAACCGTCACGGAACATTTCAATGTAGTGGTCTAGTACTTAATCCAGTCTGGTTTTCAAATTACTTTTATGAACAATATTGAACTTGCATTTATTTATTTATTTATTTTGTACCGAAGAAATCACTTGCAATTTACAAAACTCAAAACCCCCAAACAACCAAGGGTCTTGCCAGCACAAAGCAGATTCCTATTAATGAGCTCACAATTTATCCATTAAATTTCAATATTAATTCATTTCTTTCAAGAAAATAAAATCAACACACGAAACTCTACCCAACAATGCTTACACCAAAGGCCAAAAAAGGATGCCATTCTGAGTAAGATGACTGAATGAACTTGCAATTCTATGAACAAAAGAAACGTCAAAGTTGTTGCCATTAGACCACCATAGTGGTCAAACAAGGTGGATTAGTAGACATTATTAATAAATGATGTTTGCAAAGGATGCAGACATTTCAAGGTCATATGCCCTTTTAAGTTGGGCCAAACAAAGACTCAGCCTGTTTAATCTCCAGCCACCAGGTTGGACTCCCATATTGGGTTCCAGAGTTGGGCTCAGGCCTACTTCTGTACCTGCCGTGCCCGATATTTGAACACGGGCCTATCATTTACTTTTGATTTTTTTTTTTTTATATAAAATTTTGAATTAACTATATGAAAAATGGTGTGTGCAAAATTATTGCTCTAGTTGGCGTATATCGTTCAAAGTGAGAGCAACGGTTTAGCTCCCGACACCCATATTTCTCAGGAAAAGATAAAAGTATTTTTCTAAAGGGCAAACCTCTAAATTTGTAGAACTGAAAGGGACAAAAAAAAAAAAAAAAAAGAAAGAAAGAAAGAAAAGAAGAAGAAACTATTTTGTGAGTAGGTTTTATTCAAGGGGTGCTGTCTCGCAATCCAGACTTTGGGTTAGAAACCAAGGATAAGTTTCTCAAAATCCCCCCCCCCCAAACAACAAAAAAAAAAAGGAAAATCTTTGGGACTGAAAAGGATGCACAATGGTTCAGAGGATTCTGGAGGTGGATGTGACCAGATGCCAGGAAAAAAGTGTGGAGTGTGATAAGTACTTGAAATTTTGGAATTGAGATTAAAGATACTTTCTTGGTTAAAGGAAAAGATCAAACACTCAAATTGGGTCCAAAAGGGTCAGTGGATTCATTAGGTTAATCATTATGGGAATGTTCAGTCGTAGGGTCGATAATATTATGAAAAAGATCACAAAAGTCTTAGAAAGTGAATAATGGTTGACCCACTAGAGAGGATCTTCAATCACTCCACTCAACTTGTTGGATAGATCCTCTCTCTCTCTCTCTCTCAACTAACCTCTACAATGCAAATCCAATTTGGTCTTGACAAAAAACATTTGGGTACAAACAATGTGAGAGGATTGGTCTCATTTTAGCCTTATTAGAAGGGTAAACAAAAAGATTCCTTGCAGTATCCGAGATTCCGAGGGGGATGTTTAAAGGCTTGAAATTCCACTAGAAAAGTGAACTCCCTTGGGTTGGGGGCAGCTCTTTCATTCCCCTTCCCCACACATGTTCTTTTGGGATGGAAAAAAGGGAAGATGAGTCATCTTTACTTGTCTTTCTCTGGAGCTCTTTTATATTGGGAGGTGGGGCTGTCAGGATTTATTTAATTATGTTGTTTTTTTTTTAATATTCCAATGACCTCATGATTCATTGATATTAAGCTCCATTTTCAGCTTTGGGTATTACTTGCACGAAAATCATCACTTATTAAATCAAATTTCTATTTATACTTTAAACTTTACATATGGTATGAATCTACTATTATCTATTTCGTGCATACGATAACAGATTATGATATATAATTTTTTTTTTGGTTATTACACATAGCACTCCATATTTGAAGATGAGGTCTGTTTTGGTCATCTTAAGTTGGCACCAGCGAAACATAATAAGATTGTAAGTGTAGCTTTCTCCTTTCCCTATGGTTTGGAGAAAAGCAAGATAAAACATAACTCCACAAGATGCTTGACAAGGCCTATGAGAGGGAGACAAAAGGATAACAATGACCACACAAAGGGAAAGGGGAAGAAGAATAATAAGAATGATCAAACCTTAGTCAACGCCCTTACCAAAAATGGCCTCCTGATCTACACTACCCCCCATGGAGAACCAAAAGGTTTGTTCATGTTGATAATGATTCTTTTGGTTAATATGGGAGACGGTAGAGTGCATTGAGCAACGTAGTGCACTCTTGAGCACCCCTGACCACATGTTGCTGTTTTGTCTCTGTGTATCATGCAAGGGTTCATTCAATCTTGATATGAAATTACGGAAGTTCCACCGGGAGGTTAGTTTTCCAAGTAAACATGCACATATTTCATAGTTCTGAGATTCTGGATTCAGAATCCATTAATAAAAATTGTTTTCAAAAATATCTTTAGGACGTTTGAATTGTAAACTCTCTCACGATGTAGAATTATTGACAGTCTCTCGTCATGACGCCTAGAGGGGTTTGGTCACCATTCGCCACCCCTTTTTACATGTATTTGTTTTCTCACTCATTGTCTATTTCATGTCTCTTATTTCCTAACATTATAGGCATGATTGAGTTACAATTAGTGTGAAAATTAGGATTTACAGGTTATATAAGAGGAAAAAAAAGACTTTATTTTAATATGGGGCATTAGCCGAGCATGTCCATACTAAATATTAACAAATAAATGTCCAACTAAGTCCAACCCCACGTGAACATAAGGCTGGTCTTTTAAGGCAATTTTTCGGGCCTAAATTATCAATAGGTTCCTATTCTATAGAAATTTAAAATGGAAGCCCTAAAAAAATTCAAATTGGGTCAGCCAAATCTATTTCATGTTTTTTTTTAAAAGACAACCAACTGTAGAAATAAATATAAAGTTATGAATTAAGCAACCTTTCGTTATTAATAAAAGACAAGTCTTACCCGACCATCTCAATTTGGGCCCTGGTGAGAACTATGGGCCTAAGTATTAAACCAAAGAAAACAAATACAACGTCTTAAATTTGCTGCAGATCTATTATTTTTTATTTTATTTTATTTTAGAGTGCTTGGCTCATGTAGTTCATGTTGAGATTAATCTGAAACTCTTTTTTTTTTTGTGCCATGGTTAGGCCACAATCTCAGTATCTGAGCTTTCGTCCTGACTAATTTGAATCGATCGCTTGCAGGACCAATTGACAGGATAGGTCTCTCAGCACTAATTTTTCCGTTCACATGGGAGATCGAACTTCCGACTATGATTAAGAAGCGTCAGTTCCCGAATCAACTGAGTTATCAGACGTTGTTGATTAATCTGAAACTCTAGTGCTCAGTTCATGTTGGGATCTATCAAATCTTTGAAGTGGGATGAATGATGGAAAGAAAGGACCCTGGTTTTCCTCAAAGCAGAAAGTGAATCTTGACTGCAATCTCCTTGGAATTCATGACTGTATATGAGGGGGTTGAAGTGAGAGATGGATTCTAAAAGATTTAAAAATGGTGGTCCCACGAGTCTCATCGAGAGAGAGAGAGAGAGAAGAAGAAGAAGAAAAGTTGGACTGTGGGATATTCTTTACTAGCTAGCATAGCTGAAAACTTCCCCAGCTATTTACTACTACCTTTCTTAGGCTTCCTCAATGACTGGTCATCTTCTTCCTTTCTCGCACGCTTGTGCCTGCATGTCTTGCCCTTTTCATTCCTATGCAATAAAGTTGTCACCCTTAACAACACACACTTCCATAATTGGAACATGCCCCCCCCCCTCCTCATTATATGACGCCAACTGTAACAACCAGGAGTGAGATTAGCCACGTTTCAATTATACAAATATTATAATTTTTGAGATAATTATTCTTCATATTTCCATTTTCGTACTATAATTCACATATATATTTCATGTATTTGTTTATTTACGACCAACAACTCTAAATATAATATTTATAACCCACTACCAATTCAATATCTATGAGCATATGTAAAATAAAAAGGAGTTCATCTTCCTTCTTATTGTGAAATGATACGTGAAGAGTAAAGTTTTTATAAGATGGCTGCTTTCAAATTTTAATTTTAATCCCTTTCAGATGAAAATCAGTTTTTCCTTTCATATGACGAAATAATGACTACTTCACATTTTACTGCACCAAGGACAAATAATGTTATATCAAAATGTTTTAAATGATTCATCACAAATTATATAATTCAAACTATAATTTACAAAAAATTCAAATGTTTAAAACATTATTTTTGTGCAACATCCACTTGGTTGAAGCCACGTATCTATTTGCACCATATGACAATTCTTTTCATCACATAAATTATGTGAAAAATATAAAATAAAATAAAATAAATATAAACATTACAGTTTTGGCTTTGTAGGACAGCTTTGACGGCTCCTTATCTTAAACCGACGAAATGGTAGAATAAGAAGCTTTCCAATAATGTGGACCACGTGAATTAAACGCATTGCATAAATATAAATCATTAGTATGTACAAATAATTTTTTGGATGGACCAGTCAGGCATGGGCATGTGTGCCATGTTTATAGTTGCTGGTGTAGCAGGAGGTGGGTGACTCGTGACATTTAAATGTTCTCGTGGCTATCATGTGACTTTTGGACCATTTTTTTTTGGTCACACATTCTTTGGTAGGCTGACTTATCAACTTGCCTTCTGCAACACGCCCATGGTACCTCCTACACCCGCTTTCAACCTGCCACAACGCAAGGCATATGAATTAATTTTTGAGAGAGGGAGAGAGGGAGAGAGGGAGAGAGTATAAATAGCTATACATATACTTGCCGAGAGAGAGAGAGAGAGAGAGTATAAATAGCTATACATATACTTGCCGAGCTGGTTTAATTGAGCTTTTTATCTTTGTGTATTACGTCTCCACCGCAAGACTAACTACTTTTCCCACCTATGACTGTCTAAGTTTTCTATCCTCATTAGTATCGAGGGTTCTGGATATTTCTTCGTAGTTGATTTCACCCTTTATTACCACACACACACACTGAGAAAGCGAGAGAGAGAGAGAGAGAGAGAGAGAGAGAGAGAGAGAGAGAGTTTGCATACAATATATCTCCTTTTAGTAGCTATAACACAACCAGTGACTGAATGCTCATTTTCTGGTATTTAAAATTGTAGTTAATAAGGTATGACTTACGTGACATTAAAATTTTTGCTGTAATTCTTTTGTAAATAAGTTTTAAAATTTTCTTATTATCCAGTGACTAACAATTATTGAGGAAAGAGAAAAGGGAGAAAGACGAAAAATAAAGAAGTGAGGGTCACAAACAAGGACCATATGGAGATTGAGGGGAAGGGAAGATCAAGGATACGTGGACATGTGGGATTATGATGGACCAGGCCAATAATTAGTAGGGTCCTCGCCCCTACTCTCTTCTCCTCTGATGTTGAAGGTGATAGTCCCCTCTCCCCTCCTTTATCGTCCTTATTCTCAAAGCCAAAGACTCGATTTTTTTGGGTTTTCATTGGTAATGTCGGCATCACCTACTATTCGGTCGGAATAAACACCCACCACTCTGCATTACTTTTTAATCTCCATTTTCTGAATGTTTGGTTCCTCTATGCTTTTCCTGCATTGCAGTTCACGTTCATTAGTACATCTCCAAATGATTGTTTGGCTTCTTATAATTTTATTTTTTACTTTCTTCCTCTTTATTGTTCCAAACAATTGACAAATTTAAGGTTGGAATAACAACTAATTTGCTTTGTTCGATATAAAACTCAACACCTCTTTCCTCCAAAGTTCGGTTGCTACTCTTTTGTGGGGCAAAAATGTTGTTAGGATGACATATTTGCCTTTTGATGGTTGAAAAAGAAGTATGTTAAAAATAAACTTTTCTCTCCCCAAAACTAAAACTGCCCATAATCAAAATATTAGTGTTTTCCCGCATTCGATTCTTCTCTAAATTATTTTCTTTAATTGCGTACACGGTATAGACTTTGTCATTAACATATGGAGATTAAGTTTTCGTTAATTTGGTAGTGCCACAGTGATGTGTTGGTGTGGGAGGTCAGAATTCGACATACAATGCAAGTAAAGATGGTCTGATCTTACTTGGCTATAAAAAGGGCAGGGCTAGAGTTTCATCCCACATCGCCTTGGTCCAGGTGATCTTTTGCCATGTGAAAGTGACTGCACTCAAACTCAATAAGGTATTTTTTTGGAGATAAAGCCTGAAATCCTAGTTAGTTCAAAATAGATAACATTTCACCTATTATAAGGTCGTGATTAAATTTTATAGGACAGACTTGAAATTCGAGTTTGTATATTAAAGGGCAAAGTGCCTCATAGGAGCTTTCTCTTTTTTGGAGGTTTATTTCTTTAGTTCTAGTCTTGCTGCCAAATGCATAGTTGTTTTTTGGTACAAATCTTTGTAAATGAATAAAACTAATACTGAATATAGAGGGTTTGAGGTGGTATTAGAAATTTGAGACCACGATAATTAAAAAAAAAAAAAAAATCTCTCACGGTGTAGTAGTTTAATTAAGCTTTGGAAGTAGGTAAAATTATAACCTACGTGATTCAAAGCAATGATAAAGGGGTTGTCTCTTGGCCAGTGAAATGGCCACATTAGGGCCCCTCTACTATTTAAGTTTCAATCTACCTTAGAAAATAAGGCAACTGGATGAGAATATGAAAGTTCTTTCCACATTTTCAAACCTTATAACTAAGAAAAGGAAAAACATGCTCATCCGAAATATTTGCCGATCAAACTACTCCAATTTGACATTGCTTCCGTCACATTATCAAAAATCATACATTTCCCAATGATTTTTTCCCCATTCTCTACGTTTTATAATTATCGCTAAAAATTAGAAGAGCAAAAGAAAAAATATCAAAAAAACATTGGAAAAAATCATCAAGAATTTTATCAATATTTATTTGCAAATGATGAAGCAAGATTTATCTTTGCCGACGTACAAAAGGAAAAATGTCATAAAAATGTTAGAAAAAATTATCAACAATTTTATCAATATTTATTTACAAATGACGGAGAAAGATTTATCTTTTCGTAATCTTAACATAGTGAGAAGCAAGTCATTGTTTTTCAAGTAATGCTAAGAGGCTGGAACTACATGTCACCCTCAATGTCTAAATCAACATTCAATCCTCAATCATCCAACTATCAGTACCAGTATATAAATTTTTCTTCAGGCATGAGCAGTGTGAATGTAACATGTCATAAATGTACTATACCCCATTGAAGGTCAGCTAATTTTGGTACATTTCAATATGTGTGGTCCGGTCCAGCTGATCAAGATGTAGACTTTTGAGCAAGTTAGGCACAACAAAGATGAGCACGAATTTTTGTTCATGTGATATGTGAGAAGATCACTTGCATAAAGATAATAATTTGTTAAGAGAACTTTTTAAATTTTTATCCCTTTTTTTTAATGCCAAGCAAAAAGGCAGCAACGATGACTAAATCTTGTTTCTTTTACAAGAGAAGGGATAATGGTGTCAGTTGAATTATAATTCATTTGATAATTTATAAAATTATTAGTTTAAAAATAATCCGTTTTGAAACTTACTAATATTATAAATAGTTATATATAGTACTTTTAACAGCTCTCACGATTATAAAGTGTTTACCTCCATTTATTTGGATAATTAAATACTTCAATTACAAGAGTCACTTTAGCTCTTGTTCTACATCAAAAAGTAGTCTAAAGGGTTCTTGGTTTTTCGCTTTCTTTGAAACCCTTTTTCCTCTCTTTTGTTTTGTTGTAGGAAAATTGGGGAAGAAGATGAATCAATTAACAGGTCCAGAGTTAGATAAATGTTCTTATCAATCACTATGTACTCAAAGCACATGCATACTTGGCAAAATTTTCATGAGAAAGTTTGATGATGTGTAAAATTAAATGTTGATAGCCCCATTGATGTGGTATTAAACCTAAAGAGTAGTTCTGTTGGCTTAGTCCTTTTCAACATATACTTGGATCCTTCTGATCTAAATATCTAGTTTGATTAATGCTTTGAGCTCCTTTAACCCTCAAAACTTATATGAGTGATATCATCCGATTTGCATTTTTGGCCAAATTTTTCGCACACTTTTTATGATCTAACTGTCACCAAAGTCTATAACGTAAATTTCATAAATTATTCCTGGGCAAAAGTTGTACTCCTTTATGTTTTAAGCACAAATATCCGACCAAAGTCACATGTCATTAAGTGAAATTCTAACGATTCATTATAATTAGCTAATGCAAAAAAGAAAAAAAAAAGTTAGAGAATTATTCAGAATAGGAAAATTAATATTATATACTAAAAACAAAGCAAGCCTTCACTCAAAATAAGCATACAAAGAAAGGTGAAGAAGAGGAAAGTGAAGGTTCTTAAAAACAACATATATATCTTCAATACACCCATCTCAAATCCAAATCAACATCTAGGTTATTTACAATCTCATTAAAAAAAATAAAATAAAATCCAAACAAGATTTAGCCCCAGAGAAAAATCTTTCTTTTCTCTATTCCTATATCCCTAGAATACTAAAGCCACAATAAGAAATATGTGACTACTTACAATAGGATATATATACAAACAAATAAAACTTGACCTAATAAAACTTACCTTCGCAGTGATCTTGGTAACAGTGAAAGGTTAGGAATGAGCTAAACCCTAGTACTCCTTTTAGTTGATATGATTTTAGCTGGTGTTCATAGTTACGTGATCTCTTTCGTCGTGCTTTGAGTGATGTGGCAAAGGTGAACAAGTTAAGGACATAAATTGCTTGGCCTCGACCTTCCAATGACTTGCAATGTCCTCTGCAATGTTCTTGGCATCCATTGAAGACCCTAATAGGCCTCGTTTGGTGAATCCCACTGCGTATAAGCCATATTCCCCTTTCCATCCATTAGGAAATGGCCTTCTAGGGAATCCATCTTCTTTTGAAAACATATTACTCTCCTAATAGACAATAATAATTCATCTCATAAGTTTGATAATTGACTTGCAATTAAGCTATAGTTTATGATATTAACTTAAAGGAAAATCGAGCAGAATGTGGATGCTCTATGATCATGGTATATCAATGGAAGAGCTATTACCTTCAACCAAGATGGCACATTACTCCTATATCCTGTAGCCAAAATAATGGCATCAAAATTCTCTACTTGCCCATCAACAAATTCAACTGCATAACTTGTTAGTCGCTTTATGCCTCGACATACCTACCCCATAGCACAACAGATACTATACTATGTCATCTCATAAGCAAAAGGAAGTATAAGGAATCGAATTTTGTGAATATTAATAATACATAACATATGATAGAACATATGGTCATATGAAAAAGGAATATTGTGAATTAAAAGTCAAAAACCTTGACATTTCCGGATTTGATCTTAGCAAGTGTCCCAACATCTAGCACCGGGGTCTTTCCAGTCAAGCTCTTGAGCTCAAGTGGACCAACTTTAGGTCGATTTAGTCCCAATCGAGCGGTGTTACCTAGCTTAATTCGAGACATTAGTAGTAAAAATTGATCCACCATGCGTATTGGGAACCACTTGAGCAACCACATGGAAAGACCAAAAGTTGATCTTCCGAGCATCTCTTGTGGTAAGACATGCACCTGCAAAAACATCAAGAAAGGGAAAGAGTTGTCAAAGAGAAGTCGGGGAATAAAAAAGGGCAAAAGATCTAAAAAGAAAATGGTAAATGACGTCTCTCTCTCTCTCTCTTTCGCGTCATGTCTGGAGTTTAGGCTGACATGCTATAGATTTCTTTGCAGAGAATTTTCTGTGCCAAAGTATGTAAAAACTTCAGTAAGATATGAGAGCATAATTTTCTGACCAATCTTGCGCATGCAAACGCATTCCAAGAAAGTGAGATGCATCGTTAATCTTAAACAGTAAGTTTTATTGTAAATGATTGTTAATCTCATATACAAATATTTTTATAGCAAAAAGGTCCACTTCTACCCAGAGCCCATTTTTCTTTAACAGTGAGAAGTTAACCACATGAAACAATTTGCAGAGAATATAGCATAACTTCATCAAAAAGAAACCCTCTAAATTCCTAACCAAAAAAAAAAAAAAAAAGAAACCTCCAATTTAGCCTCCTAATCAAAATAGGGTTTAACATAATTAACATTAAACCTAGCCTTTAGTCTTCTATAAAACTACAAGGAACCAAATTGACCTAGTTTTCTAAACATTAATTTGAATACGACAAAAACTCAATTTATTTTTTCTTAAAAAAATGAATGGGGAATATTAACATTTGTTATTGTTTTTGGGAGTTAGTATCAGAATTTTACAATTTCAACCCGCTATAAAAATATTAAATTAATAATAAAATGTAAATTTGAGGAGAGAATTGAATTAACGGCGTACCGAATCTCTAACAACTAAGGAAGGTTGAGCATTATAATTAGAGAGATCCAAACACACTTCCATTCCTGAATTTCCACAACCAACAACCAAAACCCTTTTCCCATGAAATGGTTCTCCACTTCTATAACAACTTGTGTGCGTGATAGGCCCAACAAAATCTCTCATCCCTTCAAATTCAGGCACATATGCCTCGGCATTTTCTCCGGTAGCCACAATGAGCCACTGGCTTGCATACTCACAAGTCTCTTCAACGATCTTAGATCCTGTAGTCCTAATCCTCCAGAACCCGTATAGATGATCGAATTCCGCAGTCCCTACGGTCTCATTGAAGACCGGACTTATGCCAAACTTCTTGGCATAGGCCTCCAAGTGTGCCACAAATTGTTGCTTTGTAGGGTAGGTTGGGAAATTTGAAGGGAATGACATAAGGGGTAGCTCACAATACTGCTTTGGAAGGTGAAGTCTAAGCCTATCATAAGTCTTGAGTTGCCATAGAGAAGCTATGCAACTAGACCTCTCAATGATCAAGCTTGGAACACCCTTTTGTTTGAGACATGCTGCCACAGCTAGCCCTGATGGACCAGCACCAACAATGATTGGACCAGGAACCCAAACCTGCCTTTCGCATAATTTGCTCATCGCCATACTCTTCTTGTGTAGTAGAGGATCATGAACTTGTTTGCCTTCAAGTTCTCTCAAGTAATCCATGAAAAAATGAATCAAGAAACTTTGAGAAATCCCCTAAAGAGAAAACAAAGAGGGTGTTGTATAGGACAAACTTGTGATGCTTTCAGAATTTTGAAAGCTCGTGAAAGAGACCACAAGACTCCAGATTTTTTTTTTTAGCAAGAAGACTCATTTTTGTGAAGTATACAAAAAAAAAGGTTGAAGATGGTGATCAAGATTTGATTTGGCTCAAGATTAGAGACAAGCTTAGTATCTTATCCAAAGGAAGATCTAAGAGAGATCATATGAATCCTAAAAATATGGTTTTGGATATTGGATTTTACATTTGGGTTCCAAGTTCTTATCCGGTTGCGAAAATATTTGCTTTTTTAAAACTAAAAACAAGAATCCTTACAATTGTAGCATGGCAAGAGTGTGACCTTATGAGAGAGAGAGAGAGAGAGAGAGAGAGGGAGAGAGAGAGAGAGAGAGAGAGAGGAAAATGACGATGTGATACAGGGATGGGAATTGAAATTGAAATGAATTTATATGCACAAGGTGGGTCAAGGGTAAAGCAAGTAATTCTATCTGGGGACATAATTTTTGGTGCAATATGGTATTAACTGCCTTAACCAAACAACAACCCTCTCTTCTCTTCAAACACAAGGACAAGTACCTACTCAAATATTGGTTATTAATGATACAAAAAACCCTCTATTTTCAAGTGCTACAGTGCTATGGGGTCAGCGTACCCCTTTTCAAATTCCTATCGACCACGTAAACTTGTTGATATGCCTAAGTACTTCACAACGTGATTGTTATTTTTTATGTCGAAGTGGCCATTTTACTGCACCATGACAAGTGTTAAGTTATCCTTGGATATTGTTTGTGACTTTGATAATTATATTTATTTATTTTTTATGGTATATTAGAAAGATTCGAATTTGAGATTTCTAGAGAAAGAAAGATAACTAAGTTGAACTATGGCTCTTTGATGATAATTATATTTATCATCTAATAAATAATTAATATATTAATAATGACAATTTATTATACTCACTTTAGTCACGATAAAAAGTACTAATTCTTAAATACTTTTTTTTATTATTATTTGTAGAATATGCCTCACTATAATATTTGTCAAAAAATTCTGGACCACGTTTTAGTTTTAGGTCTGAACACGTCAAATGAATTTGATCCTACAGAAACAAACTTTTTTGGTTCGTTGGAAAAGTTTAGCCGAGTTTATTTTATTTTAAATAAAAAATTTTCTAATTAAAATAAAAAATTTCTATTTAAAAGTTGAATTTTTATATAAGATTAAAATTAATTATTACATTAGTAATTTTGTATTAAAAATTTTTAACTTTCATCATGTTAATCTTGATTGTGCTGAGTTAATAATTAATGATCGATAGAATTGTAAGTGAATTATAATTTAACTGAAATTATCTCCTTTCGTTTCGAGATTTTGTTTGATTTTCTCTCATTAAAACATTAATTAAAATTAACAACCATCTTTAACAATTTTAAGTATGAGACTCTAGATGGTTTCGAGTTTATATATATATATATATATATATATATATATATATATGTAAGGGTTACAGATTGACTTCTATAGCTGACCCCCAAGAGGAAACCAGAAACAGTACCGCGCATACGCAACGCTGCGTGTAAGCGCACCTTGAGACTCCCGGGTCCCGCGTGGAGCAATATTTACTTGTGCGCTTGGTATTTTATATTTAAGTATTAACCACTAGATATAATTAAATAAAGCGTAATTTAAATAAATTTATAAAAAAAAAAATTTTGGTTAAGTTAATGAAAAATAGTAATTATTCATTTTAGTTTCTCCCTGGTCAAGTTACTTGGGTGGCCTCATTAACTTGATTCATCCTTTTTTTTTTTTGTTTTTTCTTTTTGGCCGTAAGGAACAAGGTTAGAATTATTTATTTATTTATTTAATTTGTAAAAACAAAAAGGTTAACATAATCTACAGAAGGAAGGACACCCAAAAAAATTACTTGTGAGGAGATGCTTAAGTTGCAAAGAGTGAAATATTTTTTAATAAGATGATCATTAATGGTTTAGAAATTTAAATTAATGCTTTTTTAATTGCAGCATAAGAAATGATAGTAGATTTTTGTTTGTTTCTTTGTTTTTGCTTGAACGCTCTACATTCATGGATCCTCCAAGCCTTAACAGCAGAATTTGATTCGAAGTCTATTAATATCATTTTAAGAGCCTTTATCAATTAAATTAACTAAAGAGAAATTTTCTTTTGTAATAATAGAAAATACCAATTTATTATTATTATTATTTTTTATGAATAACATAAAGAAGATTACAAGAAATGGAAGAGGAAGTCAAATCCAACTTTCTAATTCTAGAACATTATCGAGGTTTCAAAAACATATGTTCTACTGGTTTACTTGACGTGTTTTCTTTCTGTAAGGGGACCATAAGAATTTAAGAATAAGCCCTATCAATTCGAGGTTTCGTTTGCCAATGGATTGTCTATATTGGGTTCCTCTTAGATATCAGGTTGACCTCTGAGAGGAGTTGCAAGTGGCAAGATATGGTTGTCTCTACAATTCTCTACCCACTTGATCTTCAAATTCTCATTTATGGCGTTCTAATGGAAGATCTCTCCATGCCTTCACATTTCATTTAACGAAACAAGTCGGTCTATCAATGAATTCATCATACTCTCAATTTTGATTTAAGCACTGTTCTCATGCATAAATTAAAATGGCTCTCCTATCAATTATCTAATAAAAAAATTGTTGATCAACTTGGTATTATTGGATCGATTTGAATATATTTTTTTTGGACACAAATTTTAAAATAATTGATTGGAAATCTTTTTAATATTAAATTTATAATTTTATTTTATTTTGTATATATTTTTTATGCTCCACAGAGAGAGAGAGAGAGAGAGAGAGAAGGGGACGACAAATCATAGGTCGAATTCTAGCGGGTGAGACTCGGATTTGACTTATCTTTATTATACCACTTTCTAGGTCTACATGCCTGCTGCTTCGATCCAGCGCTCCAATTTTCCTTACCTGGAATTCATAAATTCCATGACAAAAGAAAAAAAAAAGAATAATTAACTTGGCATAGCTAAAAATTGGCCGAACTTGCATTGCCACAAGAAGTTTTGAAAGCCTTAATTAGCTTATAAACTAAACCGAAGCACATATAACTATATTTAGAAAGTTATAATCGACCAAGCTCAGAGAGAGAGAGAGAGATTGGAGACAGGATGATCAGTCTACATCAGATTGGATGTCTCATAAGAAGAATATTCTACGGTCAACTTCATCTTAAACCCATTGAAATGTTGCAGTTACCATACTAGATTTTGCTGGTGTATCGCATGCAACAAATCGAAAAACTTTGTACCAATATGAACTGATTCAACTGAACGTGAGATTGAATTTTTTTAATCATGACTGAGATTTGATTTTCGTCGAAAGTATCAGACTTTTATGTATATAAAGCGTTCTCTATTGAGAGATCCGTCCTCTAAAAAGGAACTACTGTAGTGATTGATCCGAATTAACCATTACGAAATTCCAGATATCAAACGGTATCCGAAACATGATTAAATAGAAAAAAAAAAAAAAGAAAACCGAAAAGCTTTGGGAAAGCATTTTTGTACCGTCCTTGGTGACCAGTACCTTGTATATACATCACAGCTTGCACCAATAGGAATCACCATCTATGTCTTCTACGTTACTGTCAACTTTATAAATGCTTGAACCTTCTTCGGATATTCCTCTGTTTTTTTTTTATTTTTTGTATTACACTGAGATTTAAATCTGAAATTATCGGATTGAGAGAGAAAAATTATGACAACTAAGTTATCCTCCTTGGGAACAGATATTCCTCTATTTTTCTCATCTCTTTTTTTTCAATTTTCCCAAGAAAATGAAGATAACTACGCTTAGCGTGATAAAGGATCCTCTATAAAAGCAAAGGTTAATTAACGGACAGTTTACTTAATAGAATATGATGTTAGATCTTTTTTTGAATTTGACTCACGACTTGGACATAAAAAAAATTACATTAAAAGGGTAACATTTTTAAATGAATTATTGTAAATTCCAAACTAAATTAATTAGAGTATAATTTTTTATACTGATTTATATAGTATCAAAAAAATATGAGAAAGGGTCGGTGAGAATAGTTGAGGCCGAGTGACGTCAATATCATTGTAATGAGTAGAAGCGAGGACAAGCTGGGTGAGCCCGGGCTAAATTGGGTCAAAGGAAATTTGGGTTGGGCCGGCCCGAGTCACAAACCTAACATCAATACTTCAGACCCAACAAAATACGGGGCCAACCCTCAAGATTAGGAAATAATTTTTTTTATATATATATTACCGATCAGTGTAATTTGAGTATTATTGAGTTTATTTTAAAAACTAGCTCTCCTAATATAAGATTAAGAAAGAATTAACATACTAATAATGAGTTTAAAGTTTTTTTAAAAAAAAACAAAAACTTATCTAATTTGAGAATAGTGTAAATGTTGGGGTCGTGAATTCCCAATTATAGAATTCATATACATATTCGCACTGCCTTGAAATGACTTGTCCCAATTCTTCCTCTTCTTATTAATTTTATGAGAATGTAGACAAGCTGTACCATATTTTATCAGAAAATTTTGAAAAGGCATCCCCTCCTTAGTGATCCATCGCACCCTATTCTCTCTCTCTCTCTCTCTCACTCACTCATTTTCTATTACAAAAATGGCTTCCACATTGTAAACTAATTTTTCTTGGAAGAGTTCCGGCGATGATTTTTTTTTTTTTTTTTGGCTCCTTCATTCTATTTTGGTGACATTCCATGATTGTCATCAGGTAAATATTAATAATCCAAATCTACACACAAAAGGGTGTTATCATCATGATCCACGAGGCTTACAGTAATTAGTGTCTATCATTAATATTTCTTAGCCTTTCCCAAGTTGT
This sequence comes from Dillenia suffruticosa, assembly GCA_033439265.1. NCBI lineage: Eukaryota > Viridiplantae > Streptophyta > Magnoliopsida > Dilleniales > Dilleniaceae > Dillenia > Dillenia suffruticosa. Next base: position 21,932,750 of record JAVTVX010000035.1, read on the forward strand.
AATTAATGTTGCCCGAACGCCTTTTTCTTTTTTGTATGTTTTTGGTTACGAACTAGTACAATACGAGTTTAAAGATGCTAGGGCATGGGAGTTTGCCAAAATAGATAATATATCCCTATTTCTTGCACTTTGTGTTAATAATTCTTAAATCTATCCCTATTTCTTTCCCCTGCCCTCAAAAGATAGCATAGATCGAACTATTTCTGAAAGCAAGTCTACAAACATTTTTTTTTTAATATGTTTGTCTAGTGATAAGTTTTCTTAATAATTCACTTATATATCTTGATGGATATAATAATAAAATAAAATATTCCTACTACATTTGTTATTAGAATCACAACCATGATGATTGATTGCTTTGTTCGAGTGATCACAGAAATGGAAGTGCTTCTAAGAATGGAAAAAAGTTAGGCATCTTATACTTTAGATCCTTCGTAGTTAAAACAAGTATATATATGTCAAAGAAGAAATAAGCATATATTATCAAATAACTGGGGTAAAAAACTGACAGAATTAGAGAACTAGCAAGCTAATTCAATATGCTTTGAATTGAAATGTACTTTTGAGTGATGAAAAAAGAAATGTCACCTCTCAGAAGGCAGTCAGGTGGCGGACGTTCTTGGCATTTGGCAACGTATGATTTTTCAATGCTTTGACAGAGCAAAACCTTAGGTTATAAGAGAGATCCTTGATGCTAATTTGCTCTTTTTCATGTAATTATATATTTCTTTTATATGTTAATGGTGGAGTTTTTGAAATTCTGTACAGCATCTCCAAATCCAAAAACGAGAGAAACAAAGGAAAATTCTTTTGGCAAAATAGTTTTCTCGTTTAATGCTAACCCACATCAAGTTACTTTCCAATCACTTCCTTAGCTAAAGCTCTAAACCACACATTTGATGGTGAACCCTTCATGAAATTAGTTCAACTTCACTTAGACGGAGTTTCATATTTGTTTTACCTTATTCTATTAAGGACGTAATTGTAGTTTTGTCTGCTCATTAGTTTATGAATTTAAAACTCTCTCTCTCATATGGTATGAACCTTAAACATCAAAAATCGAAACAGATACTCGTGTTGAAATATTTAAAGTCTATTCGTCACTCATCTACAAAAGTTTCATACCTTGTATGTCTCTCTCATTGTTCACAATCATGATGTTTATGATACCCATTTTCTTAAACGCTATTTGGGTACATAGTACATGTCCGTTGCCTCTATTCGATCCTCCAAAGTGTTTTGTGTGGTATCTATACTACTGCACACATGACTGCAGGATTTGGGTTAAACTGGAAGTCACTAGCACATGGTCAGCTCGTAGACACTTACGAAGTGCTTCTTCCAAAGTGGTATTCGGTATCCATTTGACAATGACATTGCATTAAAGAGCAGAAAAGCATTAAAGAGGAAAGACTTGATGCTCATTTCTGAGCTTTGAGGCACCCTTTAAATATATATGTATATTTGCCAAACACCAAGAGGAAGTCTACCTTATAAGCTATCGATCGCTTGCAAATTGAGTTGAGGATGTGATTAGACATTCGTGGGCAGTGTTCCCTTTTTGCGAATTAAAGCACTTTTTTTTTAAGGTTCTTTCCATGATTTGACATTAACAACATTTCTTTCGCAAATTCGGCGATCAACAACAAACATCGTCACTCCCCTCAAATTATTTGCATTTTATAAAATATTTTAAATGGTAAACGCATTTTATATTTTGAAGTTCTTCGCTCAAATATTGAAAATTTTCTTTCAGCTGATAGTTATTAAATCCCCTATTTCATAGTTATTTATAATAAAACATATTAAAGTAGTTATAGCTACAAAAACCTTAATTCCAAACACACGCTTAACATGCAAAACTTGAATTAGATCACTCTTCAAGCAAACCAAGTTGGGTCCTTGGACGGATCTAACACCCCTAAATACAAGACATACTCAACACTAAGCTTAAGGCCAACATCTTGATATTGGAACACTGGGGACCAAAGTAGAACATAACAAATCATATGCTGTGCTGCAACAAATCCTTGTTAAGAATTTTAATCATACTATAAAGAGTCCATAAGCCAACATTTGGTTGGTCAATATATTGTAAAAAAAAACATTATTCCGCGTGAGTTCCTTGTAAAAGAACAAAAGTTGGGTAAGCAAATGGAGAAAAAGCAAGAGAACTGAGGCATACCTTTTATTTTGATAGACCTAGTACAAGTGAAAACACATTTAACCTTTCCATTTGGTAGGAGACAAACCGCCATTGCTTATCCCCCACAAAAAAGGATTAGCAAAGTTTTGATCATAGGACACATTCAAAACATTATTAATTTTTTTTTTTTTTTTGAAAAAAAAAAGGAAGAAGATTGTTTTGAGATGCAGTCCTTCCATTAATGGGGATTTGAGTTATTGATAGAAATAAAGTTAGTGGATGGTGCCCATGAAATGATAGAGGTCATGAAACAACCAGAAAAAGAGGAAAGGAAAGGGAAATTTCCATCCCACTCTAAAAAATATGGAGCTGCCGACCATCTAATTATGATGAATGGGATGTACTGCACATTGTATGGACCCAATTGAGTGACCCCCAACAATAAAAAACAACATTTTAGGACATGAATACTTTTGAAAAACATTTTATGCTTTTGCTAAAAGGGTACAACAATTTCAAAGAGAAAAAACCAAGATCCTAACATCAATGTACGAAGGTCGAATGTGGCAAAAATTTGATATTGTTAGGAGATTTGCCTGCCTTTTTCCATAGTCATAGGAGGATTAAGGAATACCCTCTTCCACAGTGTGGGGATTCTTCCCGGGGAATACTATACTATGTCTTCTGTCTTCTTTCCAACTATTTGAGTTGACGCTTCTTTTTAATTCAATCAATTTTTGTCACTAAATCAAATTTGATAAAGGTCATCATTTGATCGAAAGTGCGTATCATAATCCTCAAAATTCAACGTTGACATAAATGATTTAGGAAATAGGTGATGTTTGGGAAGAGGCTCTTTCTCTTCTTATCTAAGTTCTCTCTTTTTTTTTTTTTTATACTATACCGACCGGTATCTAAAATCATATTCTGATTAATCTGGTTCACAACTTGTAATAGCATATTCCTAATATAGTTTTTTTCATGTCTAAACCGCAAATCGAATTTGGGAACTTGATTAAGCGATCTAATGTCATATCCTACTAAATCAACTGTCCACTGGTATCTGACTTATCCTTATCTCATCTAACATTTTTTTTTTGGTAGCATGGCTAGGTCACCAATCCAGTATCTGAGGTTTCGCCCTGATTAATCTGGGTCGACCGCTTACATAGCTCAATTAAGGGGGCAAATCTTCCGGCTCTGATTTTTCCGTTCCTACGGGGATCAAACTCCTGACCATGGTTAAGGGGTGTCAGACCTCAAACCAACTGAGCCATCAGATGTTGGTATCTCATCTAACATTTTATTTTTAGTATTTCTCAGCTATTAAAAAATTATACGAAAATATATTTCCAAAAATAAACGTTAGAAATAATTTTTTGTATCAACAAATTTAGGAGCGAGTGCAATCGATAAAAATTGAACGCCTTGGAGAAGCGAGAGAGATCATCCCCTGGCCAGTGGCACTTATTATGGGCCTGTACTGTTAGATTGGGATTGGAGTTAGGAGAGCCCACTATACTGCAACCAGTCGATGCCCTTAATGGGTTTAAAGGAAAGGAAATAGCAGATTCGGCAACGATTTGGCCTAATAAGCGTGAAAAGGTTGGGCCAGAATGTCCAAAATCATGAAGAAGCTCCGTGAAGTGGTCCGATCAATACGTCGAAAACCCAAATGAGACATGGAATTATATGAAGACTCAAGACTCGATTTGTTTGAGGGAAAACATGAACCCTTTTTTCTTCTTCTTATATGTGTTTTTGTTAAAAGAACATAATATTCTTCTAAGGTTAATTGGAGACAACTTCGCCTACTTACCAGGTTTAAAGTTAATAACTAAATTATCAACAAGGTTTGAAGTTAAGAAATTAATTAATTAATTAATTAAGAGTCTTGAATCCATGTAAATGATTCTATGCCCAGGAACATAACAGAATGTACACAAAAAGTAAACAAATTAGCTACCTAAGAAGGGTATATTTGATAATATCAATTTACTTTTTTTTTTTTTTTTGTTAATAGAATGCAGTATAGTCCTCACTATGATCTAAACTAATGATGGGTATTTACTAGTTTAATTTGGTAAAACTTTTGAGCGGAGATCGTGAAAGATCAAGCAGTTACGGGAATTTGAGAGTTGATGAATAGGTCAAAAGGAATATCAACTTCCATGGTTCCTTGTATTAGTATTGATTTCCTTAAAAAATAATAATTAAAAAAAATCATTTCCATCCCGTAAAACAAATATAATCACTTGAACTCTACTTTGTAATTGTGCAAATTACAAAAAAAAAAAACAAAACAAAAACAAAACAAAACAAAACACTATAAAAATTAAATATGGAGATTCGAGGCCATCCACTACATTAAAACTAACTTAATGTTGTACAAATACATACGACAAACATAGCCGTTGCCGGGCCACCATCCCCCTCAAAAAGAAAACCTAAAAGTTGTCAAAGCGTCACATGACACAAAAATAGAAAGCTAAAAAATTATCTTCACATTATTATAAGCCTAGCACGTTGCATTTCCCAAACACCACCCCCCCCCACCACAAGATAATCTGAAAACACATCTAATGACTTAGACCACAAAGCTCATAAGATTACCCCCCCAAAAAAAAAGAAAGAGAATAAGTTATAATAGCATATGATTATATTATGGGTAAAAATTAAAAAAAAAAAAAAACAGAGCAATAATGCGTTTGAATTTCGGTTTGTTACATAATTCTAATGTTTTCATTCACATGTAAAGATATTCATTTGATTTATTAGAAATGCTGTTTTCCCTTCTCATGAAATTTTGAACTAATCTCACCAAGTTTAGAGTGTCCGGATACGATAACTATCGCTTTTTTTTTTTTTCTGATTCATAACGAGTTTCAATTATGAGTCTTATCATTAAGGAATGAGCATTGATACTACTTGAATCAAAGCTCGTCGGCAAATATGATAACTATCACCTGGACTAATTAATCCTCGGCACATATTTTAAAGTTCGTCGGATGAAATGATTAGACGTGAACCATCGTTAGCCACAATTGATTAATTAATTAATTAATAAAAAGTATACAATAATGTTCGAACGACTCTTCCAACACACTTACCCATAATTTCCAACCTTTGCCAAAAGCCAAGCGACAATTGGGTTTTCCTCGTAACAATCGTGGACACGTGTCACTTCCTTTTTAGGGCTCTTTTGTCCACAAAAAAGTAGTATTCTCCCCCCTCGCCCCTCCCCCCTCCCCCCTCCCCCACCAAAAGAAACGGAGCAAAAGTGAAAAAAGATATTCCCAATTTTCCACCTAATGCTTTTGGAATAAAAACGAAAATACACTTGTAAAAGCTAACGAGCAAAATGCGATACTACCATTTTGTTAATATATAAAATTGCGAGTAACTTTTTTATAATATTTTTGAAATAGAAATTAAATACTCTTCTTATGCAATATCAGAGTTATAAATTATGAAGTATGTTTTTAATTATATTTAAAATATTCTTTTATATATTAACAGTGATAACACCAAAAGTTTAAATTTTTTTATTTTTTTTTATTTTCTTTAAATTGTACATTTTGTCTCCAAGTGAACAGTTTAGTGGTCACAACTCTCCTCTCCCAACTTAATGATTCTATATTCGAATGTCTGTGTAACAAAAAAAATTATATATTCTAAATAAGTTCATCTCATGATAATTGAAATATTTGAACGACAAATAATAAAATAAATATATATTTTTGTGACACATTGTCTAGATTTTTATTATGGAAAAGACAACAAATTAGATATAAAATATCACAATTTAGTCGCAAAAAAAAACATGATTTATCTTGTTTATTCTGGTAACTAGGACTGAAATGTGTATTTCCATGGGAAATCGTGAATTAATAGAAATAATATTTTGAAGGGCATATTCTTTCTTTTTTGGGCGGGGTGGGGGCGGGGTGGGGGTGTATGATCGTGCCACATGGTGCACTTGGTAGGACCCGCACCGGTTATGGGCTTTTCTCTAATTTTCAGGTCCCATGATTGTGGACGCCACGGCCACTTTTTTTTTTGGATCCTTTATATTTCTTTTACCAAACAAAATTTGATTAATTTATTGCTGTGATCCTTTTCATATATAAATATATATATATATAGAAAAGCTCTTTATTTTCATAGTTGAAATTTTAAGCTTTTCATACTAAGTATTCCTGAATGGTAAAATTTATCTAATAATATATATAGTATTATCTTGTTGAGTAAAATGCCATACTTATTAAATTGATAATAACTATGATATTAAATTTTTTTAATTAAAATTTTAATTTTAAATTTTAAAATAAAAATATAGATATCGAAAGAATCAATTTCTAAATTCAACTTTATAGTTATTCAAATGAAATTAGTCAAATTTTCTGATATAGTTGGTTTATTTTCAGAAAAGTTCTTATAAGTGTGATTTGAAAATTTTATTATACTTTTAATGAAACAATCAAGGAGATTGATTACATAAATATTTAATAATTTATTTTTTATATAAATATTTATCTCCCTTTTTTTACGGGCACTCCCAGCCATAAACCGCCTTTGGTCCCAAAAATAGAAATCGAAAAAGCGAGGAAAAAAGATTAGATGCTTTGGTTTTGTCTAATCTGTATTATTGGTGGGCCCGGAAAGCAGGGAGTCCAATTTTCTTTTAAAGAATTCTGCAGAGGACACGCGTCCAGATTGTGGGATGCCAAAGAAGGAACTTTTATTGGGCCCACAAGAGCCCCCAGACAGAACGCCCATGGACTCCTTTCGTAATTGGATGTCTTCAATTTTGACCTTGTTAGGATTTTCCTTGTTTTTCTAAATTTCAATTCATCCTATCCTACGTTACATCGCCTTCTTCTTTTCACATTAGTTTTTATACCCCGCGTCACGGGACTCCCTTGTGGTCTTCAAAACAAGAGAATCCATTCAAGCGCACACACATAGGTGGGAGAAAAAAGTCCATACCATTCCTAAGATTTTAAATGAAGAAGCAGGGGTTTAGGTAGGACAAGTGGGTGAAGAAGGGGATGGGATGAGTTGGGGGGAGGGGGGCTTGCTTTTGAAAATGTGAAGTCAGGTGACCCTGAGGGGTTTTGAAGGGGCAACTGGACAAGGCACATATAATTATACTCATATAACCCAGGAATAAGTAAATACAAGATCTAATTCCGTATAAATAGCTTGTTAACGTGTAAGGCTGCAAATTTTTGCTTGCAATATTCCAAGGGAATGCATAATATCCTTGTGTCCTTTTGGGACCACCAGCGAGCACCGTGGCATAAAATGTTTAAATTTTGATTGGCTTAGGTACGAATCCTTGTCCATGATACATCAGAGCCTTTTCCAAATTTTAACCACCATGCGACACCTTTGTCACTCCCAACAATAATAAATTCATCAGATGAAAGAAACAAAACGAAATTATAAATATTTAAAAATAATAATATTTATTAAAAATATATATATATATATATATATATATATATATTAGGGACAACTGTGTTCTACTCTCCTCTTCTTTCCTACCAAATAAGTTGTTAGAAAGCGATAGGTTGAGGTGGCATAATGATGATCACTACATTGAGGATTGTGAATATGCAAGTGCTACCAGTCAAATGGCCTCATCAAATGGGTGCACTTCAGATGAGCAACTTGCGAAATCCGTCACTATACTAACCTAGTATAGTGAGCACAGAATTTCTAAAATTTACGACTTACATCATCAAATTTTATCCTTATCAGTTGCAAACAAGTCCATTGAAGCATGTTAAATCAATTCAACTTACAAAGTTACAATTGGTTAAAATTTCTCAATTGGTCAATAGTGGATAGGGTTTTGATTCCACCTTAGAATCAACAAAAGGAGGAGGAAAATCGAATGCCAATTGCCATTTTCCCAAGTTTATACCCACCAACAAGAATTCAAATTAGGGGAAATAAATCTCAAAATAAATGTTTGCTATTTTTCAAAATCAAATCAATTATTGAATTTAAAAATATTTTACCGTTTTTAATTTTTATATTTTTTATATTTATAACTATAAATTTTTTATATAAACACAATTTATCATAATATTTTATTTAAAATAATGACTTATTTGGATTTAATATTTTTATATTTCTTTTCATCTTTAATACCTTATTTTATTAAGAATATCCATTCCTGTGTCTCAAAAAAAGAATAAGAAAAAAATTTATAATTCGTTATTTATTTATTTATTTGGATTTGTATTTTTATTGTTCGGGGTATACTCTTTGAGATGTTATTGAAAGAGTTTTTATTTATCATAAAATATTTAATTTAAAAATTTAATATTACTCGTGTACTAGTGTCCGCCACATGAGGCATCGTTTTCGTAATCATGCATCATGGCTTACGAAGAACCAAATCGGGAAATGATTCGCATGACATGTAACTTACTTGGTCGCCAAGGGGGCACGCACGCCGAAATTTTTTTTAAAAAAATTCATGTATGTATTTTTTTTTAATACGGATAAAAATTTAAAGTATATTAATAAAAATCATAAAAATATTGTTTAAAAATTTTAAAAATATTATTAATTTTTTTAAATATAATTTATTCTTAAAATTATAAGGTGTGCTTTGTTGTCTTTTGCACTTATATTTTACCTTCATTAAAATAAATTATTACTTTTTTTTTTTTTGTGTAAATGGATTCTTACTATTAACCGGTATTCGAGTTGAATTTAACTGACCTAATTGAGTATTGTAGAGTTGTCTCTCCATATTTATCTTTTCATTCTCAAAATTTGAATTTGAGAATTTGATTAATCAGATTCATTCCCTATCATTATATCCATAGTTTATTGTTAAATAAATAGCTTCATTTTGATGGGTCTTATTCGAACTTTTTTTTTTTTTTTGGTTAGTCAGAGATTGTTCTTGGGACCTTATTCTTTCCATTTTTTGAATGTCCAAAAAAGAAATTTATGGATTTGTAGAAAACTCATAACCCATGCACTTGAAACAAGTGAGCAAAATATCGTATGCCGGGCATAAATGACCAAAATAAGGGGGTCTTCCATTTTGTCATTGAGGTCCAAATGTAACTTTTAGTGATGAAAGGCTAACCTAAAAAGTCGTACTTGTCTTGGCAGTCCTTTGTGCATCTCAACATGTGTTAGGGCCCATGTTTGGGAAACTGAGGTCAAATTATATGATGTTTTCCATATAAAAAAAAAAAAAATATATATATATATATATATATATATATATTTAATATAATAATCTTTTAAGGGAGAGATTTTAAGTTTTAGTTACAAAATTTTATTTTAATAAAATTTTACTCAAAAAAACTAAAATAAAATAAAATAAAATTAGTAAAATTAGAGTTTCCCCTACGAGAACCAAATCAAAAACCAATAAATGAATATAAACAGCCAAATGAACTATATTACCATTTTGAGAATAAAAAAAAAAAAGAAGAAGAAAAAGAAAAAGAAACTAAATAAATAATACAAGGAATCCAACAGAAATCATGAGAAATAACAACCTAAAAGCCAAAGCCACCACCACCTAAGAGAGAGAATGGATAAGGCGGTGGTGGTGATGAATTCCTCTCCATTTCAGTGGACAGGCTTATCTGTCTACTACTACCCATATTCTCATAATTAGTAATGTTAATATTATTATTGTTATTGGTATTACTGGTATTACTGGTATTACCGATATTACCGATATTATTTCTATACCCCATCATCATAAGGGGCTCTGACCCTCCGAACGATGTCGCATTCGCCCTAATCCGCATATCCCAAACTGCGCTCGCATGATTTGATGTTCCAAAATTGGAAAAATCAATCGGTTCTGGTGCAATGAAAGCCTGACCCATTATTTGTCCATGACAGTCCATCCAAGCCGACGAGTTTTCCGGCGACGGAGACGGCGATGGTCGCCTGAAAATGTCAGTGCATTCTTCTCCCTCCTCTGTTTTCACTGTGTTTGATAATGAAATCCCCGATGATGAAGTTGATGAATTGCCGTTCGTCATCGAGACCCTTCTCTTTTTCTCACCTTTAAGCCTCTTTGTCTTCTCTTTTTCAAGAATCATCCTCGGAAGAAGCTCCGGGTCTTCGACTACCTTACATAGAAAGGCCATCATTTGCTGTGGTCTTCTCTCTGTAGCTTCTAGTCTTTTGTTCATCCCTTGGATTTCTTCCTCCATTGATTTTTGTTCTTCTTTCAATTTCGAAATCTCCACTAAGATTTCTTCATCAGAATCGTCAAATTCGCTTTTGCTCTGCAGTTGTGCGTATAGATTATTGTTGTTGTTCTTGCAGTGCTTTCTTCTCACTATGTTGTTCAACAAGTGTCTCTGTCCTCGTAGGAACCACTCATTTGCAAATTCCCATCTGTCCGGATCCACTTTTCTGAAACCCTAAATTAAAATTAATCAATTATTATCACCAAATTAGGCTCCGTTCCTTTCACAAAAATTAACATAACTCCCAAGAAAATGTTTTCTCCCATTCCTTATGTTTGATTACTAGAAAATCTTTTACTCGACAGAAAAATATAGAACTAAAGATTAAGACTTGTGTGCACATAGATGTACATGCGATATAGAACATATTTTAAGTAAATATACGTTTTTTTTTTTTTTCCATTTTTCTCAGAAGTGATAATTTTTTACGAAACAAATGGAGCCTAAAGAAAAATCCAAGAAATTCGATCAGGGTCAATCACTAAAACTTACATGGGTTTTAATGGTAATACCAGAATATATACATATGTGGTATATACTCACGTAGGTGTTGAGCTGACGAACAAAGCTTGAGAAATTGTTGTGCTTGAAATAAATGGGTAAAATTCTCTGAGAGAAATCCAATGGGTCAAGGACGATGAAGCTGTTGTTGGCTCTACCCCAAGTGATTAAATTGTCCGTCGTGGGATCAGTTACCATCTGATAAGTCTTCATAACGAACGGTGCAATTATATTGCTATTCTCCATCACATACATATACTCACTATTTTATTTTTTTCCTCTCTGTCAAACTAAAAATGAAAATTTTGAGGAGACACGGAATAAGGGAGAGAGAGCTGAGAATTAAGCAAATGGGTGAAACGAAAGTGTTCCTCGGAGCGAGAGATATAATAAGGGGATGGGGTGAACAGAGACGGGATAACGTGGCAGACATCGGGATGGGTTGTGATATTTGTATTGTTCACGGGGCAGGGCCCCACTATGGCTCAGCCCGTTTTATCGCCTTTTGGGCCACGTCGAAGCGGCCCATGTTTAGATATTTTTGTGGTTGAAAGAGAGGACCACGCGCAGTGTGGAGAGCGTGTGGGGCTATCCCTTGGTTGGATGGAAATTCTCTGAAGTGCAAATTCAAACCGGTCCCCCATTATTTCATGGTGATCTTGGCAAGTGGATACTTGATGGTACTCTTGGAGGTCTAAAATGTTTCATTTATGGTAGACCACAGTAATTTTTGGAATTCTCCGAGAAAGAAGTCATTTATTTTTATTATATAAAAATTGTGAAAATTTCAAAAAATATATTTAAAATAATAATTTTTTACTACCGGAATATCTCTAAAAAACAAAAAAAAAAAAAAAAAAACAACTTTATCATCAAACATAGAGATCGGCATTAAATAGCATATCGTACTGAATATAAATTATTGAAAATTTAATTTTCTTGGTTTAAAATTCTATAATATATAGTAAGCAGTTGGATCAATTAAGGTTGGGTTACATATTAAATACAGAATTTATATAGAAAAGTGGAATCTCATTGGATCAAGTGAGTTATCGGTTTCATACAGATCTATCAATCGGTGTCTCATTCTATTCATTTCCCATGAGACACTTCACGATAACTAATTGTTTGTTTTGGAAATGCCCTACCAAAAGTGTAATCCTTCACCCATCGTCATCTTTAAATTGTAAATAAATTAGTAAAAAATATAATTTTTTTAATAAAATTTAAAGTTTTATTCTTATTAATTGTACTAAAAAACTTTGAAATTTAAATATAGAATTTACCACTATTTACCAATAACCATAATTCTTAGTTTATCTTATGTATTTTATAAATATTATTGGTAATATACCTGAATAAGATTTGACTCTAAATCATTAAACAAAAAACCATAATTCTTGTAAAAAAAAAAAGCGTACAATTAAACCATTTATGCGGCATCGTATTTTCGTATGCGGAGTCAGTAAGATATATCCATATCTCCAACAAAAAAAAAAAAAAAAGAAAAAAAAAAAAAGAAAGAAAGAGACTTTTTTAATTAAATAATATTCATAAATAGACAAAATACTAGCGAAAATGAAGATAAGAAGATGAAAAGTACTCACTCGCTCAAGAATGGTGGGGGGGGGGAGAAGAAAGGGTAATATTAGGTAAATGATGGGCATCTATGGGGGTAGCATAATTAATTGATTTTGCAGGTCCCTATTACAGATTCCAACAAATGAAGCAATTAGTACACGATTATCATTTGAAAATTGTTATTATTCATCTCAATCTTTACCAAAAAAAAAAAAACCAAAAAGAAAATAGTATCGATCGAACTATAACTCATAGGCATTCATCTATCAAGTAATATACTAATACATCAGTGTAACTCTGAAAAACCATATCTATGTTAAAAAAATAAAATCAAATAAAATCCAAAAGGGGCATTTACCTCCCACTCGGTCTGGAAATAGAATCCAACCCCCTTCTGATCAATTAATTCATTTCTGCAAATACGGTGAACTCGTGACAAAAACCCCAATTTTAGAATAGATGTAACATCACGGACTGTTCATAAAAGTGATATATCATTAAGCTTCATGTGAGATGCAACCCTTATTTAGCATAATGGTTGTAGATCGCGGCGCCACGTAAAGGGATTCTTTCCCTTTATCATGAATGTAAGGTGACATTGAAGATAAGAAATTTATGAATACTATCACTTTTTGCTTCTATTCTGTAGTGAAGAATTGAAAAAGGATTATTCTGCTTCCAAAAACATATTAATATTTTTATTTTTTAAATTTGCAAAAGAACATATAGATTTTTGCAATATTATCTTTGCTTGGTAGAACCTTTCACATCATTATTGTTTCAAAAGTTTTGATTAACCGATTTGGGGTGCATAGTTGAATGGTAAAGAATTTAAGGTTTTGTATTCGAATCTGTAAACATGTGTTTTTAAATTTTACGATACTAAGTAAAAAAACAAAAAAGGATAAGATTGACCAGCAAAAGAAAACTCAAATTTTGTCCTGGTTGTTGAAATGCAAAGCACTTAATTGCAAATGTTGTCCATGAACATGAACTTGAAGGGTGCTTAAAACTGAAAGTCCAAAAAGGGCATCATGCTTTAATTCTAATGATGCAGCAACTATACTATTCTTAATTTTGTTGGATTTTCCTATTTAAGCAAAAGGGAAAATTCCAATAGTTTACCCAAATCAGCAATGGGGTCCGCAAAAGATTCACCAGACAAATTTCATGTGGGTGACCCACATGAAACATGGCGTACCTCCAAAGTTATGCCCAATAACTTGCCAACATATGGAAAGTATGAAGTTTTGGGGTAATGGCCCATCCCCTTCTTCACCTTCCCCTTCGATAAGATATTTACAACTTTAGTCATATTCTTTGTCAACTTCCTACGCCACTCAAAACGGTATCTCATACCCTTGCTGCCGTACAACCGATCCTTATAAAATGAGATACTAAAACTTTTAAATAAATTTAAAATTTAAAATTTAAAATTTAAAAATAATAAAAAAAATTATATTAAAAGAGTCACTTTCTAAATAACACCCTCCGTAAATACTCAAAGCAGATTAAATTTTGAATACCAGTAATGATATATATATAAGAAAAAAAAAAACCCTCAGTAGGCCCATCAAAGGCTTGTGAGTTAATGGCGGGCGGATTGAACTTATTTTTCATTTTTAAGACAATTTTTCAACAAAGAAGATGACTTCACTGGATCCTACTACATTGTGGGGTGGCTCATTTAACTAGTGAATCAATTTCAATTTAAATAGTTTTTTCAGTTTTTGTTTAGCATAATTTGATATGTTTAGTATATATTGAAAATCCTAATAATTGAAATTGCCTAGTAATTACATGTAATTTTTCTTTTTATATATGAAATATCCATAATACTGAAAATTAGATTGAGTAAGGTATTTATCATGAATATCTCTAACTATTATTACGGTTGATGCATATGGGGCCTTAGAGGTTGTTGCAAAATATTCATTTTACTCATCGATTATTAGCACATTTGGAGATATTTAACACAATTTTCTACTCTTCTTTAACATCCCTAGCTATTTGGATTCGAATTTGCTCAGGCATTATTGGCTCTAATGATAATGGTTTTTCTCTTTTTTTTTGGGCGGGGGGGGGGGGGGGGCGGCTTTTTCTTGGAGTGTCTACATCATGCCCCCGGCGACCATGGCACAAAATCAACCTTGCTATAGTCACCTACTTAATATGCAAGTTCTAGCAAATGACCGCCATTATAACAGGCTTACGTTCCACGGGACCCCATTTTTGTGTCTTTTTCTCTGGACCAAAATCAACAATTTGACTTAAAATAGTGTTTCATTGGTTGGCTTAGCACTAATCTAGTATTTATGTTTTTCTTAATGTCTAAGTTTGATAAACCAACACCAAAAATAACAAAAATTTTCAAGCATCCTAGATTTGTCCATTCATCGATAATTTTCTCCTTTTTTCCCTAATTTCTCTTTGACATGTGATTTTTTTTTTCATAGTGAAGAGATGACTAAATTAAAAGTCTATCAGCTAATTCAATTAATAAAAATCTTTTACTCGAAATTAGGAAATTTCATCTTCTAATTCCGCTTAATTCAGGCATAAAATATTTGTTAGGCCGAGGAGTAATATTTCGTATCTATTGTATATGATTCAAACACCTTAATAAACCAAATGGTCGTAGTAATATTATATTTGAGCAAATACATTTAAGACTAACTGCCACCATTAATGATGATAGAAAGGATCTAGCAAAATTCTGCATGTCACCATCTCGTTTGCCTCACATGAAGGGTATACAACAAGTGCAAGACCATTGGTGGGATTTTGTTGGGTTTTGGTGACTAATAAATGGGCTTAGCTTAATCAGATTGTTGATGAGTTGAAGGAGGGGGGAAAAACGAGAAGATAAGGCAAAATCTTGAAAAGCGATTAAGGAACGGTCATGAATATGGTGTGAAAAGATGAGATGAGAAAGAAAATGACATATACTGAAAAAGACTCTAGCGAGTAAGAAAAGGTCTATCAGATTGTTAGCCTGAAAAGATTTGGTATTGCCACTGCTTTAACCACAAAGATTTGTAATGTCTAATCAGAAGAAAGTAGAGAAAATGAACTTGTATTAGCTTTTCTCTTTAGGGCCCGACCTAGAAGAAGATAAGAATCCACATATCCAAAGCATCTTGATTCCAAAATTCTTCTAATGGCAGAGTCTAGAGCACCCTTTTCACTGTTTCATGTTTTTTGTCTGGAAACTATTGTTGCTCTACTCGGCACTTGTAGGTTTCCGGAAACTTATCAAATTACAGTTGACATTCCAATGCACAAGGCAAGAGATGTTACAAAGGTTGACACTATAAAGGGTGTGTTGTATCATTAAAATGCAATCTCGGGTGTATGATGTGCCTCTTCATTTTACGTTCTTATAGTTTATGTAGTTTCTGTTACTCGAGTAAAATCTAAATGCATGTCTCAGATTTCACAACTGATGTAAAAAATAAATATGAGGTGACTAATCATATAACCCCCCCCCCAAAAAAAAAGTCCAAGATGTTGCGAAACATAAAAGGAATAGTGTCATCCAAATGCAAATATGCGCACAGCTTGACATTCACATGCCAAGATAAAGTTGGAAAGCATGAAGGCATGCCAATTGGTAGCTCAAATATTTTTAGAACAAGAAAGAAATTAAAAAAAAGAATTAAAAAAATGGATGGATACTTAGTATTTGGCGTAGCGACTCTATTCAAACCTAAGTTTTTCACACAGAGTGATGAGGGGGAGAGTTGGATGAGCTATTGATTTAAAGTGGAAGTTGAACTTTGAAGTGTAAAAGAGCCGGCCAGCTCAACCAAAACATGGAAGGTCCACCCGCACCCAAAACTTCACTAGATTAAGCCTGTATTTCCTCTCTCTCTCCCTACATCGTGGTTTGCATATCATTTTCATATCTTTTTTTTTTTTTTTTGTAAATCATACATATTCAATAATCACATTGAATTCGACTAAATCTGATTAAAATCATGTTAAGTTCTAAATTAAAACTCTTTCGATACTTATTTTTATCATACATAAAATTTGAATTTAGAATTTCATTTAAATGATATTAGCATTTAGTTATTCAACAAATTGGACGTTGAAGGCCAATTTTATGTTTTATAATGCTTGCTAAATGGTCCAAGTCATCTCAAGCATCATGAAGCTCAAACCTCTCTTTGTTGTCATGTTAACCATCTGTGGGCTATGTTTCTGTCATGTCCCTCATATGCACATCCCCATTTTGATTGGAGTTTTTTGGAAACAAATGTTTTGGAGTCGCCAAGTGGACGGTGAATACAAAAAGTTATTTGGTACACTTGTTAAAAATTCATTCAGCAGAGCTAGCAAATGACCTGTCAATTTGGACACAGTAGTTACATGAATCACACATTTTTATTTCTTAATCAATGATAAATTTGATGCTCCAACTCTATCCACAAACACTACTCCTAACGAATACACCAAAAATAATAACATACTACCAAAGATTTATTAAGATTTACCGGATTGCGATTGATATATCAATCACAAATTAAAATAGTTTGATTAAAGTTCAAAATTTTAGAGATGTTGTGGCTACATATTACTTTATGAATAATCACAGAATTAAATATTCAAAAATAATGAAAATTATCATACTCTAAAACCAAACGAAATTAGCATGCTACCATCCTTCTCATCGAAGAAGGGTTAACAAAACAATGATCAGGAAATATCTTCTTACCGACACTCGTTCATGTAGGTGAAATGGGCATCGCTTAATCAAGTTGGGAGTTCGACTTCCCTGGGCACAGAAAAAATAATGTTAGGAGACTCACCCCCACAAAGTAGGTCCTGCAGTGATTGATTTAGATTTATCGGGATAAAACTTTAGATATTAGGTGGTGACCAAAATCATGATATCAAAAAAAAAAAGAAAAAAAAAAAGAGATAACTTCTTGATTGGGCTGTTCATATCTGCCTTGTGTCCTTAATGGGCTAGTCCTAACTATTAGTTTCTGGACTTGTGAAATTGCCGGTTATAAGCCCAGGGAAATCTTGTACAAGTCCATTCACCAAAAGGTCCATAGTAGATTTCAAAATTGTCCAGCCCTGAAACCTAACAAAACCCAATTATTTTTTTTTTTTTTTTTTTTGGTACAGACAAAACCCAATTAATGAGACTCATTTTTTCAACCTTCATTTTTTTTTTTTTTTTTGGGTAGCATTGGCTTTTTCAACCTTAATTATCCATAGGACCAACCTACCAGATACACTAATTAACAGAAGAACAAAGAAAACAGGATTTTGTAGTAAAATTCGACTAGCCCTACATACTCATTTTGTCATCTTACTTTCTCTACCCTTCTGTTCACAACATAGTCCTAAACAACACATCTTCTCCAGGTGGCACTGGTCGGGGGCTATGCTGCTTCGCTTCCTGAGGTTTACTGGCAATCTGAATTGCCTAACATGCCGATGTCTAAAGCTGTAAGAGACCTCTTACCATCAGGCACATCTCAATTTGTACGCATCAATTTATGTTTGTGTATGTATGGAAATAGTAACAAAGTGTTTCACCTTGTAGGACAAGCGAGTGCAGAGAATGAAGTTGCCAGTGTTAATGTGGGGCATGACGGTGTGTTAGTGGATATGGTGGCTCTGTGTGATTCTATATCCAGGCATCATATGATTCTGTCTTTTGTATCTACACATAAATAGCCTTCCAGTATGGTAATGGCATGCTTTCATAACATTACAACGCTGCAGAGTTTTACAAAATCAAACCAGATACACATAAATAGATTCAAGTAACTCACAAGTCAGTATAACGACTTAGGTATAGCAATGACGAGGTAAGGCATAGCACAATTGCCTTCACTGGTACAGAAAATCATAAGTAAAGGAAGATTTGTGATGCTGTAACCAAGGGTCCAATCATGATATCAACGAACAAAACTTTGGCCGGAAGCAAAGGTCTTAAATATGAATTCATGGCATTCACAGGCACTCATCATGTGACATGTACTTAATTACTTGCAGAGGATGCCAAAATATTATGCTCTTCCAGACGTCTCTGAAAGTGAGCCAAGCGGGTTTGCAATTGCAGAATCCCAGCAGCTTTCTGTGACAGGATAGAGTTCAACCTAGAGATGTAATCATCAAGTTGATTGCCTGGTTGATCAGCTATAACTAGCAGATCCATTTCCTAAACAATTGAAATACTTGAGTTAAGCTGAGAAAATGATAGAAAGAGGATAACAATGAACACGAACACTAACCTCTCTGACAATATCTATCGTTTCCTCGACCTGCTTTCTGTGAGCAGTCACAAGATCTTCCTCTTCCTGACACCAAGCAGAGCAGTTTTTTCATGGTAAAAATATGTGTGATATGTGAAAGTATTCATTCTTAGAAGTTAATAGAGTCTCACCTTTAGAAGCACATTTAAATCTTCATCCGAATGTAAATTGTAAGTCTCCAAATCTTGAGGATCCTTCCATTTTGCCCGAGTGTTGGTTTTCTTTAATGTTTCCTCCATACTTGGTTTTTGGTGGACCTCCACCCTTTTGTTATTAACCCATGATAGTTTGTCTTGTTCATATGTACTCTCAGAGTAATCAAATTCATCTTCAATTACATTGCATCGACCACCACTTTGATCCTTGTAATTATCCGTATATAATGATGCAATCACATTTCCCTGTATCCTGCCACTAGGCACTCGCTCCACAGTAGAACCTGGAGATGATTCTCTTTCAATTTGTTTGGACCATCCGAACCTATTACTTCCGATTGACACATCAATCAGATTATCCTCAGCTTTTGACATGATAGGGAGAACGGAAGACAAGGGCAGTGCAGTTGAGTCCCTGAGGCTGGAAGTTGAAGACAACACATCCTTCTTGGAGCCATTGCCTTTTGATAGACTCTTCACCCTGAAGTATAAAAGTTCATAAGAAGTATTTCAAATGTTGAAAGAGGAAAATGTGTAAAGACCCAGAAAGAGTAAGGTCAGGAGCCAGTAAGAACCAGAAACCCCTAAATTTCTCAAGTTCTTATATTTTCCTGATGGTCCATTTAATTACTGGCGGGGAAAGACAAGAAATGAAGTGGCTTCTCATTTCACAACAAAAGTGAATCAGTGATTCTAAACCCTAGTCTCTCATAATCACATTTCCATTACCCTACACAGTAAAAGTTTCCCTTTTTCACAGATAAGCCTTTTCAAAAATTGTAAGCCATCAACACTAGCTTTAGCTTCAGCCCTCCCATCTGAAGAGTTTCTTTTTCCACCCAAAGTTATTTGTATCGTAAAAATTACCTGTCAGCATATCTTAATGTGTTCAGAGTATGTTCACAAGATCCAGAGCTTGGTGAAATGCATGATATCATAACAGTGCGTGAGTCACCAACAAATGAATCTCTTAGAACTTCAGTCAGCTTACTCCCTCTGAACGGGATATGACCTTGATCATTGTCTAGAGCCCTGATGCATTCTTTTAAAGCAAGTAGGCTTTTATTGATTTCAGCACCCTCGATTCTGGAACAGTCATTGAGATCAAACAGATGAGCCATATAGCATTGGAAATCACTTTCGTTAAATTTGGCCTTATACATACAGTAGTATCTGTACTTTTGTGGCTAAATTACTATATAATTTTGTAAAATGGTGAAAAAGTATTAGACAACTGAGTTTGTCCAGTTTCTGCTACTTGGAAATCTTACAGAAAGTTGTTAATCAATAACCAGTATCATAATCAATAGTAACAGTACATCTACCTTGTTTGTTTATCGTTATCAGTAGTGTCTGCACCTCGTTCACTTCCAGCAAGATCTATGAAAGATAGCTTCCCAACTAATCGGGCAGGCTTTGATTCACTTCCATTGGCTGATCTCTTAATAGCAAGCTGGAGGATAGCATGCGATCTGGAGGACTCTTCATTTGCTCCAGTTGTGCCAGTACTCCTTGATGCATTTCCTCTTTCAATAAATTCCTTAATTGCGTCAACATCTGTTACTCTATATTCTTGCAAGCCGACGATGCAAACCTGTTGTTTACCGTCCTCCCTCATACAAAGCTTTCTGTAGAAGTTATGGCATTAGATGATTGGACTAATTCTCCATCATTGCCTAAGCTTAATCAAAGCAAAAAGATAAAACCACTTACTTTCTGTCATTGAGGAGATCAAAAAGTTTTCCTCCATATATCTCAAAGAAACTAACATGTAACTGAAAGCCTTGGTTTCGGTACGTATGGTGCATCAATGTTAATATATCGTGAGATGCTTTAAGGGGCAGTGGTTGCATGGTGTAAGTCTTTCCGCTCCCTGAAAAGGCAAATGTGACAGATTGAAGACTAAAATAATAATAGGAAACTAATGAACCGAAATCAGCACACAAGGAGGATGGTATGCATCAAACATTACATGTACAATACAAGTATCATAGGCACACACAAGCACACTAAAAATCTATTGTAACATAGTATTTAGTCATCTAAGTTTGTTGACAAAAACATAGAATTTAGTCATCTAAGTTTGTTGACAAAAACCAATACAAAAGATAATAGAAATACATAAACTCTGGACCAAATTTTATTTAAGAATGTTTCCTTAGCAGATGCAGCAATAAATCTACAACATAATCTGGGCGAATTTGTAAAAGGCAAAGAACTCACCTGTTTGTCCATAAGCAAAGCAGGTTGCTTTTGTGCGCTGAAAGATTATGGGAACTATAGGCTCCACAGTTTCAGCGTACACCTACAGCATTTCCACATAGGAAACAATATAGTACCCATCTAAATAGTTGGACAGTACAGCAAGATTTATTGTACACTCACTTCATCATTTGAAACATCTTCATCCAGAACAGCATCGAAAACAAATTCATGTTTCTCAACATATTCTGTGAGATCAACCTGCAGATATGAATATTGACGTTTATCAGTATTCAGGTCCAAGTCTTGATCAGTTCCACATGACTTCATGCTATACCCAAAATATAAGAAAATAGCATCTAAGCCATGCATACTGAACCCAAGAACTGGACCAACCTTGAACGAATGCCTTTTATACAATTATGTTCCAACTTCTTACAGCAATTTGAAGATTGTTCAACCTCCCAATGAGTAAAATTAAGTTCATAGGTAATAAAAACTATAACAATAACCAACATCAATTGATAGTTGATAGCTTCAAATGGAATGGTGATAAATTTAATATCTCAAATCAACTCATTACTTTACATTGTTACATACAGCAAGCATCCAGAGTCCAGAAAAGTAGTCTCTCTTTATAAATTGTATCTAAAAATGGACCTATAAAGTACTCACCTTCAGTTTTGTTTCATGAACAGTGAGAGAATTTGAATTGGGTTCTATAGTTATTATGTCATCCTCTTTCTTGGCGATTTCCTTCTTGTTAAGTGGTCTCTTACGCACCTGGATATAAATTTTCCAGCAATTAGACCATGCCATTGCAACAGTTATCTATGTTTACCCATATCTAGTATAACTTCAATGGCCAGTTTCCAACAGGACTAAAATTTTTCACCTTATAAAGCAGTTAAGAGGAAGCAACAAGAAAATAGCATAGAACATACCACAACTTTTATCTTTGCAACAGTACTAGACTTCTCCTTATCTGCTGACAAACTTCTAAGAAGGTTGTTGTCAGGCAAACCACAGACCTTGTCTGTATATCTGTCACTTGTAGCAAGATATGGTTCCGAGTTATCAAAGCCTTTGCCATGAATAGGACCATTATATAAGCTTGAGAATGACATCTGCCAGAAAGTGTTTCACCAACATTAATTTAATAGAATAAAAAAAAAGGAAATACAGGTGGTTGGACACATTGGATGCAATGCAACTGCAATACCAAGGTAGGGCTGCAAATAATAGAACTAGTCCATTTGTCACAAGTTTGGGTGTGAGTCAAATAAACAGTAGGTTCAAACTCATTTATTTGAGACTTGAGTGAAGCATATGAAACTTAAAACCTCAGCTCAACTAAGGTTGATAGCATGCTCCTTTAGATGCTTGATCTAATTCTAAATTTTGCTTTTGAACATTCCATACTTAAAAATAATTATTTCATTCTTATTTTTACGATTAAGTAATTACTCAATGGAAAACCTAATATCATATTGATTCTTCACCACCTAATTAATGATTTTGTTTAGTATTTCTTAGCAAGTTGAAAGGAAACAGTAAATGCAAGTTAAACCTGGCAAGCCCGAGATGAGCATGGGGTTAAGTTGATATTGAGCTCGAGCATAGGCTTGGTTAATTTTAACCAACCCAAGCATGAATGCCTCAATTGTCAAATCACAAGTATGAATTCAAACCCATGATCTCCATTATCTTTACCCTCATAGCATTATGAAGAACAAGATCGGCAATAATATGAATCCATTAGGTTTATAGTATGAAATTTAATTAATAAATGATATAATTAATCATCATTAGTGAATTTGTATGTACAAAAAAAGTGAAAAGCCTGAAAATATCGAATCAAAGGATAATTCATAGTACATTACTCATCCAGTTGAATCATGCCGCATTTAAACTCGTCGTTTTGATCTTTTTAACTTCCTTTTAAAAAAAAAAAAAAAAAACATATAGCTGTTTTATTTTTACCAAATTAAATTCACGGAAAATAAATTAGCAACAGGAGCCTCATCAAATACACATATAAAAGATGAAGTTGTTCAAATTTAGGACGACGAGGAAAAAAAGACTTACATGAGGAATAAGGTCCGTATCAAAAGAATGGAGATCAAGCAAGCCAGGACTGAGTTCACCAGGCAACACTTGATCATCACTCATCTTTCTCAAGCTGGAAGAGCGAGAACAAACGGGTGGCGTGGAGGGATTCGAATTCGAGTACGCCTCCTTTACACTTCTTACATTCCTATTCATATTCATTCTCGAATTCGACACATGACCTCCACCATAAAACCCTAAATCCTACACGTAATTCAAATGCAAATCGGTGATTGAAGAACAATGTGTGTGAATATCAGCTTCAAATTGTTCAACGTACCTGTAGATCAGCCGAGTATTGCCTTTGATGAGATCTGTGCATCTGCCTTCCAACCACATTCATCTCTCACACTCTGCAAAATGTCTGGCCTGCACTGGTTGAAAAGGAATTTAAGAGAGAGAGAGAGACAGATGAAACGGTGAGGGTTGGTAAGACATGTATTTTCAGAAGCACTTTTTCAAAAAATTTTTTAGAAAAACTTGGGGGGAGGGCTTTGTTTTGAAAAGCAGAAAGCCAGAAACAGAAGACGGAAATGAATATTTCACACAATAGAATACAAGGCAACGCTCTGTCTCTCTCTCTCACTCTCTCTCGGTAGTGCTTATATTTTAAGCAGAGAGAGAGAGAGAGAGCAACACGTGTGAGAGTGATGACTAGCGCGTGTATGCCACTGTGGCCACCAGGAGAAGAACATTTTCCTTGCTTTTTGTTTTTATATTTATATTTATTTTTAGGTTATAAAATGATTTATTTTGAATTTTTTTAAAGTTTGTTACCTGAGTTTGTAAATTTGTAAAAAAAAAATATTAAAGTTTATTAAATAATATAAAAATCTCCTTGACCATTATGCTTTTTTTTTTTAACTCAAGAGTTCATCCACATGACTATTATATAAATATTTATAATTTTAATTTATTTTGTTTTGTTTAACAGAAGACACCTAAAAATTACACAATAAAAATAATTTTATTAAATAAACTACGATTACCAAAAAAATATAAATTTATTTTTGAAGAAATTACCTTCTGATTGCTAGCTTATACTTATTTGTGAGAGTGTGAATTTTCAAACTTTTCAAAAACTCAATCAAGAGTGCCCCTTCATAAAAGAAAATTTTCTTTTTTTTAATTGAATTATCAAATTATTTGTGATCAATAAAATAATAATAAGATTAGATAGATCAAATAAAATATGAATTAAATAGTTAAAAATTTATATCACAGTGAATATTAAAATATCAAATTATCAATATATTTTGATTAATTTAAATAAATAGTTAGATAAAAATTAATCAAAATATATTAATATGCACCGTCACATAAATTTAGTGTATTTGATTCATAATTTATATACTTTATTTAGCATTACTTATAAAAAATTAAGATAATCATATTATTATAACAAGTTTTAAGTAAATCTCAAAAAATAATTATATGCTTCTGGACGATGATAAATGAATTTTGAGCTGATAAAATAAATAGTTGCTTATCTTTCTTCGAAAAAGTAAAATATTTAAAAAAAAAAATCTGAAGAATATGGCGATGATATTTTGTGACGAAGTCAAAAAGAAATGAGCACTGAATCTCCAGTTTCGGGCAAATTTTGATAAAGTTAGCAGCAACCGACGCGAGGACACGGCGCGTGAATGACGGAGAGAGATAGGGAAGAGAGAGGTCGTTCTTTAGTCGTTCAAACTTCAAAATCCAGGGCGGTGGACTTTCAGTTCGTTTTTTGTAGAGTTGTTGGAGTGTTGCTCTTCACGTTCGTCTTCTTCTTCTTTCCAATGGGTCCCACTCTTCTGCATTGCGACCTAATCTAATCGTTCATATTCTTAAACTTGCACCGTTGATCATGTTGACCAGATTGCCAAGAAATACAAAGTTAATTTTCGAAATGTAAAATATGGGTCCCATCCCGTCTCATCTATCAGTTTGATGGTAAGCCAATTTTGAAAGTTATTACATTTTTTTGGTTTGATTGATAAGGTTCATCGGATTGGATCGGAATCCTTGTTCAGCTGTGTAGGGGACAAAAGCAGACATGTTGATTAATAGTTCTTTCATAAGATTTTTGGCAAAAAAAAAATAATTGGTGGAGACTTGGCAACAACAGGAGGGAAAAGTTGAATTTGAAATTAATGGGGTCGTTGGCGATCATTTTGTTTGAATTTTTTCTTAACAAAGATAAATTCAAACCTGTAAATTAATGATTATTTATTTATGATGAAAGAAAATTATAATAAAATTAGGGGCTCTGTGTAATTTGTTTCAACTTATTTTATTTTATTTCAATTTTAGACGTAATATTTTTTAACTAAAATAATTTTTTAAGTAAACATTAAATTTCTTTTGAAAAACAATTAAATTACTGTTATATTAAAAATTGTATCAAATTCTAATTGAATTTGATTTTTTTTTATACTATATCAATCGGTATCTGAAATTATATTTTGATTAATTCAGTTTGGGACTTACAATGACCCATTAAAGAGCTACCCTCCTAACGTAGTTTGTTTCATATCTAAATCACGGATCGAAATCAGGATCTTAATTAAAAGATATAATATCACATCACACTAAACTAACTAACTGTGAATTAATTGAATTTGATTTCAACTTTTAGAAGAGAGTCTAGCTTTTGTGGTGAAACTTAATTGAGCTTACTTCCAATTTTCAATGGGACTCATTTTTTTTTTGTCTTTGACTCTCGATATCCGAAATTTTACTCCGACTAATTTAAATCGACTTAATTATCGGGTTTTTTATAAAGAGGAAAATCTCTCAAAATAATATTTTTCGTTCTCTCAAAATCAAATACTATTTAAAGGAGTAAAATTCTTTTCATTATACCTGACCTTTGGTTTTAAATGGGACTCATAGTGATATTGTTTCCATAATGACGGTTATGTCTAAACTTGGGGACCTCGGCACGATCAACTCAAGTCTGCATTGAATCAGGCTCAAGCCAGCATCCTAACATTTTTAAAAAATTGGCCTTTGTAATTTTTTTTTTTTATATAAAGATTTGAATCATGTATTATAAAAATAAAAAAAAATTATAATAACTAAATGTTCCTTGGGACCCAAAAATTTCTTTAAGGTCAAATCCAAAATTTATCTTTGGTTTAACCCAAAAATGTACCATAAAAATCCGATCTGAATGTTACTCTTTCATATATGCTCTAGCCCATGGATGGCGTTAGTTATTACAAAGACTAATCAAACATGCAGATGATAGATGGTGACTAACACCGTTGCCTAAGATTTCTAATCATACGCTGTTTGAATCTAGGGTTTTAATACCAAGGGATGTTTGTTTATAAAAAATAAAATAAAAAATCAGACTAAAATTTATATAAATTATTTGAATTAATAAAACACAAATGGAGATTTAGGAATGAAACTATCAAAATAAGAGATTTATAAAATTAAGTAAAATTATAGATTTTGTGAAACGTGTGTCAAAATCAATGATTTCGAATTCAATACTCCCATATGCAAATCAAACACTCCCTTAACTCACCGGACTTCACTAACAAATCAGCACTAAAACTATATTTATACTTGCATGCGAGTCTGGATTTGCAAATAATTCACTCTTTGGAAATTGAATGAAACGATCAAGACCCATCACTAATGTTCTCCCAGGCTAAGACCAACACTGAAATTTTTGTTTATATCACTTTGTGTTTTGAATAGCAACAACAAAGTTCAACCCGGTTGTCTCGGGTCCCGCGGGTACGATGAAAAAGGATTTTGATTTGG
The DNA here is from genome assembly GCA_033439265.1 of Dillenia suffruticosa. Classification (NCBI taxonomy): domain Eukaryota; kingdom Viridiplantae; phylum Streptophyta; class Magnoliopsida; order Dilleniales; family Dilleniaceae; genus Dillenia; species Dillenia suffruticosa. The sequence continues at coordinate 21,959,736 of JAVTVX010000035.1, forward strand.
TATCCGAGAATCAAACATTTGCAAAAATGTAGGCACGATTTATATATATATTTATCATTCACAAATGGATGTTATGAAATTACATTGTTTCTTCAAACATAGAGTGCCACTCACGAGTGCTCTTCTGACCCTTGGTGAACTAATGCATTTTATTAGTGCCATGCTCAAATACTTAAATGAACATTCACTATGTTAATTCAGCCTAGGCACTATTATATACTTGTCAAGCCAAATGGGTGGGGGAACTATTTTATACTTGAATATTTCAATTACAAAAATGATCTTTCTTACTTGCATCTTGTGGCTCCTTTTTTTTCTTGGTTACAAATAAATAAGGGGTGCAACACAAGTACTTCTCAGGAGGTCATCCATCCAAATATTACTCTCGTCCTGTGAAATTCTGATAGGATCTGATATATTAGTGCTAATATGATCGCACCCCTTATAGCAGTGTTGAGTTTTGCTGAATGCGGAGACAAAAGGGTATTATAAGAGAGAAACACTTAGCACCTATGACAAAGATTTCCTTTGGTTCCGAATATAAAATGAAAAATATGAGATAGTAAAGATAAGATTGAACACAAAAGAATGAAATGGAAATTTAAAAAATGTATAAAGACAAAGTTGAAAAATAATTTGATTAAATTTTTTTATCTTTATCTTTATCTTGAAATATAGAAAATTTGATTTATTTTTGCTTCCGAGACAAAATCAGTTTTTGATTTTGTTTTCATTCTCGTAGATCAAACATTTTTTTTTTTTTTTACATATATCTCTTGATATATCATTTCATTTTTTTATCGATCAATATTTAGTAATTAATTTTATTGATCTCAACTATTTCGATTCAAATTAACTTATTCATAATAATGGGTTATGTGTGATATATTCATATGTACTCGGTACTTGTGAAATTGGGCTGTTCATATCTGTCTCGGGTCCTTAGTGGGCATATCCTAACTAATAGTTTTTGGACGTGTGAAAATGCCGGTCAGAGGCCCAAGTAAATTGTACACAAATTCATTGCTTTTTGTTTTTTTTTTCAAGAATTTGAACATAAAATTACATTAAAAGGGAAAGATTTGTATCACTAAACTATCATCTTAAGGACAAATCCATTGCTTCTTCCTTTAAGTAAAAGAGAGATTATCTATTTTTATCAAAAAAGAGAGATTATCTATTATCCATAGCATTCTGGGTGTCAAGTTTACGAATATAAAAAAAAAACTAAATTAATAAAACTGTTAAGGAAAATATTACCGAACCCTGATATTTTGATGATAATAAAATTCTATATATATTACTAATCAATTTATCAAGTATACATATTTAAAATATATATATTAAATTAAGTTTTATAGAAATTTTCATGTTAGATGTTTGACATAGAAGTGCTTCTGTGGGTAGAACAAATGGAAAATAAAAAATAATGGGCAAAAATGAGCCGTTACAATTTTAGTTCAATTTTAGTATCTAACTCAACTAATTAAGAGAGTGTTTGGGATTGTTTATAAACCGGTCAAACCAACTTATAAACCCAAATTAAAATTACAACTATTTAATAACTAAAATTTATAAAAATTACTTATAAGCCCAAAAAATGCTTATAAAACAAAAAACATAAACCGCTCCCACCAACTTTTTCATTTTGATGTTTTTAAAGACGACTAAAATAAGCTACTATAATCGATAAAAATACATTTTTACCCTTTTGTATTTAACGAAAATTACAACTATACCATATCTTATACCTACTATGCTATTTTTTCTATTTTATATAATTTATAAGTATTCATTTTACTAAACAGTTAACTATTTTAAGTAATATTTATCCAAATAAATAATAACTTATTTTTTAAAAAAGTTAAAATAGAGTTATAAGCTAAAAAGTTACTTATAAGCACAACGCTTATAAACAGCATTTTTTAAATAATTTCAAGCAGTCTCTAAGTATAGATTGGGAGTTGTATTTAATTCTCAAATATGTTTATATTGGTTAATCAAGATTAAACTATTTGGAAGATACAAATCCAAATTTTTACCAAAGATAAAGTTAAAATTCAAAATTTGAAAGATTTTTCCAGGATAAAGTCTGATTTTTAGGAGCTATTCTCTCAAAATGTAACTTTTTCATTAATCAAAAGTTTTTAAATTTGAAAATTCCACATTTGAATAATTGTTGGATTTCAAATTCGAATAATTACAATGGTAAAAATAAAAAAATTTGAAGGAGAAAAATATAATGGAAAATCAAATCTCAACTATTTTTTTGCAGTGAAGCATAATTTGAGTTTTTAAATCTTCACAACGGTAATTGGCTCGGCAAGAGCTCGAGGTGAGCTCTATAGAGCACTATTCAGACATTATTCAAAATCTCTTATAGCTTTTATTTGATCAACACACAATGAGTTATCTGAAATGAAAGAGTCCTTCACGATTAAGTTCATCTGTCAAACTTTTCTGACAGATCTTGAGTTTTTGGGTTTTTTCTTTTCTTTTTTTTTTGTATCTATAACTTATTGATTTGATTTTGTAAAGTTTTTGGGGAAAGTGTGAGAAACATTTTATCGAGTAGATAGATTAATTGGGTGATAATTAAAACTGCTTATTTGTTGGACTAAATTATTTTCAAGAAGAGAAAATGTAAATTTTCAACAAAAGAGAATTGTACTCATGTTTATAACTCTCTTCACATAGTGAAAACTAGTTATCACCAGATCTCGGCTTGGTGACCTTTGAGTAGATGGAGGTATAAGCTTAAACCACTATAAATCCGGTTTGTTTTCTTCTCTATTATTTTTATTTTTCCTACACATTTGTAAGTATTTTTTATTTTAGGATTACTTAGATTAATAAAAAACTAATCTAAAATTTTAAGAGATAATCAATTCAACCCCTCTTCTTAATTGTCACGGAACCAACAAAAATAACAAAGAAAATTAGCCTCAATTATCCATAATTAACAAAAGAACAAAGAAAACCGAACTAAAAAAATTACAAAGAAAATCCGAATTTTGTTATAAACTTTTGAGTAGCCCTACGTACTCATTTTTGTCATCTTACGTAACCCTTTTGGCTCAATACATGGTCTTAAACGGCACATATTGTCGAGTTTCATTCATGATTTCCCTATATAAGTATACTTCTTTCATTGCATGAAAAAATGCCAAGGTTTTCTCACATAATCTATCACAAGCTTGTGCGTCTTTGAGGGCAACAATGGAATTCCGTGCATTTACTTTCTTGGCCTTAATATCAGTGAGCATTAAACTAATATGGACTAATATGGTAGTGATAGTGAGGATTTGTCTGATAGAAGAAGCTAATCTTTGTTGCAGGTGGCACTAGTTGGGAGCTATGCTGCTTCCCCTTCTAAGGTTTACTGGCAAACCGAATTGCCTAACACTCCGATGCCTAATGCTGTAAAAGACCTCTTACCAACAGGTACATGTCCTTAATTTTTATGCATCAGTTTATGTTTGTGTAGGCAGGGAAATACCAAGAAAGTGTCCCACCTTGTAGGAGAAGCGAGTATTAAGAATGAAGCTGTGGGTGTTAACGTGGGGAATTGGATACCTTCTCATGGCAGAGTAGAGCCGCCATATGCTCAACGTCTTTTTCCGATTTCTCGTAGATATGCAGCCCCCGATGATAAACTTCTTTACAATCCACATGTGACACTGTTTTTCCAAGAGAAGGATTTGCAAGCCAATAAAATAGTAAGCCTTCAATTCACCAAAGCAAGCACCAGAAACAAGTTCTTGCCACGTCAAGTTGCTGAAATCATACCTTTCTCTTCCAACAAGTTTGTTGAAATTTTGCAACAATTTTCAATCAATCCAAAATCAGCAGAAGCTGAAACAATGAAGACGACAATAACACACTGTGAGGAGCCAGCTTTGGAGGGCGAGGTCAAGTATTGTGCTACTTCACTCGAAGCAATGGTAGATTTTAGCACGTCTAAACTCGGGAAAGAAATTGAAGCTACTTCAACTGAGGCTGATAAACAAGGGAATCAACCTCAAAAGTTCACCATTATGCCTGGCATAAAAAAATTGACTGAAGATAATGTGGTGGTCTGCCACAGCATGAGCTACGTGTACCCGGTATTCTACTGTCACAAGACTCACACCACAAGAGCTTACTTGGCTCCTTTGGTGGGAGCTGATGGGACAAAAGCCAAGGCTGTTGCTATATGTCACACCGATACATCCAAATGGAACCCTAAGTACTTGGCCTTCCAAATGCTTCAGGTTAAGCCTGGAACTGCGCCTATATGTCACTTCCTGCCACAGAATAACATTGTCTGGGCTGCCAAGTAGAAGCTGACGCTGCAATTAAAAAAGATAAATAAATAAAGGTTTTAGTATCCAAGATGATATAGTTGCCTCTTCTGTACCTACAAATAAATGACTTGCCTGTAAGATATCGGAATGTAGCGAAATCTATGTACAGTTGTTAAGTAACTTCCTCTTTGTTTCTGATGTGCTACTTTGTCACACCCTTTGATCAATACTATTGCTAGAAAATGTGAGACCGCCATGACAAAGCAAATGTGGCATTGTTTTTCTTAGAGAAAGACATGCATCCCAGCACACAAAAAAACTCTGGTGTGCGTAGCAAATCGGTGGTCATTCAGTTGGAGCAAGTGTGTTTGCTGTGATCTTTTCTGACAATGTGTACATCGCTACAAGCATCGCTGAGGTCCTTTTTTTTTCCCAGAATTTCTGACTTTGCGGTAAAAATCTGAGGCCCCATGGGCTTTAAGGTGCGTGGCAGTGCTTGTACCGACACTCTGTGGCTCTGTGGCTTCGCAATTTTTTTTGGTGACGAAGTATGTATCACAAAGTGCATCACTGAAAAAGTTTTCAGCATATTCACAGGATGATTCGGAAGTTGGCGATACATTTGGGCATTGCTTCAGGCTTCGCAAATTCACAAAATCTTTCTATAAATTGCTAACGTTCCCACACACTCCTCACTCATCTACACTCATTCACTTAAACTTGTTTCTCTTTACTACCGCTACGCCTATCCCACTCACTCCTCACTTCTCATCTACTCTCATCCTCTTTAAACTTATTGTATTCTTTCTGTTTATCTTGCTGTTTTTTCGGTCTTCTTGCAGCAACTGGCTTTGGCTTCCACCGGTGTTCCCTAGAGTCTGACATTTCCTTATTTTGTGAAGTTTTCTTCAATCCAGAATGTATAAAAGAAAAGACTATATTAGATTACTACCAAATGATCATTATTTCTCGGTAATAAAATAAGCGGAATGACAATAAATTTTATGGGTGTCGTTACCTTTGACACTGTATAAAACCTTATAATGAAAAAGCAAGTCATTACTCTAGTTCAGAGCGTCTAATTTTAAGCCTGTCTTTAAACCTCGTGCATGTTTAACTTGAAAATATGATAAACAAGACAGATAATCGAGAAAAAATGATCGATTCAACAGTTAAAGGAGTTAAATTTTTAAATTAAATGTTAGATTTGTAATTAGAGAATAAAAAAAATTATATCGGAAGCGTTGTTTCTAAAATAGATCTCTCGATATTCAAATCAAATTAATCAAAATATGATTTTGAATGGTTTTTATAAATCAAAAAAGGAAAACTTAGTGCAAGTCTTTAAAGGAAACTCTACAGGTGAACACTCACACTAAAACAAATGCACAGCTTGCCATAAAAATATGCCCAAAATTTTGGATTATTTTAAGTTTACTTAAATCTATAAAATAAACTCTTTGCTGGAAGAATAATCTTTTTTATTTTAACTTTTAGAATTCATTTGATTTATATTAGATTTATGAAAAATGGAGAAGATGGAAATTTATCCATCTTACCAAAATAACGTGCTTCTCGAGTTGCATTTGCAGTCACATTTAGCACCGTGCAAAAACAAGAAAGGTGTAATTAAACCGTCCAGATCAAGCCACGTCAACAACTTGACCAACTCATCAGACGGTCCACAATGAAGAAAGCGTAGGTTCGGCCACACTTTCGAGTCCCAATTTGCATAGCCCAAAAATCCTCCCGCCTTTTGTTACAAATCAAAAAGGTTTCCCACAAATCCTTGAAAAAAAAACCCTAAAGAAAAAGACAGAGAGAACCAAGTCGAATCTGAATTTGAAGAATGGCCCAAGCAGCAAGACTCAATCTCCGAATGCAAAAGGAGCTCAAACTTCTCCTTACTGATCCACCACCAGGCATTTCAATCCCCAACTCCGCCCTCTCCTTGTCCTCAATCGACGCTCGTAAGCTCGCTTCTCTCTCTCTCTCTCTCTCTCTGTCTGTCTCGATTTCCTGAATTCATTGTATTGTTTCAGAGATTGAAGGTCCTGAAGGAACGGTTTATGAGAAAGGAGTTTTCAAGATTAAGATTCAGATACCAGAAAGGTTTTTGTTATCTCTTTTTTGTTATTTTGTGATTTCAATAATCATGAAATTGTTGGATTTTGTTGTTCAAGGGGACGGGATTTTCTTTTTCTATTTTTAGGTACCCATTTCAGCCTCCGATTGTGACATTTGCTTCCCCAATTTACCACCCAAATATCGATACTGGAGGTCGAATTTGTCTAGATATTCTCAATTTGCCTCCGAAGGTATATATATGTTTATTTGATTTCCAACTTTTGCTAATTCTCTTTTTTTGGGGGAACAATGTTAGGGTCATTAGGCCTTTACCTTTAATCAGTTGGACTCTAGCTATGCGAGACATTACTTTGCTGCATTCTCATTAATCAGTTTGAAGCATAGAACGTGCCTTATTAAGCACCCCATTAGTTTAGATGGAGGGTTCAAAACCCAGCAAAACTATTGATTCTTATAGATTCATCCTGGACCAGAAAATTCAAGTAATTTGCCCGACTGTACTGGGATGTGGATTGATTTGACCTATGGGTTAGGTCTAATCCAAAAGGTAAGGTATACCTGTGATCTGCCAAAACAAACAAAAACAAAACTTTAAATTTCAAGGCGTCCAGGGAGTTCTAGGTATTATCTAATTATATAGATTTTCACAAGCAAACGTTGGAGCGAAAAGTTTGCTAATTAAGCTTCTGGTGGCAAAGATTGTGTCTTGGATAAGTTGCTTTTAATAATTATCTAGCTATCTGTATTTTAGTTATTTAAAGGCGAGCATGGTAGAACTTTAGGAAAGGCATGCCATGGAGATTACAAAAGTGAGATATGAGCAAGCTAAATTAAGTCTAGTACAAGCAGTGTTTTAGGTTAGTATTTCTGGGCTGGAATTAAATTTATATGATAGTCTCTCCAAATGAGGTCGTATAGTTTGTAGAAACAATAAAACCTTTGTGGTTGTACAGACAGAAAATATTTCAGTTTAACTCGTGGTGATTTGGTGACATGTTTACGAAAATCTTGTTGATATTTTGTAGATTTCCATTCCTGATGAGCTAGCATAATCTACTACAGCTATTGGGTCCCATACTTTCTTGGTCCATGTTCATTGAGGATTTGCTTATTGGCTGTATAGGGCCCTTTCCTTTGATTAAACTCGCTGTCCTTAAACGTGAAAGACCAGTTATAATTTTAGAAGTTAAAATAACTGAAGGATGATTCGTTTAGCATGTTATGGGTCTGCCAGAATAGGGATCTTATGTTTGGAAACTTTATAGATCACGTACAAAGACTAAAGGCTCTTCCTTGTATAACTGGGGGTGGGTGTTCCCCGCAGCTCCTCTCTCATGCAGCATGAGCAGCTGATTTAGCTCAGTAAGATGAAAGCCCTACTCTTGGGCAGCCCACTTAGAACTGAATTAAATTTCTTGAAAATGTGCACAATTTGGGTGTGTCCACTTCACACAATAAGCTCCTTCATGTGTTGATTAAGGTGGAGAGCCCATGTAACATCCACACTGGTTGCACTTGCACTGGTTCAGCAAGGATTTTAAGAGATTCAAATGCTAGCAATAACAAATTTGATGGTATTTTTACCTCTGGTTTATGGTTGAAATGGAGGGAAGGATGCCCAAGAGTCTCACAACATATCGTTCTGGATAAATTATCAAGTTAATACCTAGCCTGAGGGCTTGATTGTAAAGCATGTGCTGAGTTCATGTGATCTAATTGACAAACTTGAGAATGAGATTCTATATTCTGCAGGGGACATGGCAACCATCTTTGAACATCTCAACTGTGCTATTGAGCATTGGACTGTTACTAAGTGAACCAAATCCTGATGATGGCTTAATGTGTGAAGCGGTACGTAATATGTTTACCAATAGTTGCGGGGACAGTATTGGCTGAATAAGTTTCCTTAAATTTATAGCGTTTGTGGATTAATTGCAGAGCAGAGAATACAAATACAACAGACATGTATTTGACCAAAAAGCAAGATCCATGACTGAGAAATATGCGAAACCTGAAGTTTGTGGTGAACATTGCAGCAGCCTAAGCATGTGCAAGGATGCAATTCCAGGAATGGTAATATTTTATAATTCCAAACTTTGGTTCTGGTACCATGCTTTGGAATCTTTATTATCATTTTAAATTTAATTGTGCTATCTTCAGTTGGACTTAGAAGGATCAGACAAGGAGTCAAAGTGTGAAGTTCTTGTGGATATTGTTGCTGAAAAGAAGTCATGTGGCACAATCAGGAAGTTGTCTTTGGATTCCTTGGGCCTTGCTCAGAAGAAGGATGGAGTAGATGAGATGTTGAATGGGAGCTATGCACTCTCTTGCTTTGAAAACATGGTGGAAAACGAATGTGAGTCAACATCTCAAGACTGCAGTCGTCTTTGTCATGACAAGCTATGTTCAAGTAGGAAGAGGCTGTCACTAGAATCTCTGGTACAACCCCAGAAGCATGACAATGATTATGATACCGTGATGCAAAGCCAGCATTGTTGGCCATTGAATTCCCTGGACCCTGGAAACCATGAGCTGCAACCTTGTCAAAATCCACATGGTACATTAACAAGTGCTAACGTAGACACCACCTCAGAAACGCTTTCTTGTGTTGAACAGAAGCTGCTTTTAAAATCATCCGAAGAATGCCAGGCAACTGGTGGTTCTGAAGAGAAAAAACCGATAACAAACAAATCGTTGACCTTGGGATCCAGGCCCTCTGTGTCACATTCAGCCTCATTGATGGCCCAGACCGGCATTGATGATTTATGCCCTTCCATGGATACTATCAGCAGGGGTGGACATGAGTTCTCCAGTACAACAACTAAGAAGCTCTGTTTGGCCAGTAAGAAGCTTTGTCTGGGCCTTTCAGTTTCATTACAAAGAAGAGATGCTGAAAATAAAGAGAACATGAAACAAATGCATAACTCCCCACTTCTGCAGTCCCAAAATACTTCTGCTGTTTCGTCACAGTCCTCGTTGAGGTTATGGTCCAGTGATGGCTTTGACACGGGAGAGAATTTTAACATCAAAACAAGTAACAGAAGGTATGAAGTTGAAAGGAAGCATTCGCCAAAATGTCAGGTTCAGCTGCAAGGAAAAAATGAGGAGACTAGTTTGCCCATTTCACACTCTGCAAGCCATTCCACAGCCCCATCAAAATCCCTGCGTAGTGGTGCGTATAGCCACATAGGGGCTGAAAAGAAACAACTTCATCAAGATCACTATGCCCAAATGTCCGTTGAGATCAATCAACCTGGAAAAACAGAAACACTTTTAAGTGATGCCGTGATTGTATTGGACAGTGAAGATGAAGACAGTGAGGGCTTAAGTAACCGATCCTTGAGGTCTAGACCGCCTTCAACGAGAAAGCGCTTAGGGAGGTGGAAAGTGAAACCATGATATCAAAACTAGTAGATTCAGAATGCCAGTTTGATACTTTTATGGACTTTAAAATCTCTCTCTGTTCTTCGAATGAATTCCCTCTATTGGCACTTATATCAGCCATTTAGTGGATATTTGTTTGTTTCAATATAGAAGAAATTTGTCTAATGTGAGTGGAGTCCATTTTAGTATAATTAATGACTGAATGTGCAAGAAAATTGGGCATTTCTTAATGAAAGTCCATAAATGTAAATGACATTGAATTTACAAGAACAGTTATATAGATGTACTTATCCAATGTTTCATTTATTTTCTCATGAGGACTAGTCTAATTGGATAAATGGTTGGTGGTGACAGATGGATTAAAATATGTAACAACTTCCCAAGATATGGTAATCTCTAATATGATCTTTTTCTTTTTTTTTTGATATATATAAAGGATTGAATTTGAGACATTTACAAATAAAAAGAGAAAAATAGTATCAGTTGACTTATAGTTTATTACCCAACATATTCATATATGAACTGCGATTTCTCTTGTAGTCGTTGGTTCGAAATGGGCTCCATGTGGGCCTGGCTTCAAGGTCAATATCTATTCCAAGATAACCCGACCCAATCCGTTGGTTCCGATCTGGGCCCACTACTGTGACCCACCGCCAACACTGACATCTCTGACTACAAATGGGCATTCCTTGGTCCTTAGAAATTTGTCCATCACGATAGCCCAACACTGACAGAACAGGTTGCCAGTACCAAAAAAAAAAACAAGAACAGGTTGCGGCCGTTGACATTTGTCCTTTTTATGCTGACAAAACGGATCAAGGTCCGAAAAGGTTGTTCACACTTCATTACATCAATAATTTAAAGTTCTGAGATCCCTTTGCCCTACTTTAACGTTCGGGCAGGAGCTGCGGTAACTATGCTTTTTAAGGTTTTTTTTTTTTTTTTTCTATTTATTTCTTTTAAAAAAAAATATTAACAAAAACGATTAACAGCGTTATTATCCAACATCATTAACTTTTCTGAGTGTTATCATAAAACTCTTTGTTATAGTGAAATATTTAATTCTAAAATTAAAAAACATAATATTGAAACATTATCAACTCTTTATCATAGTGAAATATTTAATTTAAATTAAAAATATCATTTCATATTTTACTAATTTATTCTGAAACATTATATTTAAAATAAACAATGTTTGCATTTTTAAAATGGCATTGGGTTAAAAACCCTAATTATTATTCTTGTATGGATGTGAAGTGATTTTTAAGTTCACGCGCTCCAGGCAACAATGCATAAAAGGAATTTGTAGGACTTTGGGTTTTGTACTCAAGCAAACAAGGGTACCCTTCTCATAAATTTGTAGGCCGTTGGCCAGTGCGTTTCGCTTTCCAAGCAAACTGACAAATTTTGCCTCTACCATCTTAAATGAGTAACAATGATGTTGTACCAATGTTATCAGAACCGTACCGCGTATTGACCCGTAAAATTCAAAAATATGGTTGAACCGATTGAACCGTGGATCAATATGGTCGAACCGCTGATTTTTTAATAATAATTAAATATATATATGGTGATGTTGATGACATGTCTTCAATTGAAAAAGTGAACTTGTCAAATGTATAACATGATCATGAGCTAGAAAAAGAAAAAAGAATTACACACAATTGATGATACTGCAGAAATGAAGTACACAACTAAACCATACTAATTGATGCTGCAAACATTGTTCAAATGTTCACATTGTTCACAAACATTGTTCACATTGTTGCTGCAGACAAATCTCAAGCAGGTTGTTAAGGAGAACTAGGTGTTTTTTTTACCATGAAAAGTAGCTCCCTTTTATTGGATTGAAAATTGGAAGTTTATTTTCATAAGTATGAATACAAACTTGATTTCCCAATTCTAAAATTCCATCAATTTGCCACATACATATGGCTCATCACATACATTGACCAAATGCTTTTTAAAACATTAAGATTTCTGGGAAAAAACCATCAAAGAGCCCTTGACAGAGAGGTGAAAAAAAATCTTTATTGAATTACAGCAATATGGATCCTTGCACAAGTCTTGACAAAGTTCTCTATACCCTCATTGACAATTACAGCAACATGTATGCAATAAAGTAGATACAAATGCAGTATTAGAAGACCTTTCCAAAAAGAGAAAAAAAAATGATTCAAGTCATATGAGGTAGAGTCTACACGCAGTAGATGCAATGCAGTTATCTGGTTCACAATTAAACTATGCTATTGCTAATACAGAGGTGATGCACATTGGAGAGAAAGAGAAGATTGCACATTGCACATTGCAGAGAGAGAGAGAGAGAGACAAACCTGGATATTGGATCGTGATTGCAGTGCAGAGCCGTGACTCCAAAACAAAGAGTGATCACCTGCGATTCAAATCGAAGATTATTGAAATTGAAATCGAAATTGAGAGTGAGAAGACGAAATTGAAGACTTTTGTTATAAAAACCCTAAAAATTAAAAAACCCTAAAAATTGGTACTTTCAATTCAAAACCCTAAAAATTAAAATCTAATCCTAAATATGTTGAATCTTGAGTGATCGACTTTACCTTACTGAAGAATCGATGAACATCAAGTCTGGAACCATGGACTGTGAACTGCCGAGCCCGAGAGTGAGTACTGAGAGTGAAGTCGAAGACGAATAGAGAAGACGAATATGACTGAGGACCATGAGAGCGAGAGAAAGCAGTGAGCGAAAGAGAGCAGTGGAGTGAGAGAGAGCAAGAGAGAGAACAATGATAGTGAGAGCGAGAGAGAGCAGTGATGGCGAGAGTGAGAGAGAGCAGTGAGATGAGGGAGAGACGAAGACGAAGATCGGGAATGTGAGAGTGACCAAAAGCAGAGAGAAAGCAATTTTTTTTTTTTAGGTTTTAACTTTTAATTTAACCCTAGACCGCGGTTTTTTAAAACCGGCGGTTCAAGCGGTTCCCGGTTGAACCGCCATTGAACCGGCGGTTCAGTCCGGTTCAGTTGTAAAACGGTATTTTTATTCAACCGAACCGCAAAAGTGTTATGAGAAGGGTTGAACCGGCCGAACCGACGGTTCGGTCCGGTTTTTATAACAGTGTGTTGTACCACCAACTCCGAGAAATGGTTGGGGGATATACCTTAGATGCTAAGCCAATCTCTTTTACTTGGCAGAGATACTTTCCATGTGTAGTTCAATATGAATGCAGAAAACATATCTTCAAATCTAACGTAACAAAAGAAATTTAAAATTTTGAATTTACAAACCCCAAGTACTGCATGTAACAAAGGACCAAAAGCATCACTACCAAAACCTTTCCTTAGCTTAGCTTCCTTTACCATTACAACATTTTTAAGGAACCCAATGAATTAAAAAGTGAAGATTTACATGCAATGCAACGTAATGTTTTTGCATGGAATACACATTAATTAAACAAAGGATATTCCATTATGGAACTGCATTTTTAATCACATAATCAACCACTATTAATCCGGATAACCAAGACTTGCCGACTAGATATCCCAAAATAAATAATTAAATAAATATATGGGTGAGGGCATTACGCAAACCTTACACCAAACGGTAAGAGTCAACAAACAAACTTCACAGCAAATGGGTGAAGAGAGCTCAAGTAGTATAATTTCTTCAAGGTCATTTACGGAAACAAAGAGACGTCTGATTATCTTAAAATTCTGCTGACATTTAAAAAATATAAATAGCTTCGTCCTTAACACAAAACTTCAAGGTCATTTACGGAAACAAAAGATTCAACCTCAACCCAGGCCCACCCACTAATAATGTGGGCCTTCCCACATTTCTCATTCCCGAAACTGCCCCTCCCACCTCACCCCCATCTCGCCTGGTGTCAACTGCGTCGTTTTCACAAATTGTCAAGGCCATTTATGGAAACATAAAACCCCACTCGGTTGAGTCCAGTACCTTTTCCGAGCTCTCTCTTCCATGGCAGATCTCACAACTCTCGCTTTCAATTTTTTTTTTTTAATAAATAGGAAAAAACTCTAACGTTTCTTTCAGCTAAAAATCAAAAAACCTAAAAACCTCTCTCTCTCTCTCTCTAATAACCAGAATGCTAGACGGACTATTAGGACGAAGCTTTTCCTCTAAATGGTAGAATGTCTTCAACATATTGGTTTTATGCTTGTGCTGTGATTGATTTGGTTTTAACTTTGAGAAATTTGTGCAGTAAATCGTCGATTAAAGTGACGAGAACGCGAATTGATGCGATTAGGAGGAAGAAGAATGCGACGCTAAAGTTCTTGAAGAAAGATATTGCGGATCTGCTCGCTAATGGTCTTGATATCAACGCTTATGGAAGGGTACTTTTCAAATTTAATTGCATTTTTGTCTTTTCATCTTTTTGGAGGATTTAGACGTTATGGCGAAACTTTGTATTAATTCTGGGGGATTTTATTTCATTTTTTTTTTATCTTTTGGATTCCTTGTCTCGGATGATCTGAAGAGTGTAACTTCTTGAATTGGGTTTTGGAATTCATAGCATCGTTGAAAATTTGTGAGATTTTATGCATATGGCTTTGAGGATTTTTGGATTTTTAGTTTTGATTGTTTAACTTTTATTGATAAATATTTTCTTTTTCAATAGTTTTCACGGATTTTTTTGCCTTTTTTTTTTTAGATTTGAACGTTACTGTCAAATTTGTACCAATTTTGATGTTTGGACTTGTGTGTGTGTGGGGGGGGTGGGCTGGGTTTCCTTTTATGATGTGAAGAGTGTGGAATTGTTCAATTGGGTTTTTGGAACTTATCGAATTGTTGAAATTCTGTGTAATTTTTTTTTTTGGTTTTTGCGTTTCGGAATATTTTTTGGGGGGGTTTGGGATTTTTATTTGAAATCGCTTGTTGTTGAATTTTCCTCTTTTCTGAATTCTTCCTGGATTTTCAATCTGCCACATGCTCCTAATAATGATGTTTTCAATTAATAGGTTCTGTTTGAATAATTTTCACAATTGTTGATGTATGGATTTTCGTAAATAAAGGGGAAAAAGAAAATGGAAATCACTTTTTCCTTGGAATTCTTCCATATATTTACTGGTTTAGATTCAACTTTGATTCAATTGAAATTTTTTGGGTAGCTTTTGTTGTTCTTTTCTTGTGTCAAACCAGACAGAAGACACTAAATACAATGCTGGGGAAACATTTCTTTTCCCCTCCCCACTATATGTTACATTTGTAGTTTTATTTTATGTTCTAATCAACAGGAATAAAAGTTAAACGTTATCGCATAAAACGTTAAAAATTAGAATTCATATGGGAAGGTCCTTTTATTTATCAATGAAGGAAATATATGGCACCTAGTACTTTGTGTGTGAGAATTGTGAGTTCTTTATCTGTGTTTGTGGCTTAGCAAATTTCTATGCATAGGGGCCTTGGTGAGGGTGACAACGGGCACTGATAAAGAAAGAAGCAAATTTCTGATTTTATGGATGGTGTGCTGTGCAATTAGAAGGTCCGAAATAGGCTTCTTACGTGGGGCATGGAAGGGACACAGGTTCTTCTGACAAAATCTTTACACCAATTTCTTTGTCCTATTTGGAAGAGGACCTACTCATCTTGGACAGCAAATGTAACCACTGGAATCAGAAATCCTTCTGTTCTGCATATTTGGGTCAATGCTAGCATTTCGACTAATATGATTGTGGGTTCAGATGGTTAATTACAATTTTGTGCTTCTGCTTATTTCCATGGAGACATTTCTGTGATATTGTTATTGTAAATGTGAAAATCAGGATATTTAATCATCCTGTTGGACAGATTTCAGCCTCATTTTCATGTTTGAGTGTGATTATAACTAATCCTAACCATTGAAGTATTTTTTTTTTCCTTCCTTTTTCTCTAGTTTCATACAAGTTTATGCATATCCATATCCATATCTCCTTATTGTAATGTACACATTGACAATCATCTGTTTGATACCATAGTTTCAGCATTTACTTTTCTTGTGGATTATGATAAAGTTTGAAGCATACATTGCTCATCTCAATGTTGTTGCATTATTTTCTTTTCATGTTTCTCTGGTATATATTGGTTGTGCACGACACTATTATCTGAAGGATTCCTCTTTCCTAATGATTTGGGAAAACAGGCGGAAGGACTGCTGGCAGAGCTGACCCATAAATGTTGCTACGATTTTGTGGAGCAATCTTGTGAATGTGTACTAAAGCATCTCTCAGTCATGCAAAAACAGAGGTGCGCATTCACAAGCCAAAGCTTCATTCTGTTTTGTTATTGTTTTTCAACTACAAAGTGTAACACATGTACCATGTATGCATTTCATAAATATTGGATTACCTCATAATACATAAGTTGAAGATCATATCATGTGATATAAAGCCAGAAAGACTATGCTGGGGTTATACTATTTGGAAGACAACCATCTGATATATCAGGCTAGGATAGATATAGTAAAGACATTGCATATACCCAGGTTCCATCATGGTTAGAAGCCTGAAGTCTAAACAGTATTAAAGTCTCCTCCATAGGAAAATGACACCAACAGCGAAAACTTATAGTAGGCTGAAGAGGACATAAATCATGTATATATCCGGGTATGGCAAGTCACAAGTATGGGGGTTATGTAGGCATTAATGATGCAATCTCTAGCCCAAAGACATTCATCTCTTTCATTTTTCCCTTAAAGGGCTTCTATGCATTTGAAAATTTAAAATAATTAAGAGGGACAAGGTTTGTCTAAGCACCATCTGTTAGATATAACTGTGTATTCCGTATTGTTGCTCTGGACCTTCCATTTGGTATGATTTGATTATTTGATTGTACCTTTTCATTTGCAGTGAGTGCCCTGAGGACTGCAGGGAGGCTGTGTCATCCTTAATGTTTGCTGCAGCAAGATTTGCAGATTTGCCTGAATTACGTGACCTGAGGAATGTTTTTCAAGAGAAATATGGAAACTCTCTGGAGTATTTTGTCGCTAAACAGGTGATTTTAATTGTCTGAATGCAACTGATTGGCCCATTACTCAGATTCTGACCCTATTTATTGTTATTATTATTTTTTTCTGTTCACAGTTTATTGAAAACTTGGGTTCAAATAGTTCAACAAGGGAGAGAAAGATCCAGTTATTGCAAGCTATCGCCTCAGAGTTTTCAATAAGTTGGGACTCTAAGGGTTTCGAGCAGAGGATGGCCAACTGCTCTAAACCTGCTCAGGTGCGAAAATTTTGTTACACACAATTGGCATAAAGCACGTTCCTCAAGGGCTCAATTACAATTTTGTTTATTTACCATAAGGACCTCATGTGTACTTCTATTGTTCTTTCTTATTCAGGACAAACTAAGGAAGAATTTGTCTTTTAATATTCCTGACAAGACTTGCAAATTACCAAGTGATGCAGATGCTTTATTAAGAAGGAACAAATCTGATATTTCATCCACACAGAATCATGAATTTTCTTATGACAGTCACACGAATGATGGGCACAGGCTGCTCAGCAAGAGGGACAGTACTGCCTCACAAAGAGAAGAGCAAGCCTTTAAGTTCTCTGCCAGACCAGCTCTCAGTGAAAATGGGCATCAGCAGTACAATCGCAGGGAGGAGATTATGCAGAAAAGAACCAACCATGTTCCTTCGTTTGAAGGAATGGATGTTACTCGTAATAGGCATGAAGAGGAGAATAGGAAAGAGGAAATCGAGCCAAGAAAAGTTAAATTGGGCAGCCCATTACGTGGAAGGGGATTGGGATGCATTGATGGTGGATATGCACTTGATACCGGCAGTGTGAATTCTACTCCTCAAGTAGATCGCCATGGGACTCCCTGTCATGTAAAACTGGAGTTTTCTCCCAGTTATACCAGACATCCGAGTGGAAATGGTGTTAGAGATTCTCCAATTGCAGGTGGTAACCATCCCTATGGAAAATATTCTCTCAATGAAAAACAGACCAAGAACAGTTTATCACAGGGAAAACCAGAGTTGCCTCCTACTCCTGTTGTCAGAATAACAAAGGAAAAGAGCTACTATCACCATGGATCCGTTGCTGGTGGAGCCTGTGATAGGCAATGTAATTTTGCCAACTCCACAAGGAAAGTTGAGGAGGAAAAACATGATTCACAGGGGACACCTGAATTGCCTTTTACTCCTGGTGTTGGAAGAACAAAGGAAAAGAGCCGTGATCACAATACATCTGTTGCTGATGCAGCCCATGATGGTCAACATGGCACTGGAAACTCCACAAAAAAAGTTTGGGAGGAAGAAAGAGATGAGTTAGATGAGTTGAAGTCCTCTTATCATAATTCTCTTCCTCCTCCTTACGTCAAACCTAGAAAGAAAAAATCTGATGCTATTTTAGGGTCACAACACCCTGGTTTTGAGAGTAATGGAGCCCCTAGGAAACCTGCAATGCCTGAAAGAGCAAATGGCAGTGCGAGAAGGTCAAAGAGAGTTCAAATTGCATCATATAATGACAAACCTAAAGAACATGTGTGTGCAGAAAATGGTAATGAACATGAGAAAGTTTATCAGTATCATCAGGATGAAATGACAAGTGAGCCAAGGCGGAGATCAAAGTCCAGCAGGAGGAGACATTTAAAATCATCCTCCAGTCATGACCATGATAGCTATTTTGACGATGGAGTAGTGAGAAGAAAATCAAGTAGTAGGAGAAGGGAAGAGCCCAGACGAGGCCTGCAAGTCTTGTTTGATGAGGATCATTATCGGAAGGATGAGGAGGAGAGGATGATAGACAAGTTGTTGTTGCATTACAGCAAGAAACCATCAACACTTGGGACAGATAAGGTTCAGATGAAGTCCAAATCTCATTCTTTACGTTTTGCAGCCACTGAAGCAGGTGAACCATTTCATAATGGTGATACAGATAGGTCTAATGCAAAATCAGAGATGGTTCCTCCTCCAGGGAGATCAGTTTCACTCCCTCACCATCAAGCAAGTACATCAGAGACCGCAAAGGTTTTTACACGCTCAACATCATTCCAGCCAGAAATGTTGAATCATAATCGGCATGTGCACCCCAGGCTTCCAGACTACGATGAATTGGCTGCTCGGTTTGCAGCCCTGAAAGGGAGATGAATGGTAATAACTAAAGTAGATTAAAGCATAGAATCTGTATCTTCCATGCATACATGTATCCACTGTATAATTGTATCTTTCATTGCATCATTATTTTCAGTATGGTCATGAAGGCTATGGCATGAGTCACACGAGTTAGGGCCAAAGTTAACACTCCCCACAGAAATTTGCAAGTCCCTCGTGGTCAAGAACTGCATTTTTTTCCCGCTATTCAACATGCACCTGCACGTTGTAAGTGACATCCAGGCAATGCACTCCATCCTAGTTCTGTTGTTTTTTCTTTTTATGTCATATGATTTGTTGTTTGTATAAATTTCTCAGGGTGCCCGTCTGTAAGGAGTTGATAATGAACTTTCCATGTTGATGTGATACAGATTCTACACTTTTAACATGTGACATTTATATCAAGATTGGAGTTGCACTTTAGTATTATGTTTTTTTGTCTCAATTTTATTCGAATTTCTTGGTCCAACAAACGATGGTTAACTTAACCAACAAACTGATGTTGCACATTGTATTGGCTATTCAGTTGATGAAATTGGCCAAGTGCACTCGTTAAACTCTACCTTGAGTGAAGTTACTTGGAGAATTTACTTCTTCTGCTGGGGCATTACAACGCGTTTGGCAAGATTTTTCAAAAATTTTTATAAATATTGATATTTATAAGATTTGTGATTTTTAGATTATTCGATAGTTATCATTTCTTGTGAAATGAAAAAATAAAATAATCAGTATCCTATCAGAACTATAGAATGATTCTTTTTGCTGATGTGCTGACTGCTGTGAGTGTGCCTGTTTCGGTTTCGGTTTTGATACGAAGTTAAGAGTTATAACGGAGAAAAATGATTTTGCAGAGTTAATTTTTTAATAGATTTTATAATATTTAGATCGAATTAATTTTTGAAAACAATGACCCTTGTAAATGACACATTGACCATCATGACCAGGAATGTCAGGTAAACCCAATTATTGGGTCATGACAATCATGTCCTGAGCCACGAGCCCTAGCAAGCCGGAGCCGGTACCCAGAGCTGATGCAAGTATTACAAAAATACTCACTAAGAATTTAGATTCATTATTTAAATTATTTTTAAAATTCAAGTGATTTTGATTTTGAGAAAATGTTAAAAAGCATATTATATATCGATTATTGATTTAATTTTAATATATATTTAATTTTTCTTATTTTTATATTTTTATATTTATAATAACTATTTTTATATTTATGATAATATATTTTTTTTATATAAATTCAATATATTATAATAATTTAATCAGATAATGAATCATTAATATTTATATTATTAAATCTTTTTTCCATCTCTAACACGATATCATTACTACATTGATCTATCTTTATATTTATTCATATTATTATTTTTATATTATATATCAAAATCACGATATCATAACTCTTTTTATAAAAAATTTATTTATGCCCCCGCATAAACCTCTAGCAATCAATACCAATGTTGAAATCAGATCAACCAAAGCTAAATCCAATACCAGAGCTAAGGGCCAGATCCTGAGATTGCCTAAGCTCGAAGCCACGAGCTGGAGTCAAAGCTAGAGGCAGAGTCTAGAGCTAACACAAGGGTTGCAAAAACATTTTCTAGGATTTTAGATTTTTTATTTAAATCCTCTTTTAAATTTAAATGATTTTTATTATATTATATTGAATTTAAAAATATATTAAAAAATATATTATCTTAATTCCCTTTACAAAAAATTCACATACCTGACCCGTTAAAGCCGATGCCAGAGCAAAGAGATAGATCGTGAGCCTGCTCAAGCTCAAAGCTAGCAGCCAGAGCATAGGTAGAGGCAATGCTCATAGCCGATGCAAGGGTAGCAAAAACACCCTCTAAAATTTTAGATTTTTATTTAGATTTTTTTTAATTGAATTATATCATATTAAATTTGATATGATATAAAAAAAATATTATATTTTAAAATTAAATTAATTATTGATTCAATTTTAATACATTTTAATTTTTTTATTCTTATATTTCTTTTTTTAATAATAACCGTTGTGATAATAAATTTTATATAAATTTAATATATTATAATAATTTAATAATTCAATGAATTATTAAGATTTATATTATTTTATTATTCTTGAATTAAAACGATGGTCACCTATTTTTTTATTTATATTATTTTATATTTTACTCTCCTCCGCCCTCTTTTAAGGTTCCTACACTGCTCATCTCCTTTTTCTCTCTGCTCATACCTCACAGTCAAAGTGAAAGTCTCCAAAATCAGCATCTTCCCTTGCACTTTTATTGCAACCTCCCTTCTCCCTACCTTACTTACCATTCCTTTTTTACAGTGAGAGAGAAAGAGAAGATGAGGGGAACTTCTAAGGTAATAATGGGAGCTACGATTGTAATGGTGGTGAGCCTAGCAATTGTGCTAGGTTTAATACTTGTTTTATTAGCTGAGCTTTACTGTTCTCTATTGCTCAAAAGGCGTCGGCAGCATCAACTCCCCATCACCTCCTCCACGACTGCTACCATCGCCACAGCCACCACCAATGGTTCAGCTTTCCCAGCCCCAGATCCCCAAAATCAATCAGTTCCAACAGTCACCACCCTTGACGCAGACGGTGTTCTTCATGATCCGAGAAGCTTCCTCTTCCCCACCATTCTCTGCAAAGCTGACACAGTAGAGAGCCACAAACAGCATCCCCAACTTGAGAAAAAGGTAGAGAACCAAATCCAAATCCAACTCCAACCACAGGAAGAAAAACTAACTGTGTCTGCATCAACTCAAACTTCTCCTATACCACCACAGCCAATTGAGGAAATGCCAAGAATAAGCAATATAGACGAGCACTCTGTCTACATATCGAACCCCATTTATGACAACGAAGCTACAAGGTCAAGTGGGATTGACACGCCGTTCGAAACACCGGATACTTCACCGTCTCGGCTAGAGATAAGTGGGTCGCCTTCTTCAAGTGATGAAGAGAGAGCAAAGCCATCATCTCTTTCAAGTCCTCCTATGACTCCTCCATTGACTCCAATGAAGAAGCTCTCAGCTAAGGCATGTTCAGTTTCAATGAGAGACGCAAGGTCGTTAGGGACTTCTGGTGGTGATTCGAATGGCGTTTCTAGTTTATCTTCTGGTACTTCTTGCACTTCTTCTTAGTGGTGATTTTCAGTGACTTGAATCCGAACTCAAAAAAAAAAAATTTCAGTGAATATTTTGGCCTTTTTTGGGTGTTTTGTGAATGTGTTAATTATGATGGAGAAATAGTAGGGGAAAAAAGGGGAAAAGAAGGTTAATTAGCTTTTTTATGAGCTTTTTCTTTCTGCAGTCAGTCCCATGGCTCGTGCACCTAAGCCACGCCTATCACTCACTCATTCCTCTCTCTCTCTCCCTTCCCCGCCCCCTCTCGGAAGGAGAAAGCCTAAGATAGTGCATTACAATGTCTTGATTGAAGTAGTAGAAAACAAATTATGGCTATTTATTCCCATTTTTGTTTGTCGCTCTTTTGGAAAAGTGAAGAGGCATGTGAAGGGTTAGGAAAAGCGTCTGTTTTTGGTGAACCTCGTGTGCGGATTCCAATGCATTAGAACCCAGAACCCAAAAAAACAAAAACAGACTTTGTGGTGGGTCTCCGTCTACGTTGATAACAACGATTTACAATCACTTTTGGGGGTTCGTCTGTCCTATGAGCCCAATGCAGAAAGTCGCTTCAGCTATTCATTCACTGCATTTATGAAGTGGGTGTTCTACTCGATTTATTGTCCGAGAAAAAAGTACCCGCGATTTGGGCATCCTCACCCTTTTCAACAGGGTAAGTTGCTTCAAGGGTTTAGTTGTTTGGTTACTCTCCGGAAGGGTTGGATTTATTGGGGCAGGATCAGCTCAGCAACCCTTCTCCAAAGCATTTCGAAAATATCCTCATTCTTGCATTATAAACTCATCAAAATGTAAAGAGAGTGACTACCATCGTCCGCAAAGTCCACTACCAAATGCGAGTTTGGTTCATTTCTCCCTTAAAAGAAGTGTTCAATTTCTTCTGCTTGTTCCAAACACAAGCAAGTGGGTGTGTAATGACTAATAAGAAATACAAACTGAAGACATGGTAGCTGATCCCACATCTTGTTGCCTTGTCTAAAACCTGTTTGTTTAGGAGAGTTGCACATCTTTAACAGAGATGTCTGGTAACTCCTTGAATAGGAGAGCTTTTGAGTGAAGATGATTATAGTTTATGAAGTGTTGTTAGCAGCATTATGATCGAGTTTTGAGACCCAAATCACTTCTCTGTTCCTTCCCATGAATGAGCATATAACACTGTTAGAAATGTTACAAGGCTTTTTTCTATGGGAACTTACAATGTACATAGAACAAAGCATTTAGACTTCGATGGGTTTATGTTGCCCTTTTTAACTTTTGATCAGCAACAGTGAATTTCGATTCCATTAAGCAGCATCTTCAGAAATAGCTCAGATGTACCTACCCAGAAGAAGACCACCATAAGAACAAGATTGACTGAGACCAAAAAGATACACCACCTCGTAGAATGAGAACATGCTGAACCTAGTGAGGACTACAACTAGTGAACAGAGTAGATTCCTTGATATGAAGGAAAATTGGCGACCATCATAGTGGATCGCATCCTTAATCATGACAAGAACTTATTAAACAGCATCTTCTTGCGGGGTGGTGAATTAATCTGCTTAGAATTTCTTCATAGACAACCTAATACTATTAACAAAACACTTACTTTCGTCCTCCAAAAATCCTGGGCAAGCATCTGCATCATACTGAACAACAAAATGTTCTCCTTCCACTCGGTTGTGAAGTGTGCAGTTTCATTCCAGTAGGACGAGAAGGCACGGATTTTGCCAACCGCTTTGCTGCAAAAAGGAGTTGAACTTATTACCTACAGGAGCTAGTTTACAAGAAACCAAACAATTAGACACTAAGGCCGTGTCATGCATGAAAGCAACAGGCATACTGACGCCTTGAAGTGTTAACAGATGACCAGTTCACTACCAAAGTTTGGCGCCAACCATTTACTTTTGGTTAGAAACAGGTCATATATTGTCTCTTTTTCGTCTCATATCACTGCTAAGAAGTTATATGTGATGAGAGAGATGCATACTCTGAAGGACTCTGGGAGGGGAAGGTACCGTGAAGTATCGAACGTGGGAACAATCAGTGTCCTCAAAATCTCAGACAATGTATCTAATCCAGAAAAATGACAAGACGATGTTACCTATTTCATAGAAGAGCTCATTTACATTCTGTGCAGTTTTCGCAGATGTTTCAAGGAAATAGAGGCCATTTTCTTTTGCATATTGCTCTCCATCCTGCAGCATTAGTCACAATGAGAAGCGGAACTGTCTAATATCACACCGAAATAAGACCTTTTTTATTGGCTAGCACATTTGATAAGTGTATTGCCAATAAATTCACATGTTTGAAATTCATCAAACATTGTTCTTGGAGAAAAATGCTACACAGTGACCCATTTCCAAATCTTACCCTTGTTTAAAAATTCACTCTTTAAGAAACAAGAAACCTCAATAAAATTTCAAACACTTTCCAAATTAATCAGCCAAACCCACACTTAAAAGTAATATTCATTTGTGATATCCCAAGTATCCAAGGCTACTTTGCTATAAATCTAGGTTAGTGTCCTGACGAAGTAATTAGGTGCATTTAGAAAATGCACCATTGACAACAAAATAATGAAAGTGTTCTACATCGACACTTGAACACAAACGTATATGATAGAAATGCACCACTGACTAGAAAAATACT
Organism: Dillenia suffruticosa; assembly: GCA_033439265.1. Classification (NCBI taxonomy): domain Eukaryota; kingdom Viridiplantae; phylum Streptophyta; class Magnoliopsida; order Dilleniales; family Dilleniaceae; genus Dillenia; species Dillenia suffruticosa. Next base: position 21,984,348 of record JAVTVX010000035.1, read on the forward strand.
TAAAATGTCAAGTGCATCCATCAAATGTACCTCATTCTCCACCTTTCTCTTTGTCTCCAAGTCAGCCTTGTTTGCCACCAAGACCATAAGAAGGTTTGGATTTCCTAAGCAAAAAAGTGAAAGGAGTCAACCTCCCTCTTGAGAAATTCAAAAACTTCTGAAAATTAGAGGAAACATTGTCAGCCAAAGAGCATAAACTACCGAAATGACAGGAAATTGCAATATTCCCGCTACATAATTGCGATAAACCGATTTTTTTTTTAATACAAGTTTTAACCTTTTATTCCATCTGCAGTCCTCCTTTATTCCTTGCACAGATAATTAGGGAATACATATATAAGCAATAAACTTACTCACCTTGTCTTTGCAGTTCTTCTACCCACTTTTTTGCCCTTATAAATGAATCCTGAAGCAAAGGCACCATATATACACATTAGCTAGTTTGACTCCAGTAAAATACTGCTAATGAACAAATTAGTAAATGCTACTCGGCAAGCGATATTTTATGCACATTGCAAGGCTAACATAGATTGGCTTTCATTTCAGATGGCCAAAATGTCATAATTTTTCCCCCTCCTAGCCAAAGGGGTGGGAAACCAGAACCAGAAGCACAACAGCCCCCCAGGTATCACCAAGGTTTTAAATTTCCCAAAAATAGCAAGGTGTGAAACAAAAGTAGCAATGAGATATTTACATAAATATATCTTGCAAAATTTTGAAGAAATTTTGCGATATTTGGAAAAAATAATGGTTTCGTAAGAAATTTTTTAATATTTCACAAAAAAAAGTTGACCAAATGCTGTTTGGAATCCCCCCCAAAAAAAAAGATGTAAAATTTTTTTGAATAGCTCACCACATCATATTCCACCACATATTTTGTTGATTACTGTTTTTACATTACATGGACTTAACTACATTTTCAAACAAAATATGAATTACAATACTAAAAAACACAGTAACCTTTCTACAAACAACAATAACAAATTACGTTTTAATCTCAATATTTAGGGTCGGTCATTTGAGAGACAAATTTGAAAAAAGTAAAGAAAGGAGAAAAAAATAAAATAAAGAAATATATAAAAATAAAAATAAAATAAAAAGAAAACGAAAAAGAAAATAAATAAAAAAAAATTATTAGATAAATATATAAAATATATTGGTTTAATTTGTGAGGACACAGTAACCTTTCTAGTTCGGTAAAATGAATATGCAAGATAGAAAGTAGCAATATTCATCATGCACATATTAAAGTCACGCAACATCTCTGTTTAGAACTTGAAAAGCATTTTTTTTTTTTTTGCATTTATGTAATTGAATAAAATTCAACATGGTTTGTTAAATGAATTAAGTTTGTTTAGTATAAAATTATAATCATTATACAAAAACTACAAAATACAATACATATATGTAGATTTATTATTTAATAAAAAATATCGTATTTAGATATTAAAAAAATTCCAGGAATTTCAATAAAAATTTTTATCTTTTTTTTCTTGAAAAAAATGTTGCGCGAATTATCCATATTCTAAGACTTGTGAAATTTCCATTTTTGTGAAATTTAATTCCTTTTGTGTCACCATTGTAGTCCACGACCAACGTGGAATAAACTAAATGCTTGTTTGTGGGCAACTAGAATTGAACTCATTGAAAAAATAATAGAAGAAAAACAAAACTTCACTATCGACGATTCCAATAGTTGAAACCATCAAAATAACTATTGTTTGCGAGATGGACCTTAGCATGACAAGAGTAACGGAACTACCTTGAATTACCACAATAAAGATTTATGTGCAAAATACGTACCATGCTTGTGATGTCATACACCACAACAGCAGCAGCTGCACCACGATAGTACATAGGAGCCAAGCTATGATACCTTTCTTGTCCTGCTGTGTCCCATATATCAAATTTTATGGTGGCTTCGTTTAAAGATATAACCTGAGTGAAGAAGGCAGCTCCTATCGTTGATTCCTGCAGCTTGAACACACGTCAAGGTAGACCATGGGTGCAAAGGGAAAAGAGTTCAGAAAAACAGCAAAGAAAATAAACCTGGTAGTCAAAGAACTGGCCTTTAACAAATCTGAGTACCAAACTGGTTTTTCCGGTTCCCATATCTCCAAGAAGCACCTGGAAAATTCTTGATGATGTTAAAATTCCAATATAGTTTCATCTTTGTCTCATTTCACTATGAAGTTTAGGGTGCATTGGTCCACTGTATTTTATGAGAACAAGAAATTTGGAAAACATGAAAACATATAGTTGGAATATAGGAAAAGAGAAAGCGAACCATGAGCCAATGAAGCATATTTTGGTCCTACCCATATCTACCTCAATGGCAAAAGAAACATTGTAAATATCTACCACTAAGAATTGAAAGTGGTGATTACTTGGCAAACACAAAATAAAGGTCAAAGAAAAAGATCATAGGTACCAAAGCAGAAAAACATGCCCATGTTCAATTCACAGCTCAACTGAACCTGCGGAAATGATAATTAATACAACAGAAGTACAAAATATCCTTCTTTTTTTCAGGATCCCTATTCATGGATCTCTCGGTTCGAGAAAGAAAAATAGGAATTTCCAATAGTACTTGAAGTACGATTAAATTGATTCCTTAGTGTCTCCTTTTTTTTTTTTCTCAGGAATCGCCTAAGAACCTCAAAATTGGAATATCAGATGATGGGTTCAAGTGATAAATCTCAGAATTTAAGTTCAAGAGAAATTTCACAGTGAATTGGAACCAAAATTTCTGAATTAAATATTGGATTTAGGAATCTTATGAAAAGAATGAATTTTCATCAACATAACTACGAAATTGACTCTCACACACAACGAATTCGATCAAATGTTATCGAAACGTAAATTATAAACCCAACAGAAACATCAAAATATAGCAAAAATCAAATCAAATATTTTGACATAATTTAGACCTAATTGAATCAAAAAAGGGTAGACGTACCCACCAGCTTGGCTTGAAGATTCTTGTTGCCCGACCTCCCCATCTTTATCGATCAATTGCACAAACACGAACGGGCAGGGGAGAGAGAGAGAGAGAGAGAGAGAGAGAGAGAGAGAGAGAGAGAGAGAGAGAGATTTTGGGGATTGGAAATATGGAATTGATCGCAGTCCGACAAAATACGAAGGTGCGAGCTAGACTAGACCGGTAGTTTTAGAGCCTTGACTGTTAAGTCGGAAGTCGGCTTCTGCTTACCTGTAATCCGCTACAATCCCCCCCCCGGCACAAAAAGAAAACAATTTATCTTAATCCATCTCCCACTCCCACAATTGATCGATAAACATAAACTTATTTTAAAATATATTTATTATTCAAAATAAACATTTTAAATAATAATAAAACTCTAAATCAAAATATAATCCGTAAAAGAAATAATAATAAAAGTCTTATATATTTTTTTTATACTATATCAATCGATATCCGAAATAGTATTCTTATTAATTCAGTTCGAGATTTACGGTAACTCATTTAAGCAGACTACTCTCATAATATAGTTTTTTTAATATCTAAATCGCGAATCGAATTCAAAAATTTGATTAAGAGACCTATTATCATATTTTATTAGATCAACTATCCATCAATAATAAAAGCCTTATATCGACAAGAGAGACTGTGGTTAAATACTAAATTGATTTTGCTTGGGCGTTGGGCGGATTAATTAGGGTTCAAATCCAACGGCAAAGCAAGATAGATGTTTGACGATGGGAAGATGGTGACAAGGAAATGCTAACCACTAAAATAAGAGGCATATGCCCACACATAGATACCTTTAATCTGTCTCTTTCCTCATCTCTCTCCTAACTGTTCCTTAATTTCAATGAAACCATGGAGTAATGGTGAGATCACGTGCCCTTCCTATTATTGAACAAATTCATCTCGAGCAAGTAAATTTCAAAAATAAAACCAGAATATTAGATGAATTCCCGTCAAACGAAAATTTCATAATATTCAAATCTAATCGATTAACTATACGGAGTTAGTCAGATTATTATATGTGAAATGATTGGAGATAGGATTTGAGTTATCCAACTATTCGAAAGAATTTAAAATCTAATCGTATGATAATTAAAATTTTAAATAAATAAATTTTATTTAATTCGTTTGTAATCTAGCAATCTGTTTTATATTTTTGTTATTTTTGATTCTTATTGTTTTATATGGGAATAAAATTTTACTTAGCACACACTACAACAAAGAATTTTTAAATTAATATATTCCATAAGATTTGAAGCCTAAAATATCCCTCCATTTAGGCGTAATACGTGGCTAAATCACGAATACGTTTCGTAATGCAAGAGGAACAAGCAAAATTTTAAGTTGAGCCCAAGTTTTCCAAATGATCCACCTTGGAGCTTAGGCTATTCTGAAGGATTGGCTAATGAGGGTTTATTTATCAATTTTTAATGCTTGCAATGTCAGAAACTACATTCTACCTTCACATATTAAATAAGTGAATGAGTTATAATTTAAGTTATATCGTTTCTCTTGTAATGATTTCGAGTTCGACTCTCTTTACATAAAAAAATGTCAATATTTTGATAGAATTCATACATGCTTTTGGTGGGAAGATTTTTTTTTTTAATTTTTTAGGGGGCCATTTTGTGGATAACGTAGGATTTGATGAGAAATATGATTCCCAAAATTAGACTCAAAAACATCCATTGTGTTTGTACCAACAAACGTTGACACTAGTTAAGAAATCTGTTATCTCTTAATAATGTGAGAGTTCAACTCTCCATGAGAATGGAGAGGCCTTTGTTAAGAGACTTGCCCCCACAAGAAATGGACCCTAAAGTAATCGATCTCAATTAATCGAAATAAAATCTCAGATATTAAACCGTCGCTTAAGCCAAAGTACCAAAAAGAAAAAAAAAAAAAAAATCCATTGCGCTTGTTGCAAGGAAGCACTTAAATATTGAACCCGAAAAAAAAGGAAGCACTTAAATATTGGTGCAAAGATATTGGGCCGCAAAAAAGACTACGCGAGAGTTCAATTCCCCATGGAACAAGAAAGGAATTTGTTGGGAGATCCTCTCACTTCGGTGGGTCCCATAACGGTCGATACAGATTAATTAGAGTGAATCATATTAAAAGTGGTGGTTTTTTTAATAATAAAAAAAAGTGGTGGTCAAACCATAATAATAATAAAAAAAAGGATATTGGGCCGAAAAATCCTCATAGTGGCCCACCTCTACCGTGGACAACTGGCCTATAGTGGGCCAGTTTCAGATAATGGGTGTTATTAGATGGGCTCATAATGGGCCTGTTTGTCCAGCGCAGGCCTCTTAAGTGGATCAAAATAGTGGATCAAACCTATAGTGGACTGAGAATATGAGGGCGTGCAAACCAATATTATTATTATTAATTTTGGCGTAAATAGAGTACTCGTCACCGATAAATATTTGGGTTTCATTTAATTAATCCAATTTGAGTTTCGTAAGATCCTTTATAAAGAGGTTGGTTTTTTAAATCCTATTTCTCCATTTCTATAATTCGAAACTAAGACTTATAGTTAACTAAGTTCCCGAATTTGACTTACTGTTTGAGTATGAAAAAAATTAAAATCTCAAACCAGATCAGTCAAAATATGATTACAGATATGTATATGATATAATATCAAAAAAATAATTAAAGTAATTCAACGCCGACCCTACACCCAAAGAGTTTGTTTCCAATATTATTATTTTTAACATTGTGTTGATGAAAAAAGAAGTTGGGTGATTGCAATGTTTACCTTTTTCTTTTTACTTTAATAGAAAATTTGTGAGTATATGACTACAGGATGGAGAGTAATTATTCTTCAATACTAATATTTGAACATACTTTCTTAAAGGAAGTTACCGAATACATTAATCACCAGACTAACCCATTTGATGACATTATTACCTCCTTTGTATATTGTTATTATTATTAGAGATACAACCAAAAAAAAGTTATTATTATTAGAGTTTGATCAATTAAGATATATCCACTATAAAAAAAAAAATAAAACATTAGGGTTGGGGTGGTGGACGTAGGCCAATATTTCAAAATATTTCTGAAAAGGATCCAAAGCACTTCAGGTTGAGATTGGGGAAGAACTAACACTTTACTATTAAAAGTAATGTTTTTTTTTTTTTAAAGAAAATAAGTATTAAAAGATTGATGACGCATAACTCTGATGCCTCTTAGAGATCTATGATGCCCCAGGAAAAGCAAAATCGTTTACCAACAAAATAAACAAACTTTCGAGCTTTGCCCAACAAATGCCCATAATTTAGCTTATCTTTAGAATCCTTCATAATCAAAACCTTATGGTATTTTTGATTTCAGATCATTATTAATTTGAACCGGGTTGACTTTTCTCTCTTATACTATGGGACACTGCACTCGTCAAAATTCAACTGTTCAATTTTGGTGATTGGGGGAGTAGTAGAAGAAGCGTGGCATTTTCTTATCCAAATCATGATGAAATTAGGGTGGGGCTGTGGAAGCCCATATTCGTCTTGCACCCAAGAATCAGAGCACACAATGCGCTGAAGAGCACACGATGCAACCAAGAATAAGGTCCTTTTCACCCAAAAAAAAAGAAAAAAAACAAGCATTGGGAAACGATCCAAACCGAAAGTAAGGGGGGGGGGGCTTATAAAGCTGACGGTCGCAGAAGAGCAAGAGTTGGTGCCAATGGTATTGACATCGCCCGGTTTGTGGTATTGCACTACGTGTTTAATCTTGCTTGCTTATAATATAGTTTGCGAAAACTTGATGAGAAATGTTCAAGTTCTTAATTTTTTTGATAGCATTATAACCTAGTAATCTGTTCAATAATTATTAATTAATGAGCTTTACAATAACAAAAACTTTTTGAATTAACTCTAGAAACGTAATTATATGTGTTTTCCCCTGTTCTCTTCATTTAGCTGAAAATAGTCACGGATTGAGGCCAATAGAGTGAATAGTGATTACCATACCTTTACTGCTCATTAAAGAGCAAAAGAATATATAATTGAAGATTTCCTCCAATAATATCATATTATATTTCTCCATTTTGGTATTTGCATATGCATCAATTTGGAGGCACTCCTATTTCACAAACAGTCCCTATTTAAAAAATGGTAGAACATTCTTTTAAAACATGTTACTACAAGTGCCGTATTATACTTCTAATTTGGAAGTTCCACATTCTACCATCCATTATTTGAGAGAGAGAGAGAGAGAGAGAGAGAGAATGCGTGACTGGGGGAGTTGAAGAAGACAATCCAGCAATAAAAGATGTGCACACCGAGTGATGAGATTGTGACTCACTTCCAACTTCTAGTGGACTCTAGTCTTGTAAGTTTATGTCATGTACATTCAGCCAAAGAGTTAAAACAACGGGGTTGGGAAGCACTTCCTTGACCACTGGACATGTGTGTCAATGTGATAGGCTTTGCCCACCAATTCTCCAGGGTTGAGATAAAATTGGGATTGTCCCATTTGACTCAGTTGATTACATAGAGAGAGAGAGAGAGAGAGACCTTTGATACTAATTGAAAAGGAAAAAGATATTGATTACTAATAATTGATTTTATTATTGACAAGTATCTATCTTTTATTAATCATGATAAATAATAAACTGTATTAGGTTAAAATAAAAGTAATTGATAGAAAAATCATATTGTAGTAATTGCAGTGGGTTTATATGAAAGGAAGACATTCTTGCAACAAAAGTTTTGTGGCACTAGACCAGACCCATTTTACCTCTTTTATCTTTTTCCCCATTTTGGGGGCTTACAAAAATTGTGGGGGGTCCTTATTTGTATGGTTAGAGTGTTGAACAAAGCAACCTAACCTATCGCATCCCCACCAAACAAAGACAAAAAATCATACCTCTCACCACATCAGATTTTGTTTGCAACTTTCATGTGAAGATAAAAACACACCCTCCTTTCTATCTCATACTTTTCAAAGGTTTTCACCATATTGGTTTCTCCAAACTAAAACTCTCTCTCTCTCTCTCTCTCAAATAAAAATGGCCTCTCATGGAAGCATCACAGTTTCAACTTCACCCAAAAGTGGTGGTGGAAGCGGAGACCCTGCTGCAAAAGGACAGTGTTTGTGCTCGCCGACGACTCATCCAGGATCATTCAGGTGCAAATTTCATAGGTCTAATTCAACGGCTTGGATGAAGCGATCAAAGTCCATGCCTGCCAATAAATCTGTTGCCTCTCTCTCCCCTAAGTCTGTTGAGTCTTCGTAATTTTCATGTATAAATCAAAGGTGCTCTTCCATACTACTTTGCAAGTATGAAGCATCTCTCTCTCTCCCTGTCTCTCTGGTTAAAGAACAAGTAAAATGTTTGTGGGATCCTTGTGTAATGAATGGTGCTTAATGGGTGATGTCATTATCTTTGAGTTGTTAATCATCACACGAACAAAGCTGCGAAGTTCTCTTTAATGAGTTTGTTGGGTAAGTATTCTCTCTCTCTCTCTCTCTCTCTCCCCCCCCCCCCCAAAATAAATGAATGAGAGTGTTCATATTTATGGCTAATGATTAGAAGTCATACTTTGCAATCAAACAATATTCATCAAAGTTTGGTTCTGCAAAGAACCCGCAATCAGTTTAAAATGGCTTTTTCAACCAATTGAGGACCGACCTCTCAAGCAAGGCGACTACATCAAATTTCTGTGCCTTCGCTTACAGGGTAAGCACCCTTTTCCTAGAGTTTGACAAAGGGGAGGAATATTGTCATTTTTTTTATGCATCCATTTTTCAAGAATCGATATTCATAAAAAATATAAAATTTTCCCCTAAAATATTTGGGTAAAGGGTCACAAACTTTTATGGTGCAATTCAAATAATTTAGGAAAAAAAGAGAATAAACAAAGTATTTGCCCTTCATACAAAGTAGAGCATTAAAATAGATCTATTAACAAAAGGATTCAGTGTTGCCCTTCCTACAAGATGCCTTTGGTAGTGTTTTGCAGATAATATTGTCTAGGGAATGATATTTTTTGCTAAGAGAATGCCATTTGTTACCGTCAAAATACGTAGTTGCCATGCCAATTATTCCATTTTCCCTTTGGGTCATCCCCACATCTAGAGGTGCAACAAACAAATGACAACCCGCACCAAGAATGGCCTTTGGAAGAGGCATATGCATCTCACCACATAATTATTAACATAAACTGTGTGATCTTCTCTTGGTTTCTCTTACCCACACAAGACGGTGGTTGGGCAAAGGGAGAATTTTTTTTTTTTGGGGGTATTTCTTCCATCTATTTGTTTTATTTTCCTTTTTTCTATGGACCATAATCAAATAGTTGAGATGAGTTTTGAATGGCCTACAACTATACATCATAGTCTCTTCAAAAAATTTTATTCGGATGGAGCTGATATTTTAATTTTGTTGTGGGTTTGTAGATATGTATAGCTGAAAATGCAAGTCCATGATAGGGACAATCGAAGAAAATTCGATAGGTGAGACAGTGACTGCCTGACAACTTGGTATCTATTTTATCAGAGATAAAGTATCAAGTCATTTTCTCCATGTCTATCCATCCGCTCATTAAATGAAATTTTTGGGAATCCACCGAGAAACCAAAATCAGTGATATCTTTAATTTTATGTAATTACTTAAACATATTTAAAAAAAAAATAGAAAGAGTGTTTAAAGTAGGTAGACATATCTCTTTCCATCCTTTTCGGAGTGCACTAATATATTTTATGTCTAGAATTGTTCCTAGACCACTCGAATTGTGGATAAGGTTTTCAGTGTCAAATAAGAAAAATGTTGGAGTCAAATTTTGTATAGTTGAACAATATTTTGCATTCAAATATGGGAAGCTATCACTTTTTGATTGATCTTGATCAATATGATTGATGGGCAAAGGACCCAGGGGCATAGTAGAAGTTATTTGCTTTAGGCCGGTTTGAATTGCACTTTGTCGTTGGCTGATCTTGATTGTGGAACTTTACTCTTAATTAACTCTTATTAAGCAAATTAGAAATGAGCTCTTTAAATATCAACAAGAATAATATCGAGAAATGATTTAAGATTTGAGCAATGCGTTTGGGGCTAATCTACCTTTGGGAATTGTAAGCCTTACTCTCATTCAATCTTGGAGATTTTTTTAAAGCTCAATTAGTGTCAATCACATTAAATATTTACTTAATTTTTTGATTAGTTCAAATAATAAAAACTTAATTCGGCCTTCGTGTAGGTGAAGATGCTAATCATTTTCGGCTCAAAGAAAAAGCAAAGGGAAAAACTTGGCCCAGGCCACCTTGTATTGTGGGTTTAGGAAACACATCACTTGGGCCTAATGGGGCTTCTCGAACAACATTTCTATCTTTTTTTTTTTTTTTTAATCGATATTTGACATTTATCTGATTAATTCGATTCGATCACTGTAAAAGTTATTAAGGGATTAGCTCTCTTAATTCCAAATTCTCCATTCTCATGACTTGACTCGAATATGAGACTTATGATTAAAAGAATGTGATATCTTATCATTACATCCGATTGTCCAAACTGTACTCAATAATTATGCCATTATTTCCAAAACCTGCCAATTTTTCAACCAATTATAATAAGAAGAACAAAAGAAAAAATTGCTAGTTTGTTTCTTTATGACATCTTCACAAGGAAGTTATTCCCCAATTTAACCTTATAAGTGTAGGTTTATAGTACAAAAACTTGGAACAGCCTACTGGCTTCCACTTATAGAAACTTAAATCAATTTAAAAATAAATAAAAATACTAAATTTAACAAAAGATTTGGTGTGCATGTTGAAATTCAACTTTTTTTCTTTTTCTTCAACAAAAAATAAATAAATAAAGGAACATAAATAATTACAGCTAAATACATTAAATATTGTATATTTGTCGGTCATGACTTTTGTACATTTTAAATTTAATAATACTAGTGATGAATATTGATATCAGAACTAAAAAAAATCAAAATAATTTAAACTTTATTTACCAAAAATACTGTTCCAACTAAATTTGAAATTATTTCTTAAAGTCAATTTTAAATATTTATTATTACATATCACAAATTACTCAAATTTAGTTCAAACTCAACTTTAAAAACTCATTAAACTATTATTCATGTTTTGTTCATATTTTTTATATATAAAATTTTTCTCTCACTTATTCCTTTTAATCAAACAATTTTTCAAAATTCTCACTCCAAAATAATTACAAAATTAATAAAAACTTCAATTAATATATTTTTTTAAAATTAGTACAATGAACCAAATCATCTAATAAAATTGGGGAAAATGATGAGAAGACGCATACAAGAAATCTCAAAATAATCTCTTTCACGTTAATTGAAATTCACCGACCAATCACATTAAAGATCCAAAAAATAACGAATGGACCAACCTTAAAATAACGAAGTTTTGTGTCGAATTAACCTAAAAAACAAAAAAAAAAATTTAAAACAACACCTTTCAAAAAATATTTTTAAAACTAGCACATATATGTCGTGACTTGAAATCACGATATTACTATTTATTGTTAGATTTAAAAATATTTTAAAAAAAATGTTGTTTTAAAAAATTTTTTTATTTTTAAGGTTAATTTGGTACGAACGTCTTAAAACAATACCAATTTCATAATTTTCCTTAAATTTTCATGGCATTTATAAAAATCACCCAACCGTACAGCATTCTACCAAATCGAAAAATGACGACGGGAGTGTCTCCGAGATACACTCAAATCCCAACAACAAACCCTGAACAAGGTCACCAACGGGTCGTCGTTCTACAGCCATACCACGATTACCATTACCACCGCTGCAATCTGCGCCGTTGCCTCGTCGTACTCGCCGTCTTTGTTATTCTATCCACAGCTATTTTCGCTCTTTACCCGTACGATCCCGACATCCGACTCTCCCGTCTTCATCTCAACAACTTCCACGTCCACACTACCCCCAAAATATCTCTCTCACTTTCTCTCTCTCTAACCCTAAGAGTTCACAACCCTAATTTCTTCTCTCTAAATTATTCTTCCCTGAATGTGTCGATTGGGTATAGAGGGAGAGAATTAGGGTTTGTGAGGTCGAATGGAGGTCTTCTGAAGGCGAAGAGGGTTTCGTATGTCGCTGCGGTTCTTGATTTGGACGCAGTGGAGGTTGCCTATGATGTGATTTATCTGATTGGGGATTTGGCGAAGGGTTTGATCGCTTTTGATACTGTTTCGGTTGTGGAAGGAAGTCTAGGGCTTTTCTTCTTTCAAGTTCCTCTCAAGGTAATTTTGCATTCTTTTCTAATTCTTATTTTTATTTGGGTTTGAAATTTGTGAAGCATTTGATTAGGTTAAGTTCTTGTGGTTTAAGGCGTGAATTCTGCTTCGTGTACGGAAAAGGTAACTTTGTACTATGATGCGAATTTATATGTACCAAAAAGGTTACTACGAAGTCGAGATTACATGCAAAATTTTTCAACCCAGGAAACTACACCGACTTAGATTTTGAAATTCTGTAGTTTGAATAGTTCTAAGCACATTACTCCGAAGACAATTTTGGATAATAACCCATCAAATTATAGTTTAGTTTTTGGCTCTATTTGTGACAAATGCTAAAAGATCAATACTTTCTTGAGCTTGTTATCGAATATACAATGTTGAAAATTTAGCATTAAGCTAGCCTAACTAGTTATCAAATGCACCACCTTAGTCTTTGTCATAGTTTGTGTCTATTTTGGTCTTTTTCATTTGTTCAGGAGTCTAAGAAGTATCCATTTAGGTCTATAATCTATGCGAAATTGGAATATTGGGTTTTTTTGCTATTGAGTTTAGTTTATTGCTCTGAAATTGATTGTTGTTTGGCTTATTAAGAGTAAATGGAACCCTAAAATTGGATGATACTTGGTATGTATTTTAAGATAGGTGCATAAATGAAAGTACTTTGTGTGTTGGATGTCCAAATTGTATTCTTGGGCTTTTTTCACAAATTCGTTATATTATACAAATTTTCTTTTTTACTTTAATGTTGATTATATATTTCTTATGGATAGATTCTATAAAAATCAGTTTGTTACTGTGTAAAAAGAACGTACAATATATGATATGATACAATTACAAAAACATAAGGAAATCATTACATGCATGATTCCTTATTTGATTACTACATATGAAACTGTGAATGAGGTTGTCATTTTTGACTATTGAAAGCTTGAGGTTTTAGCCTGCTGCATAGCATGGAAATGAGCTGACTTTATATTTTTTTACTGTTGATGGGAGTTCACAGTGACTGGATCAATTGTGTCGTTGGTTGAGGATAATCTACACATTTGTGATGGTACTGAATCATGGGCTGTTTCAATGTATTCATGCCTGCATTGGACAACCAAAATAATTGGATTAGTGGTTGTTTGTGTTAAATAGGCAGAAGTGCCGTCTAAGATTCCTATAAAGGATCGAATATGGTTTGCTTGACAGGCTTTCAGATGATATGGAAATTTTGAAGCTGTACTTTATGCTTATTAAAATGCTTGCAGATGGAGACATTAATATTCAATATTAAGGCGAGTCTTCATAGAATCGAATTTAGGTACACATTGATGAATTCACTTGTATATGTGTTTCCATGCCCATGTACAGCAATGGAATATGGGCTACTATGCTTTTCCAAGAACTTATTGGCTGCAAAAATTTTTGTCACTTCATTCAATTTTTTATGCTTTTTCCTTATAAAAGATTGCTTCATCTTGATTCAGAATCCCTTTTGTGTCCAGTTACATGGTTTGTATAGAAGCTGTGTTTACAACACATCTTTCTCATTGATGGGCGTGACTTATTTCCATTACAAAACCTTGTCTTGACATTAACTTCTTCTGTATTATGATTTTGGTGTTGCAATATTTGGTTTTTTTTACATCTCTTCTGTATTTATCAGCGGGACTTATCTTTGAACCTTGTTTTTAACTTCTCTATTTATCCTCATCCTTTTTGTTTTTGGTTTTTTTTTTTTTTTTTGGTTTTGTTTTGCCTTTTTTTTTAAATTTTTTGCTTGGTACTATTTATCTGCACTGGCGATACTTATATTTGAACCTTTCTTTTGAAAGTCCTACTTTTGTTTCTGGAATTGTTCATCGGAGCACGAGCAGTATATATGATTAGGTGACTTTATTTTCTCTTTTTTGGAAGACAATGCTGGTAGCGTTTGAGAGTTTTCTACCAGTTATAAGTTGAACTACACTTCCTTGATTGTAAATGATTTTGTGCCTCTTTGACCATTTTTCTTTGTGTTGTCTGCTGGTCATAGTTGTGCTTGTGCATGTGCTTGGAGGATGAGGAAAACATCCTTAATTTCAACCACTCTATTTTACCTCATCCTTTCCTAAATTGTCTACTTATCTGTTTATTTTGCCTCACTGTTGACAACCATATATTAACTCAATGGTCATTCATCTCATGTTTCATTTTGTTGTGCTTTTGTCTAATCCATTCACCTATTTTTATGAGCTTTTATTTCCTAGTACACTCTAAAATTCCTTGTCCACCTCTCTATGTCCTTCCATTTTAAAATTGATTACAGGTGTCTCTTAAACAACGCATAATTTTCTTATGAACCTTTTTCTCCATTTTTTGTGCTCTTTTTCTCATATATTTCAAATTTAAGTTGCTGTTGTAGACTCCCTTTGGGAGCAGGTACTGGCAAAATAAATTTTATATTGCTTGTGGTGCTTTACATGATCTGCTCTTTATAGATAGATGAAAGCGATGGAATCTATATATTTTCTTTGTGCGAAGTGCTTCTTTCTTCTCTATTGTTTTATTGGACTTAAGACGAAGATAAGTGTATCTTAGGTCCGCAATACGAGGTTTTTTTTTTTTTTTTCAGGGAGAAGTATCATGCCAAGTTTATGTAGATACCGACAACCATACTATCAGTCATCAAGATTGCTATCCTGAGGTGAGAAACTCATTTCTTCATCATGGATTGGTGGGACCTTGTTCCCTACCCTCCCCTCTTACTTGTACTGTTGTCATGTTTTCCTTTGTTTCTTCTTCTCCACTTTTTCCTGGTCAAATGTTACCGGGAAAAAATGTGGGAGGCCTCATGCCATGCTTCTGCTGACCTTTAGAAAAACTTTGTTGTTTACATTTTGCGGGGAGTAATCCTAAAAAAATTCAACCAAGGGTCATTCTAACAAAAACATGGAACTTAAAGTTTATTACATATATGCTGATTAGTATTTATGTGATGAGAATTTAGAGATTGCAGGACTAAGTTGAGGAGAAGATGAAATTACATCTTTGTAGCAATTTTGCCCTGCTTGGTTTGTGAAGATTTTCAAGCAAGCTTTCATGCTATGTTGCATGTCTAAAAGTAATTCTGTAGTGATGACCTTTAACATGTCACTTTTTTACTTTCGATACTGATTTTTTTTTTTATAACTTTGATGTGTCAATGCATCTCTGCCCATTTTCATGTTACCTAGATTTTATGTTGTGTGAATTCATCCTGAATGGGAATAGGTGGTTAGAATCACAACTCATGTTGGTGCTCACTAATTCATGTAGTTGACCAAATTTTTAATCTTCCCAGTGATTGCAGCTGAGATCATACTGGGGTTGCCCCCCTGTGTTGACAGCAGAGCGGGAAGAAGTTTTTGTGTGCTCAGGGATGAAGATGGTTTATAGGAATTTGTGTCATACACGTAATAGATGTCGGTGTCTAAAATTGTGGGAAAGGAGTTACTGAATCATGTTTTTGCTCCTTCCCTCCTGTAAAGGTTAATTATACCGTGGTTCTCCTATGGACTCAACTGATTTGGGATCTTTGTACATTCAATACAATACAAAGCTCGACTTGATTTCAATGATTTATCTGTTTCAAGCATGATTTAACCATCCATGTTCGACTTTTTATTTAGCAGCGCCCGTGTCAAAACCCTCAAGTCTGTTTACATTCAATTTGCCGTGAAGTCTCACCTCCTCTGTTCTTTATTGCTTTGCGAGTATGCCTCGATTTTTTTCCCAAAGTTTGCAATGTGTCCAATTGGGCTCCAAAAAGTTAAGGGAATTGAGCTCCTCTTGAATTCGGCTCATTACGAGGCATTATAAACTGGTTTGAGCTTATGGCTTAAAATATTACACAAAGTCGAGGGCTTGTAGTACTGCCATCAGCAACCGATATCATAACCATGTGGAAATGCAATTTTTATTGCTTATTGCATACTCGAGATGCAAACTAGCATGAGCATACGAACTAAACGTATTAAACTTGCCTGGAAGCTGACGAGACCTAGAAATTAGCTTGCCTAAATCGAGGGAACTGACTGTAATAAAATGTGTCCCTTGAAACTAATCTCTTATTTCAGTAGATGTGCCCTCTTGAAACCAATTTCTCTTGCATCTCATCGTAGTGAGACGCCTTTCAAGCTGAGCTGGTTTATTATTTATATTTTAAGTAAATGAAAAATATTTTTGTTTTGTACCTAGATTTGGTAATCACTCGGTATCCGAAGTTTTATAGGGTTCATTTTTTGAGTGGGTCTTCCAATATTTTTTTTTCGTGCTCAGAGAGAATTAAACTCTCAACCTGATTAAGGGACGAAGGTGTCAATTTTACTTACGTAAACAAGTGTCGGTATGAAAAACATATTTGAACTTGATTCGAATTTGACTTTAGGTAAAACATTGAGTTTAAGCAACTTGCAATTTATCCCAAATTCCAAAACTTAATGGTAGAATGCATGTAGGGATGGCAACTGGAAAATTACAAATCATGTGTTTAGCAAAGCATCTGAATGGGTCGACTACCAAATGCTTGTGACCGCGCTAAGACTAGTACGTTGAAAGTCATTCCGGGTGACAAATCTTGATTATGCCGTCTGACCGGTCAATTTGGGGTATTTGTTCTGTCAGCAAAAGGCAAAATTTTTTGTCCTCCCAACGCAGCCTTTGTGATTGAACTGCTGAAACTACTGTTTTTGAGTTCTTGTGGTTTGTTTCAAATTCTATCAACTGATGCTTGTCCATCACCACCCGCTGCTTAACCACTTTCTGTCCCTTTTAGTGTGTGTGTGTGTGTGTGTGTGTGTGTGTGTGTGTGTGTGTGTGTGTGTGTGTGTGTGAGAGAGAGAGAGAGAGAGAGAGAGAGAGAGATGAAGGTGAAACAGGGAGAAAAGAAGAAAGTTTTCCTTTGTTCTAACAAGAGGGCACATGCAAAAGAAAGAGACAAACAAAAACTAACCTCTATTGACCCAATTCCTTTAAGCAATTCAGAAAACAAACAAAAACCCATTTGTGCATTTCCTTCTTCCTCTTCTGCAACGACTTACAAGTTTACAAACTTTCCCTATTCACCTAATGACCACCAGCCCCAGCTCTTGCTACTCTACCACCCCACACATATTCCCCATGGTGTTGCCTACACCGGAACGACCCCGGATGCCTCGTCGGCGAGCATAAACACTGCTTCATCGAGCCATGGGAATTCGCTCCGACCACCGCTTGCGGCTGTGGTGGAGGCGGCGGCGGCGGAGGCGGCGGCGGAGGAACAAGCCATCTATGTTGTGCAGCCAAGTACCTAAAGCTCACCACCACAGTATCACCCGCATAGCACATCTCTCTCTCTTCTGAATTTTTCTTGGGCTGTGTTATTAAGGAGTGCAAAAAGGTTTTAGAAGGTAAGAAACTACGGGCTATAACATTTTTCTGGTTGAAGAAAAGAAAAGGAGAGGTGGTGGACTAAGGAAAGTTGGGTATAAAGATCTTGGCTTTTAAATTGATTCTTCAGAAAAGGATTGCTTTTGATCAAAGCTGTTTTAAGGATGTATGAGAGAGAGAGAGAGAGAGAGAAGATTGGGGAGGGGGGGGGGGGGGGAGAATGTGGTATTTGCCTGTTAAGGTGACCGAGACATGTCCAAAATTCCTAGTCACTATAGCGTACACATGTCCAATTTAGGTGCTTCAATGATGTAATACAAACATAATTTGCATCATCCCCTCAAAAGCAAAAATCCGGTGCCTCTCATTTTATATGGTGTTCAAAAGCGATTGGTTATTATATACACTCCCATGGGACATTTTAAAAAATATGCGTATCGATTTGTATTTTAACAATTTCTTTGGGTTTTTTTTTAATTTACAATTAACTTTTTATAATTTTCTCCATCTTCTGAATCATATATTTCCTGAATAAACAATCAGAATTCAGATTAAGAAAAGTTTTCTCTTTGTATGGTTTCTCAATTTTTTCGCTCTCTTTGAGTGTTCTTCATCCCAATGTCAACCAGAGTTTTTTCTCTCGCCGCTTGTTTCGAAAAAATTGTGACTCTTGGCTTTAGAAAGGAAAAGGAAAAGGAAAAGTAAAGCAAGATCATGGGACACTTGTAAGGAGGTTTTTGGGGTTGTTAATGGAATACCAATCGTGGGTTTGTTGGGTGCAACTATGGGTGGGATAAAGTTTGAAGCAAGGGCGGTGTTTGAGCATGAGGACAAAACGTTCGTAGTCAGATTCTCTTTTATTTAAGGTGGGATAAACTTTAAATAAACTTTAAATCCCTTCTAGGTAAGCTGCCTTTTCGGCCTGACGCAAGTAGAAGAAGATGATAACATCCATCTCACAGAGCGGTCCTACAAGGGATTTTGTTGGGTTCAGGAATTGTTTGTGGTTCGGCCCTTGAATGATCTGATTAAGAGATACGGCCAATTATTTGCTATGGACGTATGAAACCTGAGGCAGTTCAAAAGTCCCTCACATGGGATGCCGCAAACTCGGCCCATGAGCATGGAGAGCCTATCCATCATTTCCCTCCCAATTAGGTCTACAGCCTCAAGTAATGTGTAGGTCTAGCCCGGATGAACTTATTTTGTTTTATACAGCTTTGTTTTGTTTTGGGGGGGCCGGGGCGGGCGGGGGGTGGCCCGGGGGAGTGGGGGGAGGGTTAATTTTCTTTAAAAAAAATCAATTTATTATTATAAAAAAGTTGCACTAATTTTAACTGAGCAAACTCTAACCTTCTTTTCAAATGGTTTGATAATATCATTCACGGATAGATAATCTAATGGAATATAGTATTAGATTTTTTAATTAAATTCTTGAGTTTGAGTCACAGTTTAAGTATAGAAAAAACTTACATTCGGAGGGTATTCTCGTTAAATGGACCATCACAAGTCCTGAACTAAATTAATAAAATTATGATTCTGGATATCGATCGATATAGTAAAAAAAAATAGTTTGATTATGCCTTTGCTTATGACTTTTCCTCGAAAAGCATGAGTATTTGGTTTTTTTTTTTTAATTTCAGTTTTGATTGATTTTGTTTAATTTTTAATTCATTCAATTAAAAATAAATGAAATAAACCGAATTATTATTTGATTATTCAATTTTTTTTTTATAAAATAATTGAATTTCTGTTGTGATTATGACTGGATAGTATATAATTTCAAAAAATCTAAAAAATTGTGTTATGATCCCAAAAAAAAATATATTTTAGAGCAAAGTGGTAATTTTTTTAATTTGTTTTAACAACTCAAATTCTCTTATATTAATTTGGTCTCCGAAATGTACCCTCAGGAACAGGTCAAACGATAAAAACTCCCCACTTCCAATTTCACTTCCCCGATTGAATCCTGCTCAGTTGAATTTCCTTACACCAAAAAAAAAAAAAAATTGGTCTGCAATATCAATAATGTACTGAAATAAGATAAGATACTAATGTCACAAATTATGCATATTACCAAAGTTTAAATAATAGTTAAAAGTTCAAAAATTTTCTAACTTAAATAATATGTATAAGGTAAAAAAAAAAGTCAGTTTTCAATTATTAACTAACTACATTTTCAATAATGAAAGTTAACCGAATTAATTTTGATTAATTAAAATTTAATTATTAAAAATCAAATTTAATAAAAAGTTAAATCAAGGGTTCCGTAATTCGGTTATCACAGATCCTGCTCAACTCTACTCTTCGGAATCGGAAAGTATGGTTTCCTCAAATCAAAGAATAATGCAAAATAAGAAGAAACCACAATTTTTGAGCATAGGGATAGAGAGTAATATATTTTTATTACATCATATTTCGATTAATTCGATTTGAATATTTATAAAAAAATTTTATTTAGAGGATAACCCTCGTGTTTTAAATTTTTAACTTAATAAATCATGTAATGATGACTCTCCATACGCTCACGAAATGATCAAAGTGCCCCTCCTTTACCCTTAGTTTTGTTTACCGGTAAATGGACTTTATTTAGAAGTTATTTGGAATTACTTAAAAAATGATGCTTAAGCATTTAGTACTTATAAGCAACTTTTTAATTTATAATCCCATTTTAATTTTTTTAAAAAATAAATTATTATTTATTTGGATAAATATTATTTAAAAATAATTAATTGTTTGGTAAAAATATATTTTTGTTGGTAAAAAAAAAAAACTTATTTTAGTTGTGTTTAAAAACACTAAAGTAAAAATGCTGGTGGAAGAAACTTATTGTTTTTTGACTTAAAAATATTTTTTAAACTTATAAATATTTTTATAAATTTTAATTAATAAACGGTTATGATTTTAATTTTGATTTATAAACCGATCATATAAGTTTATAAACAACCTCAAACACTCTCTTACTATGGCCGGGAGGGGGACTCTGGTAATTTCACAAATATGCACGATATCATCCTTGCATCATTTTGGAGGAAACCAAAGTTTAAGACAAACCAACCAACTTCATCGTTTTCCCTAATTCCTATAAGGGACTTGTTCTTTACATTTTAAAAGGGAAAATGATGGAATTTGAATTCGACATGACACTATAGTATCTTAAATTTAAAATAAAACTACTCTTTGATCAATCGATATTATTAGGATTTGGACGGAAATGATTAAGATTTGGACACGGTACCAAACGTGTTAGTTATGAGAATTAATATTCTAATAATCGAAAATAATTCAAAAATCGTGATTAAAATTGTTAAGATAAAAAAAATATTGAGAAAATATGAAACGATATTCAAAATATTTATACTTTAAATAAGATATTAAATTACGATATATTATATATTTTTTGATAACATAATAATTTTAACAGATAAATAAATTAACGAAGATGGGGTACAATATTTAATATAATTATTTGAGTAAATTATTTGAAGAAAAGAATTAAATTTGTCATTAAGTTTTTCTTCGTTATGTGTAAAAAAAAAAAATTGAGGATCCTGACCTTTACAGAGAGGGTGATGTGCTTATTCCATCTACTCTGACATTTGACCAAAGGTGTGTTCACATTACAATTACTTGTACTCCTCTCGTCCCCACGCAGAAACAGGGGTTTAATAGCAGTGCTAGTCAAGCCCCGTCCTATCCCATATTCAGGGATGGGACGGCCGGCCTTGCCGAGCGGCTCATTGAAGCTGAAATTCGCCCCGCACATCAAACATCTTGGAGACATAAGGAGCATTTTTAAGAGTTGATTGACTCATATTTTAAAAGAATTCTTTATTAAAATTTTCTTTTATGAGATTAATTTTTATAATTATTTTTATTGAAAATTAGGACGTCTATTATTTATTTTTGTGTACAACCTATTAGGTGCCAAATAAATTAAAAATGGGTACCTAAAGTACAGGATCATAAGAAACACTTGGAGGGTTATATAATTTTTTCTAATTATTTTATGTAAAAAATACTGAACCATATAAAATAATTATTTATCGTAATTTGGTTATAAGTATTATAATTGTTGATTTCTTGATAATTTTTTTAATTTATTTCCAACACAGATCGCCGTGAGAAGTGTCTGGCGAGTGGGATGATTCCTAATCAGAAAGTGATTTTGGTCCATGACACAAACACAGGCCAAATCAAACTCCGAAACCTATTACCCGAAAACCTTCTAGACCCTATGTTGTCAGTATCTACGAAAGCCCAAATCTCCACATGGGCATAATCTCAGCCGTCCGATTGCCTTTTCCCAAGTCAATCAGCCGCCCAGCCGAGTCAATTTTGCGTCCTGCACGCGTTCCTCCAACTCCACCCTCTCTCCCTCCCTTTCCCAGAACTTGCAGATGTTCATATCCATTTCTATATAAATAAACCTCTCGTTCTCTTCAATTTTCTGCATCTACCTCACGGCCACCAACCCCAAGTTCCTCATTAGACTTATCATTCATTTTTTTTGTAATACCCTTTTTAAAATTTTTCACTTTCTTACTTGGGTCTCATAAATTTTTTCAGTAGTCAATGAGGAATTTGGCTCTTCCATTCATATGTTTCATGCTATTTGTTCTTCTCCAATTAAGCTATGGCCAGATGGCTCCTTCACCTGCACCAGCGGGTCCATCTAATGATGGTATGTTATTATTTCAATTTAATTATAATTAAACTATGTGGTTATATAATTCTGTGTTACATAATTTTACAGCATGTCGTTTTTAATGAAAATTCCATCTTTTGAAATGCAGGAACGGCGATAGATCAAGGAATTGCTTATTTTCTTCTACTGGTGGCTCTGGCAATCACTTACCTCTTCCATTGAAATTTTGATCATGCTGTCTCATTCTTTTTCACCATTGTGTGATTTGTACCTAATTATTCATTTTTAATGAAATGGAGCATTCATTTTGATCATGTTTTTGGGTTTTATGAGTCCTATCCATTCATGGGAACAACAAATTTTTATGAAATTAAATTATGATCCTATGAAATCTTTATATTTTTGTTGATGATGGGTACTGATGATCGAGCCCTATGGCGAGTGTCCGGATCCACAATCAGTTCGAATGAAACTTAGAGAGAGAGAGAGAGAGAGAGAGAGAATTAGAGTTAAGCCTGGAGGCAGTGAGGCTTTCGGTTTTTGTCCCGTGTCTGGATCGAAGAGGGAGAGCTAAAAGTCAAACCGATTGAGTGGTTAAATGGGTTAAGCGTTAAAGTTAGTCTATCTATTTTATCAGATTTTTAAAATGGGTTTTAAAAAGAGAGAGAGCTAAAACAAAACTTGGAAAGCCATAAAACCCAATTCACCCAAAAAAAGGAAAATCCAATTCACATGGGTCTTACATAATTGGGCCTTAGTGGATTGGATCACTGGAGTTAGAGTTGCTCAAGCCGAGTACTTGGGAGTTTTGCTCAGCCAGGGCCAAGCATTATACAATTAAGGGTTTTTTTTTTCAAGTGAGTTATTTATCATCGATCAATATTTAAATTTTATTTAATTAATTCAGAATATTATAAAGTAATTTATGGAAGAGTTGGTTATTTTAAATTTTAATTTTTTTATGATTTAAATTTAAGATTTATGATTAAAAAAATACAATATTTGAGTATTTTTGTTTACTTATAAAAGTTTGGATATACAATTAAGGCTTAACCGATAAGCTAAGCATCTAAAGTCCCATGTTTTTCCAATCATTCCCGCATGAGTTTTGAGGGGCAACTCTTAACTATTAAGCCACCAAGTATATTTTAGAAAGTAATGATAATTAAGAAGTTAACTGCAATCATAACAATAATAATATTTGTCAAAATTTTAATTACTAAGCTACTGGTCCAGATCAAACGATGCCAATACATTAAATAGAGTGATTGAAATTGATCGATTTTAAGGTAATAGACGATAAAAATTAAAATAAATCAGGATTGATCAAATCGTTAAAATTAAGATGAATTTGATTACTGAGATTAACAGACATAGTTGTTGAGATTAAAAAAAATCTTATGGCTGAAATTAGATTTAATCTTAGACAAATCCATCTTTCATGATTAAATTTCCGAAAAATGAAAAGAAACCTTAAAATCTAGAGTTTTCAAAAGTAGAATTTTTGGTTCAAAAAGAAATTTAAAATCCGAAAAGGAAACTTAATGTTTACAGTTGTATTCAAAAGATAAACATACATCCATACAAGCACATAACTACACTTTCTTAAAAGTGCAATCCAATGAGCATGAAAATAGATGCCAATCCAGAACAAAAGATTGGTCGTAATAGACCAATTGACCACCTTTGAGCCATTAATAGACAAGATTTTCACAAAAAAAAAAAAAATAATAATAATAGACAAGATTACCGACTAACCAATTCTTTGTTTGATATTTTAGGGGAAATGAGCTCTTATAATATAACTTTTAGTATTAATTTCCAAAAGAAAATCTGGGAGATGAAAATGGGAAGGGAAAATCATTTTTGAAAATATTATATTCATTTGGGTGGAGTGATCGGATACTTTAACTCTTAACCAAAAATCTCAAATTCGAATGATAAGAATGAGAAAAAATGATTTGAGAGAGTCAACTCCAAAAATAAATCTCATAATATTTAAACTAGATTAATCGGATAAAATTCAAATAGTAATAATAAACACAAGGAAAAAAAAAACAAGGAAATCATTTTTGAATATGGGACACATAGGCCAAGGCCCAGTTGGAGCTTGGACTTGAAGGCATAAAGTTGATATAGAATTTTAAATTAATTTTCCCCCAACCCATTATAAAGAAGAAACTATTGAAGGCATGAAAAATATTTCATGGTAAAAAGTTGCCCTCTGCGCACGATTTATCTTCCGATATGAAAAAGTAAAAAGTAATTTCAACAACGATAAGACAAAGATCATCCCACCAATATTTTCTCCTTCATTTTGTATCCTACCTACATTTTCTCTAAAACATGGTGCTAGTAGACAAGACCCGTCTCATGCATGCTACCAAATAGCATAACTTTAAAGGAAAAGGTTCCAAATTTGTCTAAAATTGCAATTACTATAAGCAGGAAATTTCAGATTAGAATCGTCAATAGATTCAAATCCTTCAAAATTAAAATTCATAATAAATTTGATACATACGAAAAATGAAATATTGTTACGAAAATATCTTGTTCATAGAATAAATTTAAATCAATAATAATGATATGCTATTTATAAAAATTACAAAATTATTTTATTCATTTAAAACCTTTTAACTCTTCTTTAGAGCCAGACGATTAACTAATGCTTCATTAGAGCCTTTTTGCAGTAATGAATGAAAATTTTCTAACCAGTGATTAAGAACCCTTTTGTTGTAACCCTCATAAATAATCTATTTTATTGTAAATCTATTTTTTATCCTCTTTATTGTGACAGTGAAGGAGATGAAACTTGGATTTCAGACATTGCAACGAGGAAAAGATTTTATATTTTTTTTAAATAATTAAAACTTTAACATGTAATAAAAATTTAGAATTTGAAATATCTTAAAAAAAACCTTTACAATTATAAAGATTTCCTTTTAAGGACTATTTAGTCTCTGCAGTTATACTTGTACAATTATTATCCTCAGTTTACGTGAGAGAGAGACACCTTGCACTATTTAATCTTAAATCTAATTCTTATTCTCTTTTTTTTTTTATTTTTGGGGGTAAGGAATTTTTATTCTCTCTCTCTCATTATCTTATTCGTTTCTTTTACAACAACCTTAGGTTTATCAAATTGGTCTATTCCATGTGCCCTAATAAAAAACACATGAAAGCCACATCACTAAAGATAACTAGGAAATTGGAGCTATATCAGAATACCCTACGCACAATTCCACCATAAGAACCTCACCAGGAAAAACATCATTGGTTGACTTGCAAGTGTTACTGTACCCACAATGTAGCAATACGCACCGTCTCTTCTCACCTACACAACACAACACACTAATACACACAACCACACCGAGTCATCTCCACCGTCACATTATTTGGTTATAATCTCTTTTCCACAAAGACACAGACACAAACCCAATTTCTTTTTCTCTCTAATTTTTTTTTGGTTTAGAATTTAATCATCTTGAACTTTCTCTCACTCCCTTCTTGAAAGAAAACCTCAATCCTGATTCTAAAATTTCTCTCTCCAAGGTAGGATTAATGGGTTTGTCTTACTTTCAATTGTTGTTTGTTGCTTCAGTGTTAGTGGGGTTTGTTCAAAATTGCGTTGATCATTTTTCTTTAATGCTGTTCTTGTTTGTTGGGCATTGATTTAGATGAATCTATAAATGGGTTTCGAAGGTTTTGCATAGTTATTTTGTGTAAAGTTGTTTGATGATTATGTGTCTGTGTTTTGGATGATTATGTTAGACATAGATTGTCTTGATCATTGGCTTTTAATGTCATTCTCGTTGTTTGTGCATTTAATTTAGATGAATCTGCAAATGGGGATTGGAGTTTTTCTACAGTCATGTTGTGTGTAGTTGTTAGATGATTGTCTGATTATATATGCGGTGTTGGATGATCATCGGATTGGACTGTGACCCAATCATGTTGTTTTGATTTATATTAGTTCGTGTTTCATCTTGGATTGCAAATTTAAGCTTTTTGATTGTTCTTGTGGTTGGCGAATTGCATTTTGATGGGTTCAATTTGAATTATGTTTCAAGTGGATGTTTCCATAATGTTTCTTAGTTTTTTCTTTTTTTTTGACGATTTTAAACTTGTGGATCATATGCTTATTTTCTTGGTTTCCTCGGATCAATTAGACAAAAGGAGAAATGTCATTGATGGGGGGAATATAGATTTGTGCATTATGAATTTTTGTGCAAATTGGTGTTTGTCGATTTCCCTGAAATCGAGTCCTTTTATAATACCTTTTATTTTGGTTAGCCTTCTAGTTTGGTTGTTTCAATGAAATCGAATACGCAATTAAGCCCCAAGCTTTGTACTTGTGCCTAGATTCCTACTGGAGCTTTCATCGAATTTAACTTTATGATTCTTTTTTTTGTGACTGTATGCATATCATTTTTTTTTTTTTTTTTTTGGTGTTTGGCTAATAAATTAAATTTCTAAGCAGTCTTGTTCATACATATTGATATCTTAATTTTAATGAATTTTAACTTCTATATGATGTTGAATTACACATTTTCTGTTTAAAAATGACTGAAATATGTTATTTGAATTGAAAAGATGTTTGGCAGTCCTACAAGGGACTAAAATCATGCTTGCAGAAGTTTGATAAGCTAGAGAAATAGATGGTTCTTGCTATAATTTTATATGAGGGCTTATGGTTTGTATTCAGGCTAAATTCTTGTCGAGTTCTTGATGTTGTGTTTTGCTTCTTGGAGAACTTCCTGAGGGGTTTAGTTGTGAAGGGTGGACTATGCTTAAGTTTCCCTACTGAATATGTAACTCTTTCTTGTTGTCATCTGCAAGGAAAAACTCTCTTATGTTAGACTTAACTCAGCACAAGAGAATGTTAATCATAATTTTTTGGCTTTGCACAAACATTTCTTCAAACATTCTTACCTCGATGTTGGCAGGCTTAGTTTGAGCTAGTTTTACTCTGTCAACTCATTTTTTGTGTTGATAGTTAAACATTTGGAGAATTTGAATAACTGCTGTTGCAGGATAGAATAGAGTGGAGGTTTCCTTTTGCATGGGAATAGAATGCCGGATTTACGTAGCAAAGCTCGCCAATCTCAGCTGAGATCAAGGAAGGGTAATGATATTCAGGATAATCTTAATGCTTTGATTCCAACTGCTCGGCGTGGTGGAAGAGGTAATGGCTCTGGGAATCCCGCGGTAAGGTTGCCTCCTTCTGAACCAGCTAAACCTGCAGTTCAGAGACCAAAGACGAGGCCAACTACCAGGGGTCGAGGCCGTAGAGCTATGAATCAAAATAAGAACACTGAGCCTTTGGGTGCTGCAGTTGATGGTCAAAGGGGTACAGGCTTGGGGTTGGCGGCACGAGAAGAGTTTGCCATTCACAATGAGTTGGTTGCAATTAAGAGTGCAGAAAAACCGGGTGCTTTAGAGGAGGAAGGAAACACAGATCCACTTCCAGAGAGGGTAATTTCACTCGCATTTTTTTTTTCTTTTAAAAAACATTATTTTCATGTCTCAATTTCTATCTTCTGCCCTTTTATTTTAAACTGGTAACACTTTGAAATTCTCTTTGGCTGCATATCAGTGCAATATTATGTTACTGCGTGACATAAATCTTATGCAGTATAAGGCCAATGTGATCCTATTCATTTATGGTGATCCATTGTGTCTATGATCCATTGTGTCTATAGTAAATGCACACTATCAAGCAAGAAGAGTCAAATTACTGAGTCGTATTTGTATATCTGCCTGAAAAAGGTTATTGCAGAGAATCACTTGGTCTTCCTCTTTGTTGAGAGTTTTGTCCTGTTCAATAGTTGTGTTGGTGTGAACAAAATGTAGCCTCTATTAACAAAGATATCCTGTAGCAATTTACCCCAACACGGGGAACCGAGACGGTAATTCAGTTTATCATCAATATTGTTGGTTAAAATGTCATAGTAAGAAAGAAACGTCAGAATATCATCAACTGGAACACCCGAAAAAAAAAAAAAAAAAAAAAAAAAATCTTTGCCTCTGGCCTGTAATGATTAAAATTCATCAACCTCCTGAAGTAATATGTTATGCAGTGCTATTTGTTTTTCTTTGCTACATGTGTGTGGCACATATCTTGTACACTAATGGAGAAGTTAAAAACACATTTTTTTTCCTCTCTAGAAGTTAAAAGAGTTTCATAACCGGCACTTTTTGATTCAAGGAGAATATTACCTTTAGGAGTAGAAAACTAGATCCTTTAACTTTCTTGTTTGGCCGCCGCTCACAAGAGATGATGACTTGGTAATATCCAATCTATTTATAGAAGCATAATTCCGAACCAGCGAGGAAAATCAGGAAAAAAAAATGTTACTCCATATTTTCTGACAAGGATAGAATTTATCCTTAAATGTGGAGCATTTCTTTGCACCCACAACACTGCATCCGTTGAACCTGCATGAGTCTGCAATATTTATGGCTCTCTTCTCTTGTCAAACCCAACTAGGTATCTGTATCAAACAACTCTTGGTTGGACTCCTCGATCATAGAAGTGCTTTTTGGAATTCATCTTCATAGGTGTCATAGTATCATTGAAGCTCTTAAACTTCCAACTAAGGATAAGATCATGATATGCTCACAGCTTTCTTACTAAATTTGAAGTCCCTTCGGAATTTTCCTTCCATTGGCATTCATGTCCTAGACTTGAATAGATGGAGTCTGACTCATGTGGGCCTTTTGCTCTTTTTCTTTGTGATATAAGATTCTGTTTGTCAATATTCCTTTGTATTGTGAATTTTTAATTACTGTTATCATCATCATCATCATCATCATCATCAACATCATCTTAAGTTCTGTATTTTTTTGTTGCTGATATTTAATTAACTTGGGTAGCTTGAATAATTTCTTGGTTGTTTACTGACATGGGTTTGTGGACTACTTCTGGCTGATGTATCTTAATATTTTTAGATACAATTTGGCAATTCCCCTGTATACAAGTTGGACAGAAAGCTGGGGAAAGGGGCTTTCGGGCAAGTTTATGTTGGAAGAAGGGTGTCTGGTGGGGCAGGCTTCACTGGCCCGAATGCCTTGGAGGTACATTTCAGTGAACTTTGTAAGTCTTTTTAGACAGCTTTTGTTGTTAGTTGTCAAAGTTTTTATTTAATTTGTAGGTTGCTTTAAAGTTTGAGCATGAAAGTAGTAAAGGATGCACTTATGGCCCACCTTCCGAATGGCAAGTTTACAGGTGAGCAGGAAATCACTCATTTATCATTTTAAGCTTCTTTTCATCCTCTGTTGGTTCTTGCAACCAATGTTTCTTTTACTAACTGTCATTTGGTTACCTCTTAAGCGCTCTTAATGGCTGCTATGGACTCCCACTGGTTCACTACAAAGGCCGTCATGGAGTTTACTATGTCCTTGTGAGTACATTGTTTTTTGAGGATTCATTTGGTGACATTTTTCTCTGTTTGGTTCTTTTCTACTTATACCTACAATAAATGACTTTTACTTCTTATTGTAGATTACTTTCTTCTTAACATGTTGAGTTACTGTGTTCAGGCAATGGACAAGCTGGGCCCAAGCTTATGGGATGTTTGGAACACTGGCAATCAGATGTACTTAAACGGTTTTTCTTTCTAATTAGAGTTCTTATGTTGTCAGTTTCTTTTTTCCAATGTCAATTGTGCTTGTTTCATGCACAGGCTGTCTGAAGAAATGGTTTCTTGTATAGCTGTGGAGGCAATATTTATACTTCAGCAACTTCACCTCAGAGGGTACGCTTCATCCAGTGTTAACTTACTCCATTTGTCCCTTTCTTGTCCAAATTTATGTTTGATGGGCTCTTTTTCAAAAGATACCTTGTGTCTGCTTCAGTTTTGTGCATGGAGATGTTAAGCCGGAGAACTTTTTACTTGGTCAACCAGGAACACCTGATGAAAAGAAGTTGTACCTTGTCGATCTTGGTCTGGGTATGTATTCTCCTTGGTTGTCATTTCAATTTACTATGAAATCTAAGTGCTCTTTTCTAATGCCTATTTTAGTGCATTATAGCACAAATGTTATCCTTACTGGACATTTTCTGCTTCAGCTTCAAGATGGAAAGATGTATCTTCTGGCTGCCATGTTGATTATGACCAAAAACCCGATGTTTTCAGGTAAAAGAGAATCTTTGAACTCTGTTTTACCATAGATGGTGATTCACGATGCTTTTCAATAAGATCACAAAATAATTTTTAACAAGTGTGAGGAGGGCTCACCTATAACAACGTAAAGGAGGGAGCAAGGATCTGCAGAAGAGATTACATCATCGGAAGCAAACAAATTGACATTCTATATTCTAATTTCCCTTGCACCAAAATTGCATGACCAGCTAGAGCTTTGTTGTCCTGATTATATTTTTCGAGGATTTGAGGGAAAATGTCATTTTAATGCATTACGCCATGGCAAACATCATATAAGAGAGAAAGCCTTGTTCCATTACCACTTTAAAATACACCTCTTAAGAAAATCTGTCTCATCCTCTCTCAATGTCTTTACATATGGTCATGTCATAGGAACCTGAGACCTGATTAGAGACATCCATCCACCGTGATCCACTTTATAGTTTTCCCCAGTCACCTCCCTCCACAAGAATCCCCTCCAACCTCCTTAGTAAAAGTACTACTAAACTCCACCAAGAAACAAATCTCACACATCCGACCCTAATGCAAAGGCCTCTTGATCACTTCCCAGCTGAATAAATTGAGTCTATGCTTCCGTTATTTCAAAGTTCCCCACTAAAATCTTCTCAAAATGTTCTTTCCCCACTAAAACCTTCTCAAAATGTTCATGACATTGGAGGGATTGAAATAGGAGAGATGAACCATACGTGGAGATTATTTGGGGTGCTCTTCAAGGTCAATTCTACTTACCTTAGATATGTAACTTTTCTTCCACCCCTCTAGTTTCTTCTCAACCTTACCACCACATTGATTGTTCTGACTCAATGCTGGGCCTGTGGCCAAAACCAAATAGGATAAAGGCAGACTCCCCAGCCTACATGGTGACTTCGTTTGTGTTTAAAACACCTGTAGATTGCAATGCTTGCTAAAACTTGGTTCTTACATTTTCGACAAGGTCCGTAGTTGGCCTTCATTGTGTTTGCCAATTCTTTTTCATGCTTTATCAAAATGATCAAATCCTTCTTCTTCTCATAAGAATGGCTATTTATGATGGTTTCAATAATAGGCTGTAGAGGTGTGGTAATGAGATTGATTATAGTACGGTCACATTCTGGGTCAATGTGTGTCTAGGACTAATTCAACTGCTAATATTGGCTCTATGACTGTGTAAAAGCAATGGAATGGTGTTAAAAGGTTGCTTGTAGGTGAACCAAACCTTATAGGAGTCATGTAGTCACCCAGGAAAGGATTTATTGTTTGCAACAACAAACACAGCCATAAAAAATTAGTCCACGTGTTAAATCTATCTTTGCAGGTGCAACACAATTTGCACCATGCATATTGATCTTCACAAAGCTAATCAAACAGGATGTTTTCCCACTTCTGCTTTTGTTCATGAGAAGCCACAGGAAAATTCTGATGGATGTTTGTGTGATTTGTATGAGACAGAGGTACAGTGCGCTATGCAAGTGTACATGCTCATTTGGGTCGCACAGGAAGCCGAAGGGATGACCTTGAGTCATTAGCTTATACCCTGATATTTCTCCTCAAAGGAAGGCTTCCATGGCAAGGTTTTGTGGTATGCTGCTAGACTATTTTTCAGTCTGCCATTTTCTGTTCTTTAATCTTTTCTCTGCGCCGTGTCATTTGAGTTAGTGTATCTTGAACTGCAGGGAGATAACAAAAGTTTTCTTGTTTGCAAGAAAAAGATGGCAACTTCTCCAGAGTTGCTGTGTTTCTTTTGTCCTTCCCCTTTCAGGGAACTTCTTGAGATAGTGTTTAATATGAGATTTGATGAAGAACCAAATTACTTAAAACTTATTTCTCTTTTTGAGAACAACATAGGTTTAAATGCTTTATCGCGACCAGTTAGAACAGATACAGCACTACAAGTAAGTTCCTGCTTTCTTATTCATTTAATTTGTACCCTTAATTTCATGGACTGTTGCTAATGGTTGTCCGAATTTGCCTTGCACATAGATTGGTCAAAAAAGGGGTAGGTTGCTTCTTGACTTGGGAGATTCTGAGCAACCTACTAGAAAGAAATTTCGACTTGGTAGCCCAGCTTCTCAGTGGATATCAGTCTACAACTCCAGAGCGCCAATGAAGCAGAGGTAATTTACAGGAATCAAGCACACTGTGTTGCAAAAGTCGTCTTCCTGTTTCTTGCACCCATCTCTCTTTGTCTTGCTTCATGAAATTCATAGAATTAGGAAGCGAAGACTGTTTTAAATTGTTTGGAATATCTTTAATCAGGGTCTTTGATCAGATCCTGTGGAACTTTACCAAACCCTAGTTGTGTGTTTCCATTCTGGAAGCTTCTCTTGGGTGACTTTAAATGCTAAAACAGTTTTGTAAAATTCAGGGATGAATAAGAGGGGATTTACTTATGTATGGGGGAGAATAAGAAACTGAGTTGTTCTGGGATTAAAGGGATAAGAGAGGCTTATAAAATTGGAATTATGAAAACTGTCAAGGATGGAAGCTATTCTTGAAAGCAGAAAAATGCTTTACAATGGTTAAAGGGGGGAGATTTAGTTCTTTTATGTAGTGCTTGGAATGAAATGAAAATGAACTATGAAATTCAGTTCATTTGAAATGAATTCAATGATTCGGTTCACTGCCAAGCGAATTTTTCTTGTTTGGAACACATCATTAAAATTGTATAATTCATTTCAATTTTGTGTTCGGAAGAGATGTGGAATTCAATTCTAGCATTTAGGTTATTGGAAAGATTTAAGCTAATTGAAATGGAGTTAATGGGGTCTCTTTCATTCTTGTAGAGTTCATTTCTGAATCACCTCAAACATGAGTGAATTTACAATTCCATACTTTTTAATGTGTTAGAATTGAGTTGAACACTTTTTTAAACTTCCAAACACGAAAACTTGTCAAACTAAATTGGAATCTCCAAGAAGTATGGAAGTCATTTCATTCCAAACAGAATGGTGTTGGCAGTTCTAAATAGGTGGGCCATGCATGAGCTTAACTGCTGATAGTCTCTCTCTCTCTCTCTCTCTCTCACTCTCTTATTGAGAGATCATCTTTTCCATTTTTCATGCACCCATCCTATTGCATATGACAATAAAAGAATTTGTATCAACAATGTGTGGATTTATAAACTATTAAAACACCATATGTGATTTGCTATGTGTTATTTATAATTCTTCTCAAGAGTGTTCATTGCTTAATCTACACTGATAAGTGGTTACTTTAGGTATCACTATAATGTAACGGATGCAAGACTTCACCAGCATTTGGAGAAGGGAAAGCAAGAGGGTCTTCAAATTACTTGTGTGTCTTCAGCATCAAACTTGTGGGCTGTCATTTTGGATGCAGGGACCATTGTGCCACAAGTATATGAGCTCTCACCTGTTTTTCTACACAAGGTAGGTGTAACAGATGCTTGATGCCATTAGTTATACTGTGTCATTGATGTTAATATATTTTGCTATGCCTTTCCCTGGGTTCTGTTTCACAGGAGTGGATAATGGAACAGTGGGACAAGAACTTCTATATCTCTTCACTTGCTGGGGCCTGCAATGGCAGTGCCTTAGTGGTTATGTCCAAGGGTAACCCAATCTTGATATCTTCCTTCAGCTTAAAAGCATTTTAGTGGTCATATCATTTTGCTGCATTAGTTATGGTCTTGTTCACTTTAGTTGATGCAGTCTTTGGTCTGACAAGTTACAAGTTGCTGCTGACTTTGATGAGGAGTGAGATGAACATGGTTCATTCCTAAAATAGCAAGTATTTGAATTTTTGGAAAGCGTTTAAAATCTGAGGATCACTTCTGGTTATGTTGGAATTCTTGCAAGTGGATTATGTGGCACAAGTTTGTCCATGCATATACTTCCCCACCTGATCTTGAACGGTAGAACAATTAGGATAAAATAGTAGCTCAAACACTCATAACCATATTGTCCACTTGCTCTTTATATTCTATTTCCAATTTTTTGCTGGTGTCGTGACCCCCAAGACTTTTGGAAACAAAATGTGGATTAAAATTTTTTATTTTTGGGCTCCCCCCCAAAAAAAATGCGTGGACTCCCTCAAAAATCCAAACGAATAAAACTTAGGTCTTCTTTTCACATTTGGTTTTTGTGGCCTTCCTTTTAAATAAAAATGTAGGCATTTAATTTAATAAAAAATACAATTTTTTCATTCTTTACTTTTTCCTTCTTTCCAACCAATGTCTTGTGTAGACTTCACATGTTGCTTTCCCTTCTTTCCAACCAATCACATTACTCACTATGTCCTCTTTCTTTACCTCTCAAGAAATTTAAAAACTCTCTCCTCTTTCAGTTGATAGCATAAGTTATTTACTTGTTTTATTATTTTTTTGTATTTTTTTTCAGAATTATATACATTTTTGATATAGTTTTATAGTGTTTTAAACTATATTAATTACTACTTTATGGCCCCTTGATGAAGAGTTTTCTGGCTCCACCCATGTATGCATGTTTTTACAAACCGGAGGGGAGTGGGGAGTGGGGGGTGGAGGGTGTTGGTATGAAAGAGAAGCAGGATATTGTCCATCCATCCTACTGCTTTGAGTGTTTGTTACCTTCCTTGTATCTTTTGATTTAGGAGATCCTGATTGCTGTCACTTTGGATTGTGAAGCTAATCTGAGAATGCATACCCAGGATGCCAAGGCCAATATCCCTGATGTCACTTTAAGATTTTGATTAGTCCTAGTGGGAACCAGCAAGAGAAGAGGATTCAAAGGAAGAAAGAACAGATTTTAAACTCACTAGGGAGTCAAGAACAAGGGATACCAAGATTACCTAGAAAGAAATCTTTTCCACTTCACAATAATCAATGATCATGACATTTCTTTCTTAAACACGAAGGCCTATGTTTTATAGGAAAACATTTTCAACAATTTATAGACCAAATCAAATTGCATCTGTGGATAAAATAAAATTTTAATGTCTTAAGAGGTGAATGATACTTAACTTGTTAACTATAGTCCAATAAAATCCTAAATTTTTGTAGTCTTTTGCATTATCACATCTTGATCATGACATCTACATTGAAGCGTGGAAATATTGGATTTTCTTAATTCATTTGTCACTTGCCCAGGAAGTTAATGAAATCACATGCCAATTGCTTCTTTTCCTTCTCTATTATAGGATTACCGTACACTCAACAGTCATACAAAGTTAGTGATGCATTTCCTTTCAAATGGATTAGTAAGAAGTGGAAAGAAGGCTTCTTTGTCACATCCATGGCCACTGCCGGCAGTAGGTGGGGCATTGTCATGTCTCGGAATGCCAATTTTTCTAAACAGGTGCAGTTTCCAATCCATGTTATAATTATTCTGGATTGAATGTAGTTATACGCACTAATTTTCTTTTGCATCCTTTCTTAGGTTGTTGAACTTGATTTCCTGTATCCTAGTGAAGGGATCCATAGAAGATGGGAGAGTGGATACAGAATTACCTCAGCCGCTGCAACATCTGATCAAGCCGCATTCATACTCAGTATCCCCAAGACCAAGAGGAGATTACAAGATGAGGCGCAAGAAACTCTCCGGACAACTTCATTTCCGACTACACATGTCAAGGTCAATATTGTTTAATATTAAGGAGTCCTTAGTTACATTTATGAATAATTTTATTTTTTTCTCCTTAATAATTGTGAGGGGGTTATTTGTTTAAAGAAGGGGAGACATTTCTTATTTGAACTATATTGGTTGGGAGTTTCACAATCTGGCAACTTGTTGACTTGCTGTGATTATTCAGCTGTCTCTCTCTCTCTCTCTCTCTCTCTCTCTCTCCCCATATTCAAATGTTTTTGTTAAGATTGTAGGATGATTGGTGCCTCTTAGAAAGGAAGTTTTGTTCATTTACTGTGATTAGTTTCTCTCTCTCTCTCTCTCTTCCCCCTCCCCCCCAAAATATTCAAATGTTTTTGTTAAGATTGTAGGATGATTGGAGCCTCTTGGAGTGGAAGTTTTTTTAATCAATATAGTTTTGCTCTTCTGCATGTGTATTAATGCACTGAGGTATTTTGTTTATAGGTTTGTCTTGTATGTTTCTCCTAAATTTGAAAAAGTTTTATGAAATAAATGAGGTGCAACATAAGAGTAATTGTTTTCCCACATGATGATACAATCACTCTTTGCATAATAGAACTGCGGCATGTCCTTTAGGGATTCCCTTCAGAGCCAGAAAAGGATCTTTTGGGTGGTAGATGCCTTTCTTCATTATTTATTTATTTATTATTATTTTATACCATTTATTGTCTTTCCATGTGTGCAAATATTTCAGAAGTCTGAATGCTTTGTGTACATGGTAAATCTTGTAAGTTGTGTTTGATATTGTAGCAGTGAGTAATTTGTGTTTCTTCACATGGCAGGATAAATGGGCTAAAAATCTATACATTTCATCAATCTGCTTTGGAAGAACAGTATCCTGAAACCTGAGATTTGGAAGAAGAAACATTTCTTGCAGTAACTGAAAGGTAACTTTTTGTCTGAGATGACACTTGTGATACTCATAATGATGCCTGTGATACTGATAATGTTTAAGCATATTTTTTTTCGTACTACATATAGATAATTAACATCACAAACTGATCGTGTTTTTCCCAAGTAATAATTATTTTCTAGGTTATGTATTTGCCTCGTATGCTTCCCTTGAGTCGATTTTGATACTCTTAGGTAGCATTTGATAATGGTGTAAAGGGTGTCTAAAGGTTAACCAAGTATCGTTTTACCCCTTTTCCCATATTTGCTATGCAAAATTCAATTTGGACCTATTATCGATGGGGTAAAAGCATTCCAAATATGGTGTAAAAGCAAATCTATTTTTGATGGGGTTAAAAGCATTATTCCCTCTGAAAATTAAATGACAAACTAAATTAATTTAGTTAGTTTTAGAGAGAACAAAACTAAATTTGATTGTATTTAGGAAAATAAAAACTAAAACCAATATGTTTAGAGAGAAAAATGTAAGCCGTCATCTTACTGAGAGAGAAACTAACATATTTAGTTTTATTGAGAAATGAGTTCTATTTTTTCAGAGAGAAACGCTTAGTTTTAGAAAGCGAAAACTAAAAACTAATGTGTTTAAAGAGAGAAAATGTGAATTAAATTGATTTTTTTAAAAAATGGATAACTAATGTAATTTTTTTAGAGAGAGAACTGGTTGAGAGAGAAAATTAAAAGTAATTTAATTTTTTAGGGAGAAAATTAATTTATATGTTTAGTTTAAGAGAGAAAAATTGGATTTTTAGGTTTTATAGACATGGAAGATTCTCTAAGAGATAGAAAATTAACATGCTTCGTTTTTTAGAGGCAAAAATAAATTTGGATTTTTTTAGAGAGTGAAAACTTAAGATAAATGTGTTTAGGGTGAGGGAAAATGTGATTTGAATTAATTTTTTAGATAGAAAAAATTAATTTGTTTATTTTTAGAGAAAAATTTAAATTTAGTTTTTCTAGTAAGAAAAAGTCAAAAATTAATGTATCCAGAGAAAAAATTTAAAATGATTTAATTTTTTCTATTGAAAGAAAATTAATGTGCTTATATGTAGAGAGAGAACTAAATTTTGGAGTTTTAGTTAGAGAAAACTCAAAACAAATGCATTTAGAAAGAAAAATGTGAACTAACTTGATTTTTTTTCTTTTTTAAGATAGAGAAAACTATGTTTAATTATAAAGAGAGAAAATTAAATTAATTTTTATACAGTGAAAATTTAATAATTAAGTGTTTAGATAGACAAAATTTAAAATAATTTAATTTTTTCTAAGAGGAGAAAATTATTGTGTTTAATTCTAGAAAGAGATCTAAATTTTATTTTTATTGAAATAAAATTTTAAACCAATGCATTTGGAATTAAAAAAATTAAGACGATTTAATTTTTCTAGAGAGAGAACTGATATGTTTAGTGTGGAAGATAGATATACTAAATTTGGTGTTTTCTATAGAAAGAAAACTTAAAATGATGTGGTTAGAGAGAAAATTTAAAATAAATTAAAATTTTAAATGGAGAATTAATATTTTTAGATTTAAAATTTTTGCTCTTAGAGAGATGTAAATTAAATTCATTTTTCTAGAGAGAGAAATTTATATGTTTAGTTTTAGAGAAAGCTAATTTGTATTTGGTTTTTAGGGTGAGAAAAATAATGCTTAGATTATAGAGGGATAAAGCTTACCCATAATGTTGATACAAAACATAGAGAAGGAAAAAACATCACCCCCTCCATTTTTTTTCCCAATAACCTTTTACTTGATTCCAAATGCTATCTTAGGGAAAACTT
Source organism: Dillenia suffruticosa (assembly GCA_033439265.1). Classification (NCBI taxonomy): domain Eukaryota; kingdom Viridiplantae; phylum Streptophyta; class Magnoliopsida; order Dilleniales; family Dilleniaceae; genus Dillenia; species Dillenia suffruticosa. Next base: position 22,023,013 of record JAVTVX010000035.1, read on the forward strand.
TTTAGGAGCAAGCTACTGCTCTTGATTTACATAATTTTCTGCCCTACAATCTGCTCTTATCTCGGTTTCACATAATTTGCAGCATAAATAAGTGGGAGATTTTTATTGGCCGTCAATGGTAGAGATGGTTTCTGTGTGCTGTAATTGTGGCCGAGTTTTTTTTACTGAAGCTTTGACTTTGAGTGAAAAGTAATTTCGATATATTTGGGATGGTGGCTTCTGGTTAAGAATGAAGCGAGAGTTATTTTGGTATGGAGTAGTGGAGAAGTACGAGAAGAAGCTGGGTGGGTGGGAAAATGGGTGCTTCAAGGACTGAGTTTTGCATAGATTTTGTCTTTGTTTCCTATTCCTTGCTTTAGGCTAACAAAATTGAAAGTACACAAAGAAGATTTTTTTTTTTTGAGGGCAACTTGGAGAAAGGATTATGCACCGGAAGTTTGGATATGTGAAAAGCTGTTAATAACCTTATTTAACTGCCAATTTAGAAATTGAAGCATTGGTGGAATTTGACAAAGCCCTTTTAATAATTTTGAAGGCTGGCTTTGAAGCTTTCGAGAGGATAATTTTGGATCCTAGAGAAAACCTCAATGGTGCTACATTTTTCCCAATAATAACATGTCTTTCAAGTTTTTCTAAGACTTCTTGGACATGCTTTGACTTGTCTTTGCTCCTCAGTTTTTCTTATAAACAGCAACTGGGATTCCCAATTTTGTCTTTCTCTTCTACTTTCTGTGTCATATTTGGCCTGCAACAACAAATTTAGCTTTCTGGTGATGGCAACAAACTGGAATCACCAAGACACTTAGAAAGTAGTTTAATGGTCTATGGTATACTCCGGGAGTATCTATTTTTTGTCTTTTGACTTGGATAAATGCGTAGATTTCTGAAAGCTGAAGTTGTTACTTTGAAAATGGATTGGCCTGCAGAGTTTACCATTACTTTAATGGTATATAACCATGTTAATTTCCTTACATTTTAGTCCTACTGTGACTTGTGGTTAATATGGTCTCTAAGACGTGATTTTTTGTATTTTCAGGTTGGCAGGCCCAAAGTTTATGTTCCCAGCCATGTTGATGTACAGATAGGCTCTCCTGCTGAGTGAACAATAAGTTAGCGTGCAGAGCGACATCACTCTTTTCTTGAGGTTTTTATTGCAGAGGAAGAAAATTGTGATTTTGCTGCATCAACCTGTTTGCTAGCTGCTTTTGGATGCCAATGGAAACAGAATAGGGATTGATTACAAACTTAAAAAAAAAAGGAGTACAAAAAGATGAACTTGATACAACTGCAAAATGCCAATACAATTTAGGGGTCTGATCAGTATGAAAATGATGACCCTTTTGGTTATTATGGTCAATTTTCCCCCCGGCCATGGGGGTGGCATAAAGTGACTTCACCCCTCACTAGATTGTGTCATGAGAAGCTGTAACCAAAAAGATGCCTTTTTTATTTGTGACTATATTTCGTATGTAATAAAGTAACTTCTTGGACCATATTTATATTTGGTGACTTCTGCATGTTTGTGATCCGGGTGACGACTAATTACTTTGTTTGCTTCCTGCAAATTTGGATCATTTTAAATACCATGAAGGGCGGCTGTTGCAGTAGCATCTGATTCTGTAGGTTTGTGATACGGGGATATTGCATGGATCATATTGTTTGATCCACTATCTTTTATGGGATCAAATTATCATCTGATCAGAAGGGTCAAGGTTGAGTGGGCTCTTCAGGCTCGGATTTAATGGAACGCTAATGAAAAGTGTGTAGGCTTTTTTAGTGTTTGGCTTCGACTAGACCTGAACATGAACATGAACATGAGCTGCAGTCTCGTTTTAAAGTAGGCTTTGCCTTAGCTCGACTCGTTGAGTTTGAACGCCCTCATTCTTAATTTATTTGCTGCCCGGATCACTTGAGCTCTAGGGCTTTTATTTTGATATCAAATATTCTAGTTTTTATGCGATTGAATGCTAATTTAGTCGTCGGAGATCATTGACTTTGGTCACACCAACATGAGAGTGAAAATCACTATAGAATTCTAATGAGTCTTCAAAAAGTGGATATATTAATTTTGTGCGTTATGCAATCATGTGAATCATACCTGTTAGATCCATATTATCCGCATATGATCCTCCCAAATATCATATAGTACATGATCAAGTAATTTTATAAATATTATTTTCACATAGGCACGAGACGAACCCTTATGCAACTTAAGCATATGTCCTTTTCTTTTCATTAAATTTGTCAACAAGATGCTCTCTTTTTTGCCCTGGTCAATACCACTTGTGAGTTCACCAGCAAAACAACCTAGGCCATTCCAACTCACCGATATATACTCTTCTCCTGTTTTATACTACATTCTCTCTCTCTCTCTCTCTCTCTCTCTCTCTCTCTCTCTCTCTCATGGAAATGGGTGCCAGAAACCGGAAGGCTCAGAGGAGCAAGACGATTCGGTTGGGTCAAGGATATGAAGATGTAGTGGCAATGGAATTACGGCAATCTGTGGAGTCGAATACACCGGTGTGGAAGGTGTGGTGGAGGAAGCTTTTGAGGGAGAAGAGAAGGATGTTTGAGCCTCAAGTTGAAGTTGCATTTCAGGTATCATATGATCCGCGGAGTTATGAGCTTAATTTTGATCAAGGGTTAATGTTGGATGAACCTGATAGTTTGTCTAGATCTTTTTCTGTTCGCTTTGCTAACCCTTCAAGGATTTTTCACAAGAATGAGAAGAGATTGATTGTGCATGATGATCGATGAGTTGGTCATGCAATTTTGTTCTTATACAGTGGTAATTGAAGTTTAAATGCAGTGAAGTTCATGTTTTGCTATAGCTCTCTCTCTCCCCCCTCTCTCTATTTTCCTTTTCTTTTCTTCAACCATCTAGACTAAATCGGCACCATTATGATGAGTGAAGATTCGGTGCTGAAAGAGAGATGCAAAACAAACAAAATATGGGAAAGAAGGATGACAAAGAAACCATACTGGTTTTAAAAATTGATAGGAGAAGGTTGAGCAAATTGAAAATCCATACTGGTTTTACTATTTATTCTCCTCCTCCCCCCCCCCGGGGGGAGGTCTGATAATTTTGCACCGAATGATGCTACTGCAGAAATTGTCAACTCATAACATACGAAACAACGAATTTGCTTATTCATGTGCTAGACTTTCGAATGAAAAATTCCAATATGATATAAATATAGAACGTATAAAATTTATTTTTGATACTATATTTCTTTAATTACGGTATATAATTTATGAATTATTATAAAAAAAAAATAAATAGTAATATTAAAATTGGCGTGGTTATAAAATAAAGAATAAATTAATAATTTCATGCTCTAAAAGATAAAGTTTTGTCTTCTTTATTTTCACTGCAACTTGAAAAGATCAGAATGGGGTTGTAGAGATGTGTCCTTTTCATACAATAAATGGTTACATCTGAAGAGCCAAGAAATCTTATGAAGCTGTTTTTAAGGAGGCATGCATGTCTGTATTCCAAACATTGCACGAGTTGTGCCATGTTGAATTCAATGGCGTGAGTTATGATGCTCCCAGTCCCAAGCTTTACCTAAAACAAGAAGCCCTTCATACAAATAGCACAATGAAGTCTTTTTTCTACATGCAAAGCTTGTGAGATCTGTTACTATTTTTAATAAATGATATGCAAATGAGTATCATTTGTTACCATCGCAGTAAAGTGTTTTTGTTTTTGAGTGAAATAGCATTTCAATTAAACAGAAAAGCAAAGAAGATGATAACAATGAAAAGAAGTATCACAAACTCTGAAGTTTAACTCAGATGGAATTTCCCTTTGCTAATAGAAAAGCAACATCATTTACGAATCATTTATTAAAATTATACTCACAGATTTAAATTGAACTATCACTTCTACGCAGTAAAAAAAAAAAAAAAAATCTCTTTAAAACTATTTTCTCCAATCTCATCAAACTATCATTTTGTACATATTCAAAGTCAATTTTTAAAAAATAAAATAAATGAGTCAAGCTTGACATGCTTAAGCTTCTATCCACCAATTAATCTCACAGAAGCTAAAAAATAAATTAATAATCCAACTCCCCAAGTCACAATTAAAACTAAGTGAACTAGATTTATATAGTTCTTGTAATAATATAAACCAATTGATTTTACAGTATAGGTAGAATTATCAATTATGCTATTATTACTAAATAAAAATTTATATATATATGTGGGATGGATCCACCAGGTAATTCCCCATTTTAAATCATGGGCCACGGGCCATCTCGAACCCCTCTGCACAAACTCATTCGTGGTTTGTACCAAAAAAAAAAAAAAAAAACTCATTCGTGGTGTTTCAAGATGGGCACACTGCTTCGAAGCCCAAATCTCAAAGCAATGGGCTCCACCAGGCTATTGGTTGCAGGCTTTTGAATGAAATGGGCCTACATGAGTTGTCCATTAAATTTTTTTTGAACAAAGTGGGCCATTAATTTCTTTTAATAATCGGGCAATATTTGAAATTAAATTTTGACTAATTCGATCTGAATGTTATTGAGTATAATACCAAATTCCTTTGAGTTGATTGGTTTGGTACTTTACTCCTTTAACCAGAGGTCTTTGGGAATGGAGAAAAAGAATATTAGAGAGTCAACCCCTTAATGGGCCCACAGTACTCAGATAGAATTAATCGGGCAAAACCTAGATACAGTTAGTGAAAAAAAAATATTGCTGAGCCTAATTTAGGGGAGAGTTCTTCTAACTTAGTTTCTTATATTCTTAAATTTCAAATCCAAAATTTAGTTCAAAAATTTAATATTTTTATTCACTAAATCAATTATTCGTGGATAAGTCCGTTAATCTATGTTTTGGTTAATTCACTCCTGCGCTCAATTTTGTACGATGCAACCCAACACACAAATTACATGCATCGAATCAAATCTTAGGTGTAATTTTAAAATTATAAATATAATTATTGATAATTAACATTTCAATTTTACTCATAAAGAGAGACAAAATCCACTAAGATATTCATTTTGACTTTCATCGAGTCCTTTAGAAATGCTTATCAATCTATGCCTGATCAATAAGAGAATAATATAGTAATTTTTACATGTAACGAGTCAGGATATCCTTAAATTTAGAATGTGAGTGCACGAGCTTTTCTTATGTGCCCTTTATAACTTCTAGCCATATGGGTCTTCTTATGAGGACAATGCATTTGAACAGACCTTTTTTTGCGGGTTCTTTGCCCTTTTGCTCGGGTTTCCAAATCAAAATGGTAATTGCATGATTAGGGTTTATTATTTTGTAATGCAGTGGCATTTTAAATATATATATATTTTCTTGGGTTTGCAATGAAAGAGTGGGACAGAATAAAACATAAATTTGAGACCTTTCAAGCTATTTAGATATTCATTTAAGTTAAATATTTCTCACGCCTACTATCCACATCCCCTAATTGGAATTTGGGAAAAGAATTCAAAGTGCCCATTAGCAATTGTTGTCTTTTGGGTATAGTGGAAAATCGTGGGTTTATGGCTATACAATGACGGGTAATCTATTTTTACATAAACAAACTCGAACATGCTCCCCTCATATGTGTATTAGTACCAAATTTTACCTACTTGTATGTACAACATTGAAGATTTTACTTAAACTAAAGTCTAAGCTACTGAATTAATTAGATATGAAACTTGAATTATGGATTAATATAGTCAATTAGGTATATCTAAGGTACGACAACAATAATATTAGGTTCACCTTTAATGATGAAGGTTGTTGGTTGTTCTGCGTGACTTTAAAACAATGGATCTTCAAATGATTATTGGCAATTGTGTTTGTCGTATTGTTTTCCCCGTTAACGATGAAAATAAGGAAAAATCAATATTCTTTTTTATATGATTTTATTCCTTCGAGAATCATCAATAATTGTGTTGGTGGGACGAGAATAGAATTGGTTGGGCCTTGTTTTTGTTTGATGGTCCTACTTTCTGAGCAAGCTCCGCCCGGTCGTCCAGTCTGCAGACGGCTCACGGGTCTCAGTTCTTGAGCATGTCGGGAGAGTAGGCCGCAGTTGGGTGGCACAACTATGTCGGATAACACAGACCGACAACAAGGAGCCAACTGAAGGACCAAAGCGGAAGAAAATGGCATTCCATTTTGATTTTTATACTTTTGAATGGTTGAATTTTTGAACAGTTAGCTCTCGGATCAAAAGTTTTGTAGGGGAATATGATATTGAATATTATTAATTGTTGAATTTTTCATCACCGGACAAATAAGAGAATGTTAAGCGGGACAAGACTAACAGCATTTATTTTTATATAGAAACAATAAATACAAAAACAAATAATCATGCAGTTGGTCTGATGAGAAAAATATAAGATCACACTTAATTAAAATTCAGATTCAAATATTAAAAATGAAAAAAATTAAGTTGTGAGAGTTTCTTATAAAGACACTCTGATAATAATTTAAATCGAATTAATTATAATATGATTTTAAAACCTGATTTGTGAGGAATGCAAGAACAAGAACACGTTACTTCCTTGAGTGAAAGCCAAAGCCCACAAAATATGCTTAGTGTCTACGTGGAATTATTTGGGGGGTGGGGTGGGGGAGATTATGCTTAATCCATGATTAGGAATACAAATCCTTTGCCTTTTTATTGATTCTTCTTTGTGACTCCAGTTTCACGTTGTGACTCTGAAACGGTAGACATTGTGGTTACAATTTTCCTTTTATTTTGAAAAAAAAAAAATAGAGCTGGGGAGTTAGAACTGGAGATTCATATACTAGCCATTCCAACAGAAAATTTACCACCAACTACAGTTCAAATCCCTACCGTAGTTCAAATCCCTATCTTTATGACCATTAGGTTAATCTTGGTAAAAACAAATAGAATGTCCAAGAAGCCTTGTGGAAGACTTGGACGTAGGTGTGAATACAATAGCTAGTCAAGAAACCCATTTAAGTCCCCTTTTCTCTTTGAAAAGACGAGAAAGACTTATTTTTTTAATATAAAAAAATTATTTTTATAATAATAATTTATTTTTTTAAGAAAATATAATTTATAAAATCTAACTTTTTTATTTTAATTAAAAAGTATTACAAGCATAATAAAGCAAAAGAGGGATAATTTAAGAGAAGTCCGACTTTTCCAAACACCACTTAAATTCCCAATTGAGCTGGTTCCCATGCTAAAAAACACCTTAAACCAATTGAGAATTTTACAAAATGGCAACATAACTTATAATTATTCATTAAAATTTGAAAAATTCTAATGTTTATGTTAAAAATTTTTATATGCAAAATAAAATAAAATAATACGTTAAAAAAATAATAGAAGAGCAAAAGAGGTTGTGCCCAAGGCGCCCAAAATATCCACGACACCTTGATTTTGCATATGGTCAATGAGGGCATTGTTTTGAGATCAACACCTTGCGTATGTCTTTATTAGGTGTGTTGAACGAATCCATTTGACAATTTTGCCAAAATCTAATACCCCTTTATGATTTGAGATTGGCTGACATAGAATTAAGGGATACCAATTGCCTTTTGATTAGTCAACAAAGATTAATTTTTAATATTTGTGTCAATTAAGAGAAACTCCAATACCCCTTTATGATTTATTTTAATTGTTTATTTGTTTGTAATAATATAGCAAGACCAAACGAGAGAAAATAAATAAATAAATAAATAAAAGAGTAACTCTAATGCTATTTCAGGGCACATGGTGTGAAAGTAGCATTTTCCTTGTGATTTAAAAGAGGTTTGCAGCCATATAATTTTACGAGTATATGTGAAGGTAGCTTTGGATTAATTAATGAATTCATCTTTGAGGTTTGAGAGAGAGAGAGAGAGAGAGGGTTGCTTAATAAAGCGAGGTAGAACTAGGCATTTGTAATTTAATGGCTATAAGTGTAGGTATGAAAATGTACTAATGTTTTGAAAATCGCAGATTAGTTTCACCGGTTCTACTGAAGTAGGACGCAAAATCATGCAGGCTGCAGCAATGAGTAACTTGAAAGTTGTGACACTTGAATTAGGAGGAAAGTCGCCTCTCATTATCTTTGATGACGCCGATGTTGATAAGGCCGCTGATCTGGCCATCTCTGCTGTAGCATCTAACAAGGCAAAGACAAAATTCATCGTTCTCTTTCCAGTTTTCTGATGTTTTGGAATTAAACAAGCTAAGTTTAGCAATTGCAATAGAGAATTATTTGCTTGGTTTTTCTTTTGGACCCTTTTTTTTCAGGGCGAAATTTGTGTAGCTGGTTCTCGTGTATTTGTCCAGGAAGGGATTTATGACAAACTTGTGAAAAAATTGGCTGAGAAAGCCAAAGACTGGGTGGTTGGTGATCCTTTCGATCCTAGAGCTCGTTATGGACCCCAGGTAAAAATTTTTGCATTTGCTATTGTTTCATTACGTGGTAAATTTTTTGGTCCCTGAATTGTGCAAGCCAAAATAAACATGTGCTTGTCATGGTGCAGATTGACAAGAGCCAGTATGATAAAATCCTGTCATACATCGAGTCTGGCAAGAGCGAAGGAACCACGCCATTGACAGGCGGTAAACCTTGTGGAAACAAGGGCTATTATATTGAACCAACAATTTTCATTAATGTTAAGGTAATAGGTTTTCAGCATCTTGATTTCTTCAAAATGCCCTAGAGAAAATTATTTCGCCTCGTCTATTAGATTCATGAACACAGTTCATAACACGGTAATACAGCGTTATTGATATGAGCATTTTCGCCTCCTTTGAACTTAACAATGGATCAGGACCACATGCGAATTGCAAGGGAAGAAATTTTTGGCCCGGTTATGTCACTCATGAAGTTCAAGTAAGTCCATTTTTTAATATGCAAATGATTAATTATTCTAGTAGTTATGATGCACTTCTTTTCATTCTTAATATTTAAAATCAATTATTGGTATTTTGTAATGGGGGAGTTTTTTTTATCTATTTACTTTGCGAGCTTACGTGTAGGTTAAAATAATACTTCTTGGTGCGTGTACTATTGTTTAGTGATATACACCTAAACAATGTTTTTGTAGGAACATCCCTTGATAAAAAATTCTTACTCAAGTATTTTTTTTTCAAAATTTGATATTTAAATTTTCATATACGTATATATTTTCACGATTTTCATAACTCTTATATAACAAACTAAAAAAATATACACCTAAATGACAACCAGAGGTATTCCCAATGTGATAAAAAGGAAATGTTAAATATTCAATATGATTTTTCATTACATGATTCCATCAATATTTACTGAAGAGTCAATGTCAAATTCATTTGGGATGTTTATGTTTAATTCTTCAAATCACAGGACCACCGAGGAGGCAATCCAAAGAGCCAACAGCACGGCATATGGTTTGGCAGCAGGAATCGTAACAAAGAACTTGGACACTGCCAACACGGTCTCTAGATCACTTCGTGCAGGCATCATTTGGATCAATTGTTATTTTGCCTTCGATAGAGATTGCCCTTATGGAGGGTACAAAATGAGTGGATTTGGAAGAGATTTGGGAATGGAAGCCCTTGAAAAGTACCTCGTAACTAAGTCCGTTGCAACTCCCATATATAATTCCCCTTGGCTTTGAAGTCTTGTTGGCTTTTCGATGCTAATAAAGGCCATTTTCTTTGTCTTCATTTGTTGGGGACCATAATAAGTTACACATTGCCCACATTACACACCATAAAAGAAATTGTAACCCACTAGTGTCTTTGATTTAAATTCCTTCTCAAAGTGTGCGTGTGTTCGGGAATTATATAGATGCAGTTAGTTCTTAATAGATTGATTTGAGAAATTAATGACAGGATTAATAGAATACTTACATCACACAATTTATTAGTATGTGGTGTTTAAAGATTCTCCAATACTTTTGCAACTAATGACACGTTGCATTCAATCAATTCCGTTATCAAGTCTTCTTCTTTTTTTTTTGTTTTTGTTTTTATTTTTTCTTTCTTCTTTTTTTTTTTTCAATAAGTAAGATGTCGTCACATTAGAACAAGAACAATAAAAAGGAAGTTTTCAATTTTGCCCTATCCATAAATCCTTTTTTACTGCTTAATAACTATTATTCGGAAATATGACTAATTCTATTTGAGCAACTATAGAACTAATTAAAGGGTTGGACTGACTCTTCTTATACTTGTTTTTCTATTTTCAAAATTTGAACTTGAGGTAAAATTTAAAAAAATTTAGTACATAAATCTTCATTAGAAATTGAGGTAGTTGGTTCTTCAGCTGGGTTTAAGCAAGCATGACAGACCCAGCGATCGTATCAAGCCTGGGCCTGATTATTGGGTCGGGATTTGCTCTTGGGTCGATTGCAAACTAAATATATATATATATATTTATAAGAATTTGAATATGAGATTATGATTGAGAGAAGTGAATTTATATACTAGGCTGTCCCCTTGGGGACAAAGAATATTTTTTAAATTGATCTTGGTTGTGAATTTTTTTTAATTGATAACATGGATATTAACAGAAATAAAATTTTACTAAACAGTAATTAGTGAGGAATATGAAAATCAGTTAGTTTAATTATGGAATGAAGAAGTCATTATTAAGCATCCGAAGTCTTTCTTTCTGATGCTGATGTGAAACTTTGAGAACTACAGATCGGCTCTTTATAAAAATCTCACAAAGTGGGTGTTTAATGCAATACTAATGGTATGACACATGAAATGATTAGATGTGGATTATTTGACTTTTGCATTTTTTTTTCTTGAGAAAACCAATACAAAGGAAGAAGACTTTGTGATATTTTTCATATAGAGCCAATCTGTATTCTCTGAGTTTCACATCAGCATCAGAAGGAAAGACTTCAGATGCATAATAGTGACTCTGTTAATATCCATGTTATCAATTTGAAAAAACAAATTATTACCTGGGTTTAAGCAAGCATGAGAGACCCGGAAAATCAGCCCCACCGGAAAATCGGCGTCACCGGAGAAAAGAGAAGCACTCCTGCTCATGCAATCAACATACTGACGAATAGTAATTGGCCTTGTAACTAGGCTTTACAAATGGGATTCTTAAATCATCAATTTTCAAATGATTCGTAACTAAAAGAATTATTTATAATACTAATTAATAATCATTCACACTAAAATCTAGCTATTTGGGGTGGGTGGGACACACATATTCATTGATTTCTTCTCTTTTGCCAAAGGCAATTGGTCACAAAGGGAGGGTAAAATCAGAGGGAGAATGTGCAATTATACTCGAAAGGCATTATAAAGAGAATTTAATTTAGAATCTTACATTAAAAAAATTGATTTAATGTAAATCTATTCCTAAAATTATAAATATTTTGGCCCAATAAGCGGTGATGATAGCGATTCAATGCATTGACTCTTGCATGAAAAAATGCAATAATTGATGGAATTATGCTCATGGATATATTAGAGATTTATATAACAATATGAAAATAAATAATTATTATGCTTTCAAATAAAAAAAATAATACAAATTTCTCATTAAAATATTTGTCATGTATTTTTTCCCTTTCAATTTGATTCTTCTAATTATTGATTATTACTTAGCTGATTTCTATCTCAAGTTAAAAAAAAAAAAAGAAAGAAAAAGAAAAAAGTTGTTCTACCCTGGCTGTGGGCGAAAATTTTTAACAAATAATCAAAATACAGATCCTTGAATTAAAGAAAATTATTACAAAAAATTAAAAGAAAGTTAAATAAAACTACAAAACGATCATGGCTTATATTGATTTTACTGTTAATCAAAAGTTTTTTTCATACAACTGCAATCGGAAAAATGAAAGCAACAGTGGCTTAACTTCATGGAAGCCCTCCTTGCAGTGAGTTTCTGATCTAGCTTTGACTTGATTATGGCTCAACTTCATGGAAGCCCTCCTTGAAATGAGAAAATAAATTCTATGGACTTTTGCTTTTGGAAGAATGGTCTGTTTTTTTTTTTTTTTTTTGTGGGTTGAAAGCGATTGTTTGCCGACCTTCACTTTATAATATCTTTCTCTTGCTTTAACTTTCTTGTATTTTTTTAATAAATTATGATATCCGTTGATCAAATTAAATTCAATTAAATATAGTTTAAGAAAAGCTATACTCTTAATAGGAAACTCTCTTTCGATATCTATTTTTTTATATATAAAGTTTAAATTTAAAATCTCATTTAAAAACAATCAGTAGTTAATCATGAGACCAATTAATCATTATTCTCCTTTACACCAATGTACAGTTGGTCCCATGAAATATGATGTTAGATCCCTTAACTAAGTTTCAGAGTTCGATTCGTAATTTGGGTATGAAAAAAATTACGTTGAAAGGATAACCCCTTAAATGGACTATTATAAATCTTAAACTGAATTATCGACCGCGATAAGTATACTAGTAAAAAAAAAAGAAAAAAATTTGTTCTCTCTTACTATTTGTATTTGATGGCTTAAGGAACAAGACCTCTTGAAGTGCGTTCGAACATAAATAATACTAAAAATTAACAAAAAAGAAAAGCATCTGGAAAATTCAGAAAAGGCGCCTCTATCCATATGATTCAACCCCACGGTGTTCCCCAAAGTCAAACAGCCCACAAAAGAAAAAGAAATATCTAATCATAAAGGGGCAGTTTTGTGGGCAAGTAATAAAAACATTAGTCCCATACAGAATTAAATTATTAATTGCTAGACCATTCTTATAAATCCAAATTATATGAGGGGAATAAAAGGGTTTTTTTTTAAAAAAAAAGAAAACCCAAAATGATTTTATTTGAAGAATTAGTCCATGGCACACCACGACCAATGGATCTATGATACTTATTTTATTTATGTCGAAAAATTACGATAATTGTATTTTGTTAAATATAAAAAACCATTGATATATAATAATATAAATCTTTTTTAATAAAAAAACATTAAACTTTTATCTGAAAAATTTTACGGTTTATATTAAAAAAATTGATTTAACCAGAAATATTAAATATATAATAAGAAAAAATAAAATTAAAGTAAATTGAACTCAATTAACATTTCCAAACATTATATTAATCTTACTATTAATATTACTTAATGCTCTTAATGGTCTAATAATGTATTTGTGTATATATATAATTTTTTTCTCTATATTCATTTATCGCAAGAATATTAATATACCAGAAGATGCTTCAATCGAAATTCTAATTTTTTAAATGGTATGTATATTAATTTAATTAATAAAATTTTTAATGTGATATATAAAATTTTTTAATGGATATTAGAGTTGGATGTTTAGGGAGAGGTGGAGAACTACCCTAGTGTAAGACATAATTTAGATTGCTGGTCCCATTTACTAATTGCTTTCCCTCAACTTAGACCTTGAAAACTAGGGCTCGCAGCCTAAATCTTTGGGTCAATAAAATCATATTAGTATAAATTCATAATATATAAATGTTTTGGATGACTTCTCCTTTTCTCTTTTTATGTGTAGCGCATAGTACCGTAGGACTAAATTGAAGACAAGCAAACATGGTTTTGCCATTTGAGTTAGAAACGTGGTGGTCTTGAGCACACCAAATCCCAACTCAGCAATTGGTATTTGGGGTTTTCGAACACAACGTTTCGGACAAGGGGAGTCCTATATATATGTAAGTATATGACCGGCAGCATATTACTGCGTGAAACACTTGAGAAATTAGAGAGAGAGAGAGAGAGAGAGAGAGAGAGAGAGAGAGAGAGAGATGGAGGGACACTTCAATGGAAACTCAGAAGCTTGTGCTAAAATTCCCAAGATTAAGTTCACGAAGCTGTTTATCAATGGAGAATTCGTTGATTCCGTTTCAGGTTCTAACAAAACTCTCTCTCTCATTTTCATATACACAAACACATAGAGGCACACAATTATTATTTATATTTTTAGGACTTTGAAAGCATCCGTGGAACCGTCGTGATTGTTCTCAGAATCCCAAATCTGAATTTCCAAGAGACAACAAATAAATCAGTAAAAGGTTATCAATTCAAGTAAATATGCCCAATTTTTTTTTTTTTGGTTTTTATCTTTGAATTGCTTCCACGCATTTCTGGCATATACAGAAAAAGTGGGCAATTTCCATAAACCCAAAATTCCTCTCAATCCAAATATGCACTTCCAAGATAAAATCAACGTACAAGTTTTTCTAATATATTTATATATATATATATATATATATATATATATAAATTTTTATGTGCAAAATATGTTTTGCTTTGTGAAAGGTTGATTAATTAGTTCAAACAAATTATTTTTATAAATTTAGGTGCAAACCCCACCTTTTGTTAAATTTATTAAAAAATAATTGTGACTACAGGAAAAACATTTGAGACGATTGATCCAAGAAGTGGGGAGGTAATAGCAGAAGTAGCAGAAGGAGACAAAGAAGATATTGATTTGGCAGTAAAGGCTGCTCGCTTTGCCTTTTACCATGGCCCCTGGCCCCGAATGCCCGGTGGCGTAAGTATTTTATCATTTTATTTTTTAATTAATAAATATATTGTCTGTCGTGATTAGATTACTTGCCGGTGCCATTACAAGTTTTATATGAAAATCATCTTTCGTATCTGTTGATGATGGGACAGACTTTTTAATCCTCATAGCATTTTCATTAATTAATTGTTATAACTAATGTCTATTGATGCTAATTTTTAAAGGAAAGATAGCACTGTGATGTTAATTTTTTTAAAATTGATCTTTGACCTGAATTTTTTAGTAAATTTTAAATTTTAAATTTTAATTGCGTTGAGAATTTTTTGAAATTATTTTATTTAATTAATTCTTGTCCACACAATAATTTCTTATTTGTGGGATCAGCTTTGAGTCTGGAAGGAAATATTCTAATATTTCTATTATTCCTTTGATTTCAACTCATTTTTCCAATAAATGCTTTTTGAGAACGTCAACGTGTGGAAAAGATAGATAATGGATGGAGAAAGAGAGAGAGAGAGAGAGATTCCACTGCAATTTTTGTTTTTTTTTTTTAATTGTATTATCAACACAGGCGTCAGACTCCCAGCACAAATAATTGCAAATTAATTTTTTTTTTTAATTCATTCTTTGCAAAGTAAATATTTTTGTTTGGTAGAAAAGTGCAAAAAAGTAAAAATTTAATTAATTTCTATTATTCAAAACAACTGAAATGATCTTGGCATTTATTTCTAAACTTATTATTTAATAAAATATATTTAGCAATTGTTTAATGCATACAAACTCTATTATAATTTTATGATTCATTTACCAACTGCATTTATTTATTTATTTCCTTTTCATGATTTATAAATTTAAATTATCCGTAAAATTGAAATTGAACATCATATTTTTAATTAATAAATATAATATTTAGAATAAAAAAAAATGAAATTGTCAGTGCTTCTGAGAAGAGGAAACAAATCCCCCTAAATTAATTACTTGGGAACAACCGGATATAACTTTAACACAAATTTTTGTATGCAAATTATGAATATGTTCTAATTATCATTCGACACAGGCTTCAAATTTAATTTTTTTTTTCTCATTAGAACGATACTCATTGTTTGCAACATGCAGTAAATTGTGGATTCTCAAATTGTTGATACGGCTTTGAAAAGCCTGTAAAAAATTTTCCCCTCGTAAAAAATTTTCCCCTTGTTGAATGGTTGTAGGAGAGGAGAAAGATCATGATGAAACTAGCAAATTTAATAGAAGAAAACTTGGAAGAACTAGCAGCCTTGGATACAATCGATGCAGGCAAGTTGTTCAAGTGGTGCAAGATCATTGACATTCCAAACTCAATCGATCTTCTTCAATACTATGCTGGAGCAGCAGATAAAATTCATGGGAGCACCTTGAAAATGTGCAACGGCCAGTATCAATCATATACATTGCGGGAACCAGTTGGTGTTGTAGGTCACATAATTCCTTGGAACTTCCCTAGCATCATGTTCTTCATAAAGACTGCCCCTGCCTTAGCCGCAGGCTGCACCATGATTGTCAAGCCTGCTGAGCAAACACCCCTCTCAGCCCTCTACTACGCTCATCTTGCTAAGCAGGTAATCATAATAAAAATCATAGAATTAGCTCTGAAACTATTATAGAAGATCGAAAATAACCTTGATTTTTTAAGGTTCAAACCAATCATGCGAAGATCTTGGTACGTTTGGGTTAATACATTATGACTAATATCAGAACAAATAAAAAGAGTATTGCTAAAGTTTAAGTGGACCAGATCGTAAAAGTACATATTTTATCTCATGATTAGCTTCTCAATGGCTAAAGGGTGGAGCGACCCAGGTAACCATCTTTAATCTAAAATTGGCCCTTTCTGGCTAAACATTTATCAATTACAGCCTGTATGGTTTATATTCAATGTTGATTTTGTAATTTATATGATTTTCTATTAGGCCGGGATACCCGATGGAGTGCTCAACGTGGTGCTTGGTTTTGGAGCAACGGCTGGTGCTGCCCTTTGCTCACATATGAATGTTGATATGGTAACTTTTGTAGTTTTCATTTTTCTGCATTATCTTACTTAATATGTTTGAGTAGTTGTTGCTATAAATTCTAATTTTTCACACTAATATGCTATTTCCAACTTGGTTATGCATGTTCTAATGGTGCAGATCAGTTTTACTGGATCCACGGAGACAGGGCGCAAGGTGCTTCGTGCTGCAGCAGACAGCAATCTAAAGATTGTATCTCTAGAACTGGGAGGAAAGTCTCCTCTGATCATTTTTGATGATGCAGACTTAGACAAAGCAGCTGAGCTTGCTTTTATTGGAGTTGTATTTAACAAGGTAAGGCAAGGAATCTCTTTCTAACCAATGTGAGTTTGTTTAGCTCGTAAAAACTATCAAAATGATATCAAAAGATTCTGAGATCAAATCCATCCCTTATATCGTCCTGTTATTTTTTTTTTGGTAATTTGACCATTCGGTATTCGGAATTTCACCCCGACTAATCCGGATCGAGAAGTCTGTCAGACTTCAATTGAGGGGGTGGGCAATTCATCTTTTGATCATTAGCTCCTAACCTCCCAATTCTGTTTTCTAGGGAGAGATTTGTGTGGCGGGCTCTCGAGTGTTTGTCCAAGAAGGAATTTATGATAAACTTGTTGAGAGGTTGAGTGTAATGGCAAATCATTGGGTGGTTGGTGATCCTTTTGATCCCTCAGTTCAACAAGGACCTCAGGTATGAATTCCCATAGTTAGAGAGTTCAATTGAGAGGAGGAAAAAAAAAAGGAAAGATTCTTACTGTTAATGTTGATTCCAACAAGTTTGGGACACAACACTGAGTTGAGTTCCGAATTCGAATGCTTAGAATTCTTCTAAGAATGTGTACTTTGTAGGCCCACAAGGAGCAATATGAGAAAGTCCTAACATACATTGAGCAAGGCAAGAGAGAAGGTGCCACACTTTTAGCTGGAGGCAAGCCCATCGGTGAGAAAGGATATTATGTTCAGCCAACAATTTTCGCTGATGTCAAGGTAAATATTTTCGACACCGTTCAAAATTGACATTTGGCAAGTTAATGAAAGCTAAACATTAGTTGACCTAAGCTTTTGTCTTCAATTTTGCTTCGATGTGTTTCAGGATGATATGAAAATAGCAAAGGAAGAAATATTCGGACCTGTTATGGCTCTCATGAAGTTCAAGTAAGCCTAATTTGTAGCCTTTTCTATTTCCTTCGTATGCTTGACCTCTACTCGACTTGGGCATGGACCTTGTGGTCTGGGTCGACAGGCCTCAGGGCGAATCTTATTTAGTTTGGCACAATCAATACCCAGAGTTTTGTAGGTCATTTCCTTATGGATCAACCCAGCTAAAAATATCCAAGAGGCCTAGCCTAGCTGGGTCTATGCTCAGGCTTGGGCATAGTTGGAAGGTCTATCTTCTGCCAGGCCGTGATCGGGCCCAAAATGCCAAAGGCCTTGTCTTGGGCCAATTTTTTTTTTTATAGTAAGATTCGAATTTGAGCCATTATAAAAGGAGGGAGATTGATATCAATTAAGTCGAATATCATTGGCATCTTGGGTCAAATTTTACCTTAGTTTGGCCTACAAGTGTGGTGTCCGAGCCTTATTGATGAAGATCGATCAAATTTAGACATCGGGAAATATTACATATGATGTCTAAAGTGG
Source organism: Dillenia suffruticosa (assembly GCA_033439265.1). Classification (NCBI taxonomy): domain Eukaryota; kingdom Viridiplantae; phylum Streptophyta; class Magnoliopsida; order Dilleniales; family Dilleniaceae; genus Dillenia; species Dillenia suffruticosa. The sequence goes on from JAVTVX010000035.1 coordinate 22,041,109, forward strand.
AGTGATTTGCATAACAATTGTCTAGAATCCTCATTGTTATAAGAAGAAAGATGTACGGTCAAATTAAACTAATTAAAGACTACTAATGGATTGTTGGTCTAGTGAGATTAGGTTTTAGGTCTCTTATCAAGTCTGGGGTTCAAAATTTAGAAATAAAAAAGATTATATTGGGAGAACCGCTCTCTAAATAGAAATTTATAAATATTCGAATCCGGTTATTCGAAATATGAATTCTGATAATCGTGGTGAATAAAAAAAATACCCTTGATTTTTTTTTTTTGGTTGACAAAAAAAGATAGCATTGATGCAAATCAGTCTTGATGCCCCAACGTCCAATCCCTTTTATAGGCTAATTAAGGATGGTAAAAACCTTCTAAGGGGGTAAGTAGCTATGTGAAGTTTAGCACGTGTTTAGAGAGGCTAAAATTTGTGGCTAGCTAGCCATAGCTCCCGCTATGATAAAGTTCTAATCGTGTTAGCTCTCCCCCTCTATCCTTAGAGATTCTCTTTAGTAGGGACCCATCAGGAGTAAAATCCCTCGGATGTGTTAGGCCCTCTTGTTCGTTTGACTTTGGCCCCTAGTTAGCTGCAGTATCAAATAATTATGATAAATAATATTTTATGACATCCTCTTTGTTTACTGGCTAAAACTTTCTTCAAAGAAATACACTAAAGATGTCAAATTACAAGAATTTCTCATCCTTTTTTTGATTATTCCAAAAAAAAAAAAAAAAAAAACTACAGGACCATTGAAGAGGCAATAGAAAGGGCTAACAGCACACAATATGGTTTGGCAGCAGGAATTGTGACAAACAACTTGAACATAGCTAACACCGTCTCAAGATCAGTCCGTGCAGGCATTGTTTGGATCAATTGCTACTTTGTCCTCGACCCTGATTGCCCTCTTGGAGGGTACAAGATGAGTGGTTATGGCAGGGATCATGGACTTGAAGCCCTGGATAAGTACCTCCAAACTAAGTCTGTTGTCACTCCTGTTTATAACTCTCCTTGGATCTAAGTAAAAAGCCCATATACAACTTTTACCGGTTGAAATCCTGGAAATTTTCATTGGGTTTTGTGATTGTACGTCAGACATGTATGTTTATCTCATGCTATTGTTTTTTTTTAAAAAAAAAAAAAAAATCTCATGCTATTGTAAAATGAATTCTTCAACCTTGATGCATATAGCTATGTCCTTTAAATATTAGCATGCATAAGACTATCTCCTTATTAGCTGATTCCAATCTCGACTTAAGGTGGAGAAAAAATCTGATCAATCGATTGGATACTACGTGATAAACCCACCATGCCATTCCCCTTTTGAAGTGAAAAATTTTATTTTTTGTATAGCTACTACATCATTCTGATATTATTTCACAATAAATATCGTATAAATTGATTGACCAAATATTATGCTTTACATTTTTAATTCCAACCTAAAATCAGAGCTTAAATTAGATGAACAGCATATCTCATTCGTAGCAAAAGTTTGTTGTTTTGTTAATGAAAGAAAAGATATACCCAACGCCAAATGCCCTCCCCATTTTTGATGAATGGCACACTGGCTAATCATTTGAGCATAAACTAAACGAACAGAGGTCGATAATTACCATCCCAATTCAATTTCGTAGCACATCCTTCATTTGAGATAAGGAATAGTGCTACGCATTATGGTATGCACACACACACACACACACACACACACACACACACACACACACACACACACACACACACACATATTCAATTATTTACAATTTTGTATTTCGCCGACGCTTAACTTTATTGAAAACATCACATTTTCTCTTTCTTTAACTCCTTCAATACAGAGAGAGAGAGAGAGAGAGATTATCCTGATATTATATTTGGTGCAATAATCATGGAGGCTTGGTTGATAAGCCAAACAAAATCAAGGAAATTATTTTTTCAGTAAAGAACAAGCATAAAGAAAATAAGAACGATAATGGACATTGGACATTCTAGTTGGAATTATTAGTTGAGATATATTATTTTTATGGCCTAAGAGATTCTAATTTTTTCAGAATTAATGTGATAATGTTTTTATTATAAAATATGTACTATAATTAATAAAAATTGAATACATCAGATAACAAAGTAACAGTAGGTCATTAAAAAAAAAACAACGCAGACATCTATTATATTATGCACCAAAAATTCCACAGCTACACTGCACTAAGCCCTACCTTCATCATATTGAATCTTGTAGTGTCTTCACATTGCTTATATAGAGCGATTCTCGGCCTAAGGCTTGTGCAGGTAAGGAGAGAGAGAGAGAGAGAGAGAGAGAGAGAGAGAGAGAGAGAGAGAGAGAGAGAGAAGAGAGAGATGGCATCCCACGCAAATCGAGACTCAAGAGTCAGAAGCTTTTTCTAAAAATTCCTAAGATAAAATTCACCAAGTTGTTCATCAACGGGGAATTTGTTGATTCAATTTCAGATACTCTCTCTCTCTCTCTCTCTCTATGGCGAGATGCTAATTTAGAGAGAATATTTTTTCTAGTTTAAATATCAAACTATTCTGAACAATATATATATTTTTTAACATCATTTAAAAGTTTTAAAGAACAATTAAATTAATTGACAATTTTTTATTGGACAATTTTTTGTTTTCATACCATAAGTCTAATATTTTCATGGTAAATTATATATTTTTTTAATTCAATTTATTCCAAAACAAATTTTGTAAAGTACAATACGACCCAGTCAAGGAATTGGGCTATGATTTCTTTCAAATTAGTTAAAACATTTGGGACAATTGATCCAAGTACAGGGGAAGCAATAGCAAGTGTAGCGGAAGGGGATACGGAAGATGTTGACTTAGCGGTGAGGGCTGCCCGCCCCGCCTTCTATCTCGATCATGGCCCCTTGGCCTCGCATGTCTGGTGCTGGTGCGGTAAGTCTTCTCAATAATAAGAAAAAATCCTCCAAAAATATAAGTTTTTCCTAGTATTTAATCTTATGCAAAATTTGTTTCTTTTATTAATTTAATTACAATGCTCATGTTTGGGCCAAAATTTTGTGGGGGGAGTTCAAACAGAAAATTTTGCAATTATGACTACGTTTTCCATGAATAATCTTTTTGTTATTCCATTTTTGGTCAATATTAAACCATATTACGGTGACTATTTTATCTCAGCAACTAGCCTATGCCTCGAGCAAAATGGAGGCCTAATGAGGACCGAGAATTGATGTTCACCAAATTTTACTCCGAACTTCAAAATTCTTCCCCCATCTTTCATTTACAACTTTTGAGTATTACCCTGATATTCATGAGATAAGTGTTGCATGGTACGGACAGGTGCAGGAAAGGCCCAATGAGCCAATTCGGCTCGTGTATAGGTCCTCACACTGATGTGATTAAACATTATTATATTGAACAAATAGAGTTTTCTAATATAATAATCCACTTTCAAAGGTATAATCCTAATAGAATAGGCACAGTTAGGCTTATGAACTAAAGAAAAGGAAAAAGCCCCCATCAAGGGTACTCTAAAAGCAAGATGAGGTTATTAGGCCAATGGGTTGTCTGATGAATGCTCATTTTGGCCATTTTAGCAATCTGGGTAAGTTTGATCAATCGACAACTAAATTAGGCTGGTGTCCCTGATGGAGTAATTAATGTAGAAAATGGATATTGTGCCTGTTGATAAATCCTCTGAATATGCTTTCTTGGGAGTCATGGGAATAAAGGTAAACCTACTCGGTGGCAGTTTAATGTCAATAATTATGAAATCACCCTCGTTATAAATAATGTTTCTCATTTCTTAATGTATTGAGAATTGTAACTTAGGAAGGGAGAGTAAACTTATTTAGGGTTTTGCAAAATTTTATTTCTCAGGGAGAAGTGTGGCAGGCTCTCGCGTTTTTGTTCAAGAAGGAGTCTACGATCAAATTTTCGAGAAGTTGGTAGAAAAGACCAAAAATTGGAAAGTTGGTGGCCCTTTTCATCCCCCGGTTCAACATGGACCTCAGGTAGAAGAAAAACAAACTAACATTTTCAGGATTACTCGTTAACATTGCCAATAGGGTTTCTAGATCGATTCGTGCAGGAATTATTTGGATCAACTGTTATTTAAAAATCGATGCAGATTGTCCTTATGGAAGGTACAAGATGAGTGGGCTTGGCAGAGATCTTGGACTTGAAGGTCTTGCGAAATACTTCCATGCCAAATCTGTTGTACCCCCCCCCCCCCCTTTATAACTCTCCTTCGCTTTGAGTCCATTCTGGGGAGGATTAAGACAGACTATGTCCTATTTGCCACAAAATAAGTTCATTTTACTGTTTTGGTTTGAGCATCAAAGTGTCTTAGTTCAACTCAGGTTGGGCTAGGCTTTTGCATTTGGACGGGAATCACCAGGGCTCGGAGGATGACCGCAAACCCGTCGGCCCAACTAATGTGCCATGTTAAACGAGTTTTAAGGTTTCTTTTTCTTTTATTATTATTATTTTTTTAAAAAGTACATATATCTGTATTAGGTCTAACCAAATCCGACTCGACTCAAATTGACCCTTTAAGGGATAAAACTTCCTGGTGTCTATTTCATTACACATAAGATTCAAATCCGAAATCTTACTTAAAAGATATTATTGTCAAACCGCTGAATTAACTATATATTAGTAAATTTTAGTACTATATCGGTATTCAAAATTATAGTCTGATTTTTATGATAAAATTATCGAATGATCTGTTAAGTGTATGACTCAAAATTCATTCAAAAAAGAAAAAGAAAAGGAAAAAGAAAAGAAAGATGGACCGGTACTTAAATGTTGACATTACATACTATTTATCTTTCGGGAAATTGTTGCCTGAAATGTGGTTTTGGGGTACTTAAATGAAATGTTTATCGCATTCCAATAATGTGGGTTCTTTGCATAAACGACAAAAATCGATAACCCTTTAATGTTGAATTATTTCGTTTGGGACGAGGAACGGTAGGTAGCCTAATATGTAGATAAAATTAGGTTGTTAAGTTCAATTTTTCAAGCAAATCCTTCACTGGTTTTATCATGTGGAAAAGCTAAAACAAAACAAACGTCATATCTCAGCCAAATATATTCAAGATGCGTGTTGGCATGATCTTATGCAGACACCGCATGGCGGCCTAGTTAACATGTCAGTCGCTACTTTTGCGCATAAGAGAGAGAGAGAGAGAGAGAGATGGCATCCAATACAAATCAACACTCCGAACTTCTTTCCAAAATTCCCAAGATCAATTTCACCAAGTTGTTCATCAATGGTGAATTCGTTGATTCCATTTCAGGTTCTACCCCCTCTCTCTTTCATATATGTCTGAAAGTTCAATTACTGTCCTTTTATTGTTTTAATATGAAAGTAGGGTCATATGAAAATTAGGGAAAACATTTGAAAGCGTTGATCCAAGAAGTGGGGATGTAATAGCAAGAATGGCGGAAGGGGATAAGGAAGATGTTGACTTAGCGGTCAAGGCTGCCCGCCATGCTTTCGACCATGGCCCTTGGCCTCGCATGTCTGGCGCTGTAAGTATTTATTTTGACCCTAAAATGTCTAAAATATTCAGATTTAGCTCGATAATTTAATTTTTTTTAAAATGATCCTACATATCCCATGATATTTTACAAAATGGAATTTGAGATTATAGTAACTAATTCTAATATTGTAGTTTTGATTAGTAATAATGACGATATTGTACAACTATTTTATCATAATGTATTTTTTTTAGATGTTATTTCATTTAAAGTCGAAATGGAGAATCGCATTATTATTAGACTCATCAAAATTTCGTATGTTTATCAGAATACATATAATTTTTGTCACAGGAGAGAAGAAACATTATCCTGAAATTTTCGGATTTGATAGAGCGAAATGCAGATGAAATAGCATCCTTGGACACCATTGACCATGGGAAATTGTTTAGCTTTGGCAAGTTCATGGAAATTCCGCATGCAGTCACAACCTTCCGGTATTATGCCGGTGCAGCCGACAAAATTCATGGATCAATGCTAAAGATGGGAAAACCATTTCAGGCATATACATTGCGCGAGCCAATAGGTGTTGTTGGTCATATCATGCCCTGGAACTTCCCTACTGGCATGTGGGGGCTCAAGGTCGCACCTGCCTTAGCCGCTGGGTGCACCATGGTTGTTAAGCCTGCAGAACAAGCACCCCTTTCAGCCCTCTATCTTGCTCATTTATCGAAGTTGGTAAGGTTTATTGTATAATAAAATAGAATTAGTTAAAAATTTATGACGGTGCAAAGATCGACTAATTTAAATCCAAGTAAAAATAAAATATTTTGTAAACCAACTCAGCTTGAACTCACTCTGACCATAGATTTTGTTTAATTAAGCCATTGGGTTTCAAATCCCCATTAGCCCACCCAAATATCAACTTGGACGAAGATGAGGATGTTCAAGTCTAAGGAGCAATTGTTTGATGTACACATTTTGTGAAATTATTGAGGACAGTCTTGGTGATCTAACCTTGTAGATTTTGATTAGGCTGGTGTTCCTGATGGAGTAATCAATGTAATAAATGGATATGGACCTACTGCCGGTGCTGCTATTACCTCTCACATGGACATCGACATGGTAAGGCTTTTGTTAACAAGCGCAAATCCGACAGACTCATCATTTTAACCCGAGATCTCAAAATCACAATTGCAATGCAACCATGAATTAAAAGAACAAGTTTGAGATTCTATTTTTTGAGTACATTCCCATTTTTCCCCATATAGGTTAGCTTTACTGGGTCTACAAAGGTAGGGGCCTTAGTGATGGAGGCTGCAGCCAAAAGCAACTTAAAAGTTGTTTCACTTGAGCTAGGAGGAAAGTCTCCTATCTTAATTTTTGATGATGCCGATGTTGATGAAGCTGCTGAAATTGCTTTTATGGGAGTTATGGTAATGAAGGTAAACCTCCTTCATTGCTAGTTCGTTTCTCTAAGATAATGTTTTTTGTTCTTTGGTCATTTCAATCTCACAATAACTTCCTTCTTATTTTTGTTTTTGTATGTTTTTTTTTTTTGGGGGCCGGGGGGGGGGGGGTTAGGGAGAAGTTTGTGTGGCTTGTTCCCGCGTGTTTGTCCAAGAAGGAATCTACAATCAACTTGTTAAGAAAATGGTAGAAAAGGCTAAAAATTGGAAGGTTGGTGACCCTTTTGATCCTACAGTTCAACAAGGACCTCAGGTAAAAAGAAGAAACACTTTGACCATTCTTTTATTATTATTAACATTAAATGATTATTGAGTCACACAATATAAATAATATTTTTCCTTTCTGATAAGCCCCTTCCAACCCTAGTATAGATATGATTTTAAATTTGCTCACACCATTTAAAAAATTTTTAATAAATGAATTAATTAATCAATTCCAACTTTTTATATTTCTTTCTTTGTACTCTGTATTTAGTTTGATTGATATAAATAAGAGATTCACTAATTTCAAATTTATCATTTTCATAATCTTCTAACAAAAAAATGTCTTTAACCTCCTTTTTATGATCAATGTGTTACTCGATCATTCACCAATACATGACTTTTCATTTTCTGCAAATTTTTGTCTAGGGTATTTAGAATGTGCAAATTTTAATTGGTATAGGCATACAAGGAGCAATATGAAAGGGTTCTAGCATTGATTGAGCATGGCAAAAGAGAAGGAGCTACCCTGCTATTCGGGGGCAAGCCTTGTGGCAAAAAGGGATACTATATTGAGCCAACGATTTTCGTCGATGTTAAGGTGATAAATTTCGATTCTTTTTATCATCCAGTTCATGATCTTTTTTTTTATTCTTCATTTTTTTTTCTCAGGATGAAATGCTAATAGCAAAAGAAGAAATTTTTGGTCCTGTCATGTCAGTCTTTAAGTTCAAGTAAGTTTGAATTCTTAACGTTAACATTTTATTTAGGTTCAAGTAACTTGTGACATGCCTTTTTTTTTTGCTCATTTCTTAAATTAGGTTTAATTCCCTTAATTTGAACACCCTCTCTTGACTTGGTCCGTTTTGAGTTTGTGAATGTAGGACTACTGAAGAAGCAATAGAGAGAGCAAACAACACAAAATATGGGCTAGCAGCAGGGATTGTGACCAAGAGTTTGGACACTGCTAATAGGGTTTCTAGATCACTTCGTGCAGGTATTGTTTGGATCAATACTTACTTAGAAATCGATCCAGATTGCCCTTATGGAGGGTACAAGATGAGCGGATTCGGAAGAGATTTTGGACTGGAAGGTCTTGAGAAGTACCTCCACACCAAATCAGTTGTGACGCCAATTTGTCACTCTCCATGGCATTGAACGACGAGAAGTTTCATAACAAGTCGGTCTTGGCTGGAAAAATAAGAGGAACCGTGTTCTGCTTATAGTAAAAGAAATAAATTGATACCGAGTTGGGCCGGAATCAAACGGGCCGAGAGGCTTAACACCCAATTAGTAAGTCGGCTGAAACAATAGGGGGAACTATGTTTTTTTAGTAAAATGCGAATCATCAAGCAAGTACGTAACGTACCCAAAAATAAAAAAATAAAAATAAAAAATCAAGCAAGTACGTAGAGGAACCATGTTCTAAAAAAATAAATGGACCTAGATTAAGATCATGATTCCAATCTTCAAAATAATAATAAAAAAAATTATATTAAAAAAATTTTCTCTAAAGAGGGTCTATAATAATTTGAACCAAATTAGTCCAAATATGAGTGTGAATATTAATTTGTTAGGAATAAAAAAAAAAGAAATAAAGAGAGACTTAATACCCAATTAATACACCTTGTGGTGTGTGTGTATATATATATATATATATATATTTTTGTTTTTATTAACGGTATCTGAGTTTTGTCCGATTAATTCGATTAGAGTATTGTAAGGTTCATTTTAGGGGTTAGCTCTCTCAAATCTTTTTTTGTCACTTCTTCTTAAAAGGGTAGAGTGTTCAACCACTCAACTCAAAGGAATTTGTTCACCTTATGGTATATACAAATCGTTACAGTTGAGATTTTGATCAATTAATTTTTAAAAAACAGAATAATTTTATAAAAGTTGATCAACATTCTAACAAATAGGACAAATTATGTTCAACCATTTGTACTTGGTGTGCCTAAAGAATTCTTTCTGTCAATAACACAAATCCTTCTCAATTATTTTGCCCTTATATTTTATTAGAGAACATTTATTAATTAGAGCGAAAATTTTTATATGGAAGAAAAGAGCTCTAAAAAATAAAAAGCAATTTGGATTTTGGGGGGGGGGGGGGGAGAAAGAGGGAGAGAGAGAGAGAGAGAGATGGAATGCCGCACGGATAGAGACTCAGAACTTCTTTACAAAATTCCCAGGATCAACTTCACCAAGTTGTTCATCAATGGCGAATCCGTTGATTCCATTTCAGGTATTATCCCTTCTGTCTCTCTCACACACACACACTTCCCTTTCGCTTAAAAGAAAAAAAAGTTGAAATTTCAAACACCATCATTTTATCCATTTGTATATATAATTAAATATATATAATCTAAATTAAAAATTTTATATTAAAGAGACAAAATTTAATACGTATGAGACGAGTAAAACCAATATTACAATTTTTTAGAGTAAATAATATTTTTTTTTTTTAAAAATTATTAATATTTTAAAGATACTTTAGGAACCCTTTTTTTTTAGAATGAATGCTACAAAAAAAAAAGAAAAAGATAATATGTTTGAATGTTCTATTTTTTTAGGGGCAGTGGCCCGGCCAAACATCCTCTCCTTTGGCCCATATTCGTATACGTTGTGTCATATATATTGCTTTTCCTTTTTTTTTTATTTTTTATGTTATACTAATCGATATTTAAAATTATAATTTGACTAATTTGATTCGAATAATGATTCATTAAGGAGCCTACCCTCTTAACGTAATTTTTTTCATATCCAAATCGAGAGTCAAATTCAAAAACTTGATTAATGGATATAACATTATATCCCATTAAATCAATTTTCTATTGGTGTGTCATATATATCGATAATTAAAGATTATTTGACGGAGCCAACTGTATCGAGAGATGTTTGGTTAAACACTTTTAGGCTCTCAACCATCATTTAATAGGCAATTCCCCAAATCCTCAGTTCTTTCTAGACCTAGTTTTTGTTGGCATTGTCCAGGATTACATTCGAATTGCAACAGGTGAAATATTTGGACCTGTTATGTCACTTATGAAATTCATTCAAGTAAGCTGATCACCATTTCAGATATTCCAAGATATAAATGCTCTAAGCCAGAATATACTAAAGCTTCGTATGTTATCACAGGGATTGCCCCTACGGAGGGTGTAAAATGAGTGGGTTTGGAAAGGGATTTAGGACCTGAAGCCCTTGGCAAGTACCTAGGAACAAAATCTGTTGTCACACCCATCTACAATTCCCCTTGGCTCTGATTTTTGTGAGGAGTGTAGGATGAGGCGCGTATTCCAAATGGTGAATTTTTGGTGAAAATTTTCATTTTTGGAGTATATAAAAAATATATAATACTCGTACATCAGGATTTGACAGGCTTTTTTGGACTAGTACTCTGAAACGGTCAATTTTTGTTATTAGAGGAAGAAAAAAAGAGTAATACAAAGTAGGTGATGGCATATGCAAGCACAGTAGCGAAAGCGTGACATGACTATGATTTTGCACATTCCTCCTTAAGCCTATCCTTCCTTTTTACCATAAATGAGAACAATTTCACCGGATTTTTTTTAATTGAACACTCTACCCCGTCTCAAATTCGAGTCTTAAAAATAACGAAAAGAAATTTAAAATAGTCAATCTCAAAATAGGTCTCATAATATTCGAATCGGATTAGTCGGGTAAAAATCAAATACCAATAATAAAAACAAAATAAATAAATAAATAAACAAGAACAATTTCAATTCAAAGATTCTAAAAGGCCGTGGAATAGAAATGCCTTCCTTTTGGTTTCTCATAAAAGATTGTGAAAAAACCGAAATCCTCTAATTTAACTCTCAGTAAATTTTGAAACATGAAAAATAAGTTTCTCTCTCTCTCCTTTTTTTTTTTTAAAAAAAAGATAAAAATTAAGAAAAATATCTGATATAACAATGATTTTTATTTTTAGAAGAAATTTAATTTTTTATAAGTTTTATATTTGTGGTCATAAACTCCTGTATATATATCAAAAGAATTCCAGCTGCTATTCACACCCAAAGGTGGAATTTGAACCATCAAAAAACTCGAATACACTTAAACGGATCAAGAAATATAAAGAAACTTCTTCAACTTTTTAATTCTTCACAATTTCCATTTCCAAAACACTTTTTTTTTCTTTCCTTCTTATACACCATGATGCTCTAATATGTGCAGATCAACCCCAAATTAAAGAAACCCCCCCCCCAAAAAAAAAGCAAAGAAAAAAAAAAGAACCAAGAAAAACCAAAGACACCATAATAATCGACACTTCATTCCCCAATTTTGCCCCTCGGCTTGACACCAAGAGGCCCCCCCCCCATCTTAGCCAAAACTACCTGATTTTTATAAAATCTTACTCCTCAAACATTCCAAGTGTATTTAAATAAATAATATTTATTAATCAAATTTCTACCCAAAATTTCAAAATTACCCGGTCCATCTCATCTCATTGGGCAACCGGCTTAATAATCATTCCGGGTCAATTTGCATGCATCATTTTGGTCCACCTTTTTTTAATCCACATGTTTTCTTTCCGAATGCCGTTACTCATTCAGATCAAAACAATTTTAAAAAGCAAAAATCAGCTTTTACATTCTCATCATGATATACAGCATTTTCATATTTGCAGTAAGGATTCATTCCCCCCTTTTTTGTCTGTTCAATTGGTGTATATCTCCCTTCTCCCTTCTCCTTTTTCTTTTGATTTTATTCACAAAAATAAAAATAATAGTGAAGCTAAAGACAAGAGTTAGGTTGCCATTGGCATCAGAAACTCACATTTGATTTATAGATATTGGATTGGGTAGGTGTAGGTAGGGACAATGTGGTATTCCCTGTGCTTTTGTTTGTTATGTTGTTCTGTGGTTTTTGTTCTTGAAATGGAAATTTCAGCAAATCTCCAACATAAAAACTCCATCTTGATTAGCTTAAATGGATAGTGAACATTGACATTATTATAACAAGTTGAATAAAGAATATGATAAGTTCATAAATGATCCTTTGTAGATACCTAACAATAAATAAGGATCGTTGTAAAAATTAAAATTACTATAACTGTGTACAAAATCAAAGTTAAAAATTAAAAAAAAAAATGAAAATTTGATTTTCACAAATTCAAAAGCAATAGAAAGGTAATATTAACACACACATATATAGATATATGCATACGTATATATAACTCATAATAAAATGACAAACATAAAAAAAGAAAAAAGAAAATGACATGCTGATAAAATCAGATATTAGAGCAGAAACCGATCAAATAAAAGCTAATTAAGCATAAGTAGCAAGAATTAAAAACACACTAACACACAAAACTCATACCTGTCAGTCAAATCTGGGCTTTGCCCCTGCTTTTGTCAATCCGGCTATATGAGAAGTCACCCTTCTACTCCGCTTCAATAGACAAGGATGCAGCCATACCACAAGTAATGTCAGATGCAACAAGCATGCAATAACATGCTTGACTTTGCTCCTGAAGAGAGAAGAAAGCAGTAAAGCAATCCAACATGATCTACAGTTAGGGACAAGTAGTTGGAGATTGAAAAAAATAATAATAAAAATTGCTACACTCAGGAATACAAGGCACCCATGTTCTATATCAATAAGTTATTTTTCCAGAAAATCTGCTTTTAGCCATAAATTAAAAGAAAAACCCAAATGTATTGAAGGAAATAGTTTAATGTATCCGGTGTCAAAATGTAAGAACTAGAGGGAAAAACTAAATAGACAGCCATTCCTCCAAATCATATGATTAGATGGACAAATACCAGCCATAAACATGGAAATTATATACACATCATTCAAACCAATATGTCAAAATATGGTAATCTCCAAAAGATAAAAGGTATTAAAGTGAAACAACTAGTATGTATGAGTCTTTAGAAGTAGAATTTCAATATCCAACATGCTAAACCTCCTCCAAATTCAGTGAGATTTTAAGGATGCTTATGTTTAGGAGAAAGGTAAAGAACAACCTTGTTTCATCACAAGATGAACCTGTAGTAAACTAAATGGTGGCTTCCTTACCATTTTAGTTACATTTAATATGAATTCACTCTTTCCTTTTCAAGTCTCCACGCTAATGACAAAAGCAAGAAAGAAAGTTTCAATAAGCACTCAGAAAGCAGAAGTAACGAAATAGAAAACCATAGCCAAAATCTCACCGGTTCATATGTCCATTGTTGAACTAGATGTTGACTCCAATACTAATATCAATTTTTCTCACCAGAAAGAAAGTAAAAACATTAGTCCCCAACACCAAAGAAAACCTTTCTGCAACAGATCATGAACATCGTCATCTACTGTGAAACCTTTATTAGTACATGAAATGATTCTAAAGTAAAATACCTCTTACTAATCCAAGGTCGCTGGATTTAGAAGTTTTGCAAGATCATATAATTAAGTACCACTGTGATTCATAAGTAGAGCATAGCATGGCCCTATTGAGTGTATATAAGCATTAGTAATGAACACCAGAATAGCGTTCACAAAGGTAGTATTTAACTGTATTTCATTACATGATGCTTCAACTGACGATTTAGTCTACTAAACATACCTGGAAACTAATATTAGCATTAAATCACCAGAAGAACCCAATTAATTCGAGTGAGGAGAGACAGCAAAATGCAAAAACACCCACCAGACTCAAAATTCACAGTAAGAGCTCCAACATTGAGGTTCTAAGTTGTCCTTCGCTCCTAAGCAAGGAACTCTCTAGCAACTTTAAATACCCGATCACAAAACAGGCCCCTGTAAACATAATGCCAAGTCATTTTGTCAACATCACAAAACAACGAGATTCTAGCTGGAGAAATTCTAGAACCAGTCAAGGCAGAAACAACACTAAAAGAAATCCGAAATGATTCACCATCTCATGTGAGAAGATTATAGAATGATCACATAGAAGTGTTGTAAGAACATGGATTTTTCAGCTTTTCTGTAGACGACAACATGCTGCAGCTGCATTATCCCTCTGTGAGACCATTAGAATATAAGGAAATTTCCAATTCTGCAGCAGAAACAGACAAATATAATAGCAAAAATAAGCCCCACAGAAAGGCTAGTAACAGAAGTCATGGAAAAAGATAATCACCAAATTAGCAAAGGATAACTTGCCAAAAGCTCCACTCAAGGCCCCGAAAACCTAATTTATAATTAGGATTCCAGGGCAATCTTTTATTGAATCAAGAACACTAAACGGATGGTCTCAGGATCCCTGATGTAGATAACAGATTAGACAGCCTAATTACAAGGTCTCAAAGACCTTGAAATCATTAACCAATTGTTCCGACAAAGGTCTGAGAACACTAATTTGCTACAAAGGTAAAAACCCTTGATGTGAAATCCAATTCATCCCTTTCATTTATTATTTCAATGTGCACAATCAAGGAAGAGAACCACCTCAAATATAAAGGTCCTAAAGCTTTAACATGTTGAACTGATTGTTCTGGCAAAGTATAAACTTCTTTTTTTTTTTTTATAAAAAAAAAAAAATAAAAAAATAAAAAAATAAAACCCACCAAAGATCTTATCATGTTCAATCTCTAACACCAATTGCAATTAACTTGTTTTACTCATCAAGAAGATCCAAATTCCAGAGTTTAAATGACCAATATGACTACCCTGAATAAATTATCTCCCGACCAATAGTGTCATGTACCTGAACTTACTAACTCTTAAACTTTCTCCTCATACAATCATATGACAAACTAGATATCAACTTGAAAGGCATATAAAGTTGGCATGAGATTACCCTAGTCAAAACACTTCTCTCTCCCAAGCAACATAAATAATCTTATCAAAAACTATTTTGAATCTAAATATCAGAGCAAGAATATGTTAACTACAAATTAGAAAACTGGAGATAGTTCATAAGAAGAAAATTCCAGAACACTTCCATTCCTGCACAAACATGCAAATGGTACTGGTTCTCATGGCTTGGGAGGTCCGGCAACTGAAAGCTTAGCATTTACGCATCCCTGGGAAGAAACACAAATCACATAATATCAGAGCAACAATATGATAACCACAAATTACAAACCTAAAGGAGAAAGATATTACTTCAACAGCTTATGGGGTAAAAAATTTGGAATTCTTTCATTGCTACACATGCATGCCAGTGCTCCAGGAGTTCCAGAAACTAGAAGCTTAGTATCCGTGCAGCCTGGCGAAGAAACACAAATCAAACAATATCAAAGCACGAATATGATAACTACAAATAAGTTTTTAATAGCTTATAAGACAGAAGCCCAAAGTTTTTCATACCTACACAAGAATGTCTGTCGTTTGGAGGTCCAGCAATTGACAGCTTAGTATCTAGCAGTCTTGAGAAGAGAGCACAACTCGACTAATATAACCAGTACCCAGGAAACCAAATAAAGAGAGAACAAACTCAAACACAAAGCCTAAAGGAAGGAATGTTGAACACATTAATGAAGTTTGTTAGACAACCCAACAAAGTCAACCAGCAATCAAGGATATACAAGGAGTAAGAAAAGCACTTGCAAACAAATCTCAGCTCTGTGCACAAGGACGTTGGAATTAAGACTATAAAGGGCTGCATAGTCATTGTTGCTTAATTAAAATTATACTAAATCATTTAAGCAATTTAGAATTTCAAACTGGACAGATATTAACACAAGGAGTTGGCTGATAATCAAAGAGATATTGAAGTGGAAAATATGTTTAGCGAACTACAAAGAACATTCTACTAATAAAAAGAAGAGGCCAATAAAATCCTAAGATTATGCTTGGAGAGCAAAAGAAAATGAAAGAGAAAGTCACCCGCGAATGCAACAGGAAATGTGAAAACATCCTGGTTGAGCATACTTCCAAAATCCGCATAAGGCGCAAGTTCTCCAATTGAGGAAAAAGGATTGCATCACTCAAGAGGCACTTAAACAAGCATACTCAATGAGGGAGAAGCAACAAGAAATAAAATCTAATGTCCAGGTAACTTTGGTTCCCTCCTCCAATAGATGATATGAGCACCCCTTGTACCGTTCAGGTCATTCCCAGGAATAGCGAAACAGGCATTGTAGGATCTGGGTGAAAACACTTCAAGCATACACACCAAGCGTATGAATAAATCAAATCCAATCAATGACAAGAGCAAAAGAGAAGTGTTTCTCCTTTTCTGGAAAGAGGAGGAAATTCTTTTGAAAAAAAAGGCATTTCTTAGATGGAAAGAAGTATCCAAGGCCCGGGTAAAAACTTGGATGTTTATAAGTGGCTGTAAAGTGAGAGAAAATCATGGAATTAATAAAACTTTTCATTGTTCTTTTGAATGAAGTATACATGGAGTACCGAAAAAAATAAAAAATTAACACTTTTAACATTTGAATAGAATTGAGCAAATTCAATGTTTATAATACTTAGGCCATGATAATTGAAAATTTGATTTTGAAGGAAAATAAACTCATAGAAACCATGTAAATTACAAAGTAGGAATCACAAAAGAGAGCTAATATCCTCCTTGCATGAAGGGGCAAGAAAGATAACCATGTACGAACAGCAAGCCAACCAAAAATCAGCACTTCTTGGATTCAACCAGCAAGCGGAGACAGAAAAAAGAGACCAAACTCTGTGGCCAAAAAATAATAATTATTTATCAAAAGATGTTAAAAAAAGCATCCCTGTTATAATTTTAATTTAAGCGTTTTGAAAGTGGTACTTGCAAAGGAGAAACTCATAAGCTTGAGACAGAGGTTAGTATGGATCATAATGAAGGTTGTAAAGGAAAATCTGATGCCTAGCTACAAAGAAACCAATCAAACCTTAGAACAAATTATTTTCAATGAAAATGGATAAAAATGAAAAGTAAAAGCAAGGTCCCCAACCACATACCAGCTCTTAAACTTTTGTCAGACTGATAGTTCCAGCTAAAAGCAAGACATTATGGCCTTTGAATCAAAAATGAATTTGCTTTTATGCTTTTCTATCCCCCCCAAAAAATGCTTTTACACTCCTCTTCTGAAAGCAAAATCAAATAATAAAAGATACAAGCTCTAAAACAAGCAGTAAAAGATAGAAAATGCTTTTGTGCTATTGTGCTTTTGTGCAGTAATACAGGCAGTAAAAAATGCTTTTGTGCTTCAAATATTGAGTTTGCTCTCTCTTCTAGCATAGAAAATCAAATAATACAAGCAGTAAAAGATTTTTGTGTTTTTGTGCAGTAATACAAACAGTAAAAAATGCTTTTGGGATTCAAATATTGAGTCTGCTCTCTCTTCAAGCATAGGCATTCATAATACAAGCAGTAAAAGATACACTGACCCATTGCATCAATTATTCTCCAAAACTCTAATTTAGAAGACATACCTTCCTACTGCCATTTATTCACCATCGCATACCTTTATCCAGAATTGCCCAAATTACACAAACAACTTTCAGAAGAAAGACGGCAAGAAGATTAGTGCAGCAACATTTACCTACAAAATAATCATGGTGTGGAAATTAAGCAGTCCAAGCCAAAATTATATAGACTCCACGAGGGTAGCTGAAGGAACTGCAAAGCAAGAAACGGAAATATCAAACCAGATTATGGGTCAAGACAAGATAATATGATTTGAAAGTTAAAGGAAATAAGCCTCCTTCGTGCAAGAGTTGAGGAAACAAAACTAGATAAATATAAACCTACATGGAACAATCAGCATACAACTTGAATCTAAATATCAGAGCAAGAATATGTTAACTACGAATTAGAGAACTGGAGATAGTTTAGACATGCCAATGGCACTGGTTCTCATGGCTTGGGAGGTCCATCAACCGAAAGCCTGCATCTATGCAGCCATGTAAAGAAACACAAACCACATAATATTAAAGCAACAAAATGATAACTACAAATTATAGAGCTAGAGAAAGATATTACTTTAATAGCTCACAACAAAAAAATTGGAATTCTTTCATTCCTACGCAAGCATGCCAGCATTTCAGGAGGTCCCAAAACTAAAAGCTTATTATCTGGGAAGCCTTGAGAAGAAACACAAAACAATCCATATCAGAGGAAGAACATAATTGCTACAGATTATGGAAATAAAGAAAGATGCTACTTTAATAGCTTAGAAGACAGAGGCCCAAACCTTTTCATTTCTACACAAGAATGCCAGCACTTTGGGAGGTCCAGCAACTTACAGCTTAGTATCTAGCAGACTTGAGAAGAAAGCACAAATCGAATAATATAACTGGTACCCAAGAAATCAAATGAAGAGAGAGCAAGCTCAAAACAAAGCCTAAAGGAAGGAATGTTGAACACAATACTGAAGTTTGTTAGACAACCCAATAAAGTCAACCAGCAATCAAGAATATACAAGGAGTAAGAAAAGCACTTCTAAAGAAGCAAGGTTGCTTTTTTAATCTTTTCCTCTATCAATATTTGAAGCTTAAACTATGCAAAGTCATGATCACATAAGGAATACATACTTCAATCATGCTATTTACTCCTCCTCCCTTAAGCACTTCAGATTTTCAAACTGGAGAGATGTTAACAGAAGGAATCCACTGATAATCAAAGAGATATTGAAGTGAAAAATGTGTCTATCCTAACTATGAAGAACAATCTACTAGTCAAACAAATAAGCTACTAAAAAACTAAGATTATGCTCAGAGAGCAAAAGAAAATGAAAGAGAAAGTCACATACGAAGGCATCGGGAAGTGTAAAAACATTCTGCCTAGTATATTCTAGCATACTTCCACAGTCCACTATTGTAGCATAAGTTACAAGACATTATGGCCCTTGAATCAAAAATGAATTTGCTTTTATGCTTTTCTATCCCAAAAAAAAAAAAAAATGCTTTTGCATTCCTCTTTTGAAATCAAAATCAAATAAACTTAAGACTGACATGTTCGAAAACCATAATCGAGAATCTAGCATAGGCATTCATAATACAAGCACTAGAAGGTACCCTGACCCATTGCATCAATTATTCTCCAAAACTCTAATTTAGAAGACATACCTTTCTCCTGTCATTTATTCACCATTACAGACCTTTATCCAAAATTAACCAAATTACACCAACAATTTACAAAAGAAAGAGGGTAAGAAGATTAGTCCACCAACATTTTACGTACAAAATAATCATGGTGCGGAAATTAAGCAGACATCCAAACCAAAATGGTGTAGACTCCACAAGGGTTACTGAAGGAACTGCAAAACAAGAAAGTTAAGAGGAAATCAGCCTCCTTCATGCAAGCGTAGAGGAAACAAAACTAAATAAGGATAAATTTACTCTGAAAAATAACACTTCTGGGTGAGAAATCCACAGGCTCGAAACCAGCACTTTAAATGTTAAAGTCAAAAGCATATGCAACCAGTTAATTTATTATCTACTGTAGTCCAAAATCTGCAGCTCATATCTCTTATAGAAGCATAATGGCAAAGCTATGCAACTAATTAGATGCAAATTTTAGGTCATCAAAACTTGACTAAAGCCACAGGAACTACCTGAATTCAACATTTTGTAACTAAACAAGCATGGGCTTTCACAATAAGGTAATCAAAAAGGAGATACCCAGATGAATGGAAGACTGTGAACTCTTCCAACTCTATGGCCCCCATGGTGTTTGGAATGAGGTAAGCAAAATGGCTGAACCATTGTTTTTAAGTACATTTTCGTCTTGTAAAGAAAGCAAGGGTGGTAATGATCTATTAAAAAAATTTGACAGCAAAAAATAATTCAATCTCTCCACCTCAACCAAAATCATGGTGCACAAAGTAAATATAGAAAGCGCATTCTAAGATCCTCCTTACAACAGAAAATTGCTTAAAGCTGAAACAATTATATAAATTGGGCATGGTAAATGGCAACGGGAGGAGGGGAAACAATTTTGTGAGCAGAAGCAGATAGAATTACACGAGAGGGGAAAACCTGTTTTAATGAAGCTGTCAGGCTGCTCAAAAGGTTGTGAGTGCTGTAAATTTAGAGCAATCAAAACAAAAAGAAGCAATTAACTCATATAACATATTGCTATCATTCTAAATTCCAGGAAAGAACCGTATCAAGATTATTCATTCAGGTCTCTAAACTATATACTAAAACATTGTACCATATGAAGTAGTGTTGTCATATAACCCTAAACCCCAATAAGAATCCGCTGATAAACTCCAATCCCTAGAAATGGATTTTCTTAAAAGTTCAAAATTCTATGATAAGAAACACAAATTAGAATCTAAAAGACTTAAGAAAGACCCAAAAATTACAAACCCCTCACAAAAATTTTTCATACATTTCGCCGGAAAGAGCGAAAAGAAAATCAGAAGAAACTACAAAAAACATAGGTTCAAATGGAATGAGCAATTGAAAATGCAAAGAAAAAGGTAATAAAAATCCATAAAATAGAATCCAATTCCACGTTTCAAAATGGAAAGAAACCAGGGATGGGAGTATAGCACCAGATTTTCTCAAAAGCTCAGAATTAAATGTAAATTAGAATTCAAAAGAGTTAAACACATGGATCAAAGGCCTAACAATTACAAATCCCCAAATTTTACGGACACTTCGACGGCGAGAGCGAAAAGAAAATTACCCCCAAAAAATCAGTTCAAATCTGACGAAGAGGAATGGGTGATTGAATATGCAAGAGGACGAGGGGATCGATGAAATGGGATATTTCAAACCCTCAAATGGACAGGAACTCCACAGCGTTCGAATATCAGTTCTGAAAACCCTAATCACTGCCATTTCAAAACAACAGGAAACTGGGAGAGAGAGAGAGAGAGAGAGAGAGAGAGAGAGAGAGAGAGAGACTACGCAACAAAGCCGACCCTTTGGAAGAAAAGCACCGGATCGGTATACATAAGAATCCGTGCAGCGTGGGGTTCAAGCGACCCATTTTGTTTCATATTACAAAATTGCCCTTCAACGGTCATCTTCCTCAGTTTTTAGAAACTTATTAAAATATATAGGAACCTCGGTCGGTTATCGTCTCAGCAAAGCGTAGAGTCCACGCAACAAAACGCGGAGTAAAATGGATCGAATTATACTTCCCATTACAAAAATGCCCTTCAACGGTCTCTTTCATCTTTTTAATGGTTTTAAACTATACATATTTACTCTACTTCACTTTAAACACCTTTCTAGTGGTCCTGATTTGGCACCGCCTTTCCATTCTCGTACTCCTAAACCACTTGAGGCATCTCATTGATCAACTTGGCCAGCTCCACCTGACTCATTTCTTCTCCAGTCTTGTCTTCTATATCATCAGATTCACCTCCGCCGCACCTTGTTTAGCGCCGCCGGCTTTGTCTCCTCGTCCAGTTTCCCAGCGTTCACCGCCGTCAACGCCACCTTCTTGTTCGACCCGGCATCGTGTTTCTTCACGGTCTCGACTTGCATCCCTGCTCGGAGTGCATGATTTATTGCTTTTGGATTTTTTAGGTCTGGGGCCTTGGGTTTTGGCTTGTGAAGAACTACTGTCTCCCAGCAGTGTGTCATCGCTCCAGGAAATCTGCTTGGCATTGTTGTGTTGGTAAGAGGGAGAGGGGGAGAGAGTGAGAGAGAGAGGAGCACTACTGCTCCCAGTCTTGTGTCATCGCTCCAGGAAATCTGCTTGGCATTGTTGTGTTGGTGAGGGAGTCAATAGCAATCAACAGAGAGAACAGACAGTAGTCTTTTTATGTGTTCAATATTACAATTGGGATATTTTTCTCTTTACTAAGTCTGATTATTTTTATTCAAACTCTAATATAATCTATTATATTTATAGAACAAATTTACATATTATAACAAGATATCTTTCCAAAATTTATATACAAATCATTTGTTAAAGTTTTAGGTTATGACATAGAAAATAAATAAGATTTAAAGAGTTTTTTTTTTCTTATTTTTATTTTTTACTTTTAGCATTTTGAACCACTTGTACTTCTACCGGTATGATTGTCGAGGGTGACCATAAGGGATGGATCAACCCAACATGAATGACGTGGAGGGCTTAAACGTCAAAATCAACAACCACCACGACGAAAAACAAATAACGCTAATCATAAGTTGACATGGTATGAGCTTAATCATATTCAAAATATTTAATTATTATTATATTATTAACAATTTTTTATTAAAAAAATTATAATTTTTATGAAATATCTTTATAAAAGTAAAACTTACCACGATCTTAATTAAAGATTTTTACATAATTGATTATCTAACAATATATAGTTGTTTAGTTTTTATTTTCGACTTAAATAATTATATTTTAGATTAAAAACTTGTAGTGGAGAAAAATATTATAAACACATTAGACGTGTCAAAATTTAATGATAAAATTTTAATTTTAATTTTATGAAATAATTTAATTAGTCAACTTAAAATATTTTTTCGGGTGTACCCATTGCTTCTTCGGATTCAGAGGAATGCACAGGCAGAATCTAGTTTTCTTTGTACATGCCGAATACAGTGATATGATTGTTGGGGATGCGGTGCATATCCAAGCCGAAAATGGTGGCTTTGTTGGCCCCCATGCAGTGGTATGCATGTTTGGGAGCGTAGCCATTATCAAATGGGGTAAATACTCATTTTATAAAGTGCCTAACATATGAGCTATTATTTCAAGCAAAGTTGAAGTTGTAACGTTGTAAACTATAATTATCAACCAGCAGTCGGTCTAATGAATAATATTGATAAATTTCTTAATTAAATTTTGAATTCAAAACTTGAAAATAAAAAATATTATGTTAGAAAAAATTACTTTTCTAAAATGGATTCAACAAACGTTCGAATTACATTACTTAATATATGAATTCAGATAACGATCGATATAGTAAAAATAAAAAAAAGAATCGTAAACTTCAATTCTGCGCTGAAATATAATGATGTAAGCCCCCATATGAATATGGCCACCACACTTGCCATTTCTCTGACACAATAGACTAAGATGAGGAGAGAATAGTGGAAGAAACCTTCAAATACTCAAACTTCAAACCGTAAATACTGGTTATTTACGATAATGATTTAGATTGGCCTCATGTTGCCAAATTCTGCGCCTATGTTATTTCTCTGCCTCTTGACAACACTCCCACGAACGGAACTTTCTCATTCCCAAAATACCCCTCCAACCTTCCCAACGGTTTTTGAAGCTTTCCCACTTCTTCCAACTGTTTTTTTCTTCCTCTGACTCAAATGAAGGAAAATAGAGATCAAAGCATAGAAGACGAAGACGAAGAACACTACCAACCATGGCAAAAGAGAAAAACTACAAACCGGATCAAGAACATAGAGATTGGAATCTCCTGCATGTTGAACACAGAGATTGGCTCTGTCCTTGCAGTACTCCGCGGACGTCCAGATCCGAACACTCAATTTTCTCCAAAAGAAAGCATCCATTCATCAATTATTCAATCCTTGAAAAGATTACGAGCAATGCTGTTTAATCCTCACCATCAATGGAGAATGATAGATCCATCGGTCTATCTAAACCCTTTTCTTGATGTGGTTCAGAGTGATGATGCCCCTGCACCCGCAACAGGGGTTGCTCTATCAGCCATTATTAAAATTCTCAAACTAGAAATATTTGATGAGAAAACACCAGGTGCCCGAGAAGCCATTAATTCTCTTGTTACTGGAATTACTAGTTGTCGTCTAGAAAAGACTGACCCAGCATCTGAAGATGCTGTTTTGATCAGAATTCTTCAAGTTCTGGTTGTTACAATGAAGAATCGAGCATCGATTCTGCTCACAGATCAGGCAGTTTGTACCGTTGTTAATACTTGTTTTCAAGTAGTGCAACAATCTGCCAGCAAAGGGGATTTGCTGCAACGAAATGGGAGGTACACGATGCATGAACTAGTACAGATTATATTTGCTAGATTGCCTGAAATTGAGGTTACAGATTGGGAAGATTCAGAATCTGATACAGAAGATGTTGATGTTGGGAATAACTCAGAATCCGGATATGGAATTCGATGTGCAGTTGATATTTTTCATTTCTTGTGCTCTTTGCTGAATGTAGTAGAGTTTGTGGAAACTGAAGGATCAGTGCCCCAGACTTCTGATGATGTGCAGCTTTTCGCGCTTGTTTTAATCAATTCTGCTATAGAGTTAAGTGGAACTGCAATTGCTAAGCACCAGAAGCTTTTGAGGATGATTCAGGATGATTTGTTTCACCATTTGATCTACTATGGAATGTGTTCAAGCCCTCTTGTTTTGTCTATGATTTGCAGCACTGTCTTAAACATCTATCATTTTCTTCGCAGGTAAATACTTCTGTAAATGATTTCAAATGATGCCATAGCTGTGTAAAAGAAATTTGTTTAATAATAGTTTCACATCAAGAAAACTCGTCTTACAATTGGAGATACTAAATTAGGTTATGTTTTTGGTTTATGCAGGGATGTGAGGCTACAACTCGAGGCATTCTTTACATATGTGTTGTTCAGAATAGCAACTTTTGGGGCCATGCCCCAACTGCAAGAAGTTGCTCTTGAAGGAATCATAAATTTTTGTAGACAACCAACATTCACCATGGAAATGTATGTAAATTATGATTGTGATCCAGTATGTCGAAACGTGTTTGAGGAGATCGGAAAACTTCTTTGCAAGAATGCCTTTCCAGCAGGTAATACTTTGAGCTGCCTTCAGATACAAGCGTTTGAAGGCCTAATAGTCATCATACATTCCATTGCGGATCGCATAGAAGAGGAAGCAAACTTGAGCTCCTTTGAACCGTACCCAGTCACGATCAAAGAGTACAGACCCTTTTGGGAAGAGAAGCCGTCTGAAGATTTCGAGTCATGGGTGGACTATGTGAGGGTGAGGAAAGCACAGAAGAGGAAGATATTGATTGCAGCAAACCATTTCAATAGAGATGATAAGAAGGGCTTGGAGTACTTGAAGATATCCAATTTGATCTCAAATCCTCCAGATCCTAAGGCATATGCTTACTTCTTTCGATACACCCCAGGGCTAGACAAGGCGATGATAGGTGATTATCTTGGTGATCCCGATGAATTCCACATTGAAGTTCTTAAAGAATTCACGCAAACTTTTGAATTCACCGGTATGAACCTTGACACTTCTCTTCGAACTTATTTAGAAACTTTCAGATTGCCAGGAGAGTCTCAGAAGATTCACAGAATTATCGAAGCATTCTCAGACAAATTCTATGATCAGCAGTCTTCAGAGATCTTTGCAAGCAAAGATGCTGTACTGGTTCTCTGCTATTCCCTTATAATGCTCAATACTGATCAACACAATCCTCAAGTGAAGAAGAAGATGACTGAAGAAGAGTTCATAAGAAACAATCGACAAATCAATGGAGGGAAGGATTTGCCACGAGAATACTTAATCGAACTTTTTCAATCTATTGCAAGCAATGCATTCTCACTCTCTGGTCAATCTATGCTACTAGAAATGAATCCAAGCAGATGGATTGAGCTGATGAATAGAGCAAAATCAGCGCAACCTTTCATCACTAGTGACTTTGAATGCAGAATAGGAAGAGATATGTTTTCATCTATTGCAGGACCTTCGGTCACAGCTCTTTCTTCTATCTTTGAACATGCAGATGATGAGGATCTCCTCCACGAGTGCATAGAAGGGTTGTTTTCGGTTGCTAGCATCGCTCAGTATGGACTTGAAGACATTCTTGATGAGATTCTTGCTTCACTCTGCAAATTCACTACTCTGTTGAATCCATATGCCTCAGCAGAAGAAACCCTTTATGCTTTTAGCAATGACACGAAGCCAAAAATGGCAGTTCTTGCAGTTTTCACAATTGCAAACAAATTCGGAGTCTCAATCCGGGGAGGTTGGAGGAACATTGTAGACTGTCTGTTGAAACTCAAAAGGCTAAAGCTACTTCCTCAGTCTGTTATTGAGCCTGATTCATCAACTGCTTCATCCGACATTCAGAATGACTCGGGAATCCTTTTCCCTAATCAAGATCCTAAATTCAGCAGCAAACGACATCCGGGCATGGTGAGCAGATTCTCTCACTTCTTAGCGCTCGATAGCATGGAGGACTCAATAGCTCTTGGTATGAGTGAATTCGAGCAGAATTTGAAGATCATCCAACAATGTCAAATTGGGAATATATTCCACCACACTTCAAGCCTACCTGAAGAGCCATTGCTCAATCTTGGACGTTCTCTAATCTTTGCAGCTGCAGGAAAAGGACAGAAGTTCAGCACACCTGTTGAAGAAGAGGAGACAGTTGGATTCTGTTGGGATTTGCTCACGGCTATTACTTTAGCAAATATTAATAGATTTCACACATTTTGGCCTACATATCATGACCATTTGCTTCAAGTGACACAATTTCCTCTTTTTTCTCCAATCCCGTTTGCAGAAAAGGCACTTTTAGGCCTTCTCAAGGTTTCTGAGAAGCTTCTTGCTACATTCAGACCTGAAAAAGCTTCAGAGGAGATCATGTTTAAGTCTATAAACCTAATGTGGAAGCTAGACAAGGAAATTCTTGATACTTGTTGTGAGCAGATAATGCAAACAATGAGCAGAATTCTTGTCGAATATCCTGCAAATTTGCAGTCCCATCTCGGATGGAAAGCAGTCCTTCAGTTGCTATACATTGCAGGCAAGCACCCCGAAACCTATGATCAAGGAGTTGAGACACTGATCATGTTGTTGTCTGATGGATTCCATGTTTCTCGGTTAAACTATCCCTACTGCATAGACTGTGCCTTCAGCTTTGTAGCTCTCAAGATTAGCCCGATGGAGAAGAACCTGAAAATTCTAGATTTGTTGGCAGATTCGATGAATTTATTGATTCAATGGTATAAGAGTGGGATGACAGAACAGTGGGGCAGCATGAGTGTGAGTAACGTGAGCAACAGTAGCGTCTCATCCATGGAAGACAATGGAAAATCACTTGGTTCTTCAAATTTCGCCATGAGCATGTTTGTCAAGCTTGGAGAAGCACTTAGAAAAAGCAGCTTAGCACGTAGAGAAGAGATGAGGAACCATGCAGTTTTAGCTCTTAAGAGAATCTTTATACAATCTGAGGAACTAGAACTCACGCCAACAAACTGCATTAACAGCTTCAACCTCGTGATTTTTGCATTGGTCGACGATTTGCATGAGAAGATGAGTGAGTATTCAAGAAGAGACAATGCGGAGAAAGAGGTTAGAAGTATGGAAGGAACTCTGAAAATTGCAATGGAGCTATTGACAGATGTGTACTTACAGTTCTTGAAACCGTTGTCAGAGAGCCCGGGGTTTAGGACATTTTGGTTAGGGCTATTGCGAAGAATGGATACGTGCATGAAGGCGGACTTGGGGGAATACGGAGAGTGCAAGTTGCCCAAAATAATACCAGAGTTGCTGAGAAAAATGATAAGGACAATGAAAGAGAAGGACATTCTCGTGGCAAAAGAAACAGATGATCTATGGGAGATTACCTACATTCAAATACAATGGATTGCTCCTTCTCTAAAGGATGAGCTATTTCCTGATCTCACATTGTAGCAAAATTGAACAAGAATTAAGCAGTAGAACTATCTTAGTTTCATGTACTATGTTCCATTTTTACGTTGAGTTTTCAGAATGAATCAATTAAAATCTATGATGACTATTAATCCCAAGTTTTCAGCCTTTGAAACCTTATTCTCTGGGAGGAAAACTCCTGGAAGTTCTGTTAGGCTTAGTCCTTAGAAAATAATACTTTTTTCTCAACTTAACTTTAATATCTGAAGTTAAAAATCATGGATACGAACATAGAGCATATGATATGACAGACTGACATAGAACATATGATATGGCAGACACCGTGACATAGAAAAACTATAAACATTTTATACCATTATAGGTTATAAATATTGTACGTGTCAAACTTTTAAAAGATTGAATCGTGTCATGTTTTTAAAAACTATATATATGATATCGACACAACCAATTTTAGAAATTTGGGTGCAATATAGATAGGAAGAGTCCAAATTGAGACTCTCTCTCTCTCTCTCTCTCTCTCTCTCTCTCTCTCCCTCCCTCTCTCTCTCTCATCATTCCATCCACATACCAGCTACTTTCTGGTGGGAGCTCACTAAAGAAGGCAAAATCATGATATCTCATTTAAGGAAATCCTGAAAACTTTGCTTCTTAACCAACCTAATACCTAAAATATCCTCCAAAGCCACACCCTTTTCTCTCATTTAACTTTTCATCAAGGAAAGATTGAACTTGGTAAGTGATTAATTACCTAGCAAAATGCCTTAGCCTGTAAAGCTCCAAAAACTGCACACAGTTTGCAGCCTAACATCTCTTTTACCTTGACAATTCGTTGTGTTCAAATAATTCTGTCAATGATGAAAATAGCTAAAGTGAAGTCTATTCAAGATACAAAGATATTACAAAAAATTTCTCACATCTTCATGATTCTAAACTTAGAAACTAATCTTAAGAGACCACACACCTTTTGTCTGCGATAATAAAGCCACTCTTAGAAAAGGATTGCAATTATGAAATTTTGGAAAGTGTTTGACATACTTACCGCGGGACCTCATAATTCATAGTCCCATGTGTTTGACATCCACTACTGCCCTCTCCCTTTTACTCTCACTAGTCATTGACTCTTTCGAACTCATGAACACAGCTCAGCTTAACCGAGAATCTATCAGCGTTTTGCTTCTCCATCCAACGCATTTCCAATCTCTATGCTCTTCTTCTCGCCTTTCAGTCTCCCTCTGTCTCCCATCAAAGCATTCACTATTTTCCCCATATATCCTTCTCAACGCTTAAGATCATAGGTCATTTAGTTGGACAAAAGGGTCTCACTCTCCCAAACTTCTCTCCAAGACCATTATAGACATTGCCATTTGTCTACATTCATCAATCATTTCCTCTCTCCCAGGGAGAGCTGCAACTGCTCAAGCAGTTTCTGACAGTTACAGTGGAATGGGCCTTCATGGAAGAATACTTGAGAGAAGTAGATTGGCTCGGGTGAAGCTTCGTTTTTTTTTGGTACCTTGACCGCCCGGTATTCAGAATTTCGCCCTCACTAATCCGAACCGAGAAGTCTGTTAGAGCTCAATTGAAGGGGGTTCTCTCCCAACAATGTTTTCTCCGTACCCAGGGAGAGTCGAACTCCCGACCTGGTTAAAGGACAAAGATGACCTTCCCACCTACGTCAATATGTGTTGGTCTCGGGTGAAGCTTCTGCAAACAAGTTTTTGGGAATCATTCATTGTACTACGGCTATTTGGAGCTTTAGTTGCTATTCTGTCAACGGTGCCAGAGAAACAATTTTCATGAGGTATATGTTAAAGGAAGTTCGGATTTTTGGGTGTCCGTTTCTAGGGATGCTCCCCTCTCTGGTATTTGCACAGATTATGGCTGTAGGTAATTTGGCAAAGGTTTTCACAGTTTTCGAAAGCTACCGTTCTAGGCTTGGTCTTTGATAAAGGCAAACAATCTTCTAAAGGGAAAGAGAAGCGCAGCCTTAGTTATGGCTTTGTCAACCAAAGTTGTTTTCAGACTAATAGAGTGCTTGTTTGAGTTGAGGATGCTTACAGGAATAAGCTTGTGGGAGTGCTCTCTTCCAGTTTCCATGTATTCTACGGTTCTTGTGGGAACATTGGGATCTATTATACATGTAAACCCACAAATTTGTAGCACCGTGAGATGATTTTCACACAAAAACAATCATATGATGGGAAGAGTTTGAATGAAAATCATACATAAGTGCCTTCCTAAGTCATGAAATCATGCAAAGTTGTTTCTTCGATTCATGTCCAATTAGTATTATATAAAATTATCAAACTTTTTATTTGCAAAACAACCAATGAGAAAAAACCACATCAACATGGAAAAAGGCAAGACTATTTAGTTTATGATAAATAGTATATTCCTTCACGGTATCTAAATCAAGATCTAGACTGATCAAGAATAGTGGTCAGATAATAGAATTGTTGCTAATGAGAAATTGAAATCATATTTTCACGTGGAAGAATTTGCCAAGATAAGTGAAAACTGGGGCAAATTTCAGAGAAGGCATAATGCCGAACAATACAATAGTTACAGACTATAGAACAAAGCCTCTGAGACATGTTACACCATACAGGACCTGAAAACCTCCCAAAAGATCCAAGTTACCGGCAATTCCTGCTTTTCCACATTGTGGAGGTTTCACTTCTTGTACAAGAACAGCAGGCTCACATGTTTTTTTCCATCTTCATTGCTGAACCACACAAAAAGCGAGCAATTTGTAGGAGAAGCAATATTGTGACAGGTCGCCATTTCAGAACATGTAAGCATGTCAAGTAAAACAATAAATTCAGAAAGAAATTCTCAAATGGTCACAATTCAATATGATGAAACGCAAGACAAATTCAGAAAGGTCCAAGACTGTTCCATATCAATTACCAACTACAGGGCAAAAAGGTCCAGATAGCTCTAGTACCTGACAACTGACTTTTGGACGAGTATAAAATGCTGAAAGCAGTTTACCAACAAAATGTAGTATATGCATCAGAATTTAAAGCAAATGGGTACTGAATATGCTCTCTTGGGGAAAACTCGAAGGAAGCCAACACAAATGTTCAATCCATTTCAAAGTTGTGGAAAAAACGGAAAGGAACAAACTTTACACAAAGAAGGTAACAACAAAAGGACCAAGCTTCAACTGTCTAAGCAAGATCCAGCCGTAACCTGTAAAGGGTTTGTAGTGAAGATTTTAGAATAGGATCCATTTCAAAGAACCATGATCCTGAATATAGTTTGTGATGAATCAACTCTAAGGTACCTTAATTCTGAACCCAAAGGAAGCGTATTAATAGATAAACAAGACAACAACTAACAAAATTGTTTAAGAAAATGTTAATTATTTACACTAGACCTCCATCAAAGGCATCTCATCAACACAGCATCATATGAACTAGAAAACAACCTCATAGGGCACTATTATGTCTCTTGCCTGTTTAAATGCAGCAAATAACAAAGATACATTATATGCCAAACATGACAGTTCTAGACACTTATTGAACATCTTACACTTAAATGGACTCGACAATATTTCCACATATATTTAAGTAGGACATCTTTTCACACCATCAAGAATGCTTCTTTGGCATCTTTTTGGACAATTCTCCGACTTTGAGAAACAAAATTAACACACAAGAAACAAAAATCAACAACACATGATCCAGTGGTCAAGAAATCATTATCTTAGTGCTATCTTTGTAAGAGAGAGACATGAGCAGCAATTTTATGTGAGTGAAAGAAGTTTTTGGAAGAGGGAAAACTTATATATGTTGACATCCACTTGACCTATCTAAGTTCATTAGACTTCCTACAACATCATGTAGTTCCAGTTGCACTGTCAAGGGCGTGCTAGTATGTCCCATGCATGGGTACAAGCATCATTTTGACAAAATTTCTTCTAAATCAACTTTCTCGACACCATGGGCATAGTTAAGTGACCATGTAACATAGTTTATCAATTAAATGCCTTCATATGCTCACAGAGATACACCCTACAGGCACGTATAGTTCACTGTCAAGATTCAATATATAAGCACGTAATGTCCTATGTCCACATCTCTCTTTTTGAAGATTTGTATTTTGACATCTTGAATTGTGCCCATGTTCATCCCCTAACCAATTATCATAAAGATTCTGAACAAAGCATAATGAAATAACAGAAATATGCATTTTGCCGTTGAATACTGATTTTAGAAGTACCAGAACCCTGTACATGAAATCATACTTCTTCGGTCAGAATTTGAACTTTTTTCATAATATAAATACAGGATGCTGTAAGTACATGTATCAAAATGTGGAGACCTCCTAATCCACCAATTGATTTGTTTGTTTGTCATCTATTCTCCTACATCATGACATGGCATTTTCAAACTAAATTGCATCTGAAAATAATTATAAAAAGTGAAATAATGCAGTTGTTTGTTAGTAACACAGAAGATGAATATGTTGATGGAAAAGGAAGAAACCTATTTCCAAGAACATTATGAGAAAACAAATGCAAGCATGCATACCCAACACACAACAATAGAAGACTTGTTCTCATGGAATCAGCAATACCCAACATGCAACTCTTTAAGTTAATTTCTATAGCACACCACAAGGCTAAGAGTACCAAAATGGTAACTAACTTTCAGAATCAACTAAGGCATAGAATGAGGAGTAAAATTCACCTACATTATCCACTGAGATTTTCGGCAGAAACGTCTGTGTCATCATCATCTCCTTGCCGTATTTTTGCAATTTCTGCCTGAGCCCTTTCGAGTATCTGCTTCTTTTGCATTTCTAAATCTCTTTGGAAGTCCATCCTCATCTTCTCTAGCTCCATCATCTGCTGCCTCTTACTGTTCTCAATCTTCTCATAAATCTCTCCAAACTTCTGAATCGAATCAGCCAGTACCTTGAACGACCCATCATCCACCACTCCTGTGGACCTCTTCTTTTTCAGCAAAAGCTCATCAGAGTCATCATCATCATCGCCCTCTGACTCCTCCGACTCGCCTGGACTATCCTTCATCTCATCCAATCCATTCGACCGGCTCAAATAAACTGTTGGGTTCATAAACACAAACTCCCCAGAATCAACTCCACATGGCAATCCATACTGCTGCCTGGGAGACGGCGTCATCAGTATATCCATCTTCTTAAAAAACAGCCATTTACTCACGTTTCCTCCCATTTCCTCCATTTTCTCCTTCTCCTTCTTATACTTCTTCTTCAACGTATCCAACCTACTTCGACACTGAATATCCGTCCTCTCGTTCTTCGACAATTGAGATACTTTTTCCGCAACCTCGTTCCAATCCTCGGACCTCAAACTCTTCCTGCCTAGTTGAAGATACCTATCCCCCCAAGCATCCAACAACACAAATGTCTCATGCTCACTCCAATCAGCAATCGAGTTCCTAGTATTCCCAGTTGTGTTCATTTTAGGTACTCGCGGCACGAATTCATAACTAGAAACTAAATTCTTCAACTTCCTCTTCTTACCAGACCTATTCCTACCCTCATCACCATCATAGTCATCATCGTAATCCTCATCGTCATCGTCATCGTCGTCGTCGTCATCGTCGTCGTCAAAGTCATTGTACCCTAATCCATTTTGTTCTAATTCATCGACTTCATCATCGTCATCATCTTCGTCCTCGTAATCCTCGCCGTAATCGGGACCAATTGGACGAGGATAAGACGAGGATACGTTTCGAGCAGGAAGCTTAGGACGATGTGAAGCAGAAGAAGAAGACCCATAATTTGATTTGTGATGATTCACTGATGAATAATTTTTCATTGGGTACCTAGCATCGTCCTCTGTATCATCCATCTTTATTTTACAGAGGTTCGAACAAACCCTTGGGTTTTGAGGACCACGAGTGAAGAGTTTTCGATAAAGTCGACCACAAAGAATTCAATGGACGAAGAGGATAGAAAAATTTTACCTGGGAAAATTTGATTTCAGCGATGTAGCTCCTGCTCTTCTGAGTGTCTTGATGAAAAATGCCTTTTTGTCTCTAGGGTTTTCTGAAGAGGATTGATTAAGGAATCTAATCTGCCTTGTTGGGGGTTCAATGTAGTTTGAGGTTGGAGACAGGTTGGCTCTAGTAAACCGCGCATGTCTTCTCTTAACCATGGGCTCGGGCTGGGCTATCCCACTTGGCCCGTTTTCCTTAACAGACTTGGTAGTCTTTATAGACCCACGGGCCGAAATTTTTAGGATGGATTTGAGATTACTGGCATAACTTTACTCCAAACATGAACGTCTCCGATGCTAATTAGCTTCAACTCAAATAATATCAATCTCCCTCTCCCTTATAATAAACTCAAATTTGATTTTCACTATGAATCAAAAAAAAAATAAACGTCTCCGATCTGGCTTAAATAGAACAGCTTTCATTTCAAGTCCTCAAGAGATAACATAGTGATACAATCTCCCTCCTCTAATCCCGTAATCAGAAGGTTCAAATTTTGTATAATAAAAAAATAGAATAGCTTTTATTTCGGTGAGTGTTGTAAGCACTCACATGATATCTCACTTAATCACCATATCAATAACTTGACTAATCAAAATAAGAGGTAATTAGATCAAAGTTACTCCCATAAATATTTTTTTTCCAAAAAATTTATAATTTATGCATTAAATCTTTGTGTAACTAACCCAAGGCCCAATCTTGGAGCTCATCTAGGCTTACGGTCAAGATGTATTTGTTTTGCAACATGTCTAGGCTTGAAGTCGATGGAGTGTGCTTTGCTAATACAATGGTTTGGTTTCATTAATGTTCAAATACTTAAGTTGGCATCCCCGAGATGATACCCCAGTGGTTATAATTTTGTTCTCATAATTCTGAGATTCAGGTTTGTAACTAAATAAAAAAAAAAGATATCAACGTGGGTTAACTCAACTGGATGTGGGGTTGAGAACCTTTAATTATGACCGAGATTCGACTTCCGTCGGGGGTATCGGACCCTCATGTATATGAAGCGTTCCCCGTTGGGAGATCCGCCCTCCGAAAGGAGTCACTGTAGCTGTCGATCTGGATTAGTTGGAACAAAACTCCGGATACCGAGTGGTGTTTGAGACATAGTACAAAAGAAAAAAAAAAGGCCCAAGTTGGCCTAACGCTGATCAAGGTGGGCTCAGCATGAGAAGATATTGAACGGCCATTTCTTAACAATCAGGCCCAATTATGTCGTGCTTGATTAACGCCCGTGATCCAAAATAGCCACGAATAGTGGATCAAGATGATTGAGTAGAAGGGAAGCCCACCCAGATGTTAGAGTTTAGGTGTTTTTTTTTTTAATAACCAATCAATATCCGGAGTTATATTCTACTAATTCGATCCAAATATTATCAAACTCAAATTAGGAAAAAGTTTTCCGAACGTAGTCTTTTTTGTTTTCAAATTTCAAATCTAAAATTTAATGATTTAATATCATTTTTTTTGTTACATAAAAATTCGAACCTTAAATTTTAGGATTAGAGGAGGGGGATTGTGATCACCAGATTATCCCTCAGAGACATGACTTAATATCCTTATCCATCCATTAGACTAAATGTTCATTGGTCTAGAGTTAAGAATTATACAAAACATATATTCTCTCATCTATAATTACTAAATAAATTAAAATTACTTTTAAAATTCAAATATATTCCAATAAAAAACTATAAATTGAGTGATCATTATACTAACGTATCTGACAAATTTTTCCTTTCTTATTTTGGTTCGATAGAAGGCTTGTGTAGAGAGAACTACACAATAAACCCGAGTTACTATGGGTATTCAAGTATTCTCCCTTAAGAAAAAACCTGTCGGATGTACCAATCACTAACCAATGCCTATTTGTGCGGAAAAAAAATTATATTTAATTGTATAAATTTCATATTTAAGGATGTGATAATCTACAAACTAATATTATAATTAATAATTTCAGAGTGCGCGGTGTTTTCTTTGTCACTTTTTTCTTTTTCTGGGAAAATCTGACCAATGAGAACTGCCAGTAGCCTAGAACAGTATGAGGAGTATCATTTTCTGCCCCCAGAGGACAAGAAGGTGGAAAGGGATTCTCATGCATTCACACAAGAGGAAGCATCGTGAAACAATGAATGCTTCTCGTGTCTCAACTGTACCTAGGAGAGAACTAACAGTCATACTCTCGACATTCTTGCAATCTTATTCATTGTTCCTCCAACTTCTGCCCTGCTTTAAATTTTCTCCTCTTCCCCATCTAGCTTACCTCCATTTTTGTATATACCACAAGTTGCTGCAAGTTGGCATTTTAGTTCAATCCACTCCGCATCTCAAAAAGAATTACTTTCGAAACATAGCTCATGAAAGGGACACCCATTCATTTGCCTAACGAATTGGTTTTGTTGGGGATAAGTTCGAAAGTAGCAATAAATTGGAACCTTCGCGCACTGTCCTTAAGGATTATTTTATGTCCCCAAGATTTAACAGGGTTTATAAACTAAATATATAACAGGAGTAGTAAAGAGAATTTTTTAGATCATGTCCGAATGTAAAACCCAACTTTTCTTTATAAGAAAGATATTTACTTACATTTCCTGAAAGTGATTTAATATTTAATAAAATCCCAAAAAAGTAGGAAAAACTAACGTATAGTGAACAGATATTATGAAAAATATCATGGAACAGTAACAAAATACGGAGTAAAAGTGGGGGAAAATGAAACAAATTTGGATAAATGTAGTTGAATTTGAGTAAAACACTATTTACCAAGTAAACCTTACTATTTACAAAAGTAAAACAATATATAAAAGAATGTAAAATTCTCACATATATTTTTCGATCCCAATAATGAAAAATAATTTTTTCGCATGCAATCTGAAACCCATTTAGAAATACTACCATAATTCCAACAATCTCCCACATATTTCTAAAGGGTTTAAAAAAAATATTTTTGAAATTTTTTGCTGGATTTAATTTTAAGTATAATGAATTATATTTTGTGTCTTTTGGACTATGAACCAAACCTAAAAATAAAAAATATAAAAATAAAAATCACTGAGTTATTGGTGAAATTTAAAACTTTAATACTTTTATGAACCAATAACTCATTTTGTAAAATTGTGGTTTTATCAATCACATTATACCCCACAATCTTTGTTGTTCAACACGGTTTTAAACTAATAGGCCATGTACGTGCCTGGTATTTCATGAGTGCTTTAGAAATTGTGCCAACATTTGATGGAAGCGACCCCACTTCACACTCATACAGGTGATTCCATTAAATGTATATTTGCAATTATATACACCACCCCATGAGGGATATGAAAATTATTAAGAGTATTAACTCAATTTCTCCGATAATGAAATCTAGCACCCACACCATAGGAAGGGACAATTATTTTTGGTGCTAGCATGAACAATAATGACTTGTTATTATCTATACGAAGCTTATTTATGGGATCTCCGATCACAAAGATTGAGTTACCATTATTATGTTCTTGAATTGGCTTAAGTCTGATTCCCCTTGCTTCATATTTTAATTTTCTTCCCAATAATGGTTATCACCCATTATTCAGAGTTTTTTTCCGATTAATTTGGATCGACTACTGCGGGACTCACTTTGTGGGGGCGGATTTCTCAGCATTGTTTTTTCTGTATCTAAGGAGAGTCGAATTCCCGACCTGATTAAAGAACGAAAGTGTTCATTCCACCTACGCCAATAAGTGTTGGTCCAATGCTTATTATTTGGATTGTATGTATATCTACTAAACCTACACACAGTATAAGCTATGTCAATGTCAGGAAAAAAGAAATTTATTAGGTGCATTAGATTTCCAATGATTTGTGCATACTCTGATTGAATCATAGGATCTTCATCATTTTCTTTAATTAAGTGTTAGAATCATAAGAGGTGTTCATAGGTTTGTCATCAAAATGTTCAAATTTTCTTAAAAGTTTTTCCACATAATATTTTTAAGATAATATTATGTCATCTACCTAAAATAATATTTGTTTCACCCATATCTTTCGTATCAAAATTTAAAATAAGAGAAGTACAAAAAATAAGCATATCATCTATATATAAACAAATAATCACATATTCACTATTAATAACTTTTGTGTAAATACATGTATCCACCTCAATAATAGAAAAATCTTCTCATAATAATATTTGATCAAATTTTTCATACCATTGTTTATGTGCTTGTTTAGACCATATAAAGATTTTGCTAATTTACAAACCGTATTTTCTCGTCTAGAAACTACACACCCTTCAGGTTGTATCATATAAATTTCTACTTTTAAGTCACTATTTAAAAATACAATTTTAACTTCCATTTGATTTGATGAGTAAAAAGTTTATATATTGTTGCCAAAACAGTCAAAACATGAATAGATGAAATTTTAGTCACAAGAACAAAGGTGTCAAAATAATCAATATTTTGTTTTTGAGTAAAACCTTTTAACGACCGATCTAATTTTATATTTTTTAATTGATCCATCAAAATTATATTTTTCTTGAAAATCCATTTGCAACCAAATGGTTTAGTTCCAGAAGTTAAATCAATTAAAATCCAAGTATTATTTTGTTTAATTGAACTAAGTTCATTTTTAATAGTTTCTTTCCAAAAGGAGGCATAAGGAGAAGAAATAGTATCAGAAAAGGAAATAGGATCATTTTCATAAAAATCATTTCCAAATAATTTTTCTTTTCTTTGCCTTTTATTTCTCCTTAAATCATCAATATTATTTTCATGTTCATTTTGAATCTCAAGAGTATGAGATGCATTTTTATATTTTAATAGAAAAATATGTTCAAAAAATTTAGCATTTTTAGTTTCAATAATAGTATTATGATCAATTATATCACTTTTTAATACAAGAAATTTAATATGATGCACTATGTACAACATAACCAATAACATACAATTAGATGTTTTTGTTCCTATTTTTCTTTTCTTAGGATCACTTTAGCAAGACACCCACATACTTATAAATATTTAAGATTAGGTGGATAGCCTTTCCATAGCTCATAAGATGTCTTACCAGTTTTTTTGTGTGGAAATGACATGCAGATAAAATTGTTTCACCCAAAAGATTATCAAGTGCATTACTATTAGCCACTAAAGTATTCGTCATTTTTTTTTTAAGTTCTACTTTTTCTGTCAACTACTTCATTAGATTTAGGTGAATAAGGTGGGGTTATTTTATTAATAATCGCTTCTTTTTTACAAATTCATTAAATAAAGTATATCCACCACCTCTATCTGATCTAACTCTTTTAATCCTTTTAATCAATTGATTTTCCACTTCAACTAATTTGTATAATAAAAACATGTCAGGGGCTTCATCTTTATGTTTAATTAAATAAACTTTAGTAAATCTAGAAAAATCATCGATAAAGTTCACATAATATTTTTTTATCACATTTAGTCATGATTTGTTTTAAATCTCCTAAATAATATGAGTTAGGTTAACTAATTCAGTTTCTCTATTAATTGAAAAACATATTTTTTTTGTTAATTTAGATTTAACACATACTTCACATTTATTTAATTTTTTATTATTTATATCAGAAATTAAATCAACAGATCGCATCTTATTAATGTAACTAAAATTAATATGTTCTAGTCTTGCATGTCATAAATTAATTGAATCAATCAAGTAAGCAAAAGAAGAAACATTTTTATTAATAATTTAGAAGCATTGAGTACAAAAAGACCCTGAATACAATAGTATTTCCTCACAAACACATTTTTTCTCGTTATTATAATCTTATCGGATTCAAATGACCCTTTTACTCTAGTTTTGCCCTACAAGACTATAGAAATTAAATTGGCCCTAATATTAGGCATATGCAGTACATCATTTAAAGCCAAAGTCTTGCAAGATGTGAGTTTGTGAAGAACTTTCCTTTTCTAAGAACGTTAGCAGTCCTGGAATCACCAAGACAAACATATTCTCTTTCTCCCACAAGAGTATAGGAAAAAAATGCATCTTTGTTAGCACAAATATACCTGGTAGCACCACACCACCCATTCTTTCCCCTTGGCCACAAAAGGTGTGAGAAATGATCGCAGCTATAATTTTATCTCTTTCAACCAAATTGCTTTTGGCTCCAAAGTATTATCATTTCTCACTCTATTGTCATTTTTGAATCTTTTCTTGCACCGAGGAGCATGATGCTCTGGCTTTCCAGATACAAAACAGAAGCCTTTTATCTTAAAAGTGGGGTTATAATTTGGCTTAGATTTGTAATCAAACCTTTTATTGTCATACCTCGACTTTCCTTGCATAGGATTTGAAGTAGAGGCCATCTTCTTTGCTTTGGCATCCTTGATTACATCGGCATTCAGGTCCGGCTTTGGGTCAGTTAATGCAATAGCAACGTTATGCATGTCTAACATAGAAAAAATTCGTTCTTGCCATCTTTATAGTTTTCACCCCCACAGACCTCAACCTTGTAGATATTTGGAAAAGGCTTGGCATACGTAAGAGGGACAGCAGTAGAGAGTTTGGACATGGAAGAAAGTTCAAGAGGAGGCACCGAAATGGACTCGGTCAAAGAAGCAACATGAGCGGTAGGCATACCAACCAGATTCCATATGTATGAATTTTTTGGAAATAATTCTTAAAATTATTGGGGATAAGTTTGAAAGTAGCAATAAATTGGAACCTGAAAGGCGTGCAAATGTTGTATTATCCTTAGAGATTATTTCACCATATAAGTGTAATCCCTCATAAATCAATTGGGTTTATATAGCAAGTATATAACAGGAGCACCAAAGAGAATTTTTTATATCAGTCTTTGAATATAAAACCCAATATTTATTTATAAGGAAAATAATTGCATTTACATTTCTAAAAGTGATTTAACATTTAATAAAATTCTAAAAGAGTAGGAGGCACTGACGTATGGTGAACAGATATTGTGGAGAATATCACGAAACAGTTACAAAACATGGAGTAAAAGTGGGGAAAGTGAAACTAAGTTGGGTAAATGTAATTGAATTTGAGTAAAAAACTATTTATCAAGTAAACCTTATTATTTACAAATATAAAATAATGTAAAATACTCACAAATATTTTTCAATCCCAATAATAATCAAAAATAATTTTTTTCTCGGACAATCTAAAATCGCTTTAAAAATACTACCATAACTCCAACGGGTTTACATGTCCAGCAGAACTAAATACTAAGTTATAAAAGTATTTTGAAATTTTTTGATAATTTGTTTTTATTTCTTTTCTTGGGAAAGGGATGGGACAAAACTCAAATACATGACATTTTTAATATTAGATAATAGTTCGAGTCATTTGAGTTACTGTTTAAGTCAAATCTCTTGCTTTCAAACTATATGTTAAAAATTAGAATATGTTAAATTCACATAATTATTTCCAATGCTAATCTGCAGTGTAAAGACGTTCAAATTAAAATTTTAAACTCTGCGCTATTCAACAAGTCAAAAAGCGTTTTCTTGCTGCTAAAGCTGAGCTTAAGTTTCGTGGGTTTTGCTTCAATCGGCACAACATGCTCTGCCAACCGCTAATAACTTGTGAACTCAGAGAGAGAGAGAGAGAGAGTAGTTCACCGTGACCATGAATGCAAAAACAGAAGTGGAGTCACGTAGATGTGTGGGCAACTGAGCTGTATGAGACTGTTGTAAAGCTTATAGTCTACTTCTTCCGTAGCGGCAAAGCAATAAATTATAACAACAAATCAACCCAACCAATCACTTCTCTTTAATGAGAATGAAATAATTGTTTTAAGAATCAACTTGTTAACTCCTCTCAATATAAAGCCAGTTAGTATCTTCATTGCAAGAACACAAGGTCTTTTGAGTTGAGTAATGAGAGTCACTTGTATCAATATGAGAAAGCTTGTTTGTTTTGCCTTCTGGGTATCTCTAGTGGCGGGTTGTGCTAGTGAAGGAAGAAAACTAGATGAGAAGAAAAGGGATTATGCTGAGAATGTGAAGAAGAACCCGGAGTGGTTGTTCGATGGTTGGAAAGGGTTGAGCTTTGGACATTCTTTTAGTTTTGGGAAAGGAGTAGGGTTTAGTTATGGGTATGAAAAACCCGGCGTTGGTCTTGGGAAGCCTGATTGTGTTGGAAAAGGTGATGGTGGTGGTGGTGTTGGTGGTGGTATTGTGAAGCATCATAAGAAGAAAGAGAAAAAGCACCATCATGTTGGGGGTGGCATTGGTGCAGGTGGAGGAATTGGTGGTGGTGGAGGCATCGGAGGTGGGGGTGGTATCGGTGGTGGTGGTGGAGGTATAGGGAAAGGCATTGGAGGAGGAGTAGGTGCTGGCAGTGGTGGTGGTGTTGGAGGAATAGGAGGCGGTGGTGCCGGAGGTGGTGTCAGAGGAGGAATAGGTGGTGGTGGTGGTGGTGCAGGAGGCGGTATTGGAGGAGGAATAGGTGGAGGTGGTGGTGCAGGAGGCGGTATTGGAGGAGGAATAGGTGGAGGTGGTGGTGCAGGAGGTGGTGTTGGAGGTGGAATAGGTGGCGGTGGTGGTGCAGGAGGCGGCATTGGAGGAGGAATTGGAGGCGGTGGTGGTGCAGGAGGTGGTGTAGGAGGAGGAATAGGTGGGGGTGGTGGTGCAGGAGGCGGCATTGGAGGAATTGGAGGCGGTGGTGGTGCAGGAGGTGGTGTCGGGGGAGGAATAGGTGGGGGTGGCAGTGCAGGAGGCGGCGTTGGAGGAGGAATTGGAGGTGGTGTAGGAGGAGGCGTAGGAGGAGGAATAGGTGGGGGTGGTGGTGCAGGAGGCGGCATTGGAGGAATTGGAGGCGGTGGTGGTGTCGGAGGAGGAATAGGTGGGGGTGGTGGTGCAGGTGGAGGCATTGGTGGAGGAGTGGGAGGCAGTGCTGGAGGAGGAGTTGGTGGTGGTGCAGGTGCTGGAATAGGCATTGGAGTTGGAGGAGTTGGAGGTGGTATTGGTGGAGGCGCAGGAGGAGGAATAGGAGGAGGAGGCGGTGGTGGTGCAGGAGGAGGAATTGGAGGAGGTGTAGGAGGTGGTGTAGGAGAGGCAATAGGTGGAGGTATAGGGAGAGGCATTGGAGTGGGAATAGGCGGTGGAGGTGGTGGTGGAATTGGGGGAGGTATTGGCGGAGGAGCCGGTGGTGGATTTGGAGGAGGTGCAGGAAAGGGCATTGGTGGAGGAATAGGAGGAGGAGGAGGAGGAGGAGGAGGTGGTGGTGGTGGTGGTGGTGGAGGAGGAGTTGGCGCTGGTGCTGGTGCTGGAGTTGGCATAGGTATCGGTGGCGGTGGCGGTGGCGGTGCTGGTGGAGGAGGAGGAGTTGGCGCTGGTGCTGCAAATCATGGTTTGCACCAAATGTCTCATGCTAAGGTGGTTGAAACAAACAAACCATGATTTGCAGATAAAATCAATCTTTGTTGCAGGTCTATGTTTCTACATTGTTCTTAGTACTATATGTTGTTTAACTTATTATCAGTTGTATGTCTGTTTCCCTGCATCATTAGTATTTGAAAACTTAACCATTTCATTACTACTGGTGCTTATGTAAGGTGAATTGTTTCATCTTTGTATTTCATTTCCCGTTCTTCATTTTCTAACTCAGAATAAAAAAAAAAATGCGGAACGATGCAATCATGGATTTGAATACAAAGCTTCAATAATTTACACTACCAATATATTATCCCCTTCACTCGGGGAATACTAAGACTTCTATATTTGGGGTTAATATAGGAAGGTCTTACTCTACATACAAAATAAGGTTGTTTTAGGATTTTGAGGGAACTAGGTTAATGTTAGCCCTACGTTACAGGTACAGATCTAGTTCATATACTCACGTTTCTTCCTTCCTCGTCAATGATTTGTCTGCAACTGTCAAATACAGTCCATCGGTTTTGAACAGATCAAGTGCTTTGGAAAGTTGCAGTTTCTCCGTAACATGATCAACGAGATTTACCAGAACAAGCTAAACAATTTCGCCACCAAAATATTAGTCTTTTGCCTTATGAGGAAAAAAAAAACACACACACACACACACACACATTTGAGAGTGACATGGTTAATTGTGAGAGTTTTTTA
Source organism: Dillenia suffruticosa (assembly GCA_033439265.1). Lineage (NCBI taxonomy): Eukaryota > Viridiplantae > Streptophyta > Magnoliopsida > Dilleniales > Dilleniaceae > Dillenia > Dillenia suffruticosa. The sequence continues at coordinate 22,084,696 of JAVTVX010000035.1, forward strand.
GGTGACCAAATAGAGTCTGATATTGAAATTGGAGTTGTGTTTGTGTCATGGTCTGTATCCCTTTTAAATATTCAGATTCTAATTTTAAATTTCCCCTTTTTCTTTTCCGAAAAGTCAAGAAAAATAATTTTACGAAAATTATTGAAAACATTTTTCATAAATTTCCTTGTCATTGTTTAGATGAAAAACCTCATATTCAATTTAAGGTATGACATATAAATTCAAATTCTACACATTAATTGTTTATTAAGATTGTTTAAGATTTCCTAATTGACAGTTTTGTGAACCTACACAAATTATAATAGGTGTCTTAAATTAGCAAAAGCTATTTTAATCTATTAGAATACAATTAAGAATTAGAAATTTCAAAAACTTATAAACACTAAATCTAGACTTAACTAATTAACAAGAACCATATAGTAGTAATACACTCAAATTGCAATGGTGCAAGCTAATGCTTGCTCTTGACGCCATATGGAACTAAAATTGAGCCCGTATGAATTTGAACTAAAAGAATATATAGATCAAACAAACCTAAAACAAAAAGGAAAAGAAGAGAAACATAAATTTGACTACTCCAATTTCCCCGACAATTACCATTATTATAATATAATATATCAAAAATTCCTTAACCCATCAGAAAATAGAAAAAATTTAGAACCAAAAAAATTGAATTTTGTTAATTGAATTCGTTCATACATATTAATTCAATATACAATCTATTGGAAAAATAAGGCAAAAACTAAAAAGCACGAGAGACAATGTATTAAAAGCAACAAAACTGGTGATTGAAACTAGAAGCGGTGCCAAGGACAACAAAAAGAGACTTAGTTATGAGACCCACCAGCACCACGTATGCTCTAACCCATTGGAGGAAGACCAATCAAAGAAGCAACTTTGAGAGGCTTGTGGCCATCCTTTTCGTGATGATGAACCAAAGCCAACTTCTTGGCGAGATCACGTGCAACGTGTTCCTCTTGGTGTTTCGTCGGTGTTTCGTCTGTGTTTCTGTGTTGGTCATGCTTTGTTGTTGGGCAGCATTGTCTCCTTCCACAGCAGATTTTTTAGGCCTGGGATAGAAGAATCTGTTGGGAAAAAGTAATATTGAGTACCAGCCATGAGAACTCTCTCTCTCTCTCTCTCTCTCTCTCGTAATTACGTCTAATTGAATTGGATTGTATGCTCTGTTTGTAAGATGAAAAAAAGGGGCATCTGTTTTTGTAGGTTGAGTATGGTAAAGTCGGTGACTTGGGCGCCAAGGGGAAGACGAGAACAATAGACTCGAATTGGGAAACTTCGGCTTCTAGAAAGTTTTTCTATTCCTCGGTGTTTGAGATGAAGTAGGAATGCAAAGTACAAAATTTAAACAGAGTAATACTAAACACATTTGTTTCCATAAATTAGAAGTTTAATATTGAACAATGAAAGGAAATTTATAGTTTACACTTAATCGTCGCTTTGGCTAGTGAGTATGATCTTGTGTCGGATTTTTCTGAAGGCATGCATAAGGAGTTGCTTGTTGCTTGGACGCCTCCTCTTGAGAGTTGGTTTAAACTAAATGTGGATGGGAAATCAAAGGCACAGTGACCACCACAGGCAATTGAATCAGAATTTATAGAGGGGATTGGATATCAGTTTGTGGCGAATCTGGGTTGTTGTGGTGCTAGGAAGGATGAATTGTGGGGTTCATTTCATGATCTTTACTTGGGTCGTCCACTGGGTTTTGGCAAGCTCCTCATTGAAAATTTTAATTTTTGGATTGACCCCCCCCCAAAAAAAACAAAAAAACTAAACTAAACAAAACAAAAGCTTCGACACCCTTAAAGTCCAAAATAATAAAGTTTAGACCCTCTTTTACGTTCGAGCTTTTGACCCTCTTTCAAGTAAAAATTTAGGTCCTTAGCATTGTGGCTGGTTTTCAAATAGAAATTTAGGCCCTTATAAAATTAATAACAATATATGCCCTTAAATTAATAAAAGCTTAGACCCCTCACAAATATACACAAGCTCATTCACCAGTGACATCACAATCTTATCCAAGCTTAATGTCTGAATTACATATCATTGCCCCTATTGACCTCACAATTTTACCATCATTTTCTAAATATTAAGAGTTCAGTTGGCTTTCTTGTTTGGTTGTGTTGAAATTGTGATCCCAAATTCATGGGATTTCATTGTACCGAAAGCCCTCAAGATGTTTGAAGATGTTTGAAGATGAGATCAGGAGAAGAAATGATGTTGCCTCTGCATCCTGGTGCTGCAGTGCTCGAACGAAGGCTGAGAAGATATGGTTTCCCAGCGCTGCAGCGCTAATTCCCTGGTTATGTAGCGCCAGCTCGTTCTCTGCTCTTTCGTTCAATAGGGAAGAGCGAGCACGTATGGTGCTCTTGTAATCCCCTTGTCCTTCCATCACCTTCATTGTCTCCATTGTGTGTTTGTTGTTTGTTTCTATGATTGCTCATTACCTTGCTCCAGTTTCTTGTTTCTTGCTCTTCGATCAACAGGCTGAGGTTTTTATTTTTGATTTCTAGTTGCTACTCTGTTGATTGGCTTTTTCGTTTGCTGTACCTTGTTTGCAGCATTTTGCTCTATACCTGGCATTGAGGTCTAGCCCTTTGTGTGCGTGTGCGTGTGCGCGTGCTGGGCTTAGGCTCCCTCCGGTTCAAAAAATAAATAAATAAATGTTGTGTAAGTTAATATTTTGACCACATTTTGCTGGCTTTAGCAATATCTTGTTCTTATTTTTTTTTCTTTTTATTATCATTATTTCTTTTGTGCACTTCCCAAGGGGGTTGAAAGAAATTCTGAAAAGCAAGATCAAGATTTAGATTTTATGTCCTAAGGTTTTGTCAACATTTCAAATTTTAATTTACATCAAATTGATTTCACTAACACTTAGGAAATCCATGAGAGCCCTTGAAAAAGTTGTGATCAGATTTAAGTAAGATTTTGTGGATACAATAAGTTTTGTTTCTTTAATAAAAAAATTTAACTTCTATTTTCAGATAAAATAGTGATAAATTAACCTAAATAGAAACAACCTTACCTTTCCCAAAGACACCCCAATTCTCTCAATTATCTTGGTTTTGCTAATTTTATCTTCAAAACTTATCAATTAATTGTCTATATTGACAAAAAATGATATTGAAAATTGAAGTCATGTAGCACACGGGGAAAAAATAGTTCAGCAGCTTGAAGGTGCCAATGTTACTTGTATTAAATAAATTAAAATCTAACTCGCAATACACATTTCATATGTAAAGTAAGTATGAACTATAAATTTGAGCTCTCCATGTTTGTTCTTTATCTAGACTGATTATAAAATATTACATTAGCACGAAGTTAAGGTGCACAAAATTTTTTTTATGTGACCCATCTCAGCTTTAAATTTTAATTTATTTTGTCTGCCATGGTATTTAGTTAAATTTTAATTAAATTTTAATTTTAATTTAGTTAATTCAAATTTAAATTTAGAGATTATATAAAATTGTCCAAAATTTAAATTTTGTCCAAAATTATTCCTATGATTAACGACCAATGAACAAACCATAGTCGATATAATAAAATTTTATAATTATGTAGGTAGTAAATTCTTGGGTTGTCTCCAATTGAATGGGTTTAGACAAATCAGAGTAGAAGATGAAAGATTTCTAAGAAAATGTTTATTGAATTAGATTTACAAATTAATATGCTATTAATAGACATTTAGTTTAATGACATAGTTCTCCCACGTAAAAAGTCTGACGCATTTCCTAAGGGGATAGCCTACTTGTAACAACCCCTCTCCCAACTTGAAAATCCCACGTTCAAATATTTGTATAACCAAGAAAAAGAAAATCTGCCACATTTTGTCGAATTTGATCTTGGTTTTGTCCCTTCTATGCTCAAAAGTTAGTAGTGAAAGAGAAAGATGCATGCAAAGAAAAAATAAATTAAATTAAATTAAATTAAATTAAAAATAATAATAATAAAAATAAAATAAATAAAATAAAAACAAAAAGAAAGAAGAAAAGAAAAGAAACACACACAAAGCAAAACAAATTATGGTCAAAGAAATTTTGGGAATAATGAATATTAGAAGGCCGACTTGAAGAATTAATGAATGATATTGTGGATATAGGTTAATAATTTGAACCCCCCCCCCACCCCAAAAAAAAAACCACTAAAGCTACTTCCTTGTAACGTAATTTTTTGTTCTTTGTTCTTTGTGGGGGTTGTCCCCGAAAGTTGTTATTAAGCTTTCTACAAAACAAAAAGGAAGGGTTAAAGCAAGCATAGAAAAAATCTAACATAGTAAATATGACTGGATTTAAATCAGCTTCATGGGTTGCCTCATATTTGAGTTATGAAACTTACAACAGCATTTGATTAGGCAGATTTCCCAGAAAATCTAGAATTTGACCATTCCAAGATCTCTGAAATAGGAAGGGAAAACAAAATTTGGTCAGAAGGCTGCAGAGAAAACCAGATAAGACAGTGATGGGAGATTAGCAATTAACATAGTTTCCGGCGCTTGCATTTGCTTAAAATCCGGCCGAGGACCATCCAGACCACATCTGAGAGTTTTCTGCATGAAAAAAGTGTATTTCTAACAAGGGCTTTGAAATAGGTCTCACATATAAGTTGAAAATACATACATTGCTGTTATTCTTGGAGGGTCAGCACCGCAGCAAGTCGGCCATTGCCAAACAGTAATACTTGGGGGACAAGGTTCTCCCCTCCATCCCTTAAGCTGCTCAAAGCTGCTTGTAAAGACTCATAATCCATCCACTGCCTAGCAAATTAATAGCTTTCATCACTATAGCATAAGGCATGTGATAGAGATTTTTTTTTTGGGGGGGGGGGGTTGGGCTCAAAATCATCCTGTGATGTTCCTGTTGCAACAAGTGAATTAGTAGCCGTATACACTTCAATAGCACTGATAATCAGAGGCAATGTCAGTCTTCTGTTGGGCGTAGCACTAGAGTCAAGGTCCCTTCCGATTGTGAATTTGCCCAGGCCCCTGAGCATGCCCTATACTCTGGATTCAGGGTTAACACTATCTCACCATTCACATAGAATCAAACTGCCTAGTTTCATTAATCTCCAGATCGGCTACTTCTGTAAAGTCTACAATAACATGGTCTAGGCGATTGCCATTGCTCAATGGGAATGACAAAGTAATGACCTCTGCAGGAGTTGGTGCCACAACAGCTTTGATTTTAGCAACATCAGGAGGATCATTTATGGTCGTGGAGTAGAGACCGTCAAAACTGGCATTTACTACAACAGTGCCATTAGGTGTTTTTGGTTCCCATATTCTATTGTACTTGTCCGTAGGGTACCTATTTGACAACAAATATTGCATCAGTGATAGCATATAAACTGTAAGCATGATAAAACGACAAATTTTGAACTGTAACCAAGATCCTACCCACAAATAGGTTCTGTTGCTCCAAAATCATTTCGCCTCATGCTAAACCAAGCCAAGTCCATAATGACGCCAGCATACATTCCATCGGGCAATGGAAATGCTTCAAAGGAGGGTTTGAAGGGAAACTGATCATCCATAGTTCTAGCCATACATAAGCTAATGTTGTCTCCTTTGCTTGCATAAATCATCTCCGAATAAACAGGATCTATCAGTAAGTCACCACCGAAGTCCATATAGTCCCATCAAACTCAAGATCAATCTTTGGAGGCTTTGAGCACCCATCATTGTTTCTGTAATGAAATACCGCCCTTATGAAGTACCTCGCAGATAAAGGTGTAGGCAGAGAGTATTAGTTCCTGTTCTGCTCTGTGCACAATCACTTTGGGAAGCAGGTTCTTATGGGAACAAAGGCTGGCGCAGATTTTACTAATGGCTTTAAAGGACAACAGATTCAGACAATGACCCAGATTTGTATGTTTGGGGTCTGTGTGACTTCCCTTACATATAAACAAGGATCAGATATTGAAAGTGTACATTCTTTTCAACTGGCACTTGTGATTCTATTCTTTATGCTTCCCCAATCCACCAAGTCCTCCGAACCATTAATAGAGCCACCGAAAACATAACATGCACCAAACCGGACAAAGACTAGACGACCATGCAACCTCTTATAAACAATATCATAGCAATACAATACATGCAAAATTTTTCAGCAATATTATACAAAGAAAAGCTGATAACACAGGAACTAGACAATGGCACAAACAAAATTCTATGCAAGTTATGGAGAAAATTACAATATGCTAGACAAGCCATTTTTATCATATGCATAATTGTCGATGTTGGGCAACAAATAGAAAATGAGGTAAATTATAATTTCAAAATCCATTTCGAAGTAGTTAAGAAATCAAGGTTTGCCAGTTAATGTGAATCAAGTTTTAAGAAAATGAAAAAAAAAAAAAAAAAAAAAAAAAAAAAAAAAGAAGATGTATATCATATCTTAATATGCAAGAAAAATTTACACAAGGCATTGCTTGATGGATGACCCTCATGAAAGACATCAGTACCAACCCCCCAACCAAAAAAAAAAAAACAAACCCAAGGACCATTTACAACCATTTCTTTTTTATATTACCCTAAAATCTAATCTAAATAAAGTGAGACTCTCTCTCTCTCTCTCTTACTTATTATTGTGTATGGAATGAGGGGGAGGACGTGGTCATCATATAGCCCCCATGAGAGGCGCAAAGGACAAGTAGACTGCCCCATGCACAAGCACGATATGTGCCACACGCACACAACCTAGCCGGTCACGTGCGTGCACCACATATGCCATTGCCGCATGGGACCCACCAGTGGAACCCCAAATGCAATTTTTTTTCTTATCCTTTTGAAGACTTTATTTATTTCGGAAAATTTATTCTTTTTTTGGTAACATTTTCAAAAAAAATATATAATTTTTTCTACAATTAAAAACATAATTATCCTTTTGAAAACAATTTTTTTTTTAAATCAAATTAAATATTTCCCAACTCTTTAGAAGAAAGGAAAATTATTTTTCTTTTATTTCTTTTGGATGTTTTGTGAATATTTATTAAGGAAAAATTGAGAAAAGGAGAAAAATTTGAGAAAAAGCCCACAAAATTTTGTCGAGCCTAAGACCAAGTGAGTCCAACATGCAGAAGAAGAAAAAAGCAATGAGATGCTTTAAATGAGAGAGCAGAAATGCCAGCATTGGGAAAGAAAATGGAGTGCTAGAGTTATCTTGCAAAGGAGAAAGTCTTGTGCAGACATGAAGAACAAAAAACAGGGGAAGAGTTTCTTCCAACTGATTGAAGAGAATGGAAACAAAATTTGAAGAAGAAATGGAATCAAGAAGATTTAGCAATTAAATTGAAGAAGTAAAGTTTTGCGGACCAGGGAATGGAAATTCAATAAAAGAAGGAAGAGAGAGCATTCAAGAAAAAGGAAAGGACGGGAGTGGAGTTCTGGCCGGTGACAGCAGCCGGAGAAAACTTCCTTGTCGTCATTAATTTCTTCTCTCGCCATAATTTTGCAGTTGTTCTTCAATTCCTTTCGGTCTTCTTTCAAATTTCTAGCCACCTTCACTAGATTTCCTTGCCTGCAATACTGATCCCGCCATGTGTTTCAGGTTTCACTGCAGGAGATTCCAGCCATGTGTTTTATCTTTATTCTTTTAGTGACTATTTGGAGTTTAGAGCACCAAAATATTGCATAAACTAAATTATACTTTTAAATTTTTAATTTTAATTTTAAAGTATAATTTTAAAATATATTTAAAGTATAATTTAAAAATACATTTACATTTAAATTTTCGACTACAACATATATTTAAAGGTATAATTTTAAAGGTATGAAATATTTTTTTCTTAAAATTTGAATTTACCTTTTCCTTCTTCCCTGCCTCGCTTTGTAACCATAACCATGAGAAAATGTTTTTATAATTATCTTCAAAATAATGGATATGGTGCCGGCTGGTCTCTAGACACATAAGAAAATGTAAAAGATGCCTGAACCGTAAGATTTTGCAGCTTGAAGGCCTAGCATAGCTAGCAAGATATAATGAACAGGAAGCTAGCAGGCATAAATAAAAGACAAGGGTACAATGGGGAAAAAAATAAACTCATCTTCTATATTAGTTGTATGACTAGTGTGCTTGTTTTAGTCACATCATTAATTTAGGAAATGCACAACACAATGTTCAGGAAGAGGGGAATTTGGAAAAATAAAAGGAAAAAAAAATGAATGGAAACGTTAAAAATCAAAAGAATGAAAAGGCTCTTAAAAAGAAGAGAGGTTAAGCAAATAAGGAAAGGAAAAATAAATGACAGACAGTGATTTTACGAGAGGGTTTCATAATTAGACACTAAAGGCAATCGAGCATGGAGGATTACAAATAAGCCAGAAATCCTATGTAGATAACTAAACTCAGCTTGTTTTGCTAACTGACCCAAGCTGAACTCAAAACATGGTTACATACATATCAGGCCAAACTCAAACCGTACACTTTTTTAATGAATAACTCTCGAATAAACCCCTTGCAAGGAGTTCACATTGTTTGCAACTCTAAGGGAAGCTTCACATTTTGTTGTCAAAATACAAGTTATTCAAGCATTTACATCACAATAGTTGAAAAAGGCAAAAATATTTGAAAAATAAATAAAATAAAATAAAAAAAGAATGCAATAAAAAGAAAGTTGTAAAAGGGTTTAAAAGAGCAAAAGTGAAGATAGGATATTGAAAACTAAAGAAAAATCACATTGTCTCGTGATGGTTATATTTTTTAAATGCAATTAATTAAATTTAAGAGGTGGAGAGGAAGATATTAATTTAAAAATTGTACAAACATTTCATGATGATAAGAGGTAAGAAAAATATTTAATCTAATTTGCAACTATTAAACTCAAAAGGGCTGGAGAGGAAAGAAAAAGAAAGATAGGAAGGTAGAGAACAAAAAAATAAGGGAAGACGATGAAGACATTTAAGCAAGCTTGCATGCATGGTTTCATATTTCTCTAATATGTCCCTCATGTGAAAGAGATTATGATACAAGAATATTCAAGAATATGGAAAATTTCAAATTTTTACCTTTCCATTAGTTTTCCTTCTTTATCCGGTTCCAATTTCACTGTGTTTCAGAAAAACCAAGCCATTAGTGATCATCACCGGGATTCAATCTTTCCACTACCACTTCTTTCCATCACCTTCTGTTGTCATGTCGTTAGAATAATATAGACCATTTAACTTTTGAAAGTTTGCTTATTTACTTATTTCTTTATTTTCTTTAATTTTATTTTTTTAAGACTATGCATATTTCTAGGTTTTACTTAATTGTTTACTTTCCTGAACTTAGCAAGGCCTTTATATTTTGTTTGACTTGATTTTAATTTTTAGAATTTCACTAATTGGTATTCAATTTTTTATTATTTTATTTTGTTTACTCACCTAGCTCTCTATGCCGTATTTTCCCTATTTTCACTTTTTTATTCCTATACTTGAGTAGTCCATACTTTTATAGTTTATTGTATAATTTTCCTTAAAATAATATAGTCATGCAAATTTATTTTGCATATTTTTACATATATTTCTTATGTAAATTTTAGTTCTATAGTTTGAGATTTATTTTACTCCAAAACTTTCAATTTCTAAGTAAATTTAATTGGCACATTCATCCTTTCCTCGTGATATATTTGAACAAATAGAAATAAAACTTCCAAAATTGTTCGATAGCCACAAAGGCATGCTTGAGAAGAAAGGAAAGGAATGAATGATATAGTTGAAAATAGAAATCAAATTAAAATCATATATGTAATAAATTTAATGCTTACATAATTCATAGTTTTATGTCAAAAAGACAAAAATAGATGAGAAAATTAGAAATATAGAGAATAAAAATGCAAAGAAAAAAGAGTGTCACACAGGAACTAAACTCAAGAGAATGGTTGGTACAAAAGGAGTTAGGAAGAAGGAAGAAAAAAATAGTTACGTTTAGAGTGATTTTGCTAAAATGTCTTGTAATTAGAGACCAAGATGAGGAGAGCATGTAGAGTTGCAAACAAGCCATGAACGCATTAATTCATAAATGAGTATAAAATACATAGCCAAACTTGACCTATTTAGCAAATTGACCGGAGCCAAACCCGAAACCAGCCGAACTTGATCTAATTTACTACTATTTAAACTCAAAAGAGTCCGAAAGGAAAGAAAGAGAAGTGTAGAAAGGTGGTGAACAAAAAAAGAAGACATTTAAGACATTTAAGCATAAAGGCATGCATGCATGGTTTCATATTACTCTAACATACCCCTCTTGTGAAAGAGAGATTCTGATACAAAAACATTCAAGAAATTAAAAAGTTACAAAGGTTTAGTTTTCTATTAATTTTCCTTCTTTGTTTAGGTTTCTATTAAATTTCTCTTACTTTTTTCTATTTTATTTAACTATTTAGAAAATATTAGGTAATTAGAAAGTTTTTAGTCCATAATTAAAGTTTATCCCAACTAAAACAATAATAGTCATTTTTTTAATATTATTATTGAATTTCTCTCTCAATAAAGAATTTTATTTGATTTTCTTTACACCTACTCACCATTCCAACTACAATCACCTATTGTAACCATAATTGTTAGGTTCAAATTGCCCTAAATCATTCCCCAATGTCAAATTCATTATAGTTTTGAATGTTCAAAAAATCGATGTGGCATTAATAAAGCTAATTGCTGCATTGGTTTTCCACACTTTCCTCAATAATTTCCTAAAGCAAACCTAATATATCAAGAAGTCTGTACTAACATGTAAATAGGAGAAAGGTTAGGACTAAGATGGACAAGTCAGAAACTCTAAAGACTATAATTTAGGAAATACATGACAAACACAATGTATATTTTATATACAAGTTGAAATATAATTATCTTGCACTTGCAGGTCTATATTTTATGCTATTAGATAATAAAAAATTTAAAATTTGATAACAGGAAATCATCTACCTGAAATAATAAGAAAAAGGCAAACAGAAGACTTGCAAGGGTAGTACCATGCTTTATTTGCATGTTGTTCAAGCTTGATCAAAGACAGGACTTGTGTCCCTCTAATGCCTGCACGAGGCAACTTGTCTAGGACTGTTCACTGCAAGCACATAGTATAGTTATGAGTAGTTGACAATCAGAGAAAGATAACGAAACCAAAAATTTTATGAATTTTGTTTTGGGATCAAAGTCTAAGGGATCATACCTGAAAATGAATCTTGTTTCTTCTCTTTATATATAACATAACAGAATTAACTCTCTTCCTCACTCTTACTCTCTGTCCCCCACACCTACACTCTAAAGCAAAGCTAGTCATTTCTCTAATTCTAAATTCTCCGTTCCTATTAATTCATACATATTACGGGATTCTCAAATGGTTTCAATACAATTTTATGCTGCTAATTGAAGCGTTAATCAAAATATGGATTCCCAACTTCTTGATTTAGACAAACCTGCTAAAAGGAAAGTGATTAATTCCTCCCTCACCCTCTCTCTCTCTCTCTCTCTCCCCCCCCCCCAAAACAGTGGCCATAAATTGGATCATGAGATGGGACTCACCTTAACAGGACAGAAGTGAAAAGGTTCATATTCAAGAACCTTAAGTGTCACCAGCAGCGATGTATCTTTAGGCAATCGAATCACCTTTCCTGGGATTCAGAGGTAAAGCTTTAGGATGTTGATAAAATCCCTAGCATGTATAGTCTACTCATGGAGAGAGAAAATGACCTGATCAGTACGAGTAAACCACTACATCCCCACCCCATTCCTGCCCAGCAACTGTTGCAATACAATCAATATTGGAAGCACGAACAGAACCGGTTAAAGTGCCAGGAGATGCATCCTGGATGCGAGTCTTCTTCTGAACCTTACACCAAGCATCACCTTGGCAGTTGAAAACACCCACTACTCACAGGTTAAAACAACAAAGAAAGCAGCATAGTAAACTAGCAAACCTTGTTACATCACTTGCTAAATCAGCAAATAAGCAATCACGTGTGGGCCTGCCAGGTAGTGGGGCTCGTAGGTGGGAGGGGCATGAATTGGAAATAAGGAACACAGTATAGGTAGGAGGGGCATCACCTTGCTCAGTTCCTTCAGTGTTGTCCTTGCCCTCAACGAGCATGAATTGGGTCTTCAGGGGAACATCTCTACCACATGTGCCATTCTTTGAGTCATCCACCATAGTTTGAATCGGAATAGACAAATGAATTGAAGACCCTGTACATAGAAGAATAACCACGTTAAGATTAATGATACTAAAAAAAAGGCCTCATAGATTTCAATCCATGTTAAAACTTATTTAATCACATTAACATATTCTTTTTTCTATCTCTAAAAGTCAATTAGCATAGTTCACCCAATTAATCTCATGTTCATCAAGTTCAACAGATTCAAAATCCATTTGATACACAAATAACACAAATCTTCCAATTACTAATCTTATGCATCATTGCACATTTTTCACTACCATATGTAAGAATTTCATTTTTCAGTCAAGAAAATTACATATCCTAATATTTAAAAAAGAATATATATATTCAAAAGGCATAAGATATAGAATATGATAAAAGGAATCTAATAGGGAAATTGTGTTCTTACTCAAGAGCGCCCATGTGGAAGACATGGAGGCTTTAGCTATCCAAAGCAGAAGCACCGACGAGCACCAGCAAAAGCCCCACAACGGACCCACGAGTCAGGACAATATTGTCAGGCACTCCTGTGAGTATGGTCTTCCCATGAACCACAAGGTTTCCATCGTTGATTGAGATCTTTGGAGTCACAGAAATATTCCTAGTACTCTACAAAATATAGAAACATTAGAACCATACCAATGAATCAAACTCCACATAATAGAACAGAAGGGTCCTGCTAGTTCAATCAAAAAGCTACCAAATTGAACTATATATGCTCTTTATGCATCTTACTTTTGATTTTTAACTAAATTCTATAAATTTCAAAGTGGGGATTCATTTCTCTATAACCGTAATTTTTCACGTTTTTCATGATTTAATCTAAATGTTGGAAGAACAAATTTTCTAGTGACTAGAAAATCAAATCATCATACAAATTAATTTGTCCCTTAAAAAAAAGGGACAGAAACTGACTGAACAATCAAACAAATTCCAAATCACAATATAATCTTGATGCCCCCAATAATAAAAGGGGAGAGGCGGGGAGAGAGAGAGAGGGAGAGAGAGAGAGAGAGAGAGAGCTATTGATGAAAAGTACGTAGTAGAAAAGCAAAAACGAAAAAAAAAAAAAAAAAAAAGAAACGGATGAAAAGGGTACAAAGGTCTTAAAAATCCAAGTTCATGGAAAAAATGATGTCCATCTGATGAAGAATATCATGATCGGCTCTGCAAAAAATGACTGATGAATCCATTAAATGAAATTTAATTTCATCACCACAATCAATACTCTCTCTATCCCTGCCTCCCTCCCTCTTGGATGATCATTAAAAAGTCATTGAGATAAGTATGATTTCCAATTCAAGATTCCAACCAAACAACAGGCAAAAGCAAGCAAGTAAGAATCTTCCTATTTAATCTTCCTATTTTTTTAAACACAATAACAATTCCCTGATATAAATGTAGCATCTGCTATGATGATCTCCCATAATCTGTCTTGAAGAATTGTTTAGTAAATATGAATTAGATGAATTCGGGAGCTATCTCTTGTCCCTTTGATGTTCTCACTATTCAGTTCTTCTAAATCTTGCATTGTAAAGACAGAGAGAACAGAACCAGTAATTTCATGGACTTTGTTTTGGGATCAAAATTTGGAAGAAAGAAGATCACACCAAGATTCAAAAAACCGTAGGATCATCCCTCCAGAATCAATCGCTCGATGACCCTTAGACTTTGTAGAATTGCCTACTCAACGACTCACATCTGCAAATAGAAAACCGTAAGATGTAAAATAAAAAACAAAAACACAAAAGAAAAAAAAAATCTTAAGGAAAAAGAATTAAAATAAAAAGAAACCCTACCTAGAAAAAAATTTATGATTTCGTTCAAGAACATCAAGAAAGGTAATCACAGAACACCAAATTTAAGATTTCGTTCAAGAACATCAAGAAAGATAAACACAGACCGCTAGTTCCTAACCCTAGCGCTCTTTTCCGATCGCGATCCTGCAAGCCTCTGAGAGAGAGGAAGAGAGAGGGAGAGGGGCTTCACGGCTTTGAGGATCAGAGCGTGAGGGTTCTTGAAATTAGAGAGAGAAGTGTGAGGAGGAGATTGATTGCCGCTACCGGGCACTCGGTTCAATGTTTTAATTGTAGGTGACGTGGCTTGTAACTAACTTGAAAAGGCGACATTTGAAAAAAGTGTATTAACCGCATTGGCTTTACTAGTATTTTAATATAAAAAATTATTAATATTAATAATTTTTTAATTAATTTTTACTTTTGATATTTTAATATAAATTCTGATGATGTTAAATTTTGCTACAATATTTTATCCAAAATATTATTAGTATAATAACTTTTAAATTAATTTTTATTTATGAAACTTTATAGTATATAATATTATAAATAAAATAATCAATTTAAAAGTAATTTGAAATTTAAATAGATTTAATTATGTATAAATTTTAAAATTTATTTTTCTATAGATATTCACAAAGAAAGGTAGTTTAGTAATCTCTACGGTAGAAAGACAAGAGTTCATAGAAATAATCTTCTTTCTCTCTCTCTCAAAATTGCACTTCTTCTTTTTACCTTTGTATGATATGATATTCTATTTTATTTCATTCATAATATTTCTCAACTAAAATAGAATATTTTAGATTCAAACGTAAAATCTTCACATTATTAAAAAAAAAATTCATAAATAACTATAAAATAGACAATTATTTTATTTTTTGAAATTTAGCGGGTTACACCCAAATAGAGTCCTTCTTGAGATATAACATATGGGCTGTTTTTTGTAATTTCATGGACTCCTAATATATGTTAGTTGCCATACAATACAAAGTCATGTTCCTCGTCTACTAGTATATAATGGGGTCGTTGTTCTATTTTAGTCTTTTTTATTTTATTTTTTTCTTTGTGAATCGGAGTTTTAAGCTTAGAGTGTTATGTGGAGTTGAGTGAAGGTGTCTGTGATGGCTAATGGCGATGCTCGATGATGGGGATCGGAGGTGTACATTTGAATCGCCAAGACACATGCAGCAACCTTTCTTCCCCTGATACCCATCTTCCAGCCTCATCGTTGCCCTCAAAATCTTGACAATCAATTCTTTTTTTCCTTAGAAAATTTGACAGAACATACAATCGGGAAAAGGTAAGATTTTCCGCTTTTTATTTTCTAAAAATCTAAATTTGGCAATGACACCAATTCCACTTTTGCCAAGGGCCATAGTCACGCACCTCTATGTGCAGCTGCAGTCTCCTTTAACTACTAATTCCACTCTTGCCAGCAGTGAGTGCTTGACCTTCGTTGTTGGGCTTGCAGTTACCCTCGTTGATTTGCCCCACTAACTCCTTAAATTGAGCATGAGATGGTCAATGATGTCATTGGATCAGGCTTTATTCCGTTAAATGGACCAACGGTTTATCATCTATTCTTTTCTTTTGCAAATGCAAAACCCACTTTCCTTATAATCCCGACAATCCATTACCTACGGTTGTCTCTAAGAAGGCCTCCCGCTTTGGGCTTCTCTTGTCCTCTCTACTGGTGATGGAAGTCCTATCCTCTGGGAGGACATGTTAGTGTAAGAGTCAGTTTGGTTGGGCTGAAATGTGAAAGGGAAAGAGAAAGGGAAAGTGAAAGTGGAGGGAAATATCACTTCTCACTCGTTTGGTAAGGAATGAAATATAGAGGGGAAGTAAAAATGGGATGCCCTCCCTCTAATTATTTTCCTCAAAGTGGACAGAAATAGAAGGAAATGAAATTTGCAAACAAATTTGTTCTTATTTTTCTTTAATATATAAGAAATTGTTTATTTTGTTTATTTCAATTTTATTTAATATAAATTAATAAAATTTAATTTCCGACCTCAATTTTATTGGACAAATTATTTTTTTCTAATTTTACTTTTTTTTTTAACTTTTTTAACTTTTTTATATTAATATTCTAATTTTATTTAATATAAAATAATAATGAAAATAATTTATAAAAAATAAGAAAAATATATTAAATAACTATTTTTTAGAAAAAAAATTATATTTTTAGAAAAATATTTTAAATTAAAAAAATAAAAAATTACATGGTAAAAAATATTAAAAATATTATTTTACAATGATATAATAGTAAATAAAGTGGTATTTTCTTCCACTTTTCATTCCAACAAAAAAAAAGTATCATTCATTTCCTTTCCTTCCATCTCTACCAAACAAAAATGAAGGAAATGCATTAACTTTCATCAGCCGAAGTAAATCCCCCCTTCCCCTCACCCTCTCCCCCTCCCTCTCTCTTTCCATGAACCAAACTTACCCTAAATGTCGCAAGTTTGAGCAGTAATCCTTGACTACATAAGTTACCCTAATTGTTGTTCTCAATATCTTTAAAAAAAAATGTGATGTTCGGATAGAGGGGTAAATATTTAATAAATGACCTTATGTGGCAAGAATTTGGAAATTCTTTGGTTCAGAGCACAAAAAGATAAATGGTTTCTTCGGTACAAATTAAAGTGTCATTGGCACAAAATACGGCACCAGACCCAAAACAGGACTGTGGCTCAATAAAAAGTCGCGTGGCACAAAACAAAGGCTTTTCTCATTCCAAGTACAGAACGACCCAACGTAACGAATATAATAATAACATCGAACCTTGTGGAAGAATAAAGGGAGCTAGAACGGGTGATATTTTACCTACCATATATTTGGACTGTGTAATATAATACCATTTGAAGGGGATAAAATGACTTTCTCATGATATATATATCTCTCTATTGTTATGAACGTGGTGCTTGATGGTTTCATAAACAAGATAAAATAAGGCTTGATAAGGAAGTAAAGCTTTCAAAAGACAATCCTTGGTTTGTTCTAAATTTAATCCTGTTTCTCCTGGTGGTTACCTGTGAGTATACAAATGGCATTTTGTATTGTAACAGTGAAAAGGGAGCCGGGGAGAAGCGAGGAGGGTGGAGGCAGCTGTGCCTCTGAAATTTAGAGAAGAAAACTACATGTGTAATTTTAAAAATTAAAATTTTTAATGTTTTTTTTTCTCTTGAAAATTATAATTCTCACTCCTAAATTATAATTCAAATTCATGTTATATTTTGTTTCGTCCCTAGAGGAAGTAACTAGCATTGATCTATATTTTTCTGGATTCAATTTTCCTTGAATGTGTATGCAGCATAAGAAAGACACACTTCACTGCAAAGTAATGTTTAGGTCAATAGTTTGCATGAAATGACGCAGACGCATCTTAGAGAAAGTATCCGGAAAAAACAGTGGCATGTGATCTAGGTTCTCCACTATTTAAAAGTACAAATGCAACATTAATTAAGGTTGGTAGTCATGGGGGATATATACACGACATGTGGGCTATATTTCCACCGAGTCGTAAAATCATGCTGAAGATTTCCTAAATGCCTCCGCCATATCTTGCTCTTGCCTGAATCTATTTTCATGAGACCTATGGCTATTTGTGTGGTTGATTAACTAGTCAGTTGGGATATTAATGGAGCCCTTTTCCCCGTTCTTGGAAAGATGGGGCAGTTTGGCTGTTGTTGATTTAAACTGGGCATCTGCAACTGATGTATGCACATGTTTCTTTATGTTCTGATTACACGTGGGCTATATTTCCACCAAGTCATAAAAATCATGCTAAGAAAATCTATGAAGATTTCCTAAATGCCCCCGCTATATCTTGCTCTTGCCTGAATCTATTTTCACGAGACCTATGGCTATTTGTGTGGTAGATTAACTGTCGGTTGGGATATTAGTGGAGCCCTTTTCCTCACTTTTGGAAAGATGGGGCAGTTTGGCTGTTGTTGATTTGAAGCGGGCAACTGCAACTGATGAGTGCACATGTTTCTTTATGTTATGATAAATTAGAAAACTATCCTGGGAACTGCAACTGATATATGCACATGTTTCTTTATGTTCTGATAAATTAGAAAACTATCCTTTCCATTTTTTCTTTCAGAAATATAAACTTCCTGGTATTTTTTCATGGCCCATTTTAGTTGTCCCTTTTCTCCCTGATTAGAATTGGTTATTCATCTTTGGATAGCCTTCCAGGCTACAAATTCGGGTAGTTTTATTAGTATTAGCAACGTCTAGGAAATTGTTGAATATATCTTTGATTCTTTACCACACTGTTATTTGGATGAACGGCACTAGCTGCTTCAGGAGACTTAATGGTGTTCTATGAATGTGATGAGTTACTATTGACATTAACATTCTCTCTGACATGACAAGAGTGTCTGGACAATCAATTTGGTATAAGGAATTAAGCTGACCTCAAATATAACTTTGCCCTGATTTACTTATCAGGCAGCACAGAAACCACTTATTTCACATTCTAGCAGTTGTGAGAAAGGAAAAGTTGAGCTTCTTAACTTACGTCGAGTTTAGATCATCCCGCTAAATACATGACATTTGGGATATGCAATGCATAAGCAGTGTTACAAATCAAGTGAAAGTGCGAGTAACTTTACGATCAGATTTCTGGTTTTTCCCAGTCCAAAAGGTATAAATGCCATGTACCATAGTTTATGCAATACATATACATTTTGAAAGTCAGTTATTTTTCAATCTTGGTGTTTGACAATTTCAAACTCTATTACATATTGACCTTCACTTGATTATAAATTCTTGGCATTTGATTTGTGCTTTTTTGTTGCTTCTTCTATAGAAAATATGTGCATCATCAACTACCCATGTTATCATTAGAAGTAGATGAAATTGATATGTCTGTCGTTTGTATATGTTTTTTATTCCCCTTGCCGAGATGGCAGAAATTCTTCCAAGTGGCCGCGCCACATCACAAGGTCCAAGCAAGACAGCCCAGTTCCAGCTGTTGTGCACCACCTACGGGCGTGACAAGCCCACCTCCCCCCCTTTCTTATTATTCTTTCATTTTCTTACCTATGTAGCAAGTCTATCTCTGCAGTTTTTTCCTATGTTCTCACTCAAATGTTGATGTAGCATTTCTGTCGCTCGTGTCTTATATGCTTGAAGTTATAAGCTTTGCTTTGCATTTTTAAGTGTCATCCCTCGTAGGTAGTAACTTGTTCACCTATCAGAGGGTGAAGTCCTTATTCATTTCCCATGATTTTTTCTTTTGGAGATTTTTCTATGTCAAAGATGTTTGTATAGTGACTCAGGACGTCTAGCAATTACTGAGCTTTTGTATTAGAGAGAAATTTGTTGCCAAAGCCCTATACGATGGATAAACTCTTTTAAATTGAATGATCGTACTCTATTTTTTAATTAAAGATTTTGAGTTTGAGCCATGAGAATGACAAAAAAAAATTTGAGAGAACCGATCCCTAAAATGATCTATTCGAATCAGATTAATCAAATAAAACCCGAATAATAACGAAAAAAAAAACCCTATATGAGGGTGCAGGTGCCCTTTACTTTCAAATAAAGTAAAAGATAAAAATCCAAAAAGTTACAAAATTTCCAAATAAACAAATATAAAGCGGTTATTATATCTTTCTTTTGCGGTTCATTTAGAGTCCTGTAGGATAAATATCTACATGATGTGCTAACTCGTTCCACATGATTATTAAATAAATTAAAATCATTAAAAATCAAATCAATTATAAAAAAATTATTAATCAAACTCTTTTAAATTGAGTGATCGACTACTCAATTCTCTTAAACAGAAATTTTGAGTTCGAGTCATGAAAATGATAAAAAATGATTTGAGAAATCCAATCCCTAAAATGAGTTATACAGTATTCAAACTGAATTTGTCAGACAAAATCTAAATATCAGTGTTGAAAACCAAAAAAAAAAATTATTAACTATACAATATCCGACTATGTGTCGAAGTAGGTACATATGGTAATATTTATGTCATTTAGGATCAACCCTCTACCATTCCCTATGACACATACGTATTGTAGTAAGATATATCTGCATGATGTAGGCATCACAAGTGCCCTTTCAAGAATTTCACTTGGTCTGATCTTCTGTGTTCAGACAAATCTTCCGAGGTAAATATAACGACAACTTCACAATTGAGAAAAGAAGAGGAATTGTGAAGAATTGCAAATAAATTTTGGCATCTCTAGCTGTTGTCCTTTAATTTTACTTTTCTTTTCAATTAAACTCTTTGGCATCAAGAAAATATCTTAATTTTCTTTTCTGTTCTGATTCTTTAATTTTACATTCTGGATTCCATATTGTCTTATACTTACCTTCCCTTTGCTTATTTTCCTAATGTGACCTGTAAGGTTTTTATATGCAAACTAGAAGCCTGTCTCTCAGTTTCTCTCTCTCTCTCTCTCATGTTCTTTATATGACTACAAGTTATTCCCCGTGATCCCTTTTACATGAGCGAAAGACACCAACCAAAAAAGACAATGTGCAATGCCCCATCAAATTCAAGATCTTGATCAGATTCCCCCCCCCCCTCCCCTTCTTTTTTCTGTCACTCGACCTTTTCACTGGTTGTCATCAGAAAACCCAAAAGCTGGTCAGCAGTAAATAGTGTAGGACCTGTCCCCGTTGCCCCTTCCTTTTTCTTGTGGTTAGGTTAAAGTATTTTCTAAATTGTGCCTTAGGAATCCTACCCTTTGCAAGGAAAGTTCATATGTTGGGAATATTAAAATTTTAAGCACAAAAGACATTCTTCTCTTTTATGGATTCTAACCATTCCAAGCTTTTGTTTTGCCATTTCTTTTCTTTTTTTTTTCTTTGGCGAAAGTAATTTTAGGGAACGTTCAATCATTTGTTTCTATTACTAATTAGGCATTATTTCGGGCAAATGCAGAGTTTGGTTGGACACTTTAGAATTACACGTCATTGAATATTAGATAGAATAATTCGAATAAGTCGGCGATTTTTTTTTTTTTTTTTTTCTGTTGAGAGTTACATACCCTTCAATCATTTGTGTTTTTGTTTTCATTTGCCGACACATGCATTAAAATTTACATATAATATTAGTTGTTCTTTTCATAGCTTGGTCTGAATCCAACATTCGCACCCGTTGAAACATACATAGGAGAGAGAGAGAGAGAGATGTTCTAGAGTATAATCTTTTTAATGAGGCTTTGAAAAATGAATGGAATGGCTAATATCGAAAGTCTAATTTCAACAGTCTCGCAGTGCTTGCATTGTTTTGGTTTGAATTATTTTTTTTTCAATGGGAAAAAAAAAGTTTAAAATGTTAGGTATTTGAGGTTGATTGTTTCAGGTTGTGGCTCTTGAAAAGACTAATATTATATATATATTTGAAGGGTTGGCGGGATGGCCGTCCTTAATATTATATGCACCGGCTCGTGTAGGGATTTTTGTTTTGTTATTAAAAGAATAAAATAATAAAAAATTACGAACTTAAGAGATTTGTTTTTAATAATGTTAGGCAAACCAAAAAAAATTAAATTCATATTAATATATTTTGAATAATTTTTAATTAGATATTTATTTGAATTAGTCTATAATTTAATTAAAAATTGTAAAACACCTATTTATATTGGCAGTTATACTAAAACTTGATTTATTTTATCTACATAACATTATTTTGTATGTTTTATGCGGCAGGTGAAGGAGAATAATATTGCCCTTGGTCATTTGTTGCCCCTTGTACCAGATTTGAATCTGAAATACGTTTTAAAGTTTAGAATTGTTCAAGTTTGACCCAAAGAATGTGTAATGGGGGGTTTAGGAATGACTTGGGAAAGAGAAGAAAGACAAACCTAAGGTCTAGAAATAAGACAAAACCAAGGAACAAGAAGAATAAAAAGTAATGGAGCCAACTGAAAATGGTGAAATTAATTCGAGAATATAAATCAACCCCCGCCCCCTCTCTCTCTCTCTCAGTGGGGATGGGGGGAATTTGCATCTTTGCCGAGAATTCCTTGTGGTAAATAGCCCAATAATATTGTGTAGCCCCTGTGAGTGTAAGTACATGTTTGCATGTGGAGGGACAAAGTTCATAAAATATTTGGACCAAACACAAGTCACCACTGCCATCTTTATTGTGGCTGTTGGTCCATAGCCTAGCTCCCATTTTTATTAGGGGAATGGGGTTTCTTGGAAGATATTCACGATTTTTTTTCACTAAATATAATAAATTGAATCCTCCCCAAAAAAAAAAAAACCCTCAACTTATAAGTCTTTAATAAAATTTCATACTTTCAAACAAAAGTTGCATAGTCTGTCCAGATGTTCAATCTCTCTCTCTCTCTCTCTCTCTCTCTCTCTCGTTTTTGTTGGCAGCCATGAAGCAAATCGTCCAGGTTGTCAATTGGGAAAAGTGAAGTGGATTAGTTCTCGACCTCTCAACGTTTGGATTAGTTTTGAACTGTCAAATGCAGCCCACCTGAAAACAATGGGAAAAAAAGAAAAAGTTGCGCTCAAATTGAATACATAAACATGCCATCACACTACACCGAAAGTCTATGGGTGGTTTATAGGGGATGGTTGGAAAGGCATCTCATCCTTTAAGGGCTAGAAGCTACCGTATGGCTTTTTTGCAGGGGAATGGTTGCAAATGCAAATGAGGGGACCAAATGAATCTTGTTTTTATCTCTTCTCATACACCATGGGACCAAACTTCTGTACCTCAAAAATGATGTTGAGTGTTAAGTTATTCATTAGAATTTACCCTCTTTCTTATTAAAGAATTATGGCCTTTCTCTTGTAATTGGGAATCTAAATTTAAAGCTCTTGGTCATTTTTATAAGAGCATGAGAGGCTTCTTGTTTTGTGGAGTCTGGGAGGGTTGAAGAAATGCAACCTTATTCTCGAAGCAAAAAAGGGTTGCATCCATAGTTTACACCTATTATTTTGAGAAATACATTCCCAAAGCTCTATTTCTTAATTTTGAGATTTATTCCTTTAAATAGTTAATAGATTTGTGATATTGTTTTATTTTATTTGTAGAGTTTTTAAACTAATTAATGAAAAATAATTTTTTTATTAAAAATATACAATTTTTTTTTACATAAATTAAAATTTCTTAATAAAAGACCAATGTGAATGTTTTTGTGTAAAATATATTTTGTTATACTAAAATAAATTCATGGGTATGTTCATTCTAAATACCAAATGGACCTAATCAAAAGTCAAAAAAAAAAAAAAAATCAAAATGGTCTTGATTAAAAAACTTGTCGTACTAATTGAGAAAAAAAAATCGACCCAGGTAAATAATCAAAATTAACTGGGTATATACCTCGAAACTACTCTAAAAAAAAAAATTAACCGGTGTATATCCTAAAGTATTTAATTTCCCACATTATTAATTAGGAGATCCTTTTGGTTATAAGATAACTTAGTTTATAGAAATCGGGTTGTGAAAGCGGCCGTGAGGGTTTGCGGAGGCAATGTCGTCCTCCACGATGTAATAAGTCAAAATCATGAAAAACAGTGAATGTGCCATCCCATGTGCCAAAACGGCGTTATTCATTGCAATGCAAGCTCCTTTTCAGACCCTTCTCCGGAAAATGATCTTTCCTGACGTGCCCGTCATTCTAACGAAATTTAATTTTGGGCAAATTGCTCATTTCCAATAGAAATTCTATTTTACTACTTGCTTCCAAAAGTGAGTGGTGCGATGGGAATATTCATTAGTATTATTCTTTTGGATCTTTGAACGAAATTAAATTTCATGAAATAATTTGTTAATTTTAAATCAGATTAAGAATTGGTAAGAAAATTATAAATTATTACGTCATTGCAAGAACAAATTTCATTGTGGAAATGCGAAGACATCATAATATTTCTATAATTTTTTTAAAAAAAATTATAATTATATTTTTTGTAAGTAAGTTGTTCAATTGAATTCGAATTAATAGTTCGTAGAGTTTGGTACTTCGGAAAGCGTGAAAAGGAAGAGGAAATGGTAAAATAGGGAAAAATAGAGAAATAAATTTAGGAAAATATTTTTAATTTTATAAATATTTTTTATTTTCACTTACTGATCATCGTGTTTCTTATTAAAAGCTTTTCGCTTCGATTATAAAAAATTATACATAAAATAAAAGCAAATTGAAATAAGTTGACACAGCTAAACATTGGAACATTGGGTGAATATCAAACTTTGGTTCAACCCACAATGAATTTAAATTTGGTAACACACCCGACCCGACCCGAGCACAAAACAAAGTGCATAGATATCAAGCTTAGGAAGACACGTATGCTGCTAGGGCCATGACATGACATGATGATGCATGTGATTTCGTGATATTCGCGTTTACAGCTGGTGCCTCTCCGCCAACCCTGTCTGCTCTTCCATAACCTCACTTTCTTACGTGGCAAAAACAGAAAATATTTATATATTTATTTATAGAGGTCCACACGGTGCTCCAAAATTTTGAAAAATTAGCAAAAAATCAACCTCCAAATTATGAATGCGTCACATCAAAAACAAAATCCGGCATTAAGTTGATCAATCACATCAATATTAAATTTTTATTTTTTTTAAATAATAATGTTTTTTAGTTTTTATTTGATAAAATATTTATTGGATTTATTTAAAGTAACCAACTCAATAATTATTTTGAATGAGTAATTCTATTTGTGTAATCTGTCAATGCAACTTCTTCTAGAGAAATATTTTGCCGTTCATTTATTTAGTCATTTCCTTATTTTGCCATAACAATTTTTCTGCTTCTGCTTTTGGCTAACTTTCCTTCTTTCTTCTTCGACAACTCTTTTTGCCTTTTGCCCTTTATTGGTTAACAAAAACACTAATGAATCACTGGGATTCTTTCCTTTCTCTCTGTCCCTCGTGCACCATTTACTAAGATAATTCCAATATTAGTAAAATTTATTTTAATTATTACATTATTTCAAGAGTTTTAATTGATTAATATGTTCATCAATTCTTTTAGGGTTACGGTGTTTTTGTTCTCACCAGAAGGGATTATCTAGCGATACTAATTTACGAACTCTTTTCTTTATTTTTATTTATTAATAATAATATAAATTAGAATTTTATATATATTATAAATTTCTAATCCATGTTTAATATGAATAAAGAGTCTTGTAGTTATCACACCGCGTGATTTACCCACGAGGAGATGAAGATCAAAGTAAAAATTAGACAGTATTGAATTATTTTAGGCCCACATTGCTTCAAATCTCCATAAAAATATATACATATTTTTCATACAAATTTTGATGAAATCTTTTGTTATGGATTGTAAAAAGATTATAGACGCGCCAGCAACATGATTTTTCTGTTCCTCAAAGAACAAGAGTTATTACACATCAACCGAAAATATTTGAAATCAATCGGACGGCCGACAGTAATTAACGATTAATTTCTGCACCACAAATTACGTGAACCCGACTGTCTCAGATTGCGACAACTCAACACAATCCGCCGTGAACGGTGGCATCACCGATCAAAAAGTGGGAATTATCAAAAAACAAAAAAAAAACAACACGAAGGGCTATTTCGTAAAAGGGCAACGATTTGATGGAGGTGAGGAAGTTGACGACTTGACGTTAAACGCACGCGGTGCACCACACAAATTAAAAAAAAAAAAAAAAAACTATTTTCAGTCATTAACATTTTTTCTTTTTCCTGGGGAAAGGTAGGAGGGTTGACTCGTAATTTATTTAATTGACAAATCAATCATAGGGACAATTTTAAAATAAATCAAAATTTAAAGGTAATGTTTAATTTTACTTCTATAAATAAATTCATTTAGAACAAAGTTAAAAAAATAATTTATCTAAACTGAACTATTGCTCCTTTCTTTCTAAAATGATGTTTTTTTAGTCAAAAGGAATAATGTAAAATTTCATTATTACTTGAATTAATTACAATATTCTTACAATTCAATTTTAGAAAATAAGAAAATATTTTTAAAAAAATGGAGCGAAGAGGAAGAAGAAGCCCTCAAAGCGCCGACGATCCGGCCGTGCAGGACGTGACGCGCGGGACCCAGATCTCACTTGTATGATGTCCTCTCTGTCTCTCTCACATGTTCCCAAAAGGACATTCATGGACGTCGTGGGTCCTATTACTTTTCTATGCTAGACTATTAAAAAGCCCACCGTGATGGTTCAAGGAATTTAGTTCCCTCGAAAATTTTGCTTCTTTGGGTGTCCCTCAAGTCAATTTTAGGAAAAAAAAACATTATTTTTTATTTAAATCCAAAAGTCATTTCCCCACTTCTAGTTATTTTCCTAAGTGACACCACGTTACAAATTCCAAATTTTTTTTAAAAAATTAAAAATTTAACTAAACTACTGAAATATTTCTTGAGAAAAAATTTTGATAACTTGCTAATAAATTCATAATGATTTAAATTTAATTTTCAAATAATTTAAAAAATTCATTTACCATATTATTTTTTTTTTCAAAAAAATTACCATTTTATGTGAAGCAAACAAAAAATGGAGGAGAGAAAAGAAATAGTGAAAGGGATTAAAATATATGGATGGCTGGCTATTTATTGTAGTTTTTTGTTAGGTGAAAAGGAGATGTTGTCTTTAAATGGGTCGAATTCAATTGTGTTTAAAGGTGGTCCTTTATATTAAGCATGATCCTATTTTGGTTATTTATATGAAAACCGAAAAGGACAATCATCTCTGCTTTGGACATAACCATCATGTTTTCTAATCTTTTTGCCCCACCAATTATGTCAATATATATATATATATATATATATAATAAATAGTGTGGTGTACAAAATAACAACTATCTCTTGTGATCTTAAAACCTCTATATCATGGTTACGGATATTTTAATTCCTAATAGTTGTTGAAGAAAAGTGCATTGCTTTGAAAGAAAAAAAAAAACCTTGAACTGGGATGCCATTTGCCAAACTATTCCATCTACCCTTTTTGAAGGTCACCCACCTGCCATTTGCCACTCGAAAGGTATGGGTGCAGAAGGGGCCTTTGTCTTCTTGTAAAAAAATAAAAACGCATGGGGCTGAAAGTGAAAAGCAGGAGAGGAAACAACAGTAACCCCCGGAAAGAAAACGTTACCCGAACTTCATTTACTCCCCCCCAAAAGCTCCTCCAACAAGACACCCTAAAATCCTTAAACCAAAAAAAAAAATGAAATCAATTCTCTCTCTCTCTCTCTCTCGCCATAGTTAAATTGCTCTATGACTTGAGAGCCCTTTGTCCTTGTCCTATGCTTATGCTCATTCCTCCACCCCGTTCACATGCTCACACAGTAACCTTCATCCCCTTTCTCATTTTAAGACACGTATACAAAGTTCATACCAAGTTTTTCAACAATCGCTTATTATATAGATTTATCATTCGAATGGTCGCGTCTGAGTTCTTACCCAAAAAATCCCCGAGAATCACCCCTTTTTCACTGGTTTGTAAGTTTCTTTCATATAAATTTTATATATTATTATTTCTTTCAAATGTATACATAATATTGTACACTACAAGTACACGAGTATATAATTACAACAATACATATGCTAAATTGAATACATTTAATAA
The DNA here is from genome assembly GCA_033439265.1 of Dillenia suffruticosa. Lineage (NCBI taxonomy): Eukaryota > Viridiplantae > Streptophyta > Magnoliopsida > Dilleniales > Dilleniaceae > Dillenia > Dillenia suffruticosa. Next base: position 22,112,202 of record JAVTVX010000035.1, read on the forward strand.
CAAAATTTAACATAATATTAAAAAAGAATAGAAAAAAATACATATTTCTTACTTTTTCTTTCTATTTTGATTATACTATTTGTAGCACCGTTGAGTTTCAATTATAATACAATCTAAAATATATATATTTTATAAGAAAAAAAAAAAAGGACAATACTAATGGAGATTATATTCCAAGAAAGAGATATTTTTGGAGTTTTGCTCACTTCAGCATAAAAAGATCTCTTTCTTCTGCAAACAGAAAAAAATAGTAATTAGTAATATAATACAGTAATCTAAAAAGAGTAAAATTGATAATTAAGACAATTAGTTAAATAATTAAACTTAAGTAATCGACATTATTCTTTATAAGTTAAATTTCAGTCGCAGCAATAATCTAACCATGGATTAACTTAGCATACATAATTCGAATTAAAGGTCAAAATTAACATGAAGCAATCAAAGAAAAAGAAAACCATTGAATGTATTAAACCGGTCAATGTTGAATCCGATGACCACCGACTTTTATCTGATCACAACTTTTAATCATATTAAATCTCCATCTTATAATTAATTTTTTTACATCATACATAATTAACTTGGTAAGTCAAATGTTAATAATATTTCCTAAAATGATAAACATAACCGACTTCTCCGAACCCTCCAAAAAAAAGAAAAAAATAGTTTACACTTGGCCTGATATGTAAAAAGAAAAAAAATCATACAAATATCCGAATAATAAAAAATTTTTATTTTTTTAAGATTTAGTATTTAAATATTTATACATATATGTATTTTCATAATTTTTATTCTTTTTATATAATAAAAATAAGATGTTAAAAATAAATATCACATAAACAAAAAATAAATAATTAGAAGATATTTTTTATTATTATAATTTTTTAGGTTAAATGTTATAGTTTTTTAAGGAATAAATAATATTTAAAATTAATATATATATTTTTCTAGAAAACTCTCATGCGGAGTTGCCGTCATCGAAGTGGAGAGCAGCGCGAAAAAACAAAAGAAGAAAATATCCGAACCTCAAACTTAACCGTCAAGCAGTAAATTGGTAAAACTGTTAGTATTTCCTTAAATAATTTAAGCGAAAATAGGTTTAAATATATTGTTAAGGAAAAAAGAAAAAGCTTCACAAAATTGAGGATAACGAAAGAGAGAGAATCTGGTGGGCTTTGAGCTGTGATTTAGCTGTCTCTTTTGATGTTTGTTGTATCTCTCTCTCTTCACTTTCTTCACTTTCTCTCTCTAACAACGCGCATACACACGCTCCCCAAATCCCCTAGAAAAATACCCTCCCATCCTTCCCCCTCATTCTCTCTCCTCAAGCTCAAACCCCTTCTCTCTCTCTCTCTCTCTCTCTCTCTCCACATTTTGCTCAGATCTCAAGCTGCATTTCCAGCTGAAACCCATAAAAACAAGGCAAAACCCCCCATTTTCGAGAGAGAGAGAGAGAGAGAAGATTTTGATTTCAGATGTTGTTGGTGTTCAGAGTGAGATGAAATGAAGAAGAAAACAACCCATACTATTCTCACTCTCATCATCAACTTTGCTGTCTTTACTCTTTCAAGTGTTCTCTCAGCTTCTGCTTCACAATTCACCTTTGACAATGGCGGCCGTCTCACAGACGCCGAAGCTCACTTCATTCGCCAGAGACAGCTCCTTTACTACCGCGACGAGTTCGGCGACAGAGGCGAGAATGTGACTATCGATCCTTCCCTCGTCTTCGAAAACCCCAGACAGAGGAATGCATACATAGCCTTGCAAGCCTGGAAGCTCGCCATTCTCTCCGATCCTCAGAATCTGACGGCGAATTGGGTCGGATCTAGGGTTTGTAACTATACTGGAGTGTTCTGCGCTTTTGCGCTCGATGATCCTTCGATCTATACCGTCGCAGGCATTGATCTCAATCATGGCGACATTGCTGGTTACTTGCCTGAAGAATTGGGGCTTTTAACTGATCTTGCTCTGTTCCACATCAACACGAACAGATTCTGCGGCACAGTCCCTCATAAATTTGAGAACTTGAAGCTTTTATTCGAGTTAGATCTGAGTAACAATCGCTTCGCCGGGAAATTTCCGGCGGTTGTTCTGAAATTGCCGAGTCTCAAGTACTTGGATCTTCGATTCAACGAATTCGAAGGAAGTGTGCCGAGAGAGCTCTTCGATAAGGATTTGGACGCCATTTTCATCAATCACAACAGGTTTGTGTTCGATTTACCTGACAATTTCGGTAATTCTCCAGTATCAGTCATAGTTTTGGCGAATAACAAGTTTCATGGATGCATACCTGCAAGTTTAGGTAATATGACGGACACACTAAATGAGATTATCTTTATGAACAATGGTTTTCGGTCCTGTTTGCCTACGGAAATTGGGTTGTTGAAGGACTTGACTGTGTTTGATGTGAGCTTTAATCAATTAGTGGGACCTTTGCCTGAAGAAATTGGAGACATGATTAGTTTGGAACAGTTGAATGTGGCTCATAATTTGCTGTCGGGCAGTATTCCTCAAAGTATTTGTAGATTGCCCAATTTGTTGAATTTTACATACTCGTATAATTTCTTCACTGGGGAGCCTCCGGTTTGCTTGAATGTCAAGGATTTCGATGACAGGAGGAATTGTTTGCCGAATAGGCCCGCGCAGAGATCAGCAGCGCAATGTAAGACATTTTTGTCTAAACCTGTTGATTGTAGTACATTTCGGTGTAAGCCTTTTGTGCCTTCTCCTCCAACTGTTGTTGTGCCTTCTCCGCCACCCCCACCACCTGTTTATTCGCCACCTCCGCCACCCCCGTCCGCATCTCCTCCACCACCTCTATATTCACCCCCACCACCGCCTCCAGTTTACTCTCCACCTCCACCACCGCCATCGCCGTCACCACCTCCGCCACCGGTTTATTTACCCCCACCCCCACCTCCTTCACCACCACCACCACCTTCCCCTCCTCCGCCTGTATATTCTCTACCACCGCCCCCACCATCACCGCCGCCGCCATCACCTCCTCCACCATCGCCCCCACCACCACTGTTGTCGCCACCCCCACCTTCTCCCCCACCGCCAATCTATTGTGTGCGGTCTCCACCACCGCCGCCACCAAATTCACCGCCCCCTCCACCACCTTTGTATTCCCCACCTCCCCCAAGTCCTTACTATAGTTCACCTCCCCCACCACCGCTATATTCACCACCACCTCCACCACATTCCCCACCTCCACCTCCACATTCACCACCCCCACCACCTGTTTATCCATACTTGTCACCACCACCTCCACCCCCTGTATATTCTTCCCCTCCCCCTCCCAATTCTCCACCACCACCTCCACCTTGTATTGAGCCTCCACCACCCCCACCATGTGTTGAGTACTCTCCCCCGCCGCCATCTCCCCCACCACCATCCCCACCACCACCAGCTCACTTCCTGCCACCTCCATCCCCGTCACCTCCACCACCACCAGTTTATAGCTCTCCTCCCCCACCTCCTGTTTATGCTTCTCCTCCCCCTCCTCCAGTTTACCATTCTCCGCCGCCACCACCACCACGAATTCACTATTCATCTCCACCACCTCCACCATCACCATCACCACCACCACCACCGCTCATGTCACCTCCCCCGGTCCCCTGTGAAAATCCACCACCACCTCCACCAATTTATGAAAGTCCGCCACCTCCTGCACCTGTATATGAAGGGCCATTGCCACCAATTACTGGGATTCCTTATGCTTCACCTCCGCCACCACCTTTCTATTGATTCTTTTGAGATGTTTCCTCCTTCAACCTTTCCTCAAGCAGAAACAGGATTCTACAGATATATTAGTAGTCCGGGGCTTCTTTTCCTCTTTCGTTATTTCTTTCAGATTCATCTCTCTCTGGATGATTCTCAGTGGAGGGAAGATGTAGAATTGAGAGATTGATGATGGCAGTACAGTACAGTGCTAGAACTTATACAACGGGTACTCTGTATGGAGGGTTTTCAATCTTGTTGTTGAAGAGAAAGCAGAGAAGATGTGAAAGAAAGAAAAAGAGGATGTAAAAGGAGAAAGTCTCTCCATATTTATTTGAAAAATTGTTATGAATATTTGAGTTGTGAATAAAATGGCAGAGAAAGAGTAGGCTGCAGCAGGCAAAGTGTATGGATAGGCATGGGATGATGAAGACCATAAACGTGGGCTAGAGGAAGGCAGCAGTGCTTCTGCTGCTTACTGGTTTGTGGGTTTTTTTTTTTTTTTTCAACTATTATTATTAATTTCTTCTTCTTTATATCATACTTTGTTTCTTTCGTTTTTCAATTTTATAGTATAATCATCATGAACATTTTACTTGTATTGATTTTCAGAATTCAGATCATTCCTTTTGCTATCTCTTGTTCTTTGTGTCCTTATTTGTTTTTCCTTCACCGGATTGAAAGATACAGGTTAACTCCGTGTTCTATATTTGAGTAGGCTTTCACGTTTGCGTTGAGTTTGTATGCTGTGCCTTTGCGAACAAATTTCTGGAGCATAGTTTGAACCACCCTCTTTCTTTTTAGGTCTTCTATGGAAAAAGAAACCACACACTTGTGGATGGTGTGCGTTCTTAGGCATCTTTAAAAGTGTGTGATTGCTATAGATTTGTTTGGACTTCCGTTTTCCGCGGGGGGGGGGGGACAAATTTGTTCCTTTAATTGGGGCCATTTTCAAGCCATGGTTTCATTCTTCCATTTGATTAATACAGGATAAGGACTGCTGCCATGTGCAGTGCACCTCAACTTTGTTTTTACAATTTTGAATTCAAACTTTGGTTTACTTCCTTCTTATTCACTCGTCTCATTGGTATGTGGTACATTTCTTTAATGGGTTTCCTCAAAAGCTTCAAAAAGAACAGTAAAGCGTTGGACGCTTTTTTCTCACATGAATCTCACTTTCAGCTACAGTGGTACTTCCAGATCTTCTCCAGCCAACCTTCCCTTGTTCACATCACAACAAACATGGTTCTGTGACTATCTTGTTCCCCTCGGAGAGAGAGAGAGATTATGAGTTGGATAAAGTAAAAATGCAGTGATTGGGAGATTTATTAGTTCTCAAAATTATCGGCGATTAAAACGTATTTTGGGTAAAAGGCGATGTCTAAGTTAGGGTACGAAACCAAAAAGGCGTAATTCATGTGGGAATAGGTTCTAGTGATGGCAACGGCATATACCCCACCAAATTCAACGGATGACTCGGTAATGGTTATGGAGCTTACATTGAAATTTGCATGTGACACTGAGAACCCATATCCACCATTGTTTCTTTCTCTGGAATTCATCTAATTCCCAAATTTTTATCTTTCTTCTTGTCTTCATTGAAAAAACCACAACGTTCTCAACGGTTATGATGTTTCAAACGAAATGGAAAAGGAGGAGTTAGGAGGGCGAGCTAAGTTTTCTGGTTAAATAATATTACCTGTCAAAAAAATAAATAAATATTTTTATTATTAAAAAGAATAACGAATTGATGTCTTAGTTAGACTCTTTTTTTGGGTGTGAATTTAGCATATTCTTATGAATGGAAAATAAATTCCAATATGAAAGAGTCAAGAATCGTAAAGGTATTTGAGTGGTGTTACCGAGTTGAACTAAGTGGTAAAGAGCAGAATGGAACTATGGATTTGGAAACATTAATGGGAAAGAAGAGGTTTTTGACCATTTAAATATGCAACAATAGGGTCATTGTCTTTACAGCTCTGAAACACCCAATTGCGTATTAGGTCATCACTTTGAATATACAGATAATGCCATAACATGAGTGTTGATTGGGTTTACATAAATTTGCAAGAAGCCAAACAATATTCGGCCGATATCATCCCAATTTAAAGCCATTTAAAATTATGATAGACCCTATTATCAAATCTTCTTCTTCTATATTTGGAATTTTATTTCACATACATTATTTTACATATCTTTATATTTATTTATTCAAATTTTATATACATGGAACTCGCGTATAATTTTTAAACTAATATATAAAATAATTCTGCTAAGTTTAAGGAGCAAAGTTATAAAAAAAAAAAAAAAAACAAAATTATTTTGGACTAGTTGAATGGGGTTTTCCAAAGGAGACTTACACATCTTTGAAAACAATTTCTCAGAAACAAATATACACATACACATCCCCCACTCGTATGATGAGCGATTGGGGTTAGATGGTTCGGTTGATTCAATAAAATGAAGTAATTGATTCGTATCACAGGTAGAGAGCATTTTATGTCTTTTTCCCTATTCCACAAGCTTGTGAATGCCATTAAAAATTTTCAGAGAGAGAGAGGGAAGGCGGAGGGAGGTGCTCTAGGAGATGTCGTTTTCCATATTGGACACACGATTATACTCAAAGATAACCCACCAATGGATGGTGATGAAAAGCAAATGGGCCCTTCCTCACATAATTCTCACGTGGGATGTTAGGGTTTTGCCTCTATCATCACTATTTATCTCAAGTACAATTAAATCTAATAACTTAGTTGACAAGTATTTGATTTATACCTTTAATGGAACATAACTAATCCTATCATTTATGTGGAGGCTCGATTGACAGCCTGTGTGAGTAGGTCAAATTTATTAATGCCCTACCACCAAGTTGTTTCTTCTTCCTATTGCCCTCCATTAACTACCTTAAAATACTAGAAAACTCCAAATCTTCATGATTATATTTTTCCTAATAACCAAGAAATATAATTAAAATTTATTAGATATACACAATAATTGATAAACCATATACACCATTTTAATAAGAGCTTCACTGAATCTTTTAGAGACAAATATGAGTACAACTCTCGATCAATGATAATCGGTCTAATATGATAGAATATTAGATTTCTTAATCAAATTTTGAATTTAAAATTTAGAAATAAAATAGATTATGTGCAGAGAGCCACCCTCTAAATTGGATATTTATAAACATTCAAATTTGATTAATCGAAATATAACTCCGTATACCAGTAATAAGAAAAAAAACATGAGTGCAACTTGCCAATACGAGGTCAAATTTTCCTAACTTTAAAACCCTTCATCCATAAATTGTGTGTTCTGTTTTGTTTGCCGCAGTTGTCCGCAATTGCATCAATTCATAATATAAAGATACAAAATTCAACGTACTTACAGTTTTTTTATTATACAAGAATTTGAATCTGAAATTATTAGGTTGGGGAGGAGATTTATACCATTAGACTATTTTCTTAAAGATAACGTACTTACAGCTTAATGGTATAAATTTCATTCTCAATATAATGATTTCAGATTCAAATTCTTATATAACCAAAAAACAAAATTCGCACACAGAGGATGATGGTTCATGATCTTTTAAAAGTTCTGCGACCCTGATTCCACAAGACACAATGTTAAAAAGAATGAAGTTGAAAATTTCATTCCAAAGCGAATTTTGAGTAATTAAATATGGGATTTGACCATAGTTTGAAGATGTTTTCTTTTGTTTTTTCCTCATATCTTTTCCCCCATAATAATATATTTTAAATAATCGTATGTGGTTGATTTAAGATAAAAGTTTAATTATTATTGTTGTTTTATGTTACATAATCGCAACGAACGTGTGTATAGGGCAAATGTTCAATCAAAGGTAGGGGACAGACGGTCTTATAATTAGCCAACGTTGGTGGATAATCATGTCAACATCTCCAAACCATTAAATCGTGATGGGCCAAGAGAAAAATTAGAGACAAATGACTTTAGAAACTTAAAAGCAAAGAAGGCAGACAAAATATTTGACGAATCCACTCCCCATTTTCATGTCTTTGGAAAGTGATATATCAAATCAATCATCACCCATTTTTGAGTGATATTTTGGGCATTTAATTGGTCTCATCTCACTCATCCACCCACCCTTGTCAACCTTTTCTTCTCATTCACATATTGCTCCGATCATCTTTCTTTATAATGACAAAATAAACAAAACAAAATTCCCAAAAATAAAAAATAAAAATAAAAATAACAAATGGATGTTGGCTCAAATGGCAAAGAGTTTGCTCGTCTCTTTGAGTTCTTGATTCCAATTTTATTCGAGATGCTAAGAAGAAATTATCTTCGATTTGTTAGGCCACGTATGTATCGCAGTCTATGCTTGGACTAGCCTGGCAAAGGAACTATTGAACCAAGGCATGCTCGAGAAACCTCAACTGAGATTTTGTTATATTTATCATAAAATATATAATTTTAAGGTAAAGGCAGAAGTTATTATTTTGGTATCAGAAATTTTATCTAATTTCAATTGAGTTCAGTTTCAATTTTCCCAAATTGCCCCAAGTCCAAGACTCCTTAACCCAAAAAAAAAAAAAAATGAAGAGGAAATTAAAAACATTATCTTATGTTTTCATTTCAAATTAAAAGTATGCATGAACCAGAGAGCCCAAGCAATTGTGGCCCATGTTTTCTCGGATTTCATTGAAACCAAGATTGGACTTACTTGGACCAGGATTGAAGAATACGACCAAGATATTTCAAAACCAAAATCATATTAGATATATGAGACCCAATTGAGCTGTGGGCCACCTCTAGTCTGCCTCAGGATGTCAAAGCCCAGATGCTACCCGCTATCAATTTGGGCTTGGGGACAAATATGACTCACTGCTTCCCCTTTTCTTTTCTTTTTTTTTTCTTACATAGATTTAAACCTGAATCACAAAATTATGGGTTTGAGAAAGAAGAGTTATGACCATTGGGCTATCTCCTTACAAACTATCGCTCACCTTCATGTCATGCATACTTGTCGATGAACCCCGTTTACTATATGGTTATTATTATTATTATAATTATTATTTTTATTTGACTATCGCTATCTAAATTATTCAATTAATTTGATTTGAATATTAAAAAATTCAATTTAGGAGAGGATTCTCCCGGTGCCTATTTTCTCATTTCTTATACTCGAATTCAAGTTTTGATTAAAGAAATTTAGTGTTCTATCACTAAACTTATGGGATGTTGATTTTAGTTATTATCGATCTTTCGCACATTTTATTCATTTATTTATTTCATAACAACAGGAGTTTTGATCACTATTCAAAATTGTATAAGAACAATTGCATAATAACACAAAGAAAATTACAAATGTAGGTCAACAATTAATATTGTTATCAAGCCTTTTAGCCTTTGGCCCCCCATATCACTTGATATAGCATTTGCAATGTTTAGCATTCACTTAGCCTAGGTAACCTTAAATAAGAATGGAGCTACTATATGTCGATGGAATAATCACCCGAAGGGTGGTAGTTAATTTAGATGCAACGTAATTCAAAATCAGGTATAATTATTAAATATTAGATAATTAGTATTTTATTAAAATTATGATGATATGTTTATGTAATGGGGTTACAATTATTACTTAAATCAAACATTTTATATTGGGTATCAACAAAGGAGTAATCAAACCAATCAAACATTTTAATTAATCTTTTCTTTGACCAGAAGAAAGAAAACCTTTGCATGCAATTGAGACAACAAATTCGAACCCTTCAACCCTGGGAAAGATGAATAGTTGCAAAGCCCTTTTCGGAACGCGTTGTTTTGCAACCCGCAGGGCTTGTACTTGACTGCAACCAAATCATTAGGTCGAAGGATGATGCGAGTCATGAGTTGTTCCATCTCACCAAACCAAAAGAAAGGAAACAAACGAAGGCTCTACCTCTTCAATTTAGGCCTTCTTCTTAATCATGTGGACCATAACCAAGATCACTACAATGGGGCTGCATCTTCTCCTTATATACGAATCCTAAATAGAATGATAATATTTTAAAATTTTTATTTTCGTAAAAAAATGATAAAAAGTAAAGCCTTGCGAGTTTCATAAGGAACTCTCAATCTAATTAAGAGTTTTCCTAAGCATGATATGCTCCGCAATAACCGTTAATTATTCAGATTAAGGACCCCATCAATGATTAATCTTTCTTCTTTTCATCATAAATGCAAACCAAATAAGTATCAGGTGGGGGCATGCGACCAAGCTTTGTTAAACAAAGATGGTACCCCTGGGATGGACCGGAGTGAATAAAATAGGCCAGTTGCCCAACAAAGTTGGCTATCAACCAAAAATTCTTCCCTTTCCTTCCGGTTCTTCCCATTTCCAGAATTTTCTTTATTTATTTAAGAAAAATCCAATTTTTCATTAGCACTTTAACTATGAGCGGTGACAGTAGTATTATAATAAAAATTAAAATCATTTGGCCCTTAATTTTGTTTTTTGGGATTCTTTGTAATATTAATATGTTCTCTCTCTCTCTTTCAACATATTTGTATCCGCCTAAAATACAAGACATGAAATGAAACCATAAAATTCACAAGTTTCTTCAGTTTGTGGTGTAGAGCTCAAGAAGAAAACAAATACAGTAGCCATGCAAGTCAAAAATTTCAATGCACAATAACAAAGGCCAAAATTTGTAACCCCCAGTGTTTTATTACACAAGTAGTTCCAATGCAGTTTTTGGGTACATCACTATCACTCCATATCCACAATCATTATAATTGAATTTTGTCACCATTTTGGGAGTTTCATTATCTCATAACATCATTAAATTCATATTCTATAAACCAACTTTCAATGATTTCTTCTCCTTCAAGGCGCCGAAAACCCTTCCATCACAGAGAGAGAGAGAGATGCACTTCTCAAAAGCAGTGATCGAGTTTAAAGTAGATCATTGCCTAAATAAACTAGAGTTTCTTTTTGTTGAAAAAACTATACTGAGCTTCCAGCAAATGTTGTGATGTAAAGATTTTGTTTAGAGTTGGAACCAACAGTTCAACTCTTTTGACTAAACCCATTTTAAGGCATCGACCGCAAAATTAATGTACCAATAATCAAACAATTCAAAACGGATTCTGTGCTCGTCCATGTTTTTACGTTTTCTGCACCACTTACAATTGGCTGCATAATAAATAAATAAATAATACATTGAGAAAATTCCACTTGAATCTTTTTCTCTCTCTAATGTCTGACTAGTTTTGTTTCTTTGTATCATTTCTTCACACTTCAATAATTCTCTCTCTTCCATAGAGGAAGCAACCTACCCCTGATCGTGAAAAAAGAAATCATTCCCTTTTTTGACACAAATTATGCCAATTATATTCCTTTTTTTTTTTTTGATATAAACTGATAATCATATCAACTTTAGTTAAATATGATTCGAGTCAAGTTGAATTCAATTAAATTCAATTCGAGTTAAATAAAAATCTTAAACGATAAAACTCTTTCAATATTTTTTTTTTCTCAAACTCAAAATTTTATTTAAAAAAATATAAATATCCTATATGAAATATTTATATAAACCACTGTTTTCTATCAAAACATTTGAAGGACTTCAAAGGGTGCAAAAAAGACAGTCCATCATTCGGTGGAAATCCATAAAAGGGACTACTAGAATAGTACAAAGTTGAAAAAAGAGGAGATGGGATCTGTAACAATGGGCGGATATGCTTCATTTGTCAAAGGGATCCTATGAAATTTTTGTCTCACTTAAAATTGTCCTTTCCCATTACATTGGAAAAGCCCCATCTGAATTATTTGCTATTTACTATTTAAAAATGACTTTTATGACCCTTTTTTCCTCGACAAACATTGAAATCTCAACTATTATTTATGGGCCATTGACAAACTTATACCGAAAATCAAATATATAAAATGGAACTCCTTATATTTGATTATTTATTATTAAATATTTGAGTTTTTTAATTAGAGTTCATCACGTTGGAGATCATCTGTCAGCATCCAAAGCAAACACATGGATGAAAGATCGAGGTAAAATCATACGACACCAAACAAGATGGAGCCCTATACATCGTATTTATACGATCTTAACTCTTTAAGTTATGGATTTTATGCATGATAATAACGTTTTTGCAATACCAAAAAATTCAATGTATCACCTTAAACCTCTTGGTTTCGTACAAAAGAGCCAGGCTGGGAAAAGAGATGACAGGCATGCATCGATCACTCTTTTCGTCGCATGGTTGAGCCCACTTACTTGTTTTGTTATTTGTTTGTGTCAATTGATGTGAACAATTCTATAATTTTGATAATAAAATTGAATATTTATTTACTTTGAAATTTCTGAATGTTTGAATATCATTTTTTTCTTAATAAAAAAGTAAGACTGTTTATATATTATTTACTCTGGACTCGTGTTTAATGAGTTGTTTTGAGTACCAAGTGAACTTCTTCATTTTCATCATGGATTTAATATTTTGGGCACTAGTTACCCGGTCTCGAGTTTTGCACGTAACAATAATAGGTATTGAAATAGTTTTGTTTCTTAAAAGTCAAATCAAATTCGAACTGAATTTAATCAGATTCAACGTAATTAACAAATACTGATGATTTATAAAAAAAAATAATTTTATTATTTGTTAAACATGAATTATTGCACAAAAGAAAAAAAAATGTGTAGCAACCAAGTCATATTTGCGTGCTATTCATTAACATTTTGCCCATGGAGTATCCTTTTTTTTTTTAAGAATCATATTATAAAAGAATTATAAAGAAATCGTCAAGTAAGAAACAACTGTGGAGTGGTTTAGCATGGGTTGCACTTTTTTCAAACATCAACTTAAGCCATCAATGACCCTTTATTTAAAAAATTCTGCAACATGATGGCTTATGCCCTACCCAAGTTTAGCTTGGATACCGAATAAGAAAGAAGCTTCGCCTTGCAATATGGGCATTCTTTCCAATGATATACCTTTTCGATTTCATCTTCATTGTCACAAGAATATCATATGTTGCCTAATGACAACTTATGTAGCTGCTATATTTATTAAAAGTAAACGGCGCCTGATATCTATAATCATTCCTGTTTATGAATAGAATGACACGTTAGAAAACAACACCCAGGATTAAGCCCCTTTGAAAACTCTCCCCTCGCCCCTCCGCTCCTCCGCTCCTCCGCTCCTCCGCCCAAGAAAAAAAAGAAAAGGATGCGAAAGGTTATGAAGACATCATATAAATCATATATACAGATTAAATATATATCAGTGACCTATAGTTCGATTGATATCATTCCCTTCATTTAAAAATCTTAAATTTAAATCTTTTTTATGTTAAAAAAATTAAATGTGTTTTAAGATTGTGATTAACCAATCCTTTTGAGACGAATTAAGGGCAGAGGGGGGGCAAGGGGAGCTACTCTTTAAAATCGTTAGAACAAATTATTTATAATCTTAAAAAATATAACTCAAAATGCTTTTTGATCAAAAAAATTATAATTTTTACTCTTTAAAATTGTAAATTTAAATGCATATTGTATTTTACTCATTTAATATAAATTTTTTGGCTTCACCCGAGGGTAAAACTAAATTTTCTCATTTTCTTAAAAAAAAAAAAAAAAGCAAAAGAAAAATCCCCAAGATAAAGCACAGAAATTGGGGGTGTTTGGTACTTATTTGGGAGGGTGTTTTGGCACCAAGTGCGATACGTCTGCTTGAGGTGCATTGTTGTATCTCAAGTGAGTACGAGAGAGGTTACTCTGAAGATTTAACCATGAGAAGCTAAAAACTTACACGTTACGGTTAATGCGGAAACACAAAGCTTCCCGGCGGGAAAGCAACAAGCCCAGAAAAAGCTTCCGGACACCACTCCACTCTCTCTCTCTCTCTCTCTCCCCCCCACCTTCAGGAGTCAGAATATAAAAGGAGAAACATCCACAAGAGAGAAGTATATCGTTTTCAAATCTGTCTCTCTAGCATTGTTGTCTTCTCTTACCCTATCAAGCCCATCCAAACAGAAGAATAAACTTCTCCAATTCACTTTCGTCTCCCTCTTCAGATCTCTCTCTCCCTCTCATTGATCATTCATCCGATCCAGGTACGCTTTAATTTCATGCTAAGTCATTCCCCATTCAATTTTGGTCTGTTTTCAAAATCGTTGTTTCCATATTTCAAAGATTTCCCATTTACGGCATGAAATTTTTCTGGGGTTTTCCTATTATTAATTTTTTTGAATTGTTTATTTTTTTCTGCAAAAATCCAAAACCCATATTAAAAACCGTAAATATTTGTGGGCGTTATTAGAGCCAATCGGGATATCTATTTGAGAAAATTTTTCATATATATATTTAGGAAACAGATATATGGGAACTAAAGTTTGCTAAATGTGGGGTCCTAGATTTCACTAATCTCAGGAATAATTTTCTCAGTCTCCTAAGGAGAGATTTTTGGGAGACGGTGAAAAAATCTTTCCCTTTTTCACTTTTCCGGTGACAATTGTAACCACTCTTGAATTGAACCAGTCAAATGTTTCTCTTCACCTTTACTTTTGTTGTTTTCATCTAACGTTCTTAATGCATAGGATTAATGTTATTGTGGACTTGTGCGTTGGGTCTTAACTCCCATATTGAGTTTTGATATAAAACAAAAATAATGCTATTTATATGAATTAAATTATATACAATCCATTAGTTTGTTGAAAAATACAATCTGTAGCACAAATATAAATTAATAATTGAATGTCACATTATAGTTTGTACAGTTTATATCAGAGTTTGTCTCACACTGTGTGTAAAATTCCAATAAATTTTTTTAAAAATTTGGGGGTGAAACCCCGGGAGGGGAAGGTTTTAAAGAAATGGCCGGAGTGAGAAAAAAATGGGGGATGGGATGTGGATGGTCATAAAAGATCTGTTGTAATTTAAATTTATTTATAACTTGTGCACGTTATAAATTCTGCCCTTTACACTATAAGCTATGTAACATTAGAAGAAAACCTAATAGAAGTAAATCTATCACATTTTTAAACATAACTGAACTTCAAAATCAGGTTTAGTAAAGGTGAGATTTCTCTTAATAATAATAGACAAAATTCCACTTATACAAATTGCATTACCTAGAAAAAATGAACAAGTTACCTCATGAATTTGTAGTGACCTCAAGTTCAGACTCTGCTGGAAAAAAATTTTCTTAGTGCAGTTTGACATTTTTGTGATGAATGGGCATATCATGGGATGCATAATATAGAGATAACATGGCAGATTCTTAAGGCCAAATCTTGATTTATGAATGTAGTAGGTCCAATACACTATTCTTTTCCACTTGGAATCCCGAGTGAAGTTTCTTATACCTTATCGATCCACCTGTGCATCACCGTCATCCTTGTCATGCACCCCATGCATATTCCTTAACTTCTGTTTTCTGTTACTAGGTTGCTTGTGAACATTCTTGATGTGAGCTACGAGATATGCTAACAATCTGCTGTTAATTTAGCATTGAATTTAGAAAAAGAAATTATTCTTTTTAATGATGTTGGAGATTGCTGGTCTTGGGAGCCATGCTTCCCCATCTTGCCTCAAGTTTACCAAATCACCAGCAATGGCTATTCCAAATTTTAAATAGATAGCTCATGGGAATGCGTGTGATCGATCAGTATTCTGAAAATACATTGCAGATGAAGAAAAGTGGATGGATGGATGGCTTCAAGTAATGAAGAGAGGTGTTGGAATTGAAGTACAATGGAGAGCCGTGCAGGCACTACCCCTAATGACAACAGACGCACTGCTATTGTGGAAGGCTCATGGTTTTACCAATTCCGATGTGGTCCTAATCCTTGGATGGCCAGATATATTTATGGATTCATTTTTCTTGTTTCAACTCTTATAGCTTGGGCTGTTCGAGACTATGGCCGCTTTGCCTTGAAAGAGATAAGTGGTAAGATTGTTCTGCTTGTCTTTCAATGCCTGCAACCATGGCTGATCCCAGTTTGTTTTTCGGTGTTATAGACAGATGCAATGACATGATTTTTTTTCTGTAAATGCAGCACTAAGAGGATGTCATGGTATAGGAGAGTGTCTGGGTGCTGAAGGAGTTCTGCGTGTGAGCTTAGGATGTTCTGTATCCTTTTTCACTATATAAGCAGCCCCGTTTAGATTAAAATCATTCAGATTTAAGGTTCAATGAAGTTGCCCTTAATATGCATTAGCTGTTCTATTTTATAATGTTTATATCAACTGTTGGTACATCAAAGATGTATGGCCCTAGAGATATATGGCAGTCTGGATGGTGGTTCTCCAAATTTCTTATCTGGCTTTTGTTGATCTTGGTGATTTTTTGGTTTCCTCCCGCCATTATTCAGCTATATGGTAAAATTTTAAAGGCTTAGAGTTGTTTCATTACATTTTATTCATGTCTCTGCTCTCTGACACACCTTTTCTTTGCAGCTGAGTTTGCCCATTTTGGTGCTGGGTATGACTGACTCTATCCTATCTTAATTTCCTGTCTGGGAAGCTCCATAGCAAACTCATATGTTCACACCCATGCAGATCATCATAGTCCATTTCATTGCGGATGTTTTGACTTTTATTCACTCACATTGCAGGGTTTTCCTCCTAATACAGCTAATAAGTGTGATCAGTTTCATTAGATTGATCAACGAATTGTTTCATACGGAGAAGAATGCTGAAAGATGGTAAGTCTTCTCAACTTCTGAACAAACAACTTGCCATTCTGCTAACCAAATTTAAGCGAAGTTTCCAATGGGAGCATTCAAGAGTTTTTATTAGAGTTGAAATATTGGTGTTGTTAAACCTACCAGCTGAATACTAGGTTTAATTTTTCTAAGAAAGGATAGCTTCCTAAACATGAAAGCTCAAAGCAAAAGGTTAACATATCTTTAGGATTTTTTTTTTTAATAACTAAAATTTTCACCTTGCATTTGATTGTCCAATTGTTATTCATTGGCCTATAATATGGAGTTTTGGTGTAGCCATGTGCATGCAATGTTCCTGGCAACCGCAGCATATGTTGTATCCTTGCTTGGGATCATCTCAATGTACATCTGGTATGCCCCAGAGGCATATTGTCTTCTTAATATATTCTTCATCTCGTGGACATTAGTACTCCTCCAGCTTATGACCAATGTCTCTCTCCACCCAAAGGTGAGTCATTGATTTTGCTCTTACTATCATTTCATTGATGTACTGATAAGATAATCTGATTTAATTACAGGTTAATGCAGGCATCCTTACACCAGGTTTAATGGGGCTTTATGTAGTGTTCCTTTGCTGGTGTGCCATTAGAAGGCAAGGCTTATTTGCCTTTTCTGTCTCTGGATGTGTTTTCCTTTTTCTCATTCTTTGCTTAAAACATTTGACGTTGATTACATTTGGCAGTGAACCACCTGGAGGCCATTGCAACAGGAATGCGGAGGACACTTCAAACAAGACAGACTGGCTGACAATCATTGTAATTTCTTTGAAACCCATAATCTACGAACAAATTCAATCTTGAGTACTAAATAATAAATTATGGACAAGAAGATGGCTATTGATTGCCACAACCTCCCGCCCCCCCCCCCACCCCAAGAAAAAAATACTATGCTCATAAAACATCCTTCGAGAAGAGTTTCCAGCATTTGCTATTGAAGAACAATAAAGAAAATTTGGAATGGTATCATACCCTTGCAGAATTTACAAAATCTGAGTTGGCATAGATTCAGTACTTGAAACATTGTACAATGCGCCACTATATTTTTTTTAGTGACCAATGAATTTATGCCACATCGGGTTCAGTATGATTGGCGGTTGACTTTTTTGGTATATGTAGTATATAGCATATTGGGCTTTTTGCCGATTTAACCTTTTCCTCTTTGGTATCTAATGTGGCCTGCGGAATGTTTGAATATTTAGTTTTCATTATCTTATTCCGGATTGTTTGGACCTGAAATTTCTGAAGCTCCAAGCACTTATCCATTCAAATCACAACATATTTGGATGATAATTCTCTCAAGAATTAAGTATTCTTGTATGATTTATACATGACAAGTAAGTGCTAGACAAAACTTTGAATCTGGAGTGTCATCTCTGTTTCTGCAGGGAAAAAACATCAAGTCCATATTACCTTCTCTCTCTCTCCCTCTCTCAAGAATTTACCGACTAGTCACATTTGTTTGCAGACCTTCATAATCGCTATTCTCGCACTGGTTATTGCTACATTTTCAACCGGAATTGATTCCAAATGCTTTCAGGTATGACCCATTGCACGTCTTTGTGGTTGTTGGATTAAAATTTCAAGAATTTTGCATCTGACAAAAAAGTGCAGTTCAGGAAGAATGATTCACAAGAAGAAGATCATGTTCCTTATGGTTATGGCTTCTTTCATTTCGTTTTTGCAACCGGAACCATGTACTTTGCTATGCTGTTAATTGGGTGGAACACTAATCATCCCATGAAAAAGTAAGTATCTACTACAAAGAGAATTTCCCAACTGTTCTAGCAGATATCCCACAAAAATCAGCACACAGACACAAGAAGGTATTTGTGTGTTTTACTACCATGCAAGTAGTTATTTCTTACTGCAGATGGACAATAGATGTTGGCTGGACAAGCACATGGGTGAGAATAGTTAATGAGTGGCTGGCCGTGTGCGTATACGGTAAGTTTTCAAGGTGACTCAAAACATTGAGGGCTTTGTCCATTCTTTGAATTGCCACATTTTGGCCTTCTTTTCTGGGGGGTGGGGGCAAGCAATAAGGACGGAGAGCAATACTAGCGTAACAATCTCTGGCTGTTAGCATGAGCGTGCCACCTAATGTGGAACGATTAGTTTGAGCCATAGCTACTCCCAGAACCCACCAAAGTGCTAGTAGTCTGTCTAACACACATTGTGTGTAGTCTTTTTGTCTGGCCTTGGAGATTGAATTGCCTAAAAAGAAAGGGTTTTTTAAATAATTTAAAATCACCGTTTATTGCCTTGGTTGTGCTTGTGCAATCCTGATCATAGCAAATAAGAGTTATAATTGTGATTATCAAGACTCCAGAATGCAGGCTTATGGCATGAGGTCAAATTTTGCAGCGTGGATGCTTATAGCACCAATAATGAAGAGCAGACGAGCAGAATTACCTACTTGAGAAACTCTGGGGAGGCCTTTTGATCCTTCAAGGTTGCTCCATTTATTTGTTGGACATTAAAGCATTCCACGAATTCCAAATCGGGGAAGATTTTCCATTTTCAGCGCCAAAGTGGCACAAAATATACACATTACAAAGGAACTTCTACTTGTAAGAAGTGCAGCTTCCCATCTGCATAGGTACAAGGAAGAATTCTACAAGCACAATGAAGACCCATTTCCTTCTTGGTTTTTATGTGAATAACATTTGTAGTTAAAAGTTTAAATTGATTTGAGTTCGCTTTATGGTGTTTTAGTAATCAAAGCCATACATTTGTGGGGTGTAAAACTTGATTTTTGTTCCAGCAGAAGCAGATTGAGAAAATGGATTTTAGTTCATCTTATTTTGCTGCAACTCTTAACCGGGACAACCTCTTCCTCTTTTTTCTAATTTTCTTCCCAAGTCAAAGAACATCAAGTCAACTAAATTCTCAAAATTCTGAATTGCACTGACCTACTCCTTTGGCGAGATTATGGTTATAAATTAACCCTAAGAACATTAGTCACTCAAATCATCGATATTTTACAATCACAAATATCTCTTCGTGGAAAAGCCCAAAAAGAATAGCTTAGCATGATCACAAATATCTCTTCGTGGTAAAGCCTATAAAGAATAGCTTAGCATAACCTTCGATAAGAAGAGCATTGTGATTACTTGGCCTTTTTTATGAAGCTATTTGTGATTATAGACAACAATAACTATGATTCAAACCAGACAGACATGTCCGGATTAAAGGAGTGTCCCCTGTACTAAATACAAAAGAGAGCAAAAAAACATGGTAATCCATCCTCAATCACAAGAAAAAGGGGGAGAGAATAAATTCCAATATTCTCAAAATTACTAATATGACCATTCAAAAACATTCAATATAAGACAATCTTTCATCCGTCTAGCATCTGCATTGCTACAACTCTAGTTCCTGATGTTAACTTGGGAATATAGAGGAATATAATGGAAACAAGCCGGCCAGGGGTTGAAGGAAAACTCTAAAAGGTAACAGAGTCAAATGAGAATTACTGCAAACAATAAAGCATTATCAATTTTCTATTGGAAGGTTTCAATTAAATTTCTCACAAACAGGACTCATCACAATAAAAGACATGATTATACATAATCATACAGGGAAAAGGGGAAAAAAAGAATGATACAATTCCTAGAGGTGGCTCACAACACTTATCAAACACCACAGCTTCACAAAAGAAATAGATTATTTCCATAGAGGTGTTCTGTCCCCTTTTTTGACTCTAACATGATGGCCAAATAAATATTACAAACAACCACACAGGTGCAGGTGCTGAGTCCCATTTCACATTTTCTGCAACTGCTTCTGATTAATTCCATGGAGGTATCCACGTCTAAAATAGAACATGCTAATGCTTGCCACAGCAGAGACGTTTCCATGGATGTGCAAATCCATTTCTTGCTTTGGGGCGTCAGACAAGAAACCTTCTAAAGCAACACTATATCTAAATATAAAAAAACAAAATTTCCCACTCAGTGGCTTGGCATGGAGCAAACAACTTGAAACTTTATCCCAAATTAAAGGGCTTCCATCTTGCTTCAATTCAGATTCACCCAAATGGATTTCCTCCAACAGAAGGAAAAGAACTAGGGGTATTGGGTGCCGAATTTCTTGCATTCATCTGCGGAATTGAATTTAATGTGCCATAATTACCGCCTTCCCTCCCAAAACTAACAACTCCTTGATGCCTGCAAATTAACACCAAGAAGTTTAAATGAGTGTGGTGTTACTGATAATGCAATCACTGCTACTGATTCATATGAAAACCATTCGTTGAAGTGAGAATCATCATATACACAGTTCTTGGTACTTACATTGCAAATTCATACCAGTGAAAACATTTAGCTAGATTCCATTCAACTAACTTCAATCTAATTAACAGATATTTTAGGTTGGACGAAGTTGGATTTGTTGCTCTTCCGGTTCTAATCAACATTCCTGCCTATCATTTTTCTTTTCAGTTTTATTAGTCTCTCTAATTAGTGAACTTTTTCAATATTTATTGCCACTCAGTGTTCCAATGTTGGACAGGACAAGTATGGATCATGGAAAATGCATGTACTTTGTTCTTGGTACAGCACACTCCCTGGTTGTGGTCTGGGGTCAGGTCTCAGTTTCTGGTTTAGCCTATAAGTGAAACAGTAAACAATGAAAAATCTACTTACCCAGAAGGCAGCATGTTAATTGGTACCTGTTGCGCTGAGAATAAACCAGAAACAAATAACACAGAGTTAAAATATCATCAGGACAAGGGGCTGGAAAAGCAACTGCCAGATGATTTTACCTGGAGGCATTGATGAAGCATGTGCCGGCGCCTGAGGAGGCATTACCAATGGATGAGAGG
This sequence comes from Dillenia suffruticosa, assembly GCA_033439265.1. Lineage (NCBI taxonomy): Eukaryota > Viridiplantae > Streptophyta > Magnoliopsida > Dilleniales > Dilleniaceae > Dillenia > Dillenia suffruticosa. The sequence goes on from JAVTVX010000035.1 coordinate 22,133,452, forward strand.
ATGAGTGACGTGGCATCCATGTAGGCATCAGAGTACCAAGGCTCTGAGTACGCAATAAACCTGTCTGAGGGGATGCATTTGATAAAGCACCTTGCAACGACCCCATGGAAGGAAACTACAAAAGGACAACTAAAAAAATTGAAAAATTCTGGAAGCTGACGATGGCATCAAATGGCAGAATATCCTTGATCTCACAGAAGATACATTTTTTGTTAGACAGCTTTTAATGAACCAAATTTTTGGAAGGAGGAGATTGAGACAATAAAATAAAATAAAATAATGGGAAAAATGGAGAAGTTAAATTTAATGCTGAATCTGTAAGTTTGAAGGGGGGGATTGAACTACTCATGTCCACCAGATAAAAGGGCTCAACAAAATTAGATAACTGTAGTCAAAATATAGAGACCACAAAAACATTTAGACCCAGAAAGTTATCAAGCACGCAAAACTCATATCTGGCACTTTGACTCCAACTTTGGTATCTATGCAGCACAATGCAATAAAGAAAATAGAGATAATCACAATTACTGTTTTTTGCTGGGCAATGTGCAGGGAAGATGGTGCTCAAACCCATGAACTAATGTAATTTTAAACCCCCCCTCAGAAAGACCAATCAGGCCAAAGCCAGCAGTCAATTAAAATCTACCTCTTTATCCCAAGTCCCCCTAAAGCACCAATTCGTTAGGAAAGCACCATAGTGTTGTATATATAACTAAATAGCTCTTGACACAAAAATCACACTTCACCATTTTTAATTGCATTTAGCCCCAAAAAGCTACTAAAAAAATAATAGTAATCAACATCAAAAGCTTCATCTAACAACCCCCCTGGGCCCCCCTTTTCTCCTTATTCTTGATTCACCAAAATAGCTTCTGACCCACTCAATTTTATTTAACACTTACACGATGGGTAGGTTCATTTGGAAATCATAGATGAGGCGCTTAGGCCATCAGATAAGCACGTTTGGAGAAAATCAGGGAAAAGCTCATAGGGCAGGGTTATCCTTAACTACCCATGAATAAAATTTAGGGGACAGTTTCTTTCTTGGCTCTGAGAATCACTAAACAGCTTTAACACATGAGCTCCACAGAGATAGAATCCCTTTCATATTGAATCTCAAACAAAATAATGCCCATAAATTATGAGTAATTGAGAAAAAAAAAATGAGTATTAGCACAGTACATACCACTGGAACTTGAGACACAGATGGTTCACTGTTGATATCAAATGGATTTATTGATCTTGACTGCTGGGGAAAGGAAGGCATTGGCTACAATAATAAACAAAATAAACCAAAAAAAAAAGTCACATGACCATGCATGTAATTGGATGCGTGGAAACCATCAAGTTGACTTGATAATTGGGTGTAGCATACCGCTGTTGCCATATATTGCATTAACCCCATGGCTCGAGGTGGAAGAGCTTGAAAGCTTTGCATTGGCATGTAGAAGGATGGATTAATTGCTGTAAAAAGATCCTGCAGAATAGCCACGGCATGAGAATCAGTTTAGGATGCCTTTCACACTTTTAGCCATCAATGCCAACTAAGGAGTGGATGCCACAAGATATTGACCTGTTTCAGACATGATAAGAGCTTGTGCAACCAATGTTAATGATTATATGGCATAATCCTCAAATTGTGGTATTTTACCCCCCCCCCCCAAAAAAAAGGTAAATCAACCAAGAAAAGCAGTTGAGCATGTAAAACACCAATACCTCTGGCAGTTCTTTTCTTCCGGCCAATTTCACATTCATAGGTTCAGTTTGAGCTACATTTCCAGGCAGGACATCTGATCCAGGTTTTGACACAGCTTGGAATGAACGTGCAGCTGCAATATTTGCATGTGCTTGTGTATTTGTGGCAACTGGTGGATTCCAATGCTGGGCAAAAGAGCACAAGAAGCATTGAGAAGCAGTTATCATTAGAGCATAAAAGAATCCAGTATGAGATCCACCTGATTGCTTGAAGGTCTAACAGGATTTTGCTGCTGAACAGGATAACTCCCCGTACCAAGGAATAAAGAATGCTGCTGCTGCTGAATTGTAGGCCACTGTGCAATGGAATTTACACCACTGATAGGCAATGCTGGTGTTGATCCGGGAGAAGCTCCTGAAGCAACAGTAGGGGAAAATGTCGAGGAGTTATTCACTGATGCAGTTACAGGAAACCCACCACTTACAGGTGACATTGACAATTGTCCAAAAGGTGCAGCTGCCAGATTGCCACTAGAAGGTTGCATTGACATGCCTATGCCACTGCTAATTGGCAGTCCAGATACTTGTTGTACAGGCACCGGAGTTGAAACTGTTAAGTTCGAAAACATATCTTCCAATGGGTTCACACTCGTAGGAGCTTGAGATACTTTTGCCTCAGGAGCAACATCAAAACTGGCCCAATTATCATTACTAGATGAATTTGAAGGTTGTGCAACATTTTGACCCAAATTAGTCTGTTGTGTTGCAGGTGATGCTGCAGCGATAGGAGGTTCAGGATCAGTATCAAAGTCAATTAAGCTTACTGGATTCTCCACCTTAACTTCAACAGGATTCCCATTAGAGGATCCCAAGCTACTGGAAGAAACAGTTCTCTGCAATTGGACTGTATGTGTCAGAAAATGACCCTTTCAACTGAAGTAAGCAGAATTTAGTTCTGAGACTAAAAGCACATCAAGTTGGGAGAGAAATCAGAAATAAAAAAGCTTTTATGCTGAAGCATATGAATAAAGAAGCATGCATGCATAACACCACACAGATCTAGTACAAAGCCAAAATTGAAGGAAAACAAAACCGATGATTTGCTAAACTAACCTTATAACATTAGGAAGACCATAAACAAAGTTAAGGATGAACTTTGGGGGATATGAGATGGTCTAATCCAAGTTACGCATCATGGATAATTTGGACTTTCATTAAAACTGGATTCATAAGTGAATGTCAACCTTGTTATTTCAGTAGAAGAGGATTGTCATAGAATTTGTTCTTTTGTTGTTGATTGCAGGCAGCTTATTCTTTGACACAGAGTAGCAGGCCAATACATGTTTACAGAGAAGGAAATTTTCTGGCAGATTGGCCTGCCAAATCGGGTTGCACTCAAACTCAAGATTTTTGTAATATTTGACACCCCTCCCCCTTTATGTTTTCTGTTATAACAAGTGATATAAGGGGAATTTGCTTCCCCAGACAGACTCTGCAGCTCTCTTTTTTAATGCATTTCCTTTTCACCACTCGCACCAGCCACTGATTATGTTGCAGCAGAATAACTCTTTTATCCCCACTCAACAAATTACAATTTTGTTTCATTAAACTTTAATATAGCTCAACAAACTCATAGGATTGGCTATGGTATATCTTTAAAGGTTGCAACACTTTGAAAGATTGAAATCCATGTTATGCAGAACTCAGAAAAATAGACACTAAAGTTTCAAATTGACAGAAGGGGAAAAGAAATGACAAAACTAAATTCTCAAATGTAACATGACCAGTTGAAACGGAATGGGAAGCATGGATTCTTGCAATGTGATTATAGTTTACCTCAAACAACTTTTCAACTATACTGGATACTGTCCAAAAATATATCAACCTAAGCATATACCGACCACCATGGTAGAAGCAATGAGTTCAACAACTTAACCTAACACAGCCCATTTTGTACAAGCTTTGATTAGTAACCACAAGTTCAGAAGAACAAATATCCACCAAATTTATGCCTAATTTCAAATTAACCACTGGACTTCTGTTGTACTGATTTACCACCAAAACTTTCAAAATAAAATTCAATATCCCTTATAAGTAAATGCCATTAGCTCTTTGGCAAGCTCTGTACAACATTTCAACGAGTATACCTTTGGCATCTGGTTTGTCTTACCTCTGACTATCATTTTCACTAAATTTGACTCTACACTATAAGAATTCCATATCTGATGTTCAAATTTTCATAAGAGTTCCATGAAATTCGATTCTGGTGTCAAATTTGGTTAAAAATTAGCGTCGGAGGTGAGCAAGAACAAAACTCAAAGATGTTTGTTAAAAATTTGATTGACTCATCGCTGGAAAACTTGTGCCCTTCACTTATGGAGGACATTGAGTTTTATCAGTCTCATTATGAAAGTTTCGGGGTAATTCACTGCAATAAGGAGAGATTTTAAAATAGGCACACAAAGTTGTTAACAAACAATTTTAGAGTTGCAAAGTGGTTTCATACCATACTTTGAATTAAATATGATTACAGGAATATTCTCCTGAGAACAACAGAGTATAGTTAACAAGAGAATAACCCACAAAAAACATATTATCAACTATGAATTTGAGAGTCTAAAAAAAAAGGTCAATAAAAACAAGAATATAGCATTCCCATAAAAGAAACAACCATATGAGCAAACAGAGAATCATTTAAGAAGAAGCCTACCTGTGTATGTAGAGGACCATCTACAGCCCTACTGCCATTAGCTTTTGGAGGTTCACTGATACGAAGAGGTATTACATTCTCACCCAAGATATCTCTAACAGGGCGGACAACAGGGGGACTTGAAGAATCAACATCCTTTTGACGATCAGGTGACCTGCCTTCCACCTTATAATCACCATCAGAAAATTTTCGATCTTCAGATCTCTTGGAATTTCCAAATCTATCCTCTCGACGCCAATCATTTATTACCTCTGGGCGGGCAGGGCTTCTAGACTGCTGGTATTCTTGATCATATCCTGCGCGATTTCTGTCCTCCAACCTTCCACCAGGGCTGGATCTATCATTATAACGGCGTTCATCTGTGCCATTATATGGTGGGCTGCGGGACCCTCCCTGATGCGTATCAAACCTCCTATCATAGGTGTCCTCTTTGTCACTCTATTGGTTAATAAATGCACAACCAAGTCAGTCACCAAGTTCAGCAGTGAAACCAATAAGTTTCAAATAATCCCATCATACTGTAACCATAGTTTTAGATTAAATAGCAATACCCTTAATGATTTAATCAGTGTCATTATTATTCAGGTTCAATAATGCATACAACTGAGCCCTACTCAGATCCAAATTGGGGCTTCTCCTTACAAGATGATACCTACTGAGTTAGACAAGAAATGAATTCAATATTCATTATGGTACAATAAACAAACAACCTCGAACCCTTTAAGGTATCAAACGCATAAAATACAAGATAAAAATTAGCTCAGCAAACCTTTTACTTCAATTAACTAAGCAATGTCCACATTGGCATAATACATGATTAAAAACTGCCAAACCAAATAGTAATTTTCTGTTAAAGAGGAAACTAAGCGGAACCTGACCTAAAAGATTCCAAGGACCCACTGAAGAGTCTATAGCTCAAAACTCGCAGCATAAAACAAGCAGAAAAACTCGCAGGAGAACAAAGAATTGAGTTGCACTAAATTGGAGTATATGGGCAAAAGATTTAAGGAAGAATCTTGTTTCAAAGTAATCTCAGGGGTATCAGAATCATGAGGGGGAATGATGAAAGATAAGCTTACCTTCACCCTAGGAGGCTTATCAAAATTCTTTTCCCCAGTATATCTTCTATCCACATAGACATGCTTGATAAAGTCACGAAGCCTCTCAATATTACTGCCAGCAAAAAAATCTATCAGAACTACACATGGCATCAAAGGCATACGTAAGAACAAAATTAAGCATAGGAAAAACCTGCCATCAGGGAAAGACTGGCGCTGTGCATCCCATTCTTTTAAATAGATTTCTTTTGCGGTCTGAAACATAATTCAGAGTTAAATCCCACGTTAGAACCTTGGCCACATCTAAAACAGGTATAAAATGAATGTTACGAAGACTGTGTAATGTATTCGAACCTCATTTCCACCTCCTTGAAGGGCACTAACTTCTTGGGAATTGAACTTAGCCATTGATACTGACTTTACTCGATGTGTGAACTCACGGCTGGAAAAAGTTTTAAATAGTTCAGCAAAGAAAACCAAATTTAGCTATGACATTGGAACAAACAAAATTGCCTCAGGCAATTTAAAGCCGGTTACATTGATGTTGGAAATGAACTGCAATTATTTGCTGCAAAAAAGTTTGGCACTTACTGTATTCCACTACAGGTTGTGCAAACAAATGTCCAGAAATTTGTGCAGACGTATTGTGGTCCCTGCCCAGAAAAAAATAGAATGTCAATGTGCATAACTTAGATAGGATAGCACTAAAAAGTGAGTTTTGTGATTCCATACACTATAAGAAAGAAGAATCATGGTAACTTTCTATCACGAAAAATATAGTACTTAATGAGGCAAGAAATCAAGAAAAACTTCCTTTGCCAGCAAACGTGAGAACTAAAACATGATATGTTAGCAGCAGCAACTCTTGCTTGGGTTCAGAATCAAAAATCAGGATTCTTTAATTGCTGAGAAGAGGAATATGCCTCAGCTCCATTCTGAAGTTAAAAGACTTTCAAAGTTGCTTTTGCAAGTCCTTAAATTGGCTAAGTTCATACTCCACAATACATTATATGTATAGTATAAATTTATAATAGTGATTTGAACTGAAATTTGGGAGCCTCAGTCAGAGCACATCTCAATTTCTTTATCCCCGTCAAACACCAGAAGTAAATCTTCAGATCAGCTTAAGAAGGAAAGTTTGAATGAGAAAGGGTAAGCTTTAAGGAGCCTCAACATCTCAAAACTCAGGTGGGCTCAGCTTGTTCATACACCTACTAGCCAGGCCTTTTTAATTTTTTCTTTCCTTTAAAAATTTATTTATATTGTTAAGGGAACTCTTTGAGACAAATTTTTGAAGCCGAGACACATTCCCAATTGCGCAAAATTGACCCTCTATGAACTTGCCCCAAAATCCAATTCTTTCCCTCTCTAAAAACTAATCCTCTCTTCTTGTAAACCACCGCACACTTCAACACACATGTAGCTTATAGGGGAAAATTTTTAGTAAATATTTAAAAGCCAACCTGCCCTTAACGTAATGCCTAATCCCTCAAGCTTTTTTGGTTTAAATTAGCCATAAAATTTAATGTGTTATTTTTCTTAAAAAGATTTATAAAAATAACAAACACAAAAGGCAAGATTTCAAGATAAAGAGGAAGTTTACTAATAATTACAACTCAGCCCGATTTAAGTTCTCGATCAAAACTCGCTCTTTTCTTTGCACATGTGGTGTGCAGTTTCAGACCCCAGCACAAATAAGAACACAATAGTTTTTTCCAATCACTAATGCAACTATTTTACTTTTTCCCATAACAACACAAAAAACAACCAAATAATATATGCAAGCATCGAGCAATGATCCAATCGTCCAGGCTACTCAAATTATTCCTCGTCAGCTTTTTGCTGTTATTAATCTATCACTATAATTCAATAGAACACATAGATATAGTCTCTTCAAACATGCTGGGTGTTCTATTATAACAATGCCCTTGAATTTTAAAGATATTATTTTTTATAAGGTACTTTTAGACAGTCTCCTAATCCCTCCCCACATCTCTCTCTTACAGGCACCAACTATGTACACATTCTTATCCACCATTTTCCTTGACAGTGCCAAAAAATCACCAGATTAGAGCCCTCCCACCCCAAAAAAGCCCACAAAATTAAACTATCCCTAAGATAAACCTAATTTTTTTTCAACCCTTTCTGAATTCCACAATTGTCACCGCACGAGAATGAATTCGGACTACTAAAGTGTCTCAATTCTATCACAATATAATATGCACAACGAGTAGAAGAAGACACCCATAAGAAAATTCCTCACCAAACTATTGCAATTAATACACCGTCGATTCGCCGGAAGCTTCAAAAGCCCTCGAATAATCCTTTCATTCTTCTCATCTTCCTTCAGCCGACTCGCCATTTAACTCCAAACCCTAAAATCACAGAGAAAAAAAAAAAAAAAAACTTACACATCAAATAAACCTAAAATTCACAATCAAAACATCAACAACTTCAATATTCACTCAGAATTTCTAAAAAAATACAACCAAAATTCCAAATCAATAGATTCAATTCAACTAAAACCACTACAACAGAACTACATATCAGATCGGACTACAATTAATATTGATTAAGAATAAGTAGAAACAGATAAACCACTGACCTTTTTCTTAATTAAAGATCGAAATCAATAACTGATTTGCGAAAAAAAAATTGAAAAGAAAAGTGAGAAATTGAAGATCCTATCTCCCTTACAAACCACGAGCTGTACAGCTAAAACGTGCTTCCTTTTTCTTCCCCAAGCGGTAGAGGGCGGAAGAGAAGGGGGTTTGGGGGAATAATAGGGTGAGCTTGGGACACAGGAAACGCCGCCTATGATTGTCAGAGTCTTAACTGGTCTTTGTCTTCGGTCAATGATGAAAATTTTATAAAAACATAGATAAGAGTTATTTGCTTTTATTACTTTTCCTTACGGCGAAAGAAGATTTTGACTGTTTTCGTCGTGTTTTCGTCGTGGGATTTTGATGGCCGCTCTGAATCTTTACAATTTTTTTTTTGCTTAATAAAATTATATTAAAATAAATCATTTTTTGTGGAAATGTATTAATTCCTGTCCAAAAAAGCGGCGTTGTCTTGTGTTACCGTGTCAGCACTGAAATATAATTGTCTCGTTACAAATAAAAAATAATAATAATACTTTAAAAGTCTAATCCAACCGATGGCCTAACAATTTCCTCACAAATATAATCATAAGTCATTGTAAAGCAAAAAGATAAAAAATTTATTATAATATCAATTATATTTATTTTTTTATCAAAGATTTATAATATTTATTAAAAGTTATAATTTCTACCTTTTTATTTTATTAGTGTTAATAAAAGGAGTATAGCTCATTACAACTTTATTTCTTTCTTTTTTTTTTTTTTTTTGAAAATAGTGATATCAAAAATAATAAATCAAATATGATATTTTATAAAAAGCATATGATAATATAAAATATGATATTGAAAAAAAAAGCCTAAACCCAAGTTTATTAAATTCTACATTACATTTATTTTATATTATTTTTTATTATAATAAGATTTGAATCTTTGATTATAGGGTTAGAAGAGTGAATGCGACGGTTATCCCCTCCGGACTTTATTTTATATCTCCTTTTCGATGGCAGTACATGTATCATCCAAATGTTTTCGGATTAAAATACTTTTTTAGTGCTTAGTAAGACTCTCCCCTATGGCCCTTCGAAATCGATCATCCGTTCTTCCGAGTCCCATGCAACAAATATTTATTTTTGAAATTGGAAAAAGAAAAAAGAATTATTTATTTTTTGAGACTATGCTGATTTTGTGTACATTAAATTTTCTAATATATTTATTGTATGGTTGAAAATGATGAAAAATGGAGATTTTTCTTTTTAAAAAAATATATTATATAATTTAATATTCATAAAATAGAATTTTTTAACTAAAAGTTTCAGCTTCAATGCCTCAAAGTTTAAGCCTGGCCTCCTCTTCAAAATGCATCAAATGCTATAATCTTCTATTACTCATAACTCAGTTTAGGTATCAGACCATCTATTCTCCCATTCTCACTCGTTTGGGGAAAATCTTCTTAGTGCAACGTCACAAAATTTTATAGTTTAAAATTTAAAATTAAAGCTAGAAAACTATGGTTTTCCTTATATTGTTATCTTAATTTGTTTTGTTTTATTTGTAACTTTTTCAACTGAAACAAAACTCTCTCTCTCTCTCTCTCTCTCTCTCTCTCTCTCTCTCTCTCTAATGGGCCTGACATCACATATCAGTATGACAGATAATTAAATTTTAAATAATTCGTGTACTGTTCAAATAAGGGAAAGTTTTAAAGGGTAAAAGGTTGGCATCTACAATTTCAACAAATTGAAATTTAATGTTTAATTAGGCAATTTTAATTCAAACATCAATTTTTGCAAAACATTATAAATTGTGTGATTTCGGACCAGTCTCGAAGAAACCCAAATGCTTTGCTATTTTTGATTGGGTCGAAAAATCATGACGAAGAGGCAGACTTTTCTTAGAGAAAAGAAGAAATACGCATGAACGTCATAGGCCCACATGAGAAATAAGCCAGGTAAATAATTATCTACTAATAGAAAATTGCATGTATACAATATTAAAATCAAACCATAGAAAATTTTCCACCACGACAAGTAGACTCCGGTCGATATACATGGCTTGGTATGAGAAATTTCTTGGGGACCCAAAACTCATCGGTTTCTTAAATAAGCTCTTGATGCAATAACACAAATACATTGTTTTGTTTCTATTTTTACTTTTTACAAGATTTTAATTTTAAACTTTTAATAGATGCAAAATTCTTAATACGTCTATTAATTATATTAGTCAAAATCTTATTGTATCAATAGACTTATGTTTTAACTTTACTTATTAAAATAGATATCAAAGAAAAAAAATAAAGTTATAGTTGCGTATAAATACTAGTAAATCGCACATAATAGTAATTTACTATTACTTTTAAAAAAATATATGAAAATAAAAGGTGAATTCGTTTCAATTACCCCCAGATGGGACGTAGCCCAAAGGTCCACCATTGTAGAGTCTAAAACTCTTTAGGCCCACAATCTCTATGAATTTCAAATCGAAATGTGTAAGTGATAAGGATTTATCTCTTAGAAAGATGGACGCGACCCATTTTTCTGTAACAGATCGGTTAACCCTCCTTAACAACAACATGATCGGTTCACGATTCTAACTGGTATCTATTAATTGATAAATCTCAAATAATATCTCTCCCATTTGTTTATTACTGATAGACTCGGTCGAACACTGTTTGATCTTATATCTATCATTAAAGCCTCCATAAGTTAAAGGCAATATTCGCCTAAAATTCTCCTTAATGGTTACTTACCTAACCGATCATACAATAAGTTTTCCAGATTAGAGAGGAAATTTTCAAGATTTAATTGATAAGGAAGAGAATATGTTCATTTCACCGGACTTTCGTAAATGATAAGAATTTTAAAATTTTTAAGAATATTTGAATATAAGTCTAAGATTTTGAAATATTTTCATAAAGAAACTAGGGTTATCATACTTCGAAAACATACAGCTTATGAGATACATGCCTATAATACATTATGCACAAAGATGACCATGTACTCGCTCTTAAAAACTATATACTTTATACACAAAACTATATAGAACTCTCTTTCTATCAATAAGCTTTGGTTTAAATGGCACCTTCATCCTCTTTCTCATATAATAGATTCGGATTCGAATTTTAGTATAAACAAAAAAAAAATAGAACTCTCATTCACCCACATCTCTACTTAGTTTATTTCTATCATTTTCAAAAATCACTCTTTTTGATTTGAGTGTCAGAATTTTTCTCGTCGGAGCACCTTTCAATAGTCTTTTCAGACTTCATCTCATCGGTTGGAACAGCTATCAAAACTCCCACTCAAGTCGAGGAAGCCGATCTCTATGGAGCCAAAAACTACCTCCAACACCTCTCAACTCTCATGTTCCGTTACTTTTTTATCTTTACCTCCCATTATTTTGTAGTTATTTTTTTATTTATTTATTTTTATTCTCGATTCTCTTCAATTATTTCATTCACATTTTGTATGTCATAGTGATCGGTCTTTATTAACTATTTTATTTACAATAAATAATATTATTGGATTGGGGCATTATATTCTCAAAATATAAAAAATTACAAATCAATTGTTGCATCACGTTATTTTGATGTTACAATGATTATAATTTTATGAAAAAATAAAAATATAAAATTAAAATTAAAATCTTACAATGAATGTTGCCAAATCATTTTTGAATTTAAATAAGTAGTTGAATCGGGTCATTTTCTGGGAGAAATGGGCAACGAATGTAATTTGGAAAGTAACAAACTGAAAATGCTGCGTTTTATGGAAATGTAAGGGGTTAAATCTAACTTCCGCCTCCACGATCCACTCCATAGAGTTGTCAATGGCCGTTTCCGTTTGTCGGTCCAAATTCAAAAGCACAATTAAATCCCCAAAACACCCCTCAAATTCGCTCAAATTCGAACAAAATCGTCTCCCACCCAATCGAACTCTGTAAATACGCGAACGCGACTGTTCTCAAATCGCCTCCCTCCCATTTGTGCTTACTTCCCTCCCTCCATTTTCCAAAGAAACAAAACTCTCTCTCTCTCTCGATCGAACAGAAAGTTCAATGATGAAACTCGACGGAGAAGAAGGAAGCGACTCAGACGAATCGGTTTTGCCATTAACACTGCGAAGAAGAAAAGCAAGCGACGGCGAAGACTACAACGAAGAAGAGGGAGATATATATTTCTCTGATTTTGACTGTGAATTGGACGGTGAGGGTTTTGCTCCGACTACCTACGAAGACGAAGAAGCTGATGAGATCGCAGAGCAAGTCGAGGCTCCTGCGAAGATCGTCGGTGAAGAAAAGTTTTCTTCTTCCGGCGAAGATCGCGGAAGTTCGGAGATGAGAGAGAGATCACCATTTGAGGTTCCTACTTTCGGTGCTTTCTATATGCATGACGATCGATTTAGACGTCGACACAGGTAAAATCACATCTCCATCTCAATCTTGTGATTTTTTTTTTTGGGGAACTGCAAAGTATCTCTATATTGCGTGAGTCTTGTTGCAATTACTAAGATTAGGCTATATGTGTTCATGTTTTGTGAAATTGATGTTTAGGTTTTTCCATAAAGTACTGTGGAGATTTGGTGTTGGCTTGTATATATTTAAATTTTTGCTTAATGTAATTTTAGTTCAGGATATGAAAATTTGGTGTTGGTTTGTATATGTTTCTTTTTCTGCATAATGGACTTCGAGTTTTGGTTATGGAGATTTGGTGTCGGCTTCTACTGCTTGATGTATAGTCAAGATTGTGGAGAAAGGCAATGCGAAGCACTGATAATCCTCAACACTGAATTTATTGAATTAAAAGAGAGTATGTTACGTTGGGCAATATAATGGGCATTATGATATCATATACCAAGCATATCATAAAAGAGGAAAATTATATTACTAGACAGAGAAAAGGAAAAAGAAAAAAAAAAAACTAATTTAAATGGTCCTTAAAACCAAATTGAAGAAGTCAATGATTGAAATGGCAAAATTTGATGTGACGAGGTCTTATTGGTGCAATGACTTTGAAGGATTCTACTACGTGTTTTTCAGTGACTTATGAGAATGTGATATATTGGATTTTATTATTTCAGTCGTTCACAAGATTCAATCTATGGAAATGTTGAGTGGTTCTTGCATGATGTTATGGTAGACAACTAAACTAGGCCTAGTTATGTTTGGAATCATTATAACATGGTGATAATTTAGGAAAGCAACCCAGCATGTTAGACTTTATACATAATTAATCATTTTCAGAAACTATCCTCATGTTCAATCATTATAACCGGGTTCGAATCAGCCTCCTTGCAAAAAAACAAGGGGAAGGCTGCCTAGGTATTCCCTTCCCCAGACCCCACAATGTGAAAGCTTCGGCATTGGGTATGCCCTTTTTTTTTATCCTCATGTTCAATTCAAATGGGTAGCAGACATTGATCGGCCAGGCAGTCTAGCCATTCTTGAAGTCTAATCCTCGAAAGAAATGTCAACTTAATTTGTGCATTCAATGGAAGTATTTGTGGTATAAGTTTGCTAGCTTGTTTCAAGGAGATATTTGTATTGTTCAGGCAAGCAGTCAATGGAAGGAAATTGTTGCTGCCACAAGATGATGTGAAATGGAAGCATGACAAGTTCCAGGAAATGATGCTTTATCAATCACAGCAGGAGGAGGTTAATGCTTATTTGGAGGCTTTTGTAATTCCCAATTGTTGCTTCGATCTTATCTCCATACTGTACCTTGTTTTCCTTGAGACCTTGAAATGTATGTTCAGGAAAAGAAATCTGCAAAGGTACATTCCAACAACAAAAGGAACATTCAAAGAATTGCTAGAGGAAGAGGCCCTGTACGATACAAACCCCTCAAGAAGAACGGCTATGAAAATTTTCTGGCAAAAAGGCGACATGTGAGTGCTTCTTATGGTCATGGAGGGGAGGAATTTACTATGTTCTCAACAAATGTCGTAGTGGTTTTCCTACGAATTGGTCCTAAAAACTGTAGATACTAATTTAGTGTAAGTTCTCCACTTGTGTCTCACTTCAAATTTGCAGTCTGATCAAATGACATGTAAGAACAAGCTTTCTGCCTCAAGCTCCAGTAGTGATTCCTCCCTGGTTCATCCATTGCCTTCTTCCATCCAGGAAGTCACTCTGACTAAAAACAGGGATATGAGATGCAGAAGCACTAGTAGGAACCTTCTTTCTTCCATTGTGCCTGGGAATATGTTGCAGTCCGGGAAAAAAATCACTAACTTCATGGAGAGGAGTACACTTGGGTTCAGTCAGGCTGCTGTTCCTGTTGTTGGGCATCAGTTAATTAGTATGCCAATGCCGCTTTCTGTGGTCCCACCTGCTTATATTGTTCATTTTGCAGAGTCTCTGGCACTCTCAGGACCTCTTAGTTGCCCTTATTCACCTTTTGGCTTAGCAAATGCAAGTTCTTCACAGATTGCTAGACTGTGTATTCCACAGTCCAGTTTTAGACCTTCTCCACAAGTTTTCAGTTGTCAATCTCAGACTGGATGTAGCACTCCAACTAAAGCTGTATCACTACATTCTGTGGCTGATATTCCTGGTGTTTGGCCTCCACAAAAATTAGGTACATGGGGAGCATTATCTATCAGAAATGGAATGAGCAGTTTTCCTAGAAGTGGAAGAGGTCTTCATGCGTACAGTGGGATTTGTGATAATCACAACTCTGGTGCCATGCCACAAATTTTACCAGGTATATTGCTTTCATCTTCCTTTTATTGCGATTTTAGTACGTGTTGTATCTATGTACTTTTAGCCACCATTTCACAAGTAGCATATATGCATGTGTGTAAGAACATATATACGTATATTCTATTTATCTTCTTATTAACTTCAACGCTCAGTTTCCAAACTACCTTTGTTAGTAACTTAGGTTAGTGTTTGATTCCTGTAAGATATCTTGGTGGAATCCAGAAGCTTACATTTTCAGTGTTTGATCTGCCTAGTTTCCCACTAGTGCAGCTGCTTCATTTTCAACTTACCTCAGTTCATTTTGTTGTCCTCTTCTCCTTTCTGTGTGAGTGTCTGTCTTACATTTGGAGTTTGGCATCAAATCTAGGTGTTGCCAATGCTGCAATACTACTATCACCTGTTACTGGAAATGGCTTACAGTTCTGAAGTACTAATCAATATTCTTGTTCAGATATTGCAAATAATGAACTTTGGTGACAGCAAGAGGGGCCTTGCAGGCAATCTCTCTCTCTCTCTCTTTCTCTCTCTCTCTGTGTCATGTGGGCTGAGTAAGTGGGTGGGTGTGAGCACATATTTGCTACTGGGCTTGTACAACTACGTATGTGCTTGTGGTCTAATGTTTCTCCAAGTATTTCTGTTCTTTGCAGATTTATGGGGATGAACTTCAGCAAAAGTGTTTAGAGATTTACCCCTAGCAGGTGAGGCTACTGATGATCTGCCCAACTTTATCTTATTACGGTTGCACTGTCAAATGTCTTCAAACTATTTTTTGTTTCAATACTTTTCTGTGAGAAGTGTATATAACTCCCATAGTCCCTTGTGGGATTTTCCTTTGTCAAATGACCCACAAAAAGTTGCCAAAAGCATCCCTGTAGTCTGTTCCTTTGGTAGTTGGGCCCCTTCTCTCAATCCAATCAATATTTGAGATGCCCAAGTAGGGGCATTCAGGGTTTTGATTAGAGGGAAAAGGCTATCATGTGGTTGCATAGAGGAAGATTGAGGAAGTGGGTTCACTGCTTTTAACTGCTAGGGGGCTCTTTTGCCTTTTTTTTTTTAAAAAAAAAAAAAAATCCCTTGAGGGGGTTCTACACTTTGCGGAATGTTCTATTTAAAAAATAAATAAATTTTTTTACATTGCATGGAACTTCTTTTTCACTCTTCGAGCTGTAATACTCCCAATATGTGCCAGTTCAATGTTGTTTTCTTACATTCTATGTGATTGTACTGCAGAGTGTTTCCTAACCATCCTGGGAAACATACTGACATAATGTTGGAAGTACACCAGAGTGGAGCCTTTTTTTTTTTAATTTAAATGCTGTCTTACCCAAGGCTGTTATTTTTGTTCACTTCATGTTAAGTATCTCAATTATATCTCTTCGTTAGACCATCAAATCTTCCTATGGAAGTTGGGAGTCTCGGGATATGTCATCTGGATTCTTTTGAAGTGAACCCTATTTGGTGGTGCTGGTGATGTGAGATTCTCCTTATGAAGAGTATGAAATGCTAAAAGGGCATGATAAGTTTGTTAGTTGTCTGACTGCATCTAAGGAATATTTGAATTGTAATTTTTGGACAACAGCATTTGTGGAAACATTGGTGTGGCAATCAAAGAAGACACAATAGGAGAATATATGTAAAGTAGGTCCTATTGAATCAAGTGCATAGTGGGATTCCTACTTTCTTTTTAGAACTTTGACAAAGAGGAATATCATCTTATTTTGTTCTACTTTTGCAAAACTTTTGTTATATTTGACTGGCAACAAAGTCAAATTCATCAAACCAAAGCTCCTCTCTACTTTCTGGAAAAATTTGTACTGTGGGGATTCTTGCATGCCTGTTCGGTTTACAAGCAATGAAATGTTGCTCATACCTTTTTGAAACAAACACAGTTCCCATTTCTTGTCTCTTGTTTTACGCAAGAAAACAAGGTATTACATATTTTATGCATTCTTGTCTCTTGGGTAGTGGATATTTGCTCTTCTGTCAGGCTTTTACTATAGTATTCCTTCCAAATTCATTGCCTCAATAGTGGTCGTCACCTTTTAAATTAATTTCAGACGTGGTAAAATTACTATTTTCTTTTCTTTTGCTTTTCCCTCTCTTGTGCATGTTTATGATGGAAAAAATAATTTCTTTTTTCATTTTTGGTACTTTGTGCAGCTGTGGCTGATGGTGCTACATGATACACTTCAGATAGGAAGAGTCGGTGCTACAGCACAACTGCAGTACCTTACCATAGTTTGGCTCTGCTTGACGTATACTCATCTCTCTAAATTTGACTGATGATGTTTTCTATAAAATCATTACGTTTCTCATGAACGGTTTGTCTTTCTGTGAAGCTTGTGCTTCATGTTTGATAAACAAAATGTGGATCCATTAGTTTTGAGACTGTACCAAAGAGGTAAGTGAGTATATAGTATCGCATTATATTTGCCTTATAACTATAGTTGTGCTCGTGTGCTGTTGTTGAGCCGTTGCTATTGTGTCCAAGAAATCGTTCTTCTATCACCATTGCCTCCGACATATATGTTAATCAGGTGATCTAACTAAATATGTTGGCTGATATCTTTTATTCCTATGATCCGAAGATTGAGAGTATTAATTTTTCCATCCACAGAACCTTGGATGGTTCAATTCTTTTGGTTGCATTTATTTTTTTTTTTATACTTGGACCTTTCGGTATTCGAGGTTTCACTCTAACTAATCCAAAATCGACATAACTGTCGGGTCTTATTTGAAGGGGAGATCTCTCAATATTGTTTTCTCCATACATAGTGACAGTCGAACTCCCAATCTGGTTAAGGGACGAAAGTACTCTTCCCACCTACGCCAACAAATATCGGTTGCATTTACGTTATGTTGCCTTTTCACCGACGAGATGCTCCACAAGCAACATCGTCCTATATTTTTGGCCTTTGTTTTAAGATCAGCATGATAAAAGAACTATTTCCGCAGGAGCTTTTATCGACAGTAGAGACCTATTGGAAAATTTTGTTCTTCGCGAGACAAACACACGCACTTAAACCAAGTTTCTTTACTTTTTTGTGCGAGGGGGAAGATAAAATGTTTTAGTGCTCTGAGACAAGTTTGTCTTCCTCCACGTGATTGACAATTGTCACTCACAGGTTTTCTTCTCTTCATTCCATGTTGTTCTGTTAATATTTGGATTGTTAGAAATAAAGAGGATTGTCGCTCTCTATAATGAGCCGAAAGCCAAACAAAGATTGCCACATAGACCAAATTCAAGACCAAAATTTGCTTCTTGTTTCCGTTGGCGAGGGTCATGTGATTGCCACGTGTTTAGATGACATATTTTAGGAAATATATATATATTTTTTAAATTATAACAGAATGGTTGATAGATTCAATGTTATGTGCTTGTAATTATTAGACTCATTATATGATATTAGAATTTTGTCTTTGATAAGTTAATAGATTGTTATGTTGTTTAAGTGTCTACCATTTTATGTTGATTAGACTAATTACTTGATACTCGGTTGATCCTCAAGCAAATTATTTTTTTTACTATAATTATCGATATTTAGACTCATATTTTAACTAATTTGATTTGAGCACTTGTCAGGATCATTTTTAGAATATAACTTTCTTAATATATTATTTTTTATTTCAAAATTTTGAATTTGAGACTTGATAAAGGATTTAATACCTTTATTTATTAAACTAACTGTTTTTTGATATCTTCAAGCAAATTATATGAATAGGCACTTAAAGAGTAAAATTCTCGCTTTGCTTCACACGGGGGGAAGCACATCACGTGGACCAACCTGGATGGAATACATCTACTAACCGAAAGGAATAATCAGAA
The DNA here is from genome assembly GCA_033439265.1 of Dillenia suffruticosa. Classification (NCBI taxonomy): domain Eukaryota; kingdom Viridiplantae; phylum Streptophyta; class Magnoliopsida; order Dilleniales; family Dilleniaceae; genus Dillenia; species Dillenia suffruticosa. The sequence continues at coordinate 22,152,043 of JAVTVX010000035.1, forward strand.
AAATTCAGAAGCAAAATTATTCAATTGCACTTGTCTGAGCTCATGGCCTTCAATAATACAGGGTCCCTTGGCTTCCATGTTAGAATAATTTGTGTACAAAGACAATCCCAAACAGCTCAAAGAAAAGAAATATATCCAAGTTTATAGAATGGTCGGCACAAGTTGCATGCCATTAGAGGCACTATAGTGTAGCATGCTGGTTTGGTTACTCACCTTTTTGTCTTATTGCATCCATTAGAAGCTCAAAGGTTCACAAACCTCACAATAAGACACGCATTTTTAAAAGGACAACCCATTAATAATGTTTCTTTATTCTCCAGCTTAGATCACATGACAGATGTTTGGGGGAGGGGGTCCTCTATTGGTCATTCTGATCTCTACTTAAATGTTTGCTTATTCTTCAATTCATTAGCAAGCGAAGGACAGTCCCATGTCCCAAAATTTGGAGCATCTCTGGCTTGTACAATTTGCAGGTACCTTTCGTTGGTCATATGACATGAGAAAATCTAGTGGGTGTGTGCCTTTTTTAGGCATCCATGAGCCACTTTGTCTTCCTTGAGCATTTGATCTAGGAAACTGGGTTAAGTACATATTTAATTGCTCAATAGAACACAGTCTCCCAAGTCTCTCTGTTGCCCCCACATTGAACTTGCCAAACTTTTAGACTAGTCTTTTTAAGATACTATTCCGGGGGAAGTAATAAGAGTTTTTCAGGGAGGTCACATGGGTAAGCGGAGTTTTGGGAAGGTGTTGTTGGACTGTCTCTGTGTTTCCTCTTGCTCAAATGCTTGTCTCTGCGCCAGCACTTTGGAAAGCCAGGATGGTTTCGAGACAAGATCATTGATTGCAAATGAAGGTGGTCAGGTAGTCAGATTGAAGGATGTTATTGAAGAAAAACAGACCTTAGCCTTTCAACTGAGGCCAAAGGTTAGTTCCCCTTGTTTCTCAAATTTCTGCTCACTCTTTATTTTGTTATACACCCTGCTTGTCTCTCTCACACACATATTTTATCAGTATGGTCCTTTAATGCTGGATTGAGGAGAAAGTTTTGGGTCTCTCTTCTTCCACTCAAACAAGCGCTTTAGATTCCAACATGTCAAGAACCGGCTACTGTCACTGCACCTAATCCGTGCATAAAACAATGTCAGGATTTGTCAACCAAGTACACTGGTCCAGTCTTGTAAACAATAGATCTTTTAAATTCGGAAAGATCCGTTCACATGGAACCTCCATATATAATGTACTAAAGTTGACAATAAAACTTTTATGAGACCATTAAACTTTAATTTCCATGCCTAACCAACAAATCGAGGAAAACTTGATAATTTAGTTGTCCGATTAACATTGATTCATTTTTTTCCCTTTCTTTCCCTGATCCTGGAATGTGGTAGACGGTGGTGCTGAGGGTGTCCATGTACTGTGGTGGCTGTGCAAGAAAGGTGGAGAAACATATTTCAAAGATGGAAGGTATGTGAAATGATTACCCTCGTTTTCATTTCATTTGGGCTAGGTTTTGCTCTGACATCGAGCAAAATCAGTGGCCAAAATAATGATCTGACCAAGATGTCAAATCCCCGACCATGTTCACCCACACCAATGTCCTTTAGATGCCCCACATGCCGATGGTGCTAACTTTGATGACAATGAGTTTTACTTCAAATCTGAACCACTTACGATTCGTGTTACATAATTTATTTTATACAATGTTTTTAAAATTAAATTAATAAATAATTTGATCAACCTATTAATTTATTAATTTATTCTCAGACCAATTAAATCGTTTTCCAAATCGAATATTTTAAATAAAATAAAATTCATATTTTATTTGAATCGATTTGAACAGTTTATCGATTTTAAATTGTTTTAACTGAATTTGATTTCATATAGTTTAACAATAAAAATCAAACTGTACTATAGAACAGTTCTCGATCGAACCGGTTGAACCGGCTGATCTGATATGGTTTTAAATGATTTTTAGGTTCTTTCTTGTTACTTCGTTTGTAAAATAAATATCATGTTCGCGCATGACACATGATGCCTGAAAAGTTAGATGGATTACCTAATCTTTAGTTTATTACCAATTGCAATGAAAGCATAGTGCAAATTTGAAAAAGATGTCTTCGTTTGGAACAGGAGTGACTTCCTATCAAATAGACCTCGAAACAAAGATGGTGGTAGTGATTGGAGATATTGTCCCAGTTGAAGTGTTAGAGAGTGTCTCCAAAGTAAAATTTGCAGAGCTTTGGAACTCTCCATTATAATCTGATACAAACCTAACCTCGTTGAAGGATATGTACAATTATCCAGAAGAGCACATAAAGGAGTGCTCTTAAGATTTGTTTTCGGTCCTTCGAAGCATTGTTCATATGTAGTGAATATTTTGCTAAATATGGTTTGTACGACAATCGAAGGATATCTATCAAAAAGACAAAAGAATGTACATATATGTATATATACTCTCTCTCTCTCTCTCTCTCTCTCTCTCTCTCTCTCTCTCTCTCTCTCTCTCTCTCTCTCTCTCTCTCTCTCTCTCTCTCTCTCTCTCCTTTCTCCCAGAAGTATTTTGTTAAAATTTTTTCTTTTGCTTCTAGGGTGTCACATAAAATGACTGGGCAAATGATTTTAATTGGGCCCTATATATATAATTACGTTTTTTTTATCATTGATATCTGAATTTTATTTGATTAATTCGATTCGAATACTGTAGAACCTATTTTTAGAAGTTGGTTCTCTCAAATTCTTTTTTGTCATTTCTAAAACTCGAACTAGAGATATTTGGTTAAGGGGGAAAAGTATCTGACTACTCAAACTAAATAAATTTTGTATATAATTACGTTGTTAAATTGTTTGTAATATAGTCATTTTGTCAAAATGTTAAAAATTATTGATGGAAAGCATGTTTAATAGATAACATTATTAAGAATTTTTTTTTAAAATTAGATCTGATAATACTCAAATTAAATCAGTGAAATAATAAATCCGGATATCAACTTGTTTAATTAATAAAAAGAATGTTGCATGTTTGTCAAACCTATAAAATAAATAAAGACACCAACAGACAGTTGAGATTATAGAATGTGACGTTAGATCTCTTAATCAAGTTTCTGAGTTTGACTTCAGACTTGGGTATAGAAAGAACTATATTTGGAGGATAGCCCCTTAATGGGTCACTATAATTTCTGAATCGGATTAATCAGAACATGATTTTTGAATACCGATCGGTATAGTATTAAAAAATAAATAAATAAATAAAGGCCCACTTAATGAGACTAATGACATTAGGCTTGGGATTGGGCCTGGGCCTCGACAAGGTTTTTTTTCTTTTCTTTTTTTTTTTTTTTGGTGGATTCCTCGACAAGTTTTAGAACTTCTTCGGGTTTTTTTTAACCATTCTTTTAATAAAGATGAACCAAAAAAAAAAAAGAAAAAGAAAAATTCATATACTTCACTCCAACTCTAGTTGAAAATTAAGATGAGAGCATATTTTCATGGGAGATTTCAGAAATAAATTCATTAAGTGTATAATGAAATCCTTTAACTTTAGTAATATTCCAAATTTTTTTTTTTCGATGGGATAATGTTTCAATTTTTGTTATTTTAAAAATTAGTTAAAATATCATTTCACTCATTTATACTTCTCTTATTCCACCACTGACATACTCAGACAATCTCCTATCACCCAACGGGTAAAGTGGCTTAGAGACCTATAAGCTCAGCCACCTTTGGGGGTGGGGGGGGGGGGGGGGAGGAGAAATTAGCTTGGTTTCCCCAAACTTGTTAGCTCTCATTAATTTTTTGGGCATAGTCTGTACCATAAAATCCATTTCGGATGGAATGAAAAAAGACAATTATTATCAAATCATAATAATAAAATATGACATTAATCAAAATGCATACATTCGCCTCCAACACTATAAGAATCATAAAAATAGGAATGAATCTAAAAATTTATATTAAAAGGTAATATATAATTCGTAAGATGCAGAATGACCAAAGGTTATAATTTTAAAATAACAAATAATGTTCTAAAGGATTTTATCAACATTTTAATACATTAAACGGTAAATCTATAATTTTTAGTGATATTTGTTGAAATATTTATAAATATAAAATTGAGCTATCGGTAGATATAGAATAGAGTTTAACGTAAAAATGAAGAGTCGGTACTCTATCAGACTCTTTTAAGTTGAGTGATTAGATATTTTACTTTTTTAATTAGAATTATTGAGTTCGAGCCCTATGTATGATGAAAAAAAATTTGAGAGAACTAATTTTTAAAATAATTTTTATAATATTCAAATCAGATTAATTTGTAAATTCCGAATATCGATAATGAACACAAAAAAAAATAAGAGTCGGTTTTCTATTTAAGCAAACTTTAAAAATTTTGTATTTAAAATAAATCAATCATAAATTTTTATTAGATTTAGCATGAAATCAAGATTCACTCAATAACCGCAGTATAACGTAAGAAGGGAAAAAGCATATATTAATGCCAATGCGATTCTATAGAATGTCATTAAACCTCTATAGTGAAAATTATCATCTTATTCTCCTTGTCCTTTCAAGATGTACTTTTCCCTCTCCATTGTCACTTTGTCGCCTTATGATTAATTTCATTTAGCTTTTTATCAATTTCTATCACTTTGTCATTCATGTAATTTGACTCGTGCATCTTATAATTTATCAAAAAAATCAAATACTTTAATCACACTTTAAATTCAAAACTTAAAAATAAAAAATATTATATTAAAAAAACTCTTTTCTAAATTAAATCAATAATATTTAAATATAATTAATTAGAATATAATTTTAAATATTGATCGGTTATATTAAAAAATTTATTAAAAAAAGTTGGAATAGAATAAAATATGGAATAATGTGATAATAGAGGAGAGATAAAGGGTTATAAATTCAAAGCTCTAAAGTAAGTTTGATAATTATTTTATAATATATGAAATCAAAAGAGTATTAACTATTTTCAGAAAAAAATAAAAAATAATAAAAAAATGAAAATGGAAAGTACTACAATAATACACAACAATATTCTAAAGCCTCCACCGAAGCGAAAAGTGGGAATATTCTAATGTGATCCTCTTTGGAGCAATCTCGTACATGTCACGTGATAAGCACCTGTACTTTAACCACCAAAACCGTTTGCTTAGTTAAATTAATTAAGCACTAAACAGAACTCTTAAAATCCAAACCGTGTTTGTACCATAGAAAAAAGGTCTAAAACTGTGTCCGATCAAAACGACGCCGCTTTAAGGCCTCGACGATACCATAATTGCCATCTCGAAACAGATTAATAAAAACCTAAACAATAACATAATAAATATCAAAAACATTCCTCTCAAGGAAGCGAGGGAAGGGAAGGGAAGGGAAGGGAAGGGAAGGGAAGGCAAGGCAGGGAAAAAAAAAAAAGGAAAAAGAAAAAGAAAAGGCCGAAAAGAGACAGAAATGGCGAAACCTCTCTCTCTCTTCTTTTGCTCTCTCCTAGTTCTCTCTCTCATCTCCCTCTCCTCATCTGAAAACCCCAACCCATCATCAGCCCACGAAGAGCTCAAGAACAAGGGCTTCCCAATCGGACTCCTTCCATCCAACGTCTTGTCTTATTCTCTCAACCGCACCTCCGGCGACTTCTCCCTCTACCTCAGCGATTCTTGCAAGATCACTCTTCCGCCGGACAACTACTTGGCGACGTATTCGAAGACGATTAAGGGAAACATTGTGGAAGGGAAGATTGCGGAGCTGGACGGAATTAGGGTTTGGGCTTTTTTCAAATGGTGGTCGATTACTGGGATTAAATCCAGCGGCCAGGATTTAGTTTTTGAGGTTGGAATGGTTACGGCGAAGTATGCGTCGAAGAATTTCGACGAGGCGCCGGCCTGCGAGGGGAGGAGGTCTTCTGCTTGAAGGTTTGATTTTTCATCGATTTTGACATTTCATTCTGTGTTTTTCTTTAGTGTTTGTTTTCATCGATTTTGACATTTCATTTTGTGTTTTTCTTTAGTGTTTGTTTGATTGGTCATTTTATTTCATTTTATTTTAAGTTCTTTATAATCTTGGGTCCTAGTCCTAGTCTTTGACTGTTTCGTGGATTTGATCAGTATTATATTATTAGTTGTTTTTAAGGTAAGGTTGAAAGGTCGAAAGGTTGAAAGTCAAACTAATACTAAACCCTGAAAGGTGGGTTGGCTCCGATGACAATAGAGTTTCCTCATTTTTTTTCCCTCCCCCTCCCCCCCTCCCCCCTTTCCATTTTCTTGACTTTTTGAGTTTGACTCTGATGGGAGATTTGGAAAAAGAAATTCTGAAAAAATTGGCGTAAATAAATGAAGAACCCTTGCCACATCCCCCCAATATATAGAGGTGTACACACAATCAGGTTATGGCGGTGTTTAGTGACCAGGAAGGGTACACCGCACACGTGCGGTGTGGAATTTAAATTTGGGTGATGTGGCCGTTTGTAAAAAAAAAAAGAAAGAAAAAAATTATTAAAACGTTAATTTAAGCTTGAATTTATAAGATTAAAAGATTGAAATTTGTCAAAAAAAAAAAAATGACTATTTACAATAAATAATTATAAAGATTTGAATATTTTTTTAAAATATTTGTTATATTCATCAAATATCTTAATTTATATTAGAGTAGAAACTATGTGCAGATTGAGTATTAATTTATTTAGTTAGTGATAAATTGAAAATTAAAAATATTTCAAAATTTCAAAATTATGGCTTGGAAAAACTAAGGAAAAATTTTTCATCAAATAAACATATGTAGTATATTTTTTGTATAATATAAGTTAATGAAATATAAAATCATTTTTAGCATAATATAGATATAGAGAGAACAAGGAGAGAAGTGGATTTTTATCCATCGAATGAACACCAATTATAGAGAACAAGGAGAGAGAGGTGGCATTTTTATTCCACATCGAGTGGATATAGATTATAGAGAGAATAAGGAGAGAGATGTGTATAAAAAAAGAGAAAGAAGAAGTGTATAAATAAACCCCAGCTTGGTCGACCAAGGTCTAAACCCCAGCTTGGTTGACCAAAGGCCAATCTTGGATGACCAAAGTCTTGGTCACTCTTTTTAATATAAAAATATTTTAAAAATATTTGTTTACTCAGTATATTTATAAGTAAAATTTTTGTAGTGTTATAATATTGCAGTATTTTTACTATATGCAAAATTTTTGCATATAATAAAATCATCTATATTAAATATTTTTTAGTATTTTTAATATAATTATAAATTTTTATAATAAAATTTTCATTTGATGTGTTATTGACCATATAATATAATAATAACACATGACCCAACAGTTGTGGGTACTTTTTTTAATATAAAAATATTTTCGACTTAATATTCTTATAATTATAATTTTTATAGTATCATCATATTATGGTCACTTTTTTCAATATAAAAATATTTTTAAAATATTTTTTTAATTTAATATTTTTATAAGTATAAATTTTATGTTATTATAATATTATGGTATTTTTTCTATATGCAAAAATATTTTACATATAATAAAATCATCTGTATCAAATATTTTTAGTATAATTGTAAAATTTTATAATAAAATTATTATTTGTTGTGTTATTAACCATACAATATAATAATAACACATGACCTGTCACTACTTTTTTTAATATAAAAATATTTTCAAATATTTTATTACTTAATATTTTTATAATTATAATTTTTATAGTATTGTAATATTATGGTCACTTTTTTAATATAAAAATATTTTTAAAATGTATTTTTATAAGTATAATTTTTATAGTATTATAATATTATAGTATTTTTACTATATGAAAAAATATTTTGCATATAATAAAATCATGTATATCAAATATTTTTAATATTTCTAGTATAATTGCAGGGAAAAGTATCTAAGATCTTAGAGTCTTTGTTATGGTGCTAGATTAGAAATATCTTATGATCATATTAGAGTTCTTATTGGAGAAAACAAAGCAGAATAACTTTTGGTGGACAAAGAAATCTCGATGAGAGAACCTCTTAAATGGAGACATAGCTGCAAAGCTCGCAACTTTGAATGGTGACCTAGGAATATATGAATGTGGTTTTATGGCAAAAATTTAAGTTCACATGGTCTATTCCTATGGATTTTCATGAATGATGGTGTGATGTGCTAAACACTTCTATGCCTTGCCAAAGTTGCCATACTAGTTAAAAAAATGAACAATAGAATGAGTTCCCATGCACACATCTATCAAAACAATGCCTTTTCTTTAGGGAAAGATTACACGTGGACTTGAGTCTGTGGATCACTTGCTTCATTGCACATGTAGTTGATTCTTGTGGGGAGAAATTTTCTTTCCTTTCCACTTATGTTGGGTAAGTTCAAGCTTTATACATAATGAGTGGCTGGAGTTGTTAGGATGCTCGCTCTACCTGGGTTTTGGTTGGTCTAGAGGGAAAAGAATAGAAGAATTTTTGAGACCGTGGAGAATTTTTTTGTGGTTTTTGTGCATAATTATATTAAAGTTATTGTGTTTTGGTTGACCACAAAGTCCTTTGAATCTTTTGCAGATCTTTGATTCTGTCATTGTGGACTGCTGCTCATACCCTTTTTGTTCATTTTTTTCATGAATAGAACTCTTTTGTTGATAAAAAAAGAATGTGTTCTCACACTGTAGAGTTGGGATGATGGGTATAATAGTGAAAATGATGTAAAAATCAATCATCAAGCATCCTAACTTAGGATTTTCTTTTTCTTTGGCATAAGTTAATATAAAGAAAATCATGTAATTGATATTGGAGCGCTTGAACATATCATATTTGATCTTGAATGTGTGCATATACCACACCTGACACTTTTATGCCAAAGCATTGTAGTGAGGCTTTGAGCTGACTTGCCTCTCTTGGTGTAAAAAGTTTGTAACTAGTCTCTTTTTGTTTAAGGAGGTTAATACATTGACAGCCTTAAGGAGATGATTGCCCTTGGGATCAAAATTTGGCAATGTTTCAAATTTGACATGCAGAACGGCTTCAAATTGAATATTATAAACCACTCATATGCCTATTAAAAAAAAGTGAAAAATACAACCCCAAAGAAAATTTGCTTAATTTAATGCATCCTGATTCTAGGGAAAGCTGAGCAATGCCAATTTAATATATAAGCTCCAAAGTTTTATGAGTTGATTTTATATAGCGGACCTATATTCTTGGAGAGTTTTTAGTATAAGTTGGGCATAACTTCTCATGCATCGTTGTAAGCTGTAAGATATGCGGTGGTTGATGGTTCATTTGTGGTTTCTTCCCAAAGAAAACACTCTACTCTTGTTGTCGTGATAAAGCACTGCCTAGTCCTGATTTTTTTTTCTCTTTATAAATTTTTGGCAGAACATTCTGTAGCTGGATTATATAATGTGCCAATGTATGCGCAGAAGTAATGGTAGGAAGTATCAGTTGATGAAGTTCATGTTTATCAGCTTATGTTATCATAATTGTCAGTTTAATCCCACGCCATCTCTTATTGTACATAAAAGATATAAGTGTACACGACCTTTTTTACTTGGTCTTGTTGTTGGTGGATGAGATGTATCGGTTCTCTCATATTCTCTTATTTATCAGTATGTTATTATATTATAATTTTGTCTGGATGGTTGAATTTTTTTTATTTTATTTTTTTGGTGAGAAATCTGGATTGTTGAATGTGCCTATTGCTGATGGTAAACTCTGTAAAATCTCATTCTAGGGACCTGGGATCAGTTTTAGCCTTCAGCACATAGAGAGAGAGAGAGAGAGAGAGAGATCCCAGATATTTTGTATATTTATTCGTTTGAGATGAGCAACAAGTGTATGGTTCACAAAAAGCATGGCTTAAAGATGAACCCTGCATCAAGCAATTCTCTTTTTCTATCTTTTGTATTGAGAACATCTTAAATCCTTTTTTTTTTTGTACTGATCTTAAATCCTTTTATTGCCATGCAAGGCACTCCTCCCCTTTATTCTGATACATGCAGTAGATCTTTGAACCTCCTTAAATCCCAAGCCAAGCTACCCCAAATTCCCATTGCTCTCGCCCAGTTTCTTCCCTCCCTCACCTCTACCTGACATCCATGCCTCTGGAGCAAACTGTACCCGGCCAAGCAGGAGAGAGACAAAAGCCGCTTAACCGGGGAATACGAGAGATGGTCTCTGCACTTACTCATTGCATTACGGATCTACAAAAACCAGGTTCAAGCCACCAAGAGGCCGAAGATGAGAATGGGGCAAGTATCATCACTCTTGCGGGAAGCAACATCGGTGCCAGCTTGCGTGGTGAGTTGGATGAAAAAGCTGGCCCCCATAGGGTGTCCCTAGGTGAGCCCGATGCACTTGGTGCTTACGTCAACAGCAATTTCCAAGCTATCAACAACTCAATCATGCTCGGTGGGAGCTATAGCTCCAATGATCCTGGAGTGCACATGGACATTACCGATCTTATCGAACAAGGAGGGCTTAAGCCAGAGAAGCCTAGGAGGAAGGGAAAGGAAAACACAAAAAGTGACCAATTTACCGAGCATCAAGACACGAATTAGGCATTCCTGTGATGCTGGAGGAAAAAGATCAGAAACAAAGAGAAGAGAGCTAATTTGGATAATGTCATGCATTAGCACTTGGTTAGTTGTGCTCGTGACATAACAGTCTGCTTGTCATCTGTGTGCTTCCCAAACTACTACACTAAAAAAATTATCATGTTTATGTATCCCTCGTTATCTCCACCACTGGGAAGAAAAATAATTGCAATTTTTTTTTTTTGTGTTTTTCCCTTCTGCGTTAGTAATTGTTTTTGTTACTCATTATGGAACTAAAATCATGTTTCAAATATTAAAAATGATAAATTGGGGGGGGGGGGTTCGGGCTTGCGCTTAGCTGAGTTGAGTTTATTCTAGAAATCGAGAGGATGGTTGCATCTCAAGCCTAAATCAAGTTCTTTCAACAAAAAAAAAAAGCCTAAATCAAGTTCTACATGGGACAGAGTTTATTCTCTGTTTCTCATATTTCCACCTTCCATATGATCTCCCACTCTTTCTCTCAATTTTTTTTTTGGTAACTTAACCATCCGAGTATTCGGAATTTCATTTCGACTAATCCGGATCGAGAAATCTGTCAGGTTTCAATTGAGGGGATCCTCTCCCAATAATATTTTTTTCGTACCCAATGGGAGTTGAACTCCCAACCTGGTTAAGAGACGAAAGTATCATTCCCACCTACGCCAACGTATGTCGATCTCTCTCTCTCTCAATTTTGATCCAATTTAACGAGCACCAACGTAAAAGCAAATTTTAGGTTATGACAAGAAAGGAGAAATTACATGTCAAGACTTACAATTTGTATAAAACTTTTAATTAAGTCCCTAACGTTAATTTTGTTATGTTCAAATTCTTGAATTTGAAATTATGGCCCAATTGTTGGATTCTTTTGCCAATGTCATTAATAATGTGGCCGTTATCTGCTTAAGTGAAGTACGAATATGTTGACTTGTCGATGATGTGGATCGGGAGTTTCGACAACATGTTAGCAACTACCTCAAACATCATCTCCAAGTCTCTATCTTTTCCCCCAATCATCTTCAACCAACAAACCCCAAAAAAAAAAAAAAAAAAAGACAAAAGGACTCTTGGCTGTCTCCTTGGGCCCTACCGTAGAAGCTACATCCCTCGTTAAATATCCCGTTTTGAATATATTTCTTCTCTTTGAATGCAAGTAAAATAGTGGAATACAATAGCAAATGAGAGATATCTATTGGCAGTTAAACTCTTACAAGTTATAATCAAGATTGAAGGACACTATACCATTACTGACCAAAAAAGAGTGGAAAAAAGGGTCCAGTGACAGTCTAGTTCAAAGGATATTCCGGATCGCAACTGACCCTGATGACATGCAATTGTGGCTCTTGGACCCTGGTCTGTTCGTCTTCTTGGCCTAGCAAAGTCATGCAATTCTGTGCATCTTTATTCTTCCCCCACAAAAGAATGTACAGTCCAATAATTACAGCAATTGATCCCATTAGGCTGCTCATCATAAATAAAAAGATGTCAAGCTTATGTAATCAAAAAGCACCTGATTTTCATTCTGATCTCGTAATCTAATTGCATGGCAGAGCGATGATACGTAGATCATGATTTATTATCGTACCAAGTTTGAGCACAAGAATATCGTATATTAGCTTCTGAAGTACATGATTGTGGAGTGGACTCAGATAGTTAGGACTGCTATTTGTAGTAGTAATCTGTTTTTGCGGAAGAACTATATTTTTCGCATGATTTTATTTAACTAATACTAAAACAAATACAGAAAGAAAGAAACAATTGAATATCGCACTCCAAATTTATCATTTAAAAAAAAAAAACCCTCCTATCAATGTGATCGGTATTTGATCAATTTCTCGAAACATATATGAAGTTTGGATCGTTCTCCTTGACACAATTTTGGCAGTATTACAGGATGGAGCTAAGGGAAAATTTTCCTACAATGAATAGGTAGAGTAAGTTTACCTTCCAAGGTGCAGTTGCACGTGCAAGACAGGAATCTCGAACATGGCTGCTAAGATTTGGATGAGAGGACTGAATGCCGCAGTGAAGACAGGACCCTTTTTGTTCACAGACCATGACATTCCCACATAGCACAAACCTGATCCTACAATGCCCTGCATATTATCATTAGGTGAATAATATATTAAAACCTTTGTTAAGAATGAATTAATGGAAAATCGTCCGCATCTAGTTCTTACCGAATATAGTACCGTTAAGATCTCTACTTTTCCTTTAAGAATCCATGAAGAGAGATTGCGATCCATGGACAAACTCAACATGGCAGACTGGATGGCACCAAAGAAGGACATGATGGCCGTGCTGGAGTATTGGCACGGATATCTCCCACCGATTTTTGATTGAAGAAGGAACCAAGATGACCAGAAAAAGGTGCCCGCAACCAAAGCTATTGAACCAATAGTCCATCTCTCGGTCCTCTTAGCTGCGGTCAACTCCAATGTGCGGTTAGAAGCTGCAGTTGTGACGTGTGAAATTGAGCTATTGAACAAAGGAGTTCCTTTATAAAGAGTCAAAAACATCACACCAGAGGCACACACCAGTGTGCCTAGCACTTTGGCTCTTCCACTGTTGCTCTTGATGTTCACAGTCTCCAACCTACAAGTTAATCACATCTTTTTGTTGAGGAGGCAAAATAAAGTTTGATTTTGGGGATCTACCCGTGAACTTCTATTTTGTTCATTTGGACTCCCGAACTCTGTGGAGAGTATACTGACATGATACATCTGTCACATATTCGTTTTGTCTTGTGTAATGAAGAATTAGAGTGAACTTACAATAAGAGTATGGAGATCAAAATGAACAAAATAAACATTGAAGAGAGAAATCTCATTTCGTCTCATGATTGGGGCCAAAACTGCAAGTAAACCATGTTTTAAATACGGATACCTGAAAGGTAATGCCATTACAAATGTAAATACAGGCGCAAGGTTGATAAAGGCACATGCAAAAGTAGCAGACGTGTATTCAATTCCAATGAGGAAGAAGTACTGTGTCAGAGATGCCCTGAAAGAAAAATCATGTCTTAGATATGCTACCTGGATATTAAGAAAGGACCTATACTTATAAAACCATATAAAAATGCAAAGCACATGGAATTATTTGGCAAAATTTTGTCTCTATGAACTAACCCGACTACCGCGCTAAAGAAGAGGTGACACAAGATGCTAGTTGTGAGCTTTGGTCTGCTATTCCTGCGGTAACATAGAATATACAATAAAAGAGGTTCCATTTGGAGAATTTCTTTTTGTTTGGTTGGCACATAAAATGTATTACCTGTATCCAATTTTATTCGTACTAACAAATACTATCATATTTAGCTGTGATTTAAAAATACAAATAATTTCAAATTAGAAGCGAATTAGACTATTGTTATGAATTCAATTACACTTCCAACTCTAGAGAAGAAATTAAAGTGTTAAGCATGCTTCGCCGTGGCTATAACTAAGGCTCGAAGGGTTTTCTACCTTTCTAATAAGTAGGCTATGGGAGCCAAGAAGATAGCGGAAATAGCCAACCGGTATGTGATGAGGACCAAGTGGTTGATGCCCTTGTCAAGGACTGTCTTAAGGAGTATATTCACCATGGCCAAAGCGAAATCAATGGTGATCATAGCAGCAATAGGCTTGCATGTATCAGAGCTCTTCATTTCCGGCATTTCACTAAGTAGTCCCTCCTTGAAAGGTGCTCTTAGACAGCCTTCTCTAGCCTTAGTATGTCGATAAACTAAGAGATCTAAGGGTTTATATAGGAAAAAAAAAATAATAATGGGAGATTGCAGAATATAGGAAGTGGGCACAAAGCAAAAGCTTAATTTCTTCCAAAAAAATCACATCGATACTTCTCTGAGCAACCTAACTTTGGGATTAGTTATTAATTTTTAGACTTATCTTTTCCAACAATTGGTGATTATAGGGAATCAATTTTCTAAGGCTGAGATACAAGAAAAGAAATCGAGGAGCCTGGGTGGAAAAAATTCTAGCATTTTTTTCACACATAGCCTTCCCACAAACATAACATTTTAGGGCATGAGTATTCCATCCATAGCCACACCACTTGTTGGGGCTGTAATAGAACAATGTTCTTCATGTGGGATTTTCTTTTACTACTAAACATATTACTACATATGGCCATTTGGCATCCTTTTTCCCCCCTTCTGAGTGGAGTGCGTATGACTTGTGAATCGTTCTCTTTTCTTCTCAGATTTAGCATCTAATACTCTAGAAAAAAAAAATAATAATAATATTGACAGAGGATGAGAGCAGCCAGCATCCCCTTGTTTTTTACACGTGGGAAGCAAGAACAATGTGTCTGATCTTTAAAACTAGTCTACAATGTATCAAAGAAAAACCAATAATATTTTAAATAAAATATAGAATTACAATTTTCTCGTAAAAAAAATAATATAAACATTTGTAAAATAATCGGAAGTAATATCGAACACTGTTCGTACGAGACCTAACACATTAAATTTCAATTTTCTTTAAAACAATTCAAGTCCCTCGTTGGATTGAGAAGGTTTATGGCACGTAGTCTTCAGAATACTACCCCTAGCGATGACTATACGTCATGTAATTTTGTTTTACTTAATAATACTTTAATAATATAATTTTTTTTTTTGTCTCCGTTTGACCACCACTCAATATTTGAAATTTTGCCCTAATTAATCTGAATCGATCGCGATAAAACTTATTTTTGGGAACGGGTCTCCCAACATTATTTTTTCCATGCTAGGGAGATTTGAATTTCCAACCTGATTAAGAAACAAAGGTATCCATTCCATCTATACCAATAAGTGTTGATTTTAATAATATAATTTAATGTTCTATAAAATATACTTTGAAATATTTTGTAGAGAGAGAATTATACTTAAATAAAAATATATATTTTATATTGTATAACTAAAAAAAGGGTGCACCTGATATATAAAATGTTTCTCAAGTTAGTATGAGGATAATGAGAGGGGGACGTATATATACGCATCATTTCCCTTGTATTTCTTGTAAATATATTATTTTTACGTTTTGAATCCGTAATTTCAAAATTATCATAGGAATAATTAAAGTATTACGCCAAAGTTCACCCTATATTGTATAGCTAAATACGTTGATATACAAAATAAATTATAATACTTTTTACATTAATATTATAATGACTAATATTTTGTTAGTTAGAGAATTTGATCAATTAAAAATGTAACCATAATTGGTCACCATATAAATTAAGGATTTTATAACAAAATATGTATATTTTAAAAATTATAATTACAGCCCAATTTATATTTGGTTAATAAAAAATTATTAATAAGTAATTTTTTATTTCTATTAAAATATTCCAATGCAATGTACATCGGCTATTTAAAGTTGCGAAAGAAAGAATATTGAATTGAAAGCTTTTTGTTGGAACACATCACCAAACATGATGCAGGAAAGTTGTTGATGCCATTTCAAGGTTCTCTGGGTGGCACCAACATGGCGCCATATCACTACTTAGAGGTATTCCTCCACAGAATGTCATAGAGAGTCCATAACCCAAGTTGTGTAGACTTGAAAGGAGCCAACCCAATTGTGTAGACTTGAAAGGAGCCAACCCAATTGTGTAGACTTGAAAGGAGCCAACCCAATTCCAAATACTCCTGTATTTAATAACAAGACATTAAATTCTCTTAATTAATATTTTAAATTTAACTTTTGAAAATTGAAAAATAGATATGAAGAAAGTCAGCTCCTCAGATAGATTTTACAACTGTTCAAATCGAATTAATAGATAATCTGGTACTGATACTGATACTGTGTTCAAGTAATAAAAAAAAAAGAAAAAAGAAAAGCTGACCCAATGCTACGAAGCATTCATATCCCGTATGGTTTTCACAACTTCAAGCCTTGGCAAATCTTTTTGTAGGAAAAAGAACAAAAAAAAAAAAAAAAAGCTCTGGAGTTATAATAATTTGATTTCGTTTCGGTGGTCTGAAGAGAGCTTACCTTTCTCGCTCTTTTGCCCCTAGTGTGTTATTGCAATTGAATCTATCCTTTAGAGAACGGACTTAACTTGGCTCGCGCGTCACATTATGTTGTAATTCTGTTTCAGTAATAAATAATAATAATAATAATTCTATGTTGGACTAATTTACAATTTGATATGGCCTCTTATGAAATTGTTATGGAAGTTCTGTACTCAAACCGGATGAGAGTCATGACCATAAGAAAAAGAGGTTTCGCATGGACCCTTCGTGGAAGAACTTCGAATCTAGCATAGCTATTGAACTTGGGTATATATGATATCTACTGTAGCTTATGGGTACAAAGATAGTCTCTTTTACTACTGCAAAAGGTCTCTCCATCATCATGCAATATAGTACCTCTTTTGGGTTCAATGCCATTTTCGTCTTTGGTGCATAAATTTATTTAAATCTATAGGAGAATGGGAAGAGAGAAGGTAGAAATACTTTTCAGAAAGTTTTGTTTCAGAACACGGGAGAGCAGGGCACAGAACCCATTTAAGTATACATGGTATCTACTGCACACCAGAGATTATGGAAGAAAGAGGATCTTGTGGTTGGTGATTTAAATCAATTTCCCTCCCTCTCTCTCTGTCTCCCTCTCCCTCTCTCAAATCACATGAGTAATGAATAAAGGCTTTTGCACAGGTACTAACAAAAGGATATTAATATTGAAGTACAAAAAAAGTTTGTTAAGGACACTTCCCTAATTGTCAGCACTTAGATTTTAGGTCTCTTATCTTCTCAAGCTTCTTATTCACCACAATCTCCTCACTTGTTCAATCAAAAAGGGACAGATCAAGTCAGTGCCCAGTCAATACACAGACCTGTAACACTCGCTGAATATTTAATCATGCTAAAAGTCATTCTAACAAGGTCAGTTTCCTCTCCTTTTGGTTTTTTTCTTTTCCCGAGGATGAATGAATCATACTAAAAGCAATTCTAACAAAGGTCAATCAACGGGTCTTCGATGTACAGCCTAATGGTCATGGTGCATTTCTAACTCATGACCAGAGATTCAAATTTCATGTACTAAAAAAAAAAAAAGTTTCAATTAATGGGTAGATAGAATCCCCACTCATTGTGTAGTCCAATTACTTTTAACAAAAAATCCTAATAATATGGAATAATAGCTCTTCCTTATAAGCCCCAGCAATACGAGTGCCCATTGGTTCATTCAATAAAATATTTAAAAATAGTATTAATAATTGTTAGGATCAAATCTTCCTTGCATTAATATTGGACATGCCTAGGAAATTTCAAATTGTTTTTATTTGGCTTATTCCAGTTGCAATATTTTTAATTAAAATAAAAAATTAAAAAAATGAATTTTACAATAAAAGTTAATTTTTTTTTTTTTATTTGTCTCACCCACGCTTATACTCCTTAACTTGGGCGTCAAAACTATTGAAAAGGCATACGGTGACCGGTCTAAGAATTAAATTTTAGCTATGCTAGTGGAAATTTATGGATAGATCAAACTAGCTTAGAATTGTATAATGAGAATAAATTATTCTTGAAATAATACTAATAATTTTAAGGATCGAACCTCACTTACATTAATATTGGGTGTGCTTAGGAAATTTTAACATGTTTTTATTTTTATTTTATTTATAATTTTTTGCAATTAAAGTAAAATTTTTTAGGAATACAAATTTTATAAATAAAATTCAAATTCGTGCATAAAGGGACTAAAATTATTATCATATATTAATAGCTTTCTGGGCTTAACTTTCGCAGAGATGGCTATTGCGAGATTTATGTGCTGGGTCCCTCTAGCATTATTGGTAGAGATTGATTCGCTTTTCCATTTGTTGTATATAACAAGTGGAATTCATGTAATTTTGATAAAGACTTATTGTCAAAATTGGATTGATGCCCAGGTTTGAAACTTAATCACTATGGCAAGGCAAATGATTTTTCTATGAAAAGCAATGATTTCTTTTTTTTCCTAGACAACACACCAAGAGATGAAGAAAGGCATTAAAAAGGAAAAACCCCAAGAAAGTTTTGTGGGTATGTCTTGAAAAAATATCAGTAGACAGAGCACCACCTATAAACACAAGACTAATTAAGTCTGTTCAATGTACAACAAATAAAAGGGTACAAGAAGAAAAGAAAGTTCAAAATATGACAGCTTTTCGATGAAAGCAACCATCCATGTTATGGGGTTGCATCGGCATTTGGCAATGCAAGCTGTTTCATTTCATTTCACCAACCGTGGGGACCAAAATTTTTGGATTCTCAGCCGCCCCCTTAATCAATATTCAATACGCATTGCATAGTCAGCTTCAACCTCTCTCCAATCATATTCTTCTTTATTTGCACCAATAAGCTGCTCTATTCCGATGGTCGCACAAAAATTTTATGATTTCATAATTATAACTTAAACTTTGATTAAAATAAATTATTTGAAAATTTTACTTAGAGTTTTAGATGGGATGACAGGTTATCTGATATTCAAAAAATAATAGGGGAACGTACCAATTGAATTATAACTTATTATTTAAAAACATAGTAATTATAATTTAAATAAAATATTTTATTTTAAATTATTTATCGATAATAATTATCGTTCAAATTACATATTTCATATTTAGGGGAAAATAAATCTCACGAGGGTATTACTTTTTTGTTTCTTTTTTATTTTCTCGCGTATAGAATGTGACACAAGCTTGTGACATGGGATGCACAAGAATCACATCCGGTGGTCACATTTATTTATTTATTTATTTTCCGCATTGACTAATTCTATTCCACATTTTTAGAGATTCTTCTTTTTAATCTTTTTTTTTTTTTTTTTAATTTTCCAAACCAAAAGTGCGTACAACTTGTGTTAGTTTACCAAGTAATTGCATGCTACCATAATATTGAATTAGTAAATTAGTTTAAGTCGCCAGAATGGCTTCTGGGGTGGTAAGTATGCACATATTTTCCATAATTTCACGCTCCATGACCTGCGTGTTGCAAATCACTGGAATCGAAAATAACATCAAATTGGAGAGAGAGAGAGAGAGAGAGAGAGAGAGAGAGAGAGAGAGAGAGAGGGGAGACTTATTAAGTTATTTGAATTTTTTTATAATTTTGATGAATATTAATTTTTATAATGGTCGAGAAAAAAATAATTAAGGGTTATCAAAGACAACGGAAACATCAAATGTTGTGATCATACTTTTTCTCCTTATTCGGTTTCAAAGAAGATAAAATTTAATTATAAAATTTTTTAATAAAGAAAATTTTAAAATATCAATAATTAAACTAAATATTAATATCTTTTAAAAGTAAAATTTTATATTTAAATTTTACGTATAAAATAAAAAATATCAATAAAATTTTATCTTCGTACGCCTATGGTGTACGATGGAAACATATGAGGTGGGTTCTTTGACACTTAGCTTAAGCACATGTTTATCTGAGTATAATTTATCCAAATAAATGTCAAATCACGAGTAAGACATTATTAGCTTTGGATGTTTTTGTTTGGACTCTTTGGTTTCTTACTCCTAACAAAATGATATGATAAGCTCGAAGGACTAAAATTGACATCTCGATTGGCGACTTACTATTTTTTTTAATTTAAATAATTAATATTTAAAATCATATTTTAATTATTTTAATTTAAAATTTCTTTAAAAAAATTCTCTTAAAATCTAATATAATTCATTTCTCCCTCGATTTAAATCCTAAATATCAAAAACAATAAATTTAGAAAATATTTAGTACAAAATATTTCTATTTTGTATTAAGTGATTCCAAAACAATATTTGTTAATTACAACAAAACCTTTTGCATATATATATATATATATATAGTAAGGAAAAATTCATATAGGAAAAAAAAATGATTTTTAAATAAGACTAAACTCTAATTTCAACCAAAACATAATTATTTCCATAATTCTCAGCATTTGAACTTAACAATTCAAACTGAGAAAATAAGAGAACAGTGAACCAAGAGGGTTTGAGTGGTCGTCACGTAACTAATCAAAGGCTCGACTCTTTGTTTATTAATCAAACAATCTGAACACAGATATATAATTTTTAAATATTTGATTTATAGTTTCTTTTAAAACTCGATTTCTTTGGTGCTCTTCCCCCCAAGGTGTGAGGTCCAAAAGGACCACCATAAACAAACATCCTATGCAATTGGGAATTAATACGAGGACAGTCTTCCTGTAATTTAAAATTAATTAAAAATCTAATTATCTTAGATAAGAATAAATACTAAAAATCTTAAAATAAACTTATGATCAATAGAAATAATATAACATCAGTGATAACTAAAACTTTATCTTCATTATTAAGATCGGCTATGTGGATCATTCAACCTTATTATATTATATTTTGTATTATATATTTATCTATATTTAAATAATATATATCATATTTTATTATCATTATTTAAATATTTTTTTGATTTTCCTTTCTCTCTCTCTCTCTCTCTCTCTCTCGATTAGTATGAGAATTTGTCATGCTCTCGTACTATCTAACTAGAGTTTGTATTAGGCCTGTTATGACATTCACGTAGTCTCACGAGTACCTGTGACACTATCCGATCAAAACTTGATTTAAGTTCGATCAAATCGAGCTCGAGTTTGAGTCAAATTGTGTCGAGCTCGAAAGTTTAACGAATTACCCGAGTATCATATCAGGCCTAGTTTATATCAATTGCCTATTTATGTGTGCACATACAATAAGGGAAGAGTTTTAATAGAATTTTGAATGGATACAAGAAACATACTTGTAATCTAACAAGAATTGAAATTAAAAATCTCAATATATGTGATTAGAGTTGAGATTAATTAAGATAATATAGTGATAAAATAAGTTTGTGTTAAGCACCATAGAGACTGATCAAGCATCTCCATTTTTTTTTTTTTTTGATTTATTAAGAGGTCGTGATTTTGAGACTAAATAATGAGGGTAAACTAATAATCGAGTTTACATCTATTAAATTATGTTTGGTTGAACAGCTGGTTCAATTTGGGAACGAACCCTACAGAGCACGCGCCGCAAGAAGGTGCGCGTGGTAGTACTTTGGAGCTGGAAAACGTGAAGAAGGAAAACTCGGACGAAGTCCACGTCCAGTCATCTACTACTTACGCAGGGTCGGTACGCAAATGCACACAACCTCCTCCCTCCTCCCTCCCCCAAAACCCAAACCCAAACTAACTACGAAGAACTTTCCTTCCTTTCCAAAATTTCTTCGCAAAAATCAAAATCCCCCAAGCTCTCTCTTTCTTTCTTTCTTCAATCCCTAATTTCTCTCCTTCTCTCCTCTCCTGTTTTACATTTTTCCAATCACAGGTTCGTGTTATCTCTCTCTCTCTCTCTCTCTCTCTCTTTCACCTCTATTTTATTCAAATTAATAGATCGTCTGCTTTCTCTATACGTTTTGATATAATCTCAGATCTGTCTGTTGTTTTACGACTTCTTTGAATTTTCTCGAGTTTTGTTTATATTCTGCTTGAAATGCCCTTGTTTTGTCCTTCGTTTTTTTTAATCTTTCGTGTGTGGGATAATTGTTTTTGCTGTAATTTTCTGAGTTCTTTTCACTTGTTTGATTGAATTTATGATCTACATTGTAAAACATCCAACATTTTCGGTTGTTTTACTATAGTATTTGTATGAATGACAATAATTTAAATTTTTTTATTGTGGGTTTGAACATTTAGGTTATCTTTTGGTATGAACGTGCTCTTTCTGTTGATGATTGCTATTGCTTTGATTTCAGGGGAGGTTGTTTGGGTTTTATATTTAATTTCTGAAGAATGGGTCTGTTGTGGAAGATGAATTTGGGCTGCAGGTATAAGTCATTTTCCTTTAAATTTTGAATACTTGCGTCAATCATCATGGCTTTATGCTGTTTGGGTCTTTCCCAAGTTGACCTTTTTCCATTATTTTGATGTGTGATAATAAGTATAATACGCTATGATTGTGGTTTTATGTTTTGTGTTTATTACGGGAGTGCTGACATTTTGATACTGGTTCATTTTTCATAGGGACGGCTGATGACATATTTCATTCGACCTAAAAACCCATGGATTTAGAAGACAAGTTCTTGGCCAGAGGTATGATATTCTTGTTTCCTTCGACCAATGTGCTTCTTTTAAATCAAGTTGGGTCTCGAATTTGGACCATTAATGTGAGTTTTTTTGTCTCTTTTTGGCTTGAATTTGATGATGCCGTGGAATAGTTTAGGAGAAATAGATCTCAACAATTAAGCCTAAAAGAGGATGATTGTGATTGGAAGAATGGTAATAATTAGGTTCAAAGAAACTTCCAGAACTAAGATGCTTAATTTATAGGAGAAAATACAATTGTAAACTGACTATTATTATCCTATTTACACTAGTTACGACCAATTATATTCTGAGATTACAACTTTTTAATTAGTTAAACAGAATACCAAAAAAAAAAAAAAAAAGAAGCTTCCGAAACAGAAACGTAAATAAAGAAAAAAACTAGTAAAAACAGAAAAAAAATGAAAACTCTCTAATTTCTTAAATGCTCCTGCATCATTCACCCATGGTAAGAAAAAAGACTTGGTTCTAACAAGTAAGCCTTGACATATTCCTCATATATGGTTGGATCCACTTGTATCAGCTCTTCTTCAGAAATCCACGTGCTTCCCTATGCTGGTTTACTAAGCCACTTTACCAAGAATTGTTGATACGGATTGCCTTATCTAGATCGAGCTTCCTTCACATGTAACACTTCTTCGATAACATCAGCCTTTGCAACTCGTAACTTGTGAATTTGAGCTTCAAACTTTTTAGCTCTCAAATACTCCTTTATTGTGCTGGTTGTGGAACTCCTAGTTGCCAATTACTTTGCCTCTTCCTTAAGAGGATACAAAGTTTACCTCTTGTTATCCTTGCAGAATGAGGAAATATTAGTTTTTTCCTGATGATACATATCATG
Source organism: Dillenia suffruticosa (assembly GCA_033439265.1). Classification (NCBI taxonomy): domain Eukaryota; kingdom Viridiplantae; phylum Streptophyta; class Magnoliopsida; order Dilleniales; family Dilleniaceae; genus Dillenia; species Dillenia suffruticosa. The sequence continues at coordinate 22,175,535 of JAVTVX010000035.1, forward strand.
ATCAAACATCCGAGGTCTTCCAAAAAGAATATGCGTAACATCTATTGATACAACGCTGCATAAAGCTTCATCTTCAAAGTTACCACCCATACTGAATTTCACCAAACATTGGGAAGTTACCTGTGTCCCATGCCCCTTCTTTAGCCAACCTTGTATGGATGACGATGTTTTATTTTAGGAAGCTTCAATTTGTCCAGAGTTTTCTTAGATATGATATTTTCCATGCTTCCTTCATCAATGACAACATCATAATTCTTACCTCTGCAAATAACATGTGTATGGAAAATCTGTGCCTCCTCTAACCTTCTTCTTCATCTTTAATTGTTGTGGTCATTGCCCCTCCTACCACCAAAGACTCACCTTGAATTGGATGACCATCAATTTCCTTTCTCTCCTCATCAAATTCCTAAAAAGCTGGATTTGACTCTTCCTCAAACTTAGCTATGTCCAATTCTCACTCCACCATTTAAATCAAGAGTGTGTAGTAACTGTTCTTCCAATTCGCTTCTTGCCACTCGATTTGCAAGTCCAACTTCATGAAAAGGGTTCACGTTCTTGACTTCCTCTTCAGTCTCAAGATCTTGAGTCTCGAGTTGTTTGCTGTCACCTTCCGAATTCTTGATTTGATTTTGGGCTTCTGCAGGTTCATGATGTTGCAAGGCGTGTATAGCCCATGTAAAATACTTAATTAATCATTCTTCGTATCTCAGCCAACTATGTTTGTTGGGGCTGATTGTCTCTACCTTGTCCAACCATAGTTCACAAACAATGGGAAAAAATTCTGCAAAAAGAAAAAAGTTAAGAAAAAAGTTTCTGGATTCTGAAAAAAATTCCAATTTTGAGAGAAAAAAATTTGTGTTAGACTTGGATACCACTTGACGTTGCAGCAGTGTTTATGGCAATTAGATCTCAATAATGTGGTTAGAATAGGTCTTAGCAGGTCTTAGCTGTGTGATCTTTTGTTTCTAAGGTCTCCAATAGGTCGGACAGTGGGAAAGGAGCTCCGGATCCAGTCATTTCTAAGGGCTTGAGGAGGTTGGATGCTTGGAAAGGAGTTCTTTTGATTTAGAGGCTGGATGCCTTAATCGAATTTTGTCTTGCTAATATTTCTTTTTATCCTTTGCCCCTCTTTAAGATTTTGACCGGCAAATTCTAGAACAGTTAATGAGATTTTTTTAGTCCAGCTGTTACTCAGAGAGGAAGGACCACTTGGTTAGCTTAGAAACCAAAATCTAGGGTGGTTATAGTCTTGATTGAATACAAAAGAATTGCTCTGGTTGGAAAATGGTTGTGGGAGATTCCTCCTAGAGGCGGATAAGTCACAGCACAGAATGATTAAAATTAAATATGATCTTCATAAGAATGACCAAATTAGACCTCAGTCCACTCATAGGTTTGCCATTTTTTAATCTGCATGTCAGTGATAAGGTGGGGGGAAATGATAACTGCATTTGCTTTGTGATTGGTGGTTTGGGGTTACTCCCCCCTAATTCTTTGTTTCCCAGTTTACATCTTTTACTGATTCATATTGAGCCTATCTCCAACTTTTAAAACGATTCTGACTATTGGAAATTTTCATTTGTTTGGCCTTTTAATGATAGAGAGATTAATGAGTTAACTCCTTTGTTCATTTTGCTTAATGCTACATTTTTTTCTGAATAATTTTTATGTGAGAATTCTGATGATCCAAGTATTTTTCTTGTTAATATAGCACTTTTTTGTGGTATGGCTAAAGAAGTTAAGATTTTATCCATGATACATTCAGTTAATTTTTTTTTATCATCCTAGTGTTCTGCCACTTCTCATGGCTAAAGAACGAGTGTCATTAGTAGCTGTCTACCCTGGTCTTGACTAAATGCTATAAGATTGTCTAAAGGTTTGATGGGTTGCACAAGCATTGGATATTTTTTCTTACCATATTTTCAGAAAGTTTCTGTTTTGAGCTATTGAGGAGGGCCTAAGGCTCCTTATAGAGAGGGACTGGGTGTGGTCAGTGGGGAATATCTTAATCCTATGAATGAAAGGTCAGAACCGGAGCATGGTATGATCCAACAAAACTTTAATTACAGTCCATTTTCTCCTGGAAGTTTTGAGATAGGTTTTAATGTACCCCATAAGTGGACAGTGTTGAGGTTCTACATCTGGCCCCCAAATTATGCACACGACTCCCTTGCTTCCTCTTTTACAGAAACCGTCGCAAAATTTGTGGCAATGTCTATCATTTTCCAGTGAACTGTTTTAGATTTCTATATTTCTGATGCCTGAGAATATTTTTCGCCAAAATTTTCCCTCTGAACTGAAAATTTCACTAAAATTTCATATTTGGTCTCTAAATATTCATCGCTTCTTCTTTCTCTTGTTTCTTTTTTCTGTCTGGTCTTTTTCTCTGGAGAGAAAAGAAAGAAAAAGACACTATTCAGATGTTTTACTGGTGATTTGAAGGGGAGGAATTGTAACCCCGTCCACTTATGGAGATGATTGACTTATATTTTACAAGTTCTGGGAGTAGCTCACTGCCAAAAAAAATAGTAATAATAAAAATAAAATAAAATAAATAAAAATAATGATGGGGCTATTTAAAAGTAGGCCTAAAGTTCAAGTGGTTATTTGTGGTGTTGGCCTTTAATTTTTAACGTTTTCCTTTGCTTCTTATTGTCTTCTGAAATTTGTGGCAGTGAATTAATCATTTACTTCGCCCCATTCCGCCATTGTCTTGTCTTTTGTCTTTTCTTTTATATTGCTCACTTACTGTTAATTATTTTTGTGCATAGTATCTGGTGTTCAAAGTCATTCTTCCAGCATCCAGAGCACCCCAGAGAAAAATGAACATCCAGATGAAGCTTCAAGAAGTCCAGAACTTCTTCAGGAATTTATTAAGTCTGGTCTGAAGAAGGAACTTCTTCGGAATTGCTTTGAAAAGGAAAAGAAACAATCTGCCAAGGCGAGTGGCAAAGCAGTCAAGAACCATGAATTGAGGAAAGGTTTCACAAATGCCAAGAATCAGCCTCCTTCTAGGAAGCAACAAAGGAAAGGGGAAAATCCTTGTCGACTTCTGATGCCTACAGAGCATTCTACAGAATTTGGATGTTCAAATTCTTGGATCTGTAAAAATTCAGCTTGTAGAGCCAGCCTATCAAAAGAGGATACTTTTTGCAAGAGGTGTTCTTGCTGCATCTGCCACCAATTTGATGAAAACAAGGACCCTAGCCTCTGGTTAGTCTGCTCATCTGAATCTGATGATGGTGATTTCTGTGGATTGTCGTGCCACATTGAGTGTGCTCTCCAACATCAGAAGGTTGGTGTCGTTGATCTTGGTCAATTGATGCAGCTAGATGGGAGTTACTGTTGTGCTTCTTGTGGTAAAGTTTCTGGAATATTAGGGTGAGTTTTCATTGTGAACTTTGATTAATATGGCTTAACTGCTCTGGTAAGATGTTTTGCTTCTTTTATGGAAGTAGATTCACAAATATTAGCATATTGCTTCTAGCTGCATCATATATCAACGCGGTCATGGATATTTGAGATCGAAAATTGGAGCTCCTTTGCTAACATATATCATATCCATGATTATATTTTTTTGACCAAAATGGTTGTTTTTTTTGGGGGGGGGGGAGGGGGGAGGGGGGGGAGGGGGGGAGGGGGGGAGGGGGGAGGTTCTGCCAATTGTGACCTGTGCTAAAGTTTTCAAATGGAACACCTAAAGAATTTGTAACCTGTGCTAATGATGCTTACACAATTCTATATGTAACCTGGGAAATCCCTTATCTAATTTGGGATTGGCAACAGGTGACAGCAGAAAACAACCGTTAGCACCTTTTCATAAGGTACTAGCATTATTATGCATGTGATGAATGCCAAAAGAAAAGAAAAAATTATTCACAAAAAAGGAGAAACAAAAAATGGTTTTTAAAAAGATTAATTTGAGAGAAAAATATTGGAAAATGGAAGATGGGTAGTCAATGAGAAGTTATTGGGTAGTCTTGTCTTAATCTGTAATGCGAATTTTATCCTTTGAAATACTTTTTTTAATAATAAAGCCACTAACTTCAAAGGGTATTTATGTCTAGGGAACTTGTGATAAGTTTTGAACACAAAAATTGGGTTTGCTCTATTAATAGTAGAGATCAAAAGGTTTATAAATGATTTTTGTCCTCTTCATTTGATTGGTTTGGTTTGATATTTATTGTAGATGTTGGAAGAAGCAGCTTGTTATGGCGAGGGATGCCCGTCGTATTGATGTCTTATGTCATAGGATATATTTGAGTCATCGGCTACTTGATGGGACTTCCAGGTTCAAAGAACTAGTTGAGATTGTAAAAGATGCAAAAGTCAAACTTGAGACAGAGGTGGGGCCATTGGATGGGTTTTCAGCTAAGATGGCACGGGGCATTGTTAGCAGGCTCCCTATTGCACTTAATGTGCAGAGACTTTGCTCAATTGCGATTGACAAGGCAGATGAATTGCTAGGGGCTGTTTCTAATGCCAGTTCTGATTGTAGAGGTTAGAGCTCATGACAGCCCATTCTTCACCCTCTTTATGAATAGATTTTTCTTATGTTCAGTATAATAAGAAAACACTTGTCGGTTTCTTTTGGCAGAGGGTTGTCTTCCTGCTGCTTGCAGGTTCCTATTTGAAGAAGTGATGTCTTCCTCTGTCATAATTGTTTTGTTAGAAACATCTAGTGCAATATCTGCTAATGTTATTGGTTACAAGCTCTGGTATTGCAAGAGTAGAGAAGAGGTGCACTCAAAAGAGCCTGCTTGTGTCTTTCCTAGAGCTCAGAGAAGAGTATTGATATCAAACCTACAGCCTTGTACAGAATATGTATTTCGAATAATTTCCTATACAGAGGCTGGTGACTTGGGTCATTCCGAGTCAAAGTGTTTCACAAGAAGTGTGGAGATAATCCACAAGAGCCCGAACCCAGTGGTCAATGTGAACAATAAAACAAAGAATGCTCTTGTTGACGGAGGTTCTGGTGCCAAGAAGGAAGACAAGACACTGAATGGGGGATCTTCTTCAGGGTTTAAAGTTCGGGACCTTGGAAAGATTCTGCGCCTAGCTTGGGCACAAGAAAAGGGCTGCTTTGATGGGTTCTGCCATGTAGATGTTCTGAAGTGTTGTTGTGAAAGCAAAGTTGATAAACCTGAAACATTGGGAGAGAAGTTTTCTATTGTTTCACGAGAGCTTGACTTGAATGTTGTTTCAGTGCCCGATTTGAATGAAGAACTAACCCCCCCATTTGAGTCCTCTAGGGATGAAGATGTCGGGTGTAATTTGGGTCAGCCTGTAGAGGCAGATGATGCTATTTCTCATGGCATTGAAAAGAATAATGGAAATGGTGATTCCCTGGCTTGGTCTCGGGAGCCCACTGAAGAAGTGCCTCCCACTGATTCCATTGCAAATAAAGGCAGGAAAAGGGCAGCAAGCACTAGTGAGGAAACACACGACTGTGATAGCACCTTAATAAATGGGTCACCTCTCCGTGTCTCAAGTGGCTCAGGTTGCTTGGATGAGAACTTTGAGTATTGTGTCAAAATCATACGATGGCTTGAACGGGAGGGCCATATAGATAAAGGATTCAGGTTGAAGTTGTTAACGTGGTTTAGCTTGAGATCTACAGAGCAAGAACGTAGGGTAGTCAACACTTTCATCCAAACACTGATTGATGATCCAAGTAGCTTGGCAGGACAATTATTTGACACATTTTCAGAAATCATATCAAGCAAGAGGTCTTGCAACGGTTTCTGTGGTAAGCTGTGGCATTAACTTAAAAGGGGGCATTCATCAAGATTGCACAATTGGTTCATAATTCTGATTTCCGACTTGGCTATTCCTACTGATTGCTGCCTCCCTTTGTACATGCATTTTTTCCTTCATCGCCCTTGGAGTGGATTCATTTATATTGAAGATCATTAGGGCAATTGCTTTGGGCTACTGTGTCAGAGCTCTGATTCTCTCTTGGCCAGTGTAGTCCGCGGAGGCATAAGCTTTTAACTTAGAAAGGAATGACTCCCACCCAGTCTACAATCTCTAGGATTGAGTCATGAAAGCTTTTATAGAGCAAAGGTGGCTCATTTTTCATTTTCTGGTGCTTCTGTACCGTAGGAGGAAGATATTTACTTCAACTGAATCCCATTTTCTTTATAACATTTTTAATTAAAGTAGAAAATTTTTTATGAGAGATATAAAATTTATCAATTAACAATTAAATTTTTCATGAGGAAACAGTAATGATTTTCTATTCTATTCTATTTATTATTTTTTTTGTAAGTGGATTTTTCTTATCATCGGTTGATATTCAGATTTTACTTGATTAATTCAGTTTGAATATTGTTAGATTTATTAAGAGATTGGTTTTTTAAAATCTTATTTTTTTTTATTTTTATGATTTGAATTCAAAATTTATGATTAAAAGAGTATAGTATCCTATCTGAGCAGGAGTTTGGTTCTATTCTAGAATGAATGTTTAATTTAATTAGAAGTGCATTTTATTATTATTCGTTTGTTTTATGCTGTCACTTCTCGACTTGGGCTGAGTGGGGATGTTTATCCAACGGCCATTATTAGATGTGAATTTATTGGTGCTGAAAAGTAAAATAGAAATAAATAATAAATCTTAGCATATGATGCCGCTACGGTTTGTTGGTGGTGACCTCGCTTTGGAAAAAATAACGTATTTGTAGCTTGGGAAGATTACAATTCAAGGTTTTCATTTCAAATACTTATTATATTACATTAAGTTTAATTTTGTTAATTTTAACTTTTTTCTATTATCTGTCCGGCAGGTTAGGCAATAATCTGAAAAGAATGGATCTTATCGATGATCTTTAGATTTAGTTATAAAATGTTAAACTTTTTAATTAAAATCTCGAATTCAAATTTTAAGAATAAAAAAAATATACGTGGAGAATTGACCTCTAATTAGGTTTTAGGGTTGTTGGATTTAAATTAATCAGGTTTTTCAATGGGCTTCACCGTTGCTGGATTTAAATGGAATTAAAAAAATGGACCTTTTAGGCGGCCCAAAATATTACTGGGCCAGGGCCCAAATCCAATATAAAAGAAACGGCGTCGTTTTATTCAAGCCGTTTGGATTTTGAACTCTGATTGTGACCATTCTGCTGTTGCAGTGGTTAAAGAACATGAGGCTCACAAGCGCTCTCTCTCTCTCTCACGTCCCCGACATTCCTCCCTCCCTCTCTCTCTCTCTCTCTCTCTCTCTCTCTCACACACACACACGCACACATTCCTCTCTCTAAAAAATGCAAGTTCTCTCTAAAAAATGCAAGTTCTTCTCCAAATTCACCTTGTCTCTCTTTTCAAAACTCAAGAGGTAACTACGAATGTACTTGTGGCTGTCTAGAAAAACTTTTCAGGTTTTGGCAACCTTTGAGTTTTTGTTCTGTGTATCAGGTTTCAATGGACTTTTGCCGTCTCAAAACCCAAAAGGGTTTCATTAATACGACGTTGTGGGTCAAATTTGAGGTCCATTTCAACTATTTTCAATTTCCTAATATTAAATACAGTGTCACTATAATTGAATTTTGATACTATTTTTGCATGTTCTTATAGTGTGCCAACTTTGGGTATTTTGAATTTGATCGAACTGAAACTTTTATCCCAGAAATGATTTTAATTCATAATAGTATAGTTTGTTTACATTTTTTTTCCTGGATAAAGGGTTAGAGTGGGCCAAGTGGAATGTGTGGATTGCCCATGAGGGCCCTTATCATACGTTGAATGTCTTATTTGAGCCATATCTACTGCTTATTGGGTGAATGAATCACCTTGGCCCCATCGAAGCGCCATACAGTTATAATGCCCTTCTTTGAATTTTCTTGAAAGGTAAAAGCTTTAAAGATTTGAAATAAAGGAGTAATGCCAGGTCAACGGTCAACATCCTGAATGAGAATCCAGCAAAAAATCCCTTTAAAACCAGAGTAATTTTGAATTGATCAAGATACCTTTTAAATCAAGTAATGAAAATTTTAAAATATGCTGGGACGTCTCATACTAAGGAGTGGATATATATGGATTTTGACTCGTCTGCTGTCTTTAGCATTATTCTTCCTTCTAAGCAGAAAGATCCTATGTGGTTTGGAATTTCGTATCTTTGAATATAATCCACTCATGTACCTTTTATACTTCGGCAATTAATTCAAACATATACAGGTGCGCAAAACAATATAAGCATCTTTTGGCATGAGCCCGATTATCTGATCTGCAAAATGTGATGATTAAAAAAAAAAGAACACTATAATAATGAGCATGAGTATCAAAATTAAAAATAAAATAAAATTGTAACTATCTAGGTTGGGATCTGAATGAAATACTGCAACTATTGTGAATTCTAAACATTTAGTTTTCCCAAATAGTGATAATCTTTCTAGTGACAGAAAAATTGTTTAGTGTCTGCATGGAATTGGGGAAAACATTATGCTGTTGTATTTCCTCTCATGATGGGTTCATAATAGTTTTGCTTATGATGCCATAGTGATGTGTGTGCTTCAATTCAGCTGGTGCTTCAATTCAGCTGGTTGCAAGTGGAAAAACTGAGTGTGATGTGTAGAAAGCCTTGTCTCAAATTGCTGATCCCAACTTTGGCACAGACATAGCTTCTTGTGGCTTTGTGAAGGATTTAAATATTGATGAAGCTGTGGGCGAGGTCATTTAGAACATGGATGTGAATCTTTCCCTAGCTTACATGTAAAGATTATGTTCTTACAAAAGGCATACAACTTTGTTCTCAGGTTTCAATTCAGTTAAAACTCAAGACACCAGCATGTCCAATCAAGGACATGGTTAATGATACACAACCATCATAATTTGATCAGAACCGATGTATGTTTCAAATCAGGTTCTGTTTTCTTCCTATGAAATCCACTAATGATTAGCATGTAAAAAGGTTACTATTTATATGTATTTGACATTATTCTCTTCCTCATACTTTTATGTTGCGTGAATTTTTTTTGTTGATCTGAATTGCTGTATAAAAAATGTGACATGCTTGTTCTATTCGCAGTTTGAGCAGCAGGCAAATCAAGTTGTTGCGTCTCTTCCCTGGGTTAAAAATGTCAAGGCTGCTATGTCAGCTCAACCAGCAAGGCCAATTTATACAGATCAACTTCCAGCAGGGTTGCAGACAATTTCAAATATCATAGCTGTTTCAAGCTGCAGGGCAAGAGCTCCAAAATTTTGCATCATCCCAATTCTTTGTATTTCATATTACGTTTGTTGCATGTCTGAGTTTTCAGTTATGGTAAACTATGTTTGTCAAGTGAGGGTTTTTTTCATAGATGAGCTAGGTCAGTTCATGCATAACACTTCCCAGTTACAGTGCGATGATCCAATGTTTCTGAATAAGTTTTTATGTTCCTAGTGGGACAGTTTATTTTCTTTTTTCCCCTGTCAAGTTGGGATATTTTCGTGTGATCTACAGTGAAAAAAAAAAAAAAAAACTCAAGACACCTGAGAAGAATCTTATGGAGTATATCTGTTTAAATGAGTTTCTGAATTCCATCATGAGGTACAGAAAGGAAGTAGATGTTTTGATTGTCATTGATGAAGATATTAGTCACTTAGACTTCAACTTTGGCTAATAGATAACTATTTCTAAGGGATTCTAGAATGACATTTCCAATTTTATTGATGGAAAGAAAACCAACAATTGTGAGTGTAAATAATTGAAAAACTTTACTATTTTGGGCTGTTATGATCACTTTACTGAACAGCAACTGATGACCTCTGCAGCCATTTTTTAACCATGTTAAAATATTCGATCATATTAATATGCTGTGTTACTTGTTAGCCATAACCTTCTGTTCTTTCCTCCCTACTCTTCACTTTCCATAATTTACTTATTTCAATTTATGCTGTGCAGGGAGGTGTGGGAAAATCGACTGTGTCAGTAAATCTTGCAATCACTGGCTGGTATGCGTGTTAGAGATGGTATTTTTTATGCTAATGTCTCTGGTCCCAGTTTGCCAACCAGGGGCTCCCCTGAAAGCCGGCTTCTGGAAATGGTATGTCCTGATCCTTATAATGGGTGCAGTGATTAGTGAAGTTCCACGACTATGAAATTCTAAAAGCTTCTTCTAGAATCCAGAGAAGAGAAGCATAATTCCCACAGAATACTTGGGTGTGAAGTTGATATCTTTTGGATTTGCTGGTCAAGGGCATGCAATAATGTGAGGACCATTGGTTTCTGGAGTCATCAATCAGTTACTGACTACAAGTGAGTGGTAAGATGTGCTCTCTTATCAGATCTAAGATTCCAAATAAAGACTATGTCATTTTATACCTCGTAATATTCAGTTGTTGCATGACTAAAATAGAATTTTTAGCAGTTGTGAGGTTTTATTGTCTCTGATCCTGTTGGTTTACTTTATAGGGGAGGGCTGGTTTACCTTGTAATTGACATGCCCCCAGGAACTGGCGATATTCAGCTTACATTGTGCCAGGTTAGCTAGCACCTCATTAATCTGATTGGATTTTGAAACTTCTGTGTTATCTAAGTATTTCAAGAGGAAACTGTGATTGCATATTAATCTTTTGAAGCACTTTATGAACGGCATTTTGCTAGCTTGTGGACACTGTCCTCAAAGCAGATTTTTAGATCTCAGTCATTTTTGTGCTTTCAGTTTTTTGAGTTGCATCAGTTCAAATTTTCAGGTAATCCCCTTAACTGCTGCTGTTATTGTTACGATCCCTCAGAAGCTAGAATTCGTAGATGTTGCAAAAGGAGTTCACATGTTTCAAAGCTTAAGGTTCGCGTTCCTACAACTTCCTGATTAAATTGTTTATCCAAATCCTATATAGAGTATATTACTTTATCTTATCCTCTAAGAACAGAATTTAAATTACTGTCATACGCATTTATGTTTGGTCTATTTGGACTTGCAGGTACCATGTGTTGCTGTTGTTGAGAATTTGTGCCACTTTGATGCTGATGGAAAGTGGAATTATCCTTTTTGTAGAGGTTCAGGTTCAAAGGCAGGCATCTGATCCATACGCTTCTGATGTTTGAGATAACTTTCGAAAAAAGCATTTAGATTCAGTTAGTTATTAGTACCTTGAAGGTAACAAGAAGACCAATTTTCTAACAATTAAAGCCAAAATTGTGCAGGTTGTTCAGAAGTTTGGAATTCCCCACCTGTTTGATCTCCCTATAAGAGCAACTGTAAGTGTTTACTATGAGTCTTTTACTATTTCTGGGCAATTTGTTGATGGTGTATGCGAAATGTAATTTTTGACAAAACTCTAGACTCATGAATAGTTGTTTTCATCTTGCCCCTATTCTTGAATTTTGGCAAATTTCTTACAGAATTTGTACATTTCACATACTAATGCATTTATGTACTCATACTTATTTCAAAGTTTCACATCCTATAAATTCTGTTAAACACGCTTCTCGTCATAAAGTGCCTTTGAGCTTGTTTTGTGGCTGGTAATCACTGTTTTTCTTTTATTGAATATGCTAGATTCTTTATGCATGACTTGCAAGCTACACCACTTGATTTGATTTTTGATCATTGACACAGTCCATGTCTTTCGTGCTAAGTTTTCTGAGGCTCTTATGTGAGTTTGTTTGCTCGTGAAATTTTCCCAATATGCATCATTTCAAGTTAAACTGAACAACTGTTAGTGCAATGCAGGCAGAATTAACTTTGAACGAGTATTAGTAACATTGGAAGTGCCATAAGAAATGAATACCTCGTGCAAATATGGTACTCTATTTTTGTTGTTGATTTGTTTCTCTTATGCTAGACTCTTAAAATTTTTTTTGCATATAACACACGTGTCTGTTTAGTGAAGGTGTTTAATATCCCGGCAAATTTACAAATAAGATAATTATGAGAGTCAGTGAAAGCAGTACCAAACAAAAATCAAACTGTCTGACAAATGGATTATGAGGGACACCAACATTTACAATGCATCATATATGTCCTACTTGTTGTCAGACAAGAAGTGTATGAATTGGAAATAGCATATGTTTCTCGCTCCTAAACCTTTTTATTATAGTTATTTATCATTATGTTTTGGGTAAAGGAGTGTGGGGGTGTGTCCTTTACTGAAAGTTCTTTTGGGCTTTAAATATATATGTTTCCATTGTTGACTATCTAAATAATCGTGTCTGAGAATCCTCAGTGGATGCTTTTTTTTGCTTCCAAAAGTTATATTCATTTTTAATCATTTTCTGCAAGCTAATCTGTTTATTGGATATGGGATAAAAGTACTCATAACAAATTTTAAAATAGTCATCATATTAATCCAGAACATGTGAAGGTTCTATTGGAAGCGATGATGATTGACCATCCTTTGAGAGTTTTATGCCACTCTTAAAACTAGAAATCTCCGAACAGAAAAAAGGCTTTTTGTAAGATTTCCGGGAATTTATCATTTTTCCCCTCTTGCTACTTCCATTGCTTTTCTGTCATTAAGACAACTGTTCATGAAAAGAATAAGAAAAACGGGAAGCCCTTTTCCTCATCAATTCAAAAGATTAAAATTACCACCTAAAACTGTGTTTTTCATGTGTATGCCTTGTCAGATAATTATGTATATTATAAGTTTTCTGTAAATGGAACTTCTTCACCTAGATTCCAGATATATTATCTGAGGCCCTCAATTGTTTTCCATGAGAAAACCAAGAACAATGACCAAGGAGATTGGACTGGGACAACCCAGCTGCTGTCGTAGCTGCGATGGAAGTCAATGAACTATGTTTGGTCTGGATTTTAAGGGAGTAGGTAATTGCTTGGATAGATAGGCTAAAATGAATTTAATAATATCAATTATTACAAGGCGACAATAATACACTTTTTGGAAAGAGAAAGGCCTGTTGACAAGTCCTCTTTTATTTGGTCTAATATTGACAAGTCCTCTATTAATTTAAATGAGTAGCCATCATAAACTGGTAATCTTACAACTTGGTCTTTCATAGCACTAGTTGGAATAATTTTTCCAAGTCCAGCATTATTTTTTTCTTGCTTGAAATAGGATGAATGGACCGGGGAGCAGAAATTCCAATATGCTGATGTGCAGGAAGACATTGAACCTGAAAGAAATTCGACCCGTGGGAAACTATGCTGTGTCAATTACGTGGCCTGATGGATTTAATCAAGTAAGTTGATGCAATTATTTTCTTGTTGGAAATTTTATAATCAAAAGTTACACGTCAAATGAGAATCATTTGAAAAATATTATAGTTAGACGCCAGTGTCCTCACATGAACTCTAATATTCAAGAAGGGATGTGGACTTTTATGTTTTAAATAATTCTTTCACTATCAATATGTTATGAAAAACATGCATGTTTAACTACTTACTGCTAAAGCTAACATTTTAAACAATTGCTTGGTGATAGGCCTGGGTCATGCTATTTTCATACGTTTGAATTCTGTTTGAATTAGCTGCAGTGTCACATGTATGTGTGCAAAGCACACACATGAGAGAATGCGCACATTCACACGCACTAACATGTACATGTGTACATACATGCCTGCGTGCACGCATATTGTGTGTGCCGTGCACGCATATTGTGTGTGCCGTGCACGCACAGGTACTGCCTAGGTTAGAAAGGTGGGAAAACATTAAAATCACTGAAGTTAGAAAAGGCTAATGGCGTTGAGCCCTCTTGTGGCTTGCTATTTCTTTGTTATTCTGCAAATTGCATCTTATGATCAGCCACAGATGACAGAGCAATTAGTCAATGCTCCATGACCACATCCATCCAAGGTAAAGCTATTATAACATGTCTTTGTTTATTCAAAGTCACTTTAGGCATATGCCAGATTGTGATGTTTAAAACACGGTGGATTAACGTCAAGCAGAAGTTTGCATTTTTATATGTAACTTACATATTAAAGAAGCCACATCATGCCGATTTTAATACTAAATCTCTAACCTTTGTGTCATTCTCTGCTTCTGGTATCAGGCATGACAGCTTCAAGTGGGGAGTTTGATGCTGGAAGACAGAAACATATAACCAAGTCTTAAGGGAAGACCTTGGAGCTGGACCATGTGACGAGCATGTTTTCCTTCTTTTACTCCATTTTAGCCTCTCTATACCCGTTTGACCATATTCTTATGTCCTTGGCAATTCAAGTATCTTATTTCGATTTATTTTTAATTTGTAAACAACGTTATATTAATGCAAAAAATTTATTATTTTCATTACATATACCTATCTGCTGTGGGTCGTTTCAAGTTCAATCAAGATGGTTGTGATATCTCTTCAACACATGCCTCAGAAAGGTCCTTTGTCTTGCTCAGTGTCCTTTTAACTTTGGTGCTTGCCAGTCCATGAAATGATCATGAATAGCATCAGGTTTGAATGACCAAAATTTTCAGCGTTCAGATAATGAGATGAAATTCAAACCCCATCTCTTCTTAATTTGGTGAAGAATGCTCAACTCTTTCTTTTTCAATCTCATTTAGCCAAAAGTTCTTTTTGCCAATGAATAAAAGAGACGTTCCCCAACTGCCGATGAGCTAAGCTTGCCTGTCTGATCACCTTATGAGAGAATAAATAAGAGTAGCGGACGGGGCATATCCCAAGCTTTCAAAGGGTTGAAACTTAACCCTTGGCTATTGTTGAGCAACAGGAGAAACCTCAAAAATACATGACGAGATAATCTAGTGGTCAAAATCATTTTTCCCGACTTAGAAATCTCAGGTATAAATCACTGCATCATGAAAAAAAAAAAAGGAGGAACCTCAAAACAAATTACTCCCGGCCGGAATGGATTAATCTCCTTAAAAGACATGACTTCCATCATGCATTCCACTTATATAACAAGCATCTAATGCCATTCTCAAGACAATGCTTGGATGATATGACCAGGGGAATCATAATCCTACTCCCATGTTTTTAGGGCAGAAGTGATTACAGTGCCATTGGTTGGCAGTAAACATCAGCCTTTAATTCTTCCCTTGGGAGATTGCAACCGTAGCAGACATTCTCCAATTCAAATACAGACAATCACAAACTCCATTTATTTTTCCCACCGGTGGACATCATTTTTGTAGGAGGCACATTTGTCTACATCCTTCAATAGTTGTCTTTCAAGAACAACATTTTTCTTGTCATGGTATTTGGTGCCCCTACTCATGTCTTAGACACTCTTTTTGTCTTACTAGGTTTATCTGATAATTAATGTTTTTTATGCGATAATCGTGAGATTAGTTTCATATTATTGAATGAAAATCTCTTCCCATGTTCAATATTCTTAAACCACACGGCCTATCAATATCTATTCCCCCAGAAAATCTTAACAAAAAACTTGGTTCAATGCACCAAATTTGAAGTCCGAGACTGCACTTGGTTCTCTCTCTCTCTCTCTCAAGATGTGAGGCTAACGTGTGAATAAGATCACCCCTAAGATAAGGACTTGGGAAGTAGAGCCCGCCAAAAAAAGGACTTGGGATGTATTTAATGTTCAGTATTTTTCAGACCCCACTAAATACAAAAAGTGGGGTTACTTCACTCAACCTCCCCAACCAACCCCTCCCGCCCTCCGCACACGCACACGCACACGCACACGCACACGCACACGCAAATGAAAAAGGTCATTTCAAACTTCCTCGGTGGCTGGTGCTTGAAGCTTGTGCGGTCCTCCTTTTTAACGACCAACACATTCAAAGGCCTCCAATCTCGCAAATATTAGTCTCCCTTCTCTAAAATAAAAAAAAAAAAAAAATTGCATGATGAAAATTCTTCTTCTTCTTCTTCTTCTTCTTCTTCTTCTTCTTCTTCTTCTTCTTCTTCTTCTTCTTCTTCTTCTTCTTCTTCTTCTTCTTCCAAATTATTTACGACTTATTAAAGAGATTTTAAAAAAATAAAATTGTCTCTTAAATTTTCAAATTTTTATACTAATTTATTAATAAAAAATAAGAGATTTTAACTGAAAAAAAAAGTTAGACCTAATAAACTCTTAAAAGTTTAATAAATTTCATTAGAGTGATATAGGAAAAAAATGGATTTGGTTTGGATCCTCAAATTGTTAAGTACGAGGCTGGGATTATATATATAATTTTTGGTCCAAGGTAGATTAACTAGTCACGTGTATGTGATTAATTGATCCGCGCAAGCTTTCGTATATTTCTTTTCACCTTCAACATTTTGAAAAATATTGCACTTACGTCCAAAAAATCCAACATTATGATAAAGACTCTTCAACTTCCTTTAAGGAAGGAAAAAAAAAAAAAGCAAATAAATAATTAATTGGCAGGAGAATTTCTAAATTAATAATATCACCAATTTTAAACATGTTAATATGGACTTAAAGAGTCCATATATATATATATATATATTCTTTGATCGACATAAATATCATGTCGGTTGGTTTTTGAATCAATTGGGATAAATATTTTGCTCAACATATGTGTTGCTCCCTAGCACTATTTTGCAATGATGTCCATCTCTGTCCCAAGCTTCTTCTTCTTAACAGTATGAAATTCCCATAAAATATGAGTTGTTTGACACCAAACCCCCCCCCCCCGGGCCAAAAAAAAAGGAAAAGAAAATTTCCTTTGAGAAGTTGTCAGGAAATAAAGATCTTATCCTGAGTTTGTGATGAGGGATGGAAGAGGGATGTGTCCCAGCTCGCCAATACGTGCTTTATGAGTAACATGTTTTGTTGGGGATTTATTCGACCGAAGGACTCGTGTCACATGGCATTAACATATGATATCAGCTGCCTAACTTGTGACTCCTATTTGTGGGTTCACGATCTTTACATTACACAGACACTGCCCAGCAGCCCTAAGAAAGAGAGAGAGAGATTCAAGTCGATTTTGAATTTTTTTTTGCAATTAGTGTTGAGTTTCAATTAATTTAATTAAATCATACAATTGGACGGTGATACTGTATATCATCTAAAAAAATTGACAAATTCCCTTAAGTTTCACAAATTCAAGCTTAATCTCATATATCAAAACCCTCATTTACTCTCTTAAACTCGCAACTGTTGTTACTTTAACATATTTTTACTTTTTTATTCTTATTTTTTAAATAATAAAAAATAAATTAAAATTTAATGTTATAACATTAAAATTTAATTAATAAAAAATTATAAATAAAATAATACTAAAAATGTGAGAGAGAGAGAGAGAGAGAGAGAGAGAGAGAGAGAGAGAAGGGATTAAAGGATCTGAAGGGATCTTAGAAGATTTGTTCACGCTCGAATGAAAGCGGATGCAAAAGTGCATGGGGAAAAAGGTATAGCCGAACGCAAGATAGATTTTTTTTTTTTTTTTTTTTGGGTACTGGAAACACAAGATAGATTCGTTTGCGCTTTCGGCGTATTACTTTTTCAAAATCTGTCTTGCTCCGCCCATATCTCAATAACAAGTGGAACCAGGGCTCAATCATTTTTCCCCTCCCCTTCGGTTAACCCAACAGTGCTTTTGGACAGAGAATTTTAATTAAAAAAGAAAAAAGAAAAATAGAGGATTTTCTATAAAAAAAAAATCTATTCAGATTTAGCTAAATAATAAAATGGTGGAAAAGATTTTGAAAGTTTCATAAAAAATTTCTAAATCTAATTTTTCAATCCCATTTAATCAATAAATTTTAAAGGGAAAAAATTTCTTTTTAAAATTATAAATATTAAATTTACTTTTATACTATTTATTTTAAAAATCTAATAAAAAGGAAAAAGATAAAATCTTTTGAATATATATTTTTTTTCATTTCTTTCATATAATATGTGATTTTTTATTTTAATTTTTTATCATCTATTTTATTATAAAATATAATTTTTAATTTTACCGGCCAAATACGGCCTTTCAGTGTCACTACCCTCATCTATTCCCGATGGTGGTGGGACCCAAAGCCTTTTAATGCGGAAAAAGGTATGGCTTGGACTTGTCCTGTGAGGTCGCAGAACAAATCGCAAACAGACAAAAGGGTCCTTTTGTGTCCAACCCAAAGCAATTGCCTCCACCTGTTTTTGCGGTCCCCCACCCCACCTCATCAATTCTCTCTCTCTCTCTCACATTTTTTTTATTCATTAATTCTAGCAAAATGAGTTAATTTTTTACTCCCGAGGCACTGTGAACGCCTCAAGCCAAAGAAAAAGAAATTACTACTCATAATATTTTACTAATTGACTTATATATTATAATCATTTTGATTCTAAATCTATAAAAATAGATACAAGATGTTCTGATTAACTAAATTATTATATAAAAATTTAATCAATCAAATTTCGCATTAGTTGAAAATTAAAATAATATTAAATTAAAAATCTAATCAATTAAATTATTCTTCAGATGATCAGAGGAGGTAGAGAAGAGGGATTGAAAGTCTCAAAAACTCTCTTTGATTTTGTGATCCAAAAAGTAGGACCTATCTCTACTCTAAAAGTTTTCGGATACCCAGCTACTATCAAATGGGGTCGAATGGTCAATCTCAAGAAGACATAAAACATTGGCTATTTTTATAAACGTATCGAATTCAAATTTTTTATGTATAAGAAAAATACAAAATTTGAGGAGAACATTAATTAAGAATAATATTTTTTAATTTCTTTTTAATTAACAAACCAAATTGAATATATATTGCAGTGTGTTAAAAACCCATGAGACATAAATTGAAAGCCACCTGTAATTTTTCTTATTTATTTCTTTATTTCTTTATTAATTGGTTGCTGTTTAGAGGGCAAGGAGGACACCATTTCTTAAAATGTTTCTTTTGGTCCATTTCAAAGGTGGGACAACCATGTAACTCAGTAAACACCAAATAATTAAATAAATTTTTTAAAAAAACCATTGTTAAAACATTAACTATATGTGCTTATCTGCAAGCAAGCCGGCGAGCCATTGGGGCTTATATAACAGAAGCCAAACCACAACAAACTATACTCCAACATAGTTCTATATTCTCCTCTCTCTCTCTCTCTCTATCATAACACTAATAATACATAAAATAAGACCTCTTTCCTTTTTCTTGCAAACCACACATGATTAAGCTAGGAAAGACTCTCTCAACAACCATGAATGCTAGAATTGTGGGCTCAGGCAATGAAGTCATAGTTCTGGCTCATGGTTATGGAGGAGATCAATCTGTCTGGGACAATATTCTCCCTTCTTTGGCTCTTCGGTACCGTGTTCTTGTCTTTGACTGGATTTTCTCTGGTGCTATAAGTGATCAAACCTTGTTTGATCATGTCAAGTACTCTTCCTATGATGCTTTTGCCGGTGACTTGATTTCTCTCATGGAGGAGATGAATTTGACTTCTTGTGTTTTTGTCGGTCACTCCATGTCTGGTATAATTGGATGCATTGCTTCCATTAAAAGGCCTGAGCTCTTTAGGAGACTCATCCTTGTTGGATGCTCTCCAAGGTAAAAACTAAAAACTTCTCAAGTTCTTTTATTTATTTATTTATTTGATATTAATTTCTATTCTCAAGGTAATATGTCAAATATACAATTTTTTTTTGGAAAAAAAAAACAATTCATTAGAACTGAAACAGTTTTGAGGATTACGGACTGCATAAACACTCAATTTTTTTATCTAGTGTTTATATATATATCTCTCTCTCTGTAGATTATTTAAGGATTTTTTTTCCTTTGCCTTTACGGTTTTTTTAAAGCAGTGTTCATATAGTTGATTGTGGGAACAAAAATAACATCATCTAGTAGATGAATAGGAGAACGAGGAACAGTCTTGGATGTGTTGAAGTTCTGTTGTTTTTCCTAGTACTTTTTTATTTCAGAAATAGAAAAAAGGAAAAAAAAAAGTTGTCTTGTTCACTGTTTTTTATAGTGAATCAAGATTAGACTAATAGATATAAATTTTTTCCACTTGAGACAAGATAAAAAAATCCATATCAAAGACATGACAAAGCTTTATAAGACAGATGATATCTTAGAAAAATCAAACATTTGTCCAATGTTAGTGCATGAAAACAGTAAAGTAGAATCCTCTGGTGTATTCTGTATGTGTAATTTGTCAAAGAACAAAGATTTTTTGCTTTTGAAAAGTCTACAGAATCAAAAAGTAATTAAGGGGGGGAGGTAAATGAAATAATCAGCAAGAACCCACTTAAAATTCTGAAAAATCTGGACTGACCGACAAACTGATTTGCAATGTTGAATGGGGGTGCTTTTTGGGGGCTCAACCTTGTTGGATCTGGACAAAAAAATAGAACTGAAATGACATGTTTGTGTCATTGGCTTTTTGTAATTTATATAGTGTCACTATTAAGAACTACTATAGGTTGTCGAAGTTTTCATTTTTTTTTTTTGAGGAAATTGTACTTCAGTGGACACATTATTTTATAAAAAAGCTCACTTGTTGCTGAAATTTGTAGGTACATAAATAAGGATGACTACGTAGGAGGATTTGAGTACACAGACATTGACCAAATCCTCATAAACATAGAAACCAACTACCAAAATTGGGCAGCATCATTTACACCACTTGTTGTTGATCAAAATGATCCTCATTCGGTCCAAAAAGTTGCAAATTGCTTGGCAAGGATGAAGCCTGAGGTCGCAATTTCTTTAGCCAAAACGGTCTTTTACGGTGATCAAAGGGACATTCTTGACAAGGTCACCACTCCTTGCACCATAATTAACACCTCCAATGACATTGTTGTTCCGAAATCCGTTCCTATCTACATGCAGCAAAAGATCAAGGCGGAATCGGCGGTGGAAATCATAGACACTGATGGGCATTACCCTCAGCTCACCGCACACAATCAATTCCTTGAAGTTCTTGGTAGAGCCTTGGATCATTGATCAAGGTTTAGTTCTTTGTTTAGGACACTACAAGCGATTCCCCCTGTGGCATATTTGGTTGTTTGGCAAATTTTAAGGTTTTCGTTTTTCTTTCTTTTTGGGGGTATTCTAAGTAAAAGAGAAGATACCAATGAGACGTGGATCAAATAAAACAAGTTGGTGCTTGTAAGGGCGTGTGCGTATGTTGGGGGTGTTAGATGTTGGCGTGGAAAATCTAAGTCGGCCTATGTACAAATTATGTGTTGCAGTCTCCTTTTACTTGCAGAGAATGGAGCACCTTTCTCTTTATATAAATATATATATATATAATATATTATATTGAAATGGGCAATCAATGTTTGTTTTTGTTTTCGTTTGGTCCACCGATATCAAAGAATTAATTTATTGATTCTAACTAATTCACATCAAGCTAAATGTCAGGCTCATTAAAGGTTCACCTCTCTTGGTACCTGTTTTTTTCATTCATAAATCTCAAACATAAGAACTTAAGGAATAAAGTGTTTTTTAACACTAAACTAACACTGCGGGCAGCCATTGTTTGTATCGTTAGAATGTTAGACTTATATAATTGAAGTTTTTGGTTATGAAAAGTCGAGAAAGAAATTATTGGATGAATATTTAAGTGCTGCACTGCCTGTAAAGGATAATATGCCATCAATGCATTACTTACAAAAATTAATATATAAATGTATGTATGTACATAAAAAACCTGACTGATTCCTTAGTATTGTGGACAAGGAAATGAAAACATTCTCTATGTCTTAACCATAGTCTATAAGATACGGTTCAAATATTTATTGGGCAACCACCTCTTCTTCATATTATGGTAGAAAGTTTCTACATTTTTATAGCCAAAATAATTATAGTTTGTAAGCATGAGAAAGTGGGTTGGTTGATATTCTTCGTACCTCTTTTAATTAATTATTCCATGAATAAAAATTATGCAAAATTAAAATCTTCACCAATTCCCTTTCACGAACATTTTTGGGATATCGTGGTTTATCATAAGAGTCATGATTGCATGGATAATAAATCACAATCAGACTAAACAAAAAAATAAATAAATAATAAGAAAAATAAATAAATATAAGGCAAAAAATGGTCCAAACTCATCTTGCGGAAGGCACCCATTTCCAATTTGATGGGGTTGGGGCCTCGCTCTCAAACTCTTACAAGTTTTCCCTGTTGTGAAAGTATCCCCAGTAACAGAACTTCATGGGCTTCTTTTGGCCCAAATACTCTCGGGCCTCTAAAAGTCTCATAAAGTATTTTTTTTTAATAAATCATCGAAGTCCAAAAATTAATAATCAATTAAATTAAATTCAAATCGTATTAGATTATTAAGAAATAAAATTTTTTAATACTTATTTTTCTTACTATATAAAAGAGTCAAGTCAGAATTTTATTTAAATAATATCAATATTCACCCGTATTAATTGGTGAACGATCACGCGACCATAATGCTTAAAGGTGTTGACCATAATGCTTAAAGGTGTTGTCACTAAGAAGAAGAAGAAGAAGAAGAAGAAGAAGAAGAAGAAGAAGAAGAAGAAGAAGAAGAAGAAGAAGAAGAAGAAGAAGAAGAAGAAGAAGAAGAAGAAGAAGAAGAAGAAGAAGAAGATAGTAACTTTGATTTATAAAAGAATTTTAAATTTTTATTTAAAACAATTCAAATGTAATTAAGGTCTAATCAGTTAATTAATGAATAATCAAATTCATTAAAGTAATGCACCATTCTTCACCCGCACTTTTTTTTGGATAGAAATGGAGCGAGAACATTAGTCTAAGATAGAAATGGAGCGAGAATATTAGTCTATGAAAAAAGTTAACCCTCGAATATCACTTTAAAGAATAGGATACACCTCTGAGGGAGGTGACAATAACTCATGAACTTCATAGGAAACTAAATGACCTAGACAACTAAGAATATCTACACAATCATTACCTTCCTTTGGCACATGTTGGACTACTAGGACTCTCGGAAGTCGCATTAGCTTTTGGCATTCACGAATGATATGGATAGTAGGATGATGATTAACCAGATTGGAAGATAGCAACATCACAAGTTCCATGGAGTCTACTTCCACCACCGTTGGATATACTTTTGGCTGAATTAGAAGTCTGAATCCCTCCCGAACCCTTGACAAACTCTGCCATAAATGGATCAAGTCACACCTAAATTTCCCATGAACCCTCTCATCCATGACCTAAACTCATCTCGAATAAGACTTCCAATACCTGCCAGTCATGGAATCCGTTGAACAGATCCATCCGTATTCAACTTAAAAACACCCGTTGAAGTAGGTATCCGGCTAACCCATCGTCCTATACGAACGGAAGGAGAGGTGTCTCACAAACACGCTTGCTAACCATCTCGTGTGTAATTCGTTACTTTCGCCACTATAACCTCTAGGGAGAACGTCCCCCCCTCAAACACCAAATGGCAATGCTCCTTCTCCGAAACACGAGCATATACAGGCTTAGACAGGAATGAAGATCGAAGGATTTGGGACCAAACCTACAGAACAACTGTGCAATCCCTAAATAAGTGAAGAGTAGTTTCTAGGAATTCATGACAAATGAGACATAGGGGATCTACAGTAATCCTACTTCGAAGTCGGGTATTATTTGTCATCAGCCTACCATGAACCAATAACCACACCATCAATTTTACTCGTTCTTGACATCTTAAATGCCAGATCCATTTCCAATTACTGGGGGGATTTCTAAGAATATTCTATTCCTGAAATGTAAAATAAGCCGATTAGGTTGAGAAAATCCTCATCAATTCCCTGACCAATAAATATGGTCGGGGAATTGAGATTCTGAGGAATCAAAATAGCCCTAATCTCCTCAACGATAACTTCCAAAATAACATGTCCAGGTTTTAATAAGTCCCAAGTCCTAGTATAAGTAATGAACTGATTAACTTTCACGGAACCATAGGTTGGGGGTAGGGCTTCAGGAATATGTTGAGCCAACAGGACCAAGCTAACCCAAGTATCCTCCCAGAAATAGATAGTCTCACCATTACCCACCCTCCAACTCACTCCCCTCTTGGGAAATTCTTGAATCCTTAAAAGCCCATGCCAGAGAGGAGAACAAAGAGAAGGTCGAGTGCAACTAAGTAAATTACCCCAACAGCAATACTTATTTCAAAGAACATCACACTAGAGACTCAATTTCTCCATTACTGGTCTCCATCCCAGTTTTGTAAGCAAAACTCTATTCATCTCTCGAGAGGTCTGAATACCTAAACCGACCTGGTCTTTCGGCTGATACACTACATTCCACTACATTCCATCTAATAGCATGAAATCATCGTGTAACTTTCTTCTTCTCACTCTTGATCAAATATTGATAATGAGAACGACACATTCTCTCATAAACAAGAGGGACCCCCAAATACAACTTCAAACCATCTGTGAGCTGGAACTGATATTGATTTGCCAACTCTCTTTTCATTGATCAAGGGGCTCGTGGGGGAAACAAACGGTTTTGACTTCTATGGATCAAGAAACAACCCACTCGGCATGAAAATTGTCAAAGACAATTCAAGAAAATTGCTAATGATCTTGATGATGCCTCCCCAAGTAATATAAGATTATCGGCAAAGAACAAATGAGATATGATAAGACGTTGCCTCGAAGTGGGGGTCCAGAGGCCCTAATCTCTATACCATATATGACAACTTCTCTATGACTAAAACAAACGAATAATGTAAAAGCGGGTCCCTTGCCTTAAATTGCGACATTTGGCCCCTAAAAAAAAAAATTTGGATAGAAAGGGGCACAAGGAATTACTGTTTTCAACTACAAATAATATTATTTTTTTTAATATCGAAAAGGAAAAAGGTTTAAGCAGCAGAAAAATTATGATTCCCGTAATGCAACAGTGGGGACATGGTTTCGGGTGAAAGGCCACAACATTAACCTGTTGGACGTTCTCTACGTAATTTTGGCAAAATTTCAAGGGCAAAAGTAGAAACACAAATCTATCATCTCTCTCTCATATCAATCACTCTCTTGTTACGTCATACAGAAATGAGAGTTCTGGTCGGAGCCTCCCAGCTTCTT
Source organism: Dillenia suffruticosa (assembly GCA_033439265.1). NCBI lineage: Eukaryota > Viridiplantae > Streptophyta > Magnoliopsida > Dilleniales > Dilleniaceae > Dillenia > Dillenia suffruticosa. The sequence goes on from JAVTVX010000035.1 coordinate 22,200,362, forward strand.
ATACACAAATCCTCTCGTCTCCACTCTTTTCTCTCACCGGCAAATCTCTTTCTCTCTCTCAAACTTCCAGGCCCTTCCCTTCCCACCCTCATCAGCATTTGCAGTCATGGCAAGCGCGGACGAGTTCGTGAGGGGCAATGTTCTCCCAAATGGTCTCGCTGTCATCACTCTCGATCGTCCCAAAGCCCTCAATGCTATGAATATAGGTTCTCTTCACCTTCCCATTTCTCTCCTCTTTCAAGAGCTGCTATGTGCTTGTCGACTTAGTTTTTAAGAATTAGGGTTTTTGATCAAATTTGGGGATTTTGATCTGGAATACGACGTCCTATGCATTGGAATATGGGTTCCATCTTTTGTCAATTCGAAGTGTTTTCGGGACTTCAAATTTGTTGCATAATTTGATTCAAGTTTGAATTCAAGGAAATTGAAGTCTTTTTTTTTTCCTGATGAAGTGTTTTCTTGTGTTGGCTGTTACACTGTAAATGAGTCAATTAATAGGATTACACTTCGATTCAAATTTGTGGATTTTGATATGGAATACGAGGTGCCGTGCATTGGAATCAGGTGTCAGATGAAGATGTTTTGGTTCAAGCAATTTTACTTGAGTCTTGTTCAGTTGTTGTTGTTTTTCCCTTTGAACCGCTAAATGTATGTGTTTCTTGTGGGACTTTTGAATTGTTTTTGATTTTGATGCAGATATGGACATCAGATACAAGAAGTTTCTTGATGAGTGGGAAAAGGACCCAAATGTGAAATGTGTTCTTGTTGAGAGCAGCTCGGCCCGGGCATTCTCAGCAGGTGATGGAACAAATGTTGTCAATGGTTTTTGTTTATCTTGGAAGATTGAAATTTGACATGTCAAGTCTTGAAAGAACTGTGCAAAGCTTATTATTATTATTTGGTTGTGGGGTTTCAGCTTCTTCATTTATTTGTTGCTCTTTTAATCAACCTTTTTTTTCTTTATTTTAGAGGCATGTCATCTTATTTTATAGCATTAGGAAAGGTTTTGAGCATTACCATTTATGGTCAATGCAGGGATGGATATTAAAGGGCTTATCGCTGAAATTCAAAAGGACAAAGCGACACCTCTTGTTCAGAAGGTTTCTAAATAAAGCATGTTTTAAGCAGCTGGTGTCTCATATGAATCCAAGCCGGATAATTGTTGCATGTGAATGTTAATATGTTATCCAGAAAAGCACATAACTTGACAAGTTTCTTTTGTTATATTTTTCCTTTGTGCTACTGTGGTTCCCCTTTATGTATTCATGGACTTGTTCAACACTCATCTTGTTAATAAACCAAGTTTTAGTTTATCTGCAGGTGGTGATGTGAGGCAGCTCACACTCAGAAACCAATTACCAGATTTGATTGAGGTCTTCTTGTGTTCTTCAATTACAGATCAGCTGGTTAAGCTTCATTATTAGGATTGAGCTAAAAACAACAGTATCTTTGTGTCTAATGATCAAGCATCAGCTTTACAATGACCAGTGGTAGTCAATTCCATCCACTTGCTTAATCATTAGGAGGTCTAAACTGTATACCACACTCACGAAGTTCTTAAGAGCATTGGTATTATGAGAGCACTCTTGTCATAACTATGATGGGACTGCTATTTGACACTTGACGATAAACTGACGGGAAAGCTATAACTTATTCTCTATTAAACATCTAGTTTGTTTTTGGAAAAAGATATTTTCCATGCAACATTCTATTTGTCATAGTTCCATGGTTTAGAAAGTGTCATATGGCACTCTCATCATGGTTATGATGAGATTTCTCCCATTATATGATTGTTCAGTTATCAAAACTCTCTTCTTACCCCTCTCTATTTTGGATCCCTTGTTTCCTGATCTAAGATAAAAGAAAGATTTAATAATCCAAAGTACATATGATATCAATAGTCGATTAAAGTCAATGCCACTTATATAGATGTGTTGACTGACATGGTGATGTACACTATTGTGTGTTCAGACACGAATGGACAAAGTTGAAATTGTTAGCATACACTCAATTTCTGGCTTGTCTGCTGAAATTTTTGTGGAATCTACGGAGTTACATGCATCAACCAGTTGCTGCACTCTTAAGATGCAGTTTCTGAATTTCTACTGGATGTTGGGTTGCATATGCTGTTTACCCTAATGTCATGCATTCTACATGCTTCACCTTTGTTGACATTCATTTAGGTTCAACATCTTTCATCTTTAGAGCATTTTTGTTTAGCTGGGAAACTGACAATTGATTGGTGTAGGCTGTCACAACATCTTGGTTTTAATATTTTAGCAGTGTTTGTTGATTTAAGTGAAGACAGCCACATGTTTTCTTTTTGTCCGCAGGTGTTTACAGCTGAATATTCTTTGATATGCAAAATTTCTGAGTATGCCAAGCCCTACATTAGCTTTATGGATGGCATAACAATGGGATTTGGCATCGGTCTCTCAGGACATGGTAGATACCGTATTGTTACCGAGGTATTTGTTTTTCCTACTTAAATGGTCACAAATGTCAAGATGTACCATGTTACTAATTTTAATTGTATTCAGAGGAGTGTCCTTGCCATGCCAGGAAATGGAATTGGCTTGTTTTCAGACATTGGGTTTGCTTATATAGCTGCGCAGAGCCCGGGAGAAGGATCCGTTGGTATGGGATTTCTGATTTAATAGCGATGGTTTCACATTTTGTGGCCTATTTTGAGCATGAATTCTGTCACAAAGTTATTATAATCAGGTTGACAATGGTTAAAACAAAGTCTGATCCAGAATAGCTAGTACTTGCAGTTCGTATTGCTTATAGAGTATTAGTTACATGGCTACAGCTTCCAGTGTCATCCTTTTTTTTCTGACTGATTTTCTTTTCATTCTATTTTGTGTCCATTCCAGTTTTGAGTAGAGTTTACGAATGTGGGCTTCTCTGCAGGTGCTTACCTTGCAATGACTGGAAAAAGGATTTCTACCCCAGCTGATGCTCTATATGTTGGTCTTGGGACACACTTCGTGCCATCTGGAAACTTGGGTTCACTGAAGGAGGCACTTTTGTCTACATCCTTGTATAGTTCAATCAGCTTTCTTGTTATAATGCACTCCATGATTTGATGGTGTTAAGATGCACATTCGTGTATTCTGATTGTGATCAACCAACCTGATACAGTCCCAACCATGTGTTTATTTGGCCATACCAGTTCTGAAGATCCTCATGAAGATGTCAAGAAACAACTGGCAAAGTACAGCAGTGAGCCTGATGTAGAACCTGATTTGAAGTTACACTTGCCACATATTGCTTCATGCTTTGGGGCAAATAAGTCGGTTGATAAGATAATGGAAGAGCTAAAAAAGCATCAGCAGAGTGACGATAATAAAGGTGAGTTAGTTGATGCTTCTATCGTTTGGATTGCTTGCCAATGTCAATTAGAAGAGGATGTTTGCATAATATTGATTCTCTTGAATTCTTGGCCTTCTTATTGGCATGAGTGTATTTAGAGTGTTCCATTTGTTTGGTTTACTGTGTTATATTTTCTTCCAAATTTATCGTGGACAGTGGCAGAATGGGCTAGTGATAGCCTTTTGGGGCTAGGCAAAGGTGCTCCTTTCTCCCTATGCTTGACAGAGAAACATTTTTCTAAAGTTGCATCTGCACATGGGAAGAATGATAATGAGCTTTGCAGAGTGAGTTCCGGATTCTTTTTGTGGTTCTTTATTTTAGTTTCCCCTCAGATAGCTTAGCATTACAAGTTGCAAAACTTCATATTAAAACGTCTGCCTGTTCTTTCCATATTTGGCCTCCCAGTTAAGTGAAGTGATGAAAACTGAGTATCGCATTGCTTTAAGATCTTCACTTCGAGATGACTTTGCTGAAGGTGTTCGGGCAATCTTGGTGGACAAGGACCAGGTCTGTATCATCCTGGAAGCATTTTCTGATTGTTCTAGAATTGAGAATTTATTAGTTCAAATAGTAGAGATGTCTGGCTCTATCTGAACATAATATTGTTTGCTTTTAGCTCAATTTAAAAATTTAACCCTTAAGAGAACAACACCTATACTAAAAGTACTGGGATGAAATTAAGTAGAAGGTACATTTAACTGATGGCATGGTACCATGCAGTCTTCTATATCTTTGGATATTTGCTTCAGGTTTGCAGGTAGTGTTACCCTGTGGCTTGTACATAGAATGGTTACCTAATTTCAGTCTATGGTTTTACCAAAGCATGCATGATCAGCTTTACCTTTTGAATAGAACATATTATACAGCTTTACCTTTTCCTGCTGCAGCGACAAAATGGCCTGAAAGAGTATGTCACCGTTCAAATTTTGAGTGCAGTGACCTTGTTGAAAATGGGCTTAATGCCCTACTGTGTGGAATTGTTCCAATCCTAGCCCTCCAGGAACGTACCTCTTGGAATTGTTCCATGTTGATTTTAAAATTTTTATATTGGAATTGGCTAAGCTCATGTCAGTATTCATCTCTGCATTTTGTTTTTCACAGAAGCCCAAGTGGAAGCCTGCTAGTGTAGAGGAAGTAGATCCAAGGGAAGTGGAAGCTCTATTTGAACCACTGGCTCCTGGAATTCAAGAATTGAATGTCTTAGTTTTAGATGGTAGATACCAAAGTGCCGTCCTCTTCTGATGCTCCATTAATAACATAAAACAGGAATTGGAGTGTGGAATAGATCTTGCATATATTGTGCATCTCATGTACCGCAGAAGCTTCAAATCCGAAATGTTGGAAATTGGAGTGTGGATACATGGGATCAATAGGTTGTGTGGATGCTGATCTCCCACTACTGTTTTGGGGGCTCGGTCTTGGTCTTGTTTACATGCTCTGTTACACTGCTAATTTTTGTTGCCACCATAGATGATCTATTGACCCCTCACTTGGTAACAATCGTGGAACTGTATTTGCAGATTCTTCATAGGACTTGGGCATTTGCAAATCTAGTGCCACTCTTCCCTCTGTAAGGTAGAATAGGAGACAACATAAACTCACACTGTTAAACACTTTACTAAGTAGCCTTAACATATTTACTTTCCCATTCAAGAGCCGAGCATTGAGGATTGACAGAGAAGTGAAAATGCCTCAAGGCGAATGATTTATAATCAAAGCTCTTCCAAAGGACCTAGAGAAGTGCAACTGCCTCTAACTAGATTTACAATCACCAATGTAAATTTTGCACCTAAAGTGTTCATAGCAAATACTAATATGTAAATATAATTCTTTTTTACAAAAAAAAAAAAAAAAAAAAAAATCTATCAAAGGAGTCCTGTTGCTCGTCTTGTGTTTATTCTATTTTTTGTTCTCTCTCTCTCTTTCCCTCTTTCCTCAACTTGCCACCTTGAAATTGTTTACAACAACAGAACGGAACAGTGAGGTCTCAGCACTCGCAAGGCAAAGAAGTGACACATTGCCTGCAACATGAGAAGGCGAATCAGATTAACGAGAAAAGTAGCCTAGATTTATTAAAATAAAAAATTACATCGCTTTCAAGCTACACTCGGAAATTCGGAAGAAACCTAATTTCAGCTATTTGGGAACCATTAACATATCAATGGCTTGTTTGTAGACTTCCATTTAAAAAGATCACAAATTACAGATACGGAGCCGCTGAGGTGCATACAGGGATAAGGAGAGAGACCAGAGATAGAAGACGAGTGACCACGAGTGACCAAAGTTCAATCGGTGCAGTAAGAAGTGCTTTATGTCTTTTAACCAAACGCTCGAATTCGAGTTTCATTGAGAATAGAAAAGATTATTTTGGGATATCTCCTCATTTATAGAAGGTTTAACAATTAAGTCAACCCGAATTAGTCGGAGCAAATCTCCTAACAACAGGGGTCAGAGACCAAAAAAAAAAAAAAGAGATAGAGATGAGAGGAGAGACCAAAGAGAGAAGTCAACAACTTACAATTAAGAGCGATCTCCGCTTCTAAAGCTCATCAGTAAGTCCAAGTATCCTTGATCATCAGGATTGATGTACCTGCGATTGGTTTACTCCATAGTTTTCAAATCTCAAGCTTCTTATGGAAATATAAATACACTGATGCACTTTTTTCATTTTTTTTTTTTTTGGAGGTGGGTGGGGGGTTGATAAACGGTTGAATGGCCAATTGAAGAAACAAAAAATTAATAAGACCATTTGTTGAACAACTAGAACATTGAAAAAATAAATGCTCTGTACACCACACCAGGTAAGCAACAAATCACTCGCTCTCTTTGCACATTTTTTGAATGGTTAGAACAATTATACTTCTACTTTGATTGTTCAGTCCAGTTAGAAAGAATAATTGTCAACATCACAAAGGTCAGCATTACCAACTCCAGATGGAAATAGGTTTATAATGAACAGCTAGTTCAAATTCCAGATCCTGGTCTCAGATCACAAAGGCCCAATGATTGTTGGTAAACAAATAAGGAAAATTTACTTTAGGTTAAAATATTGTAAGAGGATAGGTTTCGTCTGAGCAGTTTTCTATTTTCTTTTATTATTATTTTGGTAATAAGTTGCCCATTAAACTGCCCTCCAGCTCAAAGTATGAGATTCAGAACGATCAATCAGGTGATTGACAGCGAATGAGTAATATGCAATTGAATACATTTTCTGTACAAGATGTGACGAAAGAGCTGGAAAAGGCAATAAGAAAAATCATACCCATGTTGAAGTTCTCTACCTCACCATCTGTCAAGTAGAGGAAGAACAGGCGCCTCAGTTTTTCAACTTGATTTTTAGGAACAAAATCTCTCTTGAATCTGTGATCCTCAATATCCTTACAGGAGACAGCATCAACTGATATGGCGCTGCAAAACAAAGCAGAATAGACCCTCTTAATGTGGAAGACGGATATAACAATCACATAAAGCATCACGAGGGCAGGAACTATTGGCAATCAAGCAAGTAACCTGCCACATCGAAGTTCAACTTCAACAGCCTGATCCATACATAAGTATGCTATACATATATGGCATTTCTGAGAGACAGTTTATGGCAAGATGGGTTTAGGTATTCCTGCTTCTTCTTCACATTCCTTCAGAAGATTCTCCCCACATGCAATACCATGTGGCTACCATAGCCATTTTCATATCGAAACCATGATGCTACAATTTCCCCCTTTCAAGATTTCCATTGAGATTATTTTTGAAATTTTCTTCCTTTATGTTCATGTTGTTACTTGTTGATTATGATAATTCACAAGGCCTTCACGAAGTGCAACCAAGACAACCCTAATACATAGAGCAATTCAAAGGGAAATTGTCACTTCTCTGCACACAGCTTAGTTGCTTAATAAAGTATCAATGTAGTGAATTACAATAAAACAAGACAGATTTACAAATGGCAATCACTAGACATGAGAAAAAATATAAGAGGGTTGATAACAGACCAGTCCTCCAGCAACAAAATGGTCAAGCATCCCTCGATATGTGGATTTCAATTTACTTCTAATCCTATCCACAAGTACTTCTCCCCATCTTTATCAACATAGCCATTCATGTGGAAACATAAGATAAGTGCAGATTCAGTGCTTGACCATAAGCAAACTGCAATTTTCATAACTTTTTTCTGTCCATCATTTCAATTTCCAACTCATTAGAAATTCACAAAAATCAATTAAACATGCAGATAATAAGATTTCCTTGTCTTTTAGCACAAGAAAGGTACGAATTCATGGTTCAATCTTGATGTCCTCAACAATTTCCCAAACATCATCTTCACCTGATCAAGAAATGACCCCATCTATCACATGAACTCCTACAATTAAACATTGCTCCATCGCATGTTGCACGGACATGTCTAGAGATAAGCATGTCCATCTAGGACACATCCTTCAGACACAGTGAGATACTACACTTTGTAATGTAAAATGGTGTTAATTTTTTGGCCACTGTGCGCTTGTTGTGTAAAGTCCTGTCTTGTGTTTGTATCCGTGCTTCATATTGTACATTGGTAAAAAGTGTTTGACCATTATTCCGAGGGAGCTGCAGCGCGTTCCCACGAGAAGCATATCAGCCTCCCATAGGATGAGGTCACCGGGTACAGCTGATCCAAATTGATGGGTTCCAGACTTAGAATACAAGAGTTCATGTTGATATTACTCGATACTCGCATTTGAAAGTGGGAAAATAAGACTTAATGTTGAAAAACTCATTTGAAAGAATTAAAATAGGAGTGGATATCAGTGATTGAAAGAATACCTCCCTTCGAATTCCTGGGATCATTTGTCCTAAACATAACTGCTTGTGTTCGATCATCAGGAGACTCTAGTGATGGATGTAGACTAACATGGCCACCAAAATGGCTTCCATTGGAGTTTCCCTGTGGGAAATCAAAAACATCCCGAGACCTCCTCAACTGCAATTATCCCATGTTTAATAATAAGATCAAGACACCACTGCAATTCAAATGTCGTAAGCTCTATATGTATGCGTGTGCAAAAAAAATTCTGAAGAATTAATCAAATAATTAGGAACAGCAAATGGGTAGTGTAACAAGTCAATCTTACCCATTATGTATATAACCGACAATTTGTTCCTTAATCACAAAAGGAATGAACTCGGTTTGCATTTCCTGCAAAAAAAAAAACCCTATCAGAAAATAAATAAATAAATAAATGACAAACCTAGAGAGAGAGAGAGAGAGAGAGAGAGAGAGAGAGAGAGAGAGAGAGAGAGAGAGTTACTAGTCCGCGATTACAAGTCTTGACTTTATCGAAATAACCAGTGAGATCAGAGGAGTCATCTGGGACATAATCAGATTGGGAAATTCCAACAACATCGTCCCAGGTGAAATTTTAAAGAAGAAGAATAAGAAACGTCAGTCCACCTGTAATCGCTTCGGGGAAGAATGATGGAGACGGAGTCAAAGGCGGAGAAGAATGAAGTTCGGATTTTTTGAGAGAGAAGACAGTCGGCTGCTATGAGAGAGAGAGAGAGAGAGAAAGAGAGAGAGGCACCTGCGACGAGTGCCTCGGAAGTTCGAAGGAAAATTTATTTTGGGTGCTTTCCTTTTCCCGAACCATAAACCGTTCAATGAATACACGGTTTCACTGAAGATGCTGATGTAGAAAACAGCGTCATTCTAGATTCTTTTGAAAAAAATATAGCCGTTAGAGCACTCTTATTCTCACTTTACCTTAAAACTTGGAAATCGAAGAATTTGAGAGAGAGCGAGAGCGAGAGAGAGAGGTGGAAAATTTGAAGTTCAAGACACTCTCATAATTGTGTTCGTTAGCCGTTAGATTTTTTTGAAAAAATATAGCCGTTACTTATCCTAATTGCTTTAAAATTTGGGAACTGCATAATTTGAGAGAGAGAGAGAGACAGAGAGAGACAGAGAGAGGAGATGTGAAGAATTTGACGTGGATTTCAAGAAACACTCATAACTGTTTTCTTCTTGGAGCCGTTAGATTCTTTTGGAAAAATATAGCCGCTAGAGCTCTCTTATCTCATTTGCATTAAAACTTGGAAACTGCAAAATGAGAGAGAGAGAGAGAGAGAGAGAGATAAAGAGATGCGGAGAATCTGACGTGCACTTCAAGAAACACTATAACTGTTTTCCTTATTGGAGCCGTTAGATTCTTTTTATCTCACTTGCTTTAAATCTTGGAACATGCATAATTTGAGAATGTGAGAGAGAGAGAGAGAGAGAGAGAGAGAGAGAGAGAGAGAGAGAGAGAGAGAGAGAGAGAGATGGAGAATTTGAAGTTTGACTTCAAGAAATGCTGATAATTGTTTTCCTTATTTGGAAGCAAAGGTACATTCTTTTTCTGTCTCGTTGATCTCCTTCAATAATCGCTCGTCCTGTTCGTTTGACTCCTGCATCATAATTTTTTACAAAATCTTAAGAACCTTCAATATTTTTGAAATTTTCCATTTTTTCAGGATTCTATGTACATGGATCAGAGAAATTTTCAATTGCTCTTTTTGTGGGTAATAGCAGGTATATTTTCATTCTGTTCTTCATCAATACTGCTATGCAGAGGGGTCAGAGAAATTTTCATTTGCTCTTTTTGTGAGCCATAGCAGGTATTTTACATTCTGTTCCTTGCACCTTTGAATAAAATTAATATCCCAAGAATGGATTGGTATCCAAATTTATTTTCCATTAATATTTTTTGTCGGTCAGCTATTATTGGTTTGGATTGGAAAATTGGGCTTAATGAAGAATCCAGTTGGGGTTTCATTGAAATGCTTGAAAACTGGTTTCTCTGAAATTTTGCTTATCCAAATGCTCTGAAGGTTTGTGTTGATCAAAAGTTTATCGAAAAGGGACTTCTATCTTTTTGTTCCAAGTAGTGTTATACATGTACCGGTTTTGAGGAAAAGATGTTTGATCAAATGTTTGAGAGAAGTATTGTCATTCAATTCAATGATTGTGGATTATGTTCAGATATGTTAAATGAAGATTGTGGATTGTGGATTGTGGATTATTTTCAATGATTGTGGATTGTGGATTGTGTGTTCTCTTTTACTTCCTCTTCTCCGTGGCAAGAAAGAACTCTTCTAGCGAGAGAGAGGAGACAAGAGAGAGAAAAGGGAATTTGAAGTGTAAATATGAAATTATTGTTAAAAAAAGTTAAAAAGAGTAAAAATTGATGAAATATTATCATAGGAGGGCATTGAAGTCAAGAGCTAAAATGGTTCACCAAAAAATGTTAGTGATTAATAGAAAGTGAATCAAGGGAGGGAGTAGACAGAAACCTTAATGTCATGCGTTTATTGGGGCACAGAAAATTATTCTAAAAATTTTGGGGGATCATTGATTGTAATAAAAGTTTACAGGGAAATTTGAAAATAAGTCTGAGGTTATTTGTAGTTTTGGTCCCTCAGGAATCTCCTATCATAGTACTCCTGAAGCATGCTTTTATCAATTGTTACCTATGATGGTTTAATCTGGTTGCAGTCATACGGATTCCTTGCATCTTAGTACATGTTGTGAATAAGTAAAAATAAAATGTTTTTTTAATTGTTGAGATAACCTCCTGAAAATATCTAATAACCCTTTTTGTATAATAGCTCATATTAATGTTGTTTGTGCCTCCGAAGAGAACTAATTGAAGACCTGATCACATCTGCGTTGTTTTGTGCTTCAGATACCAGAAATAAGTTTCCATAGGAAAAAAAATTAGAAGAATTTCATGACTTATTAATCTAAAATAACTTTCCCCAGTTGGGCAATTATTGTTGAGCAAATTAAAATTAGTTGTGCTTAATTTATGTTCTTCCCTATCTATGTTAGTTTAGCTGGATGGTTAAAAGCTTCACTTATCTTTCTGCATGAACCCACAACTTTTCATACATTAGAATTGGCATATGTTGCTATATTAGTTTTATGTGACTTTTGATTTCATTACATGCACTGCAGGGATCAAATACTTAACATTCCTCAGAATTCATGGATCTGTCAAAAGGTACATTAGATCTAACCCTAACAATCCTCTACCCAGATGCACTACATTAATGACAAACCAGAGAGACCTTGAGTTACTAAACTGTAGTATTTCTAACAAGGTTTCTATATTAGCAATGCCACTTTTACCTTGTTCTCTTACATGTACCCACATCAAGTAATTTACTGTAGAATAAGGGATTAGTTTAGTTTTCATAAAAAAACTTGATCTTCTCTTTTGTCTTGCTTGTCGTGGGTATCCCTACCCATTTTAGATTGATGATCTCCTGATCCACTAAAGTTGTAATTATCAAAATATTTTGTCTGTGGAGCTGGCCCATAAGGGTTAATGCTTTTATGGAATTTCGAGGGCTGAAGTTGCTGAGCTAAATTTGATGACTAGGTTTTTAGTTAGAAGCCGCAAGAGATTCTTTTATATTGAAGTAGAACATCTTGATGTATGTTTGTTGATACCATGTAAAATGGGGAAGTACACAGCATCTTTATAGTTCGCATGGACTTGATATATAGGTTCAAATGGTGGACATGTATTTTATATTGTAATAATCCCACCCCCAAAAACTTTTTGTAGCTTGTGTAGATACAGAATTTTTGTTTTCTCCATTTCAATCATGAGTATATCAAAATGATTGGTCATTTCTTGTAGTAAAAACAGAATGTTACTAACTGTTATTTAAACAAATTTTAACTTTTTCAGATCATTAGGGTAATTATTTTGATCATTAAAAGCCATCGATGAATCTACAGTAGCATTATTAAAAGCAAATATATGTATGTCATATTAGATTTTGTTATTTTAATTGATCAAGAATTTCGGTTTAATTCTCAATTCAAAAAATTTAATTTGATTTTTCTTTAATAAAAGTTCTGCATTTCATTTTTTTTTCTTTTTGATTTGCGGGAAAGAAAAAATGTCATTTATTTATTCAAATAATTTTACTCCACCAGTGATAGAAGCCGACAATAATGGCGGTTGAAGTGAAGCAATGGGCCGGTGATTGAACATGATATCAGTGACTTTGAATCTTGGAAGGCCTAACTTAGGGTAGGTGAAGCGGGTAATATGAACAATACAATGATCCATCATTCATGTGTTTGCTTCGGTGGATACTACTAATAATGTGTTTGCTTCAGTGAAGCAGGTAACATAGTATATTGATTTTTTTTTATAAAAGTGATTTACAAATTTTTATATTGCAAATATGTATATTCATTATTATTTTAGAAAGAAAAAGAAATAGAAGAAATTAATATTTTGGAACTTTAGTTTTTTTGGTCTTTTGAAAAAGAAATGAAGTGAGAGAGAGGATACCTTTTGGGTTTTATTTCCCTGCTAAAATATGTGTACATGCTAGCCGAATATACATATTGATGTTTCGTGTTACCTTTTTTTTGTTGAACACTTTTAAGTAAGTTCAGTGGATATTACTATGTACATTTGTTGTGTGTTTTCGGGCAAGAATGCTGATTTGTCGTTGAAGATTGGTCCCAACGGGTTGGGAATTCTTTCAATTTCAGATGTAAGAATATGGTTTTATTTTAAGGATATTGTTTGTTAGTACGTCTGGTTGCAATTGAGTTTCATCTGCATTTTTTGATTTTACTCCTTCAAATTGTTGCTCTTGTCCATGTATCCCTGGTTCTGCACTTCACTTAAATCTATTTATCTTGTTTTAAGGATATGTTTTTGGTGGTGAAAGCTTCCACTTTTATGGGGCTATGAGCCATAATCTTTGGAAAGAAATTCCAGCACTGCATCGGGTGTATAGCCTTTTTCTTGGGGGTGGGGGTGGGGGGGAGAAGTGAGCAGTTACGAGGGTATGAATGAAATATGTAGAAATTTCTATGGTTAAGCTGGGGTGGGGTTTCGGGGTGGGAGGTGGAAGAGCCCCCTTTGGCCCCACCTTGAGTCCAGACCTGGGGCACAGCTCTGGGCAACATGATTTTGGGTTGTCATGAAGTCATGATTGTGTTAACATCATATTATTTTGAGTTTGTTTAATAGGTATTGTCATTGTGGAGTGCTAAATGATCGATCATGTAGAATTTTGGGGGTATTGTCACTATGGATGTGTGCAGTTATGAGGGTATAAATGAAATATGTAGAATTTTCTATGGTTTAGCTGGGGTGGGGTTTGGGGGTGGGAGGTGAGAGGTGAGAGGTGAGAGGTGGAAGAGCTTGAGTCCAGACCTGGGGCACAGCTCTGAGCAGCACGATTCTGGGTTGTCATGAAGTCATGATTATGGTGAGAAACATCATATTTTTTTGAGTTTGTTTAATAGGTATTGTCATTATGGAGGGCTAAATGATCAATCATGTGTCACTTTGATTAAGACGAAAGTTTCCATTATTTGATCAGAATGAAAACAAGCGGAATTTGCCATCATTGCATGAGGCAAGGCCCATGATGGTATTATAACCAAATGCTTGCCTATAAATTGATAGATTTTGCACCAGCCAATGGATGAAAAAGAAGTCAAGACTGCTTTTGGACTAACAGCAAATTGTGCTCTAGTGTAAAACTATGATTTCATCATGCTGTTTGGAAATGCTTTACGTGTGGGATGGAATTTCTTAAGTTGGGGAGGTCTTTTGTTTTGTCTTCCCAATAGGACTTATTGTTCCTTTTTTTTTTTTTTTTCTCAATTAGAAAGAGCTATGGGACTTTAAAATCAAGGATAGGAGTGGCTATACTTGGACAGTGATGGATGGAACACTCTTGTTTAAGTTTCTGGTGCTGGTCATTATATGTGACAACTGAGAATGAGATTATCTCATTAATGTCTATATAGATAGGGTCCATTATAAGGTACAATATAACTCATAACAGCAGAGTCTTATAAACGATAACTCAGGCTCGAGTTCATGTCTTCCATTCTCGGTCTAGCTCTATGGTTTTCCACAGTTTCTTCTTTTTCTACTTGACTAGTTTTTGTGACATGCCTATGTTGTGTCCTGTATGCTTTTCTAGCTAGGCATTGGCATTTCAAGATGTACCTCCAGTGGTGCTTGTTTTTAAATTAAATCAGTAGTTTGTCTGAAGTTAAAAACAGCCACGTGGCCCCCCATCATAGGTAGTCCTCAGAAGTGAATATTTTCAGATGAATCTCTATTACATTCTTGGTCTCTGGTGTAAGGTCTATAACTTTCTGGAATGTTGAGGGGATTGTTAATGTTGGAGAAAACGTGCATTGCATTTTGTCATGCTTGCCATTGTCTCTGCCTCATTTACAGTGACATACTTGAAGAATGTCACCACGATATATTTTTTTTCGTGTGCCCCTTAATTACCACTACTAAATCTCCTTATGATTGCTTTCATTTATTTTTGACCTTTATCTTATACCAGGTTCCTGCAACAAGTACCATCAGTCAAACAAAATTTGAGCCAGTTCTCTCCTCCATTTCCCTTATCAAGCATGCCTTACCAATCTAACAGATATATAATTTGCCAATTTCATCCATAAACTCATCAATGATATATTCCTCAAAGCATTGCTAAGCTGCCCCACCACTCAAATAATCATACTTCACACAGAGTGATTAAAGAGTGTATGGACATAACGATTGGTATGCATTTTGTTTGACTTGCAAAGAACCGAAAGCAAGAACAAGTAGAGAACACCAAAGACCCCCCCTCGATGTCATGCCTTTTTGGTTTTTTTTATCTACAAGTGTCAATGCCTGTGACGTCAACATTTCCAGGTGGAAATTATCGCGGCATAACGACACGTTTGGATTATTTGACCAAACCGGACGTGATTCCAACTACCGAATACGGCTAAATGTGAGGGGTGACGTCCGCCACCAGCACAGCTGTATTGGCTTTTGGTATTTCCTTTTTCCTGTTCAAACATAATAAAAATGAAAATTATTGAGAGGAAAAACACGGTGTTCGGGAACCTTCCATCATTTCATCTCCGGACGAAAACGGACGGCCACTTTGCCAGGAGCTCTAAGGGTACCGAGCAGCCCTAGATGCTGAATTGAAGTGCCAATATGAATCATTGATGAGCAGCGACGCATCAGCAAAGGTATTTATATCATAGTGTATAATATGAAGTTTAATCGTTAAATTTGCAAGGAGGCTGAGATAGGGTTTGATGATCAAATTGTGTCCAGAGTAGGAAGGGAAGAAGGATATTGGAGATGGTAGGAAGCATTGGTGAAGACGATGGTACTGATCGGAGTGAAGAATCTGTTGACAACCAAACATTTGGAAGAAGGCAAGTTGCAGGATGAAGAAAAAGGCAATCGAAAGATAAGAAGAAGAAGATTTATTCTTCAAATTAAGGGGAATTGATGGGCGAAAGAGAGAGAGAGAGAGAGAGCGCTTGATAGAAGCAAACAAAACATGGATCTTGAGAAAAAAAAAAGGGGGATTTCAACAGATGGCGTCGAGAGAATAGATATATAGTGAAAATTGCAGAATTAGCATGGTGGAGAAATCTCAGTGGGAAAAAGGCCAATAAGAGAGCATGCGAAAGTGTTTCCAAAAAAAAAAAATGACGTCAATTTGTTGGAACGTATTGGCCCAGTCAGCGATTAAGTGGCATCCGAGTCATCAGACACGTCAGCTCAAGGCTATAGTAATCGACAACAAGACGTCTTGGTCAGTCGACACGTCATCTGCGTGATCCAGTCAGCGCATACATTGTATCCGAGTTAGCACACACATCATCTTGTTGGACAAATCAGCGGAACAGGCAATGTTAGTCATCCAACACGTCATCTGCAAGATCCAGTCATGACTTACATGGCCTCCGAGTCATCAGGTACGTCATCTGAACTGTCCAGTCATCGGTTTCCTGGTTCGCAGGTCTTCAGCCACGTCATCACAAGGTCCAGTCAGAGCCATCATGGCATCCAAGTCATACTACACATCATCGACCGGGTCCAGTCATTGGACACATAATCCGCAAATTCCAGTCAGCGCTGATCTGGCATCCCTGTCATGAGGCACGCCATCTTCAATGTCCAATCAGCGCTTACATGGTAACCGAATCATACGACCAGTCATCAGACACGTCATTCCAATCAGCTCTGAGATGGCCTCCTAGTAGGATAACACGTCATTCCAATCGTCCAATCAGCGCCTACATGGCATCCGAGTCATACCACCCGTCATCCAGCAAATCCAGTCATCAGACATCTCATCCGCACCACCCAGCCACCAGAGCTGAACTGGCACCCGAGTCATACACCACGTCGTCTGTCCAGTCATCAGACACATCATCATGGCGTCCGAGTCATTCAGCATGTCCGTTCAGTTATGTGATGGCATCAGAGTCAGATAATACGTCATCATGGCCGCCTACATGGCGGCCCAATGCTGCAGAACGTCATTCACCAGTCCCATCATGAGACACGTCATTGTACTGTCCAGTCAGCGCCTACATGGCGTCCGAGTCATGCACCACGTCATTCACCATGTCCATTCATGGGACACGTCATCGCTCACATGGCATCCGAGTGTGTGAACACATCATTCTCAGTTTCCAGTCACAGCCTACATGGCATCCGAGCCATGCACCATTTCCAGTCATCCGACACGTCATCGTCATGGTCCAGCCATCGCTCACATGGCATCCGAGTCAGTGACACGTCATTCTCACTGTCCAGTCAGCGCCTACATGGCGTTCCAGTCATGCACCACGCGTCATTCACCATGTCCAGTCATCAGACACGTCATCCTCACGGTCCAGTCAGCGCTCACATGGCATCCGAGTCAGTTAACACGTCATTCTCACTTTCCAGTCAGCGCCTACATGGAGTCCCAGTCATGAACCAAGTCCAGTCATCAGACACCTCATCCTCACGGTCCAGTCAGCGCTCACATGGCATCCGAGTCAGTGACACATCATTCTCACTGTCCACTCAACGCCAACATGGCGTCCCAGTCATGCACCACGTCATTCGCCTTGTCCAGTCATGAGACACGTCAGCGCTTACGTGGCCTCCCGAGTCCGTGAGACGATATTCTCACTGTCCAGTCAGCGCCTACATGGCGTCCGAGTCATGAACCATGTCCAGTCATCAGACACATCATCCTCACGGTCCAGTCAGAGCTCACATGGCATCCGAGTCAGTGACACGTCATTCTCACTGTCCACTCAACGCCAACATGGCGTCCCAGTCATGCACCACGTCATTCGCCTTGTCCAGTCATGAGACACGTCAGCGCTTACGTGGCCTACCGAGTCCGTGAGACGTTATTCTCACTGTCCAGTCAGCGCCTACGTGGCGTCCGAGTCATGAACCATGTCCAGTCATCGGACACATCATCTTCAGGGTCCTGTCAGCGCTTACCTGGCATCCGAGTAAGTGACACGTCATTCCCAGTTTCCAGTCAGCGCCTACATGGCGTCCCAGTCATGCACCATGTCATTCAACATGTCCAGTCAGGAGACACGTCAGCGCTCACATGGCATCCGAGTAAGTGACACGTCAATTTCAGTTTCCAGTCAGCGCCTACATGGCGTCCTCATTGAACATGTCCAGTCATCAGACAAATCATCCTCACGGTCCAGTGAGCGCTTGCATGGCATCCGAGTCAGTGACACGTCATTCTCACTGTCCAATCAGCGCTGATATGGCATCCGAGATAGATAACACCTCATTCCACGTGTCCTGTCAGAGGTTACGTGGCATCCGAGTCAGTGAACACGTCATTCTTCTTGTCCAGTCAGCGCTTTCTTGGCTTCCGACTCATACACCATACACCACCCCATTGAACATGTCCAGTCATCAGACACATCATCCACACTGTGTCCTGTCAGCGCTTAAAAGGCATCCGGCTCAGTGAACATGTCAGTCACACACACCTTATTGAACACGTGCAGTCATTAGACACATCATCTGAACCGTCCAGTCGGCGTTGATATGGCATCCGAGTCAGATAACACGTGATTCCAAGTGTCCAGTCACCGCTTACATGGCATCTGAGTTATACAACACATCATCCAACAGGTCCAGTCATCAGACACATCATCCCCACTGTCCGGTCAGTGTTGGTCGGGCATCCGAGTCAGACCAGACGTCGAACAGGTCCAGTCATCAGACGCACCTCCGACACATCATTTCTTTGATCCAGTCAACCGACAACCTAGCATCTTAGTCAGCACATCATCCGCTGTTATGTCCAGTCATCCGCCACATCATCTTCCTGGATCCAGTCAGCGGCATCTTGCTCTCTTAGTCAGCGGACACATCATCAGCAAGGTCCAGTCTGCGACAACCTAGCATCTTAGTCAGCACAGACGTCATCTTCATGGGACACTCGGCAACCATCTGGCCTCCTAGTGGGCGGAAACGCCATCAGTTATGTCCTGTCAGCCGCCTCGTCGTATTTTTGTCAAAAAGCCAGCTCTGGAATTCGAAAATGCAGATGTTTCAGTTTAGGGTTTCTGATCTCCCGCCCTCTCTCTCTCTCTCTCTCTCTCAGGGTGACAACTGTTTCGATCACCATCTCTTTTTCCCACTTGAGGTAATCTGTTCCATTCATTTTGTTAATGTTTGATTTGATTATTAGGGTAATCATTTTTTTTTCTTTCCTTCAATTTGCGGCTTTTGCTTTTTTTTTAGATTTTGTTATTTTTCTTGAAAATTTGTTTATAATTGCATTATGTTAGAGTATGTGGCTATCAATTTATGCTTACCAAGGCTTGTAGATGCAGAGATTAGCTTGTCATTACATTTTGTAGGATACAATTTGCGCACGCGCGCGCGCGCACAATCTTGATGGAATGCACAATAATTACGCTGATGATAAGGTACATCAATGATGAGATTTCACCATTTTGGCATGTGTACTTAGTACAGAAACTAAAATCAGAGCATCATTTCATAAGAGTAATCGATAATAACTCTGATCGAAGAGTTCTTTAGGTTGTCTGTTTGTTTTGTTTCTTTTCCAGCTAAAGTTAAAAGGAAAATTCGGTCACTAATTGTTGGCCGTTTCTTGTCATCTGTGCAGAGACTTGAAAGTTCCTATGCCCAATAAGGATAGTCTCATTTGTTTAGACCGTGATAAGCCTGTTCTGTGCTTACCTTCAAAAGTTGAGTTCATATATGTATTAAAGTTATGAATCTAAATTGTTATGGCAACTCAAACTTCTAGTTTTAAATCTCATCAAATGTTTCTGTTTAGATTGGTGGAATTGTACTTAACCTTCCTTTAGTGTTACCATAGCTTGATTAGTGGCTTTTTTGCTGACTCAAAGTTTCAGAGTTGAAGATTTAGAATGTATTCCGAAACTAAATGGGTTTGAATTCTCCAAAGAGAATTCTGAAATATTGAAAAGATGTATTTCCTATATCAAAAATACAAACAATATCTTGACAACGAGTTTATTATCAATAAGAGATCATTAGTTCATTTCCTGCTAGATGACTTCTATTAGAGGTGGGTTTTGCTCCATAGATAACTGTTTCGTTGACCCTAGTGAGAATGCAGCGTGTTTACGGCTAGCTTGTCATGTATCTGCTAATTGTTTCAATTTCGGTGATAATATACTTGTTAATTGTCATGCCAAAAAATCACTTTCTGTAGGAGTAAAAACCTTTGTCTCTCTGCCTCCATCTAAATGGGCTCACTTCACTGGTTGCTAAGAAAATTGGGACTGCAATGTTTTGTGGAAAGTAGGCATGGCCTAATTATTTTCACCTTGGGTTACGGAGGAGATTTAGACCTTATTAGAAATGGGAAACCTTGAAATTGGTAAGCTAATTTATACTCAATGGCCATCCTAATGACTATACTATATTTTTTCAGCGACGGAATAGCATAGACATCCTTCACATCTTGTTCTCCATTCTTCTCCATTTTCAACTTCATTAGTTCAATCATTGTCTTTCTTTTTCTTTTTTTCTTTTCCTTTTTTTTTTTTTTGGAGATTTGTTGAAAGGCTCCTATGCAAATCCAGTGTTGGGAATACCAACGAGAGGCCTCTCTTATTGAATGGTAAAAGCAGCGAGAAAATTTAAGGTCACTCATTCTGTTTTTAGAGAACTTAGATAATTCGGAGATGAATCTTAGAAGTATCCAAGGATAGGATTGCTATCAATTTGCTGAAAATATTTCCTAATCAAACAAGATAAATGGCCTCAACTAAAAGAAGTTTGACATAACTTAATAAGTTATTGTATTAGTTACCCTAATATGTCTTAAGTTTATAGCAAATACTAGTAGATTAATAGTTGATGCTTAATATATGTTTGTTACACATGAATACCAAGTTAGTACATCTGTCTGCTGCCTCTAGAGGTTGGGGGTGGGTATGGTCTAACCCTTGTGTGAGGAGATATTTTTTTTTTCATTTATTTGAACAAATAATGTCGTTACAAAAGTCTAATGAATATTATATATATATTAGATTCCGTGTTTGAAATTCTTTCAGGGTAATGAAGAGAGGACAACAGTGTTCAAATTGTGCTTATTTCCGTAATCTTGATTAATATGCTTTTCAAGTAAAGATGAATATAATGCTGCTCTAGTGATTCTTGAATAGTATAAATGATAACATATTGTTTTGAAAGGTCTGTTAACATTTTGTGTTGTAATCTTTCTTTGAACATCTGATGGCACTCGAGCCTAGTACACTGTGTTTCGTGTTAAATCTTGCGCTTATGGTTCTTAGACTAACCATATTAAGCTTCTTTTGTAGGTATCCACAATATCGTTGTATCAAATATATGGCCTGCTAAAGCTTTGCCAGAACTTGAACCGGCTAGGTTCACCCTTAATTTCATTATGATGTCGAGTAGAATTTCTTGTGTATGTGTTCCATTTTTGCATTTAAAGAAATCTTAGGCTGTGCTTTTGCCTGACATGTTACCAATAAATAATCTTTTCAAGTAAATCATAGGATTTTCCATCCTGTTCCACATGCCTGAGAAGTCATGACTGAATTAGTATGTCTGAAAATTTTAAGCACTCTATTCTAATTCTCGCATGACAGAATTCGGCCTCTGTTATAACTGGTTGTCTACATAATATGTTCAGTTGAGTGACACCTTGCATGATGCCATTTTTTATCCATTAAATTTTTTCTGCAGATATGTTCAGTTTCTCCATTTAGCCACCTAATTTTTTTTTTGTAGATACATCCATTTTTTTCCTTTTAGCCACCTAAAGTTACACTTTACACTAGCATCTGGGATCCTCTTTACTTGACCTGAGTTTTAACTGGTCTTAATTGCAGTAATTGCAGTAATTACAGTATTACTTGTTTGGTAGGTACTTTCCTCATTTTTCCTCAATTATGCATATTAGATGGGATAGAGAGCATCGTTTTAGATACACTTTATTGAGGTTATCCAGAGTTTGTGCCCTCAAAATTTTGGGAACCTCTCATCTGTTTTGAGGATGTCAAAACATGTCCAGTATTCTCGACAAAAGTTTTGCTATATTCTTGAGTTCAGGTGTCTACATATTACATTCTCAGATGCAATGATAATGAATTTGAATGCTAACCTTTCAGGCATAATAATAATGAACTTCGTAGTAAGGGATTTCTTCATTCTCAATGATTTTTGGTATGTTAATTAGAAATGATAAATGTTCTTAATTTTTCATGATTATGCAATTTGCATGCAGCTTTTAAAGCTGTTGGCAAGCTAATTCCGGATGTTGGCAAATCATTGTGATCTATATGAATGTAAGCACATGAATGAGCCTTCATTTCCTTCATCCCACATTACATGGACTTTTAATCTTGCCAAACTGTATATGTCTAAACATGACAAGACACGGGCATGGCTATGGGTCTCAGACACTTATCCACACTTATTCTAAAAGGTCCTCCTCAGTTGGAGTGCCACTTCAGGAATCACACCTGCATCGCTTATCTTCATGCCACGGACAAGTGCATTGGCTAGGAAATGAAACTTTTCTATGTCAACATTTTCATTGCGTTGGCACTGTCAATCTTTTGTTTACCATTAAGACTGGTTTACTAATATTCTTGTTGTGCTTGATGTGCCATTCCATTGCCAATAAGAAGTATCCAAAGGTATGGAACTGCAGAAGGATTATGGGCTTAAACAGATAATTTTCCACTCTTGATGCCATAAGGGTCGCCTACTTTATTACTTTACTTTCCAGCCCAGCAGAGGTGATCATTCTGCTTTATATTTTATAATCAATTATTTTTCTGTTGTTTAAGAGCCCTCAAGGTTTTTTAATGTCATTCTTTTTCTGCTTCGCCAATGCCATGGCCAAAATACACCTATGGTTTGATGGGTAAACATCTGTCTGTTCCTTCAGTTTTGTGCTGAAAGGCACTCTTCATTTCTTGTTTGATATATTTTGTTATTGTGTGACATAATCTTAGGATAATGATCTCCCTTTTGCTATATTATTTAATGTATCTGCTCTCTTCCAGCAACTCAAACATACCAGTACCTATGGATCTTTTATCTCTCTAAACTTCTACTTGGTTTTCAGCTAAGTGCAACAATGGTTTCCATTTATTATACTCTATTATTACCGATGCCATCATCTCCCTAGTCATTTATGCTATAATTTTTTGAAAGTGATGCATGTTCTTATTGGTCAAGGTCTTAATATCACTGTTTGAGAACTTCCTATGGTGACCAGTTGACATGCAAAACAATTTTTAACAGCAGTGACTGTACTGATAGTGGTGACTCCATGTCATCTTGGTGTGGATGGCATACTGACCAAGGGTCATTAACCGGTGAGTCACTGACTTTATTGGCAGGTTCTAATATTTTTTATTCTTAATATAGCTTGATGGCATTTCACTTATTGATATCACCATGGGACCTCTGCAGCCGCAGATATTATTTGGCCTTCCTGACCTCCTCTTTAACTTCTCATATAGGTCTAACCTGCAGATGTTAGCCAGAGATGCCGAAGAAATAACCTGCCCTGATAATGCTGCTGGGCTCTGTATGAAAACATGCGCTGACCAGATAGTCAAAGTATGGTTTTTCATTATTAAAGTTTCAGTAATACAAGGTCCAATGGCATTGTGGATTGCTGTATTCAGCCAACTTTAGATTTTCGAAACCATGTGAAACTTTTAGATAGGTATTTGGTACCATGGTACTGTGGATGTGGCTGTAATAGTTTAGCAGGAGTATGTTTACCAAGCATCCTATTTGTGGATCATTTGAGTGATGACAACTTGAGAGTACATTAATCGATGAGATTGGACTCTTCTTTTCTGTTAGTTTTTCATTATATTTATTGTTATACTTTTTCATGCTCACCTGACTTTTCTTAATGCAACAGGTTGCTTTTTGGGAAGGATGAAATATCATACCAAATAGGGGAAACTGCTGAAATAATGTCAGGAGGGTACCTTTGTGCAACTCCACATTGTGTCCAGGTACTATCTTCTTTGGCGCAATCTTGGCTTGCAACTCTCAACAATGTGGCTGTATTTAATTGTTTAATCTTTATTCTGCATTATGAAGTCAGTTTCATAGTTTCTCAGGATATGTTCTGATTTCAACTTTGATTGTTAATGGAAAAGGGAAGGAAAGGGAGGTAAAATTAAAAATCACATTTGACAACAAAATATGTGATGGAGAAGAAAGGGAAAGGAAAATAAAATAAAAAATGTGATTTGGGTAGACGAGAGAAATAGGAGGGAATATCATGAAAAAGTGTATAAATCTACTGTTATATCATTTTTGTTTTTATTAGATTTTTAAAATAAAGAGTATAAAAGTAAATTTAATATTTATAATTTAAAAAAACAAATCCTTCCCCTTCTGAAATCCACCGTTTTGATGGAATTTAGCATTTCCTCCTAATGTTCATCTTCATCAAGAGGTACATTGGTCAATTCCAACAACCATGCACCAAGATACACAGCAAACATAACAAAACACGTAGACCTTGACTTACTAAATCCAAATTTGCTAAAAGAAAATCTTCAGTAATACATCTGTGTCACACTTGCTCAGGAAAGTTGCAAGTTTGGTAATAATCATGGGATATTTTCAAGGAAAATTTAAAGTGATTTAAAACATTTGAAAAATTTTGAAAAATAAAATTTTTTCCTTAAAAAAATATATTTCATGCGGAGAATATTTTTTGATGAAACAAACACAGACTTAGCCAAGTGTGATGAGATTTAAATTATGCTCATTCTGATCTAGTCAGAGAATTGGATTCTTTATTAGTTTCTGTGTTGACTTCTGCGGTCCTTTTAGTTATCACATTATCCCCATTTGTGAAAATAGAACACCATGATGCATACTCTGTTGATGATATATATATATATATATATATAAATCTGTATATTTCTTGTGATCTTGCCATTGCAGTTGATACATTCAAATGGGACTTTGACCTTTGGAGAGTACAGTGAGAATCTGTTGAACAAGTACCATTACCTAAAAATTTGAAGGCTCAGCTCAAGTAGCTGTCTGTATATAGTGGTATTCTTAATAATGTTCCCCTAGAAATCAGCTGGGGAGTGTTAACATGTCTTCTAAATATGTTAGCTGACGGTTTTGATTGGTTGGTTGGACATTGTATTATTGCCTTTATAAATGATGCACAATCCTTTAAATTGGGTTAAGTAACACTTGAATCAAATTAGTTGAACTATGATTCTAAATACAGATTGGTTATATAAAAAATAAAAAGAAAAAGAAAAAGAAAAATGAACTGCACTGCTTGTAAAATAATGTAGTAGGCAACTCATTTGAATGAAATATAGAATATTTTATTAAATTCAACTCCCAACAACCTTGTTTATTTTATGAAGACACATAAGATTTGCCTTCTACACAATGTGACAAAATGCTGAGCCTTTGGTTTTCAATAAAATAGAATATCATTTATTCAAATAAGCTGTCTGTATATGGTGGAATTATAATTACTGTACGCTTGCATAATTTGTGATATATGTCTTTATCTATTATATTAATTTGTCACAATTATTTTAAAAATTAAAACAAATATTGAGAAAATTTTAGAAAAAATCATTTAGATATGAAAGTTGTCAAAGTAATGGGACTTACATACTTTGTGAGCTTTTTTAAGTAAATAATTTATAATTTAACCAATGAAAATTATATTTCTTCACAAATAAGATTTGTACATATTAGTATCACACAATTTATAGGCAATTTTAGATTTTCATTTAAAATATTAGTACAATTAATTATTATTCAATAATTAAAAGAAAGTGATAAATTCTTTTATTTAAAATAAAAAATGTGGGGCTTCCAGAAGGCCGACGCCAGCGGAAATGGCAGTAAAAATAAAAATTGCCTGCCAAACGTGGGTCAGGGTGGGCGGGCGGAGAAACGCCATAATGACACGTCCGCATGGCTCGGAATTGCATAGCACGGCCCTTCTGCGTTAAAAGGCTTTGCGCTTTGCCATACGTCTCTTCCTTTGACCCTGTTCGGTTGTTCTTTGTACTGACCAAAATACCCTTTAAAGATAATTTAGCAGCATTGACCAAAAAAATTACACCTTCTAGAAATTAGGTCTAATAAATTCAATTCATAGAAAATGTAAATAAACTCCTCTAGTTTTGTGAACTCTATCAAAATTTACTTTAAATTATTATTTTATTCTAACTAGTCTTAAAGAGTGGAAAAGTTAAAGGTAATTAAATAAATAACAATATTTTGAGGATGAACTTTATATTTTATTTTTATTATTTCATACATAAAAATCCAATTGAACTATATATTTTAATTTTTAATTCTAAATATAAATATTTTAAAAAAATAAATTCTATATATATATATATATTTGCTAATTTAGAAATCTTTATTTTTTGTGGAATTGGAAATAAATTTTATATTAATTTTTTCTTGGCTCCAAACACTAGAATTTAGATTTAAAATTGAAATTCACAAGAAATGTGAAATTCATTTAGATTCAAATACAACCTTAAAGAAACGAAACAAGGGGAAAAATTATGCATTTAAATTAATGAATATTTTAGCATATTTCATGAAAAAGGTCTTGTTCTTAAATATTGCATTTGAATTTATTTGAATTCAAATCTATTTATTTTATATTCTAAATTTAATAGTTGTAGTATTCATATAAAATAAAATGAGACATCTTTAACTTAAATCCAAATAAATAATAAAGCTAGAAAAACAATAAAAACAAATGATATCATATTAGATAGTTTTAAGAATTTAATATATATATATATATATATATATATATTAGCGTTTTCAATTTTAAGGATTTTTTAAAAGAAAATTGGATAGGGGCATTCTAGTCATATTGGAAGACAGTAGGTTTCACAGTCAAGTCATATACAGGTCCAACATGGGACCACCATGTCCCAAGCCAAGTCTGATGAAGCCTATATTTAACCATCCAATCAGCCATCATGCCCTCTCGAACAAAGAGGAAGAGAAGGAAAGAGCTTTTTCCAAAATCCTAAGCGCTAGCCATGCCCACGGCCGTGTCTCGCTGCTCCCAACGGAAAAGCACTTTGAGGAGAAGGTGCTTGGTCATGGTGAAGCAGCAGAAGACAAGGTTCTACATATTGGGCCGATGTGTTTCCATGCTCTTATGTTGGCATGATCATTCTCTTTCTGATTAAGCCTCCCCCCCCCCCCCACCTTTTTCTTCATTTGGCGATTTTGTGTTCTTCGAGGGCTATGGTAGATCAAAGTGGATTGATCGGATGGAGGGATGTGAAGGGCTTTTTCCCCCAAGGATGGTTGGTGAACAATTCAATCATTTTCAAAATTGGGTGAACTATTTAGTGGGGATTCTGAAAGGCCTCTTTCTCTTACTGCACTTCAACATGACAAGTGGAAAAGGAAGGTCTAAGAAGTGTTTTTGGAGATGGGTATGGTTTCTTATTTGTACCCTCGAGGGCTGCCCCGTGACAAGATGCAAATAATATAGAGTTTGGCATTTGGATTTTGTATTCAACCCCATGTTTAATTATGATAGCTACTAAAAAGATGTCGTTGATCTTCATAGTTCATAATATATTAAAATTATGAAGAAGATTTGTTCTACATAAATTTTCTTTCTATGCACCTCCTTCAATGGACTTGGACCTCTAACCAGTGTTAGCAGTCTGGAAATGTGACCATTCAAAAGGAAAAAGTGAAAATAAGTGAAAACACATACAGACACACCACCAACAACAAGATGAGTCGAATTTGCCTCTACTTTTGACGTTTTCAGGGTTGAAATTAATGTTTTTTTTTTAATGTCTTTATATATATATATAGAGAGAGAGAGAGAGAGAGAGAGAGAATGAAGTTTCTGATTTTCCTATTTATTTTGTCTAGACTATGAAAGAGAACTGTAATGGCTGCTTTTAGATTCAGAATAACAAATCACGTGTGATTTTTGTTAATTTATTTCCATTTATTTTTATTTTATCTTATTTTACTTATAATATTTAAATTAAAACAAAAAATTTAAATAAAAAAAAAATACAAAATGTTACAAGTATTATAAATGTGATTTAGGGTCCGATTGACTAAATTTATTTTAAATAGTTTATAACCTTTTATAACTTTAAGATATTTTGTGAACTTATAACAAATTTTTATAATCTTTTTTTTTTTAGTATTGAAATAACTAAAAATGATAAAACACCATTACTATTATATAAATAATAATTATTTATTGACATAAAATGAATAAATATGAGATAATAAAATATTAATAAAGACAATTTAGTAAGCATACAAGTCAAAATACAATAGTTTATAAATGACCATTTTTTTTATCTTATTATATATAAAAAAAATTGCTAAATAAATTTTACGAATTTATATAATCATTAACTTTTTCAAACATTATAAAAAAACTCATTAGTTTATGATTATGTACCTAAAAAATATGATGATGAAAATATTATTTAAAAGATCATATTTAGGATCACTTTGTATAAATTTTACATATATTATTTTCGGTTAAGTTATATATATTTATATTTTTTTGCCTATGTTATACTTTTCGTTTTTATGTTAAACCATGCTTCGAAACTCTCTCTCTCTTTTTTTTTGGTTGTTCGATACGATAATGTTAGTACAATAACTCTTTACCCCATTAAAAAAAATTATGTTTCTGAATTTGTATGTTTCTATTTAAAATCATTTGTTTTACTTCTAAAATGTTATAAATAAACAAAAGAAAGTATAATATATGGAGATAAAATAGATTTTAAAAAAATGAGGAGAAAAAACTCACCAAATGGATTAGCTTTTTCTTGGGGGTCGGGGGGGGGGGGGGTTTACTCGTTGTACTCTTTATTTATTTAATTTTGTATTTTTGCAAAAAAAAAAAAGGGAAAAAAAGAAAAGACAATTGCTTATGTAAACGCAGCGTTGTGAAGGCGCTCGACGCGTTGGAAATCGACGGCTAAAATCAAAATCTTGTGCCTCCAAAACCCTAAATCTCGCTTTTTTGAATTAACCAATTGCTGGTCACAGGTTCGCAATTTGGCTTTCATGCATTTCCCGTTTAATTTCTGTTCAATTATCATTGATTTGCAGTCACACTGTTGCGTTTCTTGCTTGGGTTTTTGTCTGATTGTTTTGATTATTTGTTCTGATGAGCCTTAACTTGGGGAATTTTGTTTTTTGCTTGAATAATTGACGGCGATTGTTTATGATGTATGCAGACCTTGCGTAGTTTGAAGGATTTGAGGTGTGAAATTTCCAAGTTTGGATGCAATGTTGGACGAAAGTAAGTTTGATTGGACTCTGAAATTGTGGGCACTTCAAATTCCTCGCGAATTCTGCAAGGTCGTCAGTCGAATTCTAAATGGGTAAGTTCCAAACTCATGTTGTGTTGAGTGTATCTCACTGAGGATCGATTAGTCTGTTGTGCTTCATTTTCTCTGTATGTGTTTTTGTTCTTTTAAAGTAACACATGATGAATTTCGACCTGGTTTAAATGAAAAAGAACCTTTGTTTATATGTGAAGATTAAATGATTGAAATCCTGACAAAATCTGAAGTGGCAGACTAAGGATACTTAAGCCAATGAAACATTTTGGCCATTCACCTTTTGGGTTTTAATAGTCTACTCTGCATGAAATCGTTGTTGCAACGGACATAAAACAGGCACGTGTGCACATTGGTCAACTACTTGTTATGTTCATAGATGAGGTTTAGGTTGAAAAACATGAAAACTGTAATGCACATTAAACAAAACTAGTTATTAAGTTTTTGCTATCACTCCAAAGGGAGTTTAATTAAACTAGTACCGGCTCATCGGAGAGTTTCATTTTAGTTGAAAACTGTGGAAGAGTACACCAGGAGAAAATGTTGGTCAGCAGGGAAGGTGTGGTTCAGTAGTTGCCATGTTTAAGTTTATTTCTTTTTTCCCCCCTTTTCTTTTCTTTTACAAGGGTGGAGTGGCAGGGGATACTAGTGTTCATTTCAATTTTTGAATTGAAGGTCCTGATATTTATGTTTTGTCAGCCAGTTAAAAATAGTTCTCTGGGTCCTTGGCATCCTATAAACTTTCAATGGCTTATAATCATGTATATATGAGGAATTTATCAATGAGGCCTGATCTATTAGGAGAAGAGTCATGATGCTCCAGTCATGTTTGTTTGCTTTCAGAATTTATTTCCATTTCAAGAACAAATGGAGATGCTCTATGTTATTTTGCAGGTATTTGCTTGACAAACCTCGTATCAAACCTATTACAGAAGATCCTTCATGTGATAAGAATCGTTATTTGATACTGTCTGAGAGGGTGCAGGATCCTGGTAAGAGATTTTAGCATTCACAATGTTGGTTTCTTGACAAAACAAATGTGATGTTCTCTGTGAAGTTTAGGATTTGTTCAATTAGTGAAAATTGCAGCATTTTATCCTTTAAAGCGCCCAAGTTATGCAAATATCAAACAATGGCAAGACACAAAAAACAAAGACAGAAGAAAAGAACACTTGATGACAGTTGCTAACTGGACACTCAACTTTTTCTTTGTTTTGAGCAGAGTTATCTGACATTCCAAGTGAAAAACTTGATGAGCTCCGAGGAATATGTAAAGTTCAAGTTGTTCCCTATTCACTGACACTTGGGTATTCTTATTGGGGTGCAGGTTTGTGTTGTACTTCTTTTCACATCATATTTTGCTTCTCTTCTGTTTCTTTTCCCTGTTTTCATGGATGCTGTTGCTTTTACATGGATGCTCTGATATTTCATGTAGTTACATTAAATGCCTTATTATATTCCCTATGTCTTAGATCAAATGATGCAATGATTTTCTTGTATGTCATTGGACCAAATAGATCCTTTTCTGGGCATATAAATAAAGCAGAAGCAAAAGAGTAAAGACAGGATGATATTGACCTCTGGCCTTTTGGCTGAGTGGTACAAGGGGGCTTATCACTTACCTATCATGAGTGTTTGACTCCCCTGCAATCCTGCTCCCTTCTTGTTACATTGCCTCCTAGTGAGGAAAAAAAAAGGACCGGATGATATTGTAGGATATGTGTGCCAACTACATCAGTCACTTGATCATCATAGATATATTGTAGTTGCAAAGCTAAAAGGTGGCGGAAACTTAAGTATCCTGAGAGCCAAGTTAAACTCATACCTAATTGCATTTTTTGGGCCAAATATTTTTAATTCGATAGACTTACTTCCTTTCTTTTCCCTTTGGCAATTTCCCTCTTAAAAAATTTGTACTGATTATATCAGTAACCTTTATGGCAATGCTATTTATTGTTTCTCACCATATGTGATTGATTATATATCATTTCTTTTCTGTAACTTCTGTTATTTGCTGTTGCCCTATGAAGCTTTGGCTTGTTTAGCGAAAAAATTGGAATCCTAGCTAAATTTTTTAATCCAAATTTCTTCAGGGCTTGTTTCTTGTCATTGATTCTACAATTTTCTTGGTACTACTTTTATTACAGATCATGTCTTGAAGCAGATTCTGCCTCCTGGAGTTGAGGTTCCTTCTTCTTTTGAAACAATAGTTAAGTATTTTATTTATATTATTACTTCTTATTTCCACTATATCAATTTTGAATTTTTGGTGCATAAATGTTGCAAGTATTTTTCTTCCTTTGTCAATGATGGCTCCTTATGTTTGTGCAGGTCATATTGCCCATCTGAACATCACAACTGAACTGCTTCCCTTCAAGGATGTCATTGCAAAGGTCATTTATGATGTATGTCCAAAGTTCCTTTCTAGTTATGCATATTCTTGCTTCTAAACTTTACTGTGTGTGAATCATTAATTGTGATATCTGACAGTTTTGAAAAGCTAAAATAAGGTATGTTACAACATTGTGCAGATCATCACACTTGCAAAACTGTTCTCTACTGGCCTTTGATGGCATCATTCATTGCTTTAGTCTATCCCTTGGCTACATCTCAGTTTATATTATGCCGATGCCCTTTATTTGTGGTTTTCTTCTAAATTTTTAGAAAATGACTTTAATGGGTGCACTCCCATCTAGGTGATATAAGGTCTGGAATTAGTCCTCTGTGAAGCCATTGTGTCAGTAATATTCATACCGAACATAAGTTTTTGCTGCAAATATTCTCACGGCTTTGCTGAACCCGCCACTTTTCATTCTAGTAACATTGACTGATCCCATCCAAGCACTTTCAGCACCAGTTGTACCCATTCATAGATGGTTTGTTTAGCAAGGTTTTAGCTTTAGGGTTAATAGGTTCTATCTAACTTGAGCTTTGATGACATTTCCAGAAATGAGAGCATCCAACATGACTTTGTCCATTGGATGGTGAGATATATAAATAAATGAGGGGTCATATAAAACATTCCACATAATTTAAATTAATGATTCAAATTATATAGCTGTATCGTTTGTTTAACTTGATCAAAACATACAAATGATTCTGTTAAAATTTGTCAATGTATACTGCCAAGAAATTGTATTTCTTTAGCATTTTTTCATTTCTATTTTTATTATTTATTGATTTTTTTTCTTCTCTTCTATATTGGTCTCTCAAATGGCTGACCCCAAAATTTGGGATTAAGCCGCAATTTGTTGTTCTATACTGTCACGAAATACTACGTAAGTTTTGGTCTATTAAATTTATGATCCATTTGATCCATCTAAGATTATTATAGCATGTCAAGATTTGGATTATGATTAAAGTGTGTCTCCCTTAAATCCTTTTTTTTTCTTTTTTAAATCCGATCACTGAAATTTAGAGAAGAAAAATGCGAAATTCATTTTTTTCATAATAGAAAATCTCTATGAATGTCAAATTATAGAATATTTATAAAATATATATATGTGTCTAATAATAATCGGTAATCCAATTGAAAACTATTGGGAGTTAAGTACCAAACAGGGAAAAACCACTGGGGCCATAAGATAAGTTCCAACTTGATATAAGTTAACAAGATTTGGATAAAGGTTGAAGGTTGCTTTGAAGTAATGCATGGTGTTCTCAATTTTCATGTTTTGGGATAAGGGTCGCACACACTTATATCACATTCATTAATTGAAAATAGAATCAAAGAATGTTATCATCATTTTCATTATCTTGACAAAGCTTATTTTTTCATAAGGTGTACAAGAATTTCTCATAGGACAACTTCAAGGAGATCATAGGACATTGCATCACAAAGACACATATTTAGACATTTGAATTCAACAACTTAAGACTTAAATTATATTACCCATTCACATATTTAGACAAAGGGTTAAAATTAAGTAAATTAGAAAAGTAACACTTCTCAAATTATTTGAATCATTAATTTATGTGGAATCTTTTTGAATCATTAATTTAATGCATATAAAATCTATACGTGAAATCTTTGTTAATTTTTTTTTATTAAGAGAAATATGCCCTTATTGAAAACACAACATTTTACACATGTGGTTTACCCTATTCTACTCCTTTTTTTTTGGGTGAAAACTGTGTGTAATCTTTTCTTCTTGGGTAGAAATGAAAGTATTATATTAAATCAAAATATGTCCCTGTTTGTTTTAATGATAATGATTTATTTTCATTATAATATTGTATTATTATAACATTAATGTTAGTAATACGTTATAATAGTTTATTTTGTTAAAATAAATATAAAGTATACTATTTTGCCTTGTAAAAAAATTATATAATTTTGTGTTTATAGTTTTGTTGTTGTTCACATGCTGTTTGTTATTATTAAGAAAGAATGGACTAAGTTATCTAGAAATAAAGTTCAATTCAACTATGCATTATGTGAATGTCGTTAATAGTTCACTTTTAAGCTGTAACATCTTTTATAACTTTGTTGTTTGTGTCTATGTTGTGTCATGTGCATGATTATGATCTAATGCTGCATCTCTTGCAAAGTTTCCGTGACCTGTTTGCACTGTATGGTAACTATCTTATGCTATAGTTTCCGAGCTTGTTAAATTAGAGTCATGACTATAATCATTTTGCTTCTGAAATTTCATGGATGACATCTGCCCTCTTTTTGTGGCAGAAAAATTATCCAAGGATTAAAACTGTTGTTAACAAGGTTGGGACGATTTCTAATGAGTTCCGTGTACCTAAATTTGAAGTTTTAGCTGGAGAAAATGATATGGTAACAGAAGTAAAGCAATATGGGGCAACCTTTAGGCTTGATTATAGTTTGGTCTACTGGAACTCCAGACTGGAACATGAACACATGAGACTGGTTTCGCAGTTCCAGCCAGGCGAGGTCATTTGCGACATGTTTGCTGGTGTTGGGCCTTTTGCTATTCCAGCAGCTCAGAAGGGTTGTGTTGTGTGCGCAAATGATTTGAATCCAGACAGTATTCATTATTTAAAGATCAATGCCCAAATCAACAAGATTGATGACTGCATCCGTGCATATAATATGGATGCAAGGAAGTTCATTTCTGAGATGATGGAAGTGCCTAGGAGTGGAAATACTCCAGAGGATAATATTCCGATTCGTAGAGCTACTGAGGAATGTGAATCACAAGCAGATGCAGAAACAAGATCTGAAAGTGAAAAGTTTCGGGGTAGTCATATATCTCAAATTATTCATCTTTGTTGTCAGCCTGTAATTCCATTACTTGAACCTTCTCATTGCTTGTAGTTGAGGAGAAAGAAGTCCCCCATAAGAATGCAACTGAATCAATGTCAGTGGAAAGTTGTACAAATGCAGATGCGACCATAGCAACTTCCAAAAGACGTTCAGAGCTTCACCCAGGAGGTATTATGAATGCAACAGAGCATCTATTGGTAACCAATTGTTTGCTATTGGTGAAGGTTCTTTTGACTTGTTACGGAATCTTTTTAGTTTAACCTGTCGTATGCAGATTTCATTGTAGAAAAATGGAAAAATATTTATCAGCTTCATTTTTATTCATTTAGTTTTTGCAAGTACTCATCCTATTTAAAGTGTCCTTTTTTTCTTCCTCTTTCAACCGCAGAAAATGGAAGTGCTGACAATGCTGGTAGTAGGAAAAAAGCCACAAACAAGAGGATGAGAGGCTCTGAGTTACATAACATGAAGACATGGGAACATGTCGATCACGTGCTAATGAATCTGCCTGCTTCTGCTTTGGAATTTCTTGGTGAATGCTTAATTATGAAGGACACAAATTTCTCTGCATGATTTAATTTGTTTTCCTTCTTATCTGAACACTTCATATTCATTTAATCTGGTATATGTATCCTTCACCTCGCTCTCTCTCTCTCTCTCTCTCTCCAGGATAAAAGAATAATTACGGGTTTAGTGCTCCCCTCATTTCATCCTTTTTCATGTGCTCCATCTCTTAGCATCTATTTGTTGTTGCCATTCGGAATAAGTTTGTTGTATTGCTGTATATAAGTCTTCGTGTCTCTTACCTTATGACTTGTGTCTCTGACCTTGTGGTTTGTCTCTATGCTTCATAGCTTTTCATACAGGGGTTGAGTCATGCTGTTATCCTATTTTATTCTGTTGTACACAACCCTTTTCAGCTTGTTATTCATATTTGTCTCTCACTATGATTAACTTGTCATATACAAATGCAACATGTGAAGTATGGTTTTTTGCCTATCGATTTTGATGCATATAATCTTGCTTGGTATCTTCCCATATGAATCAGTTAAAGTGTAGTCTGTGAACAGTTTGAAATTGTCCATCAGATGCTTTCAGAGGCCTCATTCAGAGGAAACATTGGAAAGGATCTCTCCCTTTGATTCATTGCTACTGCTTCATGCGCTCAAACGAAACAGAAGAAACAATATTGGTGGTATGCTCACCCCATATAGACTGTTAACTGTTATTCATTGCTTGAAATCTTAGACTCTTAATACACGCTGTTTTGACACTCCCGTTACCAGAGTTTGGAAATATTTTCTTGTGCACTGCATGGCCTATTTTCAGGGTGTAAACTCGCAAGTGCATCTACCATCATTATTACACACACACACAAACACAAGTAGTGTTTGCTATAGTGTGTTTGCTTATAGAGTGTTTGCTATGTATCTGTCATGATAAGACACATGAAATCATTTTGTTAGTTTAAATAGAGTATGTCTACACATATATTATTTTCTTTTGTTTACTTGGTTGCTTTTCCAACTGTATCGCAGAAGGCGGAGGCTTTACTCAATGCTGCAATAAGAGAT
The DNA here is from genome assembly GCA_033439265.1 of Dillenia suffruticosa. Classification (NCBI taxonomy): domain Eukaryota; kingdom Viridiplantae; phylum Streptophyta; class Magnoliopsida; order Dilleniales; family Dilleniaceae; genus Dillenia; species Dillenia suffruticosa. The sequence continues at coordinate 22,236,279 of JAVTVX010000035.1, forward strand.
CCACAATTTCATAGGGTTAGGGATGTTGCTCCAAACAAGGTATAACCCACTGAAGAAGTAGTTATTTTCATGTCTTTCCACTCTTATCAATTTATTTTTATAACACTTGCAGTCTCTTCGCAGTTGCTCCACTGCTGTGACAGATGCCAATATGCAACCTGGTCATAAACTTGTTTTTTTATGCAGGCAATGTTTTGTTTAAGCTTTAGGCTGCCAGAGGAAACATGCATCCACGAAGAGGTCGCGAGGTCTTCCTAACACCAACCAGAAGTTCTTTGCTTTTGGTGGTGTTGCCACAGGTTTTGAGAGATGTGGCAAGGCATGATATTCTCGCCCAACCATATGAAGCTGCATCATGTAGTGAATTCATAATTTTAGCTGTCTGATTTTTTTCCCCCATTTCCATTTCTTTATCATGACCCAGTTTCTTGTAATGATTATTTACAAGGTTATTGAACAGGCAAAATTGACTTGTTGCACCTTGTATTTTAGTTCATGACCAGTAAACTTGTAGTTTTCCTTTTGAAATTTGGAAAGTTGATGTTAGATTCTTTTAATTCAAAGAATTATAGAAATAATAATTATTTTATTCTTTTGCACAAATATTTAATTATTGTTTGCTAGATTTATTTTTTACAAAAATTAATTATAAAATCCCCAAAATTGACACGTGGAAGGTTATGATTGGGCCTTATAGAGTAGCAAGGCAAGAGCATGGGGAGAATAGCATTTAGGTTGGAGTATATCCTGCTTATATGGAATTGCACCCTTTGGATCACCTTTGTGACACTAAAGTTGGATAAAGATGACCTTTCCCAAAAGGGCCATATAAACAATGAAAGCAGGATTACATGCAAATGAGACACGTAAATTTAGGCTGTAAAGTAGGTAATCTTAGAGTATTCTTTTCAATTTTCTTCAAAAGGGGTCAATGCGTTCTCATGCTAGATAATGACATACTGTTTTTTTTCTTCTCTTTCTCCTTTTAATTTGTTATCCTGTCTCTCTCTCTCTGTCCCTCTCTTTGAGATACCCCTGAAGAATATTACTTGATGCTTTTTTTATATATATATTTTCAATCTTTTGTCTTTATGACCATATCTCTGTATTTTGTATTATTTTGTATAAAGACTTGACCAATTGCATCATATGTCTTAAGGGTTTTTTATTTGAATAAATGTGAAAACTCTAATTCTTTTGCTGACGCCATTTTGTAGCCTCTCATCATAAGTAAGTTGCGTTGATCATATTCATGATGCGGTAATGGGGTCTTCACTTAGCTTTGAAGTTTTCCTGATTCAATTAAGAAAACAAGCTTATCAATTGATTCAAACAAACTTATTTCATCGGTCAATAGCTCAAGACTTGTTATTTCAATCAATCCCCGGTCGGTGATTGTGGGTAATATATTTAATATTTGTATGTGTATGTATTTTTTTTTTGGTACCATGTTTTGGATATCGTTCGGTATCCCGGATTTCACCCCAACTAATCAGAACCGACCGCTGTAGTTGCTCCTTTTCGGAGGACGGATCTCCTAAGGGGGAACGCTCCATACACATGAGGGCTCGATACTCTCAGCGGAAGTCAAATCTCGGTCATGATTAAGAAAACTCAACCCCACATGCAGTTGAGTCAACCCATGTTGATTGTATGTGTATGTTTGTATGTATATACACATGTATGTAGAGGTATGGTTGGCTTAATGGGACCCAATGTGTTCTTATGCAATTTTGGCATGAATATAAATATGACATTGCTTGAGGCACAATTCAATAGCATGAGAAAAGTATAACATACTCAAATTTAGCATCATACACAAACTTGGCATGTTTTTGTTAACATAACTGAATAACTGAACTAAGAAACGAATCTTCCACCTTTCTGAATATATTATTTTTCTCCCTTCTATTGTCCCAACCACCATGTAGATTTCGCACCTTCTCCTCTAAAGCACTTTGGGGAGAGAGAGAGAGAGAGAGAGAGAGAGGGTTAAAGCCTATAAATGTGATACAAAGAACAGAAGAAGATCCCTCTCACTCTCTTGTTTTCATCTCCCACACACTTGCAGAAAGAAAGAAAGAAAAAATCGGAGACCAACCCATTAAAGATTCTCCTAAGAAAACAAAACAGAATGGCAAGAAAAGTAGTAGTAGTAATAGATAGTCACTGTCTCTTGATTCTGCTTTTGACCTTCATGTGTTTGGTGTCAAATGGTTTATGCGTTGGAGTGAATTGGGGTACTATGGCAACCCACCAACTTCCACCAGAAAAAGTGGTGAAAATGTTGACGGATAATGGGTTTGATAAGTTGAAGCTTTTTGAGGCTGATGAGAGGATTTTGGAGGCTTTGGTAGGGACTGACATCGAAGTTATGCTTGCTATACCAAATCATATGTTGCAACTGATCAGTGAGAAGCCTAAGGCTGCTAAAGCATGGGTTGAGACTAATGTTAGCAGTTATTGCTACAAGGGTGGTGTCAATATCAAGTTGAGTCACTATCTTCTCTCTCTCAAGTTTTGTTTTATGCTGTTTTGTCTATTTCTGTTTTTGGCCAATCTGATTTTTTTTTTCCTGCACATTTGTGGTGACCATTCTACTTATTTGGTTTCTTGATTATGATTTCAGCGTTTTCTTTAGAAATTTCCAAATTGGTGGTTTTGTCTCTCTTCATCTCTGTTTTCTTATTTTGTAAATGGCTTTGCCTTCATTAGACTTAAATTTCATTATTCAGCCATTGAATATTTAATCTCTTTGTTGCTTAATTTGCCATACTTTGTGAAAAATACTGTTTCTTATGATCATGATACTTCTGATTGAAATTTAGTTGAGAGTTAATTATTTACCAGTTCTAGAACATGTAAAAATCACGAACCAATTAACAAGTCATGCCAAAATAACCTTGACAAATAATGTTCTCCCGCTCTCTATGAACATGAATTTTGGCAGGTACGTTGCTGTGGGTAATGAACCATTTCTCAGGGCCTACAATGGTACTTATCTCACAAGGACATTACCAGCACTTGAAAACATTCAAAAAGCCCTCAACCATGCCAAGTTGGGCTCAAGAGTGAAAGTCACAGTGCCTTTCAATGCAGACATCTACTACTCACCAGACTCCAATCCAGTCCCATCAGCTGGTGACTTCAGGCCTGAAGTCCGTGATGCAACCCTTGAAATAATCCAATTCCTACACATGAATGATGCGCCTCTCACCGTCAACATATACCCTTTTCTCAGCCTTTACAGCAACGAATACTTCCCTGTAGACTATGCCTTTTTTGATGGCACAAATAGGCCTGTAAGAGATGGTGACTTGTTGTACACCAATGTGTTTGATGCAAATTTTGACACCCTTGTTTGGTCCTTAATCAAAGCGGGTTACCCTGACATGAAGATCATAGTTGGAGAAGTAGGTTGGCCTACAGATGGTGATAAAAATGCCAATGTGGAAAATGCTAGCAGATTTAACCAAGGGTTAATCAGACATATTGTAAGTGGAAGTGGAACACCCGTTTGGAAAGGTGAGATCATTGTATACCTATTTAGTCTTATAGATGAAAATGCCAAAAGCATTGAGCCAGGCAGCTTTGAGAGACATTGGGGGATTTTTGAGTTTGATGGGAAGCCCAAGTATGAAATGGACTTGGCGGGAATAGAAGAGAACAAAGGACTAATTGCTGCAGAGGGTGTTCAATATATGCCTCAACGATGGTGCATTTTGAATCCGCTTCTTGATGACTACCCAGGCTTGTCTGACAGTATTAATTATGCTTGTAGCTTGTCTGATTGCACTGCTTTGGGATATGGGTGTTCTTGCAATCAGCTTAGTACCCTAGGGAATGCTTCTTATGCTTTTAACATGTATTACCAAATGGGGAATCAGAAGAGTTGGGACTGTGATTTTTCGGGTTTGGCTGTGGTGACTGATGTTGATCCATCCGAAGGAAATTGCGAGTTCCCAGTGATGATTGCTTATAATTCTGCAAATGCGCTGCACAGTGAAGTTTTAGGCAATATTGTGACATTTTTATTGGGATGTTTAATATGGTTTTTGATTTTACATTAGATTAGCTTCAAGAATACATAAATTTCACATAAAGCTTTTAGGTTGTATTATAAGATAGGTTAGCCTTTTCTTTTCTTTGGAAAATGTCTCACATTTGTCTTTCATGTTTCTCCTTTTTTTCATGTTGAGATTAAAAGTACAGCGTTTTTCTTTATTAATTTTTTTTTTTCAGATTTACCAATCTACATCGAAACTGGCCCTCCAAGATCTTGTTGTGTATGTAGAAGTGAAGTTGTAGACCATGCCAAAACCTCTAACAGTCTTGCATCCCAAGGCTGATGTTAAATCTGTATTGACTTGGTAATTTCCTTCTCGTATGTCCCCAGAAGGATCGGTATTAAAGTAGCAAATCATCTGGCCAGATTTGCTTTTTATTTGACGAAGCAATGTTATATTCACATTTCTAGAAATGTGCCAACAAAGAGATCGCAATTCTGCCTCCATGCTTAATGGGAGGGAAGGGACTAGAACCCTTTTTTCCCTTTTCGGTGGATGTGCTAGGACCCTTTCTTGTGCAAAAAGTCCATTTCGAGTGCATGAATAATTTAAGACCTGTGAGAAAATCCTTCATTGCCTCGCAGCCCCAACTGTATTAGCTACTTAATTACTTAAACCTTTATTTATACAATCACTTACAAAAAAAAAAAAAAAAAAACCTAAAACAAACACAAATAGAGATATTTTAACAATCAATAATGTTATTTAAAAAAATATATTTAAATCGCAATAGTGATTAATTAATTTAGCGGTTGAGACCAGTTATCTTTATTGTGCAGACTTGCCCACTTTTATTGAATTAAAAAAAAAGGAAGGATAAAAGGTGTTACACTCTAAAATACTCTATATATCATGTCTTGCCATTGTTCCGTAGTTATCTTCATGCAACTTGACCTTTAACTTTGAGCAACTAATAGACTTTTGCTCAAAAGATTACATTTTCGTGATCCAAAATTCATGTTACAGTGGGGATAAACTTTTGTCATTGCACCAAAGCAAAAGCTCCTCTCTCTCTCTCTCTCTCTCTCTCTCTCTCTCCATATCTATATTAGATATTCATGTTATATTAGGTTTGGAAACCCGAGGTTGCTGATGGTTTAAATTTTGTAACCTGTCTCATGTGTGGCTCCAGATACTTATCATCAAGAACTAATATCTTCCCTCTAACAAAGTTTAAAGGGATTATGGACAAAAGAAAATCACCCCCATTGCCTTTCGAGTTCCCCAAAATAGAAGGGAGACGGGAAAGTCTTTGATTCTATAAACTATTATTTTTGTTCATAAAGAAATAGTCTGATGGTCACACTTTTTTTTTTTTAATTTTAAAATTTAGAATTCAAATTCTTGTATAATAAAAAAAATAAATTATTATTTTTAACTAAATTTTGTTCTCAATTAAGTTAGTTTTGTTCCGATTAAACCCTAGTTGGTTATGTTCAATTGCGGACATGGAGATTGTGGGACCTATCACGGTGTTATCTTTTATCTTTTATTATATTGGTTGCTTCCCGCTCACAAGTTATCCTGAGGACCTGAGCATGTGGGATTTATTTATTTTTTTATACATTTCATATCATAACATTAAGTAGGAAAATTATGATTACTAGATTATTTTCTTAAGACAACACGAGGTTTCTTCTCGGTAACCATCACAATCAAGAACATGATTTACCTTTTTCTTCGTCTTCTTTGAGATTAAAGTGATGATGTGTATAATTTAAACAAAGAAATCACTATAATTTTTATAAATATTAATATTTATAAAATTTATAATAATTTACTAATTTTTTTATTTTTTATTTTATAAAAATAATAACCACAAATTATCATCTAACAATCAAAAATCTCAAATATTTATATTCATAAGCAATAAAACATATTAAGAAAAGCTAAACTGTACAGTTCCCAAGGAAACAATCCCGTGATCATCACCCCTTTTCAAATATGATAATTCCAATTTTAATTCTCGATGTAAAAAAAAAAGCAATAAAAAAGCTAAACAGCCCCAACAAAACAAAAGAAGGCGAGCCCGATTCATAGCACCTCCTATCGTGTCCGCACCTCTTTTAGTCCTTCAATCGTTGTGATGGCTGTTGAAGGGCCGTGGAACACAACCCTTCCTGGGTTGCACAGAAACAAAAACAGAAAAATAAAAGTGAATATAAAATAAAATAAAATAATAATAATATAAAAATATAGACAAATATGTAAATAAAAAAATAAAAAAATTTTTATATAAATATAAATTATTTTATGAAAATAATATAATAGTCATTTTTTATGATAAAAATCTAAAATAATCAATGATATAATTATAAATTATAAAAAAATAACATAAAAATATAAATATAAATAAATAAATAAATAATTTATTAAATATAAAAAAGTATGAATATAGAAAATATAAAAAAAAAATTATGTAAATATTAATTAATTTAGTACTTTAAAATATTTCAGGAAGTTTCCATGCATAATGCATGCCACCTTGCTCAAGATTATGACCATAGCTCGCGAGTCCATTAGTCCTTAGAATGTTCTATATTTGCATTGCCACTGCCTCAAAATCGGCCATTTGAAGAAACTAACCACGAAACGCTTTACCTTTTACTCATCCTCAACCGTCTCCATGCTCATCTCGAACCATGTTCTTGTGCCTTCTCCTCATGGAAGTATCTACCGATCACCCAACTACACCTTCTCAGTTTTGATCATACTCTTCCGGAGAGCTCTGTGTATATCCCTCTGCCTATTTAGCTCTCAACATTCCACTTCTTCGGCTAGCAAACTCAGGATTGTCAGTCCAGGCTAAGTAGAACTTGCGGGGCCTAATGTAGTCGAATGTGACTCCCTTGATGTAGTTACTACATTGAATGAGGGAGTCGGCACTAATCACCCTTGGAGTAACATTCTGTGGGATTGCAGGAAGCTTATGTGGGAGTTATGCATTCTTAGAATTTCGTATATTTACAGGGAGGCCAACAGGTACGCAGACAAGCTAGTTGAATTAGGAAAAGGCCTGCAGCCTGGCCTTGTCGAATCAGGTGTTCCCCCCAGGTAGAACCGCTTCTGCAGCAGGACTCTGAGGGAGTCTCTTGGCGCAGAGGAAGGAAGAAACCAGATTCCTTGCAGACGACCCCTCCAAGGGACGTCTGATTGTCTTTTTCTTGTTCCAGCTCCTGCTGGGTGTCTTTCCTCTGTTTCTTTCTTCCTTTGTTTGTGTTGTTTTGCTTCTTCTCGTCTTGTACCACAAAAAAAAAAAGAAAAAAAAAAAAAGCATACTTGCAGGGCCTAAACAACGCTGGAGTCGCATCAATGACCAAAAGAACATGACTGACTTTTTCCAATGTGTTTCAAAGCTTGGGTTGGGCAAATTTGGGCAACGTATGGATCTCCTAAACTCTTAAATTCAAGCCTGGCCTGTGATAAAAAAAAAAAAAAATTCAAGCCTGGCCCATTATGTCACCCAATCAATGTCGAGCATTCTTTCTTCCATGTGACGTTTTCAGGTCGGGTCACGAAAGACCCACCCATCTGCACGCAGATCACAAAATTCGCAACGCGGTGAGAGAGAGAGAGAGAGAGAGGGGGGGGGGGGGGGGAGGGAAGCCCCCAAATTCCGTCGGTTGTCTTGCTCGTCTTCAGGAGAGTTTTATTACTGTGATTATTTAAAATTTGCTAGCAGATCTACGCGCTTCTTCTTCTTTCTTCTTTCTCCTTATTCTTCTTTTTCTTCTCACATCAGATCAAATCAATTTGTAAGCAAAATTCAATCTCTCAATTCTCCAATTTAGGATTTCCAGATCTACTCACATCTTTTACACAACGATTTTTTGGTTCAATTGATTCTGTTGAATTCTCCTAGGTTTTTTTTTTGTACTTTATTCTGCTGTGAAATGCCGGTGAAACCAACGCAATCGTCGTATCGAGATCGGACGCAGGAGTTTCTCAGTGTTGCAGAGAGATTAAGGAAGTCGTTCTCGTCGGCTTCTTCGTCGCAAAATGGACCGAGTAGCAGTGGCAGTAGTGGGAGTGGATTGAGAAGTGCTGAGAAATCGCGATCTGCTGCCTCGATTCATTCCGAGTTCAATAAGAGAGCTTCCAAGATTGGGTATGGAATTCACCAGACTTCGCAGAAGTTGGCTAAGCTTGCACAATGTAAGTGGTTAGTTTGTTCATGTTTGCAATTTAATTTTCTTAAGATTTCTTTTATCTCAATTGGAGCTTGTTCTATTGGTTCGCTGATGAGAATTTACATAAATTGAGATTTTTCATTATGGCATGATTTGGGTTTTTGGGTGTTATAATTCACTATGGCATAATTTACAAGGAGCATTTTTTTTTTTTTTTTTGGGAAACAAGTGACTGAATGCATTGAATAGACTGGATGGGAAATAGAGATGAACTCTCCTTTCTCTCACTTGGCTTGAGTTGATTTTTCATGGCTTCCATTTTCAAGCATGGAACTTCTTGATAGAGTTAAAATTTCTGCTTATCCTCATGGTTTGAGATTATATTTAGTGATGGTTTCTATGGTTTCTTTTGCCCATCCCCACCCCTATAGGGAGTGAGGGCAGGGAACCCGATTGGCCCTGAAGGAATGACAGATAGCTTGAAGATAAAATTTATCAACAAGTCACGAATTTTTTAATTGAACCCACCAAAATTTTCCATTTTCTCCTCTTAAGATAGGTTATGGCTGTGGTGCTTCAAAATGGGACATAGTCTTGGGGTAGATATAAGACATGGAGGAGGTGGAGGAGGAGATTAGGCAATGAAACTTGAAATTCTAATGTCTTTGTACAATATGTGGATTCCATGGGTCACCTGACACAGAAAGAGAAGGAAATTAGACTAATTTCTTTTCCAATATTTTTGCTGAGCAATGAAATCCATAAATTTAGCATATGAATTCCCAATTGGAGTGGGGTGAGGTGGGACAATGGTATTTTCTGAGCATGTTCTGAACCCAACTTGGGTTTAAATATTTCAGAACCTGGCCACAAACGTTAAATGGACCATACCCTTCCCATGAGGGGGCAGGTTTGTCAGGTTCACGTTGTGATTGTCATACCTGATTGTACTTTATAATCCTTAACTTGTTGCAACTTTTTTTTCCTCTTCATTTTTCCATTTTCTTTGGTTAGATTTAACTGTGATGGAAGATGATTACTGTTACAAGGTTCTTTGTAAAAAAACTTGGCCACTTAAACCCAAGATTGCAACTTGTTTTATGATTTTTGGAATAAAATTAAGTATCTACTAGGGATTGAATTTGCAGTTCAAATCATTCTCATGGCCATGGCCTTAATGGAATCATCATAACAAGCAACGTGTGATGGAATTGGTCATCATGTTTGGAGTGAGAGAGATAGAAAGATGATATTATGAATATAATGGACTGTAAGATCTCCAAAATGCTAGTTCTGCTACTTGGCAACCATAATGGCCCTTTCATGCTATATTGTTGCAGTTGTCAGTGATATGTAATGGCTTGACACCGTTAATCCGTGGTACCACCTGAATCAGATGGTCCAAACACATGGTTAATTGCACCAGATGACATGCTTTAATGTAAATGTATCATTATCCTAGAATATTATGCTCAAGATGCAGCTTATAGCTCCATTTAAGAACATCATGGTAGTTCTCAAGCATCAATATTTGGCAGCTGTTGCCTGCTTGAAATTTTAATTGATAAATTACATGTTCAACCTTGAAGCTTGTAACAATGTCTAAGTTGTAATTCAAATGAGGGATGGGTTAAACCTGTAAAATTGAAAGAGGAGGATGGGTGCTTTTGCATCAGTGTCTGATAAAAACCTTGAAGTTTGAATAGTTACTTAAACACAATTTCAAGATTGTCCTTGAAACTTTTTGGAGCATAAAGCTTGAATTGTTACCAACCTATCACAGTTTCTTTGTAATTTTTTTTTTCAATTCAGGGTTCAATTGCCAACTATCTCTAAAATTGGGGTCCATTCTTCTGCCCTTTCCACTATGATCTAGGGGTGGCTACAATATAACGCTTTCAGTTGACTGGCATTTCTCTATCCTCTTTTTTTCCTGTTATCTTTGGTTTTCACTTTGCATAGCATGGATTGTAAACTGAGTGAGGTTGGATTTCAAGGCTATTTCTTAAACATATAGAAGTGGTTTGAGTGACGGCTACTTTATACAACATAGCAATCTTTACTAGATAAAACCATACATCCTCTTCTATATCTTGAAAACTGGAGTGAGACAATTTGACACCTTTTTTATAGCAAAAGAAATTGTATTAGATCAAAAGGAATGTACACAACTGAAAGGATTTGGTGCTTCAAAATTTTCACTGCATCTTTGACTTATTAGGAAATTCAGGTCTGAGACAGTGACATTGGGTAGATATAAGAATGTTTTAAGATATATATATATTTTATACAAGCAAGTAATTGGAAATAAGGTAGGAACAGATTCAGAAGCCAACTATTTGTGTGTGTGTGTGTGTGTGTCTTTTGGGGGGTGATTTAAAAATTTCGGAGGGTATAAATGAAAGAACCTGGAAGTAGCATAAAACACAGATTTTCTGTACAAAAGGTTTTCGCCGCCCTACTCCATGCCCCTCAAAAATTATTCCTGAATAAATGTTTATTCTATTCAGAGACGCAGGCATGTGCTTGTGCATTCACACAGAAAAGAAGCCCTTAGAAACTTCTGTTTAGGACTTTTAAGTATTAGATGCTGATGTCTTTCTAGGAAATGATATTTCTGTTATCAATTATCATGTGCATACCGATCTCTTTGATTTTGTTGGAGCATAACATAGAACTTGGATTTTACTCATGACTGCGGATATTAAATACTACTAACTCTAGGGGTTGATATTCTGATCTCTTCAATATAATCAAGGCACCAAAATTTATGTCAGATCATCTCAATCCTAGCAAGTATGTGTCATGTTGACGGGGATGGATTGAAGAGATAGATCATATAACATATCACCAAATACTGGTACATATTTTTTTACATCCCTTAAAATGTTTCACCCACAAGGTTGATTGGACTTTTGATTTTGATCATTTGTGACTGAGCCTCTTTGTTTGGACCAGAGATATTGAATTTTTCATTCTTATCCTCAACAGTGGCAAAGAGGACGTCAGTTTTTGATGATCCAACCGTTGAGATACAAGAACTGACAGCTGTCATTAAACAGGATATTACTGAACTTAACTCAGCTGTAGTAGACCTGCAGCTCCTCTGTAGTTCTCAAAATGACAGCGGTAATGTCTCAAGTGACACCACTAGCCATTCAACGACAGTTGTGGATAATCTGAAGAATCGCTTGATGAGCACCACAAAGGAGTTCAAAGAAGTTCTCACAAAGCGTACAGAGGTATCTTGAATGTTATATGACTGCATAAATTTGCTGCAGATGAGCCTTAGTTTTGTGCTTGTTTTTCTAATGGGACCGCCTCATTATTCCCACATCATATGCAGAATTTGAAGGTTCATGAGAATAGAAGGCAGTTGTTCTCATCATCTGCTTCAAGTGACGCTGCAAATCCTTTTGTCCGTCAACGACCTTTGGCTGCCAGATCATCTGCAAGTGCATCACCAGCCCCACCTCCTCCATGGGCCAATGGGTCTGGATCCTCTTCATCGTTGTTTCAAAAGTAAAGTATCAGTATTTCCCATTTTCTGGAAGATCTTTATACCTAGAGCTCTTGCTTTTCTGGTGACCTTTTTGTTGGAATGGCTCAGGCCCCACATTTTGGAAAATTAAGAATTTCTGACTATCAATATTCTGGATTCTTTTGTCTTCTGGTCTCTGGAATGGGAAATTTTGGTTGCCGCAATAGACTATTTGCATTGCCTAATCATTTACAAATATCTATATTTTCCTGCTTTTTTTTCCTGCAGCTGGGCTCTGTTTGATAAACTGGTGCCCTTCCTCCATAATGTTGGTTCTGAACAGAGCACACACTGAGCTAACACATCATGAACGTACTATCATTGTAGCTGTACAGGAGAATGCTCAATTTCCGAGTGCTCAATCCACAGGATAACTGATGTATACATTTTAGGCACTTTAGAATGGCTTCGATGCATATTATATGTTGTAAAACTTCCAATAAATGTTGCTGAAAGACATACTGTTTCTCCTTGCTCAGGAAGCAGCCTGATGGGGAGTCTCAGCCACTTCTGCAGCAGCAAAATCAACAACACCAACAGCAGCTGGTTCCACTACAAGACAGTTACATGCAGAGCAGAGCTGAAGCTCTCCAGAATGTGGAATCAACCATTCATGAGCTGAGCAACATCTTCACACAACTGGCCACCATGGTGTCACAGCAAGGAGAGATTGCAATAAGGTAAGGATGGCGTTCATATTCGATCTTACACACATGATGTCCAGTTTGGTTGCCACATTTGGAATTTATGCTGGCATCGTAAGCTTCTGCAAAAAACTGGGACTACAGATGAAACTGGTTGTCTGAAAGCAGTTTCTGGCTCGCTTACTGCTCGAGTTATATTTTTCATATAGCTAAATGAACTTGGCATGAAGACAATTTGTGGGGTTTTTATTAAACTAGCCGAGTTTGAGTATATAATTTAGCTTCATTTGAACATCGTATTTGGCTTCATGTCGATTCATTTAGTAGTTCGTGACTTGTTCTTCAACTAGCCAAATGAACCCTGCAAACAACAGTTGTGTTGTTGAAGTGTGTCAGCACTGATCTACTTGGGATTGAATTTGTGCTCGTGTGCTGCAGGATTGATGAAAATATGGATGATACATTGTCAAATGTTGAAGGGGCACAGGCGCAGCTGGTCCGATACCTTAATAGTATCTCCACCAACCGATGGCTGATGATCAAAATATTCTTTGTATTGATTGTATTTCTCATGATTTTCCTATTTTTTGTTGCATGATTACTGCACTATTCTACTCCTCAAGGCATATTTCCTGTTGTCCCGTTTGGAGATCAATATGTGCCAACATTTATCATCGAATTGATAGTGCAACTTACCATCTTTTGCTACTGTTACAAGCGAGTGATTAAAATTATAAATGCAGATTATTTTACATTTTGAGTTGCCCTTTTTATCATCTTTTGTTTTGAGGGTGATTGAATCACATGATGGTTGGTGTTCTTCTATCCACCTTCGAACTCTGAAACATTCAGCTATTATTATTATTATTATTATTATTATTAAGCGAATAATGCTGGATGACTGCTAAATTATGAACTGTACTCATTCAAAATTAGGTATGTAATACTCTCTTTGAATTTTTTTGCGGTCTTTTTTCTTTTTATTATACCAATCAATTAATCTGATTCAAAATTTATAGTGGTTCATTTAATGAATCTATCTTTCAAATATAATTTTTTTCATATCTAAATCATAAATTCAACTCAAGAATTTGATTAAAAGATTTAATATGATATTCCATTAGATCAATTATTTATTATTGATATTTTTCTATCATATTCCAATTCGGGACTTAATACCGTCTCTTTTTTTATTTTTTTTAATTATAATGTCTTGTCAAAAGGTAAAATTTGATTGGAATAACAAATTTAATAAAAAGTTAAACGGATTTAAAAAGGTTTACTTTCGTGACGTGTCAAAGTATAATTGGTCCTAAAATTCTGAGCTTTTACCTTATTACGTAACGGCTGGTGTAAATCTTATCATGATTTGTCGCATTACGCACGATTCGAAACTTCAAATCAGCCAATAGACCGCCCATTCAAATTTCAAAAAACCCCTACAACGGCCTCTTTTACCTCTCTCTCTCTCTCTCTCTCTCTCTCTCCTTCCTTTCTCTAGATCTGACCCACAAATCTCCATCAAAAACCCATCAAGCAGCAGAAGAAGAAGGAGAAACCAAAATGGCGTCACTCACTCAAGGCATACTCCTAAAACTCCTCCAAACAATGAACTCCAACACTCGCGTTGTTAGCGAGCACAGATCAGCTCTCTTGCAGATCATCGGCATCGTCCCTGCCTTAGCTGGCTCCTCCGATCTCTGGCCTAACCATGGCTTCTACGTCCAGCTCTCCGACTCTCTCAACTCCACCTATGTCTCTCTCTCCGACCGCGACATCGATCTTATCCTCACCAATCGCCTTCAGCTTGGTCAGTTCGTCTATGTCGACAAGTTCGACTTCGATTCCCCTGTTCCTAGGGTTTCAGGACTCCGTCCAATCGCAGGCCGCCACCCGTTTGTTGGAAGTCCTGAACCACTTATCGCTCGAATTTCACCTTCCAAAAGGGAATTTGTGATCCAACCCGTTTCGGATTTGGACGAGTCAATTGATCCCATTGTTGCTTACTTGTCTAATAAGAAGTCTGAGGAAGGGAAAAATGAGAAGAGGGGCGAAAAGGGGACCAGGTCCAGGCAAGTTTCTTCTGGGAATTTTGAGGAAATTAAGGTTTTAGAGAGAAATAGCGAAAAGGGTAGGTCTAGACAAGTTCTGGCTACGAAAGATAATAATGTTTCTGTTGGGGGTTTTGAGGAAACTAAGGTTTTAGACAGGTCACAGAGGTTTTCATCTCCAGTAGTTGTAAAACAGCAAAGATCTGTGTCAGCTGGGAGGAAAAATGCAGGGGTTGTGGAGAGAGACCCATCTCCAGCTACAAAGGTGAAGAGATCGGCTTCGCCCGTGCCATCAAAATGTGTGGTACCGAGCTTGGTGGCAGCAAAGGAAGAGAATAGGAGGACTGCCAAAGAGCCTGCAATTATAGTGCCCTCGAGGTACAGACAGCCGTCTCCAAATGGGAGGAAGCAGCCTTCACCGAATCCTAGGCGGGCTTCACTTTCTCCTGGGAGGAGACTGTCTGGAGGAATTAAGCTTTCTCCCGCTGTTGGAAGTGGAGATTCTGTGAGCAAGAAGAAAATGGCAAGCATTGTTGTGGGGATTTCGAAGGTTTCTGAAGCCCTTGTTGGGTCTGGAAAGTGGGGTAGAAAGAGTTGGGGGGATGATGAACCAGGAAATGCTCCGCTCTCTGTTGAGCATAAGCAGAAAGGGATTTCGAAGTGTAAGCCAGATGTGCAAGCTATTTTGCGGACTCAGGTAATCAGTTTGCTCTTTTGTATTTCTATTGAAGTGTTTAGGTGCTTCTAATTTTGTTGCTCGAACATGGAACTTCTGAAATAGTAATATCGTGTTTTAAGTGTTTAGATGCCACTGAAGGATTGGATGTCTTAGCTTGTTTCGTTATATCAAAGTTTAGTATTTTGAAGTCACTTGCTCTGATGACTTATTTTGCTTTGTTGGTTAACTCATATAGATTCTAGGATTACATGCTCGCTCCCATTTGACTTTCACCTCCAATCTAGTAAAGTATATTTTAGGCTGGCTTACAAAATTCTTGCATGCTTTCTGCTTTGTCGGGGGGTGGGGGGAGGGTAGGTATCGTTCAACTAACAATTTTTCATTTGGTTTAGATCTTTTTTTTTTCTTCATTTTAGTTTTTTCTTAACATTACATGTCGAGTCTGTATCCTAGCAGAAGCTGCTATTGCACAATATTTTGCTCTTATTTAACATTTAATTTTCTTACAGGCGGCTATATCAAGGCGCCTAAGTGATGTAGGTGGTCAGCAACAAAGCCAGGATAATTCTTCATCCATTGAGAATGTGAAACCTAGCGCTGTTAAAGGTTGTTTAGTGTCTGAGAAGCCATCCTTTGCTGCTTTGGGAATCACAGTTCATGATAAGAAATGGACAGATGGTAGTGTTCCTTTTGATTCAGTGTCTGCAGACCTTGCTAAGCTTGGAAAGGTATGATGTGGCGTGACTTGCTTCTAGAATAGCAGTTCTTTTGAATACTCATACTTGATCGAAGTTTTGATGCTAATTTGCACTAAAATGCTCCACTTCCCCTTATCTTCAGTTAATTATGTATTAGTCCTTTTGCTGTTTTCATGGTTAAGGTATACCTCTTTGCCAATTGTAGGAAGCAATGCAAAGAAGAATCATTGCTTCAACAGCAGCGGCGGAGGCTTTGGAAGAAGCTGTTGCTATCGAATCTGTTGTGAGGAATTTGAGGTAAGAATCCCTTGCCTGTCCGGTAAAATATTTGAAATAGCAGTGCGGATATCTTGTTCAGCACTTGGTTCACTGAAACCTGTCTCTTGACTGAAGATGTTAATCTAATATCTTGATATCCTGCTTATAGGAGAACCTGTTTCATCACTTAATATCTTGTTCAGCACTTGGTTCACTTGAAACCTGTTTCTTGATTGAAGATGTTTATCTAATTTCTTGATATCCTGCTTATAGGAGAACCTGTTTCAACAGTATTAGGAGTTTGTTGTGGCCATTGAATTAATTCTATTTCCTGATTTGATGTTTTAACCTAGTGCAGATTTGTTTGGTAATAATATTTCAGATAACATATTTTAATTTAATCCTTCTTTACAGCATGTTTTCAGATCTTTGCTCCACTTCGAAGGCTAGCAATCCTATACCCTCAATTGATCACTTCTTGTCTATATATGAAGATGTCATTCGATCAACTACAATTGCCAAGTCAGTTGTTGGCAGGCACAGTCCTGACAAGCTAAACAATGATGATGGAATCCAGATGGAGTCATCAAAATCTGCTTCACTTTGGGTTGAAGCCGCTTTGGCTACTGATCTAGGGATTGTTTCTCTTTTAACCAACCAGAACAATGAGTCTCTCTCAGTCAAGCCAAAAAATTCATCTAGGCGAAAATCATTGATAGCAACTGCAAAGAATCATAGTAAAGCTCTTTCATCCCCACAATCTGATCCTGCTGCTGGGAAATGGACTAGGGGTAATGGAATCAAAGAGACTGTAGAACTCGTGAAGAATTTGCAATCAGAGATGCAAATGTGGTTTTTAGGCTTCGTTGAGGAGTCCTTGTATGTGGGTTTCCAAGCTTTCAGGGAGCATAAGATCCATGAGAACAAAATGCCACAACCTCTAGAATGTCTTCCAATTGCTGCTATACTGTCAAGGTTGAAGCGGGTTAATGATTGGTTAGATCTCATTGCTTCTAATAGAGACACTTTGCTTATGGGGAAGATTGAACACTTGAAGCGAAAAATTTATGGCTTTGTTATTCAGCATGTTGGAACCAATCTTGACACTTCTACTCCCATTTCATCATCTTGATGTTCATCTATGTGCTTTTGTCACATTGGACACGAGATGTTGCCTGCAGCAGTTTTCTGGTTTTGATTTTCGGTGAGAAATGATGAATTCTTGATTTTCGTGTATTAAATTGAAACATAAAGTCATCATCCTCGTGTTAATATTGGAAGTGCAGACTACTCGAGGGATTTTGTTCTTTTCAAAGGAGTGGGCTTGTAAGTACTGAATGCTGAATCTTTTCCTTTCACTTCTTATTTTCTTTCATGTTGGTCCGTATGATCAATCTTTTTACACTTTTTGTTGGAACAGATCTTTTTATACACTTAATATTGAAACATTTTATCTTCAAACTTACACTATGAGTCTACTGTCCAGCTAGAGTGCACCAGCATTGTAGTATAAACCTCCATTTCTAAAAGCCTCTTTAATTAGAAATGGAAATCCAAGAGAACAAAAATTTGCTTTTGTTTTGTGCTGGTTGGGCTCAAGTAAGAGAGAAGAAAAAGAACCAAGTTGAACGGTAAGAGTATAACTAATAAGTGAGGAGAGGGGATTATGAATGAGGTTGATAATTAGTGTCCTTCATGGACAATTCAAGCGATGGAATTTTCTCATTTTTATTTTTTCTTTACTGATTCGATTTTGTTTAGTTGAATTTTGTTGTATCAAAAAAAAAGTTGATAATTAGTCAAAATTGATAATTTGTGGGTTTTTCGCTCTCGTGAATATATTTTTTTTAATTTTGAATTTCAATTCTCGGTCTCACAGGCTATTGGCAAGTTTGATTGGTTCATAAACTAATGACCCACTTCGATTCTGGTGGAGCATTGTTGTCGATTGCAGGATTTATCACGGAATCAATTGCTAAGCTGGAAGATTTGAGATTTGTATTATCCCTTTTCCTATTTGGCCTCCTGTGAATGGTTGAAATGAAGACATGTTTCCTTCTGGATTTCTCTATTTGGAATCTGCATTGCAAATATGTATATGAGAATAGAAGAATGGACATAAAGTTTCTACTTTAGGGTTGTACTCAACATTTGGGCCCTCTAAGCACCACAAGTCCCAAATTCACCATACCTGTTGAAAATGAATAGTAAAATCCTTGTAAGCTGTTATTGCTCCATAAAAAAAGGGCATTTCTAATTCATAGTTAAGAAATATATTGTTCAAATTCCACTTTTACATACATTATTTAAGTTAATTTCCAACAATTTACTGAATTTGCATAAAACGAATATTTTTGAGAAGTTCATATTTAAATTTAACAATTTGAGTTTAAAAAATTTTTTGACAACCCAAATCTCAAACTATGTAAACAACAGGATCTTATTACTAAGGAATACTAGAGATATAAGGGCCAAGGGGTAATTAAATGGAAAATAAGTTAACATAAAATTTATTTTCTTTTCAATTTTTCTAAATTCATTACATATTATAATTTTGCTGGCATTTTGTTAAAATAGAAAATAGTTACATATTAATAATTTTTTTCTTAGAAATTTAGGGGAAACGGTTGCCTCATTGCCACCCCCTGCTCGGGTGATGGTGTATTCCATTTCTCTTGATTAATCCAAAAGGAGAAAAGGTCATAATCCATTCTTTTGCCTAAAAAAACTCAATTAGATCTCACAAATTTCTTCCCCTACCTTGAATGACGAAAGCAATTAGTCCCTTTAAGAAACAAGTTTTCTTTTTGAAGCAAAAAAATTTTTTTTTATTAGATCAATTGAGAATTTCATCTAACTAATTCAATCTAAATACTATTAAAAATCTCTGATTAAGTGAATAGAGTGTACGATCACCTCAATGACCTCAATGTAAAAGGGTTTGGGTTTTGAAACAGAGTATATACCAAAAAGAGTGAGAATATTAAGAGCAAAGGGTGGGTAATAGACACTCAGGCAGACAAAAAAAAATGTTATTCTTTTGCATAATATTAAAGTTGAAACTTAATATCTTAACGGGTCTTATAAAGCTCAATATTTTTCAAAAAAAAAAAATCATATATGAAAATTTTATATAATCTTCAAAATATAAAAGAAAAAGGAAATGGGCCGATAATTCTCAGAATAACAAAAACCCATTTTACATGACCCAAAATGGGAAGGACCTCACCTCATCGTCTCTGCATGCCTTCCAAGTGTCCGATTGTCCTCTCCTCTTCGTATCCGTCCGTAATTTGGGACCCGACCCCCTAATTGACCTTAACCATCAAGATCCATTCCAATCGGACCGCCCCTACTTTTTTTTTTTTTTTTTTTTGGTAGAGGACCGAGGCCCAGGTCCGGACCCCTCTCTCTCTCTCTTTTTTTTTGGTCAACTGAAGAAGGAACACAAACAAAGAAACAGAGGAAAAACAGAGCAACAAAGGTTGCTCTCAAGGCGGATGATTTCTAGGCCTTCTCAACTGGACAGCACCAGAGGCGTCCAGCTGGAGCAGCTCCTCAATCTCAACAGGAGGAAAATCAGCTTCATGAATACCTGCTGGAGCCCCCTGACCCAACCTAGCCAGCTTATCAGCGCACTGGTTTGCCTCTTTGAACACGAGTGATCTTGGTAATTCCTATAACTCTTGGAGGATCTCTCTACAGTAAAGGATCAAGTTTCTCCATGGGTGATCTTCTCCCACACCTTCATTGACTACCCTAATGATGGTGAGAACATCACACTCAACAACTAAGGGACTCAACTTATTCTTTATAGCAATGCCCACAACTCAGCCATCTCTCCATTGGAGGAACCAATATTGATCCAAAAGCCATGCATCCACCTGCCCAGGAAGTCTCTAAAAACACTTGTAGCACCTACCTTTCCGTCCTCCACTCTAGCAGCTCCATCGATGTTCAGCTTTAAGAAGCCTTCACAGGGCCTTTTCCATGAAACCTCTATAGATACCTTACCGCTGCTGGACGAATCAGACTCCCTTCTCAGCAGAAACTTCGAGCTCAAAATTTTATGAACCACTTGCAAAGGAGGCTCTCTCCATTTTTGAAACACCATGTTACACCTGGACTTCCAAACATACCAAGCCGTCGGAGCAAAAGTTGAAGCTTCCACCTTAAACTTCCCTGTAACACCAGCTTTGAGCCAAGCACAGCTACTCTCATTCCAAAGGTCTAGAACCTTATCAGTACCTTGAACCAACCTATCCCAGATGGCTTTGGCTTGATCGTAGTCCCTTAAAGCATGAACCACCGTTTCCTCCGCTTTACTGCAAATCGTGTAGGTGCCTACTTCGACTACATTCCTCCTCTTCAATTCAGAGTTCGTCAACAGTCTACCCTTAGCTGCTAACCAGATAAAAATTTTCACACGCTCTAGGCATCTGCTTCTCCAAACCCAGGACCAGTCTTCCTCGGGACTTAGAATACCCCACGAAGCTTTTCTCTGAAGCCAATAGGCTGAAGCCATTGTAAATTGTCCATCAGCCCTTTCTTTCCAAAAAATGGAGTCTTCCCTGCTTCTGTCACGGGGAATAGGCAAGGCTCTAATCTTGTCCACAAAATGACACGATAGGACAGACGACAGAAGCGCTAAATTCCATCCTCCTTACTCATTCCAAAAATGATTCACTCTGATGTGTATAATGCAGTCTTCCTGCAAAATGATGGCTTCTTCAACCAGCTCCTCATTGTCTAGCCATCTATCGAACCAAAAGCTGGTGTCCCTGCCATTCCCCAACCTCCACTTGATGCCCTCCATGAGCCAGCTCCTACTTTTGCAGATTCCTCTCCATAGAGACAAACCAGCATTCCTTTTCTTGTGGGTCAGCAGCGTCTCTTCTTTAAGGTACTTATTTTGCAACATTTGGGACCATAAAGCTAGGTCACCCTTCAAGATCTGCCAACCAAGTTTGGCCATGAGAGCTATGTTGCACTCTCATATACTCCTAATTCCCAAACCGACTACCCTCTTGTGATTACAAACCTTGTCCCACTTCACCAAGTGGATCCTTCTCTTCTCCTCGTTACTTCCCCACAATAAGTCTCTATTCATTTTATCTAGTCTCTTGCACGTGCTTTTAGGAAACCAAGCGGATTGTATCGTATAAATTGGAATAGAAGCTGACACCGATTGAATCAATGTTTTCCTTCCTGTCGTACTTAAAAGCTTAGCCTTCCGGTTACACAACTTACTTTGGACTTTCTCAACCACATGGTGATAAGAATTTTTATTCATTCTTCCATGAATTACCAGAACCCCCAAATAGGATCCCAGATTATCGGAGATAGAAAACTTGTTGCTCGTAGCTAAAGACGTCTTGAGATGACTCGAGGCTTTTAGAGGGATCCAAATTTTGGATTTCTTCGGGTTAACCTGAAGCCCGCGCTCCTCAGAAAATTTTTTAAGACAACAACTAATATTGTTCAGATTCAGGTATTCCGTCTTTACAAAGAGAATTAAGTCATCGGCAAAGAACAGATGAAAAACAGTCGATCCGCCCTTGCTCACTTTGATGGCATTCCACACACCTTTGCAAACTTTTTCTTGAATCATGGTAGCCAACCTCATCATCACTAGCAAGAAAAAATAGGGAGATAGAGGGTCGCCCTGTCTAAGACCACGGCCGACTTTAAATGGGTGGAGAACATCCCCATTCCAGATAATGGATGTATCCCCATTAAAGACCACAATATAATGAGCTTGATTAGCTTCACCGAGACGTTAAATTCCAACAATACTTTAGCCAAATATTCCCAACTCACATTGTTATAGGCTTTTTTAAGGTCGATTTTAAAGATCATAGAGTGTTTCTTCCTCTTTGAAAGCCCAATTGAGTGGATCACTTCTTGTAAAACTATAATATCATCTGGCATCTCACGACCAGATAAGAAACTATTCTGGTGGGGCCGATCAGATTTTGGAGAATTGGTCTTAAATCTCGTTACCAAGCACTTGCTTAGAATCTCATAGGAAGTATTTAATAAGCCGATCGGCCCATGGTTCGCAATGGTCCGGACCCCTCTCTCTCTCTCTCTCTCTCTCTCTCTCTCTCCTACACATCCCATCTTCAGGGCAAAAGACCATAAACGCACCGTTTTGATTTTTTGAGAGGAGAGAGGGAGAGAGAAGGGTTTCGATGGGTTACGGGTATAAAAGCAACGCATTCGTGTATCATCTGTTACGTTATCTTATAGGCTCTGAGATCCTCTCTCTCTCTCTCTCCTCTCTGTGACTCTATCCGCGCACCTCTCTCTCTCTCTCTCTCTCTCTCTCAACAAACCCTAATTCGATCCAGTTATTCCTTGGATCATTTCCGGTCGATCCAAACAAATCTTTATATTTTCCGTTTTCATCTGACTAACAAATTCAATTAGATTTTTGTGAGGAAAACCTAATTTCGTCAAATTTGCGTTATCTAGGGTTTATAAATTTGTCGTAGGAAGTCTGAATTTGAACGAATAACGTGAAGAATTTCGAAGTGAAATTTGAACGAATTGTGTATTACTGGTTTTGAGAAAGAGAGAGAATGGTCGGAGGTGGAGGAAGGAAAGATGATTCGTTGGTGATAAACAGTACCAACGTTTTTGCAGCTTTGGGAACCTTGAGGAAGAAGAAGAAGTCCGACAAGGAATCGTCAAGTTCGGCATCGAAGAAAGGATCGTCGAAGAAGCAAGAGAAGGAACCTGAGCCACAGGTATTTTGGGCTCCGACGCCTCTTAATACAAAATCGTGGGCTGATGTCGACGACGATGATGATGACGATTACTATGCCACCACTGCTCCGCCGCCGTCCGTTTGGGGTGCTTCGGCTGCTCCGGCGGAAGGCAAGGCCAAGGAGAGCCCCACCCCAATAGAGGTCTGATTGCCTGTTCTTCATCCTTTTTCTTTTCATAAATTTTGAGTTTGTTTGACTATTGATTGTTGACTTGTAGTTTGTGGAGGTTTTTAATTTGCGGGTGTGTATGTATATTTCATTTGGTTTAAATTTTGGATATAAAATTTGGAAATGTATTGGGATTTGTAGATGCCGCTCGTTGGTTGGGATTGAATGTGTTTTTTGGTAATTAGGTAGGATGGTTTCTAGGGTTGCTAGGAGGCTATATAATTTATATAGGTCTACGCTTGATACTGTTTTAGGTACACTATTCTTGTCCAATAGCCTTTTGGTTGATTGCTTGATGTGGTAGTCGTAGATGTAGGTTTTGGATGCTGGTTTTGCACACTTGATAGGCATCTTAACTCACGAACATAAGGTTAGCAAATGATTTCCACCTTCACTCTGAACGGTTGCTCTTCTCCTTGGAACCTTGGAACCTTGGAAATTGCTTCCATTAAATTGGGGGTGTCACAGACGTGTCTGTGTGGTTTGTGACCTATTTGCATGGTTTCTTATGGTTTACCGCTATGAAATTTCCTCGTTTGTGCGTGTGTGAATGAGTGTACATTCAATAAAGACGAGGGATATCTTCTTAACATGGCCAAATTTTTGGAATTCATGAGCAGAGGTTCTGATTTATTGTGAACTTTTATTACCATTTTCATATAACATCACAAGTTTTTATCAGCTATCACCATTCCTTTAATGTGGAAGTTTATGGTTATGCAGATACAAGTATGTTATTTGCCACCATTTCCTAGCCTTGTAACTTAATTTTAAGAAGTTCCAGAATTGTTCCCCTTCTTTATAGTTCTTCTTTTGTTTACTACTAGTATTAGGCCTTTACCTGGTCTAGCTTTATTTCGTGCCACATACTTATTATTGTATTTAAACAAATGCCCTCCTTTTTGTTGAATCCATGAAGTTATCAGGACTTATGATCATTACAGAAACAAGTATCGAAGGTCATGTGCAGTATTCGGGATTTGACTGACAATCTTATGTTTGGTGCTAGATAGGATGACTTAGCTGAATGGATCTTGAAATCCATCTAACTATGTGTATAATGTTATGTGAGACACTGGATTTATTAAATTTCTTATTATTCAAATAAATAATATAAAAATGTAAAATAATGGAAAAATTTGAAACTGAGTTGAAAATAAGTGAGAGGGAGCACCAGAAGGCAAAAGGAAAGAAAATAATATATTGATCATAAGTTTTCACTTTCCTCTTTTGGTGTTCACCATGGAAGCCAAAATAAGATGATTATGAAACCTAATTTATTTAATTGGGATTAACAAATACAACACAGCGGTGCCCATTGATTTTCATGTCCAAGCCATTTGCCTATTCTATATCTACCAAAGTTAACACAGCACATTTGCGAATAGGAAAAATTGAAGAACTTGATGAAATGCAGGTATGCAGTTTTGTAATTCATTAGGATATTGCCCCTACCGTTGCAAAGAAGTAAAATCTTCCCATTATTTCATTTGAATTCACGGCTTTTAAGGATGTTGATCATTCCATTAATGCAATGGATTGGCCAAAGTCAATAGAGAGTGTGATCTTGCTCGTCCATGCTGGTATTCAGTGGGTAGGGTTTAGAGAAAGATAAAAGAAGAAAAACATGGATACTTAAATACAGAACCCATGTCCGTGCTTATGTATCTGGGATATTTTTATTCTTACATTGGACGTTATTTGGACACTTTTTTAGTTACTTTCAAAGCACTTATCAGACACTCCACCGAAAAAGGCTTCACCTAGTTATTTTATTATTAGTATTTTCAAACATTAGAATGCTTGTCTTAGTTAACTTACTTATTAGAGCCTCTCATTGAAAAGTGGATTACATTAATGGTCATTGTTCAAGTATATAAGTAGCCCGTGTGATGTTCAAAAATTGTTAATGCTGTTAAGGTTATGTACCTATATACATTAAGCATTTAATTTGCCTGCTAAAATCAGATTCTATGGTCCAACTGGATTACATGATCCTGGAATTAAAATCTATTTGGCTGCAGCAAACATTGGTTCGAACTTAGTTTAGCCTAATCTGGTGCTTAATTTGCCTGCCAAAATCAGCCAATAAAATATCTGTTTTCTAAGATAAAGAATTTCATCTGTCATTTTTATGGGTCTGATCTTTAGTTTGAAAAGACTGTTCTCTATAGTCTGTTTGCCAAACCAGTTACTTCTCAAAATCTTGCTTGGTGATTGTGTTTTTGATGTGAAATTAGATGTAGTGTGAGTGAGACCCAAAATGGTTCTTGTATTCTGTAATGGCCATCTTCTTGATCAATTTCTGTTAGATTAAGTACAATATACTGTTTTATCCTCTTGATGTTTAAGATCTATATCATATAGCAAAAAGTTATATAAATTGCATTAGATAAGCTCCTTGTCTATTCAGCATGTATACATCGACCACGTTGTTTACAGAATATGCACTAGTTACACATTGATTGCGTAAGGCACTAATATATTTGCTCAAAAGGTAGTCCCACAGCCTTTTACTGGTTTTGGCAACTCAGATATTTAGTTCGTTGGCATATTCATAGAATTGGTAGTAAATTTGTGCTGAGCATGCTAACTCAAAAGTTTGTGTGCATGCGTGTATGACTCTATGTGTGTGTATGTGTGTGCGCATGTGCTCATGCTGAACATTTGATCTCTTGATTTCTAAATTGCAAACTTGTGTAGAAGTGACAAACTAGGATGGGAAATCTGATGGGCCAAAAGAAGTGAGAGAACAATGGAAAGGGAATTCACATGTCCTTTTTCTCCAAATATTCTTTAACTGATTTTACAATTCATAATAATTTTGCATTAAGCAAAATCTTTACGCCTTGATCCAGTACTAAGGTGGTAATTCAATTGTTTAGGCAGGATAACTCTGAGATAGCTCAGAATATACAGAATGTCCATCATGAGGTATCACCATCGGATGCATAAAATTTGGTAGCTATTCATTTACTGGTTTGAGGAATATTTATTTCCATGCTAGTTCACATAAGCTCATACATGGGCATCTTTCTGTGATTAATTGGTATCTCATCCTATCATGTTACTAGTTGAGATCTATGGTATGTTTATATAATGATTCATGATGGGTCAATTAAGAATTCAAGAACTCATATGTGAATGGATATCATTTGATTGGAGTTGAATTGGAAGTGCATTTATAATCTAGATACATGTTAATTTATAGACTATAACTGCGCACATGACCATATGTATGAGTATAGTCAGTAACCAACAATTACTAACTATGGTAGACGATATAAGCCTTAGGAGTCATAAATGAGTTTGTAAAAACGGAATATGTTCATTTCAATATCATACAAATGATTTAATTGATAATCGAGGATACTTGGAACAAGCGTTCATCTGGTTTGGGCTCCCTGAACCCATCGTATCAAGATTACATAGGGGCCCATCTAGTTCCATTAACTCCAATTTTTTAGTATCCTCACACATGGATTTCTGTGCAAAATATTTTGAGACAAGACTATAAATCAAAGAAATCAGATAAAAGTTAAAAGCTTCAAGGAGATGTGAGAAAAATAAAGAAAAAATGGAAGATGGGATTGGTTTGCTACCTAGTGAGTTATTTGAGTGGGTAGAGTCACTGGAAAAACTGTTTTAAGTTTAAATTGAAATTGCATTTATTTACCGAAATTGTCCTTAGAGTATTTTAGTGAAAACTTCTTTGGAACAATATTTTGGAAATGTAAATTTTTCTATGTGTTTTAAACACCTGGTGTGTTCTCTTTATTAATGGTAGAGATTAGTATGCGTTCTATTCTAAAGTTGTAGCCTCATCTTGGATGATATTGAGAGCTTTGTGGAATAACTTGGTAGGTATGCCATGCACTTGTCAGATGCATCACTGCCTTTTTAACTGCTGCTTGTTATAATATAGATGGCTGGTCTATTCTAAAGTTCTATTGATTACATCTTTAAAATAGATATAAGCATCATGAAATGCAGGGTGAGGATGTCCTTCAGCATATATATATGTACTGGAGATTGTCCAGATTATTTTAATTTACTAGGTGTTGTCTTTGGTCACAGGAGAGCGAAAGCGAGGAAGAAGGTATTGATGAAGTTGATGATGATGGTGACGAAGAACAAGAACAGGAGCATGAGACTGAGTTACCAGTGGAACAAGAACCAGTCAGCAAGAAGCCTGCTGAAGCTCCTTTGCCTCCCAAGGACACTGAGAGGCAACTTTCAAAGAAGGAATTGAAGAAGAAGGGGCTTGAAGAACTTGATGCTGTTCTTGCAGAGTTAGGATTGAACACCAACAGTGGTCAAGATGAATCTCGTGGTAATTTGATTTTCTTGCTGGTCTTATTGCATATACTCTTGCAGTGGGTGGGATTTAGATTGGCTTATATGGGGGTGAATTTCTCCACAGAATCTGTACTTGTGAGCATTTGATTTTAGTCTGCTTATTCTTAAAGTACCCCCTCTTGCTCTTCCAGTTTCTGAGCTAGAGAAAAAAGCGGAGAATGGAGAGGCTGAGAAGAAAGAGAGCACTGCTGGCGAGGGCAAAAGCACAAAGAAGAAGAAAAAGAAGGATAAATCAGCAAAGGAGGCTAAAGACCCTCAGGGCCAGCCTGATGTCCAGGACGTTGGAAATGGAACCATGGAGACTGCTGAGACTGAGAAGGGAGAAGATATCTCATCCGTTGATATGAAGGAGAGGCTCAAGAAAATGACATCCATCAAGAAGAAAAAGTCTAGCAAAGAGATGGATGCTGCTGCCAAAGCTGCTGCTAGTGAGGCTGCTGCAAGGAGTGCAAGGCTTGCAGCAGCAAAGAAAAAAGAGAAGAACCATTATAACCAGCAGCCTGTGAGGTAAGAGACATTCTCCACCAACCCCATTTCCATTTTCTTGGACCTCATCATGTAATCCTCTTGTTCATTTGTTGAATTCAAAAATAAACATTTGGATCTGGTTTTATGAGATGTCTTCAACAGGATAGTTCTTGTTTTGATTACGAAGGAACAAATGTTTCAGTGAGTTAATGTTTTTCTCCTTTCAAAGCTGGACAATTTTGGTAATGTAGGACTTCTCATTTATGTGTACTTCTTACTTCCAATGTGTTGATGATGCTGATTTCCTATCTATCCTCTTTCTTTCTTGCAATATCAACTAGTTCTTCTCAGCTACATAACAATTTTAGAATTAGGGACACAGCATGAGGCTCTTGCTATTGGAGGGTCTAGGAAAAGTAAAATCTAAGCACCCTTACCCCTCAGGTGGAGACAATATTTTGAGTAAAGTCCATGTCAAAATGAAGCAGCCTTTGTGCCCAGATCCACTCTTGATTAGGATTGATTTCCAGGGTGTTGGAATATGTTAAACCTTGGAGTATGGACTTTGTGCTGGGGACCTGATTTTAATCGAGTTACCAATATTAGGTGACTTGTTCGATGAGAGGGTAAGTCTCTTCCATGACTTTGATGACAATGGAGTATGGGGCTCACCTGTTTGCTTTTGTATAATTTAGTTGGCAAGTGCATTAGTTTAGTTGAATCACATGATCCTTACCAAGTTCTATGAAAGTTAATAGTTGTAAATTGGCATTATTTTCCTACAGGCAATGAGGTTAAAGTTAATTGGCTGGGATGTCATGGCCAATGAACAACCGACCAAGCCTTTAGAACATAATACTTGACTGCTTGACAAGAGGTTGTCAGCAGACCCATGAAATTAGACTCATTTTCCTTTCACGGAGTATGTGTTTGAACTTGTGTTTGTGCCTCCCCTTCTATGGGTCAAGGACATGTGTTCTTCTGCAGGCCTTTTACTCTTAAGCCTCTATTCTCCCCCTCCCCCTTTATAAGTTGTAATGTCCTTCACGCTTTTGTCATGGGATTCCATTCAAGATAATGTGAATGTGTGATAACAAATTGACTGAAAGAATGTGTTGCGGATCATGAGCTGTGTCTCTGTCAACTGCATCAAACCTGAATTCTCTGGAGGGGGAAAAAATGAAAAGCCTTTCTGTTGGTTGGTGCTCACTTTGCATGTCGTACTGTGAAAGAAATAGGTGCATTTTCTAGTTTTGGAAGCTGTGTGCTCGGGAAATCTATGATCTTGTCACTTACATATCCGCTTACCAGAAGTAACTCTCCTTGAATCTCTCTCATGGCTTCATGGGTTCAGGAGCTAAATTTCCCTCGGATGGACATTCTTACCATCATTGATCATCTCCATCCTGTCTTTTCGGCAGCACCAATCCCTGTTGAACATGGGGACACCCTTTACCTCTCAAACCTTAATGATGTGTTTTCACACTAACTGTATACTTCTATTGCTCAGGGAGTCCAGATTCAAAAGCAAAACCAGTTTGTGGAACACTTAGTGGAACTCTTGCAAGTGTTTTAGTATCTTATTACCCTTTCTCTGGTTGATTGAGAGAAACCAAGAATGGGAATTGGAGTTTATTTTGTGTGTGTGTGTGTGTGTGTAATATCTTTATTTTGGGGGGGGGGGGGACCAAAACAAGGTACTTTCGTGGTTGAGACACACGTGCACACACGGAAATGTCCTTAATTGCTTGCTTGGGAGACATCACAACACCAACCCCGTGTGGCTGCCCTTGCGTGCTTGCTTTTGATATATAGGTTCCCTAATGAAGATCCATACAAGGTCATTGACAAGGCACTAGTAATAGCTC
Organism: Dillenia suffruticosa; assembly: GCA_033439265.1. Classification (NCBI taxonomy): domain Eukaryota; kingdom Viridiplantae; phylum Streptophyta; class Magnoliopsida; order Dilleniales; family Dilleniaceae; genus Dillenia; species Dillenia suffruticosa. The sequence goes on from JAVTVX010000035.1 coordinate 22,265,983, forward strand.
AAGTGACTCGATTTACTTGTGGTGGATTTAGTTTGGGGTTGATATGCCATTGCATTTGTGATGGCCTTGGTGCCATGCAATTCTTGAGCGCTTGGGCATTGATGGTGAGAACAGGTCCCTTTTGTGGCCAATCCCAATCCAATTTGGGATCGGGAAATTTTCTGGCCACGCAACCCACCAATGGTGAAGCATCCACGTCTTGAGTACACAGAGATTGATGAAGGCTCTAGCTTAACCAGGAGCTTATGGGATGTAAAGCCTATTAAAAAAATGTTACCGAATAAGCCCAAAATTTCAATCTAAGATTAAAATCCTAGCTTAGTCTAATGATAAAGTTGCTTGCACTACATTTGATGCTATGGCAGCTCATATTTGGAGGCCTTGAGTAAAAGCACTTGATGTAAGGCCTCTTGACTATGAACTTACATTTTCTGTCGATGCACGGCCAAAGCTCAGGAACACCCCGTTGAAAGACGGCTTTTATGACAATGTAGTATGTTTAGCATGTGCGACAAGCAGTCTCAGATCTCATAAATGGTGAGCTCGTAAATACAACCCGTTTGGTCCATGCTTCACGGTTCAGTATAGATGAGTACTTGAGATCAATGGTGGATCATGTAGAAGTGAACAGGCCTCAAGAGGCTAGAATTTGGAGGAAAGTTAACCATAACACAATGGACAAGATTTTCTATGAGTCCTCTGATTTTGGATGGGGAAGTCCTGTATATGCTGGTCCAATTGATATTGCACCAACCCCACAAGTGTGCTTATTTCTACCCGAAGGTGGATCTGGCTCAACTGGGACTATGCTGTTGTGCATTTTCTTGCCTCAGTCTACCGTGTCATTGGATTTGATGGATTCAATAGATCTTGAAGAAAGATGTAAAAAGGTTCTAGTTTAGGTGCTTTCTTGAAGCCAAGTATTATAAGATGTTACGTTCTCATGGTGATGGTACACTTATTCAAAAAAAAATTCATGCAATTATACGTTAATGAATTTCATTATTAAAATTGATGCAACTAATGATAAGTAAATATGATCATAACTGTAAGAAATGACAAATTTGTTTTAAACATGAGTTATATATTCTATAGTCCACTTAAATAACGAGAGAGAGAGAGAGAGAGAGAGAGAGAGAGAGAGAGAGAGAGAGAGAGAGAGAGAGAGAGAGAGAGAGAGAGAGAGAGAGAGAGAGAGAGAGAGAGAGAGCATGGGCAATTTTTAGTCATCATATGTCGCTTCTTATTTAGTCATCATATGTCGCTTCTTATTGAACTATTGACAAAATTTGACGAAAGAAAGAGAAAAAACCCGAAAAAAAAGAATGTTCAACAAATAGTAGCTTTACCTACGGATAGCTAGTGCAATGGTTAAATTCATTAATTAAGATTACGAGTTTAACTTGTGACTTAGACATATAGTCGATTACATTGGAGACCTCTATCCCCTAAGAGCGATCTTAGTCGGGTCAATTTAGATTAGTTGAGACTAACTCTAAACACCGGTAATAGACCAAATTGCCATCGATCGTCATGGGATACGGTCGTTGATCTAAATTTGTGTTTCTTGTTGCTTTTTTTTCACTAAAAAAAAAATAAAAGATAATGCCACTTCAATATATGTGGTCCATTCCTTCAATTCATTTTGATTTTAGTCAAATTCACGATCACCATTTCTATTTTTTTTATCTATCACTTATTATTAAAAGTACTCTTTGATAATATATGGAAGAAAAAATATATTAAATTCTTTTAATTAAAATCTCGATTCTTAAAAATAAAAGCAAAAGAAACAACTGTTAAAAAAGCCCCAGATCCCATTTTGACCAACAGGATATACACATGGCTTGTCGACCGTACTTATGCATATTTTATGTATAATTCAATATATTTATAAAGGGTAATCACCAAAATTTTCACTATGGTAAAAATAAAAATCAGGTCAAGTCGATTGAAAATATTTAAATTTAATTTAATTTCCAAACTAATTGAGTTGAGTTAAAACTCATTCACAAGCAAGTCAAAAAATTTTTCTTCAATCTCAATAAAAAGTTACTTTAGTGTTACGAGGAAGCAACTTGGAAGTTCAGATACGGAGGGAGGTCGGTCCCGAAGGAGTCTAATATTATCGAGATGCCCTTCTTTGCAACGACATCAATATAAAGCGTGAAAATGGAGTCACCTCTCCCTCTCTCTCTCTCTCTCCAAATCCCCGCCATTTCCCTTTTCTCTCTCCGTTCTCTTTCTCTCTCCTCTCAGCCGATCACCCTGTTTAGCTATCAGCTCTCTGCACAGTAATAACCCCAAAAAGGGAACCCCAAGAAAAGAAGAAAAAATTAGGGTTCCAAATCCAAATATTCGATCTCTTTTGTCTCTCTCCCAATCATTTGCGCATATATTCGATTCTTTCATTACTTGAATGATCAATCTTTGCTTTCTCGAAAGTTTGAAGCTGAGATTGTGAAGAAATCGAAGCGCTGGGGGCTTATCAGTCGCATCAAAGCCCTGAGTCGGCACAATCGGGCATAGGGTTTTGGTTTTTTCGCCCTAATGCACATAGAACACACACACACATGCTAAAGAGATGGACTTCTTGACTGGAGAGCTGGAGGAAGAAATGGACTTTGCTCTCAGATGAAGTGGAGCGAGTCTGAAACTTCTACAGGCCGGGTGCTCGAAATTGAGGTCAGTGAATATATTTTATCATTCTAAATGCAGTCACAGTGGTGCAGTTTATGTTAAATTTGAATTGAACTTTTGGTATACCTTCTTACACATAATATTGTATATATCAGTAATTATAAATACTTGCACTCAAATTTGGACTCACGGTATTAAAGATTTGATGCAGATTGCTTTCCTTTTGTGCCATGTCCATCTTCATGCTATTTCATTAGGCTTTGGCAGTTGGCACATAATGTAATTTGAATTCTTGGTTGCTTCACCTATCCACTTTCAGGGGAGGATGAGAGCTATTACTTGGGGAGATAAAAAGTACCTATAACAAGAAGAATCCTGGACCAATGACTTAAATGACAACCCCCCCCCCCCCCAAAAAAAAAATATATATATATATATATATATATCATCTACAATATATGCGTGTACAGCTCCGGCTTAATAAACAATGTACCGACCCGCACCCTTCACCCGCATAGTATACGGGTCGATTCATTTGATGGACCGTTTATGCAACTCACCCGAAAAAATCCGCGGGTTTTTAGAGCTAACCGAGAGAGACCGGAAAAGATGCGGATGGTCGAGGAAGAAGAAAACGAGAGCCAATAAGGGAAACCGAATCCATAACCTTTAAACTCGGAAGCTGTCTCTGCAATGGCTAGGAAAAAAAGGAAGAATATGAAAAGTGAGAGAGAGAGAGAGAGAGAGAGAGAGAGAGGTGGGTACTGTGAAAAGCAAGAGAAGTGGGTATTGATGGGGGTAGCTGTGTCTGCAATGGCTGGCGAGGAAAAAGTAGAAGAATATGAGAAGTGAGAGAGAGAGAGAGAGAAGTGGGTATTGTTGTGGGGGTATGGGAAGAAAAGTGGGTATTCAGACGGAGAGAGAGAGAGAGAGAGGGAGAGAGATAGAGAGAGCTTGTAGAGTGAGGAAAGTTGCTACCACACCACAAAACACGCTGCTCAAGGTCTACAGGTGACAAAGATCAATTTTCATATTATCTTTATGTATTTTATTAAATTTTTACATATATTATATATATATATATATATATATATATATATATATGGTTCTTTTGTTTGGTGGTTTTTGACTTTAGCACAATATAAATTAAACAAATGATTGATTTGCTTTTCTTTCTCAACATAAATTCACTACAAATAAATGCTTAAAAAACAGAAAAAAAAATTCCTTTTTTTGCTTAGTAAAAAAAATCACTTGGTTTAATTAAGGGATTGATATTTTATATTTAAAAAATATAATTACATATTTTAAAATTTTAAAATATTAAAAAAAAATCAACGGTTGAATGATCCATCAATTTATCTGATTGAATCATAAATTTTAAGATACATGGGTAAAAGCACGAGTCGGGTTTTTTTTTTTGGTGCAGCAAGTCGGGTTTAATAACTATGTTCCCCGGGCTTCTCCAAAATAAATTCAAGTGGGTGCTGCTCCGGCCTAATAAACAATGTGCCTGTTGTCCCAAGGGTACAGTTCAATTGTGACAACGCTCCTCTTCCAACCCCGTGCCCGTTGTCTGTGCTGATTGGACCCAGTCGGGCGCAATATCTGTGCTTACGCAGGCCCAAGCTTTTCTGCAAGAATGTTGGGCTTGGTAACAGGCCCAAATTTGGTTAAGTGATTGAATCCAAGCCACAATAGGTCCAAATTGTCCCAAAAGCTGGAATGACCCACAGAAGACGAGGTGCGCTGGGTACAAGCTTATGAGAGAGAGGAAAAAAAAAATACGAACCAAAAAAAAAAAGAAAAAGTCCTAAGGAGATAACGTAGTGGTACAAACCCTCATTTCCTAATTTGATGATCGCAAATTTAAATTCTTATACAACCAAAAAAAGAGGAAAAAAAAAAAAGAAAAAGAAGAAATGGTCTTAGCAATCGCTTGGGTCCCCCAAGGGGATAGCCTAGTGATACAAACCATCTTCCTTAACCTGGTGATCCCAAATTCAAATTTTTGTACAATAAAAAAAAAAAAAAAAACAGCCGCTGGACTTGGCCCAAGTCGAAAACCCCGACACAGTAGGATTAGACTTTAATCCGTATAACGTTTGGGCCTATCAGGCAATGACCCGCAGAAACAAGTTGAAAACCCACGCTCTTAAAAGGACTTGAATTCAAGTTTGCCCGGGCAATGCCCAACACCTGAACCCGGTCAGAAGACTTATTTCACAAAAATATTCTGTCTTTAATGTTTTAAAAGACAAATCATTCTTGGTGATAAAAAAAAAAAGACAAATCATTCTTTAGAGAAACACATGATAGACCGACAATGTCCCTAAGGAGACAGTCTAGTGGTCAAAATCTCCCTCCTCCGATCTAGAAATCTCCTGTTCGAATCTCTGTATAACCAAAAAAAATGAGACCGACGGTAAATATAGTCTCAGGCTTTGGGGGACAAGCTTGTTCCAAAAATACCCATACCGGTTCAAGCCTTAGCAAGTAGCCCTTACTAGGGGTGGGCCGGCCGATGTCCAACCCTGAACAAAGCAACAAAAAGTTATAGATATTAGGACATCCGAGTGTGAATCTATCAAACGTATAGCACTATAATAATATGCGGCTTGTCCTCACCATCACCATCACCGTGATCCTCAATTTATTCGGTTGAATAACATGAAATTCTCAAAACTTACATATACCAGACTATGAAAAAAGGCCTTCCACTACGAATGATATGTAGCACCTCATGCGGTGCGGTGTCATAGGAAATACAGAGGTGGGCTTAATACTAAATAAAACTCCAAACACACTTGAAGAATTGGCTTCTGTCATGCTACTTGGTAAATTTGAAACTCAATAACCAAAATTTCATTTAACAAAATAAAAAGAAAAATAACGAGAAACATGGCGTAGGCATTATCCCATACTATTGCGGTATTACACTCAAAAGATACAATGTTGTTATTGATTAGCAACATCAAGCTAGCATGCGATTCAGAATCTGAATAGGATTTCAACACAAGACAGGCTGAATTTCACTATAGTGCAAAATGACATCTTTATCCACAGATTTTGGCTTTGCCATGCCCTTCTTTCCAAAACCTGTACTTAACATTTTTATCTTTTATCTAAGAGGGCAATACCAATATGCTATCTGCTAGGAATGACATGAGAAATAACTGTCCTAAAATCTTATTGGGAATGGTGACCAGACAGAAATAAATTGGCCATACCTTGAAAGATGGAATCGCATTTCTCAAAGCAAAGTTAACCCAGATGTATAGAAAGCTTTTACTCCTCAAAATATTTCCAAACATGCATTGAATGCTCACTTCAAAATTGAGAAATTACCAAAAACCAAAACGATCAATGTGATAGTGTGGACTTGACTAGGTTCATCCCGGCAGCTAACCCCAAGGCTATGAGGTAATTTGTCAAATTAATAAAAGTAGGAGAACATAATAGACAGTATTTAAACAGAAGATTTAAAAAATAAATAAATAAATAAGAGAGCCTACTCTGGTGCTTTATGATGCAAACGCTTGACTTCTGAAATTCATGGTTTTGTTCGGCCTTAGCTGTTGGCACTATCAATGAGAGTGATGTCATCTAGTTATGCAGAAATTCATGAACATTGCAATGCAATGACAGTAATTTATGCGACTGAGGCACAACCAATGATGTCCCAATAATGTGGATGAATGATAACAAAGCTCAGAATGTGTTAACACATCGATTTGGGTATTTTTGTCTCACTCCAATTTCCATTTAATTTCTGCTTTCAATACATTGCGTATCGGGCACTATATATGCACACTATAAAGAAGGATAATATTGTTATTTTTATTTCTTATCAAAAAATAGATTAGGGTAGGAATGTGTGCACAACCTCACTTTCCTAACCCTATATATACCCATACAAGTACCCGATTTTAGGGAAGATTACAAATCACACGAAGCAAGAAATAGTAGAGGGTGCAGAAAAATATACCAAAAGAGAGAAATGGCAGGAAACAAAAAGCTTATAATGCTGTACCTATTGGTAGCCACACTAGCTATGGTTGCCAGGGGAACAATCGAGCAAGATGAGCAGGATTGTGCAGATCAACTTACAAACCTCGCAGCTTGCATTCCCTTTGTGAGTGGCACTGCAAAGAAGCCAACACAGGAGTGCTGCGAAGATACACAGAAAGTGAAAAGCAGCAAGCCCAAGTGCCTGTGTGTTCTCATCAAAGAGAGCAGTGACCCCTCTATGGGGCTCCCTATTAACACAACTCTGGCCCTGCAGATGCCAGCCGCTTGCAATATTGATGCTAAAGTCTCAGACTGCCCCTGTAATTCCTTCAATAACACTCTCTAGCAATGAACCTGCATAACCCATCTTTAATTAAAAACTTTGGAATAATGTATCTCTGAGCCCAAAAAAAATTCTCAACACTTCAGAATTATTGTTTTAGAATTTCATTTTCTGGAATAAACTTAGTAGAATTGACAGATTTATCATAGCATGGTTTTGGGACTTACAGACTTTATGGTTTGATATTGTTTGCAGCCATACTGAATCTCCCACTAGGTTCTCCAGATGCCAAGATATTTGCACAGGCAGCTCCTGGTTCTAGTACAACTTCATCAACAGACTCTCCATCAACTTCTGCTGCTACCACAACTGGATCATCATCCTCATCATCACCATCAATTACGTCTCCTTCCACCTCAGGTTCTAGTTCAGATACAAAAGCAACACCAGACAGCAACGATGGAGCAAAGTTGAAGTCACCAGAGAGGAGAAGCTTTCTGTTGATGATGATGTCCTTCATTGCATGGATGCTCTTCTAAGCTGCTAATGAGTACCAACAGTCTCAGGCATGAAGAGAAGTTTCTAGGTGATAGAAATAGAAAGTTAGTAGTGGATTAGCCACCGTTTCCTGTCTAATTTCACAATAACAAGAATAAGAAAAGGATATCTGCCTTCCAAGGATTTTGCACTTGATTTAATGTAAAGGCTTGATCCAGAATTCGCTGTGCTACCTACTAAAGTTTCCATAAAGCAGATGCTTCTTCTCACTTTGTTCTGTTGACTATAAGAAGGGTCCAAAATTATCTCCAAAATTATCAACCTGCTAAATTTTCCATAATGCAGATGCTTCTTCTCACTTTGTTCTGTTGACCATAAGCAGGGATCACATTATAAACTTTAAAGTAGATGCAGCTTAGAGGAACGAAAGTCAGCTGCACGAAATCCAATTTAAGGCACCAAAACACTGAAAAATGCTGAAACAAACACACTAAATGGGATAGAATCTTTGTCACCAAAGAAAATTAAACAAGAGATCATTCAGCAACAGTTCCCTTCTCTTTATTGGGGTTTACTTAGTGAAAGACCAATGGCTGTTGACTCCCGATAAAGTCACCTCAGTACCACTTACAAAGACATAGCTGATGTCAACCATATAGCTATGGACCAACTAAACCAGAAAGAAAATATAATGAAAGCCTCTCTCAAGTATGTTAGCCAGAAGGAGTCCAACTTTAAAGTTATTTTTAATCTCTACAATTTTAGTAGGACAAAACCGAAACAAGAACTTTTATTAATCATGCAAACCTGCTATTATATACACACACTACAATTAAATACAGCATATGGCCGCCCTTGGTCTTGCTGGTAGATCAGATTTTCATTACCACATGCCCCACCATGCATGAAAAACATTTCTCTTTTAGGTGATATTGCTTGCAATGGATGACAGGGCACCATTTTTCTGACCAACCTCATATTTGCAAAGAGGACAGGATGCATTGATTTTTAGCCATTTATCCACACATGCAGTATGAAAGAAATGAGAGCAAGGAAGCTCTCTTAGTTCATCATTATCTTCATATCTCGTCAAGCAAATGCAACATACCTGCAGCAGAAAGCTTTTAGTATCAGTAAAGAAAAATATGCAACGCCAATACTAAATAAAAGAGTAACCAGGACTCCAGGACAAGTAAAACAATTTGTGTTGCGAATTTACTACATAGTTCTGTACCAGATCATTCTATTTAGCAGGGAACTGGAAATAAAATATGATACAGGATGACAAAGTTTTTGAATTATGTGAGAATCTGAAACATATTGCACATTAAGTAGTCAAGCAACTTACAGAATCTTCCGCTGAGATAGCACGCTCTCGATCTGTTCCTGCAGCCACAACTCCACCTTCAGTAACTCCAGAGATTGTTTCTGTATTAGCATTCCCAATTTTTTTTACTGTGAACTTGAGAATCGGCAGAGCATTAATGGATTCTGCCGTAGCTCCCCTAACTTGAGAGAAATTTTCATGGATGCCCAGGAATGAGATAATACACGGAAAGCAGCAGCATATCATTGCACACAAGATAAAAGGCATTGCATATGCAATGCAGCTGAAGGTAAGAAATACAATACATAGCCTGCAAAACAAAGAAGAGGTGGGTTTTCCAACCAGGGTAGCTTAGACTGAGATGTTTCCGCATTCATTTGCTTCATACCTGTACATATTTGGAGCATCAGAATAAGAAAAGTGGCCTCCAAAGATCCATACGTTGCCAACTACAAACCACATGGCAAAGAAGCAGTCCATGGCAACTTTCAAATTGTCCACTAGTACACTGAGCCTGCTAACAAAAATTTTGAAATTGTGTCATAACACATCACTTAGATAACACAACCTAGAAGTAGCAAAAAACTGATGAGAGAGAGTAGAACGGAAAAAAAAATAAAGGGCAAAAGGTTAAGTAGTTTCAACAACTAACAGGTTCCTCCAATAATTACCTTCTGGAAAGAGATCCAGCTATAACAGCATATCCTGTGTTGGTTCTTTCTTAAATAGTTTGAGTTGATTAACACGGAAAATTTGCAAGCTATCTCAAATAGAGATATAATTGGAATTATTAAACAAGTACCCTTGACAAAACACCAGAACATTTGCAATATAATAGGTTTGGCCATTATGTTGCACATCCTTACATTTGCTTTCTCTTAATCTTTTAAACTCGCTTAGTCTCTAATCTTTCAATTAATTGTATTTGACAAGGTAATTCACGCCACAGCTAAGTTACCATATCAAGTTCCACAACATTATAACTTTTAAGTTCAAAGACAAATTCCACGACAAGACAAAATTTTCTTTGTTTCCAGCATGGGCCTGACCCAAAGAGAAACTGCATAGCAGAGTGCTGTCTGACAAAAGTAATAAGATGTGTAATCTATTTAACATTGCATAGCTATAATTGTCCTAAATTATGCTCGTCAGTGAAAAGTTTCATATGTGAACTATGACCTTGTAATTGTTACCACTTCCAAAGAACTGAACATCCTGTTTGCGATATTTGTGATGACAGCAGAATCTAGCAACAATCTTAAAACAAGACAGAAAGGGGTATTATAGCACAATCTGTAGCAGAAAAAAGATGTCCCTAATTTCTGCACCACATTTTCAAACCTCCAGAACAATTTAAGGTGCATTCAACATTTGCCCATAAGCTAAATGGATACACTCAGTCAATAATACAGTCAATAAACATATAAAATCCAACCAGAAAAGAGAGAAATCTATTTACCCTTGTACAATAAAACATGAAGGACAGTCAGCATTGACCAACAAATAATATGCTATTTATTGCATGAAAAACATTTTCAAGAATAACCTAGCATCAAGCATGCATAAGTAATGGCACAAGCAGATGTTGCAAAATATACAGCAGAAGAATTGTGATTAGAATTAACACGGACCAGAACAAAATGGGAAAGGAAGAAATACCTATAATTGGAATATGGTATAGTTTCATCATTCCAGAAGGCTCTAGTTGAATTCTGATGGCCTATCTCTTCTGATGGCTGAGTTAGAGAGATTGTTATGTAGGAATTAGAATCAGAATTACTACTGCTGGCAGGAAACACCTGAGTAGCACCTTGGCGAACATCATGATTGCAATGAAGATAGCGCCAACAGAGTACAGGGAGTGTTGTCACACAACCAGCAGCATAACCAACAATCCAAGCAAATAATGGAGCTTTCGGGTGCTCGTTTCTTGACAAAGACAAGATAACAATCGAAGCAATGATCTGGGTTATCGTAAAAACTATCTGAATAATAGTCCATATTCCAGAACTGGAAAGGCTCCAACGACGAGAACCGATCCCTTCTCTCCTCACAAATGATGAGTTCATAGAATCTAACGGATTAGAGAGGGAAGACTGAACAGGAATGCCACTTGTTGCAGGCCTATTTGCATTATAGTGCACATCTAAATCACAATGAGTGTTATCATCAGATGATTGAGATGATGATGGATCACCATCCATTGTTATGCTAATTGCAGGCTCATGACCTTCATGGCATTTCGACTGCTCAACGAGCAAAGGGTAACCATCCATGCCAGAATGTGGTTCCTCAAAGGAAGTAGCCATACTAAACCCTTATGATGGACAGGCAAGCAAACGGTAACTGCTCAATGTGGTTCCCTCCTTTGCTCTTCCGAGCAGGATTACAAAAAAGAAATGAAAAGCTGCAACAGAACAGAACCGCTGTACAAAGTCTATCGCATAAATAGTTTCCCACTCTGTTCCTTCCAACAATTGAAATCCCTGACAGAAACCCCACCAGAAATTGGCATTATAAACCCTAATATCCAAGTCTAAACTGACAACCTAATATCCAAGTCTAAACTGACAAAGTCTTAAGACGGAAATCCAAGAAAACGCTTTAACATAAGAGCCATCACAAACCCTAAAAATCAAGACAAACATTAGGATTCAGACAAATCAAGAACCAGGCTTTGAATATCAGAGTTACTTGAGATAAACAATTAACATGGTCCTCACTTTAAGAACTGATTCTAAGTTGAAACAAACGGAAAACATTATATTCAAGCAATACCTTGATTACTAAGTACAACAGATCCCAACTAAACCTAAACCAACAGTCAAAACCCTAACAACAAAAATTCAAGTAACTGCAACAGACGTCAAACAAAATTGTCATCGTAAAACGTATAGTTCAAGACAAACAACAATTGAGTTTAGAACAACCATAAAAAAGTAATAAAGAATTCGAAAATATTATGGAACCAAGTCTAAAACTAAATTCCAACAGAAACCCCCGAAAAAATGTCAAACCTCCTAAACCCTAACATCATTAAACCAAACTTGCAATCATAAACCCTAAAAGTTCAAGATTCTAAAAGTGAGCAAAAAATTAACACAGAGAGAGAATCAAAAGGAACAGAAAGTTTAGTTTGGGAGAATACTTTTCAAAGGAATCTGTGTTTTGTTTGTGGAAAATGCAAGTATCGGATTTGATTGCTTGGAGGAATCGTCTAAGAATAACGTGGGGCTGGGGGGTAGCGCTATACCATTGAATTTTCCTTACAGTACATATAGGCAAATTAAAAGAGTAAGTAAGTACGAAATTGATTTTCAAACCTTCACATATTTTGAATGATAAGATATTATATTGATCACGAAGTATATGATTCTTACAATTCTACAGATGTTACTATTTTCAATTAACTAATAAATGCTAATTATATAATTGTGTGAGAAGTTTAGAGAAAAATTACCTTTGAACTCTTCCTTAAATGCTGGACCGTGGTTCGAGCAGTGCACAAAACACTTCCACGCGGTTCATATCATATGCCCATTTGCTTCCAATGTTAAACCACTAACATGCCCGGTCCAACAGCTAGAGATGGATTAGATTGTCCACTCGTCTTAAAGGTCCAATAGCCCAATAACATAAGTTAATAAAAGTCTAAAATATCTATTTTTTTTCGTGAATCGACGTTTATAATCATATTTTGATATAATTCGTAATCATATTTTAATTAATTTGATTCGAGAAGAATTTTTTTAATATAATTTTTTTATATTTCTAATATTGAAATCCAAATTTTGATTAAAAAATTTAACACTTTTGCCATTAAACTCTTTATCCGTCGGTATAAACGTTTAGGATGTCATCGTATGTGTGAAGTCATGAGAAAGAACCTACAAAACACACACAGTAGTCTCATCTTGATCGTTTGGCAAGTCTATTGCCTGCCCACAAATTCCGTTTTCTTTTTTCTTCTTAATATAAGTATGGAGATAGTGGTTTTAATTTAGTCGGAGATGATCGGATTAATCATTAATTAAAATGTAGTTATGGAAAAACACATGTCTATCGTACTAACGTGGCATTATATTTAGATGGAATATTGACTAAATTATCTCTACCGGAGCAACTTCTCTTTTAAAAAAACTGCACAAGAAAAGACTATTTTCCATTCATACACTCCAATAGAGCCTTCTCTCCATCAATGAAATGTTCTTAGGACATTAATATTTTTCTTGAACTTAAATCCAACCAAGATACATATAAAATTATAACTTATACAATCCACAGTACAAGCAAACCTGAAAAACATAGTGACTAGTCTTGCACCCAAAAAAAAAAAAAAGGAAAACATTGAGACTAGTCTTTGCACAAAGGATAGAAGAGAGAAAGAAAATTGCAATAATATGAATGAGAAGCTATACGTTAGTTGTCTTCACCTCTTATTTAGCTATGTGTCATATGATATGAATGATTCAACCGTTTGAATAAATGCAAGAGTCTCGTCCCAATTCTTCTAAATTATTATTGCAAATCTTCTAATACTATAACGATAATAATATTAATAATAACAAAAAAAAACAATAATAACACTAACTTTTTTTTTCTTTCCTTTTGTTTTGTTCTCAATGTGTCTTTCTCCCTTGGTGTTTGCGTGCGTGCGCGCGCGTCTTCATCAGCCTCAAAAGGATCCTACTCATTGGCTCCCACATCGGGGCCACACCCGTGTCCATGATGAGCATTGCTTGGCTGGGCTGGTCGGGTCTCGCTCTTTTTTTTTTTTTTTTCTTTTATCACGATAAAATTTGAATTTTTGATTATAGGATCGGAGAGAATATAATTACTAAACTGTCCTTGGGAACCGGGTCTCTCTCATGTGTATTCAATGGATGCTCTAGAACCTAGTTGTTTTGAGATAAAGAGGTTGGCCGCAATTCCACGAGGTCTATTCTTGTTGCCTCCTCTCTTTTTCTTTTTTATTATTTTTTAAAGGATTACACCGCGGCGGTGATGGTATAACCATTTATGCGCAGAAACGTTTATATATTAATATTTTTTGATAGTTATATAAAAATTTTTATATTTATATATTTTTTCCGTTTAATGAATAATTTATTTATTTAATTATCTTTTAATTTTTATTTTATTTATTTTATAATTAATAATTACATGTATAATCATTTTAGATTCTTATTATAAAAGATGACTATTCTAATATTTTTATAAAATAATTAATCTTTATACAAACATTTTATATTTTTTATATTTATTTATTTGTCACATTTCCATTTTTGTTCTTATAAAATATTTTTTCATACCGATTCATATCTATTTCCGTTTGCGTGTAGCCTAGGTGATTACCAATAACCCACTAAATCACTTAAAAAAAAAATCTTTATAGTTCAAAAAAAATGCAATTTATCATGTCTATGCAGAAAATTTTAATAAATTACATATTGTGTATATATAAGAATTTGAACTACCAAAATCCTGTCATGACAACCGAATGTACCTCTAAGAAGTACTTAAAACCCATAAGTGCTTCTTTGTACGTGAAATTCAAATTTTTTTAACTAAAACAGTTTAAAAATAATTATAATTGTTGGGTTATTTTTATTAATTTTTACTCTAACTAAATTAATATTATTTTTTAAATGACACAATGAAAAAAAGGTGTTTTTTCCAAAATTGCTTTCAAAAAAAAAAAAAAAAAACGCCCCCTGGTTGTTGTTCAAAGGTTTGAAAACTTTCGGGAAGAAATGTGAAATTTCTCAAGATTGAATACCGAAAACAATTGGCACAAATATATGCTATACAACTTAAATATAAAATGTTGTTGTGAAGATAAGTTTTGAGCCACTAGAATTTTTATATTATTTTAGTTTAGTTAGGTACAATTACCGAATTTCATACTTCACCTTTAATGCCCCATTGACAAATGACAAACAAGGAATGACAACTCATGGGCCAAGGCACAAACTAGGGTACGTTAACATGTCACATTTCTAAACCCTCATGATTGTGAGAACCTTCATCGTTAGGAATATGTCCTATTTCAAATCGAATACTTAAAAGAAAATAATGTTGGGCACCTGTGTACGACCATGCCCCAATTGCAGTGTTAGGAGTACCTGTGAGCTTGTGAAACTCACAATGAGTTGGAGAAATGAATTATCTATTATTAGAATTGATTCAAATTAATTCTAAACTCAATTCGGTGAGAGGGTTAAGACCAACTAAACTCGAGAATAAGTGCAGGGAACAGATCTCGGAATACACTACCGAACCATAACTAGAGCACAACACAAGAGGAACTAGATCAAAAGGACTACATTACGAACCTAATCCAAACGAACTAAAAGAAACTATAGAAATTCATTGAGATATATCTAGTGTCTTAGTAAGCCCGCAACAAACTTCGATCAAAACCAAGCCCTATCGCAATTCCGAACTATATCTGTTACCCCACTATATTTCCTTCTAAAGCATTGAACATTAGATTGGTACATGATCATGGCCTCAAGCCATAGCAATCTTGTGGTTCGAATTTGCTGGTTCAGTCTCACAGTTCATTGATTGCCGGTGACTGACAATTGATGGATAAGGAGACGACAATAGTATGGTCTGCACCTTCAAGACTAACTTTCCCCTTCTTTCCTTGCTCCTTAGAACTCGTCAAATCCATGTGTTTCCAAATCGTCGTGCAATTCTATTTGACCATTCATCTGCTAGAATGATGTCTCCTCATCTTGAACAGCCAAAATTTCATAGGAGTTGGATGCACGATGGGTTGCTAACAAGGTGATTCTTTACGAACTAAAGGCTCCCTGAAATCTAGTTCATTTAGAACTATATCCTTATCCGACCTAGTTTTGGTACATTTGCCCGAGTCCTGCTCTTGATGCGTTGCTTTCCTCTCTACAACGACCTATTCCCTCTTGACATCATGTTTCCTTCGTGAAGTGATCCTTTTAAATCCATCCTCTCTATGAATCAACATTTCCATTCGCCTTACATGTTTCCACTCCATGCCTAAATTTTCCCCCTCTAGTTCCATTTGATATAGCCTTTCATAGACGACCGCTTCTAAATTCCTCTGTCCATGCACCCAGAATCAAGGGCATGGGGATGTCAATTTCAATGCACCACTTTGCTTACTTGGCCTATAACATCTTTTTCGGTGATTGCGTTAATTTCAGTTAAATCTTATTCGAGTTGTATTAATCCTTATGAATAAAACTCTGCTGACACCTTTTTTAACTCGAACCCAAACCTTCCTTAAGCGGTACCTATGGTCAATTATTAGACCAACTAGGCGTTTGTTGGCCCATGATGTCATGCGTGATATTGTCCATCGAATGACCTTTCCCATTTGCTTATCAAGTCATCGAAGAAGTTCCATTTCAAAAAGTTCAGTAAGTAGTTAAGGGAATTGAAGTCAAACTTAAAGAAGAGGAAACAAAGTTTTGGAAGGTTTGAACCCTGATCCGGTGCCTACCTCCTCACCGAGAGGTGGTGACCTGCGATAATCCAAGACTGCACAAAATCTCATTCACCCCGTGCTTATTCTAAGTTGGCTAGGAATTAACGTTTTCCCAAATCTATGATTTCAACAACGACATCAAGCATCCACAATGAAAGCTTTCTTCTCAAGACATTGTAACCTTTCTCCTCATCCGCCAACTTGACGATTAGCGAGTGCCTCCAAGGTCGATGAAATGGGTTCTTGAGATGAGATCCATCGGAAAGCCAGTCGCTGGCATGTCATTTCTGAGGGTGCTTGAAGAACTTCCTCTTCTGACTGAGAATGAGATTACTCAACATGTGAAGACAAGTTCTCTCTACTTCTTGGGTTACTAATCCCCAATCTCCTGTCCTTGAAACTCACTTTGAGATTTGAACCAACTAAATAAGAGCTGTTTGATTCCCTCCCCAAATTACACATTTGTTTGAAACCCTAGCATTCAATAAGTATCACGCTGTCACTTTCATTTTCTCTCTCTTCCATCTCTGTCACCATTAGTTCTTCAAAGGTAAGCATTGGTGTTACGTACTAAACATGGAACTATATGCTTACTTGTAACTCGTGCGAAAGAACCAAACTCCAGATTTAAACTCTAAACTCTGAGTGTAATTGGAAATTTATATTTTTGATTAGCATTAATTAATTTAATCACTAAAAACTTATGAGATGATATTAAAAGATTGTAAAATTAAATGTTTTGGTATAAGGATTTGAGAGTTACTAAAAAGAAAGTCACTTTTGATGTGTGACTGGATCATCATCGAATCCCCAAAAATAAAATAAAATAAAATAAAATCATTTGATAAAATGCAAGAGGGTGGCAATAATAGAGCCCATCACTGAAAAATAGAAAAGTTTTCAAATTCAAATTAAAATATCTTCATATTGATTTTAAAATTTTATCTAAATAGAAAATCTAGATTCCCGATTAATACACACATGACACGACGAAACCAAAGATTGTTTTGAGTATAAATTCTAATTAAATAGAAATAATAGAGTAAAAAAATTATAATTCAATTAATATAATTTTTTATTTTTCAAGAAAAAATTTTAAATTTAAATTTTCTTATATACTAATTATCACTTGTTATCACTATTAGCATGCTTTCATGCGATATATTTAATTTTTAAATTATTATTAGAATTTAACAATCAATACTAAAAAAAGGACCTTTTATGGAAATATAAAGATCAATATAAGAGAAATTTTGATTTCAATGGTTTTTCCTCTTGATATAATAAAATCAAGTAAGTTAATTTATGATAGCAACTCTTAATTTCTTCTCATAGCATTTTAATGATGAAAATAACAAAAATACAACCTTATTTAAGTGACCCAACTTCTTATTTTCAAATTGGGTATAAATGTTATATTATTTATTATCCTATCATTGATCGTAAAGACCAATAATATGGGATGGGGGAAGAACAATAATTCTTGGCCATGGGCATTTTAACGTTATTATCCTCAAAAAAATATAAGATTTACAGGTTGTATCGGGTACAATGATAATCCTTGTGGCTTTGGGACCACTACTAAACCTACCCTACACCAACGCCTGCAAAAAGCCACCCCCTAACGGCTATTTGCAAACGTAAATTACCCGATACCCCTACATAACTACAGAATTTACGACTTTATGCCACTGCGGAATCTGCACCTGAAAAGCACACCTCGACACAATATTGATGAAAAGAACCTATGTGATTCCTATGACTTTTCTTCCAAGAAAAATTATAAAATTATTTTTAAATGGACATAAATAAATATTCTAAATGAAGGGTATGAGTTTATTTAATGTTTTAATTTCTTTTGTTGCTTCGAGATAATGATAGGTTACGTGTCTATAATAACGTGTAAGAAAATAAAAGAATATCACAGTATTGTAATTCTCTTTCTCAATCTCTTAATTCAAAGATTCAAATGTCATATATTGAAAAAAAAATAAGGGGCCAACACAAAAGTCTTGCAATTACTTTTTCTTATTATATTCATTAGTTTTGTCGGTTCGAGAAATTAATTATAATTTTCTTAATCATATTTGTTATTTCGTAATATCTTTATAAACTTGTTTGTTAAAATACAAGTGATTAGGAAGTGATTTATATAATTTTTTTAAGTCATTTGCTAGGATTTTGATTTTGGGTGTTTTGTTGAAAGAAAAATGTTCGATATTAATTAGTGTTTATGAGGAATTTATTTCGCATGAAACAAATGAAGATTTATTTACATACCAACATTAAATTCTATTTTAAATAAGATGGTAACGCAAGTGATGTGGAACAAATAACGATTCTTGTCTTTGTATATGATTTTCATTCAAGGCTGAAGGACTAGTGGGAAGTGGGCAGAGTTCCTTTATGGTAAGAACTGAAAATTTTCACATGCTTTAAATAGCAGAAAGAAAGTCTGCAATTTAATCCATAAGGAAATCATTTATGGTGTATGGATTACCAATCACAATCGGTCATAACTTTTTGGTATCATGTCATTTGACAAGCAAGAACGTGCATGTCCTTTGATACGTGAAATTAGGTCATAGTGTGACCAGTAATCTTGGGAGAAATTCTTCTGTTCTAATACCATTTCATATATTGTATAATTATTATTCTTTTTAAAAGTTCAACAGAATATCAAATTATAAGGTGAGTTATCTAATACATGAGAGAAAGTATTAATGTATAAAATAATTAATAAGCAAACACCCAAAAAAGGAAACAAAGAAAAAAAAAGGAGAGTTTCTACTCTAGGCAGCAGTGGAATATCAAAAATAGGACAAAAGGCCAGCTGACAGGGGCCCAATTTTGCAAGAGAATCCATCCTACAAGGCGATGAGGAATTTTCCTTTCTTATTCCCTGCAGATGAATATGGCACGAGTTTGAAAGAAAATATTAGGAATTCAGACACTTTTTCTAAATTTAAACAAAGAACTATCCAATTTGTATTGGTCTTACCCCATTGATACTTGAACTTGAAAAGAAAGGGAAGTAAGTGCAGAGATGCAAGAAGAATCAAATGGCTCCAACCCCACAATCAGGAGAGTGCTAAAAAACAAAGGAGAGTTAAATTCAATATCAAATTTTTATGGTGTAACGGTAGGATATTAGACTCTTTTAAATATATGCTTTAAATTTAAGAATGGAGAAATGATATTTAAAAAATATTAATTTTTTAATAAATTTTTAAATTAAAATAATCAGATAAAATACGAATATTAATCCATAAAAAAAAAAAAAGAAGAGAAAAATTCGGAGACGCACGGAAAATCAAAGAACAAATTGACTCTTGCGTCTATAAACAGACGGACGGCACACCAACATTTTTTCATCCATTAACCTCGTGTGCCCCATTTCCCAAAACCTCCATAAAGTTGCAAAAAATCAATTTGACTTCAATTTGAATCATTTATGTATTTATTTATTTAAAAATAAATAAATAAACAAAAGAGGAAGATTGCAGTATTAAGTGTGCCTTTGACAACACAGTACAGAAAGCAAATCCTTTTTCTACTCGAGAAAGCTTTTTCCTCAGACCAAGCCAAACCCCTTTTCCGGGACTTTGTTTTATTTAAAAAATAAAATGTATCTTTCTCGAATTATTTGTGAAAGTAATCTATTTTCTTTTTTTTAATAAAAAATACGTATTCTCTATTTACTTTTGAATCAAATAGGAAAATATGGTAGAATAATTTGAAAAAAAAAGTGTTCGTAAAAAGATCCAAATAGAACACAGAGAAAAAAAAGTTGTAATAACTACTCATCACAGCACTCGTTTGTCTTCCAGGTGTCAAGTGAACAGCAAATTATCAACATGCATAAGGGTAAAATCGTAAATAGGGAAATCGTAGTGCCTAGAAAGAGGAAAGTGAGAGAGAGAGAGAGAGAGAGAGAGAGAGAGACAGACAGAGGGGAGGCGCGAGAGGATACTTCAAAAAGTGGTCGATGCCAAATCTTCGCCACCCACGGACCTTGCTGGGCCCCACCTCGCCCCGGATCCCCTCTCTCTTTTAAAAAAAATAATGCAAAAATTAAGAGAGAAAAAGGAAAAACCCAAAACAAAAGAGAAGGGGGAAAAGAAACTGAAAACGGGGGGAAGAAATTTGGAGGACAGATCGCAAACCCTAGAACTGACGCGCAAAGGTTAGCGGTTAGAAAACAACAACATTCGTGTCGATTTTTTTTGGAGGCCGAGAAAAAATGCATTTGTCACACACAGATTTTTGTTCTCATTCTCAAATCTGTGAGCTCTTCTTCTCTATTTAATCGTGCCTCTATCTCATAGTTTTTTGCTTCGTGGAGGGTTCTCTTCTCTCTCTCTCTCTCTCTCTACCTCTCTAGCTTCTGATCTGAGAGAGAGAGAGAGTCTAGAAGGATCCATTCTCTTCTTTGTTCAAGATTTGAGGGAGGAAGTTTTTTCTCTGTACGTTTAAATTTGTGAGAATGTTGCTTTTTTTCGATGTTGTTTCATCAGATCTGTGAGTTTGATTTTGTTGTACGGACGAAAATGGGTTTGATGAGACAATTTGCGGGGGAGGGGGTTTGTAATTTTTGTGATTTTTTCTTCCTATATATATATATATATATATATATATTATACATAATATATGTATATATATTTGCATTTTTGGGTTTTCAAATAGCTTTATTTAATTTTAGTTAAGAATGAGTTTTTGTTGAAATTTATATTTATGTGAGTTTATTTTACAAAGATCATATTGTTCTAATGGCTTTATTTTGAAATTTTTTAATAATTTTTTCTTTAAAAAAATTACTTACATTGTTACGAGGATTTATGCACCAGCGTATTGTTCATGTCTGTTAAATTGTCTTTCTTAATATATTTTCTGTTGTTTGCTTTGAATCTTATTTAATTTTGATTTTTGTTTTTTCTAAGATTCGTTCAAACCTTTTCATTTCTTTTTTTGGATTGTGCAAAAATATTCCTTCTTTAGTCTGGGATTTGTGCGTATTAAAACCGCTTGAAAAGAAAAAAAAATGTCTTTTTAGCTTTCTATCTTTGTCGTTTTTCCAAAAGCCTTTAATCTTCTGCTGAAAATTGGAATTGAATTGGTGTCATAATTTGGTTTATGGTCTATATTGATTAAATTATTGACAGTTTCTGATTTGGTTTTTGTTTTGTTTGTCTGTTTTCCAGAAACATCTCCCACTTCGCGAAGCAAATTGCTGAGGGTTTCCATGAATCTGCTACCTCTTAGGAAAATTTGAACTGGGTTTTGTTCGATTTTTAATTTTTGTTGACCGATTAATTAGGGAAGTATAAAGTATTCACCATGGTTGCAATTGCTGCTGCCTCTGCTTTTTTTACGGCTGCATCGCCTGAAACCAGTGCGAAGACATCTGCCAAGCTAGAAGTTGTTTCTGGGAATTTAGACGCCAGAGGAATCAAGTCAAAATCAAAACCAGCATCCTCTAGTGGCTTGCAGGTTAAGGCAAATGTTCAAGCCCCTCCAAAGATCAATGGCAGCACAGTTGGTTTGCCGTCAGGAGTTGAAAATTTTAATACTGATGATGAGGTGACGTCACCTCCTCCGAGGACATTCATCAATCAATTGCCTGATTGGAGCATGCTACTTGCAGCCGTTACCACTATCTTTTTGGCTGCAGAGAAGCAGTGGATGATGCTCGATTGGAAACCAAGACGTCCAGACTTGCATTATGATCCATTTGGCTTGGGGAGAATGGTTCAGGATGGTTTAGTATTCAGGCAAAATTTCTCCATTAGGTCATATGAGATAGGGGCTGATCGAACAGCATCTATAGAAACGCTAATGAATCATTTACAGGTATAATGATTCTTCTATTCATGCCCTTAGCCAGAAAAGATGACAAATTTATAAGTGTCAGCATTCTAACTCGTCTGCATGTATGACGCTTTCAGGATTCAGCTCTTAACCATGTGAAAACTCTGGGGATTCTCAGCGATGGCTTCGGGACAACGACGGAGATGTCTAAAAGAAACCTCATATGGGTGGTAGCCAAAATGCAAGTCCTAGTGGATAAATATCCTATGTGGTAAGCCAAAGGCATTTCATGCATACTTTCTCTAGCTAATTGTATTTGGAGTTGAGTTTGGTGTAAGAGGAGTATAAATTTTTTATTGCTGCCGTCAAGTGAAATTGCATAGGGCAATGAATAAGAACGTTTGTCCTTTCTTATTACTAATCCTAGTAGAGGTAGGCATTGCGTAATGGCTCTTGGTTTGAATTTGAAACCACACGAGGCTCCTCATCTCATATACTTTTGCCCATTCTGTCAAATGACAAATTTGACTGCCATGCTACCTCCTTCATAGTTACCTGGAAGAGGCAGAAGTTTAAAGTGGCACTGGCACCATGTTACATGAGTTAATAAAAAGTGTTTGACCATTGTAGCAATTGCGGGAAAAAAAAAAAAAAAAAAAAAATTCCTCCAATGGATTCTCAAATTCCTTGACCACATGTCAATATGTCAAATTGACCCTGTGTTATGTGAACCGCAGTTAATCCACTTTTAATGAAAAATTGATATGTAATGGAGGATTCTTATGTTCAGTATATTACAAAGCCCTTATTTTACCTGACTTGATTTTTCAAAGCTTTACTCTGCAATGCTTGTACAAGATATGTCATGGACTATGAAGGTCAATGTCACTTGGATTCAGATTAATGCTTTTGGATACCATGTATTTTGCAGGGGGGATGCCGTGCAACTAGATAGTTGGGTTTGTACTTCCGGGAAGAATGGTATGCGGCGTGATTGGGTTGTTAGTGACTACAACACAGGTGAAATACTAACAAGGGCCAGCAGGTTGGTAGTCCTAGCAAATATCATGCTTCTCATCACTTTTCTGAGTTCACTTTTAGAATAACAATAACAAAACAATAATATAAAAATAACAATTATACAAGTATCAGAGTGGGAGATCTTAAATTCGAATCATGCTAGTCTCCCTTTCACTTTATTTAAAAATTCCACGTTTTTGGATAACTTGTCCAACACGTGAGGGCGAGTGTTGAGATGGAAAACAATAATTATTCCTCCCTCCACTAGCTTAAGCTTTTGGAAGGGATGGTTTATATAAAATATAGGAAATTTTTCTGCAGCTCAGTATTCATGAGAATATATTTTCTTATCCTTCATGGAACCATGAAAGTTCTGCTCAATCATAAACTTTTACGAATTAATAAAAGTTTTTGGGGCAATCCCCCACCCAAAAATGAATAAGAAATTGACTTGATTGTTTGCAGTGTGTGGGTGATGATGAACAAACACACAAGAAGATTATCGAAAATTCCAGACGAGGTCCGTGAGGAAATAATTCCTTATTTTATGCCTTGTCCTCCTCCACCAGTTGTGGCAGAGGATCGCAGAAAGCTACCAAAGCTTGATGACAACACTGCCGATTATGTGCGCAGGGGATTAAGCGTAAGTTTGGATGTTCAAATATTTCACATCATTTGGTGCCTGCTTATACCCATGCCAATTACTAGCATGTTGATCATGGTTTCACTTGACAAATCTGCAGCCCAGGTGGAATGATTTAGATGTCAATCAGCATGTGAACAATGTGAAGTACATTGGATGGATCCTTGAGGTCTCTCTCTCTCTCTCTCTCTCTCTCTCTCTCTCTCTCTCTCTCTCTCTCTCTCTCCATGTATACATAAATATGCCTATGTAAGAGATCTGTTTGCATTTACCTACCATTGACCAGTTGTCCATCGAAGTAAGAAAGGTTATCTTCAGTTTATCCTGTCTTGGCATTACATGGTTTATGTTCTCCGAAAGCACATGGACTCTCTTTAATCTTGAATAGTGTAAAGTCATAGTGGCTGCGAGATAACAAAGAAAATCTTTGTAACAGTTGTAAGAGTTCCACAGAAAGGCACAACCAGGCAAAATCCTTTTCTTTTTATTCTTGAATGATTAATAAGAAAGCTATATGTTCCCTTTAGAGCTATTGCCTCTTAATTTATCGAGTGGACATCATATTTAAAGATGTGAGCCACGTGGGCTGTTTGTAAAATAATGATAATCCTTGGCCCTCATTTGTCCGCTGAATATTTTACAAATGATTGAACCTGTATTATTTCTACTTACACTTTCAATTATATTTCCCTTTTTGATCCGGATCCTGATCACCTTACCGCACATTGCTTTGTCACTACAGAGTGCTCCGCAGTCAATCCTGGAGAGTCATGAGGTTCTTAGCATTACCATGGAATACCGAAGGGAGTGTGGAAAGGACAGTGTGCTGGATTCACTGACTGCTGTCTCTAATAATGGTGCTGATGATTTGCTTGACTCAGGCAACATGGAGTGTAAGCACATGCTTCGCCTTGAGGATGGGTCTGAGGTTGTGAGAGCAAGGACTGAGTGGAGGCCAAAATGTACCAACAACTTTGAGAATGTGGGTCAAAAAGTCGATCTAGAAATGCAGTGTATGTAATTATGAAATCTAAGTGCCCATCTGAGATTGCTGACAAGAAAACGGTTGCAGAGGAAGTAAACGGCAGTTTGGTTTGAAGAAGGGATGGCAGTAGTCTCTGGCTGCTGCAGTCTTGTAGTGCCTGAGCGGTGTAGAATCCTTGGGGTGTTCTTGGATTCGTGTCTTTGCCTATATGTTCTTTCTTATTTTGCCTTTTTTTCTCAGAAAAGTTTACTCAAGGCCTCTGTAATTAAATCCTGGTTGGTGTACAAGGTTGCTAGGTTAATCTCTCTCTCTCTCTCTCTCTCTCTCTCTCTCAGCACTTCAATTTTAGTCTGAGGGCAGGGAAAACCATCAGTGGTTTTCCTTTCTTGGCCGTTGGAAATCTTTTTATCAACAAGACAATATTTTAAAATCCTAATTTTACTCAAAGCTCTAATTTAATTCGAAGGCCATAATTTATTTCAAAACTCAAAATTATTCTTAACCCATCATTGTCTCTCTCCCTTAAACCAATGACTCTCTCTCTCTCTCTCTCTCTCTGCAGAAGGATGTAAATTAATGACTCTCTTCCAAACTTTCAACTGCTCCTCCTCTATCTCTCTCCCTTGTTTTACATCTCCCTCTCACTAATTTAAATAGTTTCAAAAACCGACGTAGTTGATGACTCCCTAACAGATTTGACCAACTTCAATGACGTAGCTAGAAAAGATTACGAAATAATGACATGCAGTGTCGTAAGCAATTCACACACGTGCCATTAGGAGGGTTGACTGTGCTCACGTGTCATTCCCAGGTCATCATTTTGTGCTAGCCGACATGCCGCATCAGACTTCACCTGTCCATAGGACTAGTCAATCCAGTTCAACACTTAATAATCAACCGGTCACTGTCACTGTATTAACGAGGGACTACATTGTAATTTAAATATTGTTTTGAAATTTAGAGATTTAATTGTGAATTTTATGTAAAGTTCAGGAATTAAACAAATAATTAATCAGATAGAAAATAAAATTTTTTAGCAAAGATCTAAAGTTCAAAATTTGGAATAACAATATTTTTATCGACATGCAAGATTTGCGAATTACAGTTAATAATTTTATTAGTATATCCTAAAAAATAGTAGCTGAAATTTTAATACCATTTAGAAAAGAAAAGGAAAAGAATATCTTATCCTCCCGATGGACAAAAAAAAAAAAAAAGCAATTAGCAAAGGGAAGTATTAGGTGGATATAGAAAAATAACATCATTTCTTATCCATATTGTTGCAACAAGTAAGCTTAATAAATAAAACCCAAGAACCGACCGACAACCATAATTCTTAATCCTAAGGGAATTAAAAAACACAATTAGTGGTACATAAGTGTGACATGCCAACTAGGCAATCCATGTGCCAATGCTACTTTATAAGTGCATGCGCAAGAATAAATACTCTGCCCTTATATCATTATGCATTCAACAGGAAATAACTGCTCCCCGACAACACAAATAATGCAATCACTAATTATCTTCCTAGCGTATGGACTTGATCAGCTGAAAACTTGTGAAACCCCTAAACTTTATTTAAAAAAAAAAAAAAATGGTTTTAACCCTTATATGAGCTCATAACTCATGACGTGGCATTGTCTTGTATTTCACGTTAGTCCTAGGCGCATCTGATTGAGGTCACGACGTGAGCAAATCCGCTTCTGCTCGGAAGATAGTTATAAGAATACAACTACGTAATTAATTTATAATTAACTTTCAGGAATGTGGGTGTGGGTGGAGTAATAATTTTATCTCGAGTACGATTTAAAAAAGGGCTTGGCCGAGACAGGCTAGGAAGCCGCGAGAAAAAAACGTAAACCTGGCCCATAAGTTCGATTGGGCCATCTTGATCCCCGCCCAAATTGCCTGTGGCTCCCCCCCCGCCCCAACCAACTCATCCAAGATGACTGCTTGCATAAAACTTTTTTGGATTTGTACCAAAAAAATAAAAAATAAAATAAAACTTTTTTGGAATTTGCTCATGTATTTACTTCTGAGGCTTAATTGACGTTAAAATTCAGTTTGTGGACAATACGGCCCCGAAACAAAAGACATGCGCGTTTCTTTATGCCAGCTTAGATTGCCTTTCGAAGCAGCAATCATCGATACGTACTTACACGGAAGGTTGATTGGTATAATGGGATATAATATTAAATTTCTCGATCAAGATCTCAAATTTGATTTGCAATTTAAATATGAAATAAACCACGTTGAGATGATAATCTCTTAAATATGTTACTGTAAGTCCCAAATTGAATTGATTAGAATATAATTCCAGATATGATTGATATAATAAAAAGAAGAAAAATCAATAAGGGCTTAAAAGGATCATTTGCAGCTATTGGAGATTCATAAAACATGTGTGAGGCTCACAACATCTTCAAACAAGAATTCTTAATCAAGATTGATAGAATGAAAATAAAACAGCTACTCATAACAGAGGATTGTGCGTCCCTAAGAGGACAGTCTAGTGATATAAATCTCCCTCCCCAATTTGGTGATTTCAGGTTTAAATTCTTGTACAATAAAAAAAAATAATAGAGAATTATGCTAATGAGTTTTGACTCAAGTGAAACCTTTTCTCTCTTCCCATGTAATAAACTCGGATTCGAATCTCAGTATATACCAAAGAATAAAATAACAGAGGATTGTGCTTGTTGTGCAATCCATACCCAAACAGAGTGCTATAATTTAGCAGTCGAGCTTTCAGAAAACAAACAAGGTGACAATGAAGGTAAGCAGGGTTGTGAGCTCGATGTTATGTTGTGTTGTTGTCCAATATGTCAAGTCCTGAAATCTTCTTAACCGTTGGTCCTGGTTTCCCTACCACCCAAAAAATAAAGATTCCAACATCAGTCTTAAAATTTCCCAAGTGATCAATATGCAGAAAAATCCCAGTTTTGCAATAATTGAAAAAATAAAAAAAAGAAACAGGATCCTAAAATCACAAATTCCAATTCTAACTCTATGGTTAGAGAGACCGAAACCTTCGTCTAGGTTCTACTTGGAATTTTTTTTCCCTTTTAAATTCACAATTTTGTTAATATATATATATATATATTTATTTATTTATTTATTTTTACCGATCATATCCGAACTTTACCCAACTAATCTAGTTCGAACACTGTGAAACCCATCTTAAAGGTTAACTCTCTTAAATCTTTTTTCATCATTTCCAGGACTTGAACTCGAGACCTCTAATTAAGGACAAAGTACCCAACTATTCAATTCAAAAGAGTTTAGTAAGAAATATATTTTTATTTAACTATGTAATTATTACAAAATTATTTAAATTTCTCTAAAAATTATAAATAATATTGAAATTTTCTTAATAGAAAAGGTACATTATTCTTGACAACCATGTCCTTCTTTAGAAATCAAATTCTATCATATTATTTGACATGAATTTTAGATTTTATTATTTGAGTTACATGGATTCGATGATCATAATCGGTTTTGATTTCAAATGGTTCAATTCCTAATCACATGAAATAGAGAGAGTAGTTTAGATAAAAGTACTCCATAATCTAAACAGTGAGCACTTTACAAAACCCAACATCAAAGAGAGTAATGATACTGGTTACCACCCACATTTCTGCTCTAAGCTTGCACGAGATTTGGAGTAGTTCCGATACTTTGGCTTAACGGAAAAGAATTTAGTATGCAAGAGAATAAATGTAATTTCTCATTATCCAGAAAAAAAGTATCTTCAAATGTTCACTAATGTGAGGGGAAAAACCTTTCTTAAGGGGGGGGGGGGGGGGGAGGGGATACAAACTTACCCTGTAGCATTGCGGTAAAAAGATCATGACACCATTTTTTCCTCTTAAGAATAATATCGAGGCACTTGTATATTTGTTTTGTTAAAATATATATATCACAATTTTCAATGATGACCGACGGCAATACAAGGAAAGGCAAAAACAGCCGAGCTGCAAAACCAAGTACCACATCATAATCCACTCTGACGGTAGGGAATAATATACACAGCATCATTGAAAGAGAACAACCAGGAAAACTAAACAGGCAACAAGAGGGGACAGAATTCCGCTTTTGCTAGGGAATCAGAAGTGAGGCCCTCAGGAGAGGGGGGGGGGGGGGTGGGACAGACTTCAGCTTTTGCTAAGGAATCGGAAGTGAGGCCCTCAGGAAGAAGGGGGGGGGGGGGGAGACTTCCGCTTTTGCTGCTCAGCCTACTGCATGAACATGTGCGAGTAAAGGTATACTTTATTGCTGAAACATGATTCGTGCTGACATCATCATCAACAAATTAACTAACAAAAATGTGATGGGCAATTGACATGCAATATACTAAGTATGCATTGTAACAGTTTCTATTGCTAGAATTGACGCATAAATGTCTTTTGAGATATTCGGTAGCCCAGTTTACAAGCATACAAATAATGGTTCACTCTAATTAATTTCCATCCTAAACATTATCCGTATACTGGAGAAAGCACGGATAGAAATAGTGGAAGCATGGGATACCATTTTATTTTCTCAAGTAATACAAGATTCTATGCTAGTAATACAGTCAATATTTAGAGAATCTATTATATTACCCTCATTGATTATAGCCAAAAATATCAGACATATCTTATTATTTCAATTTCCAGAGTGGTCCGAGGATTTAAGGAGTGGAGTAGAGAAATGTGTATTAAGGGAACTTATAATGACATTCAATTATCAAAAACAGCTGGTTAACAGACTGAACTGCGAATCTAAATTGAAAAGTAATATAAAATCAAGTATCACTATGATCTTATCCACCAAAACGAGCACAGAAACAAAAATGACTGCAGGAAGGAAAACAAGCTTATAAAGGAAAATAAGTCAAATCCATAGCATTAATCTGTTCTATTTTCCATTAAAGGGAAAACAGGGAGTATCAAGGATAGTTACCCAAAGGAAATGGGAAAGAAAATGATACTGCATACCTTAGACAGAATGGAATCAGAGTTTTAGCAACTCAGATCTTCCAACTTGATTCAATACTACCTATAGAATACCAATAGATCACAGATATGCAGGTAAGATGTAAATCTTATAGAGATCCTTGGTAGGGATTGGAATTGATTGATGACATGATGAGAAAAATGGATTACCGAGTAGGAGTGTTGAAATAATGACAGCAAAGCTAGAAGGTCAATCAGATCTCTTCATCTCCCTCTCCCTCCCCCTCCCCCTCTCCCTCTCCCTCTCCCTCTCCCACTCCCACTTCCTCTTCCCCTCCCTCTTTTGCCTCCTCTTCCTCTTGACATGGACCCAGTTCTGCCATCATCTCTTTCATAGTTGAACATGCTCATTTTCAAATTCTCCGCATCTACGTCATGGGAATCCCTTGGAAACTGGAGGTAGAACATAAGGCATTGTAAGTTTCAAAGGCTATCATAATGAAGAACAATAGCAACAAGAGTGTATGCCAAGCCACTGACATGGTCCTCCAAATCAAGTTCATGTTGAAGCTGCCACGCTAGCTCCTCATCCTGGCTTAAGTCAGGAATCTTATCTCTTGCAAGAGAACCTCGAGCATTTCTCCTTTCCCATTCATCTAGAGTGAGAAATTCTCGTTCTTCTTGGTTCCCCATTCCTCTGCGTCTGGAACCTCTATGTTGCTGCCCTGGCTGGTTTGGATTACTCATTTTCTGGAGAAGTTTCTGCGAAGCCACTTGATTTTGGACAGGTGCAACCTCAGCCACTGTCAATATTTGGGTCAAGTTACACATACTTGGAAGTTGAAAGAGTTTAAAATAACAGGGCATTAAAATTTAAATGAGGTTATCTATGAAAGCAACTAAAACTTATCTTCCTCCCATCAAAATTTTTCAATGGTTATGCCCATCTTTTTTTTTTGGGGGGGGGGAAGGGGAAATTCTCTTGCTTGGATGAGAAATTTCTCTCCATTTTCCTTTCCAAATTATTTTCCCTCTGCTTCCCAAACAAGAAAAGTTGCAATCTCTCCTCCTCCCTTTTCTACCTCCCAGATAGTGCATGAAAGGAAGGATCAAAGTATAACAGCTTTCTCCTTTTTTTGGAGGGAGAGGGGTTGGGATTGGAGTTTTGCTTAATAAAAGAAAAGGCCAAGGACCTTGTCTTGTTCTTGCTTCAGAGCTGCTTGGCTTTCCTTCAGCTCTTTCATTATCAGAAACTGTTTTCCTATTATCTTCCTTCCCATTTGTGCTTGAATCAGTAATCTGGTGATCTCCAATTTGCTCTCTACAAGAACTTTCTCCTCTTTTGACATGGTAATTTCCAGGATTCTTGGAGGCAGAACCTGATAAATCTGCAATTCAACACCTCTTATTCGTAAGTATCATGGACAGGATGACTGACAAACAGCAACATGAAACATTAGCTGGCAGGATAACTATCAAAGAAGTAATTAAAAAAAAAAAAAAAAACACAAAACAAAACAAAACAAAAGCAACAGATTTGTGAGCAATAAATTGTGGCATGGCCTCTGAAGCACACATAGAGTTCAACATAATTGAACTCGTTTTTTGCGGCTTGGCATTGGCAGAGGGGGACAACATCCGGACCTGACCTCACCATAGGCAGGGGCTTGCTTTGTTCAATCATATATCTATTTTCTCCTCTTAACATTAGTTCCTTGAAAATTTGTAGGATGACTCATGAAAATTAGCCAAAAAGCAAGACTACACATTTGCTAGATGGGTTTAAACCCTAAATTCCACCTCAGGATA
This sequence comes from Dillenia suffruticosa, assembly GCA_033439265.1. NCBI lineage: Eukaryota > Viridiplantae > Streptophyta > Magnoliopsida > Dilleniales > Dilleniaceae > Dillenia > Dillenia suffruticosa. The sequence continues at coordinate 22,297,421 of JAVTVX010000035.1, forward strand.
AGAGACAGAGTGCAGAGGGAGAGACAGAAAAGGATCTTTTGTCGTGCCACAATGCAATGCAAGAAAACATTCCAAACAACATATACATTATCATGCTTGGATATCCATCACTTAAGTCTCCAACAATTATACAAATAATTACATATCCAATTTGACTTGTGGATGGATATGAAAGCACATGTTTAATGCTTGTTTGAGTAATAGCAATGGATTCCCCAATATCATGCTAAGAATAACAAGGATTTCCAGAAGATGCTGGCATTTTCTTGATGAGAAAGAAAAAGGAAACCTCCTATTGGAATAGTTGCAGGACACCTTATGCTCTGTTACTCACTGTGAATTGCCAGATGGGGCATATCCTATGATCTCCCATAGCGGGCAAGGTATATGCATCTCCCATGAAATAGCATATAAAGCATGAAATGAAGCACATTAAACCAAAGTAGCAACAGGGGGTACAGCAGCATAAGCTTCACAGAGAAGCCACCAATCTCTCAAACTTGGAAGAAGAAGAAGGAAATCAATTGCAAGATAATCTTAGAAATTTTACCCCTTGTCCTTTACCATTTGTTTACACCAGTCACATGCTTGATAGTTTGGAGTATAATGGAAGATCTCACAAGCCTAAATCATTCATCACATCACAGGACCTTAATCCGCATATTCCTCCAAATAACACATAGGGCTAAGGAGAGAACTTTCATGGCCTCTGGTCTCATTAGTTCAGTTAAAAATGACAAATTTTTAGTAATTTCAAGATTAAATTCTTAAGAAAATATTAAAAATAATAAATAAAAAAAAAAGAAGAAAAGATCTAACCATGGAGTAATTATGACCCTACAAGCTCTATATTATTAAAGAATTCCCACAAAGATCAAGTGTAGAAACATGACTGAGGAGTTGCATTTTAGTGCTAAACCACATCAAAATATCTTATTAAGTTCCATTGAGTAACTGCTACAATTCCAAGTAACATGCATCACATTGTGCTACCTCTTGAAGAGATCTTGAATACCAGAACAACATACTATCTTTTGAGCAGAAAAGAAGATAATCAAAATAGAAAACATACTAGAACAACTGCCTTCCTGAGCATATTTATGTGCAGGCATTCCAATCTGCAACTTCTCGAAAGGTGGAGGTCCATTGCCTTCACCCTCCTGAGACCGCCTTATTGATGAGCGAGATAGCCCTGAATACTTCTGATTCAACTGCCATTCTTCATATAAGGACTCAACAACACCCCCTAACACGGTGACCACTTTTGGGTTTAAACATACTATACCACCACGAACCATGACCTTATTCTCCAAGCGGATCTGCCAAAGGATAAGCACCAATACTCTAAGTACAAGCTGAATGATGTATTTTCACAACACAATTCATCTTAAAAAATTAAAGCCATTTAAGGAATAGAGTTGCATTTCCACTTTGACACCTACATAACTGAAGTATCTGATATTCTTCAATTCTATAAGACTGATGCTATACATGCATTCCATATATACGAGAAATTTATAGCTACTCAAAAAGGTAAGAGGGGTACACTAGCATAGCTACCCCCTCAAGGCCATGGGTCTCAATATATTTCTAAAGTAACTCACCACAACAACAACAACAACCAAACTTTTATCCCACTAAGTGGGATCAGCTATATGGATCCTTCTACGTTGTTGTACTCTATTTTATATCGCATACTCTCTTATATGATTGGTTTCTTCATACGACAACAATAATCGTATTTCTATCCCACTAAGTGTGATTGGCAATATACATATTTCTACACCATTATACTCTATTTTGTATCATATCTTCATATATATATATATATATATATTTAGATAATTCATGTCATGTTTTATTGTTATTATCCAAATTTTCTCAGGTCTCCCTCTCCCTTGGTTAGTGCTAGTACTTGTCATTTTTTTAAGTAACTCACCACAAAGAAAAAAAATCAAAACAGAGATGTTAGTACATATACGTCCACCCTCCCTTTACCCCCGCACTAAGCCGGGGAGCACTTTGTGCACCTGGTAAGCCCTTTAGTGGTTTGGATCTAATGTGTAAATGGAAGAAGAGTTCAAAATTGCAGTATAAACAGAGCACGTAATGCTAAACTTGGAAAATATTCATGATGTATAATGAATTAACATCCACAAAGAAAATAAAGCTAAACTTGAGTGCCAGGAAGTAAGGTAATCATTCACAAAGAAAATTAACATTCACCTTAGTATACCAAATTCAAAAGAAACCACGTTAAGGGGAGGAAAAAAATAAATAACCGCCAAATTTGATGATCACCTTAGTACCAGGAACAATGTCATCAGAAAGTGATGGAATGTAGGAGTACTCAATAGCAATGACATCAGAATGTCCATCAGTCAGTCCTAATCTCAATAGCCTCTTCGAACCTTTTGATTCACTCTCAATGCTACTCCGAGATATATCCCTCACAGACGAAACCTAATTCACAATCACAACCAAAACCCGGAACACATAAACAACTCTCCATGGAGGGAGAAAGAGAGATCCTAATCATGATTAATCAAAACTCAAACACAGGAGAGCTAGAATGAGAGAGAGAGAGAGAGAGAGAGAGAGAGAGAGAACCTGAAGGACTTTGGGACCAAGAAGACGAGAAGATTTGCGGAGAAGAGAAGGATCAGGCAAGGATTTAGCGCCGATAGATCGTAAGTCTTCGTTCGCGAGGTCGGATTCGATTGAATTGATGAGAGAAGACGAAGAGTTAGGGTTAGGGTTAGAGGGATAGTCATGTAAAGCAGAGTTGATTTGAATCAGAGCTTTTACTTGTTCGGTGTTTTTGAATGACCATCCTCTTTCCTTTAGGGTTTCTAATAACGCATCTGATGACGATGAAAACGACGAAGAACCCTCCATCTTCAAATTCCCTCCTCTCTCTCTCTCTCTCTCTCAAAATTAACCCAACAGGTCGACAGGTGAAGTAAAGAAGAGGGGTTGTACCAAGAAAAAATGAAGAAACGGGGCCCAGTTGGATTCGTTTGTATTGGGCTTAAAGATGATCACGGGCGGGCCAGCCATTGTGCCAAAGCCCGGGTAAGCTCCTTGTTTTCGTTTTTTGTAGCCATTGTTTTTTTTTTTTACCTAAACTTGGTCACAACTCAATATCCAGACCTTTATCCTAATTAATCTAAATCGACTATTACATGATCCACTTTGTGGGGATGAGTCTCCCAACGTTTTGTAGGCATTGTAGGATTAATTTGGCAAGAGTTGAATCAACGGACAGTTGGTATAGTAAAATGTGGTATTAAATCTTTTAAATAAGTTTTCAAATTCGATTCATGGTTTGGACATAGATAAAACTACGTTGGAAGAATAGTCTCTTTAATGGGTCACTGTAAGTTCTGAACCGGATTAGTCAGAATATGATTTCGGATACCGTTAGGTATAGTTTATAAAAAAAAAAAAAAAAAAAAAAAAAAAAAAAAAAAAAAACCTTGACAAGAGTTGAAAGTTACCCTTCCAAAATGATTAGACCTAATGAAGTGAGTTTGTCACTGCCCACTGCCATATGTTGCAAGAAATATTTTACCTTTTTGTTATAATTGTTTAACATAAAAGGAAACTTATAAAATCTTTTAGTTTATAAATATTATGAGAAAAAATCATCTAAAATATAGGGAAAATGTGAAAACAAATATAAAAAGCAAAAGGGAAGGATTATGCAAAACTTATTGTTTAATTTAAGCAATTCTATACTTAAACAAATGCTATGGAGCCATCATTCTCCCTCTTGGATCATATTGCACATGCAAGGCAAGTGAAGGGCTGGTTTAATTGTTAACACTTGGGCAGTACGTGGGAGCAGAAAGAAAAGTAATTGGAAAGTAAAAGTTACTTGTTTGAGTTTTGATAATGCAAAAATATATTTTGTAGAGTGAATTGTTTAATTAAATTTTATAATTATTTAAATCAAGTTTAATCAAATTTTTGGATATTAATATTCAAATAAAATATATATCTACCTATTATATAAAATTCCAGAGCCTTCCCCAATATTTGGTTAGGTGTCCTCTTTTAAATATGGACACGTCCCAACAAATTAAAAAAAAAAAAAAAGATTGACTTGTATTTTTACCACCCTCACACTCAAATGCCTCAATTTTCCAACCGACCGTACCGGTCAAACGAATTAAATTAAAATAACCTATCATACAAAAAGCTAGAGCCTTTCCCACTATTTGGCCAAGTGTCCTCCTTTAAATATGGACACGTGCCAAAAAAGTAAAAGAAACAAAATTGACACTTGCTTTTGAAACATGTACCGAAATAATATAAAAAAAAAATTTCAAATAACTCAAATTTATCACGAATTAGATTTATGACCATATTTATCGCAGGTTAAACCGGTGATAAAACCACACATCACCTGCTAGTTGGCTGCACGGGGTTCCGCATCTGCAAGACGTGGAATATTAGCATTCCACGTTTTCAAAACACGGAAAGTCTGGCTTTCCGCACCACCCCTTCAAGACATGGAAATTATGCTCCCATTCCCGCAAGTTAATTTTCCTCTTTTTTTTTTAATTTGATATTTTGATTTTTCTAATGATATCTAATTTGCTCCAAATGTATCATGATTTGTTTTCTTCTAAAAAAATCTGAAATCTAGTATAAGACTTCATACAAATATTTTTTTTTCTCTATTCCTAATTTACTCTTTTTGTTTCTCAATCTCTCTAGGTAGATATATTTATGAATATATTTATTATATGTATTTAAAATTCCAATTTATAAGTATATGTATTTTGTATATTATATACTTTGTATCCTATATTATATTAATAATAATTCGATTCATTTATATATATTCATTTCTCTTATTTTATTTGTTTCGTTTCTCTTTTCTGTTCTATTTATAAGAAATTAGTTTTTTTTTAAATTGCTATTTTTCTTTAATTGTTCAGAAAATACATATATATTGATGATATGGTGGGTCCGGTCCATTGGCCCGCGGGTTAATCGTTGACTCACGGGCGGGCCTGGTGGATATATATTTAATTATTTCGATTTATCAAACCACCATTACGAATGTTATAAGGGATAGCATGCAAAAAAATATATATATAGATAGATGACAAAATAATAAATTATTATTAGTTGACTTCTCTAAAAATCTAATATTTATTTTGGACTGTAATTTTAATTATTTTGTATAATTAATTATAATTAAAATAATTTTAATATAATTAATAGTTAGCAGATTATGTTATAATTGTTTTGAAAATCAAAATAAATATGTTTTATATTCATTCTCTAATTTAAAACTCTATTAGTATTGATTATTTATGCAATATGATATTATTTTTCTGTTAGATTAATCAAAAATGAAAAATAATGTATTAAAAGATATTGAATCTTGAAATGTAATTTTTAGAAACTATTACTAACATTTTGTAATGTTACAATTATTTGCAATTATGAGAATTCTTTGTAACTGTTTTGTAATTTTTAAAAATTGTTAGGATTATTTTATAATTTTAAAAATTTTCATAAAACTATAAAGATAAACTAACCTATTTTTTTTTAATCATTATAACACACAATTTGAGTCGTCTAATCTCTCTCCAGAGTTTTATTTTCATTTATAATTAAAACACATATACTTATAAATTGAAATTTTAAATACATATAATAAATATATTCATAAATATATTTACATAGAGAGATTGAGAAATAAAAGGAGTAAATTAGGAATAGAGAAAAAAAATATTTGTATGAAGTCTTATGCTAAATTTCAGATTTTTTTAGAAGAGAACAAATCATGGTACACTTGGAATAAATTAGAGATCATTAGAAAAATCAAAATATCAAATTAGAGAAAAAAGAGGAAAATTAACTTGTTGGAATGGGAGCATGATTTCCGTGTCTTGAAGGGGCGGTGCGGAAAGCCTGGCTTTCCGCGTTTCCAAAATGCGAAAAAGCCAACATTCCGCATTTTGAAAACACGGAATGCTAGTATTCCGCGTCTTGCAGACGCGGAACCCTGTGCAGCCAACCAGCAGGTGACGCGTGGCTTTGTCGCGGGTTTAACCCGCGACAAATACGGTCGCGGATCTAACTCGCGACAAATTCGGGTTATTTGGAGAAATTTTTTCTCACTCAAGTTATTTTAAATTTTTTTTTATGTTATTTCGGTACATGTCTCTGTATTTTTACCACCCTCGTACTCAAATTTCTCAATTTTCTAACCCACTGTATTGGTCAAACGAATTAAATTAAAATATATAAAATTAATTTTGTAAGTCGAGTAAGAGCGAACATTATTAGGTTAAAACCGAAAAAATCATTTTATGATTTTTTTTATATTCTGGATACTTTATTAGGTATTCCGTTTGATTTTGAATAGAATCAAATTTTAATTTAATTTATTTATACGGTCATCAATTTTAATAATTTTTATTTTAATCAAAACTAATTAATCAAATTAATTAAAAATATTTTATATTTTTTTAAATAATTTTTATTCATATAAATATTATTATAATATTATAATTGAAATTTAAAAGAGAAAAAATATTATAATTGATAAAAATTCTGAAAAATAAGAAAAACCTAAAAATTAAAATTAATATAGTAGATAATGCATAATTTCCGATGTTGAGTCCCAATTCTTCCACTCCCAAACTTAGACCCACACTCACACATCTCCCCCTCATTCTCCAATTTCGCTGCTTTTCTATTTCTATTTATTACTTTCATACTTTGATTTCTCTTCTACGCTACTCTCTTATACTGCACCACAATAAATTTTAGAAATAAAGATAATTATTTTATCTTGAATACTTTTTTAATCTTTTAATTTTTATGAATTTTTCTGCTACAGACAAATAAGGTGACGTTATTTAAAAGTCTTTTATAATCAAATATTTCAATAGTTCAATTATTTTAAATAATCGAATCAAATTAATCACCTAATTTAATTAAATAATTGTTAATTTTTAAATTATTTTGTTAGATTATAATTATAAAAATTAAATAATCAAATTAAATCAATTATTCTAATTTTAATAATTTTGGTTCCGATTTCATCGAATGTTCACCCATCGAGTCAAGGGTTCCTCATTATTTAGTTGAGTATTGAATGAGGTCATATGATCAACAGAGTTAAAAAAAAAAAAAAAAAAAAGTTAAAGACAAGATTTTTTTTTTTTTTTTTTTTTTATCATCTTCACATTCAAACATCTTGATTTTCTAATCCACCAAACCGGTCAAACAAATTAAATTAATTTTATGAGCCAAAGGTCAAATAATAATAAAAAAAAATGCATATATATACGTATAGGGTATTGTCACGTGGATAACCCAATAGAGCCACGTCTTCTTGAGTCCCTCCACCTCTCTCTTTCTCTTTACATTGTCTCACATCACTCTCCATATCTATTTAATTGATGATGTCGATGTATATTTCTACTCAGTAATAATAAAAATAATGAAAAAGAGGGTTTTTTTTGGGGGGGGGGGGGGGCGTAGGGCTATCTATTCTATTCTCATGTTCTAATCGATGAGTTTTGGTGACCAAATAATTTTATTTGAGTCCTCACTCAGTATATTCTACTAACTCAACGGTCAAACATGTAATTTTTTCTTTTATTTTTCTAATTGAAAATCCATTAAACAAAATTGGAATACCATTGTCACAATTTTCATGATTCACACTGATTATCAGTTTTATTTTCGCTGAATTTATACATTAAACTTTTTTTTTTGAATCTACAAATTTTGCTGAGACAAAAAAAAGTTCTAATTTTTATTAGTACTTAGATTTGCAATCTCATTTTTTCTGGTATTATAAATTAAACTATAATTGAGAATATTTAGACTAATTTATTAAATAAATAAGGAAAGATACAAAATACAATGGGAAGCAAACATTTTCATGTTAGTAATCCTATAAAATCATTGTTCAGTCGTAAAAAATAATAATTTCGTAAATAATATTTTTAGGTGTTTAATTTGAATTCTTAAAAAATAAATAAATAACTTTTTTTCAATATAGATATTAACTTATTTTTGTACGATTTAAGTTAGGGTTGTTGTCAAATTAAATTTTAGTGATACCTTATGAAAAGAAGAACTCATCATTGATTAGTGTAAGATTTACAAGTTTAGTATATGCTTCGAAAGTACAAATAGCAATTAGAATGGCTTCTCGTGAGATAGCAAACATTGTAAATTCTTGGATTGCTCGACAAGAAACGAAACAAACATATAAAAACAAATCCCTACACGTTTTATCTTTTGTACTTCTTCCTATATTGTTTATTAAATTATGAAACACAAATTAAATTTTTCTGTAATTAAAACTATTAATTATCACTTTATCTAAGTAAAAAATAAAACTCGCAACATAGCAGAAAACCCCACACATGTATCGTCTCATATTCCTCCGATAGTATTTGTTGTCGGTTAAATGGCTTGAATTCGGGGAGAGAGAGAGAGAGAGAGAGGGAGATACCATTAGAGATATCAACAATAATTACAAATAAAAATATAAAAATTTATTATCTTACTGTTTCATTTAATAAAAATAAAACTTATGTGAATGAGTTTTTGTTTTTTAATTAACAATGTTTGAAATTATACTCTACAATAATAATAGTAAACAATAACTCTCTCTTTCCAAACACATCGTAAGGTTTTAATAATTTTAAATCAATACACAAACATATATAGTCATAAATATATCAAATAGTATTTTTTTCAACAAAACAATTTTGAATCCTAATAATAATTATAAATTATTTAATAATTGTATGAGAAATTTTATTTTCATTATGTAACACAATATCTATATACTTTATTAATGAGTTATAATTCAATTAATACTATCTCTCATTTCAAATTCGACCCTCTCTTATGTAGTAAAAAAAAAGTACCTACAAACTTTCCAATAAAAAAAAATTAAATCTTACAAAAAATTTTCAATAAGAATAATTTAAAATAATAAATTTATAAGAACATTCTTTAATGTTAATATTATAAAAAATTTCCAAAGTTATATATATTATTTAATTCACAGATAAAAAAGAGATTAAATCTACTAAAAAAACAAAATTAATTTACGAAAAAAGATTAAGACGCTTGCTATCAACAAAAGATTTTTTTTACAGAAATTATAAATATTATTTAATTAGTATATTGTATAAGATTAATTATTATTAATAATGCATTAACAAATTTTAAACCTAATTATTCATTGAGCCAAATAAAAATAATAAAAAATTATAGAAATTTTTAGTGCTCGTGGGTTGTGAAGCTTTTGTGACTACGGCCTTTGGGAGTGATTTTGATAAGCCCTTTAATATTCTCCAAAATAGCCAAGTCCAATGTTGTTATTCCTCCGAAGGGGCCCGCGCCGTGACCCAACCCTTCAAAATACTTGAGCCTAATGAGGGCTCAAGAATAATATTTTTGACCTATTCATGTTAAAAAAAAAATAATTCTTATTTTAAATTTTGGTCAATCCAAAGAGTTTTATAATCTATATTAATGATATTTTGGATACTTATTATTTTCAAAATAAATAATATTAAATTTAATATAACGTGCATTTATTAATTATTAAGAAGCACACGAGAGATGGGGTGCGAGCCTAATTTTTAAAACCGATCTTTATCTGCTGGATCCAAACTTAATTTTTATTTGTTAATAAGTTTTATTAGTTTAATACGATTATATTTTCTTGTCGATTGATATAATTATTTAATATTAAAATCACACTTTATTTTTATTTAATTATTGTTTTTTGGTACCGTATTTTCTCATATATAAGAGAATGTGGCGTGGCTATGGTTTATTGGAGGAGTTAAAGATTGACAAGTCCTTTGGAAAAAGGGAAAATATACATTCAGCTAGATTTGCGGTCAGTGAATTAATGGACATTAATCCCTCTTCTTTCATAATTTTGAAAAAATAAAACAAAGGAGAACAAGTCGATCTGGTTTCCAGTCAACCCAAAATAGACCTTTGTCATTGTTTGTGCATCTAATTTTACAGACAATCAAAGTAGCCGCAATTGTAGAGATTTGCAATCAAATCTAAAATTTTTTTCATTCTTTATTTCTCTGCAAATTTTATGATATCAAGTGAACCTCCCACCCCCCCCCCCGGGGAAAAAAATAAAAAAAGCTGGAAGCATTAATATGTGAGAAATAGAGGTTGGTAACAAGTGGGTATCAACCTGTTTGAAAATTCGCAAGATCATTTGAATGGACAGGGATCATGGGTTATATTGAAATGGTTTTCTATGTTCTTCCTTAAATCTAAGAGTAGTTGTTAAGGAGTACTCAAGAATAGTTCTCTCTCTTTCTCTCTCTCTTTCTCTCTCTCTCTTTCATATAGTTTGATAATTAATATATTTGGTAAGTCCCTAAGAGAACAGTTTAGTGGTACAAATTTCTCTCTCCCAATTTAGTGATTTCAGATTTAAATTATTATACAATAAAAAAATATATATATTCAATAACATTTCTTACAAAATTATATTCAAATTTTTATTGATAATTTTAATTTATTTAATATCTGAATTATTTTAATATAAATTATTTATAAAAATATGATAATTAAAAATTTAATTGAAAAAATAGTTTTTTATAAGAGGAGAAATTTAGTACTCCCAATAAATGCAACAAGTGGAAAGATTCCCGTCTAGGAAAGGAGTCTCGGGCAATTACATCGTAGTCTTTAAACTGGAAGTCAATGTAGGGAAAGATGGAACGTATTTTTCTTTTTTAACAGAAAATATATGAATTTAAACTTATATAATATAAATAATTTTGTTATTTAAAATTATTTAAAAAAATTAAATTTTCTATTTTTAAAAAAGTTATCAAGTGTATCAACATCAAAGTATATCTATTGTGTAGAAAAAAACATGGGAAGTGATTTAGAAAATATAGCAAAATTGTTAAAAAAAAATAATAATTAAGCGATGCATGTGACCACGAAAAAAGAAATACAAACAGGAGGAATTCACTCTCTCATTTAAGGTTTTTTGTTTCTTGTTGGTCCCAACTAGGGCATTTATTGCAGGAAGCTCGTAGGCATGTGAGGGCAATGCTTGACTCTTAAATATCATGTGGCCCCTTTCGAGTGGGTGCACTTTCGTGGACCAGAGATAAACCGACGAACAGTCTCCAAAAGAGAAAGCTGGTCATAATTTTTTCATTAATCTGAGATTCAAATTTTTACTTAATAAAAACAAAAAAGAGATAAATCTACAAACCATAAGATATGGACTCTTGTGTTGTTGGATTTGTGAACATGAACCGATTACCATATAGCTCAACCAACAAACGGTGGTGTAAACTGGTAGGGATGTCTTCATCCCTTAATCATGCGGGGATTCGAATCTCGTTACGGGCATGAAAAATTCTTTGTTGGGAGACCCATCCCCACAAAAGTGGATCCCATAACCGGTTAATCAGGAATAATCGGAGTAAAATCTTAGATACCAGACGATGGCTAAGCTAAGGTATAAAAAAAAAAAAAAAAAAGATTACCATATAGCTCTCCAATACCCAACCAAACCTCACTGTCATTTGTCATGAATAAGAAAAGGAAAGAAGACCAATTGAATAGTCAGTTTAAGTTTAGTAAAGTACGTATTAGATTTTTTAATTAAATGTTAAATTTAAAATCTAAAAATAAAAAAAATTACATTGAGAACAGTTAATTTAATGGAATTGGTGTTAAGTTTTTTAATCAAATCTCAAATTTTAAACCTAAAAATAGAAAAAACTATATTAGGAGAGCCATTTTCTAAATAGAATCCCTACAAACATTCGGATTAGATTAGTCGAATTATAACTCCAAATATCAATGATGAAAAAAAAAAAGAAAAAGAAAGATGAATTTGCACCACACTCGTACTTTATTTTATTTCTCACTAGTAAAAAAAATAAATCTAAACTTATAAACTCTATAAACAAGGAAAAATATAAAAAGGGTTTTCTATAACTTTACTATTAAAGGGATTTTAATATAAAGGCTTGAGAGATTAATAAGCTATTATTTTTTTTTAATAAAATCTTTATTTCAAATTATAATTACTGCTTTTATTATTAATTTTTTTAATGCATGCGAACTTGTTATTGCAGTTCCAATTAAGCAATCACAAGCTAAGACTTTCACCCAAAAAAAAAAAAAAATCACTTGCTAAGACACCTAACAACTAGGCCGAAGTGTCATGATTTATTCATGGTTCTCTATCACAGAAGCATAGTGACAAACACATCAAGATGGAACTATATTTTGAAAGGCATTGGGTGCCATTTTGGGCAGGATAAAGTGGTTGGCTTGTGTACAAAGACTCGGCGAACATTAAGTATATATTGGGAGGGTCTACTTCACAACCTCCTGTGTCCTAAAATGATCACTTAATTTTGCTAATCCTCTTGTCTTTTTGTGGGGTCTGTCCTTTTCCTTTCTTTAAACTTAGTTCATTAAAAGAAGGGTTTTCATAATCCGCAACTCCTAGTTCCAAAAAAAAAAAAACATAATGAAATTATTATGCACGACTGATCCATGTAATCTTCCATTTCAGTTTCATCTTGAATATTATTACCAAAATGTAAAAGTGTTTTTTTTTCTCGTTCAAGAATTACCTAAACCCTGCACAAGAGAGAAACACACTAATTCATCTTCTTATGCAGAGATGGAAGAACCATTAATTTTTGGTGAATATGACTAGGAGAGCATTCAAACAACCTATTTACTACATTGGATAAATTAGTGACTTCAATAGCTTTAAAACAAGCTCAAGAACTCAAATTGCAATCAAGATTTTGATTCAATACCCCATTCGTACACATTTCACCACCTATAATCCCCACTTCAACCACATCCACACAAGCAATCCAAATAAGCATGAAGCTAGCTCAAAGCCTCAAGCAATTCTAACTTTGGAAAATAACAGAGGGAAAAGATGAAGGGTGAGTTTGTTACTTTTTGGTGTTGGATCCCAAAAGATGGAGGCTGTGAGCTGAACAATAAAGGAGAGATTAGGTGTAATGCTCTTCCCCACCCTTGTATAGCACAGAAGGGCTGTGCAAGAAATGACCATATTAGGGGGTCTAGACTAAACTAGACTTTTGAGCTAATTCTGCCTGGTTATGTGTTGTGTATCTAAGCGAAAACAAAGTTATAAATAAAAGTGTTTGGATTAATATTTTGGGTATTACATTAATTATATTTTTCAGAATGAGAAGAAAGCCAAATAGCAAATTTAATTTATGAGATAATATATGATTCAACTAATTACCGCAAAACTTCTCTCAAGGAACCCAAGCACCAATCATTTCAGATCAGGCGAGTTTTTTTAATATCTTAATCTTTAAAAAAAAAAAAAAAAAAATCAGTCGGTGAGAGCTGAAACTGAAAGGTGTGAAAGCCTCTGCCAAAAGTTGGAGAAATAGAGAGAAAAGAAAATGGTAGGGCAATTGTTTTGAAAACGTGAAGCAGTGCCCATGCTAAATTTGATCTGTTGAAAATGAAAGTGGTTAGTAAATATAATGGGAGGTTTTCAGATCAGGTGGGCCTTAAACCATTGAAGATCTTATATGGTTTGGGTCCATGCCAGACAATGATACTCGATATGTCCCTAAAATTACGTACCCCTTTACCTCTCTTTCTCTCAACCATACCGTCCACAATAAATTAGCTTCTTTTGTGATGAAAAATCTGTGTGAGAGAGAGAGAGAGAGAGAGAGAGAGAGAGAGAGAGAGAGAGAGGTGGAAGTGAGGAAAATGGACATACAAAAATGAACCAGGTAAAATCATTGTCAGATCGATTCTTCCTGCGTCGCAGTTAGCATTTTAACCATTGAAAAACTCAAACATAGTATTTCTGTGCAGAAGTTTTAAAGTTGTTATTATTTTAAGGTTAAGAAAACATATAAAAGGTGTGCGATTTTGTTTGCCATAATTTGATCCATGGGTTCGGTTGGTGATTGCTATTTCTAAGATAAATTCAAGCCCATCATTTAAGATAATTTTTTTTAAAGATTTATGTCAAGTTTAAACATGAACTATTTAATTATGTTTTTTGAAATCTAATATTCGAATCATAAACGTATGTATTTTTTTGATATTTGTGACTATTATATAATAATAAAAAAAACTTTTTTTCTTAACTTGCTTGAACTGGACTATACTTTCATCTAAAGAGGAAATTGAACTTGGTCGGAAAAACTAACTAGATCGATTTTTAAACAGTTGATTTAAAAAGAATAAGAATAATTGTGTGGGTGGAGTATTGTGGTATGGTGCTATGCATCCTTCTTCGCTCCCCATCACTCACCATGAAAAAAAAATTACCTTATAATATAAATAATTACGTTTTAATCAATTTTTAATAAAATATTTTTTGAATTGTTAGAATATATTAATTAATTTAATTAATAATTTTTCAATATATATTAAATTAAATCATCACATAAAATTAGGTTCTTTGATTCATAAATAATATTATAAGTATCAAATGTGTTAAAAAATTAAATAAATTAAAAATCATTCTACAATCTCCGTAAATATTGATATATTATGTTGTGATGTGTGTATTTTTACAAAATTAAATAATAAGATAATTAATTATCGTAAAATAACGATTAAATAGTTATAAATTTTACAAATATCAATATCAATAAAGATCGAAGAAAAATTTATAAATAGAAAATTTTATATGATAATTTATATTAATAAAAGATTAAAATAATTTTACATTAAATAAATATTTTTAAAAAAATATTAAAACAAAACTAAATTAAATAGATATTTTTTAAAAAATATTAAAACAAAATTCTGAATGCATAACTCATTTAGTGTTCTCTCTCTCGTCTCTTGGACGTGAGTTAGGGATACGGTAACGCATGGTAGGAAGGGATCGGAGCGTTACAATGTGTCGGCCAGGAGATCGGACGGTTGGCAAGCAGAACCGCCCGATAACTTCAGACTTTTGCATCGACATCATTGGTGGGACATAAAAAGACGAGAATGTCCCCGTCATGTTCGAATTACAGCTGTGTAGCTGTTAGTGTTACTCTCCCTTCCCGTTTTCCAAATTCTACAACGTCCAACAGAACGATATTCTTACTTTTCAAAAAAAAAAAAAAAAACCAAACTTCTCTCTCTCTCTCTAAACCCGCCAATTTATTTTTGTCTTCCTCTACGGCCATTAAATGCACACTCTCTCTCTCTCTCTCTTTCTGCTCACTAGACAACCAACGCAACAAGGAGCACAGGAAGAAAGAAATGAGGAGAGAGAGAAGCATTAATGGGGAACTCAACTACCGCCATTAGCAAACCTAGTTGGAGAGAGAGAGAGGGAGAGAGGGAGAGATAATGTGTGAGAGAAGTAGGTTCTGATTATATGATATACTACAATGTGGTCTGCATTATGCTGAACTAAAGCTCTTTCTCTCTATCCACAAATCCAGGGTTTCTCTTTTTTTTTTCTCGACAGAAACAAAAAAATGTGGAATTCGTCGGACAATGTGTTTTCGGGATCGAGTTCGTTCAGAGAAGAGCAGGATGACGAAGAGGCTCTGCGATGGGCGGCGTTGGAGAGATTGCCGACTTACACGCGTGCTCGGAGAGGCATTTTTAAGAATTTGGTTGGAGAATCCAAGGAAATTGATGTAAGTGAGCTTGGTTTGCAAGAACAGAAGCTTGTTTTGGATCGCCTTGTCACTTCTGTTGATGAGGATGCCGCTCGCTTCTTCGATCGGATGCGCAAACGATTCGACGCGTAATTTCGTCCTCTCTCTTCTGTTGATTTCCTTCTTTCTTTTTAAGTAGAGAGAGAGAGAGAAAGAGAGGAGTTTAAGGTTTTACTAGTGCGACTATTGCTAATATATTCTCTTTGATAATTTGTGAAACAATTTGATTTGTGCTTTTTCATGGGCGACTATACTTTAGAGAGAGAGAGAGAGAGAGAGAGAGAGAGAGAGAGAGAGAGAGAACGCAGTTCTATGATATCTCAAGCATTTGTTGGTATATAGTGTGTAATTGTATTTTTTATGTCTTGGGATTAATATGGAATTGGAGAATGGTTTTGAGAGAGAGAGAGAAATAGAGAGTTTAGGTTTGAAGTCTTGAGTATTACAACGAAACCATGGCATCTGAGGTGCATTGCGATTTCTATTGGTTGAGGGTTTATGTGGAATTACAGGGTGGATTTGGAGTTTCCAAAGATAGAAGTTCGATTCCAGAACTTGAAGGTTGAGACATTTATTCATGTTGGAACAAGAGCTTTGCCAACTATACCAAACTTCATTATCAACATGACTGAGGTTTGTTGCTCTTTTTGATGATATTTCGCATTAGGATCGCTATCGGTGTCACTATCTGGTACATGATAGATACTATTTCGATATTTTTGTGTTGTGAAGGCTTTCTTAAGACAATTGCATCTATACCCGGGCAGGAGAAGGAAATTGTGTATTTTAGACGATGTCAGTGGAATAATCAGACCTTCAAGGTAGCATTTGGATTTTGAAGACTAAATTCATTTGTTCAAGCAGAGGTAAGGGTTGATGATAGTATGATGTATATATGATGTTTTGGTCTTTGTAGATTGACACTGCTTTTGGGACCTCCAAGCTCTGGGAAGACCACACTGCTTTTGGCTCTTGCTGGTCGCCTTGATGCTGCTTTGAAGGTACTGATTGTAATAGTTAATGATAATGCTTAGGAAAATGCATTGTCATGAAGATTTGTGTAATTATCCAGTAGTAGTGTCTCTCCTGAGTCCTAATCCATGAAAATTGTCGTGAGGCCCTTTTCCTTGAGTGAGTTATGCTTCTTATACATCATAGTATTTAAGCTGTTGAAAAAGACAGGCCAGGGATCATATTTATGTGGTAAGGTAGCATGTTCCTGCTAGTATGATGCATCAGGTTCACAAATGGAAATAGATGTGGTAAATTCAGCTCAGACCCTTAAAATCTTCTCTGGATTTTGATGGGATAACACATCTATGGAAACTATTAAATTCAAGTGCTAAGTGATTGAAGGTTATGGATATGTGATTTACTTTCCTAAACTGTTTTCAAATTCTTATCACCTATTGATTTCTTTGAAGATGTCAGGGAGAATTACTTATAATGGGCATGAACTGAATGAGTTTGTTCCTCAAAGGACGTCTGCTTATGTCAGTCAGCAGGATTGGCACATTCCTGAGATGACTGTGAGGGAAACTCTTGAGTTCTCAGGACAATGTCAGGGTGTTGGTTTTAAATATGGTAAGCTTTGGGAACATATTCAATGGCTGCATCTATGTGTTTGTTTTTATTAAACAGTCAATTTGATGTTAAATTGTGGGGAACTGCAACAGATATGCTTTTGGAACTTTCCAGGAGAGAAAAAATTGCTGGGATTAAACCTGATGAAGATCTTGATTTGTTCATGAAGGTAGAAGGAAACATTAGAACTGTGTCCTTGCTTTGATGTAGTATTGATCACAGAGCTGATGCCAACTTATGTTCCAATGTCTTTGCTTAGGCATTAGCTTTGGGGGGCCAGGAGACAAGCCTCGTAGTTGAATATATTTTAAAGGTACACTCTATCTATATGTGCACTAGAAAATTGAGATTCACACACACAAACATCTTGCATGTGTGGTGTACATGAATTTTCTGGGACAAAGCCCAACAAATTTTCTGATAAGTTTGAAGTGGAGAATTTCCATTTTGTTCTGAATTCTTTAGAATTTGCTTTATCTTCCTTTAAATTGTTGGCCTTCATTCTAAACTATGTTGCACGGAATCTTCTAATGAATGACATCCACTTTTTAACTTATGATAGTGTATAATCATTTACAACTTTTATGTTTCTGCACATCCATGTTATGTTAAGTTCCTATCCACGCTATATAGGTTCTAAATAGGAAGCAACTCCACCAAAAGATGCAGTTGGCCAATCCCATGGTTTGCCCTGGATGCTTTTAATTGTTTGGAACTGAGACAAAAACATCCCAGTGTTCTGTGTGTTAGTGACTGAGGAGGCTCAATCTTTAGATGATCTATCCACATGAAACATTTTGAGCTTCTATGCCTTTGGATATCTTGAAATTCTAACATTTATCTTACAAAGATCTTAGGGCTAGACATTTGCGCTAACACATTGGTGGGAGATGAAATGATCAAGGGGATCTCTGGGGGTCAAAAGAAGCGGCTTACTACAGGTAAATCATCTTTTCTGAACTTTGGGGGCTGTTTAGAAGGTTTTATTTGTTTGAATATTAGTTTTCAATCTATTAATGGTGATGAAAATGTTTCTTGACAGGTGAATTATTAGTAGGTCCAGCAAGAGTACTGTTTATGGATGAGATATCAAATGGACTTGATAGTTCAACTACTTACCAAATCATCAAGTATCTTAGACATTCTACTTGTGCACTTGATGGAACCACAGTAATTTCTCTGCTGCAACCAGCTCCTGAGACTTTTGAGCTGTTTGACGACATTATTCTTTTGTGTGAGGGACAAATTGTTTATCAGGGGCCCTGTGATGCTGCTGTAAATTTTTTCGCATTTATGGGGTTCAGGTGTCCAGAGCGGAAAAATGTTGCAGATTTCTTGCAAGAAGTATGAAGTGGACTTGCAAGGCATGTACATTTTTATTGGTGTCTGCATGGTGATTTAATTTGTCGAACTTCTTGTTTACAGGTTATATCGGAAAAAGACCAGGAGCAGTACTGGTCTGCCCATGATCGTCCTTACCGTTACATCTCTGTGGCAAAATTTGCTGAAGCTTTTCACTCATACCATGCTGGAAAATGCTTGTCAGAGGAGCTTAGAGTTCCTTTTGATAGACGCTACAATCATCCAGCAGCCTTGTCAACTTCTCACTATGGTGTAAAGAAGAGCGAACTTCTTAAGACCAGCTTCTCCTGGCAGAAGTTACTGATGAAACGGAACTCTTTTATCTATGTTTTCAAATTTATACAGGTAATTACTATGACATTTGGTACCTACCGGAAGAGTAAATGCTAGCTTTCTGAAAATAAATTTATCCCACCCTGTGTTTTCTATACTAGTGGGTTGATGAAAATAAATTTTTCTAGGCCTTGAAACTTGAAATAAGTGGATAGTAATTTGGTTTTAAGAGCTGATTTATTTCTTTTCTTTTGTATACATTTTCCAGCTTCTTTTTGTAGCTATAATCACAATGACAGTCTTTTTCCGGACAACCATGCATCACAATACCATTGATGATGGCGGCATATATCTTGGTGCACTCTATTTTTCGATGGTTATCATTCTCTTCAATGGCTTTACAGAAGTCTCCCTGTTGGTAGCCAAGCTTCCCATGCTTTACAAGCATAGGGACTTACATTTTTATCCGTGCTGGGCATATACACTTCCTTCCTGGGTCCTGAGTATTCCAACTTCACTAATGGAGTCTGGTTTGTGGGTAGCAGTAACATATTACGTGATTGGGTTTGATCCCCAGATTACAAGGTAACCAGTCAGTTCTGTGCTTGAATTTGATTATGTTTCTGATGCTTGACCCCTTCTTACTTAAATTAATTCTGCAGGTTCTTTCGGCAGTTTCTGTTATATTTCTTTTTGCATCAGACATCAATTGCTCTATTCCGTCTTATGGGATCCTTGGGACGAAATATGATAGTTGCCAACACCTTTGGATCGTTTGCTTTGTTGGTTATCATGGCCCTTGGAGGATACATCATTTCAAAAGGTCATATCTGTAATTCTCAGAAGTCAGAATGCCCACATCTATTAATCTCATATATTATTAACTACTTTTCCTTCCATCATGGCAGATAATATTCCTAGGTGGTGGATATGGGGTTTCTGGATTTCTCCTCTAATGTATGTGCAAAATGCAGCTTCTGTGAATGAATTTCTTGGGCACTCATGGGACAAGGTGACATTTATGGTCAAATACAGGAATGTTTTGAAATGCTCATCATCTTATTTATGCATGGTTTAGATTCACTTGGTAATGGTAATTGAAGATAGATAATTCGGAAGACAAACTACAACATGAGGTTTATCGAGAGTTAAGCAGCATAATAATAGTTATGTGATACTAATCTGTGCCAAAATTTGGTTTGGTCATTGAAAGTTTCTTACGAACTCGTTAAAAGGTAACACGTGATTTTACATAAGTTATTGGAAGATGCAAACTATCTTGGTGTGAGTCTCAGGATATGTAACTTTCCTGAAGCTTTTTTCAACCAACTTGCTCAAACAGAGACTAATTTTGCAGCTTGTTCTAGATAGATTAATAATCTTGTGCAAAATATTTGACCAATTGACCAAATTCTTTCTCTCCTCTCTCTCTCTCTCTCTCTCTCTCTCTCTCTCTCTAAGTGTACTTATTGGTTTTGTTTTGGCTGGGTAAAATGTGTCAGCGTCTTTCATCAGTTTAAAATTTATACCACTCTTCCTTTGTATTGAAACTTATTATTCTCGTCTTGGATTCATTTTTAATCCACAGAGAGTCGGGCAGAATACTAGCTTGCCATTAGGTCAGGCAGTATTGAGACAACGCAGTTTATTTACAGAGAGTTACTGGTATTGGATCGGCATCGGTGCTATGCTGGGATATATTGCTTTGTTCAATGTCCTCCTCACGATATCCCTATCTTTTCTTAATCGTGAGCCATCTTTTCTGTAAAGCTTTCAACTTCCTTCTCAGTAATATAATTAAGAAATATAAAGTTTCAGAGGCAAAAGTTTGTGCCTTTTCATTTCATTTCAGCCTGGGGCAAGCGACAAGCTGTTGTTGCAAAGGAAGAGGATCAAGATAAAGACCGAAAGAAGAAAGACGAAAAAGTTGTTCTTGATCTGAGATATTACTTGCAACATTCAGGCTCACTAACTGGTTTGTCAACTCTACACTTGTTTCATATTCATTTTCTGATCTTTCCAGCAGCAACTAAATGGCTTGGGTAATGTTCGTCTTAATTTTTGCTGCAGGGAAAAGTTTTAACCAGAGAGGCATGGTTCTTCCATTTCAACCACTTTCCATGTCTTTTAGCAATATTAATTACTATGTTGACGTGCCTGTGGTGGGTATCATACCTGAATCGTGTCATTGTCTTAGTCTTGGGATTTTTTTGGGTAAAAATTTACTCAAAAATTTTCATCTTTGCTTCAGGAATTGAAACAACAAGGCATTTCTGAGGACCGGTTGCAGTTATTGGTTAATGTTACTGGGGCATTTAGACCTGGTGTGCTTACAGCATTGGTTGGAGTTAGTGGTGCTGGTAAAACCACCCTAATGGATGTACTAGCTGGTAGGAAAACTGGTGGGATCATAGAGGGAAGCATACATATTGGTGGTTATCCCAAGAAGCAGGAAACCTTCGCAAGGATTTCGGGTTACTGTGAACAGAATGATATACACTCACCTTGCTTGACTGTTCTTGAATCATTACAATTCTCGGCTTGGCTTCGATTACCATCACATGTTGACTTGGAGACACAAAGGGTACTGATTTTTTTTGCTTTTACTTGTCTTGGAGGGCATGTGATGTTTAATAGATGGCTCCTTTTCAGGCCTTTGTCGAGGAGGTGATGGAACTTGTGGAACTTACTTCATTAAGTGGGGCATTGGTTGGACTACCTGGGGTTGATGGCCTGTCAACAGAGCAACGGAAAAGGTTGACAATTGCCGTTGAACTGGTTGCAAATCCTTCAATTGTGTTTATGGATGAGCCCACATCTGGGTTGGATGCAAGATCTGCAGCCATTGTGATGAGGACTGTAAGAAATATAGTCAACACGGGGCGAACAATTGTGTGCACAATCCATCAACCAAGCATAGACATTTTTGAATCCTTTGATGAGGTTCTTTCTTATTTCCAACTTGCTATAGAGCCTTTTAATGTTTTTTATGCTTTTGCTGACATTTTTTCACGTTATGTACTTCACGGACAAATGGGATCCATGTTAAAGTTGCCATAGGCAACCTTGACATTGAAACTTCTTATTCTAGGATATCAAATTGACCTATCGACAAAACCCAACACATCTTAAGGGTAGTTGGTTTGCATCAGTTACTCTCTAAATGCTACTCTTGCAAAGGCCAAGGCCAAAATACTTCTCCCTTGTCATGATCTTCTGACCAAGATTGGAAAGGGGCATTTGAACTGTTCAATTTTTCTCCTCATGCTGGGGCTGTGCTTAGGATTCTCTCTCTATG
This sequence comes from Dillenia suffruticosa, assembly GCA_033439265.1. NCBI lineage: Eukaryota > Viridiplantae > Streptophyta > Magnoliopsida > Dilleniales > Dilleniaceae > Dillenia > Dillenia suffruticosa. The sequence continues at coordinate 22,319,639 of JAVTVX010000035.1, forward strand.
TTTACCTCTTTTCATATTGTATATCTTTATGGTTATATTTCTTCAGTAAGTATTTCACTTAACCTAATCTGTCATTGCAGCTTCTATTTATGAAGCGTGGAGGACAACTCATCTATGCAGGGCCGCTTGGCCGGAGGTCTCGCAAGCTTATTGAGTTTTTTGAGGTAGGATATATAATATGTGCAATTTTATTATTAGTTTCTGTCAGAAGCCATTCTCTATGTAAATTTGTTATGCATCCATTCTATGAGCACTGCACTCAATAAATCACATATATTTCATAGGCAGTTGGGGTTCCAAAGATCAAGCCTGGATATAATCCTGCTGCTTGGATTCTGGAGGTCACTTCTCCATCAGAAGAAAGCCGTCTTGGTGTTGATTTTGCAGAAATTTATCAGAGATCCACATTATTTCAGTATGTGGATATGTCATCTTCTGTACTGGCTTAGATATATTTCTTCCAGAATCTTTCATGTATCTGATTCATTTTTCTTCTTTCCTCAGGCGTAACAAGGACTTGGTTGAAAGTCTGAGCAAGCCAAATAGTGAATCAAAGGATCTGTGCTTCCCAACAAAATATTCTCAATCATTCACTGACCAGTTTCTAGCCTGCCTGTGGAAACAGAACCTCTCTTATTGGCGGAACCCTCAATATACCGCTGTTCGATTTTTCTACACTGTCATCATCTCAATAATGTTTGGTACAATATGTTGGAGATTTGGTTCTAAAAGGTACCTACACAGTGCTTTCTGTGGTGCTTGATATCTTTCTGAATTTTCTTGTGTTAATTGGCATTTCTCCTTTTGATGTATAGCAGGATTTATGGCACTATCATTTGCTCTTATGGGAGTTCGTATGCTTAGGACAAACTAGTGCTTATAACACATAGCAACTTTTGTTAACATTTAGATAAGAGGTACATAGATTTAAGAAACACCTTAACATGGATTGAAAAAAGGTTTAATCAATTAGTTTGAGTAAAATAATCACTGGAAGATGAATTGCAGTTTTGCTTAAACCCAGTGAAGAATTGGTAATGTTTGCATGAGTAACAGTAATATTTCTGATTATCAAAGAGAAATTCCCAAGGAATGACTGCTAAGGATAAGGTTTTGAGAAAAAGACAGGAGTTCCCCTACTTAAAGAGTGAAACACTGCCCTGGCTGGAACAAAGCAGTCAAAATCGAAGAAGCAAAATTTATAAAGCAAAATAAAAACAATGAAATAAACACTTTAAATAATATTGGCAGTTTTAAGTTTGAAGCTTTGATGCTTCTATATCCTTCCACCATTTGCCTCTCTTGTCAGTGGAGCCTGGCTGGCAGCTAGATCAGAGTGCTAACAGTAAAAGTAAGACATTAAAATGGGGCCTGCTAATTAATAATCAATTTTCAAATTTCATGCCCTACCTGCCCTACCACTTGCGTCCAATGCTTTATATTTTACAATTATTATTTTTTACCTTCTAATATGAAATCTGACTTTTGTTCAATCTAAAAAACTTGTTGAATCTTACAGGGAAACCCAGCAGGACATATTCAATGCCATGGGATCCATGTATGCTGCAGTCTTGTTTATTGGCATTACCAATGGGACTGCATGTCAGCCAGTTTTTTCTGTGGAGAGATTTGTCTCATACAGAGAGAGAGCTGCGGGAATGTATTCAGCTCTTCCCTTCGCTTTTGCCCAGGTATGCCTGTTCCATTTTCTTATCTTCTCATTTCTTATGTTCATATCTTTGAAGCAGTGGGTTTCCTGAAAATTCAATTGGTTTATTGCTCTATCAGGTCGCTATTGAGTTCCCCTATGTCTTTGCACAGACACTTATTTACTGTGCACTTTTCTACTCCATGGCTGCATTTGAGTGGACTGTGTTGAAGTTTGCTTGGTACATATTCTTCATGTATTTTACCGTAATGTTCTTCACCTTTTTCGGAATGATGATGACTGCGGTTACACCCAATCACAATGTTGCTGCCATCCTTGCTGCACCGTTCTATATGCTGTGGAACCTTTTCAGTGGCTTCATGATTCCTCACAAGGTAAATAAAATATTTATTGCGGTTTTATTAAGAATTTGCTTTATTGGCTGCATTTTTCAAATTGTCACGTAACTCACATTTAGCATTGATTGTTTGGCACATGGCGCATCATTTGGTATGCCCTTATAACATAAATGTGGGGAAGCATTCACTATTAAATTTTACTAATGTGATCAATGCAGTGGCAAGGGAGTCCTATATTGTCAAAATCCTAATTTTTCCTATTAAAGCTTAGTGGTGAGTATCCTTAGTTTGTCCCATCAAGAAGTACTAGTGTTATTTAACTGCACTGTGGATTTTCTAAATTTATGAATTTTCCTTGTGACTAAACTGTATCCTACAATGGATTCCAATAATACAATTAGTAACCAAATATTTTGAATGGCTGAGAAGGATGATTGACAAATGTCACCTTGTATGCTTCTAAAGAGTCGGTCATTGTTGTCCATGCATAACGAAGGCCAAGATTTTGTTCACAGAACTTGTTTGGCATTATGGTCCTGTTGTTTCATTATTTGTTTACCTGAATATGTTTAGAATTCTTCTTTATTAATGATTGCCAATGGGTAAGTATAAATTGATCCACTCAATAACAGTGTCACAGATACATTCTCTCTCTCTCTCTCTCTAACTCTCTCACTCTCTCACGTCATTTAATTATTTTTTGTTTGGTTGTCAATTTTTCTTTACCCTCTTTCCAGATAATCCCCATTTGGTGGAGATGGTATTACTGGGCAAACCCGATAGCATGGAGTCTATATGGACTTCTCACTTCGCAATATGGTGATGTCAAAGATCTTGTGAAGTTGTCAGATGGAACCACTCTTGTAGCTGTTCAGCAGGTACTCCGAAATGTATTTGGGTACAGGCATGATTATCTGGGAACTGCTGGCATTATGGTAGTTGGTTTTTGCATGATGTTTGCAGTCGTATTTGCATTTGCAGTGAAGTCATTTAATTTCCAGAAGAGATGAAAACTTTTCATATATCATGTAGTTCATTTGGGAAGATCTGCAGTGAAGTCATTATACTTAAATCTTTAGTGTTGTCAAAGTCGAATATAGAAATGTGAAATTTGTATAGTGTCTCTAGCAAAACTAATAAAAATTCATTTCGCGCCCAAAGAGAATCTTTGGGTATGTAGTTTTCATTTTTTCGTGCTGAAACACTTGATGGATTTGTAGGTCTTCCGTTTTCCCCTTTTAGGGGTTAAAACTAGCTTTGAAGGTCAAGTTGCACCGACAGGCAAATAATGCAAAAGGCTTTACTAAACATTTTGTAGGCTCGAGTTTAGTTGGTGCAGAAAAAAATCCATAAATCGGAATTGATCGAATCCATTTGCTCATTCGAGTTTTGGTTTTGCTCCATTCGATTTTTGTTATTTTTTGTTTCCACTCGGTTGCTGATGTTTTTTTTTTTTTTGGTGAAATTCGGTTGCTGATGTTGCTCTCAATTAAGGTTGCTTAGTACCAAAAAAAAAAAAAAAAAATTAAGGTTGCTACAATTGGGGTTTCACGGTCATGGCTCCGTAGTCCCATGGTTAGTCACATGTCTTGACCGGGTCAAATAGCCAGGTGGAACTAAACCATTGCTCATGCATGGTCTGTATATGGTTTACATATTACATGGTCTGAATCTGCTTCGCCACGGGCTGAACCATACAAGCCCATCCTGCCATGCATTTTTTTTTTGTCCCTAGACTTAGGCGACCACCGTCGAGTATTCGAAACTTTGCTCCAACTAATCTTGATTAAGCTACTGTCGGATTCCAATCTGGAGGAAATTCTCCCAATGTTATTTTTAGCACTACTAAGACTCAAACCCTAATTTTTTATGTGGGGGTGTTAATACCCTTTCCATTAGACCAACTGAGCATTGGTTCATCCCACCATGCATCAACGGCTGCAGCCGATGGTCTGCAGAATCTCAGATAGACTCCGATGTAAAGCAGAGCGAACACTGGTATACTAAACCACCGAACAATTTTTACCGATGGCTGTTTGCCAGGCCTGATAATGTGTGCCACATGAATTAAACTCCGAACAAATCAATCAGGCAAACATCATGCATCATTCAGCCTTCATCATTTAGAATCACCATCTGTTCAGAGTTCCGAGCAACATTTAACATAATTTGACACAAGTAACAAGGAAAATACATTGTAAGCCAAAAGATTGCAAAAATGACGAGGGCCCAACTATGGTCTCCTGCTGCTACTTGTAGTGCTGCTCCAAGGATCAGTGCAATTAGTCTTTTCTTAAAGTGAGAAATAACCAAGAACCAATGCAAAAATTTGTCCTTCTAGGTATACTATATTACTGTAGTCCAAAACTGCTGAGACCATTTGCTATGTGGGATGTAGTAATAACCAACGTGGTGAAGGTGAAAGAGATATATTGACAGGAATGTTGAGGAGGTGAAGAGCAAATCACTTCCAAAGCTTGACGGTTTTGTCATGACTAGCTGATGCTCAAACCAGTTACATCTGATACAGCCAATGCCGAAATTAGGTGATCATGTGCAGCTATGCTCATTATCTTGCTTTTTGTTATGTCCCAGATTTCCAGAATCTAGAATCCAAGAAATTAAAGATAAGAAAATGATTGTCAGCATTATAATATGATACTAACAAAATCGAAATGTCGAATAGTTGTCTTGCCTGGTAACCACCAATGACCAACAATGTTGAGCGAGCGGGATGGAAAGCACAGGAGTAAAATTTGTTGCCACTGAAGGCTAACTCTTGAATGCATTTGCCCTCACCCTGAGCGCCAACTTTCCAGACCCTAACCAGTTCATCACTTACAGATGCAAGATACTCACCAGAAGGATGCCAGCACACAGAATGGACTTCACTAGTGTGGCCCTACATGTCATGGTCCCAGCCAGTGCAACATGATGAGAGAGAGAGAGAGAGAGAGAGAGAGAGAGATCAGAAGTTAGGATTGATTGTATTTGCTGCCACTTACAGGATTCAAAAGGATCATCAGAACTTCATCACATACTGACCTTTAATATAACTCTGGGAGTGTGGGTCTCTACATCGAAGATTGAGACAAGTGTTCCAGCAGAAGCCGCAAGACACCTTCCAAGATGAGGTTGAAATCTTACTTGGTTTGTACCGCCCTAACACAATGAAGCAAGCAGTTAGACAGTGACTTTGCAGAAGGAAGATGTCATGACTACATGAAAATTGCTGTATGTCATACCGCGAATACCGTGGAAGAGGTACCATTACCGATATTCCAATAGCGCATCTCACCATCACCATCACAAGAGCATAAAAGGCCTTCTTCAGTTGGATGAAAATCCACCGACTTAACACAGGTCAAGTGTGCGGTCAATGTCAAACATGAATAGCTTTCCTGAGCAACAGAGCCATCACCAACAAAAAGACAATAGAGATGTGAGGCATCACAATACAGAAAGCAAGCAGCATAAGCAGGAATGATGATAGAAATGATACGAACTTAATAAAAAGCATACAAGCAAGTTTGCATGCAGACAATTTAACTCATGAACAGTAGGCAGACCACTGACTGAAAAAGGAAAAAAGAAAAAGCAGAGTTGTAATAGAAAGAAAAAGAAGACCAACATTATTGCAATCCCAGACCCTGACGGTTTTGTCAAATGAGGAGGTAGCAAGCCGTGGCAATCCTGGACTGAAGCGGATATCTGTAATAGTACGATGATGTTCTTCAAGCTTAAACATTGGTCGTAATGACTCTGTGCACCAAAGGACAGCCTGCACCATAAACATTATCGAGGAAAAGGAAACCTGTAAATATACCTGGGAACATGAAACGAAATAAATAAATCTCTTAAGCAGCATTAAAAGTATTGCATTGCAACAAACGAGGCATTATGGACACGTGCTTAGGCTGCAAACAGGCAAATTGACTGGAGCTTCTGAGGCGGTTCATTTGTTGGATGAAAGACCAATAATTCATAATGCTTTTATTCATTTGTTGACCCCTATGTTCATTAATAATTTGATATTATACACTATCCAATTGGATTAAGCTCACACCTTTTTATCTTGTCCACCAGCAGCCAGCAGTTTTCCATCTGATGAGAAATCACAGCATTCAATTTGGGATGTACTTGCAGGAACAACTCTAAGTTCCTTAAATTTGAAGCCTGGCATTAGAGCAAAAAACTCATAACTTCAGCTCAAACTAAAAGTCCAGAAATAACCTCAGAGTTTCTTTTATCCAAAACATGATATCATACTTTTGGTGGCATCAGTATCCTTACCACATATATCTCTAGCGTGGGTGTCATTGTGAGAAAAGCACTACTCAACATTATCATCTATAGTACCACCCTCTGCAAGATGATCCACATCAGCCTGCAATAGCCATCGAATTATCTCATGGCTAATTAAAAATAGAAACAATGGTTTATGTATTTAAATGAATCTTAAAGAAATGTTGTATTCTGGACATAACAAAGTGAAGGAACACTTGATTGTGAACAAATTAATACAAAACAATTGCTAATGAATGGGGTAACAGGAGGAAGCAAAGGTTTGCTTTTAGGGCCCGACCACTGAATGTCTGACAGGCAACTTTCTCAAACACGGAAGAGACCAGTTCAGGCCATTCAATCATAACACAAACACAATTCTCTCAACCTGAGCCACTCCCAGATTATGCAGATCCAGGTTATCAGCAGCAGATTTTATTTCATGGATTTCAAGAATGTATACAGGGACAAATTAGGATTGTCCTAAATAGCCATTTTCTTTGACTGCTAAAATCAGCTTTGGGAAGCTATGTAAGAAAAGAGATGGAAGATTTCTACTCTTAGTTACGATTGGGATGCTCAATTTACCGGTGTAACCCCAAAATTGGAGATCTAAAATTTTCTTAAACAATCACTTTAGGGCAATGCTGTTCTCCGCGAATGATGTCATTCATGGAGCCTTTCATGACTGATGTGGCATGGCATATAAGCATTGGCCCAAACTTTTAGCAAAGTTTCTGATGCATTGCCAACACTAATTTTGTCCAATACTTGTCTGCCCTTCAATTGACTCTCACATGGATAATAATATGATGCATGGACTGATTTCAATGTAGTATATGTAAAGAAATTCTCTCACCACTTGATTGTGTTGTGGTGGGAGCATTTTCACCTCATCATAGCAGAACATAAGCATAGATTTACAGGTGCTAACTTTTTGAGACAAAGGCATTGAGATTACATTTCCTGCAGTGTGAATTGAAGGTGAAGATGGTGTTGAACCCAGGGAAGGTCCAGCGATATTCGCAGTTCCCGCACTGTTGGCAGGATCTGAGGATGAAACTGGCTGCTTTCTCTTGCGCCCAATGTGACTTTTTGAGGCCTTACATTATTTTTTTTATTCAAAAAAAAAAAAAAATCAGAGGAGTGCATGGTGGTTCATGATGCTACAAAAGACTAAATGAGTAGAAACAGAAAATCATGTAAATCTGGAAAGGACTTGATGTTGAGAATAAAATTTGATAATTGAGATGAAAAACATAAGAAGATTTCAGGCAGTAAAATAAGTCAAGCAGGACAGTTGAGGGTGTTATTATTATAGCAAATGAATCTATGGTAGATGGAAAATGCATATTATAACTGAAGCACAAGCTATTAATTACAGTAATTCGCAATGCTTAAATGATTTCTCCTTCTTGTTCCCTTGAATCTGAATATTCTGGGACGATCTCATGATTTTTGACAAGCAAAGTTCATTAAGTCCTAGAGCTCAATTATTTATAAGCACCGAAAGCAAATTTAAGATTAAATGATGACTCTGCAAAGAACTTTGCATATTTTGTTTTGATAACATGACTCAAAAAATAGGCATATACTCCAGGAACACACAGCTGCACAAGTGAATCAAATAACTAACCTGGTCATTTCCTAGGATGTTGTTTGAAGTGCTGCCATCAATCGTGATACCACTGGCACCATCCAATTTTTCTGGCTGAAGTGGATGTTTGACTGATGTTTGAGACTGATGACTTGAAAGTGGATGCTGAGGAAAATGGTGCTCCTGTTGATGGTGCAGCTGCTCTGACTGAGAAATTTTCAATCGCAAAAAAACAAAGATTTCGATTTCATTTTAATTATTAGTATAAAAATGAAATTGAGAAATTCATCAGCAATCACTTGAGATGATGCAAGGGCACCTTAACAAGGAGACCTTGGTCTCCGCGTGGGGAAGCAGGGCAATCAACTTGCATATGTATTCCATTGTTAAGACCTAGTTCACCAATACTATTTAGCAGAGCGTTCTTCCTTAAACCCACCTGTTGATTATCTAGAAGCAATCTTAATCTTTTCATGTCCAAATCAACAACTGATTGGGGAGTTAAACTTTGCTGTGGCTGAAGCAGAAGCTGTTGCTGTAACTGAAGTTGTGAGTGCTGCAGAGGTGGTACCCAAGGCTTTTGTTGCTGCAGCAGGCCAGCACGAAGCTGCTTCAGTCCCTAATGATTTGGGTGGGGGGCAGTCAGAAAAAGGAGGAAAAAACCCAAGTTCTTCCGTGTTGCAATTAGCGGAAGCTATGTAGCAATCAAGTGACTGTCTGACAGTATAGACTGATATTTGGTCGCAAACAACAACAATGTAAAACTGAGAACTAGATCGAGTAGCATGTATTAAATGTAGGTGCGAGGCTTCAGGAGGATATCATATAGCCCCTTCCTCCAAATAAAAATGGGCAAATCAATGGAAGTGTACTAGTCTGTACACAAAGGGCCGTATTTTATTAAAAACAATCTAGAGGTTAAACTACCCTTGTTGCATGAACATAGAAAGTTGATGAGAACTACAGTTGGCATGATTGAATAGAAAAGGTAATAATAAGGATCATAACGCAATGATATAGATACAGGATACAATGGAAAACTAATAAGGAGAATTCAGAACATTCTGCACATCAGGATTTTCTCTGTCGTGTTTGTGAAAGAGGTGGCATGCTTTCTGCATAGACAAGTACTTCCACAAAACACACATCCGGCCAATTTTCTTTGGAATTCAGTTTCATTCTCAGTGCCATGGTTTACCTTAAAAGCTTTAAAGGAAAATAAAAAGACTTACCGTCAATGGCCACCCTTTCAAAGGCAGATTGTTACCGCCTTGATCCAAGCCTGAACCACAAAAGCATAATAACATCCGAAAATTGCATATTAAATTAGATGAGAATAGAAAGATAAGTGATTAAATTGAGCAGGGTTCAATTTGAAAACCTGAGAGGCTATTTTCGCTCTAGTTCAGTATCAACAAATATCTGATAATATAGCATGGTGATGAATGTCAAGTGCAAGCACCATAGAGCTATAATATGTGCATGATGATGAATGTCAAGTATAAGCACCATAGAGCTATAATACGTGCATAACTGTTCAGTCATCTTCATGTTTGAACTAAATATGTTGCTGCCAGACTTTTTGAAGAATTCAAAAGTGCAAAGTAAACTTTTCTAGTGCTTTTTCAATATTGAACCAATTTTCCATTGCCTATAATGAATGGTTTTGTAATCTAAGAAGGGAACCCTGTGCAGACACTGCCAAAATTTCAACCATTGGCAAAAACATCTCTTAACTTCCAGTTTTAGTTGAGTCCTTATGAAAAACATTTTGTGCAATAATTCTTCAAGTCACCTTTGAAAAAGGTAACAAACTTTCACGTCATTAAGATGAATGCCGAATAATAACTTAAACACCAAAACCACTCACTATAAAATCTAAAATCCTTCTTGTGCCACGAATTCCTAAAATTAAGGTAGAAATGAGGATAACTCTACTTTTAGAATACTTAAGTTTTATGCTTGTAATAAATATCAGAGGTCACACAATACACAGGAGTTTATAATAAATAACCAAGGTCATACAACACACAGGAACCATAAACATTTTAATATGGCAAGAATGAAGTGATCTGCTTGGTTAAATCTCAAAGTTGAAGTATTCAATTTCAAATTTGGAACTACAGAGGTTGTGTTTGATAATGGTTAAATGCCCAATTTGGGATTTAGAGGAAGTGGATATCACTAATTTATCCATCTAAAATTTAAATATGTGAAAAGAAATAAGCAAAGGAAAACCACTTTTCTAATTTAGTGTATTGTACCTTGAACACCAATTAATATTCCCTCGGGACCGGCAGCTCTTGGCATGGGCAAGGCATTCAACTCTCTTTTAGCATCCTGAAAATAAATGAAAGAAAACAGAAAATTAAGCAGCACCAAGTAAATGGACAACAGCAAAGCTAAAAGTAGTATAAGAAGGAAAAATGAACAAGGGTAAATAAAGCGCAAAACCTGTAAAGACACTAGCTGATTTCGGTTTTGAATCTGCTGATGAATTCCCCTGGCAACTTTTGGTGCACATTGCAGAATTTGCCTAAAAAACAACATTGGTATAACTGCCATCAAATTATTTGCAAAAGAAAGACCAAAGAAGGATTAAACTGTAACCGAAGACTAACCAACAAATTGGAACAAAATATATTTGAAGTCACCATGAAGGAGAGTACCCAGCAGGCTGGTCACACAGGGAAGCTGTTTTCAATACCGACATGATGCTTGGATCCAGAAGGCCAACATTGCCCCCAAATCTTTGCTGCATATTTTCCTCAGTTGCATCAAATTGCAAGAAGAGATGGCAAAATAACACACCACTTCATACATTTACTCAGAGTAGTGAAGATGGATACCTTAAAGGCTGCATCCTCTAGAGTATCCGTTGGGAGTGAAAGCTTTAAATCTTCCTCATATACCTTCATGGACATGGCACTTGCAGTCCCAGAATTCTGCCTCAGAAAACAATCTTTGCTTTCAAGCCCACTAGGAGTACTCCCAAGATTTTGGTTCTGACCTCTTCTTTGCTGCTGCTGCTGCTCCTCAATGTGCCTCTGCAATATTAGCTGTGACATTTGCATTTGCTGCTGCTGCTCCTGAGGTTTCTGAAATTGTTGTCGGTGTTGCAGTTCCCATGCTTTAGTCTTCTGGGTCTGCAATTCCAATGCTTCAAGTCAGTAGCATCTAATTGATTCCTTTAAACAGTTAACAAAGAAGAATTAATCTAGGTAGATGCTACATTAATTTATAGATGAAGAACCGTTAACAAAACAGGATGGAGTTTTGTTCAATATAAACCCCGAGTAGACTCACTATATCCAAATCTTTGGCTTCTAGCACAGAAAATTTAAGTTCGGCAACATCCTGGGATAAATGTACGCATGTAGACATGTAAAGGAATACATCATGTATGTGGTTGTGTATGTATGTGTAGCAGAAACCAAAATATTCTGAAAAATGCTAAAATGTCTGCACTTCTACACTCTTAAATCTCCTATACATAGCCTCCAAAAGAATTTCTAATGTCAAAAAAGCAATAAAACCTAAATTAGCACCACTAAACATTGTTCATGACAACATGAGGGTTGCAATTCATTGGGAGTCCAAAGACAATATAGGCTGAAGTATACAAAGGACTATCAAATTCAAAGCCATGCATTAGTTAAAGCACAAATTAACCAGCATAAAAAAAGTTCAAACATAATAAGCCACCTCAACATAAGATGCAGCGGCAGAAGAGTGCTTCTCATTTGTCCGAGCAATGAAGACATCCCAGAAAACTGACCACCACTCAAAGAGAAAACCACCGGGAGCATCAATAGCTGGTAACATCAGTAATATCAGGGTCCAATTCACTAATCTATTCAAACCTATAAAAGCACTGCAAGTTTCTACTAATGATCTTACCAACAGGGTCCGTTGACACTTTTGCTTCAGACTGAAATGCCTTTGCAGTAGCATGTAATTTTCTCTTCAAAAGATAATCATGTATATACACATCCAGTCTGTTACCCAACACAATCAAAAATCAACAGTAAGATGACTTGAAATTTTGCAATTTCAATAATCTTTGTGAGAACAGAAGTGACAAAAAGGCGGATATGCATCGCCTAAATTCAAATTAATATAAAAATTAAATGTAAATCTGAGAAAATATATGGAAATTGAATTAAAGGCAAAGCCAACACCCTGCATGCATAGCCAAACCTACCCGCAAAAAAATTAGGAAAAAATAATGGTATATGACCCTTCAAAATAGGGCTTGCAAAACCTTAACTCTAACATTTCTTCTATCATAAATTGAATCAGAGGAAAAAACCCAGCACCCTACATGTGAGAAAACCGGTACTAGAACAGATCCACATCCCCACCAAAATAATAATAGTAATATTATATATATTACATATATCATATATACATATTACACGCACACACACGCACGCACACATCTATTGTCAAGGTACATACTCTCAGAATAGGGTTTGCAAAACCTAAACATTAACATTCCTTCTTCGCAATGAAATTATAAGGCATAATGAGATTCTGCATAAAACTGAATGCGATATGATAAAACATAAAACGGCGAAAATCCAACCATAAAAAGAAATAGAAAACATTGGAAAACAATATTTCACACCTGGAAATGAACAATAAAACCTAAAAAAAAAAAAACCTCAAAAATCAGAGAGAGAGAGAGAGAGAGAGAGACCGTTCCAGTTAGCCCAACAAACACAATGACCCAACATGCAACTAGTACAAATGAGATGAACAAGCGTGATATGGAAAATAGAGCCACATCCTCAAAAGGAAAACTAAAAATACTCAAAACCCACAAAGATTAAATTCCAATAAACAGAAAATGACCGACAAACCCCAAAATTTTTCTTTAAAAAAGTGACTCCAAACAAACATGCAGAAATTTATGGATGAGTTTTAGACACTTGCATTTTATCTGCTTCCCAGTTGGTCTGATTTTCCGACATGATTATAATATTCTGCAGAATCTGAGAAACTTTTCTTTGGAGAAAAAAAGAAACAAAAAAATATTTTCGAAAGGAGCTAAGCAAGGATGCAGATTTTTCCTTCTGTTTTCATCTTCAAAAGCACTATTAACCCATCCCACCCCCCCCCCCCTCCCCAAAAAAAAAGTACTAAAAAACTAATAAAATAAAACCACAATGAGGCCAGAGTAGAAAATATTCCCTCGTGGTCTTTCCACTATATTCTAATATCTTTAAATCTAAAATAGTAAAACCACAACGAAACCCCCCCGCCTTTTTTCCGGCATCCAATCATCTTCAATTTATTAGCCATCGTTGAAGTTCAGGTTCATGTACTATATAATTACTATATATGTATATATTATTTTTTAAAATTAAATTTATTTAGGTAATTATTAAATAATTACTTGGGGGTCAAGCTGACATGTACAGCTATAAGATTGCCTTCAAAAAGCGTGTTGCCTTGTTGGGTCACAGTGGATTGCAGGGTTGCTCATCGGACAACAGACATTACTTGTTTTGAAATCGTACGGCTTTACTTCTCTCGTCAAATGATATTTTTTATTATTATTATATTAAATTTTTTTTTTCTCTTTTTTTAGTCTTAGGTTGGTACATAAAATTAAATGCATTTTTAATGATTCCGTGTGTGAGGGGCCGTGGATTCCTTTTATTTGAAACTATTGCAACTTTTTTTTTTTTTTGGGCCCAAGAAACTATTGTAACTATGTGATATCTATGGTGAATAGAGAAACTATTGCAAGCATACTTTTGCATTGTTTATAAGATTAGTTCGACTTAAAAAGGGAAATTGACTAAAAAATGTATTTAGTTGAAATTCATTCAAATGGTGAAAAGGAGAGGGCAAGATAAAAAGATTTGCAAAAGAGAAATCTTTCTAATGAAATAGTTTGTCTTCATAAAATCAAAGATGTCTTTATTCTCAATTTTGGTTGGATTTTGCCATGAAAGTTCGAGCTGTTGTTCACTATTTTCTTTTCCCCTTTTTTGGTGGGCAAGTTGATACACCCCACTTTGCAATATATCTTTGAACTCAATATTTGACAGCAGAAAAATCAAACCATGAGAATCAAAAGCCCTCCGAGCCACTCGAGTGGGAATGAGAGATATTTTCTTGTTCTGCGACAACTAATATAGACCGCTTATTTCGAAGGAAAATGCCAAAAAAAAAATAATAAATAAATAAAAAGATGTGAAAAAAAAGTTCACTTGAGTGAGAGAGAGAGAGAGAGAGAGACATTGAAAAAGGAGGGTATTTTATGGACCATGCCAGATAATAAAAATAAATGTATCTGCTTTTTATTCACATTAATCTTGAATGTCTAATGGAGGAGTTCAAAATGGGAAAGGCTTTTAGTAAAAATCAAACCCCATTGAAATTTATTGAGGTTAAGGTTAAAAGCCTAGAGATTAAAAGCGGTTGAGTATCTTTCTTTTCAAACTAATTGCATTCTGTAATGTGCATTAATGTTTCCTTCCAACATGATATCTGACACATGCTAAAACGATTTTTCTCTCCTTTGTTCATTGTAGGCCTAGAATTACCATACCACATTAAATTTTACCATTTTATTTATTGAATTTATGTAATTACAGGCTTAGTTACCAGTCAAGAAGCTTTTGTTTGTACGTCTCATGCAAATGAATGGTAACCATATATTGATCATTTTCCTTTCCCTTCCCTTTGTATTAATCATGTTGAACATGAGAGAGAGAGAGAGAGAGAGAGAGAGAGAGAGAGAGAGAGAGATTTGTTAAAACCTTGCATGACTAGGAGAAGCCATAAGCATGATCTGGCAAGATTTGCGAGGTACAAAAGACAAACTAATTTGCCTTCTCACTACTCATGTGGGCTGTGTAGAACAAATCATAATACCATCATTGCCAATAGAAGGAAGGGGAAAAAGGGGTGGTTTCAAATTTCGTAACTCAAGTATGAAATTCGTGGGACCTTAAAAAGTGACACCATATGCGAAAGGAGATCAATCGCAATCACCGTGTCTTGAAAATAATAAGGCATGTCATTTTCCCTTGCTCCCCATTTGAAAGTGGTCCAAACGTCGAGAAGTTACATACACTTGACACTTCCCAAATCATATCCTCATATCAAGGCTGGCAAGCATTATGAGAATTAACATCTATGACCACAAAATAATTACCATACGAGGGTGTTAGCTATTAGTTGGTAAAGTCAATTAGTTTAGCATGGAACCATTAAGAAGTCGCCTTGAACTAGATATGGAAATGTTTAAGGGTATGGGAATTCAGTCATCTAATGCACACGCGTATGTGCATGAGCGTATGCATAGCTCTCTCTCAAGGTCTAAGTAACATTGTGATTCTTTTTTTTTTTTTGGTACCCTGGCTATGCCACCATCCCATCCCAGTATCCGGGACTTGCCCCGACTAATCTGGATCGACCGCTTGCAAGGCCCAATTGAGGGAACAGGTCTCTCAGCGCTAATTTTTCTATTCCGATGGGGATCGAACACCCGACCATGATTAAGGGGCATCAGTTTCCGAACCAACTGAGCCATAAGACGGTGTAACATTGTGATTCTACCACCATAGGAAAACTTCAATAGAGTGCAATGCTTGCAGAGAGAAGGTAAGAACGTCTGCCCTTGAAAGCACAAAGTCTCAAGTTTACATTGATCCCGTGGAGATGGTCCGCCTATGAAAGCACAACAGCTCAAGCTTACATTGATCCCGTGCGTAGTCTTCTGAATTTCACATAAACCTGGAAATGTAACTACAGGACATCCCATCCATAAGTTGGAAAAGCCATCTGTCTAACTTACCATTGACAAAAAATATATATATATTCACCAATCCGCACGGGACAAAAGTTGCTCAAATTTGACATTGCATATGGTTCTTTTTGTGTACCCTTTCCACCTAGTTCAGCAACCAGATAAAAGAAATATAGGATAAAAGATGGAAAAGGGGCAAAAAAAAAAAAAACAAAAACAAAAAGACCAAAAAACCAAAAAACAAAATACTGATCTGCATATTCCCTCTACCTAGTCTCTACTGCAGAGAAAAATCTATCTCCAGATTGCTATAAAAATATGCCACAACTAATTGAACACAAAAATTTTTCTTGGAAGAAGTAGTCAAAGAAAGGGATGGCGATTAACTCCCCCATGAATTGTGAGCTGAAACTAGCGGGAATTGGCAGAAAACCATCCTCAAATGACCATGAAAATTTCAATCCTTGAAGTCATCCTTGTCATCAACAGGAATTGGTCGGTTTCTCCAAAAGACAGCCAAAGCACTTCCACCAAGCTGCAAGAGCAATTGTAGTATTATGATATTCTTAGTAACAGTCTTCATTGAGCAATAAGTGTAAGGGTGTAGCCAAACTATAATAATCACATTTCACTAAGCATGAGAAAGAAACATACCGCCATGCAAACAACACTCACAGCCGAAGGAACAGCCACAAGTGGGTTTGTGAAATGTTTCTGGGCAAGTAAAAACCCTAGTGCAGAGCTCTGCAGATTTTGTAAAAGAATAGATAAAGAATCTACGTAGCATGATATACAGAGGCATAGAAAGAATAAATGCTATCATAAGTTACACGAAACCCATCATAAGACATGCATTATTTCTATCCAAGCAAGGCTATGTTCGCAAATTATTATGCAGGTCTAATAGCTTGCTTTAATGTTGTTGATTTAGCACGTATTTGTGCCTGTTATTTGTAGCTTGAGAATGCTCTAAAGTACCACTAAGAATCGAGTGGCATATCTATCATTGTAAGATCCCAGTTTCTTTTTTTTCTTTTTTTTTGTTTCTTCTTTTCAGCAAGTCTCTTCATGACTTCTCGATTTTAAAGCAAAATAGGATTGCACACCAAACTTATGACTGTGAAAGAAAGAAAAACCTCAAAAGTGCCACATTTGATAGATAAACAACTTAAAGCCATATATAGGCATCATAGATATGAAATTGCATGATTCGAAAGATAAAATGTCCTCTCAAGATTTTCTTACTAAAGAGATGACAACCTGCATCCCACATTCGATGGAGATGGTACGTGAAGTAGATTCACCAAAAGATATTTTTGAAACCCAATAACCGAGAGCAAATGCAGCACCATGGAGAAGGACCACTGGAAGTATTAGTTGTGCTCCTTGAGTTTTCAAGACCTCCGAAACTTGCCCAATCTAATTCAACATATGCATTGACATAAGTTATTTCACCCTAGTCCTTGTTTGGAATAGAATGAAACAATGTCTAATCCGTCAGAGTGATATAAAATTGTAAACTTACTGGGCTAGCACAAAGCAGGGTGGTCAGAAGAACTCCTATCAAAGGCATAACTGGGATAATTTTTGAGGTGAACCGGGGGAAGAACTCATTTGACAGCACTGAAGCAGATAACGATTAAATATTCAGGTCCCAATGCATTGCATTATAATAATCCCAGAGTAAAAGCAAAATAATCACAAATTTCTCTCAACCACTAAAATACCTCCAACAATGGTTGGCACCAAAACAACCTGAAAAGTGCTGACTGCAAGACCCTGAAAATTTGCAACCATATTCTGAGTTAGAATTTTGGGGGCTTCATAAAGGTATCAGCCATCAGCAAGAAAAAGGCTATCTTCTATCGTGTAAATTATTTGCATAAAAGCCCATTTACCAAGTCTTCTTCAATGTTTCCAACACAAGGACTAAAGAAGAGCTGAAATAGCGAATTCAGTTTCGTCTAGTTCAAGTATATTAGCTTTTTGCTGTATATGAAATCAGAGGTATTTAAAAAGCATCTCCGTGCATTTCATCATCACTGTTGACCTCCTATCTCGCCATTGCCCATGGGTTGTCCATGGTTCATAGGCCAGCCTCTCATTGATGATGTTTGAATTTCAAATACTCATGGCTTATTGAAGCAATAAACAAAACAGCTACTTACAGCTGCATCAACAGGAACAAGCTGGCCTGCGAGGAGCTTAGTCAGAAGCGGTGTCATAACAATAGCACCTATGGTTGAACACCTACAGAGATTCATTAAAAAGGATGAAGAAATCACAAAGAGGTAACTGCAAGTAGGGCTGTTACTTTCATCAAGAAGTGTTATGTGGTTGTGCAAAACAAGATGTCATCAACATTATCTGGAAACAAATAGCTGTCACTTTCAAAGTTTGCAAATTCTGCTCAGGCACAGAACCACAAAAAAATGGGCACATAAACACACACACACACACACACACACACCATGCATTTTATGCCTCAAGCCAGACGTTACATATGAAACAGACGACCATGAATCCCACATGTAGTTTTTTGTTCCATCATATATTAACATGCAATATATAGCCTTTTCTCCATCTGATAACAGTGGGCCTAGTTGCCATTGCATAATACACAAAATAGTGAACCATGACAGAGGTTACAGTACTTTCATCGACTTTAAAGAATAATCAGAACACAAAATGAAAACTCACGTTGTCATGAGTACTGAAAGTGCTACATTTCCCTTGGATATGTAGGTTGCGACATTTGATGCCTGACCTCCAGGGCAACACGAGACCAAAATAAGACCAGTTGCAAGAGGAGCAGAAAGTTTTAGAGTCTGCAAGTCAAGAACAAAAGAATAGTTATATATTCAGCAGTTGGAAGCATGCACCAAGGTCAACTTGGACATTTTGTTTGCAACCTCTGTAGCACAAACACTGACATAAGGCAAGGGGCTTGACACAACACACACAAAGAGGCACATCATACTTGAAAATTTAAAAAAAAAAAAAAGAAGGCCTACCTCAGCCGCATACTTAGCAGAAAGAGAAGAAGGCAAATAATGTCTAAAGATAGTGTTCATTCCAAAAATATTTACCAAATTTTTGAAAATCGTTGGAAACCAAAAGAAAAATAAATAAATAAATAAATAAAGTAGCTCACAAGGACATGAAACACGCCAAAATACTTAGTTCACCTCCCCAATACCTAATGACCGAAGCATGTGGGTCCCAGACAAAATGAACAAGCACTACAATGAATACTTCAAAGATCGTTAAAGATATTTTGCTGACTACCTTTGTCTAAAAGATAAAAAAAGGAAAGACATACCATTGCAATTAAAAACCCTAAGATGGGTTTGATTAGATATTGAGCCAGGAAACCCAAGCCAACCTGGACATTGATGGTAAATTCAAAATAAGAACAAGAAGTGGTCTATCCTCTGTAATTAGCATTGCCTCCAGCATAGAAAGATAAGTTGCTACTTACAGTCCATGGGTTCCGCAGACAGCGTCTGAAATCTTCAAATGTTAGTGTCAATCCCATTGAAAGCATAAGAAAACCTAAACCAACGGTGAAAAGGTCTGTGTCTAACCAAGTAACCTGCAGGATTTCCCCACTAATCATGAGGTTCAGCAATAGAAGATATATCGATCGTGTCGTTAGACAGAATGAGAAACTTACTGCGGCAGGCTTGTATATGCCAATAATAGTTCCCAGTATTACCTGGAAGTTAATACTCCCTCAATCAAAAACCATTTATAATATAAAGGAAAATCTAACAAAACTGACAGTATTAGCTTCAACAAGAAGCCATATAAAGTTGATGGAAGAAAATAACAAAGCAAACAAATTCAAAGAGACCTAATTCCATTTATTAAATGTGAAAAATTCCAACATAACAAGTTATATCTAAATGAGTCAATTAATAATAATTAAAAAAAAGATGCATTACATACCCACACAGGAAAAAGAGTCGTCAATGTTTCAATTATTTTCTCATATTGGCTCATACCACTAGAAGAAAGATCAGGAACTTCTCCGGATGCATTTGTAGCTGCCTTGCACAAAACTGGAATGTTCCTGTTGGTCAATAAATTACCAGAAGTCATTGCATAGATACAAAAATCATCAATCCCTAGTTAACACTGAATGACAAGTACAGGTTCCTACCCTTATTAGAGGTTGACAATGACATCACATGAAAAAATAAGGATAATGGAGTTCACATCAGCTCAACACTGTGCCTCCACAATCTTGGATGATGGTCTCCAGTGCTGGACCAAGTGCCTGCTTGGTGCACAAATAATAGGGCCCAGACTCCATGGAGGGACATAGGTTCTAACATTTGTAAGATACAAAGCACCGCCTAAATTGAACACCTTAACAAAGGTAATTTCTGGATTTCAGAATTATATGTACATGTCATTGTCTTAATGAAGACCCCCACACACAAACATAAATGGGATTACGATGCTGGACTAAAGAATTCAAGACTCAGATATTTGATGTATGATGTCAAGGAAGTAATTACAAGTTTGGGATAACTTCTCATGTATGTGGTTCAAGGTGCACAAAGAATTCACAGAATTAAGTTTTAACTTACCAACACCAGATTATCTAAAAACAAACTATTGGGGTGCCTCCTATCTTATAAGACAATAAATGTAATGAGCTAAAGCTTTAACGTGTATGATGGAACTAAATTACAGGTAGCTCTGGAATTAATTAGACAAATGTCCTAAAAAATGAGATAAACATGAAAATTGGTTCTCACATCATAACGAGTACTGATTGTAATCAGACATGAAACATGGTTCTAAATTAATTTCAGATTCTAAAGGAGCTGCTTCTCAATAATCATATAACAGAGAATTACCATATGTAAAATCAAACACTTTACTTTAAAACATACCTTGAAGAGTATATGCTTGAGGAAAGACCTGAATGTGCAATAATTGGAGATTGAGGCCTCATTTGAATGGCAAAACTTTTTCCACTCTCGGACACAGAAAACCCATCTCTTAGATCTACAAAACAGCATCCCAACATCAGACTACACAAAAGTAACACACGTAAAACACAATAAAATGCAAACAACAAAGCAAAAATTGAAGGAATCATTTCTAAAATCATTGAGTACCAACTACCCGAAAAAGCTCAAGAAATAGCAGAGTTGGATACATACGAAGGTACGTCTGAAGCCAAAACACAATGAAATGCCAAAAAAAAAAAAGCGAAAGTTGAAAAACCAATTTCTAAATTCACTGAATATACCCAGTACCCATTAAGCAAAATCCAAAATATGTGCTGAAATTGATACATACAGAGATGGGTCTGAAGCCTTCTAGAAGAAGAAGAAGAAGAAGAATTTGGTCTATGAAGACCATCCCCACTTGCCCCTAACTTGAAATCTTTAGTTAGAAATCTAGAAATTGAAGCCATCGAAGGAAGAACTAGAAGGACCAAAAATTAAAAGATAAAACTTCGATCCGAAATCGGGTATTTCAATTCAAGCGAGGGTGTGTTTTCAAATGAACGGGAACAAAAGATGGACACGGAGAGCGAGAGGGAGAGGGAGAAGGAGACGTTTGAAGGGTGGGTCGTGGAAACCAATGAGCCACAAAAAAGAAACATCTCACCCACAAAACACCAAAAGCAATAACGGGGCTGTAATCAAGATTGGGATGATTTAATTCTAATAGCAATCGTGCGATTGTCTGTGTTGTTGTGGGTCTTTCTGCGACTTTTTGGCATCCTGCGTGGTGCACTTGACCTCCCATTTCTTCTCAACTGTCAAAAAAGGTAAGCGGAAAAGGCAAGAATAAAAATAAAAATTGATGGTTTGTATTTTTCTGGGAGAATTAAAAAAAAAAATGTGATGATAAAACTCCAAAAGGGGGTTTTTCATTTGTTTTGCCCCTTTCTTGGCAGGATTATGTATTTTTCGGAAAAAATTGAAATTAAATAAAATTATTGATAAAATAATAGTTTGCTCTCTTTTATATAAAAAAAGAAAAAAAAAATCGATTCCTGCTTATAGATTTTTATGTTATCTACAAATAGTATTATATTTTAGTTCAAAAATATAATAAATAGAAAAAATAAAATGGATATAAATTAAATCATGTTAGTATAAATTAAGATTTTCTAAACAAAGCATTCTATTAAAATATAGATCTATTTAAGTAATATTTATATTGATCCTTTTATAACATTTCTTCTCCAACTATGTTTTTATATTCCAAATTAAGATAATTTTTGTCCAAAATTAAGATTTTTTTTTAGTTTTATCTTCATTTTCGCAAATTGAAGTTTATGCCTTTTGTATTGTACCGATTTTTTCAATCATGTATACTATAATATTCCAAAATTCGGGGGGGCATAGATAAGAATCAGGGGGACCAATCAACTTATTTTAGAGGGATCCAGGCATAACCTTGTTTTTTTGTTTGGTTTGAGATGGTGATTCTTTAGCTCTATCTTGAATTCCTTGGATTTTGATCATAGCCATGTCTAGAGGACTCATACTTCTTGTGGACGGAGCCTCTTCTGATTAATAGATAGGTAAACATAACTATAATCTTTGTTTAACATAGTTTGTTTTGTTTCTCCCTCTCTATCATTTCCTTTTTGTCTCTGTCTCTCTCATTTCTTTATCTCTTATGGAATGGAAGAGAACCCTAGCCACCTAGAATCTTCTCCCTCAAGCTTGTGTGCTTGGTGCATCTCTCTCTCTCTCCTTAGATTTTCTTGTTCGTTCTGATGGTGATGCATCCTTTTTGGGTTTCACATCAGATCTTGAGGTATCGTCTGTGAACTAATTAGCTTGCTGAAGTTTAGGTCAAAGTATTCATCCCTTTCCCCTGTTCTCATGTGTTCTGTGGCTCTTTGGTTCCTTCTCCATAATCTTATTGCAAATCTTGGCATGCATCCTTTCGATTCACATGTTCTCCACGCCTTTAGACCTTATCCAGTTGCTATCCAGTGATATTCAATGATTAAGATGCCCTCAGGGCTGACTCCGAGTTTAGAAGGGGTTACACCAATCACAACCTCAAATTTAGATTATGGTCAAATTTGCATTGCAATTACAATAGCTTTATCATAATAATAATGATAAGATAACGAAGATAGTTTTATCGTAATTATAATAATATCTTTTTACATTACTTTTGTTATATCATAATTATAATATGTCAGATATTGTCTTTATGTTATTTATTTGTTTCATATTGATATTATGATAGAAATTTTTAAGAGAACAGTTTATTAGTACAAACCCCTCTCCTCCAATTTGATGATCGTAGATTCAAATTGTTATAAAAAAAAAAAAATAATTGATTTGTGTATGTTATGCGGTGATAATACATAACCTATACATTATGCTGTGAACGTGCTTCACGAATATATTGTGATCGTGCCTCTTCCACGCGTATGACCTACCTACTTACATGTGCTCTACTTTTGGTTTACACCCTCCGTTTACTCTGTTATAATATTTTGATGCTAGTTAATTTTTTGATTAATAACTGATTTATTCTAATTATTTAAAATAATATAACATTTTTATCTTAAAATCTATTAATAATCAAATAAAGAAAATAAATAATAAACAAATTAAAATCAATTAAAAAATAATTCATAACCTAAATTAAAAATTATTAACCCTAATATTACAAAGTAATACAAAATAATCCTAAAATAATAATAAAACCTAATTTAATAATTTTTAAATTTTAATCTTATTTTCTAAAAATGTAATTAAAATGAAAATAAGTACATAAATAAAATTTTAAATCTAAAAAATAAGTTAAATGAATATCTAAATTAAAACCCCCAAAAAAGGGTAAAATAGTAAAAATAAATCCAATCATCAAACAAGCCCTAAAATCAAATAGTGCAGTTGAAACATAAAAGCTGCAAACAGAATGTTCGAGATTCAGGAGACGACGATGTTCGATGATGAAAACGAAGATGAATGGAATCGGCTATAAACGGCAACCTCGAAGACGGTGGTCGATGGAGACGAAAGGCACACGGTGGCGATTGAAAAAATCGAAGCGGCGACGGTTGACTGTGGCGAATCGATGAGAAGACGAACAGGCAGAGAAATCGAAGCGTCGAGTCGAGGCGATCGAAGCGACGGCGGAGAGATCGAGGACGACGATGAACCGGCGGAGAACTGGAAGTTCGAATGGCGAAACTGCAGAGGCAATGGTGATCGAATCAGATGGCGGAGACGAAGAATCAACGGCGGCATGCGTTCGATGGTGGAGATTGGATGGCGATAGCAATCGAACTGAAAGCAGGGGCGATTGATGAACTTCGATCGACGGTGAATTGAAGATTGCTGGTGCAGATGCTTATTGACGGTGATGAGAAGTTGAGATTGCAACTGTTGATTGAAGTGGTGGCGATTTCGGGAGTCGATGGTGAATCAGGCGGCGGCAAAATCAAACAAAGGGGCGATGACGAACTGAACCACGAGCTTGGCGAAATTGAACAAAGGCGATATAGATCGAAGACGAAGGAGCGCAGAAAATGAACAGATGGCTAGACTTGCAGAGCAATTAAAAACCGGAAAAAAAATAAAAGGAACAGGGAAAAAAAAAACTCTCACACTGCACGTGTTCTCCCTTCCTTACTCCTGCGCCTCTCCTTCTCTAACCAAATCTTCCAATTCTTCTCTATATTTTCTTTCGTTTATGCTTTCATTCCAAAATTTTGTTGCCAATTTCTCAAATTTGCAGAAGCGGTTCTCTCCCACTTGCGCATACCTTGCTCTTCGCTGGATGGCAGACAGAGACTAGGGCTTCGTTCTCTCCTTGGGTTTTATGGGTTTGAAGGAAACGAAACAGGGGCTTGACCAGTAGATCTTGGCTTGGGCTTGTTCTTTGTTGTTGGGCCTTATGGGTTTGACATATATTCAACTCAACTGGGCTGTGGTCCTGACATAGTTGGGGTATGCTTTATATTTGTGCATTGGAACGTCACTTAATTGGCTAGAATTCCTTTCTTTTCCTCGATGCTTTTTTCATATTGAAGACTAGGGGGGGATGTTTTTTTCATATTATTGTTTGATTATGTTTTGTACCAGATTGGGTCAGCTGTTGGTGGAACAACAAGTGCATTTTATGGATTTAATCATGGTATATTGCTGTTTATTTCCCATCTCTTATTTTGAATTCAGGCCTTCATTTTATAGTAGTCGACAGGTGTTGAATTTGAAATTTGTGGAGTTTTGGAGTATGCCCATATAATATAGATGAACACGAACCACAAGTATTCATTACAGCTTGAATTGTGAATGCTGTATGAACGCACATACTTTGAAGAGCTATGCAATGAGCAAAGTGAGAATAACTTGAAAAAGCTAATTTGAAGGAAAAGCCTTGTACATATGTCTGTAAAATGCTATGAATCTCCATATGTCTCTGTGAAAAAGGCTAGGATTCTGTTAAAAAAATTAGTATAGTAGGGGCTGCTAGGCAGTACAGGTGGAGTAATTATGTATTGTTCCCCCTCTGACAGATCTCTGTTATACCCTCATAAAGACACATACATGCGCTAGAAATGTTGGACTTGCAATTCTTCCATTTAGAGACCTATTGGCATCGCTAGTAATATTTTGCTCATTTATGCATAGCCTCATCACTGTAGTGGAGAATATAAAGAATTTACCGGCCTTTTGTAATGTTTTTCTGTGTAGTGATGCCAATCGTGCGGAGGTGTATAATGGGGCCATTGTGGTTACTATTGTTTTGTATCTTGATTGGTTATGGGGACATGCTTGCCAGTAAGATAGTAGATATGGCTCAAACAATACATTCCACAGCATATGGAGACCCTCTTTGACTGGCAAAAAGGGGGTACGAATGAAATATATGTGAGGTTATTTATTTATTTATGTATTTTCAAACAGAATTTTGGCCTTGCCTCCTTGCCAATGTCTCTGTTCCTTACTCGAGGCATTAATTGTGAGGCCGTATGGAATTATAAGAATTCTTTGAAAAGTAGTGGTAGTTTAGTACTGTGCAAGGAAGGGTTGCATCATGAACTAAGGCATCTGAAGATTCTATTCATTTGCCTTGAGAAGTGCTTTTAATTGTACACCAAGTGCAACAGAATGAATTTTTACGTTCCCCCCCCCCCCTTTTATAGCTTAAACCCAAAGTCTTTTGGTTGGTTCAAATAAGCCAGGTTGACATTTTTTTCTTGTCAGTTTTTGATATTTATTTTTTCTTGACCTTGACTCCTAATATAATAGTGCAAACTTTTTCTATCTTCTCACTTTGGGATTCAAGTTTGTGAACTCTGCTCGTCCCATTACTGCTTTTTCTATCAGCTTCAATCCCTTACCTGGAAAGAGAAAGATTAAGGGGAAGGGGGAAGGTGAAGGGACAAACCCATTTATTGTCCAAACTCCATCCCCTTGCCTCCTGTAACATTTAATATGTCCAAGCATGGGAAAGGTACTAACCTTCCCTTCCAGACTCCTACATAAAGCATATGAAAGAGCCCAACTTCTCGGCCTATGAGTATTGAGCCCAAAACCTATTAGTTGTTCTTGTTGAAATCAATGCATCTTAGAAGTAAGCTGAAGTTGGGTTTTCCATGATAGCATAGCATGTGCTGATTTTACATCATCATGAGTTGATTATTAGTTGCTTCTGTGGAACTAACTTTCATGATTCTTGAGGGAAGCATTTTTGTGCAAATACACGTTCTTTCTTATGGTGTTCTAAGTGTTTGTGCACTTCTATTTGTTTTGACGATTTTTCATGAATTTGAAACTTCTGCAGGTGGTGCCATTCCGGCATTGGCTCAACTTGCCTTTTCATCTTATCATGCAGTGGTCTCGTCTCCATCATTGCCTCCTCAAACTTCTCTAGATGACAAGATGCATAAATCAAGGACTTCCTCTACCCTTTAGTCTCCAAAAGCTTCAGCAAATAATATTTACTTGCCAATGAGATGATGAAGCCTTTTCATGAATGACATGGTGTAGTCTTCCTTTTGACTCAAACTACTCTTATTTGTGGATTTACATGTTTGTACTATGATAATAAAATTATTTCTTTCACCTATTTTTGCTTCATTGTAATGGACAATTATATTGCGGCTCACAATAAGGAAATCAACTTAAAATAAAAGGACAATTATATTAAATGCCTGGTTTTTGTCTACAGCCTTCTGAAAACAACGTTATGAGCATGCTCACCTGACTTCTTTGAGCATTTGAATATAATGGTATGCACGTCTCATTTCCTAGTGTGCAAGTCCAACTTGATTTTTAACAGGGTGAGAACTGTTTTAGCATTCTTCTACTGTCACTGTTGCTTTGAGTTCTATGATCCTAGTCCTGAATACTGTTCCTTTTCTATGTAAGAAATCTTTAAGCTTTTGACTGCACACCGGAAGTTAAAATTAAAATGTTGTAATTGTGCTATTGAAGTATGGAGGTTGCTTTTGTCATATCACTGAGAAATCACTGATTCATGTAGTTGTTCAGGTTGGTGCACTTGGATGCAGACCAATGCCTATTCGGGATGATGCTCTTTTGAAACTTGTTTTCTCTTCTGAGTCTCCATGCTCTGTTTGCAGCTTTTGAGAATTTGAGGCTAATTTGCTGATCCAATTTGTTGCTGATCAGATAAGCATTTACCTCTCTGTTTAACCTTGTGAATTTCTGTTGGGCTTCTTTTGCAGCATTCTTATGCTTTGTTATTCTTATCTTTTGTATGGTAGTCTCGTGTCACTTTAGCCTTCATTTGCGTTATCTCTGCGACTGCAACATGCTCTTGCACATTATTTTTTTGATGACATTCCTTCTTTTGAATTATTAGCATCACCAGTGGGGTTTTTGCACTTGTATGACCTTAACCAGTAGCCTTTTTTGTGGGGGTGGCCCCTTTCTATTATTTATTTGTCTTTCTAATGAGTGAATGCTTTCAACGATGCCTTTTTAAGCTGTACTGCATCACATTTTCTCCTATTCCGCTGGATTTTTTCCTTTGCTTTCTACTCTCCTTGGCTTATTAGTTTGTCTTCATACATTTTATTCTCTGGTTTGAATGAATTGCTGTTACAAGCCTAATCCTGTCGAACGCTGACTTCCAATTATCTGACATTTTCTTGGATCAACCCTGATTGTGGTGTGACTGTTCATATGTATAACTGGATCTAGCTACTTTCTACAGTGTGTGTATGTGTCTCTGTGTGTACTGTAGTCTTTTTCATACACTTTTAAGTTCTGTTTAAAAATGCTGATTGGGAATGTTGAACATTGGAGCACGGATGCAGTATCTCCGTAGGAAAAGGAGTATTATTTCAGTTTTAAAGGAAACATTACTGAAGTTATCTGCTTTCTGAACTGAAGTGGCCTGTGACATGCAGCATATCTGGTAATAAGTGCTTAATCCTAAAGATGCATTACTGTGCCTGCTAGGGTTGTTTTTCATTTCCTGCTTTAACTTGAATATCATTATTGTACTTAAATTGATTTTGCCTTCTGCTTAAAGCGATATAATACATTAATGAGGTTTTAATTAAACTGGTTGGTGTAGATGTTAATGTTTTCATGGATGGGGTTGCAGGAGGACTTGAGAAGTTGTTGACAGACTTTAGCTTGATGGTAAAGCTGGTTGCATCTTTAAGTGAAGCCTTGAACTTAATTATTAGAAGCAACTAGACCTTGGTTGCGGGAACAGTCCTGCATTTCAAGCCTCAGTTTGGAATAAGTCTGGCCTGAAATTTTTAGGGTCGAATTGGGATAATACCTTAAATTAGAAGCTTTGGCCCGACCATGCTCAGGTCTAGATCAACTTCTTCTTAGCCTCTTTTTCATTAAAGATGATATGGTTAATTATGCATCGCCCATCCTAGACCCCACGTGTTGTAATATGCTTTAGGTGCTAGATGACCTTTAAGCACAAGCTACGGAAAGGCCTGTTGGTCTTGGACATCATCACATTGTGTAGTTTGAACATTGTTTCTGTTTCTGTTACTTATATCATCATTGATGCCTCACTATAATTTTGATCGGGAGTGGAGGAAACATTGTATCTGCTGTAGTGCTAACCTTTGCTACATAAGTACATGGCCCAGCTGTTTGAAGTGATTCTAGTTGCGAACTCAATTAATCCCTTTTTCCGCTTCCTGCAGTTGTGGCGGTGATAGCAAGCTCAAGTTGGTAGCCTGAGAATTTATCTTTCTTTGAGTAATGTGAGATTTAATGCTGATAAAGGTGCCAGAGAGAGAGTTAAATCTAGATGGGTCCAGAAAACGCCATCAGCCTTGGCTGTAAGTTCTTTTTCCCGTTTTTTGGTCTCGTTTGTAATTTAGTGACCACCTTAGGTATATACTGCTTTCAGAGACCGGAAAATATGGATAGGTGGGCCTTCATTTTTTGGTGTCTATAACACTAAAGAGCACAAGACTTATCGGTCATTCTGCCTTAGATTCTTCAAAATGATGCTTCAACAAAGTAATGAATGTGTTTTTCCGACTTGAAAATTACTCTACTAATTGAAGTCCTGTGTGTCATGTTGTGATGGCTTATGAAAGGTTCAGTATAGAAGAGGACAGTCTAGTGGTATATATCCATTTCCCCAACCTGATGATCATATGTACAAATCCTTATACAACCAAAAAAAAAAAATGAAAGGTTCGGTAATTGTTTGCCAACTCAATTATGTAAGCTTATTTCTGAGGAGCATTTCTGATTAGGGTTTGAGCAAAGCAGTACTCTCTCTGTCTCTCTCTCTGTCTCTCTCTCTCTCTCTCTCTCAAATGTTATTTGTACGGTTGTTCTTTGCGTGGATGGTAATTTTTTTATTTGTTACACAAATATTCGGATCTGGAATTATTAGGATGGGGAAGAGAGATTGTGACCGTTAGGTTGTCCCCTTGAGGACCTTTGCATGGATGGTTCCCTCCATATAAATGACGACCAGGGTTGAAGCTTGTGCCTCATATTTTACACACAAAAAGTAGCTTTATGATTCTGTCATGCCTCGAGGGGGTCACTAGTAACATGCCACACTTGTTATTCACATTTCCCTATCTTTTTTCTCTTTGTGGGAACACTCACATTTCCTTATCATTCCTTCCTTTATGTTAAAGTTTAACGGACACTACTCACTGTTCCCCCACAATGATGGCCCAACCTTATCTCTATACGGCATTATGAACCTTCCTAATATTTTTCTCAGTTGTACCATGTTTGCATACTAATAATCTATTATTCTTTTTTTTTGTTTAATATTCCTAAATTACATAAAAAGAATATTATTTATGATGACTAAATTGAAAATAAAGAGTTTTCAATAATTCTTATGACTTACAGATTTTGGACAAAATTTCTTTGTATGTCATCAAATATACCTAATTGTTTTTTTGTTCCCACTACTGATATTCGGAATTATACTCTGACTAATTTGATTTGAGCACCAATTAGGATCCTATTAGGTGTTAATTTTTCTAACGTAATCTTTTTTATTTCTAAATTTTGAATGCGAGATTCTAAATTTTGAATGCGAGATTTTGTTAAGAGATCTAATATCTCATTCTACTAGATCAATTATCCGTTGGTTCATTGAATACCTAATAATTGTGGGACAATTGCGCTAATATCATCAAAAGTATGAATTTAACAAAGATGCTATCTTTTGGATTATTTCATTTCTGGTGCAAGAAAGAGAGTTTTGGATTATTTCATGATCGGTGTGACAAACAGATATCAAATAAAATTGTTTATAGAGAAAACCAAAAAATAAAATAAAATTGTTTATGGCTCATCTTATGCAAAATAGAACTATATTTTGCGACAGATGTACATGATCGAGTAATAGAATTTGCCCTTGTGATATTATGAGATCATATAGCCCTACGACTTTAACTTGATACACAAAGCGCATAAATATAAATATATATATATATATATGAGATTGTGGGGTATGAGAACTGTCTAATCCAACGAAGCATGTGGTGCAAAAGTGAGGCATTAGTACAAAAAATTAACACCCACAAATGATAGATTTTGCTTGTAATTTCTCTCTTGAAAAAATGCTATGCCTTGTTTGAATTTAACCACAACCCAAGTCTCAAAATTTTACTTCCCCCCCCCCACCCCCCGAGATTATGACATTAAACAATTATTAGTTGGGTCTATGATATAGCTGGATTTCTCTTCATAATTAATACATTTTTCGTTTTTGGGCTTGACAAATGTTTCAATGGGTAACCTTTAGCAACTCAAATTAACAATTATTAAAAATTCATCCGTCATTTTCATGGAGAATATAGATTTATGTCCATATGTCTTGTTTGTTTTATTTATTTATTTATTTTGGGTGAAAAGTTTTATTTAACTTTTGTATAATGCAGCTGTGATACTTAATATTATGATTCCTCGGACGCGGTTGGACCTAGTTTTTGATTTGAACACATGAAAGGGGATTTTATTTTATTTTATTTTATTTTTACGTAGGTTGGAATTCGAGATTATTATAAAAAAAAGAGAATAGTGCGAGTTGAATTAAAACTCATTAGTGATGAAAGAGGGATTTAATTGAATTTAAGTAGAGATTTTAATATAAAAAATTTGATTTTTTTTTTACTTATAAAATTTGTATATATATATATTTTATAAAATTTTAAAATAAAAATATTACAAATTAAAGCACAATAAAATAGATACAAATCAAATAAGAAGACTTACGTGATGCCATCTAAATTATACAAAATCTCATCCCTTTCATTTCTTACTATAAAATTTTGGCCTGCAACTTTGCTGCCATTGAGGTATGGGGTGAGCACGTAGTCAAAGTCTATTGACTTGAAATGGTAAAGGGCAGTAGAATTGAAGATGTTGAGAAGCTGTATTTTAAAAACGTATCGTAACAGCTGGCTGACTATTTGGATCAGGAATAAAAATTTTATATTATAGTATATATAAAATTCTGATTTTAATAAAATACTAAAAAAAAAAAGATCATTTGAATCAATCTAAGTTTAATTATTTTCTTTTTAATTTATCTTTTCTATTTTGATAATTATCGAATAATTATTTATTAGGTAAGCATTATCATACCGACCGGTTAAATTAATTAAATTGGTATGAGGTAAATTAACTCTCTCCCTCTTTCACTCTTTCTAAATAGAAATGGTTAAATGTGTATTTATTTATTTATCCTGTGCTATGTAATTAAAACTAATTTAAAAATATAGATGATTACCTTTTGGGTTAGAATGTATGCGCTTACACTTGAGATCTCTCCTCTATTATCTTTAGCTTGGTCAAAAACAATTTTGGTGTATACAGTTGAAAACTTTGGAAATGAATTTAGGGTGTATTTGGTAAGAGATCAATGGAAATAGATGTGGGTGCATCTAGCTTCATGACCATGATAAGGACCATCAACTTTTTCTGCTTTTTTTCCTATCCATCAAATTGACCAAGAGATTTTTCATGTGGGAATACTTATATTGATGGGTACATCAATCTAAACTTGTTTAGGTTAGCTATCTTATCTCTCAAAAGAAGAGAAAGTATCTTTGAAAAATGGGGTCCAAGGTTCTTCAAATGTTTGTCCATCGATGAATATACCATTACCATATTGGTTGCTCGTTGCACATTCTTTCGAGCAAGCAAAGGGACACGAACAAACACAAAAATGGCAAAGGGGATTCAATTAAGAGCTGGAAAAATTGACATAAGCCATGGCCCATGTGCAAACAAGTTAATTAATTTCTTCACTTTTGACTAAATTGATGAGATCAAAATCCTAGAGGGAAAATACCCATGTTGGGAGATGTATATTAATACCATATTCAAAACATTTTTTTCCCCTTTAATGTGCATGTTAGCCTCAAAATGATCACTTCATGGCAGAGCAAATGAAAGCCAACCAACCCTAGCCGCCCAGTTGATGAATAAGGGCCAGAATTTTTATGACTTTGTTTTGAATAAACCCTTATGAGGAAACAGGCACTTTAGGGTTTAGAGGTGTTTAAATACAGAATTAGAAAAGGTCATAAGAAAGGAATTTAATTTTAATTTAGTCGTCAACTAAGGTAATTGTTTTTATTAGGGAGACTTATCATCCACGTTTGTTGCTTAAAATGTACAATGACAACCTATAGTTCATTAAATTGCAAGTATTTTCTTATATTGTATGAATTGCAGTTTGTGTCATTTTAAAACCTAGAACCAAATGTCCCATAATTTTTTTTTTTTTTTTTTTTTTTTAGTAAAATTTGTAATCTATAAGCAACTACCAGAGTTGCACAGTCAGGATGCTCAAATGCTACCCAAAAATTGATGGAGAGACTTATTTTGGAAGCTGCTTTGGCCAAATGAAGAGATGACCATTCCTTCTTTTAACTCCCCCCCTTTTTTTTTTCAGAAAGACACCACATTATTAGTTTTGACTTTACCAAAAAACTAAGCTGCTTCTCCCAATTCCATTATTATAGGATTAAAATTTTGCAAATTCTGATTTTACCAAAATCCATACTAAATTTTGGGATCTACCCATTTGAGATAACCGATGATTTTGACAGTACTAAACTTGACAAAAATTTACAGACAAAGGGTGAATCATGAAGAAAAAGAACTCAATTATTAAAATAATTTGAACAAGTGGGTCACTGCACTAGTTAACTTTTTTGAAAAATAAGTAATACTTTTCCCCCCTTCCAGTGTTGAAAAGTACAACAAAATGCATGCCAAATGGAAAGAATATGATTTCTCCAAAAAAAAAAAAAAATCTGAAAGTTGGGGATGTGTTTGTAAAACTTGCAATAAAACTTGCAAGTTATTTAGATAATTATCAAAGATTCATAATTATTAACATAAAATTCAATTGATTGAAAAAAACTCATGAATTATTTATAAGTTTTGACCCCCAAATTGTATTAGAAATCAAATTCTAAATTCTTCTGAGAACCTCTGATGATTTCTGACCCCACCCAAATTTTCATCTTTAAGTACAAAATTGCTGCAAGTATTTTGGGGGTGGATCAAAATTCAAAAAAAGAAAAAAAAAAAAGGAAAAAATCATGTGCACAAAATCATCTCGTTTGAATTTTTCAAGTTATATATTTGAATCATGCCTCGGCTCCTCTGTACACAAAAGTCAACACTCACCAAGTGAGACATGGGGTGATG
The DNA here is from genome assembly GCA_033439265.1 of Dillenia suffruticosa. NCBI lineage: Eukaryota > Viridiplantae > Streptophyta > Magnoliopsida > Dilleniales > Dilleniaceae > Dillenia > Dillenia suffruticosa. Next base: position 22,353,462 of record JAVTVX010000035.1, read on the forward strand.
GTTTCTAAACAGCCTTTTTTTTATTTCTTTTTTATTTATTTATTTATAATCGATCAATATTCAAAACTATATTTCAACTAATTCAATTTTAATATTATCAGATTCAATTTAAGAAGAATTTTTTTAACGTATCGTTTTTCATTTTCAAGTTTTAAATACAAAATTTAATTAAAATATTTAATATTTTTATCTATTAGATTGTCTACTATCATTTATTTATTTTTTAATAGTAGCTATGTGGTACAAATGGGAATTGTGACCAATTGTCACGCCCTCTTTCATTGGATGCGTGTCCCTTTCGTTGTGATCAGCGTGTCCACATGTCTTTGTGTACATTTTGGCACAAAAAATCAAATGGCACAAAGTTCCAATGCATCTATTTGATGCTTCGTATTCAATTGGAGTGATTTATGAGTTTGGTGCCCTAATGAAATCTTCAAATTTATTCTTGTGAATTAAAAAAAATAATTTAAATAGGAAGCAATTTGATAGTTTCTTGGGATCTCAAATCTAATTCTATCAGAAATCTTTTAAAAATAAGTTTCTATGAATTCCCCTTTTGTTTTGTTATTTGTTTGCAAAATGATCCATGTATCTGTTTTTCAGTGTTGGAAATTTTCACTGGATTAACCTGATTGAACTGAAGATCACTTTACAATTTTGAATTTTTTTTTTTCTAATAGGGCAGCTTTTGGATCTTCTTTTGGAAAATGCCTGTAAAATATTTGTCTTAATTTAAATACAATATTTGCTAATTAAAATAAAATACTTTTTTTTTTATAGAATCATATAGTTTCTTCAGGACAAATTAAAATTTCTTCATAAAATGTATTAAAATTATTATTAATTCAAAATACTATAAAAAAGTTAAGAAATTAAGCAGAAATAATTAAAAAACAGTAAACAAGAAAAAAAAATATTTTTTCTCCAACGTAATTTTCCTTCCCCCACCCCATTTGAGGCTTGAAGTGCGAAACAAACCCTAATTCACTTCAATGAAAATGAAAAGTGAAAAGTGAAACTTCAACTACAAGGTTCAGATTTTCACGCGAAGAAACGACCACATCTTGTAAAATGGTCGAAAATTAAGAGTGGCTTAGTTCTTAGGAGAGAGGATCATGACAAACGTAAGACAAACACGCGCTAGACGGGCTCGTGATATATTGGTCACTGCTACGTTTGTACGGGTATTGTCTTCTTCAACCTTAGCATGGCCTCTCGAGCTACCGTTTCTATTTATTGAACATAATTAAGAACAAAATAAGAACAATTAATTAACTACACTTTACAAAAGAAAAAGAAAAAAACGTTTTATACTCTGCCAGCAATGCCTCTTCTGTTCCTCTTCCTCTTTTCCCTTCTGAGCTTTATTTTTTCCTTTTACCCCCCCCCTCTCTCTCTCTCTCTCTCTCTCTCTCACTTTATGCTCTCTCGTGATCTCTTTACACTAACCCAAAACCCCTCCCCTCTCTCTCTCTCTCTCTCTCTCTCTCTCTAAATTTCCAATTCACTGTATAAAAATTTGTCTTCTGATTCTTCTTCTCTCTCTTTCACATGGGTTCTCCTACAATTTGTTTCAAAGAACAAAAAAAATGTCATCTAACATCTAGCTTAGTTTTGGTATTTTCTGATTCTCCCTCAATGGCTTTGACATCAAAACTGCAATCGTTTTTTCTACTACTTTGTTTTGTTCTAGTATTTAGTCTGAGACTAAACTCAGAACCTACCCAAGACAAGCAAGCTCTTCTTTCATTCATTAATCAAGTCCCACATGCGAAACGAATTCAATGGAATTCCTCGGACTCTGCCTGCAATTGGGTCGGTGTCCAATGCGATTCAAATCGGTCCTTTGTTTTCTCTCTCCGTCTACCCGGAGTGGGACTTGTAGGTCAAATACCAGATAACACTTTAGGCAAATTGTCCCAGCTTCGTGTCCTCAGTCTTCGCTCGAATCGTCTTTCCGGTAAAATCCCGTCGGATTTCGCAAATCTTAAGCTTCTCCGAAGCCTATATCTGCAGAACAACATGTTTTCCGGTGATTTCCCGGAAAGTGTGACTCAAATGACGAGGTTAATTCGTCTAGACCTTTCGTCGAACCACTTCACTGGACAAATCCCGTTTTCCTTAAACAATCTTACACAGTTGACGGGTCTTTTTCTAGAGAACAATAATTTTTCCGGTATACTTCCTAGTATTAATCCAGTTGGCCTGGTTAATTTTAATGTGTCAAACAATCAATTAAACGGTTCAATCCCAAAGGTCCTCTCGAAGTTTCCTGCAAATTCTTTTTCCGGAAACTTAAATCTCTGTGGAACTCCATTGCCTCCCTGTTCCCCATTTTTTCCAACCCCATCTCCGTCTCCATCTTTGCCTTCTCCCCCGGTTCACGAAAAGAAGAAAAAGCTTTCAAAGGCTGCAATCATTGCAATTGCAGTTGGGTCGTCGGTAATTTTCCTTCTCATACTCCTTTTACTAATACTATGTTTCTGCAAGTGCCGTCGCAGGCAGCCACAAAAGGAGGCGAAACCTGCGGCGCCAGCGAGATCGGTGGCGGTGGCGGAGGCGGGAACATCGTCGTCGAAAGATGACATTACCGGAGGGTCTACGGAGGCGGAGAGGAACAAATTGGTGTTTTTCAACAATGGGGCTTATAGTTTTGACTTGGAGGACTTGTTGAGGGCGTCGGCGGAGGTATTGGGAAAAGGGAGTGTTGGGACTTCTTATAAGGCGGTATTGGAGGAAGGGACAACCGTGGTGGTGAAGAGGTTGAAGGATGTGATTGTGAGTAAGAGAGAGTTTGAAATGCAAATGGAGGTTTTGGGGAAGATTAAGCATGATAATGTGGTTCCTTTAAGGGCTTTTTACTATTCCAAAGATGAGAAGTTGCTTGTTTATGATTACATGGCTGCTGGTAGCTTGTCTGCTCTTCTTCATGGTACACTTTCTTTCTCTTGAATTTTTCACATTTTCAGTCTACATTCATCGACGGAAATTCCCTTTTTTTTTTTTTAAAAAAATATTATTATTTATAATTAATTAATTAATTAATTTTTGAATTATATTTGATTTTTGAACGTTTAACATAATTCTTTGATCAAATGGGTGTTATATAATGCCATTGAATTGGGGGTTGAACTTGACGAAGCGTGATTTTAATGGGTAACGGCGCAAATTTGCGTTGTTGAAATGCAGATTTTCTAACCAGCGCAGAAAGCGCAGATTTGTCACTGTTTTGCTCATGGTAACATTCTTTGTGTGTAAAATGCGCATCTGGCGCACGTTATGCGGGGGAACCTTTTGTTTGGTTGAGCTTAAATTACGTTAAATGCCACCAGCTCAGCAACATAGCTTAATGATGATTCAACTCCGGCATGCGCTTTTGCGCCCTTTCCAATGGGAATTGGTGGGGAATTTTTTTTTTTTGCCCCGGGGTGGGGGGTGTTTTGGAAAATCCCATAGTTAATTTTGATTCCCAAATTTGACCCTCACTTTGTTGTTATTGCCTAGGACGAAGAACCTTTAATGAGAGCTTGTGTTTGTGTTCGATGTTCCACTTTTCTCGGTAGTTATGAAATTTTATTTTTTGCAGTTTAAAGATGTGGGAGACAATTTCTTATCATTAGCACTTTTTCATGTTATTAAGATCCTAAGTTAGGATCATGTTGACCTCAATCATTTGATCACGATACGATGTTTTTTGCTTAATAGTGTAAAATCTCTTCCAACTTTGCTGTGTTGCTAGCTCGATGTCTCTATGTTTTGTGTTGGTGTTATATAGTGTGTTACATTAATGGTTTCTTGAGCATTGTTCATGATGATTTCTTGTATAATTGACGGGATTATGGGTCAGGATATATAGGATACCATGTTGGTGTTGTCACTAGCATTTGCTTCTTTTTATGTTCTTAAAAGGCACCGTCTTTACGCCTTCCATGCTCTTTAGCTTTGAGATGTCCCTTTTGCTTTTCAAAGTCCACTCCAAAATGATCTTTGATAAGAACAAGTTTAGAATCTGCGGATAGTTGGGTTAATAGGATGTGGTGTTAGATTCATTAATCAAATTCCTGAGTTTAACTCGTGGGTCAGGCATAGAAAAAATTACATTGGTAAGGTAACTCCTTAATAGACCACTACAAATCCCTAACCGGATTTGTCGGAGTATAACTCCGGATTCTGATCGGTATAACACAAAAAAAAAGAAAAGTTTAGATATTTTTCTTTTTTATTTTCAGAATCACTATTATTAAGTTTATTATTATTATTATTTTAAATTTATATGAATAGTTTATTTTTTTATTCTCTCTTTTTATCGATTTTTGTTTTATCTTTTAATATTATATTTTCTAATTTTGTTCTTAAATTTATATTTTTTATTTTTTTATGTTCAAACGGCCCGATTTCAAAAAATTTGAGATTAGTTTTCAATTAGTTTTTGTTGTATTTTCAGAGTCAATATTAGGTAACATTAGTGGGGTTGAATTAATTTGAAGGAAAAATATTTGCGGAAAATTGAGTTTTTTTTGATTTCTCGGGGTTGACTTTGCTCGTTTACTTGTGTGGATTGTGTGCTATCCATTATTAACATCAACATCAAAGTTTTGTAACGGAGTCATTTGTGCAATTTGGGATCCTCCATTATATCATTCATGACCTACGTAATGACTTTTTGAATTATTTTCTACTAATATGATACAGGTAGTAGAGGGTCGGGCAGAACCCCCCTAGACTGGGATAACCGAATGAGAATAGCACTAAGCACAGCTAGAGGCCTTGCCCACCTCCATGTAACGGGCAAGGTTGTCCATGGCAACATTAAGTCCTCCAACATCCTCCTCCGGCAAGACCACGATGCATGCGTCTCAGACTTTGGCCTCAACCCGCTCTTTGGCACCTCAACCCCGCCTAGCCGCCTTGCGGGCTACCGGGCACCCGAGGTGATGGAAACGAGGAAAGTGACATTCAAGTCTGATGTATATAGTTTTGGAGTTCTACTACTTGAATTGCTGACAGGCAAGGCACCTAATCAGGCCTCATTAGGTGAAGAAGGGATTGATTTACCTAGGTGGGTCCAGTCTGTTGTCCGAGAGGAATGGACGGCCGAGGTTTTTGATGTGGAGTTGATGAGATATCACAACATTGAGGAGGAGATGGTCCAGCTGTTGCAAATTGCAATGGCTTGTGTTTCCACTGTGCCTGATCAAAGACCTCACATGCAAGAAGTGCTTAGGATGATTGAGGACATGAATAGGGGAGAAACCGATGAGGGCCTAAGGCAATCCTCCGATGATCCATCAAAAGGATCAGATGGTCACACACCTTCCCGCGAGTCCAGAACCCCTCCTGCAGCTATCACACCTTAGTGCAAACCCCTGAGCCAAAATAACCCTATAAAGGCCAAAGGGGTCTTCCTTAGAATTGCGCCAGATGGCCCAATGTGTTCTTTTTTCAAATTTTATTTTTAATTTCTATTTTTTAGTTTTTTTTTTCTTCAAATTTTCTGCAATGATTTTTATTTGGGGGGGGGGGGGAGGGAAGATTTGAATTGTTTTTCTTTTGGGGGTTCTGGTTGGTTGGTTCCATGTTCTGATTGGAATAGAATTGAATTAAATTGATTTTAATTTTATTGTTTTTCTTATGCGCAGAATATTTGTCGTTTTGCAGATGGGTCTATTTATTAAGGTCAAGAATTTTAAATTTCAAGCAAAATAATATTTTATTAACGTAATTATTGTCTATGATGTGGAAGGAGCCAACTCAGGTTTGAAAAAATCATCTGAAATTTCCAAAGCACTTGTTTTTGCTTCAGTCTGATACTGTTGTCCCTTGACTGTACAGTCTTTGCCCTACCTAAGCTTTCTTTCTTTAAAATATATATTTGTTTTTATTGTTTTTGAAAGCAAAAACTCTGAAATGCCGTGACTTGTGAGGGTGAGAAAAAATCAGATGGGGTCTGCGCTGTGGGTTCTTCGTGTTGAGCATGAGTTACTGCTATGATTCTGCCATCTGGCAGGGGTAGAGAAGTTGGAGGTGGGAGAGATGTGGGAAACAGGCTGGCCGGCTTGTGTTTCTCAAAAATTGTCTGACAAAGTCTTTGTCTTTCTGACCGTAATGAGATGAGAGAGAGAGAGAGTGAGTGAGAGAGGGAGAGAGAGGAAGGAGTGTTGTGAACCGTTGATCCATTCAAAATCTGGGACCTCAACAACTCTCTCATTTGGCCTTTTTGCTGCAAATGCCGCAGGTTTTGCGTCTGAGTAGCCTCATTCCTGACGCGCTTCACAGGGCGTTGTTGGAGCCGCCTCCTCAGTTCTGGTGTTGGTTCGGTTCCAACCCAAATATGAAATCCATCGTAGCAAGAATTTCAAAAATAGCCTAAGGTTATAATTAGGTTTCAAATCAAATATTTTTGTAATAAATAAGGATTTTCATAATATTAAAAAAATAAGAATTATTTATGTTTTTTTATAAGTCAGAATATTTTAAATAAAAAGAGTGATATTTTACATGTAATTAAATATAAAAAAGTAAATTTTAAATAAAAATATAACACTTGATGTTAATAGATGCCTAATCCATTTTGTTAATTAAAAAATTGAAATTTTCAAGTTTATGTTTAGCAAAAAAGCTTTTAATTCTTGCTGTATAAAATAAAAAATGATGAGATAGAATGAAAGGATAGAATGAAAATTTCAAAAATACATAAATATATAATTAAAAAAATAAATTATTAAATTTTTTGCTTATCCCAGTCCCCTTAAAAAAAATACAAAACTTAATTTTTTTTGCGTTAAAATAAAAATGCTAATTTATTTTATCTTTATATTAATAAATTAAATATAATATTTTTCACGTGCTTGTAAGCTCTATTTGTAAGATTGTTGGCGCGTATGTGAGGGTCTCCTACAAAGGGCCAGAGAGGAAGAGTGAGGTGTCAAGGGAGAGGTGATGTGTCGCACTCATCTGATCCAAAACATCCGCGCTCGCTTCGTCTCCAACAGGCGCCAATCACCAAAGCTTTGACCTCCCACTGCAACCCAAACAACTAATGAGCTATCTGTGCCCTACGGTTACGTATCAAAATTATCAAACAATCGATTCCCCCTTCCCTTCCATAAAAAGATTCAAAAACATATTTTAATTAATTTAATTTAAATTATTATCAAATATTAAAAATAAAAACTCTCATAATATAAATTTTTTATTTTTAATATTTAAATTCAAATCTGAATTAAAAAATTTAATATTTTTCTTACTTAGTTCAATAATATAACCCAAATAAGCATAAAAGGAAATTTCATGAGTCTTAGAGAAGCTAATTATTGATAGCTTTTGAGACCATTAAGGACGATTGATTTTGTGGTCCGAACAGGGTTTATCCATTAAAGCAAAAATACATAAAAGAAATAATAAAAAAAATAAATTATTTAATGTTTTTTTTTCGTTTATCCCGAGTCCCCTTAAAAAAGTACAACCGTTCTCATTCAGCGTCAACACTACTTCTTTTTGAAGGTTTAATCTAATTAGGGATTCATTAGGATTCCGCTGATTGTGGTCCATGAAATGAAGTAATGGCCATCAAAAGATCCGGTTCTCATCTCAGTAGCAAGTCAAGGACAAAAGAGTAAACACTATTTTTTTTTTTTTACATCATGTCTTGAACACCGTCTGATATCCGCGACTTTACCTTGACTAATTCGGACCAACCGATGCAGTGACTCTTTTCGAAGGGTGAGTCTCCCAAACGGAGAATGTTTCATACACATGAGAGTCCGATGCTTCCAACGGGAGTTAAACCTTAATCATGTTTAATCGTACTCAACCTCACATTCAGTTAAAACAATTCACATCGATAGTAAACACCATTAATTGAATCAAGGTATGACTTCTCCATAAGAATCTTTAGACAAATTTGTCAATTTCTTTATTTTAGTTACTCGAGCTCGATATTTTAATTAAGAAATTAGAATATCATATCGTTATAGAGTTTAATTTAGGATATCCCTTTAACATTGCACAATAGACATGTCCTCGTCATCATATAGGCTAGGGCACCCTCAATGATGGACCATAATATTGGGACTCGACTCCATTATTCACAATAGTGCTGTCCCTCCACCGGATCATGTTAGGGACACATTGATTTAATCTTCACCGTTTGATTCATATAAAAAACTACATATGCAAGTGTGGTTATGATGGTTTGGGGATATTGTAGAACATGCCCAAATTATTAGGGTAGACAACACTAAATAAGAAACCACGTGTAATTATTCTTGTGGTCCAGGAAAACCAAATATTGTCTTTAACAATCCGAATTTTTCTTAATACATAATTATAAACAAACACGAATAAATAAATTATATCACGGAGAAAATTGAATAAAAATTTATATTTATAAGCAAAATCCATTAATTCATAAGCTCTATTAGGATAATCTTAATTTGATTTAATTGGTTTCTATTTTATTTTTAGAAAAATAGGAAGGAATGTGCTTATAAAATAAGGGAATGGTGCCCAAATTCTGCTACATCAATCACGCACACAATTTCAAGGGAAAAGGGAATTGTGATCTGTGTCTGACAAAGAGAGAGACACCTGTAGGGAAATAGGGGTCATATAATAATAAATAGTCGCCCATGATAAAATGTTGGGGGGGAGAGATAGATGCCTTTCGGCTTTCATGTCTACGACAAAGGAAGTCAAATGGCCTAACGTGGTAGTTGATGCTTCAATGCGTACTTAGTCATGTCCATCCTAATTCTTTTAAATTTGAATATTGAATATCTTATTTTTTAATAAAAAATCATGAATTCAAATTATAAAAATTAAAAATTAAAAAAATTAAACCGCTAATAAATTTTATAATATTTAAATTAAATTAAATAAATAAAATTTAAATATCAATCAATAAAATCAAAAAAAAGACAAAACGACTCTTATACGTATCAAATATCCTATAAGGACCAGTTTGCAGTTTTTCTAATCTTCACCGAATAAAGGAAAAATCTTAGTCTAGTGATAAGCAAAATGGCCGTAGTCTTCTTTGTTACACGTGAAAACAGAAATAAAAAAAAAATGACATTTTATAAAAATATTAAAAACAAAAAGTATGAATATAAAAAATATAAGTATTTTTATATAAATATTAATTATTTTATAAAAATAATAGAATGATTATATTTTATAGTAAAATTTTAAAATATTAAAATATGTAATTATTAATTATAAGACAGATAATATAAAAAATAAAAATTATAAATAAATAAATAATTTATTAAATATAAAAATACAAAAAATTTTTGTATAAATATTAAATAATTTAACGTATTGAAACGTTTTGAAAACGAGAAATATTTCTAAAACCGGAAACTTATGTTAATAAGTTTTTATGCATCATAGGTGGTCTTCACAAGTGTGCTTAAGAGAAAAATTGGAAAATATTTCTTTTTTTTTTAATTATCCCCATTTTAAGCACATCTGAAAATTCGTTTTCTATAACTTTTAAACTGAGATAATATTTTATTCAACTAGAATAAATGTTACCCTAATTGAGAAACGGTAGAGAGAGGAAAAAAATTAAAAAAAAAATGATAGATATTATTAGATTTTAAAAGCTTACATTTCGTTTTCTCTTTTCTTTGGAGATTTTCTTCATTGATGAACATATTGTTTAAAGCTCATGGTTTTAACATATGATCATTCAATACTCTTATGTTTGTGTAGTGACACAACTTCCTATGAATGGTGGTGGTGGTTAAGAAAAAGCCCCCCTTTATATGTGAAGTGTCCCTCAAGCATGTGTCTGTGGATTGTTCCCTGAACTATAACCTCATATGCTACAATTCTTTTGGTGCCTATCCACAAGCACAACTAGAGAAGAAAAAGCTACACGAATGCAAGAATTCACAAGTCTGCAGATGAAGTGGTGAAATTGTGCTTCTACTTGTTCCCTTTTCTTCCAAGTCCAGTCACTGAAAATCTTAGATATCTTACAGTTCATTGTGTACATACATACCTAAAAGCCACCAAGACTTGAAAACAAAGCTAATCGATAAGTTATAGACTTGCTTGAGAGGTATATATTTGAATATGTTGCAAGACCAATTCTTGCATTAGTGGTTAGTTGGGGGCAACTAAGACATTACAACTGTAATATTATCTTTATAAACAATCTTTCATAAACTATAGAATTAAATAATGTAATGGTGAAATGCTCAATTTCTTGCCATAATGATTCAGATTTGAGTGCACATGAAATAAAACAGGAATTACACCCTTATATCTAATTTGATATACTAATTTGTTGGGATGTCACTCTTGGGTTTCTTCTCAAACTCCTCCCAGATGCAAAATAAAAAAAAAAAAATGGAAGAAGAAAGGAACTTTCATGTAGTAATGGAAGCAGCTAAAGAACTTTCTGAAGAGAACCCAAATGAAACATCAGTGTTTGGTTTTGATGGAACATGTGCGATGAGGTCTTTACAGTTATCTTGATGAGACCCTTTGACTGAAAAGTTGCTGATAAGTCATGCTCTTTGCTTGCTTATGCGACAAGAAGCACCAGGAAATGGTTGTTGATGGAAAAAGTTGCAGCTCTTTATATCACTATTTCATTCTTGTGAGAGTGACAGATCCTGAAGCAGAAACAGAGGCTTTGTTTTTGTGGTTGGGAAGGCCCTCAGCCTCAATCCTCATTGCTGAAACCTTCAATTATTTGTAAAGAAAGCACATGCACAAAAACCAACCCTTCAGCAGTAGGAAGATGAGAAACTTTTTCATCTTTGGATGGTTCTGCAGATCCTGCTTTGCAAATGGTTGTCCTATTCATCCACAGAATTGAATGGTGGGGGTGAGATTTAGGCCATTGTTTTAAAAATGGTGGGGTGAGATTTGATTTGTTCAATTAGTGGGTATAATTATGATGATATAATAAATAATATATGATTATTTAGTTATAAAAAATAATAATACATTTTTCAAAATTATAAATTCAATTATTGCAAAGAGTAGAACGAAAGCAAAGAAATAATAGATGTGAATACAGAGGGGCAATAACAGTGTAAAATGTCATTTATTTGAGAGATGTGATAGATAAAAATTAGTTAAATGAGAATAATAAAGAAACAGATTGATGATAGTTGAATTAAATCGATAGTTATTATTCATTAATTTATTTTTAAAATTTGAAAAAATAAATTCAAAAGTTAAATTAGAAAGAAAGTTTAGAAAAGAGTTGTAACTTCTGTAATTTGGAAAATTTGATTAAAACCATTCTTAGAAGACTAAGAATAAAGACCCTAGGCCTACAAGAATTCCGTGACAGAGTAGTTTAAAGTGTAAGATGCAGACATCATCCAATTAAATCCAGCTTTACGTGCCAATCTTTCACACTCAAACTGCCTTCTCTCTCTCCGTCCTTGATTCTGTGCTATTGTTTTCATTTTCATACCACAACAGCCTCTAATGGCAACGTTGGTCCAGAGAAAAACCGAAGAAGAGCCTTCCCCACAACCACTTTTCCTTTCTCAGGCAGAGTCCTTTTGGCAATTCTGGAACAACTTAAACACATTGCTCATTACTTCGTTCATGCATGAGATCACATCCCCTTTGGGAACCCTCTCAAACATTCCCACCAATGTGTTTTACCCTGGGACGATTGAGGCGGATCAAAATTGAAACCCTTAACATTTGGGCACTTCGAAGTGATCAATTTGGATTATGTATGTGGATCTTATCATACACTAAACAATGAAAGATTGGGAATCAATAATGGTTCGAGTTTAAATAGGTGGGTCACCAAACCCTCCATCGGCCAACGCATGCTGATGCCTTTTCATTTGCTTATTGTGCTCGGACGTTGCATTACCCGATTGTTTGGTTATTAATTTTTAAGAGAGATGCTACGAATTTTAATTGTTTTTCCAAAAGTATATGTAGTAAAATTTTCATTAGCACATACAAATCCAAGAAACGCTATTCTTAAACAGCATTCGCCCTCGATGTGGGCTCTAGCATTTATGTAATGCTAGAGTGACAAAAAATTAACGAAACAAGATAGAATAATTATTGCTCAAAATGACATTCTAATAAGCCATGGACTTGCTGAGAAATACTACTAAAGCTCAACCACAAAAGAAAGAACGCCTATCTCAATAAGCAGCAAGACACCCTAGGGCATTTCAACAAGTTAGGAGACCATGAAGAAAGACGAAAGTAAAACATATCATTTTCTTTTTTTATTTTTTTTGGTTTCATGGTTTGGCCACAAATCAGTATCCAGAGTTTTGTCCCGACTATTCTGGATCGTTGCGGGAGCCATTTTGTGGGGACGAATCTCTCAAACGTTTTTTTTCATACTTAGGAGAGTCGAACTTACGATCTGAAACGAAGGTGTCTATCTTACCTATGCCAACAAATATCGATAAAACATATCATTTTCCAAGAAGCTTACGAGTCTGTACACGAACATCCATCTTTACTAAGATTTACATCTAAGGAAACGGCCGTAACCCAGCTCCTGTAATTTTGATACGACAGACATAACAGTAAGAAAAACAAACATAACCCACAGGTACAGTCCCATGTCCATCTTAATAATTCTGCGACAGTGTACTTAGAAACAAAGATGCAAATAGTAGCTTCACATCTAAAAAAAAAAAAAGGACCAAAACCATCATCATTTATGGACCCCAAGGAAAAACATGACCTACATCTTGATGAATTCCATGAGCGGGTGGTAGTTAAAAATAAAAGCGGCTGCACATGGAACCCAGGAAAATCCAGCAGACGTAGCCAAATTAACCCAGTCAATTTGCCTCCTTTCTCTCCCTTGAGGATTCCGAGTCATTGTCATCGTATCCATACCACAAAGGCTTCTAATGGAAAAGTTGGTCCAAAGAATAATCGGGAGAACCGCTTCCACCACAACCACTTTCCCCTTCTTAGGCAGGGCTTTGTGGCAGTTCTTCAACAACTTAAGACATTGCTCATCACTCAATTCACGCAATAACCACTTAAAATGAATATCACATCCCCTCTTGGAATACTTTTAAACATGTCCCCACCACCGTGTTGTAACCTAGGGGGAGCACGTTGAATCACATGAGGCAAGTCAAAATTGATGCCCTTAATATATGGGGATTTTGAAGTGATCAAATTAATAGCTGTTCCTAAACCACCGCCAACATCAACACCGTCTTTGCTCCTTCAAAACCCTCGTGCTTCTCAAGCATCTCCTTCACAAACATCGTCGTGTGATTCAACATTGCCTCGTCATAGATCTGATGGAACCGTGAATCACTTTTGGAATATTCATATGCATCCTTCTTTTCATGAACCATGTCAAATGGAGAACCACCTTCAAGAACAGCACCTTTAAGCTTATACCAGCTATCCATAGAAACCTTGTCCTGAAACCACCGATTAAATTGATGACCCCATATGTGAAAGAGGTAATAGAAAGGACTTCAAATAAAATAATGGCCGAAATGTTTAAAAAATTTTAAACATTTCAAACTATATAACAAAATATATCACTAATATCAGAAAATATGAAAAACAAACTTAAGAATTCAAGGAGTAAAAGATCATGAAATGACACATAACCATAGGGCAAACCAAACAATTTTAGTAACATGCGTGACCAAAATTAGTCATGACATAAAATAATGTTTTGTTGAATTGAAATCATTAAGAAATTCAATATACTTGAACTATAAACAGCCACAGGAGAGACATTTCTGGTAATAATATTAGGAGAAATAATTTCATTCCAAAATGCTACTATCATACACAATGTAAAACATCTATTTTTCAATGAAACCATTTATAATCATATATTCTCTTTTAAAATTTGGCATCCATTTTAGGTTCCAGAGTCTCTAAGTGTATTTTGATATTAATGGCCCTTTTTGTTATTGATTCTTCAGTATTATGAGAAATAGTTTCTGGTCTTATATGCAATGCAGTGTAAACATATTTTGTATGAGACCATTTATTGGTAAGGAGCCATCTTGATTCTTGATTCTTGTAAGGAACCATTCCAGATTCAAAGGAGGCCACAGCAAATTTTGAAAAATGTGACCCAGATCATAATGAAAAATACCTCTACTTTCATTCGGAATCTAGAAGCAAATACACGAAAAGATATCACATTCAAGTATTGAAAATTGCATGGAAAAATGAGATCATAAGAAGTTCATCCATGTGCTGTATATCCAGTTCTATAAAAATGCAAGTACAGAAACGGGTGAAATATAAGTTCCCAATGGAGCTAAAAGAGGATATGCATGAAACGCAGAATAGGAAAAAACAATACTGAAACCAAATGAATACCAACCAACATAAATGAGATTAAGAGAGAACCATCACAATCAGATTGTGATGGCGAAACAAAAACAGGGATTAGACCTTCCTTTCACACACGTTTAAAATCTGAATGACATTGCCCTACAACTACAAACAATATAGAATGCACAAGCAGAGTTAGTGACAAAACTTCTCATCACAAATGAAATATTTTTTCTGGGAAATGAAATCATGGAAATTTACTCAGATTATAATCAGCCTTTGCAGTGTCATTTCTATCATTAGGAGAAATGGTTTCATTCGAAACTGTACCATCACACACATTGTTCAATAGATATTTTGTGAATGAAACCACATTTATAATAATAGATATAGATTCAAAATTTTTGAACATTCCTCTCACCTAAGATTGCCCTAAAACTATTATTAAAGTAGTGTTTGGTACATGAGAAAAAAATAAGAGAGAAAAGGCTACACAGAAAAAATAAATTAAAACTATAAACAATCTATTTAAAAATATATAAATAAATTAAAAAACAAAATATAAATTATCTATTTAAAACTAAATATATTAATTTTTCTCTCTAGAAAAAATAATCTAGTTTGATTTTCACCCTTAAAAAAAAAAAATGGTTTTCTCTATCTTAAAAACCAATTCAATTTAAATTCTTCTATTTTTCAAATTAAACGCATTAACTTCTCTTTCTAGAAAAATAATAAAATTTTGTTTATTTCTCTATATTTAAAAAATTAATTTTCCTATCCAAAAAATCCATTTAATTTAAATTCTTTCTCTAAAACTTACACACTGGATTTCTCTCGCTAACAAATTAATTTAATTTATATCTTCTCTCTCAAAATGCATTAGTTTTCTCTCTCTAACAAATCAAATTATTTTAAATTTTCTCTCCAAAATTATTGATTTTAAGTTTTTTCTTACTAAAAAAAAATCAAGTTTAGTTACCATTCTCTAAAATTAAACAATTATTTTTCTCTCTCAAAGTCTAAATACATTGGCTTTAAAATTTTTCCAAAAAAACTAAATTTAATTGTTCTATCTAAAACTAAAAGCATTACTTCCTCTCTAAAATATTAAGTTAATTTACATAACTTTTAAGATTCATCTTTACAAAAATGAAATTTAATTTTATCTAAAACTAAGCATATTAATATTCTCTCTAGACACCGTCCTGTTTTTGCCGCAGATGAAATGTCAATAATATATTTTTTTTAATTTTTAAATATCTGAAAATTAAACATCTCTGTCTGCATCTCCGGACACCGCCCATTAAACATCTCTCTCTCTCTCTCTCTCTCTCTCCAAATTATTGACCATTTCCCCCATCCATTTTTTCACACTCAATAACATCGCCCTGAAACTATGTATAACCAACAAGGAAAAACAAACAAGTGAATAAACAAACAAATCAAACACCCGTTAACTGCGACCTGATTTAACCCTAGGAGAGGTCCCAGAGAAACACCATCCTCATTCCTGATAAAGTACTTGGCAACAAGGGGAGGTCCGTACAATCTCCTGTTAGTATCAGTATCATCCACATAGCAAGTTACGATGTTGAAGGCACCGAGGAGAGAGAGGATGCAATCAATCATCATCGGAGCCTGAGGGTTATTGTTCTTCGGGATCTGCGACGCGATCTGCGCCTGAGAGAGTTTCGCGTCGCCGAACTATCTCCAAAATATCAAGCTCTATCACCGTCGATAACACCATCGATACCGCAGACATGTTTACCAGTTCCATTGCGTATGCTTTGTCTTGCAGTTCCTTTTGTTTTTCTTCACCCTCGGCGGCGTCATTGGCAGAGCATTGTGTCGTTATTTTTCTCGACGACATTTTCGCCGGCGAGGGGAGAAAGCATTAGGGTTTTGTGACAGAGGGAAGCGGTTATTTCAAATTTGTAATTTTTGGGAATTTAGGGTACAAGAAACTTCTGGAAGCAATTTTTTGATGGAAAATTTTCATAATAATCGCCTTTGCAATTTTTTTTTTTTTTTTTTTTTGTAAAATTTAAAAATGTCATGATTTGGTTTTTGAGGTAGAAACTCTTGACCTTCGCCCTCCCCTTGTCCTAAATTAATTATTCGATTCAAAATTCTTGTAATCCAAAATTATGTACTTTTTTCCTTTCCCTTTTTCTTCTCTCCTTCTCTCCTATGTTGACAAGATTCAGTTAACTATTGTTTTAGATATATTTGTTAATATTATCATTGATCTTTCATTTTCTCGTTTGGAAGGAAAGCTTACAAGAAAAAAATAAAAGAATTAGGAGGGAATGTTATGATTTTTTTTTCTTTGAAAGTTTAGATATAATAGAAAAGAAGAAATGAGATTTGGAAGAAATAATTCCTTGACGAGTTCTGTAATATTCGCATCGAATTAGTCGGATAAAATTTAGATATCTGTTAGTGCTAAGTAATCCATTTACACTAGAAAAAAAAAATCTAAGACCAATATATTACATTAATAATCATGGAATCTTTTCTTATTGCTGCCCATGCACAAATAAATTATAGAGCATATAAATAAAATAGCAGCAAGCAGGAATTGAGCATGGGCAGCATGTTTGACCTTGTCGTGTTCTTTGCAAGCAGCAGGCAGTGAACACAAAATATGAGCATCAGGCTTAAATGGCATCGTGGAAGTGAGCCTCAAAGCCTCACTCAAGTGTCCACCACGTGACAGAAGACCAACCATGCAACCATAATGTCCCAAATTAGGCTTCATATGATACCTAGACACCATATCACTTGGAAAGCTCTGATATCTCATCCACTAGTCCAGCATGACTGCAAGCTGATAAGACATTGGTGAATGTTATGGTAGCTGGTTCAATACCATTCTTTTGAAGAGATTCAAAAGCAGGAGCCTCTGTTTCTCGACCATGTAGTGAATATGCAGATACATTGCATTGTATAAAGGCAATTCCTTTGCCTGAATCATGTCAAACACCTTCTTAGCTTGGTCTATGGCTCCACATTTAGCATACATTGCCACTAAAGAAGTTGCTATAGAGATGGACAAATGAATGCCACGATTAATAGCATGGCCATGTATGGCTCTTCCGTATTCTAATGATGCTAAATCTTTGCAAGCAGAGAGCACACTAACAACACTTACAATGTTGGGTTGGATCCCAGCCTGTTGCATTAGCCGAAAAAACATAATTGACTCCTTTTCCATATCCATTTTCAGCCAAACCAGAGATAAGGGTTGTCCAAGTGATCAAATTCGGATGGATACCATGTGATTGCATCTCAAAGAGAATGTTTTTGGCCTCGTCAGTTTTGCCATTTCTCAGTAAGTCCATGATAACTGAATTATAGGATACTACATTAGGTGGCACACCATCTAATTGCATCTGGTAAAACAGTTTCAAGGCCTCCCCACTTCGACTGACCTCTGCATAAGCAGCCAAAAGTGTGTTCCGCAACACAAGATCTCTCTCTTGTAGAGTTGAACACTTGAACTGCATTATCTATTCTACCACATTGGGCATATAAGTCGATGATGCAACTAGCAACGACCAAATCAGTGTCCAGGCTGTTTCTATTGCTATAGCAATGCCCTTGTTTTCCAACTTTTAGATCCCCCATTTCGGCAGAGGCTGACAATATTGATGCTAGAGTCACAGAATCAAATCTCAAGGTCTCCAATCTCATCAAACGGAATGTCTGACTTGCATTCTCAATCTGTCCATTATTTACATAACACGAAACAAGCAATTTCCAAGCCACCACGTCTTTCTCAAGCATCCTACTAAAGACCAATTCAGCTTCTTCAATCAGACCAACCTTTGAATAGAAGTTCATCAGTGAACTCCCCAAGATATAATCTAAATCCAAGTCATACATCACTACAACGGCATGACCGTGCTTACCCTCATCTAGAGCACCTAAATTAGAGGAAGCAGAAAGTAAGCTTGCTAAAGTGACTCGACTTAATTCAATACCTACCTTTCTCATGTCAAAAAAACTTCAATAGCTTCCTCATTGAACACATTTTGAACATAACCCACCATTGTTGAAGTCCACGAAACAACATTTCTCTCATCCATGTTATCGAACACCTTCCTAGCTTCCTCCACAGGCTCACATTTTCCGTACATATCCACAAGACTACATTCAACAAACACTCTTTTTCCAGAACCCATCATCAATGCATGCCCATGAACACCTTTTCCAAACACAATTCTTTTTTAAAGCACCAGAAGCCTTCAAAGCATTTGGAACAACAAAATTGACAGCAACAAACCCATTTTCAAGCATTTGGACAAATCCCCAAATAGCCTCTTCATTCAAACCCATCCTGCAATCTAGCCTAATAATTGCAGCCCAAGAAACGACATTATGTACGCTAAGTCTATCAAATAAACAAACAGCAATGTTTGAAACATCACACTTGGCATAGAAAATTAGCAACTTAGTTCCAACATATTAATTTTTGGCAAAAAGATTACCATTTTTGACAATTCTAGCATGAATTTGCTGACCCAGAAAGAGATTTCTCTCATAGAGACATCCTTGGAGAATTTCACCACAAATTTCAGGCCCAATTTTCATGTTTTTGTGTTCCATTTCATTAAGGAAGTTCACAGCCTGCGAAAGTTCACCGACTTTGCAGAGTGACGAGATGTTGAGGAAGTAAGTTTTGTACTGTTTTGACTATACTCATATTTACATAGCTTTGTGAGATAGGTTTGTGCGAATTTGATGGTCTCCGGAGGTCTTTTGGATTTGAATTGAGAGATTTGTGGGTTTGGTGGTGTGGGTATTGCGAGAGAGGCCATGCATGTGAAGAAGTTGGGGTGGGGGGCTTGGATATGGTGATTGTGCTCCCCTCCCGTAACATATGTCAAGGGCATTTAGGTCATTGACTCTTTTTTTTAAACTTGCTTTCTCTCTGTTTTTTTTTTTTTTGGTTCAATTCAAATTGATTATATGAAAAGAAAAATTGCATCAAAATATCTACTATATGTGATACCAAATTTCTGATATGCATCTTACCTATATAGGCATAAACATCTACAAAAACTCAAACGCTTATCACAAGAAGAGAGAGAATGAAGATAATTTTAGCTTTCTCTTTTGCAAAAGAAAAATTGTGTCCGTATATTTTTTATTACATTTTTTTTGACTTATTTTCTCCAAGTAAACAAAGGGTTTAGGGTTTTTATAACTTATTTTTCTCTGAGTAGACATACCACAATTGAAAGTCTAGAATTTAATCTCATTATCTTTTCTTTTTTCTTTTTTAGTTTTGTAATAAACTGGATTTTTAATTTATTAAGATTTTATTAGAATAATTTTCATTAATTAATCTTGGGAACAATCTTATATGGGCTTCTCTGCTAATCTATTACATGATTCGGCTTTTATCCTCTGCTTTAATGCATGTCAGGCAATTTACTCTTGCTTGTTGTCTAGAAGTGATCATTGATGCAGATTTTGCTGATGAAAATTGTTTCGAGTAATTCAATTTGGTGGACGGATAGGAGGCCGCCCATTATGTTATGGGCACAAAATGGAATCTTGCTGCATGTCGGCCCCAAGAAAAATGAATTTTTAATTTTAAATTGTTGGTCAATTATATACTGAACGAAAAACGATAGATTTTTCAGTCAAGGAATTATAAATTTTAAAGCATGGTTAATTTCAGAAATCATCGTCAATGCAGAAATGAAGTTTCCGCATTTCAAAAGTTCATCTAACGACGACGAGCCACAATCCCACAAGCAAGTAATAGGACAAGGCACAAACAAGCACACAAGTAATAGGAAGAGAGAGAGAGAGAGAGAGAGAGAGAACTACTATACACGAAGTACAAGGCTACATCATAGCTTAATGCAACTGAATTCAAAGATCGGAGAACAATCATGCCTTTAGAGAATCAAGCTTTGTGTTATTAAGGTGAAACGTATTAACTCAAGTTCAAGAGCTTAGGGAATATATGAAATGCCAAAAAGGAAGGTCTAGTTTGTGAGAAAAAGGGAGGCTTACTCTACGGGGCACGTGAAAACAGATCAAAATCATAATCCATAATCAACTACATTACTTTCATCTTTTATGAAAGTTTAAATTTTTGATAGAGTAAGCAAACGTGAATATAAAGATCACGCTGAGAGCAACCAACACACCGGCCACAATCCCTAGAAAATCATATCTGAAACCGAAATAGTTCTCTACAAATTCTGCTACTGTCTCGCCTGTGTCGAGCTTAGAGTCCACATTGCCATACTGTGAAGTAGCTAGCCCATAGAGACTCCATTGGTAAGGGCATATCCAAGCAAACCAGCTCCACCACACAGGAAGCTCCTGCATTTTGCCGGAACACCATTTAGTCTTTAATCACGACAGTGAACAAAAGTGCTGCCGCCTAAAATCTAGGTCGCATGGAAATGAAAATAAATATGAAATGATACGAAAATATTTTAAAAAATTACAAAAATGAAAATGTGGACAAACCCATAAATATAAAAAATATAAGAATTTTTATATAAATATTAATTATTTTATGGATATAATTAAATAGATATCGTTTATAATAAAAATATAAAATTATTAATTATGAGATAAATAATATAAAATTTATAATTATAATTAAATAAATAAATAATTTATTAAATATGAAAAAATTTATAAATAAAAAAAGTTTAAGAATTTTTATATAAATATTAATTAATTTAGTGTATTAAAACATATCAAATATAGTTCAAAAATAGAAAACATTTTGAAAATAGGGTGACGTCAATATTAAGAAATTTTCTTGCATCATAACCTACAATGTCCACTCAGCCTGGCCTAAAATATAGGGCTTAAACTAGGCACAAAGTCCATGAAGCTAGTTTTGGACAAAAAGGATAAAAAGAAAAAAAAAGTAGGTCCATAATAAAAACAATAGTTCTAAAACTACATAAGTAAACAAAAATTGAAAAGTAAGGATGAGCGGGAGAGCCTGAACAAATTAAAAGCGCTTAGGGTCCGGATTGGGCTTGATCTGCAGGCTGAAAGTCCAGCCGGGCCATGGATTGACAAAGGGTTCTTATGTTAGAGGGGCTAAGATCGGCTGCCCCTCGAAGAGATGAAAAGTGAAGTCGATTATAACTTAAAAACTTACAGTCCTGGGGATGAAGAAGCCAGAGAACATGTTCCACAAAGAGTAACAGAAACCACCCAACACCGTAGAAACTTCTAAGTTAGGACTCAGAGCCACAATCATCATTCCGTAGAAGGTGAAGTAAAGAACCGTCAAGTACATGTAGAATAAATATAGGAAGAACTTGGCTGCTGTTAGTTCATAATCCATGATAAAGTACACCAAGATTCCATATATAAGAGCCTGAACCAAAGCGTATGGGATCTCTATGGCAACCTGAAAATGATGAGGATAATAGTTTTACAATCTCTCACTAGATTATGCAATAAATATATGTATGTATTCATATACATAAACATATATTATACAGGAATGTATTGGTGATAATAGTTATTAAGATGGTTAGAAAAATAAAAGTTAAAATCTCAATTCTGCTAATATGATTTTGTAACCCTTTAAATCCAATTTAGTAGAATCCAATTTTACCACAAAAAATTCAAGTTTGTTTTGTTCACAAAGCAAAAGAAGACGAAGTATAGGTTCCACAATTAGTGTTTACATTCTTAAGTGAAAGTACCTGTGCCATTGCATAAGGCAAACTTGAGTATAGTCCTGCAGCCCTTTCACGGTAGTAAACTGCTCGCTCAATGAGTATAACTGGTCTGACTGAAGAGGCATTTTGGGTACCAATGAGGTTCACTGCAGCGTACATGGAACTAATACCGTCTAGAATACCCTGTTTTGTACTCCTGCAAGATTCCAGTTTTCTATTATTGTTAACTTAGAATTAGTGCCGACATGGCTTCCCAAGTGGATGCGGTTACTTCATAATTCTAAGGTTCTGAATTTCAATAAAATAAATAAAAATTATTTACAAAAATAAACCTAGAATTCTCATTTTTACATCAAATGCAAATTTAAATGGTGACAAAACATAGGCCAAGCATTTATTAGGAAGCCTGGTGAGAGCATATACCATCTAGAACTAGCCTAGGATCAAAAAAGAGTGCGTACCTTTTAGAACCCAGTCCCTGATAAAAAAAGCCGAATATGATGGCTGCTATTGTGTTGAACACAAACCTAGTGAGGTTATATGCTGTGTTTCGCCAATATGACTTGTGTTGTTTCCATAGGCATGCCATGCATTGTGTAACAAAAGATCGTGAATACTGTGAAGGGAAGTGTAGGTCTTGCGAGTTTGGTGCTGGTACACTTAACTCAGAAATCAATGCTTTGTTTCTCCTGTAACAATTCCAAGAATCAAAATTTTGAATCCCAAAACCGATTATAAATACTCAAGTTTAGCTAATGCTAATTGCTTACTGAAAAAGGTTTGATCTCTTGTATACTTCCGCGAAGTCAATCCCCAGAAGTTCTTCTTGTGCTCTTGAAGTGACTTCCATCATCCATGTTGCCGGATTTTGACCTTCCTTACTTTTACCAACTCCATTGATGCCCTTTTATGTACCAAAAGAACACAAAAAGGCGAATATGAGGAGAATGGATAAAGCATCAGTTTATTGTTTAATAGTTACTACCTCAAAGTATGTGATCAACTGGTTCGAGTTATGCCCCAAGGGACCCACATAGATTTCTTCTCCTCCTTGCTTTAGGAGAATGAGCTACACAACGAAACAATCAATATGATTGTTTTAATTTTGAATGATACGCTACAAATTTTAAATAGGACTTTACTACCTCATCAAAAGATTCAAAAATGTCGATGCTTGGCTGGTGGATTGTGCACACCACAGTTCTACCTGTGTTGACTGTGTTTCTTACGGTTCTCATAACGATTGCTGCTGCTCTGGAATCAAGACCGGAGGTTGGTTCATCCATGAATATTATAGATGGGTTTGCAACTAGCTCGACTGCAATAGTTAACCTCTTCCGTTGTTCAACAGATAGTCCATTTATGTTAGGAGTCCCAACCAGGGAGTCTTTTAGTGATGTGAGCTCAATCAATTCCATGACTTCCTCAACAAAGTTCTGCAATAATGCATGACAAAAAGCTATGTATCGAGTGAAGCTTAAAATGAGATTTTGGTAAAAACTCAGAATTCGGACTTGCAATTGCCAACCTGTCTCGTTGAAGGATCAACACTCGGATCCAATCGGAGCCATGCTGAGAAGAGCAAGGACTCGTAGACTGTCATGAGTGGAGAATGAATATCATTTTGCTCACAGTATCCAGCAACACGCGCAAAAGTTTCCTGCTTTTTAGGGTATCCAGAAATTTGTATGCTTCCCTCTATATTTCCAGTATTCTTTCTTCCAGCCAACACATCTAAAAGTGTAGTTTTACCAGCACCACTAACACCCATCAGTGCAGTAAGAACTCCAGGCTTAAAAACACCACTTACACCTTTCAAAAGTAAGAGCCGATCCATTGTAGCACCTTGAGCTTTCCTTTCCTACAAATGTGGCAAGTAAATCAGAAATTTGGTAGTTGATGTGAATTTAGGATTTGCACGCACACATGCACACAAAATTAGTTTTACCTTTGGCAGATCAACCGAGTATTTGATGTTGTTGAAGGTGATGGAAAGAGGTGTAAATGGGAGGGTCATTCCTCTAATTTTCGGCAGACCATCACAAGAGCCGATCCCTGTCATAGTAATTATGTTATATAGGCTTTTATCTTCGAAGACAACTTGTGACTAATAGTAAGGACTAATTAGCGTACTTGAGGAGGTCGACTTCAATCCCTTTGAAGGGCTTTTCCAAATGTTTTGTGCAGTATTCTTCACTTCCTTTCCGATTCTATTAGCATGTTTTTCTTTCAAAGCTTCTTCTGACAAATAAACTGCTTGAGAGTTACCATATTCTGCAGGGAAAAATTCCATCAACTTTGAAGACAAGGTTAATAATAGATAATACTATTTAGGGTTATTAGACATGGGATTGCTTACGTTTTAGATATGCAAGAGACAAGGTATAGAAGCCATTAAGCAAGAATATGAATCCGATTATTCCACCAAAACCAATCCAATACCAATTTGGATCAGTGAACATGCCTCGAGCTTTCATGATCATAATTCCTATTCCTTCTTTCGATCCTGAAGGAACCTACATCACCCTCAAAATAGCAAAAGACTAGATTTAAGGCTCTTTTTTCTCATTCAACAATTATCTTGCTTCAAGAGAAGATTTCTTACTCGGTTCCATGTCTCTCCTTGAAATTCATTGATTGTTAATGCTGTAAGCTCATACATCATCGGAGATGTCCAGAAAGCCCACCTCAACCATTTTACCATGGCACCTATAGGATTAAAATATTATATATAAGAGTATGTGCTTAGATAATTTTTTTAAAAATCATTTCTCATTGACTGTACTTACTTTTTGATAAAGTAAAACCACTGAAAGTAATGAGCCACACTAAAAAGAGGCCACAAGTTATGTTGGCAACAACATGGTTTCCACTCAGAACAGCAACACACCGGTAAAACACATAGGACAATTGGCCAGCCGATGCAAGGATAAGATAATACTTGAAGATCCTGATAGCATATATAGCCTTCAAGCCTCAAGGAGAAGCCAAAAGAAGAAGAACATCAAAAAAAAAAAAAGGGGGGGGATCAGAATGGACCTTGCAACACTTGGATCAAATCCCATTGCCTTGTAAGTCACACAGATCCAAAGAGCAGCATCAAAAATGGCAATTGGGAAGCCAACGACCGATGCAGGCAATGAGAATGCCCACGAAGGGTAGAAAAGATGTGACCTCTGTTTGTAAAAGATAGCAAGTTTGTTAATTGTTGTGGGGAGTTCAAAAAAACCCGTGAACAGAATCACATAGATTCCATAAAATAGAGAATTTAAATGAATGATTCCATCTTCAAATGTGTTTCGACGATTGCTACTTTTAACAAAAGCGGTTGCCGCAATGACTGCAAGGGCTGCTAGCTGAAGCAAGAAATATACACAATATATTAGCACAACCAAAAGTACTAAAGATTCAACCAACAATGATTAAAACTACTAACGACTCACTTGGATTTTGTTTAGAAAATGCACGTATAAGTATTTCTTCATCAGCTGAAATTCTCTCCAAAGGCAGGCTTTTAGAAGTCCTTTTTTATCACTTGCATACTTGGATTTTGTTAGAGCTGCAGGATGGTTTTTGGATTTGTCATATGACGTGGCGAGTTTAAGTTGAAGGGCTGTTCCAACATGGAATGATTTAAATGCCTCTGCAAATTCATTTACGGAAACATAATAGTATGGATCACATTCCTTTGCCCAGTACCGTCCTTGATCCTTCCTAGATGTCACCTGAACAAATCAATTATGAGGGAAATGGCCTTTGAGGTCTTGATGACCTTTGGAAACCAAAATACAAAGGGAGGTTGTTTAGATCCTCTTCCACTTTTCAGAAAAGTGTTTTCCTTTCTCACATTAAAATGTGTTTTTCTATTGAATTACATAGAAAGATCCAAAAACTTTTGTTTGAAAAATAAAAGTGGATCGAAACTATTCCTCAGTCGTAAAAAAAAAGAAAACTACAGAGACTTACTTCTTGTAAATAGTCAGCAACAGCTTTTCTCTCAGGGCATTTGAAGCCCATGGACTCAAAGAACTCAAGGACATATTCTCGTGGCCCTTGGTAGAGGATCTGTCCATCAGACATAAGTATAATGTCATCAAAGAGCTCATAAGTTTCTGGCGGAGGCTGAAGAAGAGAAATGAAAGCAGTTTTCTCAAAAATGTGGATCGATTGCTTGATTGCATTAACAATTTGGAAAGTTGTTGAGCTGTCAAGGCCAGTTGAAATACTGTCCATCAGAAGCACTCTCGCATGGCCAACAAGCATCTCCCCTAATCCAAATCAAATGTGAAAAAGAAAATCTAATTCAAAAACTACCAAGAAAAATTTAATCTTTTTCAGAAAGATGAGAGAGCATTCAGTAATGGTCTTCTCACCGGTAGTAACACGCTTTCTTTGCCCACCTGAAACACCCCTTATCATTTCATTTCCTACCATGGTATCTGCACATACTTCTAGTCCTAAAATCTGTAGATGAAGAAACCGCTACATGTTAAGCTCCATAGGTGATCCATTCAGTTCTGTTTCTAAATATATACTCTCTAATTTTAAAAGGACTTACCCTCAGTATATAGTCTGTCACTATCCTATTGTGAGATTGCTCCGAGACCAAGGCCTGAATAGGAAAGAAGTGTAGTGGTATTTGATCATACATTTCCTTCTTGAGTACATAAAAAATAAGAGTATTTAAAACCATTTTTCCTTACCTTCATCAGTACATCAATATCAGGATCCGGCTCTATATTTGCCTGTTTCTCTCTCCTCAAAAGCTCTCCGAGCAAGTCTGTAATATTCTTACAATGATCTTAACATGATTCAAGGACAGAGTTGCAGACATTTGATTTTTCATAAACATAGTCCCAAAAGTTAGAAAATGAAAATTACCGTAAGTGTAGCCAGCCCCTTGACATCTTGCAGAGAAATTTAAGGTTTCTCTCACAGTCAATTCGGGCATGTGGACATCATACTCACTAACATAAGCAGAAGTCTTCTCAGGCACAAACTCATCCAGTTTATGTCCATTATACGTGACATTTCCAGAAACCTAATCACCAGGGCCAAAAATGAGAACTTTATCGTGGGCGACTCCCATATTAAAACTCTATTACACGGACATATTCGAATAATAAAAAAAAAAAATCTCACTAGCAATTATTGGTCTATATTCTATACCTTAAGCCCTGGAGTAGCCTTTCCAGCCAGAACAGACAGTAGAGTTGTCTTCCCAGAGCCTGGAGGTCCTAACAGCAAAGTCATCCTGACCAAAAATAAATAAAGAAAAAAATTAAAGAATATTGTTATACTTTGGTGATCAGTGTAATTAAATATTTACAAAATTTTCACTTGGTCTGAATTGTGAGAAAATTCTTACCTTCCAGGCGTGAGAATGCCACTAACATCTTGAAGAATTGATATCTTCTCCTTCTTGTTTGGGAGGATGTGAATACCGTGCAATACATCCTATAAAACCCAACAAATACAAAATCCAAGTGAACTTCTGATAATACATACATATACATGATCATTAAAAGCAATTATTTATTTATTTTATGTTTCATTTTCAAGAAAAATTTGATACCTGGAAGGCATTCACGCAAGAGTTGAAGATCGTGGGTATGGCTCTACCACCCACGTAGGCTTCTGCATCAACATTGATATTCTCGAATCGCACTTCAACCTTTGGCTGTTCTATCGAAACTCTTTGAGTATAAGAAAAGCAAAACAAGGAGCATTAATTCAATGGATATTTCCGATGTTTTAAAAAAAAAAATTAACCAGTGTTATCCAATTAAATTGAAGAAATATTATGTGAACAAAAGCTACGAGAGAACCATTAAATTTGTGTTATTTGTTAATGAAATAAATTTAAAATTTTTAGTCTATTTTCTAATATTTGTTCTATTCACATTTTAAAAACTTCTTTCAATTATATAATACACATTTTTAAAATTCAGACATAAAAATGAATACAAGAAAATTTTAGAATATTAGGTTTTTGAAAATTTTAGTTAAATGCAATTTTAATTTAGAAAATTAATTATTTTTTCCTGCCAAAAATTCATAACTCCTTAAACCATGGCTTGTTGCTGGTGTGATGTTATGAGAAATGAACCACTTTTGACTAAGCAAGAAAACTAGCACATTCTTATGTAATTTAGGATTTGGTTGGAATCCAATTTGACCTTTTTTGCATGTCAAGAGAGGGGCCATCCATTTTTTTTTATATATAAAAAAAAAAATTCGTAAGTTTAACATTATATAATGAGAGATAATTCTTTCTATACAATTATAAAATAAATTAAAAATATCATAACCGGAATTTACTCCTTAGAGTGCACATTGGTCCAATTGTGTCTGATTGCGTAATTTTCTATTTATTCTTAATAGAGTGATGTTATAAAATATATTGTTGAAATAATAATTTTGATATAATTTAGTAATTATCAAAAAGCATATAATAAAATTTTTTACATAATACACTAATTTATTGTTACTCTTATGGATAAATATGGTGTAAAACTGATGTAAATTTTATGATATAAAAATAAAAAAATTGTAATAAACTTATTGAGTTATTAATTTCTCAAAGAATAATGATTAAGACACCTAGAACAATCATACAACAAAAGTCCATTTAATTAAAATTTCTAAAATATCTGATATTTTAAAATTTGATATATTCTATTTTCTATTTCTATGTCTTAATTTAAATATGTATATTGAATATTTTTAAAATATTTTTAAAACAAAATCAGAGGAAATATTGGGCAATAAAATGAATATTTAAAGTGGCTCTCATCGACAAATTAAAAGAATTTAATGGTTTAAGATACCAATCAACAGAACCCTCCTTTATAATTTATGAAACTTAGCTTCCTCATTTGCTGTTTTTCTCCTTCTTCCAGAAACTAAATACACTTATGACTCAGGTGGAGGGAAAATCATCATAGCAACCAGCGGAATTTATCCAAAAACCATTTTTATTGACGAAAATTATTCTTCAATAATTCATATATGAAAAAAAAAAAAAGAAAGCTATCAATTCATGGGTTTCAACTAAAAACAAGAGAATGAAACATCCCAAGTTAGGATCTAAAAAGGAAAAAAGAAAGTAAAGAGAAAAAATATTTGGGTACCTTTCAAACCTGTGCTTGAGCTTGAGCAACAATGACTCGTTATCTTCCGGATGCTTAATCAACTTGTCCAACACCCTCTTGCTCTCTTCATACTCTATCTTTTGCATGTCTACTTCTCCTCCAGATCCTCCATTTTGAATACCCTTTTTTGTAAGTTCACTTGCTGGGCCATCATTATCGCGAAGGAAACTCTCAAATCTTCTACAGTTTTCATTTAATTCCAATTCAAAGAGTTCATCGGAATGGACTCTTTCTGACCCTCGAGACTCCATTGCTGTTCACTATTTCTCTCTTACTTTCTTTTGCTCAGGCAAATAAGAGAGGAGGAAAGACCTATACAGAGACGGTCCCAACCAACTCACAATGTGTGAAAACCAATGAAATACACAATCAAGAGATTTAGTAGTGTGTCTGTGCATAATTTTGTGTTAGACAGCATATATATAGGGAGAGAAAGTGTTAGACAGCGCAAATATTTCCTAAACTTTTCCATTTTGCTAAGTATTTGTTTTATGAATCATTGAACATTGATATCCATGAAGTTAACTCATTAACTTATGTTACAATTTATAAAAATTAAATGAATCCCTAAAAAAAATTAAAAATATTTTATAAATAATTTTTAAGTGAGAAAAAATTCAGAAATATGTAGATACAATTATGATAGAAGAATCTCCTTTTGCTATGACAAAGAAGAGATGGAATGAAAAGGATTAGACAAATACGTCTCTATAAGGTAAAACTCACCAAACCTAATAAAAAAATTGTGAAAAATTGAATGAAAGTGGTAATAATTCAAGAAGGGATTGTGTGAAGATAGGGGGAGATGTACCTCATCTTTTGCATGCATAATGTACGGGTGGATATGCCTCATTCGTATCCTTGTTTTGCTCTTCTTTGTGATTTATATATGAATATGGGGAGATAGGGGAGATTTTTTTTGGTACGGTGAGATTGGGGAGATTATGCCTGATTCTTTGTCCTTGGGTTTTGTTCTTCTCTCATATTTCTTTTTTTGTTCAATGTTCATTAGCTCAACACCGAGCCTGGCATATCAACACCACATCATTTTATTCATTCACCGCAATATATATATATATATATATATTTTTTAAATTTTATATTTCCAACTAAAAACTTTTACGGAGGTGATGGATTAGAAGTGACATCCCAAACATTTACTATTATACAATAAACTTAACTATTAAAACCCTAAATAAATTTTTTAACAACGCTGATTCAACATCTATTATTAATATAAATTTATTTAATAATTATATTTAGAAAATTAATTTTTTTATAATATAATTCTAAATCCAATAGTCTTATTACTAAACTAAAGGGAGTGGATTTCTCCACCTTGAAATCCAAAGTTTGTCATGTTGGTGGCGACAGACTATGAATTGTACAACATTGTTTATTGTTTATAAGCAATTCCATCGGTAATGTATTTTTTACATGTTTGCTTAGCTTGAGTTTCAAGAACTTTAGGCTGTTTGATTTTAAAAGTTATTTGAGATAAAGTTTTTAATTTCTTGATAGTCATTTGGCTGTCTTTTTGGTGTTTCCAGCCAATGCAGTCTTGATGCATTCAAGTCGACCAACATAGTTGATAGTTTGCAAATAGATAGACATTGATTGAATTCTGATAATAATTTTTTTTTAAAATAAATTTTCTATAACATATGATATTACTTTTTAATTGCAAGTTATGATAATAATGGAATATTTATTTTTTGTTATCGTTAATTTTACTTTTATCTAATTTTCGATTTTGTAAAATTATTTACTTGAAAAAAATTGAACATATATAAATTTATTTATATAATTTGAAATTAATTTATGTAATTCAAAATTATCATTTAATATTTGTGATTTGTCAAGAATTATTGAAAGTCTGAAAAATTAATATACGGGGAGATATGCATGATTCTTGTCCTTTTGCTCTTCTTTGCCATTTATACATAAATATGGGGAGATAGGGGGAGATTATGCTGGGGTGGAGGGGAGATTATGTCTGATTCTTGTCCTCGGGTTTCGCTTCTGTCATTTCTATTTTGTTGAATGTTTATTATACATTTTGACCCATGAATTTGACCAAGCAAGTGTTTATTTGGCACATGCCATTTGCCCAACACCCAACATGGCATATCAACCCTTGTAATCACATCATTCATTTTAAGAGGAAAGATTCAACGTCTAATATTAATATAAATTTATTTTATAATTATATTAAGAAAATTAATTTATTGCACGAAGATTAAGAAGTGTTCAATCTGAACCTAATATCTCATCTCTTCTGGGGTGCTTCCTTGCATTCTGGTAATCCACATAGCTCTATCAATGTCTCATGCTCTTGCTCTTGTATCGTTCTTGAGCGTCCTTCCAGGTGATGATTAAATGGGTGTGAATGAACATCCTTGAAGCACCCAGAGCAAGGAGCGTCATTGTGATTCACAGCCATAAAATATGAAGAAGTTGGGGTGGGGGCTTGGATATGGTGATTGTGCTCCCCAGCCATAAAATATGTCAGGGGCATTTTAACTTCCTTTCTCTTTTTCTTCATTCCAATTCAAATTAATCAAATGAAAAGATAAATTGCATGAAAATATCTACCATATGTGATACCAAATTTGTGGTACGTATCTTACCTATATACGCATAAAACCTAGAGAACTCGAAACCGAAACATAAGAAGAGAGGATGAAGGTAATCTTAGCTTTCTCTTCCGCAAAAGAAAAAAATGTGTCCGATTTTTGTATAATATTTTTTTTTACTTACTTTTCTTTGAAAGTCTAGAATTTATTGTTAATCTCACCATTTTTTCTTTTTTTCTTTTTTTAGTTTTAAAATAACTGGATTTTTAATCTAATAATATTTTGTTAGAATAATTTTCATTAATTAATCTTGGGGACAATCTTACATGGGCTTCTCTGCTAATCTACTACATGGTTTCGCTTTTATCCTCGTCTTTTTTTATACGTTCAGACAATGAACTCTTGCTTGTCTAGAAGTGATCATTGATGCAGATTTTGCCCATGAAAATTGTATCGGGCAATTCAATTTGTGGACAGATTGGAGACCGCCCAAGTTTTAAATTGTATGTCAATTATATATTAAAGGAAAAATGACAGATTTTTGAGTTAAAGAATTCAAAATTTTAAAGTATCACAGTAAGAAAACAAGGTATTAACGATAGAAAATTACTGACGAAAAAAAATCCGTTATAAATAATGACAGAATTACGATGGATTAATATCGAACAAAATACTGAGATATTAGCAACGAAAATTGACTACAGAAATATTTTTGTTACTAATCCGTCACAGTAGTATGCTAAAGTAAAAAAAAAAAAAATCTGTAAACCTATCAGTAACAGATTATCGACTGAATTTTTAGCTATGGAAAATATTTATCGCTAATCCGTCGGTATAGTGGTGAAAGGTAAAAAGAAAAAAAAATATTTATAGCTATCAGCGACGAATTAATAACAGAAATTTTAGTGACGGATTACCAACGGATTAGCGATAAATATTTTTCTTTTTCTTTTTTCTTTTTTATTTATTTTATTTAATAATTATTTTTATTTTTATTTTTATTTTATTTTGTAGAAAAATAATATTATTTTATTATTTTAAAATTTTTATTATTTTATTTTAAGCTAACATTTTATTATTTTATTATTTTAAAATAAATTATTATTTTATATTATTTTATTATTATTAAAAAAATATGAAATAAAGATAACAAAAAAAGGTTAGATCTCCCATTATGGTCCGATAATTGTGGTGTTTCTAACATTTTACGCATGCGTAGGATCAAATCTGGCTGGAGACATTTTTTGCAAATTAAAGGAAGTCAGCATGCGGGCGAGCAGGTGGGCGCCAGGTTACATGAGGGCTCGTGCGATCTGGCGGGAGCGCGTGAAGACACGTGTACGTGCCCGAGGGCTCCAAGAATCAACGATGGAAAAATTTTATTGCCGATATTTTTACATATTTTTTTCTATGCGATAAATTTTTTCCGTCGCTAATCCGTCGTTGATATTTAGTGACGAATGGTGTTCCGTCGGTAATTTTTAGTGAGGTGATTTTCAACAACAGAAAATATCAATTACTAATACTCTTTAGTAACGAAATCTTTACTATTAGTGACGAATATTTCCGTCACTGATACATTATTTTCGAGTAATGTAACGTTAAATTCAGAAACCATGATCAATAAGAAATGAAATCTTGATATTTCAAAGATTAAATTGTCGTTAATATATTATTTTCTAGTAGTGTATCGTTAAATTCAGAAACCATGATCAATAAGAAATGAAATCTTGATATTTCAAAGATTAAATTATCATTAATATATTATTTTCTAGTAGTGTATCGTTAAATTCAGAAACCATCATCAATAAAGAAATGAAGTCTCGACATTTCAAAGATTCATCCTAACAAAGACGATGGACAATCCCACAAGCAAGTAAAGAATACAAAAACAAAGAAAGAAACTACCAATCTGAAGCACCATTAATCCCGCTAACATCCATGCACTTTGAGATGTTTGATTCCTAGTCAGGAAAACCAAAAGCATTTTAAGGGACAAATTTGTCAATGTCATGTGGGTCAAATGGGTCTATGTGAGGGCAATGGTTCATTCGCATAATTTTGTGCAAATGGAAGATATGACTGAATTTGTATTATGTGCTTGTGCTGCAAAAATCAAGGACACCCAAAACAAAAACCCACCATTTTTTCTTTGTGCATGTTCTTTGGCCCCAAAAATGGCCAAACATATTTGACGTAAGGTACGGGGTTCCACCGTGTAACAACCATTGTACCCCTTTTTGGACGTCAACTGGAATCCAACAAAAAACCCATAGAAAAGAACTGCATCTCATCTCAACTGCACC
Source organism: Dillenia suffruticosa (assembly GCA_033439265.1). Classification (NCBI taxonomy): domain Eukaryota; kingdom Viridiplantae; phylum Streptophyta; class Magnoliopsida; order Dilleniales; family Dilleniaceae; genus Dillenia; species Dillenia suffruticosa. The sequence continues at coordinate 22,387,469 of JAVTVX010000035.1, forward strand.
GCACAAGCACACAAGTAAAAGGGAGGGGGGACAGAGAGAGAGAGAGAGAGAGAGAGAGAGAGAGAGAGAGAGAGAGTAAACTATTATACACGAAGTTCAAGGCTACATCAGAGCTTAAGTTGATTACGGAGGCAATTAGGTCATCACAATTCGGGGGGGGGGGGGACTACATTACGTTCATCTTTTATGAAAGTTCAATTTTTTGATAGAGTAAGCAAATGTGAATATAAAGATCACGCTGAGAGCAACCAACACGCCGGCCACAAGCCCTAGAAAATCATATCTGAAACCGAAATAATTCTCTACAAATTCTGCTACTGTCTCGCCTGTGTCGAGCTTAGAGTCCACATTGCCATACTGTGAAGTAGCTAGCCCATAGAGACTCCATTGATAAGGGCATATCCAAGCAAACCATCTCCACCACACAGGAAGCTCCTGCATTTAGCCAAAACACCCTTTAGTCTTTAATCTTGTAAGAGAAGACGGGTGGACAAAATCACTACGGCCTAAAATGTCCACCCAGCCCAGCCTAAAACATAGGGCTTCAACTTGGCACAGTGAAGCTAGTTTTGGACAAAAAGGAAAAACGAAAAAGGTCCATATTATTTACAATAGTTCTAAAACTATATATAGTAAAGAAAAAATGAAAAATAAAGATGGTCGTGTGAACCTGAACAAATTAAAATCCCTTAGGGTCTGGATTGGGCTTGATCTGCGGGCTCAAAGTCCGGGCTGGGCCTTGGATTGTCAAAGGGTTCTTATTATAGAGGGCCAAGACCGGCTGCCCCTAGGAGTGATAAAATTCAAGAGGGTTAAAACTTAAAAACTTACAGTTCTGGGAATGAAGAAGCCTGAGAACATGTTCCACAGAGAGTAACAGAAACCACCCAACACCGTGGAAACTTCTAAGTTAGGACTCACGGCCACAATCATCATTCCGTAGAAGGTGAAGTAAAGAACCGTCAAGTACATGTAGAATAAATATAGGACGAACTTGGCTGCTGTTAGTTCATAATCCATAATAAAGTACACCAAGATTCCATATACAAGAGCCTGAACAAAAGCATATGGGATCTCTATGGCAACCTGAAAACGATGAGGATCATAGTTTTACAATCTCTCACTAGATTATGCAATAAATATATGTATGTATGCATATATATATAATATAATCAATGTGTTGGTGATAATGGTGATTAAGTTGCTTAGAAAAATTAAAGTTAAAATCTCAATTCTCCTAATATGATTTTATAACCCTTTAAAAACCAATTTAGTAGAATCCATTTTTACAAAAAAAAATATTCAAGTTCGTTTTGTTCACAAAGCAAAGGAAGACAAAGAATAGGTTCCACAATTAGTGTTTACATTCTTAAATGAAAGTACCTGTGCCATTGCATAAGGCAAACTTGAGTATAGTCCTGCAGCCCTTTCACGGTAGTAAACTGCTCGCTCAATGAGTATAACAGGTCTCACTGTAGAGGCATTTTGTGTACCAATGAGGTTCACTGCAGTGTACATGGAACTAATACCATCTAAAATACCCTGTTTTGTACTCCTGCAAGATTCCAGCTGTCTTTTCAGTTTTCTACCATTGTTAACTTGGCCTTATTGCCGGGTTGGTTTCCCAAGTGGATGTGGTATGCGCTTCACAATTCTAAGGTTCTCAATTTCAATCTGATAAATAAAAATTATTTACAAAAACACATCTAGATTACAATAGTACCGATTCTAATCTCAAACTTATTCTTTGCCCGACATTTATTAATGTTCAATCAAATTTATTTTTATGCTTTAATCTGTTGCGCTCTGATTTTTTTATTGCATTAATTTTTTAGTTAAAATTTTGTTCTTTATCAAATTTTGTATGAAGTCTTTTGAGGATTATAGGGTCACAATTCCATCTTACAATTCGATATTTCAAAAACCCCTAACTGATTTTAGATAGATTTCTCATTTTTACATCAAATGCAAATTTAAATGGTGACAAAACATAGACCGAGCGTTTATTTGGAAGCCTGGTGAGAGCACGAACCTTCTAGAACTAGCCTAGGATTAAAAAAGAGTACGTACCTTTCAGAACCCAGTCCCTGATAAAAAAAGCCGAATATGATGGCTGCTATTGTGTTAAACACAAGCCTAGAGAGGTTATAAGCTGTATTTCGCCAATATGACTTGTGTTGTTTCCATAGGCACGCCATGCATTGTATAAGAAAAGATTGTGAATACTGTGAAGGGAAGTATAGGTCTTGTGAGTTGGGGGCTGGTACACTTAACTCCAAAATCGATGCTTTGTTTCTTCTGTAACCATTCCATGAATCAAAATCATGAACCCCAAAAACAATTCTAAATACTCGAGTTTGGCTAATGCTAATCACTTACTGAAAAAGTTCTGATTTCTTGTACACTTCCGCGAAGTCAATCCCTAGAAGTTCTTCTTGTGCTCTTGAAGTGGCTTCCATCATCCATGTTGCCGGATTTTGACCTTCCTTAATTTTACGAACTCCATTGATGCCCTTTTATAGACCGATAGAACACAGAACGGCAAATATGAGGAGAAGGGATAAAGCATAAGTTTATTATTTAATAGTTACTACCTCAAAGTATGTGATCAACTGGCTCGAGTTATGCCCCAAGGGACCCACATAGATTTCTTCTCCTCCTTGCTTTAGTAGAATGAGCTGCACCACGAAACAATCAATATTATTGTTTTAGTTTTGAATGATGCGCTACAAATGTTAAATAGGTCTTTGCTACCTCATCAAAAGATTCAAATATGTCGATGCTTGGCTGGTGGATTGTGCACACCACAGTTCTGCCTGTGTTGACCGTGTTTCTTACGGTTCTCATAACAATTGCTGCTGCTCTGGAATCAAGACCGGAGGTTGGTTCATCCATGAATATTATAGATGGGTTTGCAACTAGCTCAACTGCGATAGTTAACCTCTTCCGTTGTTCAACAGATAGCCCATTTACGTTAGGAGTCCCAACCAGGGAGTCTTTTAGTGACGTGAGCTCAATCAATTCCATGACTTCCTCAACAAAGTTCTGCAATAATTCATGACAAAAAGCTATGTATCGAGTGAAGCTTAAAATGAGATTTTGGTAAAAACTCAGAATTCAGACTTGCAATTGCCAACCTGTCTCGTTGAAGGATCAACACTCGGATCCAATCGGAGCCATGCTGAGAAGAGCAAGGACTCGTAGACTGTCATGAGTGGAGAATGAATATCATTTTGTTCACAGTATCCAGCAACACGCGCAAAAGTTTCCTGCTTTTTAGGGTACCCCGATATTTGTATTGTCACGCCCCAAACCGGGATCGTGAACAGCCGCCCGTTGCCCCTGAATGTCGGCTGTATTTTTACAGAAAATTGGGCAGAACCTCCCCATAAATCGGAGGTTTCCCATGTACAATTATACCTGTATAATCCAAATCATCCTGTACAATACACAAATGGCCATCCCGGCCTCTCCAAAATCAACTAACACCACAGCCAACATTCAGAACAACGCAAGGCTATAAACAAACCTAGCCACAGACCTCTACTGTCATGCCCAACTAGAGCATGAGCAGCCGCTATATCGAGCGGACCTAAGTTTATACAATATATATCACATTTCCCAAGTAGCGTTCAAGTACGTACAATCGCCTCAATGCAAATGAAATATGAGAGTTAAACTATACAGTCATCCCAAAATAAGTACATGGCCAACTACGGACCTCAATGTCAAGACCTCGCAGGGTCGAAACTAAATTAGAAGTAAATCTCACCGTCAGAACAATAAATCCGCACTAGAGCCTGTAACACCGCTCTATCACAATAAACCTGTCTGAGGAGAGAAAATAGAGGGGTGAGTATCATGGGAAGATACTCAGTGAGTGAGGGGGGTAATATCAAGCATAAATAGCATAGGTGAACAATTGGAGTGTCAAATAATATCATTCGAAACAACAATTTACACTTCGCAGCAAAACATGATATATTTATCATTTTGAAATCATTTAATCAAACACACGATAGCAAGCATGTATGCATCCATTTAAAATCAAGTAATGTCAGAGCGAGCCAAAAATAGTCCTGGCAAAGGTCAACCGTGACCAAGGACAGGCGCGTCGGGGGTTTTATTATGCATAGACTTTGAAACGCTCTCTACCCCGACGTTGGCCATGAGCTCGCTGGGGCCAACTCATCAACGTGTATAGGACCCCGCCCGGTGCTAGACGGTGGCGTCACACACGTCCTCCCCCTACGTGGGTTCAACCGGCCGCGCCTATAGCCTTTAGAATAAATGACGTTTGCGGATACCTCCTGCAGAAGCGTATCCGGGCAACCCGTGCCTCTACAAACGCCCTTCGTAGCTACGGAATATCATAATATCACAAGGGCACAACGTCCCATAGTATCACAAGGGCACAACGTCCCAGGGCACAACGTCCCACGAGTATCATCACATCATCGCACAACTAGTAGGCATCCAACCCACATAGTTCATCAAAAACATTTTTTAAATTTTGCGTGCCAATACGTCTCATCAAATTCATTTCAAAACAGCATATCACTACATTGGTATAAAATGAAATTTATACATTTTCAAAAATGGCACAACTATTGATTCATCTCAAACCATGGATGCATAGTCATTGCAATATATAATTCAAGACACTCCAAAAATCACAAAACAGATTTTCAAATTTAATATCACACGTCAACGAATGCATATCAAAGCATGTTTTATCGAAAATGCGACAGAAAATACGTTTTACTATTTTATGCAAGAGATTAGAGTCCCACTCACTTTATCTAGGGAGGGTGGTCACTCCCTATTTTTTTTCAACGACTCTCCAAAAGACAAACCTAATCAAATCGTCAAATTTATAACGATTAAAACCCTAATAAGGGATTCTATCAATAAAATTTATTCATCTCTCACCTAAGGTTCCTCGGGTTTCAGACCTAGTTGTCGTTCGCCCGTCGGGTTGGTTTAAAACCTGTAATATTTCCCAAACTTCAGATGTATTAGAAACCACTAAATTTCTACCAGCAAACCATAGAACTTCAATCAATACAGTCGTTACCTGCAGTACAGAAGATGCAGGTGAGCTCTCACAGGGGAAAGCCGGTCGCGGGCTCGCGGGCCGTCACGGGCTCGCGGGCCGGTGGGCTGGCTGCTAGTGGGCTGGCCCGCTGGTGGCTCACGGGCTCTCAGCCCGGCTTGCTGGTCGCAGCGGGCTTCGCGGGATGCAGTGGGCCGCGGCTGGACTGGGCCTTGGGCCGCTGGTGGGCTGGCCCGCTCACGGGCTAGGGCTCGCTCTAGGTCACGAGCTGGGTCGCGCGCTGGCTCGCGCTGGGTCGCGCGCTGGCTCGTGCTGGGTCGCGCGCTGGCTCGTGCTGGGACGCGAGCTGGGTCGCGCGCTGGCTCGTGCGCTAGCTCGTGCTGGCTCACGGGAGATCGCGCACAAGGCTCGCGATGGCTCGAGGTGGCAGCGTTCGCAGGAGATCACGGTGCGCAAGTGAGCTCCCGAGCAGGCGTGGGCTCGCGCAGTGGAGCGCTCGGACAGTCGCGCACTCGGCTGGGCTAGCGCAGCTCGTAGGAGATCGCGCTGCGCGGAGGAGAGGGGCTGCTCACGGGAGGCGCTGCAGCGGCGGGGATCGCGGGAGAAAGGTGGCGCAGTGGGCGGCGCGCGGTGGCGGGAGAGGGGCCGCGGCGGAGAAGAGAAAGGGAGAAAGAGGGAAAGAGGGAGAGAGGGAGAGAGAGAGAGAGAGAAGAGAGAGAGAGAGAGAGAAAATAAAAAAAAGAATTAGGGCTTTAAGCCCTAATTTTGACTCTTTTTTTTTTTTTTTTTTTTTTTTTTTTTTTTTTTTTTTTTTGCAGTGTTACATGTATGCTTCCCTCTATATATCCGGTGTTCCTTCTTCCAGCCAACACATCTAAAAGTGTAGTTTTACCAGCACCACTAACACCCATCAGTGCAGTAAGAACTCCAGGCTTAAAAGCACCACTTACACCGTTCAAAATTAAAAGCCGATCCAATGTAGCACCTTGAGCTTTCCTTTCCTACAAATGTGGCAGGTAAATCAGGAATTTGGTAGTTGATGCAAATTTAGGATTTGCACACACAAACCCATGCACACAAAATCAGTTTTACCCGCGGCAGATCAACCGAGTATTTGATGTTGTTGAAGGTGATGGAAAGAGGTGCAAATGGGAGGATCATTCCTCTATTTTTTGGCAAACGATCACAAGAACGGATCCCTGTCAAACCAATTATGTTATATAGGCTTTTATCGTCAAAGACAACTTGTGACTAATGGTAAGGACTAATTAGCGTACTTGAGGAGGTCCACTTCCATCTCTTTGAAAGGCTTTTCCAAATGTTTTGTGCAGTATTCTTCTCTTCCTTTCCGATTCTATTAGCATGTTTTTCTTTCAAAGCTTCTTCTGACAAATAAACTGCTTGAGACTTGCCATATTCTGCAGGGAAAAATTCCATCAACTTTGAAGACAAGTTTAGTTATAGATAATGCCAGGTTATTAGACATGGGATTGCTCACGTTTTAGATATGCAAGAGACAAGGTATAAAAACCATTAAGCAAGAATATGAATCCGATCATTCCACCAAAACTAATCCAATACCAATTTGGATCAGTGAACATGCCTCGAGCTTTCATGATCATAATTCCTATGCCTTCTTTCGATCCTGAAGGAACCTACATCACCCCCAAAGTAGCAAAAGACTAGATTAAAGCTGTTTTCCTCCTTTTCTCATCCAACAATTATCTTGCTTCAAGAGAAAGTTTCTTACTTGGTTCCATCTCTCCCCTCGAAATTCATTGATTGTTAATGCCGTATGCTCATACATAAGCGGAGACATCCAGAAAGCCCACCTCAACCATTTTACCATGGCACCTATGGGATTAAAATAATATATATATATATATATATATATATGTGTATGTATGATTATGTGATCAGATAATTTTTTTATGAATCATTTCTCAAGGATTGTACTTACTTTTCGATAAAGTAAAACCACTGAAAGTAATGAGCCAGATTAAAAAGAGGCCACAAGTTATGTTGGAAACAATATGGTTTCCACTCAGAACAGCAACAAACCGGAAGAACACATAGGACAATTGGCCAGCCAACGCAAGGACAAGATAATGCTTGGAGATCCTGATAGCATATATAGCCTTCAAGTCTCAAAGAGAAGCCAAAAGAAGAAAGAACAGCAAAAAAGGGGGGGATTATAACTGACCTACTAACACTTGGATCAAATCCCATTGCCTTGTAGGTCACACACATCCAAAGAGCAGCATCAAAAATGGAAAATGGGATGCCAACAACCGATGCAGGCAGTGAGAATGCCCACGAAGGATAGAAAAGATGTGACCTCTGCTTGTAGAAGACAGCAAGTTTGTCGATTGTTGCAGGGAGTTCAAAAAAACCCATGAACAAAATCACATAGATCCCATAAAATAGAGAATTTAAATGAACGATTCCATCTTCAAATGTACTCCTACGTTTGCTGCTTTTAACAAAAACAGTCGCTGCAATGACTGCAAGAGCTGCTAGCTGAATCAAGAAATATGCACAATATATCAGTACAGCCAAAAGTACTAACGATGATTAATACCACTAATGACTCACTTGGATTTCATTTAGAAGATGGACGTATAAGTATTTCTTCTTTAGTTGAAATTCTCTCCAAAGACAAGTTTTTAGAAGTCCTCTTTTATCACTTGCATACTTGGATTTTGTTAGAGCTGCAGGATGATTATTTGATTTGTCAAATGGCGTGGCGAGTTCATTTTGAAGGGCTCCTCCGACATGGAATGATTTAAATGTCTCTGCAAATTCATTTACAGAAACATAATAATATGGATCATTTTCCTTTGCCCAGTACTGTCCTTGGTCCTTGCTTGATGTCACCTGAACAAATCAATTATGAGTGCAATGGCTTATGAGGTCTTGATGACCTTTGGTAAGAAGAATACATAGGAAGGTAGTTTAGATCCTCTTCCACTTTTCTGAAAAGTGTGTTTTTTTTCTCTCACATTGAAAAGTGCTTTTCTATTGAATTAAATAGAATGATCCAAAAACTTTCTCCGTTAAGTAAAAGTGGAGTGAAACTATCTCTGAGTGATAAGAAATGGCAAACTACAGAGACTTACTTCTTGTAAATAGTCAGCAATGGCTCTTCTCTCGGGGCATTTGAAGCCCATGAACTCAAAGAACTCAAGGACATATTCTCGTGGCCCTTGGTAGACAATCTGTCCATCAGACAGAAGAATAATATCATCAAAGAGCTCATATGTTTCTGGTGGAGGCTGAAGAAGAGAAATGAAAGCAGTTTTCTCGAAAATGCGGATGGATTGCTTGATTGCATTAACAATTTGAAATGTTGTTGAGCTGTCAAGGCCAGTTGAAATACTGTCCATCAGAAGCACTCTCGCATGGCCAACAAGCATCTCCCCTGATCCAAATCAAATGTGAAAAAGAAAAATTAATTCAAAAACAACCAAGAAAAATTTACTCTATTTTCAGAAAGATGAGAGAGCCTTCAGTAATGGTCTTCTAACCGATAGTAACACGCTTTCTTTGCCCACCCGAAACACCCCTTATCATTTCATTTCCTACCATGGTATCTGCACATACTTCTAGTCCTAAAATCTGTAGACAAAGAAAGCACCACATGTTAAGCTCCATCGGGTGATCTATTCAGCTCAGTTTCTAAATATATGCTTTCAGATTTTAGAAGGACTTACCCTAAGTATATAGTCTGTCACAATCCTATTATGATATTTCTCGGAAACTAAGGCCTGAATAGGAAAGAAGTGTAGTGGTATTTGATCATACATTTCCTTCTTGATTACATCAAAAAATAAGTGTATTTAAAACCATTATTTCCTTACCTTCATCAATACATCAACATCAGGATCTGGCTCGATATTTGCTTGTTTCTCTCTCCTCAAAAGCTCTTCAAGCAAGTCTGTAATATTACCTTATCATGATTCTAGGACAGAGTTGCAGACATTTGATTTTTCATAAACATAGTCCCAAAAGTTAGAAACGCAAATTACCATAAGTGTAACCAGCCCCTTGACATCTTGCAGAGAAATTTAATGTTTCTCTCACAGTCAATTCAGCCATGTGGACATCATACTCACTAACATAAGCGGAAGTCTTCTCAGGCACAAACTCATCCAGTTTATGTCCATTATATGTGACATTTCCAGAAGCCTAATCATCAGGGTGAAAATGAGAACTTTATCGCATACAACTCCGATATTAAAGCACAGTTACATGGACATATTCCAATAAGAAAAATACTCATTAGCTATTTTTGGTTTATATTCAATACCTTATGCCCTGGAGTAGCCTTTCCAGCCAAAATTGACAGTAGGGTTGTCTTCCCAGAGCCTGGAGGTCCTAACAGTAAAATCATCCTGACCAAAATTAAATAAAAAGAATTGTCATACTTTGGTGATCAGTGTAATTAAATATTTACAAAATTTACAATTGGTCTGAATTTTTAGAAAATCTTACCTTCCAGGCTTGAGAATGCCACTAACATCTTGGAGGATTGATATCTTCTCCTTCTTGTCTGGGAGGATATGAATATAGTGCAATATATCCTATAAAACCCAGCAAATACAAAATCCAAGTGAACTTCTGACAATGCAAACATATACATAATCATTAAAAGCAATTATTAATATTTTTTTCATTTTCAAGAAAACATGGATACCTGGAAAGCATTCACACAAGAGTTGAAGATCGTGGGTATGGCTCTACCACCCACGTAGGCTTCTGCATCAACATTGATATTCTCGAATCGCACTTCAACCTTTGGTTGTTCTATCGAAACTCTTTGAGTATAAGAAAAGCAAAACAAGGAGCATTAATTCAATGGATATTTCCGATGTTTTAAAAAAAAATTAACAAGTGCTATCCAATTAAATTGAAGAAATATTATGTGAACAAAAGTTTCGAGAGAACCATTAAATTTGGGTTATTTGTTAATGAAATAAATTTAAAATTTTTAGTCTATTTTCTAATATTTGTTCTATTCACATTTTAAAAACTTCTTTCAATTATTTAATACACATTTTTAAAATTCAGACATGAAAATTATAAAAAGGTTTTAGAAAGCCAAAGAGCTAGAGACATTGCCAGAGTCCGAGAGCAAGAGCTAGAGAGAGAGAGTTAGACCTGGAGCCAGGCTACAAAAACACCCTTAGAATTCTAAATCCTCTGTCCAGATTCTCCTTCAAATCCTCTATCCTCTATCGAGTTTGTGAGTAGATGTTAAAATGTATTATATATCAAAATCAAATTAATTATTAATTTGATTTTAAAAATATTTAATTTTTCATATTTTATATTCATATTTTATATTTTTATATTTATAATATTATATTTCTATATTTATGATAATGAATTTTTAATATAAACTCAACTTATTATTATAATTAATGAAAACAATGAAATATTAAGTTTCATATGATTATTATTGCTCTCTATCTTTAACATGATAATAAAATCATATATTAATATCTCTAATATCGTGTCAGATATATAATCAATTTCTCTATTAATTAGGTGTTTGAAAATTTTAATTAAATGCAATTTTAATTTAGAAAATTAATAATATTTCTGCCAAAAATTCATAACTCCTCGAACTATGATTACGTACCTTCAAGATATGGAGTTATAATAATTACGAGAAAATTGTAACAAGATATAGTTTTTATAATAAAAAAATTAAAAAAATAAAAATTATAATAAACTTATTGTGTTATGAATTTCTTACAGAATAATGATTAAACTTATTGACTTATGAGTTATCATAAGGCACATAATCATAAAAAACTATATCTTGTTATAATAATAATTTCTGCCAAAATTATACAACAAAAGTCCATTCAATTAAAATTTCTAAAATATTCAATTATCTATTTCCATGTGCTAATTTAAATATGTTTATTGAATATTTATAAAATATTTTTAAAACAAAATCAGAAGAAATATTAGCAAATAAAATGAATATTTAATGTGGCTCTCATCGACCCATTAAAAGAATTTAATTGTTTAAGATACAAATAACTTGTTATGTTTAGTTGCCCAATATTTTTTCCTTGAATTGATTGAAAATCTTGAAGAACCATAGAAAGTTTTGAATTCAAATTGATGTTGGGTGTGAGGACAGGTGTTAAAAGTGAGAGAAAGTAATCTTCTTTTATATGGCCCAATCACCTTTATACAAAAATAAAATAAAATAAAAAGAGAAACTCTTTTGTAATAGTTGTAGTAATCCTGTAAAACGTTAGCAAAGGGAAAAGAATTTGGTATATAACCATTCTTAATGCCAAAAAATCAAGGATGAAGAGAGAGACAAACTTGAAAAAATAACTCATTCTTCAGAAAGAAATGAATTAAAGAAAAATAATTACATTCTTTCTAGAAATGTCAAATCATGCAAACAAAATTCTGCAGTTTTTCTTTTCCTTCCAACAACTAAATGCACTTGGACACAGGTGAAGGGAAAATCACCATAGTAACCAGCGGTATTGAGAAAAATGATACTTCAATAGTTCATACATGCAAAAAAAGAAGAGAAAAGAAAAGGAAAAAGAAAAAGAAAGCTATCAATTCATGGGTTTCAACGAAAACAAAGAGAATGAAACATCCCAAGTTAGGATCTAAAAAGGAAAAGAGAAAGTAAAGAGAAAAATCTTTGGGTACCTTTCAAACCTGTGCTTGAGCTTGAGCAACAATGACTCGTTATCTTCCGGATGCTTAATCAACTTGTCCAACACCCTCCTGCTCTCTTCGTACTCTATCTTTTGCATGTCGACTTCTCCTCCGGATCCTCCATTTTGAATGCCTTGTTTTGTAAATTCACTCGTTGGGCCATCACTATCGCGTAGGAAACTCTCAAATCTTCTACAGCTTGCATTTAATTCAACTTGGACTCTTTCTGACCCTCGAGACTCCATTTCTGTTCACTATTTCTTTTTTCCTCTCTTTTTCCCAGGCAAATAACAGAGGAGACGGCGCCAATTAACTCAAAAACCAATGAAATGCATCAATCAAGAGATTTGGGTTCTATGCATCAAAATGAATTTTATAAATGAATTAAAATACGATTATGATAGAAGAGAGAGATGACATAAATAATTTCTTTCTGCATTTCCTATGACAGGAGATGGAATCAGAAGGATTAGACGAATAGTCTCTAGAAGGTAAAACTCACCAAGCCTAGTGAAACTTTGAATGCAACCGGTAATAAGTCAAGGGATCGTGTGAATATATTGGGGGAGATATGCCTCATCTTCTGTTGCATGCATGATATACGGGGAGATATGCCTCATTCTTGTCCTTGGGGTTTGCTCTTCTTTGTCATTTTATACATAAATATGGGGAGATGAGGGAGATTTGCTCTTCTGTCATTCATGCATTAATTTGGGGAGATACTGGAGATTGTGCCCGATTCTTGTCTGGAGATTATGCCCGATTCTTGTCCTCGGCTTTTGCGCTTCTTTGGTGTTAATTTGGCTTATGCCATTTGCTCGGCACCGAACATGCCATATCAACACTTGTAATCACATCATTTTTTTTTTTTTTTTGGTGGAATTGTAATCACATCATTTTAGTCATTCACTACAGTCATTTTTTTTTATTATTTTATATTTCCATCTAAAAACTTTACGGAGATGATGGATCACAAGTGACAGCCCAAACATTTATTATTATACAATAACTTCACTATTAAAACAGTAAATAACCTTTTAAGAGAGCTGATTCAACATCTAATATTAATACAAATCAGCAACTAAGTTCCAAGATACTCATTTTTTGCAAAAAAATTACCATTTTTGACAATTCTAGCATGAATTTGCTGACCCAGAAAGAGATTTATCTCATAGAGATATCCTTAGACAATTTCACCATAAATTTCTTGTCCAATTTTCATGTTTTTGTGTTACATTTCGTTGAGGACGTTCACAGCCTGCGAAAGTTCACTGACTTTGCAAAGTGAAGAGATGTTGTGGAAGTAAGATTTGTACCCGGAGTGTTGACTATTTGGATGTATGCAAATGGATATCAAATATATAAAAGTTTTTATATAAATATTAATTATTTTATAATAATTTATTAAATATAATAAATATATAAATATAAAAAATATAATAATTTTTATATAAATATTAATTAATTTAATATAGTGTAATGTTTCCGAACGAAAAATATTTTAAAAATGGAAAAACAACAGCATCGAGAAGTTTTATAGGTTGACGATAGCTTTAAAGGTTTCCGGAGGCATTTCGGATTTGAGAGATTTTTGGTGGGTATTGGGAGCTGGGTTGCACAGAAATTGGACTAAGAATTTAAATAAATACGTAAATATAAAAATTATAAAAATTTTTAAATAAATATTAATTATTTTATGAAAATAATAAAATAATCATATTGTGTAATAAAAATCTAAAATAATTAAATATGTAATTGTTAATTATAAATAAATAACATAAAAATTAAAATATAATTAATTAATTAATTATGAAAAAAAATATAACTATAATAAATATAAAAATTTTTATATAAATATTAATTAATTTAACGTATTAAAATATTTTTAAATTATAAATTGTTGATGCGAAGTTGTGGTTGGGGGTTGGATACGGTGATGGTGCTCCCCCGCCATAAAATATGTCGAGGGTATTTTGGCCATAGAAATTTTAATATTAATAAAAAAAAAAACATCTTTTTAATTTAAACTACTACGCACGAAGTACAAGGGTACATCAAAGCTTAAGTTGACAAGGGAGGCAATTAGGTCATCACAAAGGCGATTCAATTTGCCGGGGGGGGGGGAGGACTACAATGCTTTCATCTTTTATGAAAGTTTAAGTTTTTGATAGAGTAAGCAAATGTGGATATAAAGATCACGCTGAGAGAAACCAACACACCAGCCACGAGCCCTAAAAAATCATATCTGAAACCGAAATAATTTTCTACAAATTCTGCTACTGTCTCGCCTGTGTCGAGCTTAGAGTCCACATTGCCATACTGTGAAGTAGCTAGCCCATAGAGACTCCATTGGTAAGGGCATATCCAAGCAAACCATCTCCACCACACAGGAAGCTCCTGCGTTTACCCGAAACGTCCTTTAGTCTTAAATCTTGTAAGAGAAGACAAAATCGATCCTAAAATGTCTACCCAGCCCCGCCTAAAATGTAGGGCTTAAACTTGGCACAAAGTCCATGAAGCTAGTTTTGAACAAAAAGGAAAAAAAGAAAAAGGTACATATTAATAACAATAGTTCTAAATCTATATATAGAAAACAAAAAATGATTCCAACAAAATAAAAAAAAATGAAAAATATAGATGGGCGCGTGAGCCTGAACAAATTAAAAGCCCTTAGGGTCTGGATTGGGCTTGATCTGCAGCTCAAAGTCCTGGCTGGGCCTTGGATTGTTAAAGGTTTCTTTTTTTTTTTTTTTTGGTAACGATTAAAGGTTTTTTTTTAGTACCATATCTTGGACACCGTTCGGTATTCGAGATTTCGTCCCGACTAATCCTGACCGACCACTGCAGTGACTCCTTTCGGAGGGCGGGTCTCCCAACGGAAAACACTCTATACACATGAGGGCCCGATATTCTCAGCGGGAGTCGAATCTCGACCATATTTAAGAGTACTCAATTACACATCCAGTTGAGCTAACTCACGTTGGTATGATTAAAAGTTTCTTATCATAGAGAGTTATGGTCAACGAGACAACCGGTGGTTATAATCCCTCACCCACCAAACTCTGAGTGATCAGACACTCTATACCCTTAATCCGAGAGACAACTAGCGGTTATAATCCCTCACATACCAAACTCCTTTGGGTTGAGTGATCAGACACTCTACCCCCTTAATAAGAAATCTAGAGTTTGAACCCTGAAAATGACAAAAAATGATTTGAAATAGTCAATCCCTAAATGAGCCCCACCATACTTGAACCGTATTAGTTGAGTAAAACCCAGGTATCAGTGGTGAAAACCAAAAAGTAATCCCTCACCCAATCCAACTTAATCCTGTAATTCGAGATTCAAATTTCTTATAGTTAAAAAAAAAAAATTAAGGGCCAAGGCCGGCTGCGACTAGGAGAGATAAGGGTCAAGTGGGTTATAACTTACAGTTCTGGGGATGTAGAAGCCTGAGAACAAGTTCCACACAGCGAAACAGAAGCTACCCAACACCGTAGAAACTTCTAAGTTAGGACTCACAGCCACAATCATCATTCCGTAGAAGGTGAAGTAAAGAACCGTCAAGTACATGTAGCATAAATATGGGAAGAACTTGGCTGCTGTTAGTTCATAATCCATAATAAAGTACACCAAGATTCCATATATAAGGGACTGAACCAAAGCGTATGGGATCTCTATGGCAACCTGAAAATGATGAGGATCATAGTTTAACAATCTCTCACTAGATTATGCAATAAATATATGTATGTATGCATATATATGTGTGTGTGCGTGTGTTGGTGACAAAGCAAGTGAAAGTACCACAAACCAAAAAAATTAAAAATAAATAAAAAATAAAAAATGACAAAGAATAGGTTCCACAATTAGTGTTTTCATTCAAGTGAAAGTACCTGCGCCATTGCATAAGGCAAACTTGAGTATAGTCCTGCAGCCCTTTCACGGTAGTAAACTGCTCGCTCAATGAGTATAACTGGTCTGACTGAGCAGGCATTTTGGGTACCAATGAGGTTCACTGCTGTGTACATGGAACTAATAGCGTCTAAAATATCCTGTTTTGTACTCCTGCAAGATTCCAACTTTCTTTTCAGTTTTCTATCATTGTTAACTTAGCATTATTGCCAAGATGGTTTCCCATGTGGATGCAGTACATGGTTTACAATTCTAAGGTTCTGGGTTTCAATCCGATAAAAAAAATTATTTACAAAAATATACTTAGATTATAATAGTTCCAATCCTAATCTCAAACTTATTATTTTGGCCCTAAAATTATTAATATTAAATCAAATTTATTTCTATGCTTCAATTGGCTTCTTGTCTATTTTTATCACATTAATTTTTTTAGTTAAAATTTCGTTCTTTATAAAATTTTGTATCAAGTCTTTTTTTAGGATTATAAGGTCACAATTCATCTTTACAATTCGATATTTAAAAAACCCTTTATTGATTGTAGGTAGAATTCTCATTTTTACATCAAATGCAACTTTGAATGGTGACCAAAACACAGATCGGGCGTTTATTAGGAAGCCTGGTAAGAGCATGAACCTTCTAGAACTAGCCTTGGATTAAGAAAGAGTACGTACCTTCTAGAACCCAGTCCCTGATAAAAAAAGCCGAATATGATGGCTGCTATAGTGTTAAACACAACCCTAGTGAGGTTATAGGCTGTGTTTCGCCAATATGACTTGTGTTGTTTCCATAGGCACGCCATGCATTGTATAAGAAAAGATTGTGAATACTGTGAAGGGAAGCGTAGGTCTTGTGAGTTTGGGGCTGGTACACTTAACTCCGAAATCGATGCTTTGTTTCTCCTGTAACCATTCCATGAATCAAAATCATGAACTCCAAAAACAATTATAAATATTCAAGTTTGGCTGATGCTAATCACTTACTGAAAAAGGTCTGATCTCTTGTACACTTCCGCGAAGTCAATCCCTAGAAGTTCTTCTTGTGCTCTTGAAGTGACTTCCATCATCCATGTTGCCGGATTTTGACCTTCCTTAATTTTGCCAACTCCATTCATGCCCTTTTATATACCAAAAGAACACAAAAAAGGCGAATATGAGGAGAATGGATAAAGCATCAGTTTATTGTTTAATAGTTACTACCTCAAAGTATGTGATCAACTGGTTCGAGTTGTGCCCCAAGGGACCCACATAGATTTCTTCTCCTCCTTGCTTTAGGAGAATGAGCTGCACCACCAAACAATCAATATTATTGTTTTAATTTTGATTGATGCGCTACAAATGTTAAATAGGTCTTTACTACCTCATCAAAAGATTCAAATATGTCGATGCTTGGCTGGTGGATTGTGCACACCACAGTTCTACCTGTGTTGACTGTGTTTCTTACAGTTCTCATAACAATTGCTGCTGCTCTGGAATCAAGACCGGAGGTTGGTTCATCCATGAATATTATAGATGGGTTGGCAACTAGCTCGACTGCAATAGTTAATCTCTTCCGTTGTTCAACAGATAGTCCATTTATGTTAGGAGTCCCAACCAGGGAGTCTTTTAGTGATGTGAGCTCAATCAATTCCATGACTTCCTCAACAAAGTTCTGCAATAATTCATGACAAAAAGCTATGTATCGAGTGAAGCTTAAAATGAGATTTTGGTAAAAACTCTGAAATCAGACTTGCAATTGCCAACCTGTCTCGTTGAAGAATCAACACTCAGATCCAATCGGAGCCATGCTGAGAAGAGCAAGGACTCGTAGACTGTCATGAGTGGAGAATGAATATCATTTTGCTCACAGTATCCAGCAACACGCGCAAAAGTTTCCTGCTTTTTAGGGTACCCCGAAATTCGTATGCTTCCCTCTACATATCCGGTGTTCTTTCTTCCAGCCAGCACATCTAAAAGTGTAGTTTTACCAGCACCACTAACACCCATCAGTGCAGTAAGAACTCCAGGCTTAAAAGCACCACTTACACTGTTCAAAATTAATAGCCGGTAAAATGTAGCACCTCGAGCTTTCCTTTCCTACAAATGTTGCAAGTAAATCAGGAATTTGGTAGTTTGATGCGAATTTAGGAATTTGCATACACACATGCACGCACGCAAAAATAGTTTTACCCTTGGCAGATCAACTGAGTATTTGATGTTGTTGAAGGTGATGGAAAGAGGTGTGAATGGGAGGATCATGCCTCTAATTTTCAGAAAATCATCACAAGAGCCGATCCCTGTCAAACAAGTTATAATATATAGGCTTTTATCTTGGAAGACAACTTGTGACTAATTGTAAGAAGAACTAATTAGCGTACTTGAGGAGGTCCTTGAAGGACTTTTCCAAATGTTTTGTGCAGTATTTTTCCCTTCTTTTCCGATTCTATTAGCATGTTTTTCCTTCAATGCTTCTTCTGACAAATAAACCGCTTGAGACTTGCCATACCCTGCGGGAAATATTCCATCAACTTTGAAGACGAGGTGAATGATAGATAATACCATTTAGGGTTATTAGACATTAGGTTGCTTACTTTTTAGATATGCAAGAGACAAGGTATAGAAGCCATTAAGCAAGAATATGAATCCGATCGTCCCACCAAAACTAATCCAATACCAATTTGGATCAGTAAACATGCCTCGAGCTTTCATGATCATAATCCCTATTCCTTCTTTCGATCCTGAAGGAACCTGCATCACCCCCACAAGATAGCAATAGACTAGATTAAGGCTCTTTTCCTCTTTTTCATTCAACAATTATCTTGCTTCAAGAGAAAATTTCTTACCCGATTCCATCTCTCTCCTCGAAATTCATTGATTGTTAATGCTGTATGCTCATACATAAGGGGAGACGTCCAGAAAGCCCACCTCAACCATTTTACCATGGTACCTATAAGATTAAAATATTATATATGAGAGTATGAGATCAGATAATCTTTTTATGAATCGTTTCACAAGAACTATACTTACTTTTTGACAAAGTAAAACCACTGAAAGTAATGATCCAGATTAAAAAGAGGCCACAAGTTATGTTGGCAACAACATGATTTCCACTCAGAATAGCAACGCACCGAAAAAACACATAGGACAATTGGCCAGCCGATGCAAGGACAAGATAATACTTGAAGATCCTGGTAGCATATATAGCCTTCAAGCCTCAAGGAGAAGCCAAAAGAAGAAAGAACAGCAAAAAAGGGAGATTAAAACCGACCTACTAACACTTGGATCAAATCCCATTGCCTTGTAAGTCACACACATCCAAAGAGTAGCATCAAAAATTGAAAATGGGATACTAACAACCAATGCAGGCAGTGAAAATGCCCATGAAGGATAGAAAAGATGTGACCTCTGCTTGTAAAAGACTGCAAGTTTGTCGATTGTTGCGGGGAGTTCAAAAAAACCCATGAATAAAATCACATAAATCCCGTAAAATAGAGAATTTAAATGAATGGTTCCGTCTTCAAATGTACTCCTACGATTGCTGCTTTTGACAAAGACAGTTGCTGCAATGACTGCAAGGGCTGCTAGCTGAATCAAGAAATATATACAATACATTAGCACAACCAAAAGTACTACAGATTCAACCAACATTGATTAATGCCGCTAATGACTTACTTGGATTTCATTCAGAAGATGCACATATAAGTATTTCTTCCTCAGTTGAAATTCTCTCCAAAGGCAAACTTTTAGTAGTCCTTTTTTATCACTTGTATACTTGGATTTTGTTAGAGCTGCAGGATGGTTCTCTGATTTGTCAAATGGCATGGCAAGTTCAAGTTGAAGGGTTCTTCCAACATGGAATGATTTGAATGCCTCTACAAATTCATTTACAGAAACATAATAGTATGGATCATATTCCTTTGCCCAATACTGTCCTTGATCCTTGCTAGACGTCACCTGAACAAATCAATTATGAGTGCAATAGTCGTTGAGGTCTTGATGACCTTTGGTAACCAGAATACATGGGGAGGTAGTTTAATCCTCTTCCATTTTGGAAAAGTGTTTTTCTCTCACATTAAAAAGTGCTTTACTATTGAATTACACAGAAAGATCAAAAACTTTCTCAAGTAAAAGTTGATCGAAACTATCCCTGAGTCATAAAAAAATAAAAAACTACAGAGACTTACTTCTTGTAAATAGTCAGCAACAGCTTTTCTCTCGGGGCATTTGAAGCCCATGAACTCAAAGAACTCAAGGACATATTCTCGTGGCCCTTGGTAGACGATCTGTCCATCTGACATAAGAATAATGTCATCAAAGAGCTCATAAGTTTCTGGCGGAGGCTGAAGAAGAGAAATGAAAGCAGTTTTCTCGAAAATGTGGATCGATTGCTTGATGGCATTAACAATTTGGAATGTTGTTGAGCTGTCAAGGCCAGTTGAAATACTGTCCATCAGAAGCACTCTCGCATGGCCAACAAGCATCTCCCCTGATCCAAATCAAATGTGAAAAAGAAAACCTAATTCAAAAACTACCAAGAAAAATTTAATCTACTTTCAGAAAGATGAGAGAGCATTCAGTAAAGGTTTTCTCACCGGTGGAAACACGCTTTCTTTGCCCACCTGAAACACCCCTTATCTTTTCATTTCCTACCATCGTATCTGCACATACTTCTAGTCCTAGAATCTGTAGATGAAGAAACCACATGTTAAGCTCCATAGGTTATCCATTCAGCTCGGTTTCTGAATACATACTTTCTGATTTTAAAAGGACTTACCCTAAGTATATAGTCTGTCACTATCCTATCGTGAGATTGCTCCGAGACCAAGGCCTGAACAGGAAAGAAGTGTAGTGGTATTTGATCATACATTTCATTCTTGATTGCATCAAAAAATAAGTGTATTTAAAACCATTTTTCCTTACCTTCATCAGTACATCAATATCAGGATCTGGCTCAATATTCGCATGTTTCTCTCTCCTCAAAAGCTCTTCAAGCAAGTCTGTAATAATCTTAAAATGATTCTAGGACAGAGTTGCAGACATTTGATTTTTCATTAACATAGTCCCGAAAGTTAGAAAATGCAAATTACCGTCAGTGTAGCCAACCCCTTGACATCTGGCAGAGAAATTTAAGGTTTCTCTCACAGTCAATTCAGCCATGTGGACATCATACTCACTAACATAAGCAGAAGTCTTCTCAGGCACAAACTCATCCAGTTTATGTCCATTATATGTGACATTTCCAGAAACCTAATCACCAGGGCCAGAATGAGAACTTTATCGCTGACCACTCCTATATTAAAGCACTATTACATGGACATATTCGAATAAAAAAAAATACTCATTAGCTATTTTGGTTTATATTCTATACCTTAAGCCCTGGAGTAGACTTTCCAGCCAAAATTGACAGTAGGGTTGTCTTCCCAGAGCCAGGAGGTCCTAACAGCAAAGTCATCCTAACCAAAAGTAAATAAAAAATAAAAAGACTTGTTATACTTTGGTGATCAGTGTAATTAAATATTTACAAAATTTACACTTGGTCTGAATTTTTAGAATATTCTTACCTTCCAGGCTTGAGAATGCCACTAACATCTTGGAGGATTGATATCTTCTCCTTGTTATTTGGGACGATATGAATATAGTGCAATACATCCTATAAAACCCAACAAATACAAAATCCAAGTGAAGTTCTGATAAGACATACATATATATATGATCATTAAAAGCAAGTATTTTTTTTTTTCATTTTCAGGAAAACTTTGATACCTGGAAGGCATTGACACAAGAGTTGAAAATCGTGGGTATGGCTCTACTACCCACGTAGGCTTCTGCATCAACATTGATATTCTCGAATCGCACTTCAACCGTTGGTTGTTCGATCGAAACTCTTGAGTATGAGAAAGGCAAAACAAGAAGTATTAATTCAATAAATACTTTCGATATATTTTTTAAAAAAGACAATAACAATCATTATCCACCTAGTTTGTATGTAAACGGAAACAAAATGGTAATGAAAATGAAAAATAGAAAAAAATATGAAAGGACACCCGAAAACGTCACTTTATAATAAAAAATATTAAGATTTTTATGTGACTATTAATTTTTTATGAAAATAATAGAATAGTTATTTTTTATAATAAAAATCTAAAATAATCAAATATATAATTATTAATTATAAAACAAATAATATAAAATTAATAATTATAATTAAAAAGTAAATAATTCATTAAATATGAAAAAATATATAAATATAAAAAATATAAATACCTTTATGTAAATATTAATTCATTTAACACATTAAAACATTTTGGACACCGGAAAATGTAGCTTCCAAACATGAAAATTATCTACTTAAGTCGAAGAAATATTATGTGATCAAAAGTTATCGGAGAAGCATTAATTTTTTGTTATTTATTAATGGAACAAATTTAAAATATTTAGTCTACTATCTAATATTTGTTCTATTCATGTTTTAAAAACTTCTTTTAATTATTTAATACACATTTTTAAAATTCAGACATAAAAATGAATACAAGAAAATTTTAGAAGATTAGGTATTTGAAAATTTTAATTAAATGCAATTTTAATTTATAAAATTAATTATTTTTTCTGCCAAAAATTCGTAACTCCTTAAACTAAGGCTTGTTTTTAGTGTGATGTTATGAGAAATGAACCATGACTGGTTCACACATATATTGGACCTAAGCAAGAAAATTACCACATTCTTATGCAATTTAGGATTTGGTTGAGAAAAATCCATTTTTATTGAGAAAAATGATACTTCAATAATTCATATATGCACCAAAAAAAAAAAGGAAAGCCATCAATTCATGGGTTTCAAGTCTCAACGAAAACAAAGAGAATGAAACATCCCAAGTTATCAGATAGCAAGAATTTATCCAAAAACCATTTTCATTGATAGAAATTATACTTCATTAATTCATATGTGCAAAAAAAAAAAAAAAGGCTATCAATTCATGGTTTTTAACGAAAACAAAGAGAATGAAACATCCCAAGTTAGGATCAAAAAAAGAGAAAAGAAAGTAAAGATAAAAATTTTTGGTACCTTTCAAGCCTATGCTTGAGCTTGAGCAGCAATGACTCATTATCTTCTGGGTGCTTAATCAACTTGTCCAACACACTCTTCCAATCTTCATACTCTATCTTTTGCATGTCGACTCCTCTATTTTGAATACCTTTTTTCGTAAATTCACTTGCTGGGCCATCATTATCACGATTGGAACTCTCAAATCTTCTACAGCTTTCATTTAACTCAACTTCATAGAGTTCATCGGAATCGACTCTTTCTGACCCTGGAGACACCATTGCTATTCACTATTTCTCTTTTCCTTTCTTTTGCCTGGGCAAATAAGAGTGGAGAGAAGGCCTGCACAGAGGCTGCTCCAGCCAACTCACAATGTGTAAAAAACAATGAAATGCATCAATCTGGTAGAGTCTCTGCCCGTAAATTTTGTGTTAGAGAAATTTTAGCGGTATATATAGAGAGAGAGAAAGAGAGAGCATAAATATTGCCTAAACTTTTTCCTTTTTCCTAAGTTTTTTTTTAAATTTTTTTATGATTGAATGAACCATAAAGTTAATAACTATTAAATTATTATTATCTAATAAACATCAATTATTTTATTATTTTACCTCATAAAAATTATAATAGTTGTATCAATTAAAATAGAATTCAATAACTTAGGTTACAATTTATAAAAATTAAATGAATCCTTTAAAAAAAATTAATATTTTATAGATAATTTTTAAGAGAGAGAAAGATTCAAAGTATGTAGATTCAATAGGATGGATGGAAGAATAAGACAAAGAAGAGGATGAATAACACAAAGATTAGATCATAAAATATATATATATATATATATATATATATATATATATTTATCCTAAGACCGAAGAGATTGAATCAGAAGAATAAGACAAATATTTGTCTACGAGTTAAAACTCTACAAACCTAATGAAAAATTTGTGAAAATTGAATGAAAATGGTAATATAATGAACCGATTGTTGTCCTTTGGTTTTGCTCTTCTTTGTCATTTCTTTTTTCTGAATGTTTATTATACCTTTTGGCTCATGAATTTGAGCAAACAAGTGATGCCACTGGCTCAACACAACACCGAACATGGCATACTACTTGCTTCTACATCTTTTTTTTATTATTATTATATCAACCGATATCTAAAATCATATTCCGACCAATCCGATTTAGAACTTACAGTGGACCATTTAAGAAGGTTACCATCCCAACGTAGTTTTTTCCATACCCAAACCGCAAGTCGAACTCAAAAACTTGATTAAAAGATCTAACACCATATTTCAGTAAATCAACTGTTCGTTGGTTAAAAAAATAATATACTATTAATATAAGTTTATTTAATGGTTATATTAGGATAAATTAATTTTTTATTATATAATTCTAAATCCAATAATTTTATTACTAAACTAAAAAAAATATTATTTCTTTTGGTGATGGTCTGATTCAAAAATACATTATATATTAAAATCAAAAATACATTATATATTAAAATTTCCTATGCTTTCTTACGCGCAGTTTGAAATAGCTAGTCTGAACTACAGGATCCGATTATCCGAAAAAGACTTAAAATGACGTAGTTTTTATGCTTTATCATTCTCTTTTAACCTCTGCCACATCTTTTTCTAATCGATCACAAATTGTGCACACGTATATTAGAGTCCGTGCAACATTTTTAGCAATATTACCATCCACGTCTCACCACTTTAGATACACTTATTGTTTTTTTCAAATTCAAGTAATTTTCATTATAACATTGAGTTTAAAGAAATATTAAAAAATATCATATATTATAAGAATATTTGATTTTATTAAAATATATTATGTATTTTATTAATTTAATTTTTAAAATATTTAATTTTATTTATTTTCATATTTATAATAATTAATTTTTTATATATAACAGTAAATTTTCTATATAAACTTAATATATTATAATATTTTATTAAAATAATGAATTATTAAAATTTTATATTTTTATATTATTTCTATATTCATATTTCCTTAACACTACTTTTTCCTTCTCTTCTGTGTTTGAAGAAAAGAAATTTCACTGTATGATTGTGAATCAAATGCAATTACACAAAATAATGTATAACAAAAGAAATTTCACTCATATATCAGTGTCGGTTGTCTTGTTCTCAACCAGAAAATCAAAAAATACGCGAGGCAGATTTGAAGCACGTGCACTATCATCGCCGGCCGGGGGTAGGAGGCAATTGCCCCCCAAACCCTCCCACAATTTCCTTCTATATCGAGTTGTTCCTCTAAAACTTCTGGTTTCGCCCAATGGTTAGCATGATGGTTATATTCATATCATTTAATACAAATACTATTTTAGGATACGAAGATAATAATGATGATGCCGATGATGTTAGCAAATTTCTCTAATACAAATACAAACTATGATGGTTATATTCATATCATTTAATACAAATACAAACGCTATTTTAGAAGAAGAAGATAACGATGATGACGACGACGATAATGGTTTAAAAATCTAATCATCACACAATCGAATTTTTTTTTCCCAATTTTAAAAGCATAGAAGTTGTCCAAAGCGGAGCAATAGACGTGTTTGACTAAGGGCAAACGGAAGTGAATTTCCTTTTTTCTATTTTTTGTCAAAATCTTTAATATTGTTATGTTTTAGTTTTTGGTGCAGATATCAGAAACTAAAATTGAACCGAATAAAATTTAAGGTAAAAATTGTAGTCCCACAAGTAGGCCCATCAGAATTTGATCCAACAGGATGGGCCACATTATATCATTCCCAAACTGATCTATTGGGCTGGCTCATTAGTTTGAGTTGAATGAGCACCGACATATTTTGGGCTCCAAGTAGGCCCGAATCTGGTCCGACTCAGGCGGGCCATTCTATGAACTTGGATCGGGCTGGCCGGGTCAGATACTTTGTTGGGACACAAGGGGCTTACATGTCCCACACGACCGTGAAGATTATAAGCACTGCATCACAATCCGCAACTCTTTTAATAGCATAACTCTTGTTAAAGAGCACTTTTTGATGTTTTCAAAATCATTATCAACAAAAATAATTTTGAGTTTTTCTATTCAAATGTGATTTTACCATACAAGTGAAAATAACTCTCGTGTCCCTTCCTTTTTTAATCAGGGATTTGAGTCACGGGAGAAACCATAGTGGAGGCAGCTGCCAAAAAGGAATATATGAAATGCCAAAAAGGAAGGTTTAGTGAGTGAGAAAAAAGGGAGGCTTTATTCCACGGAGCACGTGAAAACAGATCAAAATCATAATCCATAGTAAACTGCATTACTTTCATCTTTTATGAAAGTTTAACTTTTTGATAGAGTAAGCAAATGCGAATATAAAGATCACGCTAAGAGCAACCAACACACCGGCCACAAGCCCTAGAAAATCATATCTGAAACCGAAATAATTCTCTACAAATTCTGCTACTGTCTCTCCCGTGTCGAGCTTAGAGTCCACATTGCCATACTGTGAAGCAGCTAGCCCATAGAGACTCCATTGGTAAGGGCATATCCAAGCAAACCATTTCCACCACACAGGAAGCTCCTGCATTTAGCCGAAAAACCCTTTAGTCTTTAATCTTGTAAGAGAAGATGGGTGTACAAAAGCGCTACGGCCTAAAATGTCCACCCAGCCCGGCCTAAAATATAGAGCTTAAACTAAAAAGAGGCACAAAGTCCACGAAACTGTTTTTTTTTTTTGGGGGGAGGGGGGAAATATCCATAATAATAACAATGTTTCATCGACGCCTAATTAATTTAATGGCTCAAGTTCAATCATATGTACAGTGAAAATAAGTATCGAGAAAGTTTTATCTCTTAAAAATTCAATCCATTTCGAATCGAATTTAATCAGAATCAATGATATTTGTAGTCTATTAAAAAAAAGATTCTAAAACTATATATAATAAACAAAGAATTGGCATTAATAATCGTTAGTCAGAATATAGATCCAAATGTAGAATGATTATTAAAAAAATAGTAAACAAAAAATGAAAAAAAAAAGATGGGCAGGAGAGCCTGAACAAATCAAAAGCCATTAGAGTCTGGATTAGGCTTGATCTGCGGGCTCTTATTATAAAGGACAAAGGCCGGCTGCCCCAAGGAGAAATAAAAGTCAAGTGGGTTATAACTTGGAAACTTACAGTTCTGGGGATGAAGAAGCCAGAGAACAAGTTCCATAAAGAGAAACAGAAACTGCCCAACACCGTAGAAACTTCTAAGTTAGGACTCACAGCCACAATCATCATTCCGTAGAAGGTGAAGTAAAGAATCGTCAAGTACATGTAGCATAAATATGGAAAGAACTTGGCTGCTGTTAGTTCAAAATCCATAATAAAGTACACCAAGATTCCATATATAAGAGCCTGAACCAAAGCGTATGGGAACTCTATAGCAACCTGAAAATGATGAGGATCATAGTTTTTCAATCTCTCACCAGGAAAAGTATAGGTTCGACAATTTGTGTTTACATTCTTAAGTGAAAGTACCTGTGCCAATGCATAAGGCAAACTTGAGTATAGTCCTGCAGCCCTTTCACGGTAGTATACTGCTCGCTCAATGAGTATAACCGGTCTGACTGAACAGGCATTTTGGGCACCAATGAAGTTCACTGCACTGAACATGGAACTAATACCGTCTAAAATACCCTGTTTTGTACTCCTGCAAGATTCCAACTTTCTTCTCAGTTTTCTATCACTGTTAACTTAGAATTATTGCCAAGGTGGTTTCCCAATCATAATTCTAAGGTTCTGAATTTCAATTTGATAAATAAAAATTATTTACAAAAATACACCAAGATTACAATAGTACCATTCCTAATATCAAATTTATTATTTTGGTCCTACAATTATTAAGAATCAATTAAATTTATTTTTATGCTTTAATTGGCTTAGTTCTGATGTTTGTATATTTTTTTTATCACATTAATTTTTTAGGATTACAAGGTCACAATTCCATTTTACGGTTCAATATTTTAAAAACCCTTTATTGATTTTAGGAAGCCTGGTAAGAACACGTACCTTCTTGACCTAGCCTAGGATTTAAAAAGAGTACGTACCTTTTAGAACCCAGTCCCTGATAAAAAAAGCCGAATATAATGGCTGCTATTGTGTTAAACAAAAACCTAGCGAGGTTATAATCTGTGTTTCTCCAATATGACTTGTATTGTTTCCATAGGCACGCCATGCATTGTGTAAGAAAAGATTGTGAGTACTGTGAAGGGAAGTGCAGGTCTTGCGAGTTTGGGGCTGGTACACTTAACTCAGAAATCAATGCTTTGTTTCTCCTGTAACAATTCCAAGAATCAAAATTATGAATCCCAAAAACAACTATAAATACTCAAGTTTAGCTAATGCTAATTGCTTACTGAAAAAGGTCTGATCTCTTGTACACTTCCGCGAAGTCAATCCCTAGAAGTTCTTCTTGTGCTCTTGAAGTGACTTCCATCATCCATGTTGCCGGATTTTGACCTTCCTTAATTTTGCCAACTCCATTGATGCCCTTTTATATACCAAAAGAACACAAAAAAGGCGAATATGAGGAGAATGGATAAAGCATCAGTTTATTGTTTAATAGTTACTACCTCAAAGTATGTGATCAACTTGTTCGAGTTGTGCCCCAAGGGACCCACATAGATTTCTTCTCCTCCTTGCTTTAGGAGAATGAGCTGCACCACCAAACAATCAATATTATTGTTTTAATTTTGATTGATGCGCTACAAATGTTAAATAGGTCTTTACTACCTCATCAAAAGATTCAAATATGTCGATGCTTGGCTGGTGGATTGTGCACACCACAGTTCTACCTGTGTTGACTGTGTTTCTTACAGTTCTCATAACAATTGCTGCTGCTCTGGAATCAAGACCGGAGGTTGGTTCATCCATGAATATTATAGATGGGTTTGCAACTAGCTCGACTGCTATAGTTAACCTCTTCCGTTGTTCAACAGATAGTCCATTTATATTAGGAGTCCCAACCAGGGAGTCTTTTAGTGATGTGAGCTCAATCAATTCCATGACTTCCTCAACAAAGTTCTGCAAAAATTCATGACAAAAAGCAATGTATCGAGTGAAGCTTAAAATGAGATTTCGGTAAAAACTCTGAATTCAGAGTTGCAATTGCCAACCTGTCTCGTTGAAGAATCAACACTCGGATCCAATCGGAGCCATGCTGAGAAGAGCAAGGACTCGTAGACTGTCATGAGTGGAGAATGAATATCATTTTGCTCACAGTATCCAGCAACACGCGAGAAAGTTTCCTGCTTTTTAGGGTATCCCGAAATTTGTATGCTTCCCTCTATATTTCCAGTATTCTTTCTTCCAGCCAACACATCTAAAAGTGTAGTTTTACCAGCACCACTAACACCCATCAGTGCAGTAAGAACTCCAGGCTTAAAAGCACCATTTACACCTTTCAAAAGTAAGAGCCGATCCATTGTAGCACCTTGAGCTTTCCTTTCCTACAAATGTGACGAGTAAATCAGGAATTTGGTAGTTGATGCAAATTTAGGATTTGCACACACACATGCACACAAAACTAGTGTTACCCGTGGCAGATCAACCGAGTATTTGATGTTGTTGAAGGTGATGGAAAGAGGTGTAAATGGGAGGATCATTCCTCTATTTTTCGGCAAACTATCACAAGAACGGATCCCTGTCATACCAATTATGTTATATAGGCTTTTATCTTCAAAGACAACTTGTGACTAATAGTAAGGACTAATTAGCGTACTTGAGGAGGTCCACTTCCAGCTCTTTGAAGGGCTTTTCCAAATGTTTTGCGCAGTATTCTTCCCTTCTTTTCCGATTCTATTAGCATGTTTTTCTTTCAAAGCTTCTTCTGACAAATAAACAGCTTGAGACTTGCCATATGCTGCAGGGAAATTTTCCATCAACTTTGAAGACAAGGTTAATGATAGATAATACCATTTAGGGATATTAGACATGGGATTGCTCACGTTTTGCATATGCAAGAGACAAGGTATAGAAGCCATTAAGCAAGAATATGAATCCAATTATTCCACCAAAACCAATCCAATACCAATATGGATCAGTGTACATGCCTCGAGCTTTCATGATCATAATTCCTATTCCTTCTCTCGATCCTGAAGGAACCTACATCACCCCCAAAATAGCAAAAGGCTAGATTTAAGGCTCTTTTCCTCTTTTTCATTCCACAATTATCTTACATCAAGAGAAAATTTCTTACTTGGTTCCATCTCTCTCCTCGAAATTCATTGATTGTTAATGCCGTATGCTCATACAT
Source organism: Dillenia suffruticosa (assembly GCA_033439265.1). Taxonomy (NCBI): domain Eukaryota; kingdom Viridiplantae; phylum Streptophyta; class Magnoliopsida; order Dilleniales; family Dilleniaceae; genus Dillenia; species Dillenia suffruticosa. Next base: position 22,417,435 of record JAVTVX010000035.1, read on the forward strand.
AAGCGGAGATGTCCAGAAAGCCCACCTCAACCATTTTACCATGGTACCTATAGGATTAAAATATTATATATAAGGGTATGTGATCAGATAATGTTTTGATAAATCATGTCTCAAAAACTATACTTACTTTTAGATAAAGTAAAACCACTGAAAGTAATGAGCCAGATTAGAAAGGGGCCGGTAGTTATGTTGGAAACAACATGGCTTCCACTCAGAACAGCAACACATCGGAAAAACACATAGGACAATTGACCAGCCGATGCAAGGACAATATAATGCTTGAAGATCCTGATAGAATATATAGCTTTCAAACCTCAAGGAGAAGGCAAAAGAGAAAGAACATCAACGAAAAGGGGATTAGAACGGACCTACTGACACTTGGATCAAATTCCATTGCCTTGTAAGTCACACAGATCCAAAGAGCAGCTTCAAAAATGGCAAATGGGATGCCAATGACTGATGCAGGCAGTGAGAATGCCCATGAAGGGTAGAAAAGATGTGACCTTTGCTTGTAAAAGACAGCAAGTTTGTCGATTGTTGTAGGGAGTTCAAAAAATCCCGTGTACAGAATAGCATAGAGCCCAAAAAATAGAGAATTTAAATGAATGGTTCCATCTTCAAATGTGCTCCGGTGTTTGCTGCTTTTAATGAAAGCAGTCGCTGCAATGACTGCAACGGCTACTAGCTGAATCAAGAAATATACACAATATATCAGTACAACCAAAAATACTTAAGATTCAACCAACAATGAATAATACAAGTAATGACTCACTTGGATTTCATTTAGAAGATGCACATATAAGTATTTCTTCCTCAGTTGAAATTCTCTCCAAAGACAAGTTTTTAGAAGTCCTTTATTATCACTTGCATACTTGGATTTTGTTAGAGCAGCAGGATGGTTCTTTGATTTATCAAATGGCGTGGCGAGTCCAAGTTGAAGGGCTCTTCCAACATGAAATGATTTAAATGCCTCGGCAAATTCATTTACAGAAACATAATAATATGGATCATATTCCTTTGCCCAGTACTGTCCTTGATCCTTTCTAGATGTCACCTGAACAAATCAATTATGAGCACATTAGCTTCTGAGGTTTTGATGACCTTTGGTAACCAGAATACATAGGGATGTAATTTGGATCTTCCACTTTTCAGAAAAGTGTTTTCCTCTCTCACATTAAAAGGTGCTTTTATATTGAATTACATAGAAAGATTCAAAAACATTTGTCCAAAAAGTAAAAGAGGATAAAAGGGGATCGAAACTATCTCCGAGTCATAAAAAATAGCAAGCTACAGACACTTACTTCTTGTAAATAGTCAGCAACAGCTTTTCTCTCGGGGCATTTGAATCCCATGGACTCAAAGAACTCGATGACATATTCTCGTGGCCCTTGGTAGACGATCTGTCCATCAGACATAAGTATAATGTCATCAAAGAGCTCGTAAGTTTCTGGCGGAGGCTGAAGAAGAGAAATGAAAGCAGTTTTCTTGAAAATGTGGATCGATTGCTTGATTGCATTAACAATTTGGAAAGTTGTTGAGCTGTCAAGGCCAGTAGAAATACTGTCCATCAGAAGCACTCTACCATGGCCAACAAGCATCTCCCCTGATACAAATCAAATGTGAAAAAGAAAACCTAATTCAAAAACCCCAAGAAAAATTTAATCTTTTTTCAGAAAGTTCAGAGAGCATTCGGTAATGGTCTTCTCACCGGTAGTAACACGCTTTCTTTGCCCACCCGAAACACCCCTTGTCATTTCATTTCCTACCATGGTATCGGCACATATTTCTAGTCCTAAAATCTGTAGATGAAGAAACCACTACATGTTAAGCTCCATAGGTGATCCATTCAGCTCAGTTTCTAAATATATACTCTCTGATTTTAAAAGGACTTACCCTAAGTATATAGTCTGTCACTATCCTATTGTGAGATTGCTCCGAGACCATGGCCTGGATAGGAAAGAAGTGTAGTGGTATTTGATCATACATTTCCTTCTTGATTACATCAAAAATAAGTATATTTAAAACCATTTTTCTTACCTTCATGAGTACGTCAATATCAGGATCTGGCTCGATATTTGCTTGTTTCTCTCTCCTCAAAAGCTCTTCAAGCAAGTCTGTAATATTCTTACAATGATCTTATCATGATTCTAGGACAGAGTTGCAGACATTTGATTTTTCATAAACATAGTCCCAAAAGTTAGAAAATGAAAATTACCGTAAGTGTAGTCAACCCCTTGACATCTTGCAGAGAAATTTAAGGTTTCCCTTACAGTCAATTCAGCCATGTGGACATCATACTCACTAACATAAGCAGAAGTCTTCTCAGGCACAAACTCATTCAGTTTATGTCCATTATATGTAACATTTCCAGAAACCTAATCACCAGGGCCAAAATGAGAACTTTATCACAGACAACTCCCATATTAAAGCACTATTATATGGACATATTCAAATAAAAAAAAATACTCATTAGCTATTTTTGAATTATATTCTATACCTTAAGCCCCGGAGTAGACTTTCCAGCCAAAATTGACAGTAGGGTTGTCTTCCCAGAGCCTGGAGGTCCTAACAGCAAAGTCATCCTAACCAAAAATAAAATAAAAATAAAAAGAATTGCTATACTTAGGTGATCAGTGTAACTAAAGTATTTACAAAATTTACACTTGGTCTGAATTTTGAGAAAATTCTTACCTTCCAGGCTTAAGAATGCCACTAACATCTTGGAGGATTGATATCTTCTCCTTCTTGTTTGGGAGGATATGAATATAGTGCAATATATCCTATAAAACCCAACAAATACAAAATCCAAGTGAAGTTCTGAGAATACATACATATACATGATCATTAAAAGCAATTATTATTTTTTTTTTTCATTTTCATGAAAAATTTGATACCTGGATGACATTAACACAAGAGTTGACGATCGTGGGTATGGCTCTACTACCCACGTACGCTTCTGCATCAACATTGATATTCTCGAATCGCACTTCAACCGTTGGTTGTTCTATAGAAACTCTTGAGTAAAAGAAAAGTAAACAAGGAGCATTAATTCAATAGATATTTCAGATGTTTTAAAAAAAAATAATCAGTATTATCCAGTTAAATCGAAAATATTCTTTGACCAAAAGTTACTTGAGAACTATTAAACTTTTGCTATTTGTTAATGAAATAAATTTAAAATATTTAGTCCATTTTCTTGTATTTGTTGTATTGACGTTTTAAAAACTTCTTTAAATTATTTAATGTGCATTTTTTAAACTCTGATATAAAAATTAATATAAGAAAATTTTAGAATATTAGGTATTTGAAAATTTTAATTAAGTGCAATTTTAATTTAGAAAATTAATTATTTTTTCTGCCGAAAAAATTCATAACTTCTTAAACTATGGCTTGTTACTAGTGTGATGTTATGAGAAACGAACCACTTTTGACTGGTTCACACATATATTGGATCTAAGCAAGAAAAGTAGCACATTCATATGCAATTTAGGATTTGGTTGAGAAAAATCCAATTTTATTGAGAAAAATGATACTTCAATAATTCATATATGCAAATAAAAAAAAAAAACAAAACAAAACAAAAAGGAAAAGAAAAGAAAGCTGCATCCCAAGTTAGGATCAAAAAAAGAGAAAAGAAAGTAAAGATAAAAATCTTTTGTACCTTTCAAACCTATGCTTGAGCTTGAGCAGCAATGACTCGTTATCTTCCGGGAGCTTAATCAGCTTGTCCAACACAATCTTGCTCTCTTCATACTCTATCTTTTGCATGTCGACCTTTTCGGATCCTCCATTTTGAATACCTTTTTTGGTAGATTCACTTGCTGGGCCATCATTATCGCGTTGGAAACTCTCACAACTTCTACAGTTTTCATTTAATTCAACTTCACAGGGTTCATCGGAATGGACTCTTTCTGACCCTTGAGACTCCATTGTTGTTCACTATATCTCTTTTCCTTTCGTTTGCAAAGACAAATAAGAGAGGAGAGAAGGCCTACACAGAGACGCTCCAACCAACTCGCAATGTGCGAAAAGAGTTGGTAGACTGTATGTGCATACTCTAAAGTTTAGCACTCTATATATATATATATAGAGAGAGAGAGAGAAAGAGAGAGCGCAAATATTGACTAAACTTTTTCCTTTTTGCTAAGTTTTTTCTTTATGATTTAATGAACGATAAAGTTAATAACTATTAAATTATTATCTATTATTTAATAATTTTATCTCATAAAAATAGTATCAACTAAGTGGAATTCATTAACTTACTTACAATTTATAAAAATTTAATGAATCCCTTAAAAATTTTGGAATATTTTATAAATAATTTTTAACTGAGAGAAAAATTCAAAAATATTGAGATACAATATGATTAACGAAAGAATAACACAAAGAAGAGAAAGAATAACTAAAAGATTCAGAGAAAGATTCAGAGAAAGATTCAGAGAGATCGCATAATAATTTTTTTTTTTTTTTATCCTTTTGCTAATTAAGACAAAGAAGAGATAGAATCCAAAGAATAAGACAAAAATTGTCTCCATGAGTTAAAACTCTCCAAACCAAATGAAAAATTTGTATGGATCACATCATTTTAGTCATTCACTACAATCATTTAAAAAAAAAAAATTATATGGAGGTGATATGGATCACAAGTGACTGCCTAGGCATTTATTATTATTCAAGAACTTAACTATTAAAACACTTGGTAATTTTTTACGACAGGAGATTCAACATCTAATATTAATATACATTAATTAAATAGTTATATTAGCATAAATTAACTTTTTATTATATAATTCTAAATCCAACAGTCTTATTACTACTGAAGTAAAAAAATATATATTTATTATCATTATAATAATAATAATTATTATTATTATTATCTCGTTTGGTGATGGCCTGATTCAATATATCATAAAAGGATTATATATTTGAAAAAGAAAAAATAAATTGGCTCAAAAATATAATATATATCAAAATCAAAATTTTAAAATATTTAACTTTAATTGTTTTTATATTTATAATAATGAGTTTTCTATATAAACCCAATATATTGTAATATTTCATTAAGATTTCATCCTTTTATATTGTGTTTATGTTCAAATTTTTCTAATACAGTATCAAAACATGCTTTTAGTTTTTTTAATATAATATAAGAGTTATATTAAAATATTCTTTGATATTTTATAATAAAATCAAGACGACATGTTTAGGTTACATGCTGCGAGACACCGAAAAAATCTCCCCGCACACTCTCACGCGCCGTCTAAAAATTGTTGATCCGAACTATTGGATCCGGCTATCGAGATATGGATGAAAACGACACAGTTTTGATGCTTCATTATTCTCTCTCATCCTCTATAACTTGTTTTATTCCTCATTGGTCAGAAATTGTTAGTCCACACACATGTATTATAGTCAATGCCACATCTTCAGCCATATTAGAATCCACATCTCCACGTCAGCGTACACTCATTGTGTGTTTCAAATTCAATTGAGTCGGAGGATATTAGAAGATATGTCGGAATATTTAATTTTGTTAGAATATATTATATATCTTATTAATTTTATTTTAAAAATATTTAATTTTATTTATTTTCATATTTATAAAAATTATTATATATATATATATATATATGATAATAAGTTATCCATATAAATTCAATATATTATAATCTTTTATTAAAACAATGGATTATTAAAATTTCATATTATTATAATATTCAATTTTTTTTTACATGGCAAGGGAATCATTTTCCAATTTCTTAATAATATGAATCACACTGCTTTTTCCTCCTATAATGTATTTGAAGAAAAGAAATTTCACTTGATGATTATGAATCGAATGCCATTACAGAAAATAATGAAGAATTATTATCATAACAACTCAAATATCAGTGTCGGTTGTCATGTTCTCAACCACAAAATCGAAAAATACATGAGGTAGATCTGAAGCACATGTATTATCATAACCGGGCGGGGGTGGGAGGCAATTGCCCTCGAACCTCCCACAATTTCCTTCTCTCACAAATTGTTCCTCTAAAACTTCTGGCTTCGCCCAATGATTAGCATGATAGTTATACTCGTATCATTTAACATAAATACTATTTTAGGAGATGATGATGATGATGATGAATAATTTACTTCTTCCTTTTTTTCCTGTCCCTCGTATATTAATTTTAAATGACTGATTTCAAATTTTAAAATTAAAATTTAGTTTATTATTGATTTTTTTCTTTTTTTCACAATTTTATTAAAATAAAAAAGAAAGAAACTTATATACTACAACATTCAAATATGTGAAAATTTATAAAATTAGATAAATCTAAATCTTAAATCTTCAAAAATTAAACAATTACGATTATTCCGAAAGCAGCTAACTTAGAATCTAATCACACAATTGAAAATTTTCCCTAACAGTTTTAATTATCTTTTATCATTGAAGTAGGATGGTCATCAAAAGTGTTTGTAGTCCAACGGTTAGGCAAATGCCAGTGAATTTCCTTTTTCTTTTTTTGTCAAAATCTTCTATATTGTTATGTTTTTGGTGCAGGTTGATATCAAACACTAAAATTCAAGGTAAAAATTGTTTACAAAAACTAGTCGGGTGATCATAATTTTTTCTTTTAATCTTATAATTCATGATTCAAATATCGTATAATAAAATAAAAAAAAACGTAAATCGTCGTCCCACAAGTTGGCACATCACAGTTTGATCCAACAAGATGGGCCACATTGAATTGAATTATTCCCAAACTGATCTATTGGGCTGGCTCATTAGTGCTCTCAATTAGTTTATGTTAAATGAGTACCGGCAGATTTTGGGCTTCAAGTAGGCCCGAATCTGGTCCGACCCAGACGGGCCATTCTTTGAACTTGTATCGGGCTAATCGAGTGGGTGAGTCGGATACTTTATTGGGATGCAAGGGGCAAACATGTCCACACGCAACGGTGAAGATTTTTTATTTTTTGTGGGTTCATTCATTTTTTAAAATCATATTTTAATTAATTCGATTTAAATTACTATCCAACTCTTTTTAAAAAAAAGCTATCATAATATAATTCTTTCTATTTCTAAAATTCAAATTCAAATTTAATACTCTTTCTATTAAATCAATTACCCATCCATCACAATAACTCTTTTGATCTCATAACTCTCGTCAACCTTTTTATGTTTTGAAAATCATTATCCACAAAAATAATTTTGAGTTTTCTTATGTTTGGCATTCCAATAAATACCTATCCTTCAATTTATAATTATCCTTATTGTGTTAATAGGAATTTTTGAGATGCATGTCCTCCAAAATGACATTGGAATCAAATATGTATACAAATCCTTTATCACGTCATTTTTCCACGTCTGAATTTATTTTTTATCACCTTTTTCTAATTACAGGAAAAAAAAAAGTGTCCTTAGTCTTTCTCAACTACGAGATTTCTTAAATTTTTCTTCTTTTATTTATTTATTTTTTTCGATTCAAAGGTGATTTTGCCATCCAACTGAAAAAACTCTCGTGTTCCTTCCTTTTTTAATCAGGGATTTGAGTCACGGGAGAAACCACAGTGGCGCAGCTGCCACCACTGTAATTATAAAAGAAAATTTTAATTTATATACTTTTTCGCAGTATTTTATAAAAATATTTTAAAAGTCTTAAAAATACATTAAAAATCATACAAAAATCATTTAACATTTTAAAAATGTTACTAAAGTTCTTTAAAATATTGTTTCTTTGTAAAAAAAAAAATATAATTTTTGAGTCGACTTCATCAAATTCTTTAATTTTTTGTAATAAATAATTATAGCGAAATTGTGAAATTGAACTAAATATGTAAAGCCCAAACGCGGCCGTAGATTCAAACTTGCACATGCATCGGATACTGCATCACGTGCCCATTAAAAAATAAAAATGGATACCTAATTTTCACTTTGCATGTCACGAGACAAGAAAGTCAAAGTCAAAACATATAAAAGAGGAAAAAAATAAAGAAAACAAGAAAAGCATCTTTCAGAGCAAAATTCCAGTCTTCGACTTCACTCTAAATGAAGACTTTATCAGGACTTTTTTCATCTTTAGTAAGAGGCCGACCATAGTGATTCTAATTCCATTCTCCACTGGCTCCTGCCTCAGATGCTATTGTTCAGGTTCTGCTAAGAAGCATTTTTGAAAGAATTTATCAATTTTAGGGCTTAGGTTGGGGCAGCTATGTCAAATTGTCAATACATACACATTTTGTATGTCCGTGTCGTTATATTAGTAAAATCACATCTTGAAAAATAAATTAACGAAAAATACTAAATTTAATATTGTATAAATTGATTGGCTATTAAATATTGCTAAGTTGTATTTTCTTTTTTTTATTATTATTATAGGACTATTCGAATTTTGAATGTTAAAATTGAGAGAGAAAAATTATGATCAGCCTGTCCGACAAAAATCACTAAGTGGTATGTGCCACTAAATCCGACACATTCACTTGGGGGGCTAGAGTTCACAAAAAATGGGGCTACACCCTGGTTCAAGGTAGGAACATGAGTCCATCAAGTCATCCATCTTTTTTTTTTGGCTCTACATAAGCGTTTTTGATAATTAATTTATTAATCATAACTAATCCAATTCGAATTAATCATCAGACCTATTAAAAGGTCAGTTCTCCTAACATCTTTTTTTTTTTTATTCTCAAAACTCAAATTCAAAAAATTGATAAAAAAATTCAATAATCTGGTCACTATACCAATATAGTGTTGGTTAAATTCCTATGAAATAGGGCATTGAATTTTACTTGCCAGCTAAAATTATGGAAAATATAAAGTTGAGATCAAACAACCAACAACGTTGAAACAAATGATACAGAAGTAATGGGGGTGGCTAGGCTGCGTAATTCCTCTTTTTTATAATTAAAATAAAAAAAGGATGAATGGGCTTTACGTTCAGCCCATCTTTGAATGGATAAGAAGAATGAAAGTGAAGCGGATCCAAGCAACACCTCTGCTATTATACTAGACTTTGCTTTTCCAATAAAAGTGAAAAGAAAAGATGAAAGCTAAAATCACTTTGGATCCAAAGTCCCAAGGGCGAAAGAGAACCTCGAGTGTGCAGCTGGCCAAGGGGCTACACTATTCCACCACTTTCACGATTCGACTCAAGGTGGAAGCAAAAAAAACGAATATTGAGAGATCCGCCTCACAAAGTGGACCCTATAGCGGTCGATTCAAAATAGTCAGGACAAAAACTCTACACACTGGGCGGTGGCCTAACCAAGGTACCCACAAAAAAAAAGAGAACCTTCGTAAAGTAATGACATTTTTTTTTCTTGAATTATCGATATTCAATAACTAATTTATTGATTTTAACTAATACAGCACGAGTTTACTATCAGGCCCATTTAGGGAACGAACTCTCTTGATAGCTATTTATTTATTTCAAAAATTAGGATTTAATAAAGAAAATTGAGTATTCTTGCCATTGACCAATAAAACATCGACTCCAAGTAGCAATAACTTGTGACCACAGGTTCAAGCATATCTTTCACTTTGTTTTCGGGCTTTACTCATTGGGCCCAAAAGCCCAAATAATTTTTTTTTTATTATAAACCATCGATATTTACTAATCACATTGAATTCAACTAAATTCAATTAAAGTCAAATTAGATTTTTAAGAAACAAAACTCTTTATGCATCTATATTTATTATACACAAAATTCAAATATAAGACCTTAATTAAAAGAATACCGATATTCACTCACCAGATCAAGTAGGTATTAGTTAAAAAAAAAAACTTTTTCATCCACTATTATTGACATATATGTATCACGCTATTAACGTAGAACAAATGTTAAACCCTAACGAGAAAATCTCATATACCACAACGTGATGTCCATTGTTTTAATCAATTACAAGAGAAAATCAAATTTTAGGTCTCACAAGCAGTGAGTTAACATATCTTTTTATATTTGTAAATATATTTTAATATTGTGTAATATTCCAGGGTTCGGAGTTATACAATTTTTTTCTCAACCATTATAATTTTCATTATCCAAAACTCCATTTCATGCTCATGCACAAGTATGAGCTATCCAATTCGCTAGAAATCTTCCAAAAGGTTTTGACCCTAAATTCTTGTTGCCATCCCTTTAAGGGGAAGAAAATTCTTGAAATTATCGAGTAAACACAGAAGGGTTTTCATCAAGATAAGCATCCCAATAATTCAAAGACCGAAGAGCCATCAAACTCTAGGTGAATAATCAAGGTCCGACCATCATCAATATGCCTTATTGACGAATCTTTTCTAAGTGAAGAAGAGAATTTAGTATACCAACCAGTTTCTAATAAAATAGACATCCCCTAGTGAATGATTCTCCATAAAAGAAAACCTTACAGCCCTTAAATGTAACCATCATCGCGCTTTCCGCAAATCTGATGAGAATATTTCCTCATAACACAAGATAAATGCAAAATTTTTCTTCTCTTGAATTTGTTTTGTTGATTAGAATATGGAATTTGGGAGTTTCAGTCCATTTGATAATGTTGGGAGGTATGCTTGGGTAATAGGATTAGAGATAGAGAAGAATAGAATCTTGTATATATTTCTTTATCCTTTGTTGGAAACTTTATTGATTATTCCAGGTACGCAAACCCTTTCTTGGTATACTCATATGCCCTCCATTATTTTGTCACATTGGTTGATATTTATGTTAATTGGGTGCATACGTAGACTTGTCACCTTGTGGGTATATAGCCATGCACACGCGTTCACTTTTATGAATTTATTTTAGAAAAAAGTATAGGTATGGGTTGATTGTAGCAACTAGGGTAGCTCATCGAATGCTCCTCCTTTATTTTTTAAATAAAACTTAAATCTTTTCTCTCGATTTTAATTATTTGGAGCTAGACATTAGTTATACTAAATGGTATAGAATCAGCGTAGATAAGATAAATACACAAAAGGAAAAAGTGAAGACTCATATGGAACCTCGATGGCTTTTTTAATACCAATTAGACTTTTTGTTATGAATTCTTAAAGTGCAATTTAAGTTAATTTAGCATGTCATCTGCCGGAAATCATATATCATAGACTTTGATCCATTAGGGTTTTAGAGTGAGAAAATTTTGAATGGAGCATATGTTAGAATTTATCATGAAAAATAAAATAAAATCTTCAGTATTTCTATATATATATATATGTACATGTATGTATGTATAGTGTGTGTGCGCCGCATATACCATTGTCAAATTTACTGTATTGTAGTCATTTAGACCGAGGAAATTAAGGAAAAATGCTGTTTTACTTCATACTCATCTCAACCTGGACGACTCGAATAAACAATGAAATCATTCCAAACGCTTCAAAGGGTTTTTGTAAACTCTCCTAAGTTGAGCCTTTTTTGAATTGCAATAATAACAAATAGCAACGGAATATTTTGGTCGTAGGAGAAAATTTAGAGAGAGAGAGAGAGAGAGGGGTCCTAAATCCAAAGCTCCTCTCCTAAGATGGAGTTTTTTTTTTTTTTTTTTTTTTTTTTTGGGATACTGGGAAAGAAAAGAAAGACACATCAACAAATTAACAAAGCAAAACAAGATAAGACCAAGAGGTAGCTTCACCCTTAACACTCTTCTTATCCATGCAATCCTCCCAAATGAAACAACGCAGAGACAAAGAAAGGAGGATCTCGCAGCTCTTTCAAACCATCCTCGTTCCGCCGGCCTAACGTGAAGTTCTTAGGGATCAACAGATAGTTGATTTAGTGAGATATAGTGTTAAATTTCTTAATCAAGTTTTTGAGTTCAATTCACGGTTTGGGTATGAAAAAAACTACATTGGAATGGTACACTCTTAAATAAGTTACTGTAAGTTCTGAATCGAATTAATCAAAATATGATTTCAGAGATACTGATTTATATAGTAAAAAAAAAAGAAAAAAAAAAAGATGGAGTTCTTAAGGAAACACACGTGAAGCTGGGCTCCAAAGCACCAAGTTGCTTAACAGGGAAAAGCTTTTTGGCCCATCAAGAACCCAAAACTAAGCTTTACACAAAACGAGAATCAGAAAAAATGGAAAAAGTAAAGGTTAACCCCAAGTCCTAAGATAAGCAAACAGAGATATTTGTCATTGTTGTTGAAAATAAAATATAAAATTTTAAATAAAAATAAAAACAATTTTATTATGTTTAACATTCACCCATTTAAATGAGAAAAAATAAAAATAGAAACCAATAAAATACGGCTATTTTCGAAAGACCAGTGAAAAGTATACCGTCTTAAGTCGAATCAAGTTACTTGAAATTGATAGGTTTGTCTACACTGAAAGAGACTTTTCTAATTATTTTTATTGGCCATCCTAAAAATAAATAAATTACTCAAACTAGTTGTACATGATATAGATTGTCACCCTTTATTAGTCCGGGGCCACAAGGAATAGGCTCTCACCAACCCTGGACTGTGGTGGTGGTCACATTAGACTATACCATAATTCCTTGATGTCTGGGAAAGTAATAAATAGTTGTAAAAATAACAGTTTTCATCATTACTGAACTTTAAATTAAAATATTTAAATTTTTATTAAATTTATTAAATAAAAATATAATCAAATTATTTCAAAAAAGACAGATTGAGCATATTGGGACGAAGAATTTGATCCCATGCCCTGATTTAATTATGGGTGTTGGTTTTATGTAGCTCTGGCCTACCCGTAGGGTGAGGATGCGCATGTTAGCAATAGGAATCTACGGCTCATGTTAGTATAGCCCGCATATAATCAAGGATTTAAAGTTAACTGGAAATTTCCTATAGGTCGAAGAATCAGCGCAAACACAATGCCTCGGTTTCGGGTTTTCACAAAAATAAAATAATTGTTTCTTGTTTTCTTTTTTATGGGGTAAGGGGGGATCACCAAAAACCAGATTGGTGGGAAAGAATATTCTCATATTTTTACACCAGACAAAAGGGATATTCAAAGGGCCAGATTCGGGGAATATCGTGAAACGTGTCGCGAGGAGAATCTCTTCATTTCTTTTTTTTTTTTATCTTAAAATGATAACCACTTAATATTTAAAACTCATTTTAAAAAAAATATCTTAATATTATTTTTTTATATTCAGAAATAGTTAAATTTCTGACTTTATTTCACTGATATTAATAAGTGTCGATAAATCTCTTCATTATTCATAGAGAAAGAAGAGGCAAGAAAAAAAAAAGCAATAAAATGGAAGGGAGAGCTATAAAAATTTTTTCATCGGAAAATGAAAAGGGCAAAAAGGGGACATGCATTGAAATTCCCTCTCAGAGAGCAAAGTGCGGTAGTGATGGTTGGTCGCTTTCCTATTCCATCTTCACTCTTCTCGTACAAGCTTCCAACCTTCACCTTTTCTCTGGATTCTCTCTCTCTCTCTCTCTCTCTCTCTCTCTCTCTCCCCCCCCCCCCGGCCCCAAAAATTCCACATTGACCGCCTCTTATGGATTGGGTTGGGCCACTCAAACGTGTAGTCAGCAGCTTTGGATGCAGTCTGGTTAATAGCTTAGTAAGCAAAATAGGGACCTGTCAGATAGAAATCAGTGCAGCTCCTCTTAACAAATGTGGAATATCAATACTTGTAAAGGTGATTAATCCACTTCCTTCGCATATTAACTAGCCAAATATGTCACCACACTTCTTTAATTATGCCTTAAATTTGATCATAAAAATAAAAAAATAAAATTTAAAAGAACAATCACTTAACGAATCTTATAATATTTAGATCAGATTAATCAAATAAAATTTAAATATCGATTGATAAAAAAAAATATCCAAATATATGGGCACATATGGTAATTCTTTTTTATCTTCCCGGTTTTAAAAGCTACGTGAGAAATATCAACTTGTCTTTAACTTCGACTTAATTTATTTTACTTTGTACTATTATTTAATTCAATTATAAAATTTTACATAAAAAACTTAAGATTTAGTGAATAGAAATAAATTTATATTATTGATGTTGAATTCCTGTAGATCTTATATAGAATACTATAAAACATTTTGCGAATCCTGTGGAGAAGAATTTTGCAGAGATGTATAGCTTGATTCATCATTAATTTAAAATTTAATCAGCAAGGAGTTCCAAGGTGGGTAGAGAATCTACGATCTAGATCAATCCAGAATTTGTTTTTTCTCAATTACTTGAAAAAAAAAAATCATCTTTTGGGTACACAGAGAGAATCTTCTTACCTTCCTATCCACTTCACTAAAGTTAGTAGAAGAGAAGTAGATTCCCATGACTTAGCCAACTTTCTTTTTTCGGGGATTCTGTTTTTGAGAGCTTTAAACTTTGTGGGTGTGTGCCCTTAATTTAGAGTCGCAGAATTGGAACTGAGATATTCCTTCCTTAGAGGCAAATATTAAAATTGAATCTCTTGTTTAGATTTTGATCTCTCTCTCTCTCTCTCTCTCTCTCTCTCTCTCTCTCTCTCTCTCTCTCTCTCTCTGGATATTATTTAATGCAGGGGGTAGAATAATTTTATTAAGGACGAGCTAAAGTACCTTAAGTTGTACACATGTCAGCCATCTAGTGAAAATTATGAATTAACATTGAAACTTGACACGATCATTTGAACATAATCATGTCTTTTTTTCAACATTTTTGTAGGATTTCATTATTTTCTCACACAAGCTTTTTGTTGCATGGTAATTGGCCAGGCCATGATTGTGCCTTTTCATCATCTTATATCATCATGATCTATAGCAAAGGAGGAGGAAGAGAGAGGCAAATTTATTATTCGGCAAACCATATAAATAATAAATAAATAAATAAATAAATGAACAGCATAAGTGTTTTTTTTATATAAATAAAAAGATTCGAACCTGAGATCTTATTAATGAGGAGGAAAAAGATATCAATTAAGTTATAACTAATTTAACAACGTAAATGCTTATTGTTTTTGAGTATAGGAAATTAAATTCATACCTTTGTAAGTGTTCTAAATCAAAAGGTTTTCGCTTTTGTCTTAAATTCACAAGATACGGAGAGATTGACATAGTTTATATGTGGGTGGCGTTTGTAAAATCTAAACTTTTCTTAACTTCTTTCTATTTATCTCTATTTTATTTTGTTTATAATATTTTTTTTAATTAAAGTGAAAAGTTTTAATAAAAGTATGGAATTTTAATAAATAAAAGTCAAATGTTTCTGTGAATAGGACATAAATTATAATTATTTTTATTAATAAACTCGTTTTATTGAAAACTCATCTTATCTTTAAATTCAACTTTCAAAAAAGGGAATTAGAAAAAAAAATGAACAAAAAACGTTATGAAAATGAATTATATAAATTTTAATTACATCAAATTACTTTTGAATAATAAATAAATAAATAAATCATAGAAAAGAAATTGATCTTCATTTTGGATCGTGTCAAAAAAAAAAAACAAAATTTCAGCTCGAAAATAGAAAGAAGTGGCTCTCTCGATTTTGGATTTAATTGAAGATATGAAATGTTGGTCAGGGAAAGTAACCAAAAGTGTAAAAGCAAAAAGACAAACAAGGGAAAAAGATAAAAGGGGGAGAGAAGAGAACATACAGAGGAGGGGAGGAAGAAGAATTATCTTTCATATTGGTGATTTGAATTCGTACGATAAAGATCTCTCTCTCTCTCTCTCTTTCTCGGGTTCCAAAACCCGGCGTTAACCACATGACCCCTCATCGCTAAAATATATTTAATAGCTTTTGCCCCTTCGTGCTTTGCAAGAAGGTTAATTCCTCTCTTATTCTCTCCCCCCTCCCCCTCTCTTGCGCTCTCTCTCTCTCTCTGCTTTATCTCTCTCTTGCTTTTTCTTTTCCTCTCTTTATTCTCTTTCGAACTCACACCTAAAAAAGAGGTTGATCCTCCTTGTGTTCACAAACAACATCCTCTTCCTTTCTCTCTATCTCTCTCTCTCTAAAATCTCAAAAGGGCAGAGAAGCCAACCACCATCTTTTGCTCTAGTTTGTACCCACATAGCTCTAGCTTTGTCCTATAACAGTATTATTCAAATGATCCGTTTAGAGTAGAAAACCAAGGAAGAAGTAGACAAATTCCTTCGAATTGAATTTCAACGATTCATTTACACAACAATGGCATCCCCATCCGAACTTAGCCTAGAATGCAAGCCACAGAGCTACTCTATGCTTCTTAAACCCGTTGCAGACCATCCTGACCAGACCCAAAAGCTTGAAGATTTTCTTGCTCGTCTTGAAGACGAACGCTTCAAAATTGATGGACTTAAGCGTGAACTACCCCTTTGCATGCAATTACTCACCAATGGTATATAAATTTCCTTTCTCCTCTCTCTCTCTCTCTCTCTCTCTCTCTCTTAGTTATTGCCATGATTCCCAAGAACAAATTTTTATTGATAATTTTTCAAAACACTAGAAGCCAACATTTTGGTTCCACATGAATTTAATGTTTGCATTCCTGTGCTTAATCACAGCTGTTCTGATCTCTGTGTGTGTGTGTGTGTGTGTGTGGAATGTTAAGCTGTGGAGGCATCAAGGCAGCAACTGCAAGCCTATAGAGCTAACCAAGCGCCGGGGCCAGTGTTGGAAGAATTCATGCCCATCAAGCATTCGAACTTAGAAGGGTCAGACAAGATAGCAAACATTTCAGACAAAGCAAATTGGATGACATCGGCACAACTATGGAGCCAGGCGAGTGATCCAAACAAACAACAACAACAACAACAATCCACAGCACAAAATCCACCGGACTCTGAAATCGGATTCAATCTTAATCCTAAGCTTGCTTTAGAAAACAAGCAGAGAAATGGAGGGGCGTTTCTTCCCTTCTCAAAAGACCGAAATCAAAACCGGACTCTACCCGAATTAGCTCTTGCTTCAATTGACCAAGAGATGGAAGATAAAAAATGCTCAGAGTTGGAAAATGGTATGTTGGTCTCTTCTAGGAGAGAGAATTCCAGCAAAATCAGCAACGGAGGAGCGGTAAGTGAGCAAGGAAAAGGCGTAAAAGCTGCCGTTGAAACTCAGACAAATGCTACTGCTAGCTCTGCAGCTCCAACTCAAACTCATAGGAAGGCAAGGCGATGTTGGTCGCCAGATTTGCATAGAAGATTTGTCAATGCTCTTCAAATGCTCGGTGGTTCTCAAGGTAACATACCCTTCTATTTTACCAATATTTGCTTTTAGGTGTTCATATTTTTCTTTTTTAAAGAAAATGCCTTTTGAGCAAACAATAGAAGAATATGTAGTAGGTAGAGATTCATTTTTCTTTTTTGGGAAGTGGGGGTATTTTAATTTGTTTCCCTTTTCCTTGTGACAATTTAGGATAAAATTGGTAGGTTTTTGATGGGTGTTGATTTGTTTTCTTGGTCGAATAGTCATTAAGGCAATCATATTATTTAGACTGTTTTCGGATGAAAAAGTTTCACTAACTTTTGGTGTGTCCAATGCTTTGGTGTAACAGTTGCTACCCCAAAACAAATCAGGGAATTGATGAAGGTTGACGGTTTGACCAATGATGAGGTTAAAAGCCATTTGCAGGTACCCAATTCACCTCTCTCTCTCTCTCTCTCTCTCATGCAGATAAGCATGCATGGAACAGTCTCAAAGCTGTTTCTTGTACCGCTCACTGCATATTCACCAAAGAGTGTTTGTACCCTCTAAGTCTTAACTGACCAAAATACTTTTTGAATTGAAACCCCTTTTGTTGTAACAGAAGTATAGACTCCACACAAGAAGACCAGGCCCTAGCCCACAAGCTGCAGGCACCCCAACACCCCAACTAGTAGTCCTAGGTGGAATATGGGTCCCACCCGAGTATGCCACCGCTGCGGCCGTTGCACACGGCGGAGCCACCACCATATACGGCGCACATCCGCCAGCTCACCCGTCGCCGCACTTTTGTGCACCACCACCCGTGCCACAAGAATTTTACCCTCCACAGCCACACCACCCCCAATTAGTGCACCACAACATACACCACCAACTGCATGTGTATAAGGCATCTTCACAAGATCATAGCTCACCGGAGTCCAATGTACGAGGCAATGGGGACCGGTCTGAGAGCATTGAGGATGGAAAGTCTGAGAGCAATAGCTGGAAAGGTGGTGAGAGCGGCGGCGAGAACGGAGGAGAGAGAAAAGGGCAGGTGGCACGTAGAGATGATGGGGAGGAAAGCAATGGTAGTGAGATCACTCTCAAATTCTAGGGTTTCCATGATCTAGGATCAGGAGGTTTAGTGTTAGGGCTAGGGTTTTTCTTTGTCTTTATATTATTGAAGAAGGGTAAGAAAGGCATAAAAGAAACGGTGAGTCTTTGTTTTGTCGTCGTCCTTTATTTCATATCCTAAGCGAAAAACCTGAAAGATTCGATTATGTGGTTTTTGGCGTCTTCTAATATTTTTGGTTATCTTTATAGAATGTCGGATTTGCCCTTACGTGTACAGATAATGACAGCTCTGATTTTTCTGACCAATCATTTATCATATGGTGTGTGTTTCTGTGTGTGGTTTTTTTTAATTATTTATTATTTATTATTTTTAATTTCCTGCGCTCGGAGATATATCGTTATGCATTCATGTGCAGGATGCGGAATGTTCAAGTTGATCGGCTATAAGTATAGGATATATTCAATTTCTCAATTTCTGAAAAAAAAGAATTAAATTATCACTATTTGATAATTATTTTAATTAAAAAATTCACCCAATTTCAATCGAATTTAAACTTAGGACCAAAAGGAAATAAACAACAATGTGGAGATGCACACCTCAAAATTCAAGTTTCAATCATATTATGGAAAAAATATTTAAAATTCATGATTAAAATTTGCTCAAATGTGTGAACGCAAATTTAATGAATTTATAACTATACATACGAAAAAAATAATAATTAAACTATTGTTGAAAAAAAACGATAATCTCAAAAAATAAAACCAAGCTTGGTTTCTATTACTTGGTCGCTTGGATGTCGCACAATTTGCTTTTGCACTCCTTTTTTTATGACAAAGGGCAATCTCTCTCCTCTCTCTCTCTCTCTCTCTCTCTCTCTCTAAAAATTAAAAATAAAAAGAAGAGCTTATTGTGATTTTCAAATAGTGATTTGAGCTTAAAATATCAACAACTCACGGTTCGTGGTACCTTTTCACATGAGACTTTGTTTGGCCTTTGAAAGGTAACTCAGTCTACTATTCTTGTTTTGCATTTAGAGTAGAGAGAGAGAGAGAGAGAGAGAGAGAGAGAGAGAGAGAGAGAACTAGCTATATTAATAAAGATTGATTCTGAAGGATAACGTTATTCACATAGGTGATGAATCGTACCAAACTCATTTGGATAAGTGGTCAAGCATTCTACTCCCTTAACTAAAGGTATCAAGTTCGACCCCCTGAAAATGATAAAAAAATTTAGGAGAACTAACCTAAAAAATAAACCCTACAGTGTTCAAACCGGATTAGTAGGATAAAACCCAGATAACGGTAATAAAAACCAAAAAAATAAAAAAAGGGGTGATGAATCTTAAACTGACCAATCAGGGTAAAGTGACAGGAAATGTCGTACCAATTTTTATGCTACATTACCTCTATTGATCAACGTAAAATTAACCATTTCATTTGGATAACATTATTTGATCTTGAAAAACATATATAAGTGATTAGATGGGGGGCCTCTCCATTCTTCAGTGAACTATAGAAATTGGGTCCAAAAGAAAGAGCCACCGAAAGTATATCCTTTACTTTCTACTCTTCATATTTTCAGTCAAAGGTTTTATTGAGAACAGCGAAAACTTAGCTTTCCAAATAACTTCCTTTTTCCTGGTTTAATCCAGACAGTAGTATCATGTTCACGTATTTTATAAGAAAAATCAAATAAAAAAGGGGGCATAAAGCGAGCATTCACAAGATATCCTAACAACAAAGAGCAAGTTGCAGAACCTCATGCTTAACAAAAGAAATGCAATATTACCTACTTAAACAATAATAATCTGAATGTCAGACCCATTGAACGATCACATAATATTATGGTTCTGTGATCTTAAACATTCACTTTGATAGGGTTGCGATGAAACAAAGCTATCATCCAGACAAACAAGTGAAATGTATACAATTAGGGATTCAATCATACCAGGAGTACACTGCACAAAGGAGGCTTGTCAAAATGCATTAGAAGACCTCTGAACTTCAATGGGACATCATATGGTGCCATTTTCAAGGAACATATCCTTCGCCAGGGAGATCACCCATGTCTACATCTTTTTTCGCCATCTCCATGAGAGACTATAAGCAACAAAATTTGATAATGTAAGTTACGTGCATGCACATCTGATCAAATTTTTTAGATGGAAGATAATTGTGAAAAGTAGCATTGAATAAACATTCATTGGGATACAAATCATGCCAAACATCTGTTATTAATTCAAAGAAAAAGAAAAGTTGGCAATTTCTGATACTTGACATGTAAATCATTTCTTTAGCAGCCGAGAAGCGCCAAATACAATCCAATGTCCTGGATGAACCATGGAGCCACACCAGACCACACAAAGCTTTTGAAAGGAAAACATGACAAGCCACAAGTTTCTTGGACAATTCCAATTTAGAAACCTATATTGAGATGTACTTAAAAAATAGGCTACCAGCAATGACTTGCCACATTTAGAACATTAATGTAAGCAGTAAATTTCATACAAGGGAAAGAACATAATTAATTTTTAGAAAATAAAAAAAATACCAGCAGAAATGTATGGTAGTAATGTGTCATGTTCAGCACAAAAAGGGAGTGTGTCATGCTCCCTTTAGGTATGGTAATATATTAATCCCATTTTTATCTCATCCCAATGCCCCCCCTTTTTCTCTCTCTTCCCTACAAAAATCTATGACACATAAACATATGTATTACATGATACATTTTTTAATACACCGTTCTCTACTTTTCCTCTCTCATACCAAACATGCCCGAAGAATTATAAAGGTTCCGGAAGGCAGGGTGCCAAATATTATCATCCAATATCTGACACATTCAATATGATCCTGGGCAACAATGCCATGATAATAAGAAATTCGGTGCATGTACTTCAACATAAATGATCTACATCCAAAAGCATGGAAAATTCAGTGCCCACAGTTAGATTTACCAGGTCCTCTGTAGCTTGCTGAATACAAATTACTTCATCCTTTAACAGGAGCAAAGAAAGAAAAGGAACAAACCTTGAATTCCTGTTCAGAGCTTTTAAGTCTTTCTGCGTAAGATTGTATTTGCAGATAGCTTTTGCAAAGCTGCAGATTAAGCACACAAGATTGATTATTTCCAAAGCGAAAAGATGATGTTCCAGATATCAGGCAAACAGTGCAGCCATTAACCTTGGTCAGTTGCAATTTACGTTGTGAAGAGAGCTTTTTGGCAGCAGTCACTGCATCCTCCAATTTCTGCATTGATCATCAAGTTCTCCACAGGTAAGTAAATTTAGGTAGGGTTCTTGTTCTTGAAAATAGATGGCCCAAGATAGTTATTTTCCAGAGGAACTTTCTTCACTTCAGGGGAATCAACAAAGAAAGCTATCCAAAACAGGACTGGACTTGCCTGAGATTTTTCCCGCAACTCCAGTATAAGGCGTTGTTCATCTTCTAATCTGTCTTCAATCTGAGAAATCTGACAGTGAAAAAAAATTTTCAGTTTCTTCAGCCACTCACGATAAGGTTAGATCATTATGAAGAAATATTCAACAAAAAAATATGAGCTACAAGAAAAAAGAAAATGAAGATCATGATAAAAGAAAATTACAAATGAAGTGATTTGGGTAAGTCTGTAAATCTTAAAAGGTCAATGCCAAGAACCATGTTATGAAAAGGAATTCTGAGATATATGGCCAAGAATAGTATTTTTAAATTGCCGTACATGTTTTGCAATAACTTACTATGACTTGCACAAAATTGACTCAGACTCCAATTTTGCAAATTGAAACTGGAGACAACGATTGAATATATATATATCCTAGTCAAATAAAAGGATGATTAAAACACTCCCCCAAAGTAGAGTTGGAATGCCGGCAACTGACTGGGTTAAGTTTGTTAAATGAGAAGAAGGCAGACCTCTTTTTGAAGTTCCTCCCGTCTATGAATTGCTTCCTCCAATATTTCTTTACCCTATAGCAATTAGGTCAAAGTAAATAAATGCGCAAAAAAAATACTGAGAAAAACAAGACCTGACCAGGGAGAAAAAACATTCCAAGCTAACCTGGCCATGGTAATCTTCACTAGAATTTGATGAGATTTCTCTAGCATGTCGATCATTAGAAGGGGAGTGGGAACTGCGCAAAGAATCATCTCTACCTTTGAGAATCTTGAATTTTTTAAAGTTATAGTAACCTTCATCATATTTGAATAGCATATAAGTGCTACTAATTCCATTACTTCAAGGTCATGTTTGACACACAAGATAGGATGGGAGAGGATAGAATAAACAATATTATGTTGGATATATATCTGAACATACCTATGATGCAAGTGGACATGTCAGTAATTGGAATCAAATTAGCTAATCCCACTCAATCCCATCAGTATATGTGGGATTAACTTAACACATTGACATGGACAAAAGGGTTGTAGCTTAAATAAATTAGTGCTTTTAGGCTTTTACTGAAATCAATCCTTGCCAAAATAGACATAGGAATTGGACTAATTTTAATCCAATTCAACCTAATCATCTCCTTATCTCACGCATTAAAGGTGACCAAAAATAATGCAGCACAAGACATCACCTCGACAGGAGAAGCATCCAGTAGCCCATGAACTAAAATAAAAATTTCAAGGATACACATTGAATAAAATTGAATAACCTATATTGGCAACAATACTTCAGTTCAGTATGAAAATTCTGTCTTTGCTTTGGCATACTTGTCATCTCACACAATGTTTTCCATTTTTAGATCTTCCCCTAATTCTCAACTCCAGAACCTTCAATTCAAGCACTATCCTGTATCATGCAAATACACTCAGAGATACTATTTGAACATGACTAAACCATTTTGATCAACTCTCTCATCTTCACCTCACGAAGATACCACTAGTTTCTCTGATCACATGCAATTCAGATATTATTTTTCCTCTTCAAACTAGCCGAAAACCTTAATATTAATGACATAACATAAATCATAGCATAGATAAGTTGTTTCTAATCGCCCAACATTTCAATCATTACTCACCTTATTATAGTTCTATGGAGTTTTCCTTATAATTTAATTGGAAATTAATGATCATATAACATGCTAATGCACTTCACCCTAAACCTATTCTCTACATTGTCCTGAATTTTTCTGTCATTTTTCCTAAATAACAAAAACTATACAATTGAAGTACATATTACCCATTAATTAACACAACATTCATCTAGTATGAGTTCACTCGCTCAAATTGAAGTATAGCTGATTTTAGGACAAATTATAAGTTTTAGAAATTCATATATTTGTGTGTATTTCACATCAAAGAAATAAAATAGTCATAAGGCTATTGCCTTAAATGCTAGGGAGGAACTAACAATCTTTATATAAATTATAGGTAACTTAAGAAGGAGCATAAAACAAGAACTCAACACATGAAGATCCACCAAAATTAGGATAAACCATTGCGGATCAGCATATAGGTTAGAAAATATCAAATATTAGCCAACTTGAAGTCATGTGTGATGACGTCGGAAAAGTATTGGACATATTTTCTTTGATTAACAACTAATAAGTAAAACATTTTACCGATTTCTTCTTCTTGATTTCTGTTCTACATCCTTCTCAACACTTCTGTAACGATCATTGGCTCTATCCATTTCCAAATCATAA
The DNA here is from genome assembly GCA_033439265.1 of Dillenia suffruticosa. NCBI lineage: Eukaryota > Viridiplantae > Streptophyta > Magnoliopsida > Dilleniales > Dilleniaceae > Dillenia > Dillenia suffruticosa. The sequence continues at coordinate 22,441,207 of JAVTVX010000035.1, forward strand.
TGTTGGTCAATATCAACCTCTCTTTCCTGTTCCAAATCCATAATTCTACTCTGTTCTTGCTCAAATTCCTCCATGTCTCTGTCTTGATCCCGATCCCTCTCCAAACTACGATCCCTTGCCCGATCATGATCCCATTCATGCTCATATTCCTGATTTCTTTCTTGGTCCCGATCCCAAGACTTGTCCCTCACACAGTCTTGATGTCGGTCCCTATCACGACCATAATCTCTTTCTCGATCTCTGCCCCTCTCCCAGTCTATGCCCCTATTCCCAATACGTCGAACACTTTCGCGACTGAAATTTGGCCTTCCACCCCTGGTGTTCACTTCATTCACCTTTACAACTCGCCCACCGATGGTCTATTTTCAAAATCACCAATCCAAAAGTTCAAATCAATAACAAAAATACCTACCATACTGTCTGAACCACATACACAACTCTTAAATCACAATTTGTTTAAACAATGTATAGTTAGAAGAAATTTTCTTTCTTTTAAGCAAGAGCAACTGATGAAATTAGAGTGTTGAAAAAGCAACCATAGTTCTTCATCTTCAAATAAAGTAAATGAAAACAATGTCTTTGAGCTTTCTCTGCATTGAAAGCAAACAATGGTAACAATGCATACATACCTTGCCATTCATTTCTCTAATGGCATTATAAGCCGACCGCGGGTTTCTAAAAGTAACAAACCCATAGCATTTTCCTCCAACCCCGCGATCATTAATTATCTGCATGTGAGAACCAGTATCAGATTCACTATCATCTATCCCCTCTACATAGCGAATAAGACTCGAAGGAAAAAAAAAACCCTATAAAATAGAAACTAACTTTAGAACTCATGAGTTCGACATCTACAGCCTAGTTCAAACATCCAAATGCGGAAAATCGAATCGCCCAAGCTAGCAAAACATCGATTCTAGACATAGAAACCGATAGTTTGTAAAAGAAGAAAGGAAATGAGAAATTCTATGAAACAAAAATACCATCAACCGAAACAACGTGAAATTGAAATCAATATGGAAAAAGGGGGAGAAATTAGGGTTTTGAGAAGGCACCTTTACAGCGACAACGGAACCGTAGAATTGGAAGGCGTCACGAATTTTCTCTTCGGTGGCATCGTAGGGAAGTCCTCCTACGTAAACCGATTTCTCGTCGTCGATCGTCATCTTCTCTCGCTTTCTCTCACTGAAAAATCTCCAGAGGGAACCGAAGTTTTACGAGAGAGATAGAGAGAGAGAGAGAGAACTGATGATGGGCCAAAAGTGGGCCAGGTGGTGAGAAGTGAACTGGAGTGGACCTTCGATTTTGAAAGGATTAAAGCCCACTAACGAAGTCTGTGTTTTTTTTTTTTTTTTTTTTTTTTTTTTGGGGTGTTATTCTTTTTTCTTTTTGGGCGATAAAAGTCTATGATTAATTCCTCCGGTAACCATTGTTTCTAAACTCAAATTTCAATTTCATTAGAATTGGAAGTTGTGTTAAAAGCTTTTCGCTTTCATCATACATGTTTGTGCAAGCATCCATCCTTTTGCTGTACCCAAAAAAAAAAAAAAAAACATCCATCTTTTGACTTATTTTAATAGGTGATTTTATTTTATGTGTGTATGTGTTTATTTATTTTTTTATTTTTAAATGAATACTTATTATCAATCGATATTTGAATTTAACTCGATTAATTCAATCAAACATTATAAAATCTATTAAGAGATTAATTCTCTTAATATTTGTTTTTTTATTTTTAAATATTTGAATTTAAAATTTTAATTAAACAGATTCGACATCTGACCACTACACATGGTGCATATGTTTATAACATTATATGTTTGTTAAATGATTTGAGGCTATGGATGGCCAAATTGTTAAGTACATGTTTGTTACATGATTTTAGGGTAGAGTGACTCTTTTTATGCTGAATTGTTTGACGTAAGCAGAAAAACCTCCGATCCAATCGGGTTCTGTACTAAATGAAACTAAGGTAGTGTTTGGTTCATGGGAATGAGAACGAGGACTGAGATTGAAATTTATATAAATTATTTGGATTAAGAAAATAGGAATAAAGGTTTGGGAATCAAAACCCAAACAATATGGATTTTATGATACCGTGGGTTTCAGCTAAAACCCACGAACGAAACCCAGCAAAAAAATATTTTTCACTTTTTGCCCTTCATCTTCCATTCAACCCATTGCACAGGTGATCTGAGATCATTCTCTTCCGACGGCGCAGGGCTCTGAGTTGCCATCGCCGTCGCCGCCGCTGCGGAGATCACGAGAACCTCTTCTTCTGTCGCGTAGGGCTCTCTCTCTCTCTCTCTCTCTCTCTCTCTCTTTACATGGGGATAATAAAGCTGAGAATTAAGCCGCCTCTACCCTGAACAACACCCTGTAGGGAAACAATTACTCGCATGGCAGTTGTTCCTCCGCTACCGGAGGATCGCGAAGAGGATCGCCGAGTTTTGTGGGTCATTATTCTGTTCTGTTTCTTTCTGGGGTTCATGAAGCGAGAGAGAGAGAGAGAGAGAGAGAGAGAGAGAGAGAGAGAGGGAGGGAGAGATCGTTGAAGAAAGCGTTAAGGTGTGTTCGAAAAAGTAAGATGAACAGAAAAATAGAGAGAATAAAAAATATAGATAAAGAAAAAATGACTCATATTATATATATATATATATATATGTGTGTGTGTGTGTGTGTGTTGTATATACAATAGGATTTATATATAATAATTTGAGAAAACATGACTCATATATTATATAAATAATAGATCATACAAAAGCTATATTGATAGAGTGATTCTATAAAATTAAATTCTAAAACATAAAATAAAAATAAATAAAATACCTATAAGATTGGTGAAAATAAATAAAATAATTATAATGTTGAAATTTCATAAAGTCAATATTTTTAAAATTTTTTCAATTTGAAAATCTCCAAAACTTTTTCAATAAGATTTTTTCAATTTAGAAATGTACCGTAGTGGTGTCAACAAGAGCACAATGCACAATATTTTTGCTTCTGTATAAGAATTAGTTGTAAAAATTTGTTTCTTATTACGTCAAGAAATTAAAGAATCGTTAAGAAAAATGTAATAACCAATAATAGACCGTTGATTAGTAGAATTACCAACCCAATTAGTATCAAAATAATCACAAAACAGAAGAAAAAATCTATTGTAAGAGATTTGATGATTACCAAGAGATATTGTAAACAAAATAGAAAAAACAGTAGTAGCATAATCTTCAATAGCAACAACGAAATTAGGTTGAGAAATATTTAATTTCTCTGTAATTAGGTAAAAAATGTCTAATGGATGAGAAGAGTGGAAAAAATCGGATCGAATACATAGTACTCTGATATCATGTTAGAAAAAGTAAGATAAAACAAAAAAATAAATAGAATAAAGAAAACAGATCGAGAGAAAATAACTCATATATTATATATACGTTGTATATACAATAAATTGAGAGAGAATAATTTATATATTGTATATACAATAAGTTGTATGAAGATCCTATTTATAAGGTGATTCCACGATATTAAACCCTAAAATATAAAAAATAAAAATAAATTTATAATATTGGTGAGAATAAATGAAATAATTATAGTGTTAAAATTTTGAAAACTCAATATTTTAAAAACTTTTTGGTAAGATTTTTCAATTTAGAAATATTAATATTTTTTATAAGGGGTATGGGTTTCGGTTCTGGGGTTCTTGAAGACCAAGTGGGGGGAGAGAGAGTTGGAGGGTTTGGGCCCTGCCAGCCCTCCTCTCTCCGTCATTGGGCAGGTAACAAGAGGCGGAAATCCCTTGAAGACAAGTTTCCTAGCAAGTTTAGTCCATATGTATATCATATGAAGGCAATTGTTAAAGTTCTTCGTGGTCTATCTGCAGGGCTGGGGTGGAAAAAAGAAAAGCTACCTGCTATATTTTGGTGTTGCGTCGCGTGTGTTGTACAAGAGAAAAAGTATGTCGTCTCATGCCTGTGCTGCACTGCACTGCACTGGTGTGAGGCATACAGCACCCTTGTAATTGCAAAAGCTTGTGTTTCTTTTTATCCTAGTATGGTTCAAATCGATACATAAAAGATAATACTAAAAAGAAAATTCTTGTCAATTACAACAGTGAGGCCCATCGGAGTTCAACTGCTCGGCCCAGCCTACTCCTCTGTAAGTACTGAGAGCGACAATTATTTTAAAGGAAAAAAAAACAATAATAATAAAAAAAAACTTTCAAGTGGGGAAGGGACAGGCTGTCCGACAAAGACCATACAATGTCTTCTCTTGTATCGATGGCCTTGTGCAAAATGGAATCTGATGTAAGAAATGAATCCAAATTATCTTGTGAGTTTGATGGACCCTCTCTCTCTCTCTCTCTCTCTCTCTCTCTCTCTCTCTCTCTAAAGCAAATTGTTCTCAGAAAATTCAAGAGAGGATGAATCAGCTGTGGAGAATGCTGCACGATAGCTTGATCTATAGGTATGTCAAAAAGTATGTGACTATAGTTGTTGAGTGCTAATATACAGCTCTTGTATTTGTCATATTTATCTGGAAAAAAAATGGAATTCATAGGCTTCTCAGAAGAATCAAAGCTCTGTTGCATTTTCTCAATTTTTTTCTTTTAAATTTTGATTATTACCTTTATTTATACATAGCTAAAATCGATGGCTAAGTTGAAAGTAATTATAAATAGATTACTTTCTTGGCACCCACAGTCTCCCTTTTTACTCGTCTTTTTTTTATTATATAGAAATTTAAATTTAAAATTTTTAAATCAAAAAGAGAAAAATTATGATCACACTATCTTTTACGGATAGGAATCACGCTATCCTTTTCGGATCAAAAGAGGAAAATTATGATTACTGTGCTATCCTCTTTAAGACTTTTTGCTCTCATCTGATGTGTGCCACAAAATTGAGGAGAAAGACCAAAAAAAAGGTCCATAATATTAAAAATGGGGCCATTTCCTTCCCCATTTGTTGGACCGTTATGAAAGGAGGGGCTCAAGAAGTGGGCTTGGGCCTAGCATTGGGATGGACATGCAAAGATGGGTCTGTGGATACCATTGGAAGCATGTCTTTTTTTTTCTCCCCTGAATTTAATCTACGGTCGAGTATTTTGAATTTTTTTCGATTAATCTCGATTGAACTACTATCAGATCCCAATTAGAAAAAAACTCTTCTAATATCGCTTTTATTACTATCAAACTCAAACCCAATTCTTGGTATAAATATTAATGTCATTCTCACTAAATCAGTAGTCACAATCGGGTGGAATTGAGCATTATTCAATGACTTTTGAAATGGATCCGAGTCGAATTTATCTGGGTGAGTATTTATCTGGGTCCGCAGCTGGGTCCGCAGCTGAGTCGGCATGAGCTCCATCGTTTAGCAAAATATAAAAGAATATCAAATTTGTGGCTCGGAGTGGCCGAGGCTCTCACTTGCTAAACACGTGGACTCGTCGCAGAGGTGTCAAAACCGGTAATAAACACTTTTGGCCCCACCCGTCAGCCAAAAAGGGCTCCTCCTTCTTGGCTTCTTTCTGTCTCCGGATATTTACGTAGTTTTATTATATATTTTTATTTGGGCCCCCCCGGAACTAGCTATAGTTTGGACCAGAAAGTGGCGTTTCTCTGTAAGAGGGATCTTCATATTCACTTTCTCTAAGCTTTACGAAGAAAGTCTCCATAGTTCACAATCTACCCCTTTTCAGGTACAACTCTCTCTCTCTCTCTCTCTCTCTCTCTCTCTGGGGGGTTCAATAATGCTCTTAAGGATTTTGTTCTAGGAAACTATGAAGAAACCCTTTTTTCCACTTCTTTCCCGGCCCCCTAAGTTTTGGATGCGAATCTAGTTTTTCCTTTTTGAATTTCAAGTCATTTTGAACATTGGGATTAGGATTTGTTTTCTTCTAATTCCGCTTATTACTGATTTCTGTTTAGTAATTCTCATAAGGTAGTTTAACATAATTATGTGAGCATCAAAAGCTACCCTGTTTGGATTTCATTCAATTCTCCAAAAGTTCTTTATGAATTACAACTTAAAAAAATAATAAAGAAAATGAAGTGGGTCTATATTTTTGTTGATCCGTTTCCGGTGTTTCTAAATAAATTTATTGTTAGTTAATTTTGTTTCATGAATATAATTAATCCATTAACTTTTCACATTTTTGAAGTCTTTGAGTTAGTTCTCTGGTGTTTGCAACTATTGGTATGGATATTCTTCTCTCTCTTCTTGAGCTCATGATCCATGGCAAACTATCCTATAGATCATGCTTTATAACTGGGTTCGGATTGTTCTAATTTGGGTATTGTCTTCATCAGGAAATCCTAGAACTCCAGCATATATAAGTGAAATCATTGGGTCACTTACTGTTGATCATATGTAGTCCTTTATACGTGATCACTGACTCTTCCTTGATATTTTTCTTGAATCTGAGTGTGCTGCACCCAAAAAACGAGAACAAACCATTCAATTCCAGATTTTTTACCTCACATATCACTTGTCTTCTAGCATCTAGAAATACTATTTATTAAAATTAAAAAAAAATACTCATAAGAAGTTTACGGATTTAGATAAGAAGCTACGATTAGACTTGCACAGGATTTCATCACAACTTTTTTAATATTTGTAGGACACTATAAGCATTTTGATTTAGTCATAGATGTGCATAACACATCTTGGTAGGAGGTATAAATTAGTAAACTTGAGAACACGCTATCTATACAATTTTAGCACAACGCGGTTTTCCTCTTTTTCAGGGATTCTCTTGCTTGAGCCACCATGAAGGGCCACATGCTTTCATCCAGCACCCAATTCAGCTCTAATGTTCCCTATGTACTTGAAGCAAGCCGCTACCCTATGAAGGATCCGATTTTCCAAGCTGAGATTGAAGCTAATGAAAGCAAATACATGTCCTTTGATGCCTTTGATGTCGAGTTCAATCCAGAGCGTTCAACTATTATATGTGCACATCCAAAAGGAGTATCTAAAGAAGAGGCAAAGACATTCATGATAGTGCCTGAAATACGTGAATGTGCTAAGATCATTTTCACCTATATGAATGGACAGGTCACTGTGGAGAAATATCCTGGAAATGTGCTTGCGAGGACAAGGTCTAGTCCAAAAAATTTCCATCTCCCATGAGTGACTAATCTTTGATTCTTCTTGCATTTGAAATTTATGGCGTTTTTGTTTGTGACTTGCGTAGGGCATTTTTGGAGCTGAAAGGGATGTGGGAAAAGATGAAGGACTTTATGGCAAAGAAGGGAAGCTTCAAGACAAAGCCTTAAGTAAGTCCGTCACTTCATATGATCACCAGGGACAAAGCTATGGCACTGTAATATAGCCCAAAAAAAAATAATAGGATACAAAGACTATGCTTAATATAAAGAAGTCTCTTTTCAAAAAACACTCTTAACAACTTGTAATTATCTCATACTCTAATTACTGCTTATCTTCATCACTAACTACACTTGATATGGTGCAATTTTTACTAGGATATAGTTGATTATCATCTAATTGCCTAGGTGAAGGTAAGAGCCCCATATGAGGACCTTTCTCTTTGCGCCCTGCATGGGTTCCATATTAGGCCGTGTAGTGAGTAGACTATGACCACTTATGACCTAAACAAAGCAAAACTTGTCCCTTCCACATTTGTCAAAACATTTTTTACAAGTGAGAAATGGTTGTGGCAAGTTTCAACACGCTTTACTGGAGATGCAAATATGGGAAATTTGTAGCAGTTCACAGGGAAAAAAATGTTATATTGGACAAATCTACCACTAGATTTTGAGATTATGGATATTTGAATAGCAATTCCCTTTCTTGGAATCGATTATGACAAAATACATTATAATTGGTAGGGTAGCTTACATGAAATTAGCTAAAACCTTGCATATAAGTGAGTGTAAAAAAAGATCAACCAATCATAATGATAAGATAGGAATTTGGTTTTAAGCAAATTTGTTGTTTCATATGCATTAAAATTTAACATTCCTGTTCTAATTCATGTGGAAATCAAACCCCTTCATATTCTTGGTTTTGTTGGGTTAACCTCTTGCTTTGACATCAAAATGATTCCACACTAAATAGATTCTTCTGTTATTTGGGTGACTATTAAGTTCATACATCAATAGGTTTATGTTATCTGACATGTTTGCAAATTGTCTTGTAATGTCTATCTCAGATTCTTGATCTCTCAGAAGTATTGAAAGTGACGCTGAGCGGATTGTGATCTTGGATGTGCTTCACTTTGATATCTTAAGTTTATCTTTTTTGTTTTCTAGACTTTGAATTTCCTCTGAACTTTATTGATATAGAAACATTTTGTGTGTGTAATATTCATGTGGCAAACTATATGGTTCGCATTGAATGTTATTTTGTCATGACTACTATATGATTTCCTCTCAATTGTCGGATTGAAATTCAGCACTATATATGCATTGGTTTGGCCGAGCAATGCAGGATTTGGGCATAGCCATCCGGACGTTGGGCCCTGGCTCCCTTTCTTCCACTATTAAAACAAAGTAGCTAGGGCATGTCTCTCTCTCTCTCTCTCTCTCTCTCAACAAGTTACACTATTATTTGGATTAGGATCTCGTCCGGTGAAGATGATGAAGATGGACAAAATAAAAGTGGAAAGGTGGCTTTATCTAGTTTTATTTAGCCAACAAGTTTTATTTAAACTCGTGTTTCCAGAGATACTTGCACAAATTTTCGAAGGCCTACAGTTAGTATTTGTGCCTGTATTACATATCAATTTTGAGAGCATATTCTGATTTAGACTGCGCTACCTGTCCTCCAACTCAGACTTTGGGGGGGGGGGGGGGGGGAGGGGTGGTCTTCGCCTGTTTGTCGGCAAATGAAGAGACAGAAAACTTTTATCTTCCTCCCCTACGAGGCTGAATATAGAAACATGTATAAATTATCTTGGTGACGCGCATTGTAAAAAAATTTGCAGGAATCACATGAGAAATTAGCCTTCTTATATTGTGATAACAAACAGCCTTACATATAGAGCTGAAAGGACCAGACACAGAGAGGCCGTCACTTTATCAGTAGCAAAATACCAGATGGTTCGGTTGCAAAACAAACATGTGGCTTCAACAAAAACAGCCTGGAGATATTTTTACAAAGCCTTTGGGAGGCGATGCTTTTCTTCACTATGGTTCGAAAGTTGGAATTAGCTTGACATTCGCAGCTTGAGGGAAGCGTTTAAACGGTTAACACAATCCCTATAACCGTAGTTTTCAAATTTATTTTATTAATCTAATAGAAAATATTAAATATATTTGTTGAAAATATCTAAACTAACAGCCCACTTACTCGTAGAGCTCATCCCATCACTGGCTTTATAAGTGAGTGGGCAGTTTAGTAAAATACACATGTCATCTATACTCACGTCCATTTCACTTTTCATACAAATGAAGTTAATTGAGAGAAATGGGATTGATCTTTACGTGTGGTGGCATCCAAAAGACAAATTACTAAAAAAAAAGTATCAAGGAAAAGATAATTGTCAAAGGAGTAATAAGATTTCATTTTTTTTTTCCTCTCATAAGAATGGGGGGTATAGTATTAATTTCTAAGAATGTATATTCATTTATATTTTAAAAATGTTTTGAAATAGGTTTTTTCATTTTTTTTAATTGCTATTAAATATAATTTATTTATTTATTTATAAATAAAGTAAAAGATTGTATAAGAAAATTATAAAATATTTTTATAACAATTAAGTAAAATATTTTTTTTACGATAATGGAAATTCATAAAAATGTTGATCGGGACGTCCATAGCACTTGATCCGAGCAAGGGCAGCTAAATGCAAAATCTGCGCTGCTCTTTGCTTGGCCCTCTTGAAATTCGTGCAACCACCGTCTCAAATCCGTTTCCACTCAACGGTTAACCTCTCTCTCTCTCTCTCCTCAGTTCTTGAGTTTCTCCCTCCCTATCTCTCCTCGATTCTTGAGTTTCTCTCTCCTCCTCTCTCTCCTCGGTTCTTGAGTTTCTCCCTCCCTATCTCTCCTCAATTCTTGAGTTTCTGAGTTTCTCCCTCTCTATCTCTCCTCCATTCTTGAGTATCTCTCTCCCCCTCTCTCTCTTCTCGATTCTTGAGTTTCTCGTTCTCTCTCTCTCTCTCTCTCTCTCTGTGAACGGGTTTTCTCTCAAATCGTCCACGGCATCGCCATTTCCTTAACAGCGTCAACATCTCACTCTTTCTGGAGCCAAACTGTGAGGAAAAGCACTGAAAGCTTGGCAGATCTTGCAGCAGCACCCGTCCTTTGTGTATGGAATCTTGAAAACCTTTGTTCTCTCTTTTTACTTTCTTTATTTTTTCAAATCCCTAACTAATTTAATCGAAAAATATTATAGTCCATTTTCTTGATCCTTCTTGTGTTTTGTTCCCCTGCATGTAACATTGACGAAACACTCCTCGAAAAGCGATCACCTCTCTCTCCGCCGGTGTTTCCAGTAAAGCTCTCTCTCTGTCTAGCCTTTCCTTGTTTATTTCTCCTCTTCTTGGTTTATTTTGAATTTTCAAGAATCACATTTTATGTTGTATTCTGTTAGATCACCGGATGTTTGAAGCTTCACTGGAGTTTTCTCCACAAAATCTTCTCTTCACCAGCCGTATATTTCACAGTAGTCTCTCTCTCTCTCTAAATTTAAGTTTATATTACCTATACAGAGAGAGCATTAAACAGCGACGTTACAAGAGACGAATCTCTGGTGAAATTCTCTTTAAATGTCGTCTGGATTTTGGATTTATTAGCCGTTTCTCTCTCTCTCTCTCTTCTTAATAGGAGGATGGGTTGGTTTTGTAGGGAGAAAGAAGCTTCAGAAGTAAAGAAAAAGCAAGACGTTTCACATCATATAGTGTATTAAATGGCCTTGAATCAGAATTTTGCTTTTCCTTCGATGATCATACACACCAACTACCTAAAATTCTCACAACCCAATGCAAAAAGGTTAGTTTCTCCCTCTATGATTTTAATTTTAACCATATCTTTGAACTAGGAGTAGGGGGACTCTTGCTTTGTTTGTATTTATTGTGATGTGATGGGAGATTGGCTAAACCTTTAACCTTTATTTACGATTTCTGCGTGTTGCATTTCTTTGTCTTTGTCTTTTTTTTTTTTTTTTTTGATTTTGCCTTTTTGCCTTTTTTCTTGCTATGAGATTACTCGTGATTCCGACACATCGTCTTTACTGACCAGAGTTTGGAATAAACAGGTCTAATTTTGAGAGAGTGAGAGAGGGAAGGAAGGAGAGAGAGAGATTGTGTCTATGTTAGAATTCTTGAATTTGGTTGCAGTTACCCAATCTATTAGGATGGGATACGTCTCATTTTTAAGTAAAATTCAAAATTCTGTGTTTTCATGTGCTTAAAATTTCTGATCTATTTGTGCATCATTAGCGTTGCCGTTCTAATTGGAGTAGAATCATGAATACGGTTTCCCCCATTTATCAATTATCAAGTACCACTCTTTTTTTTCATTGCCCTGTCATGTAATTCTGCATGTTGGTAAGACGCTTTCTCTTTCCCTGTACCCTTCTAAGAGAGAACGACAGCGTTGAGTCCACAGAGCACTATCGAGATATGTTGCTCGACTATTCCTTTTTGCCTCCATTGTTGCTTTCTTCTTATTCATTTCATTTATCTTTAATGCAATGAAATGCTACCCAGACTCTCTCTCTCTCTCTCTCTCTCGCAAATACACACCCCTTGTTTTTATCTGTATAGTCCTCTGCTTGTTTGTCTGGGTACAACCGGGCTAATGTGTTTTCCTAAATGTGGCAAAAGAAAAAACCAGAACAAAAGCATGTGATCTCAAGAAACCCTTTAAAGAACTCTTTGAATCAGCATCAACTATCACAGTCTCAGATGTTTCGTTGTGAAGTGTGCCCTGAACGCCTAAACTATGGAAATAAAACTACATTGATTTTGACTTGACATCTACAGGTTCAGATTCCGCTCTCGTGTTCACCAAAGACCGGCGTATGGCCAATTTGGTACCAAGTCTCTTGTTTAAATCAACCATTTCCTTGCAAAGATTTCAAGGGAGATCTTGTCAATACATTGTAAGCTCGATATCTCTACCTCTATGGGGAAGCACCTAAACTATGCTTATGTTTTTTTATGCAGGTTACAATAGATTCACTTCGTTAAAACATAATGGATCCATCATTAGTAAGTTAAAATTCGTAGAGGAAGTGATTTAGATATGAAGTTCCTTGTTAATGATGAGACCTAAGGGGATGCTGTACGTACGTCACTAGTCCTTCTGTTTAATCTATAATGTATTCATTGCCTGTTCTTTTTGATCAATGGAGGATTTGATTATATCTATGATGAACTGAATCAGGATTCGGGAATTTAAAGTGACAATAAAATTTGTGGGAAGGGCAGATATGCTACAATTACATAAGCTTCATGCTGGAAAACATGCCTGGACTCCGCATGGAGGCATTGTCAATTATTGATACCGTGCCTAGAGTAGTTCCGGTCCAAAGGTATTCCATGATTTTGTTTGATTACCTTATTTACTATATTTTTTTTATCAACTTGTTATCGAGGATGTTGTTTGTGATCCATGGATGCTTCATAGATACATTTCAATCTGTAGGTTCTTCTACTCTCCAGATCTTAAAACGCCACCACATTTGGGTGGTGGCTTGGAATCTTGCGGGGCTTCTATAAGAGTGTAAGGACTATTTAGATGGGATTGTCACATAATATTGCTAGGGTATTTTCTCTTTGGTCATTAATTTCAGAATGATTATCTAATGCAAACTAGACTTTGTTTAATGCTGAACATCCTGGTGATTGTAATATTCAGACATGGCATCAACTGTGTTCATCGAACCACTGCCTGTCATTGATTTTGTTGTTCAAATTCTGAATAAAGATGTCCATCCAGGGACAATTTCTTTGAAATATGTTCCCAAAGACCGCCTTGTTCCAAACTTTAGCCTCTTCCATGGTGTAGTGCAGAGTCACCTCCAGCGGACCCTGGTGAGAGTTCCAAGTTTCTTCAAAAAAACTGCTGAACTCAGGGTGAGTGATCCAAGCTGCTTCAAATCTGAACAGCCTCGACTCCTTATTAGACGGGGCAGTAAGATTAGTGTTAAGGCACACCGGGCAATGATCACCGTGGAGTCTAGTCAAATTGATGACTTTCATTTCTGGAAAGGAGAGCTTGGCTTCTAAATTACATAGAACTCTATCTAATTTCTGATAGAGATTACCTCCTCCTCTGCTCTTTCCGCACCACGTGAACTTCGGACCTCCTGACGTCGTATCGAGCAGATTGCAGCTGGACCACCAATCTCTAAATCTCTGACTCCTCTTCCTAGTGTTGTGAGTCGCCATGCTAGTCTCCTCAAAGCCTGCGATGTCATTGAAATCACCCATCGTGAACCAGGGATCAGTCATATCTTTTGCAATCGAAGCCAGCTCCTTCCAGCAATTCGCCTTTTGACTAAGAACCGGCTGACAGTAAACATAGGTAATGAACCATCTCCTGTCCCTCCCGCTGAAGCTACAATGGATCAATTGGTTTGTATAATGAATCACGGACAATGTCAGATGCAGATTGAATTGTGGTATTGTATACTCCTTTTGTTTAATCATACAAAATCTTTATAAAGGTTGCGACATGTACGCAAAATTGGTGAACTGACTTGACTTTAAGTACATATGATAGTCATCATTGTCATGTAATCTTGTAATTCACCTAAATGAGGTATCAAATTTAACATGGTGCAGGATAAGAAAGGCCTTATGAGGTGTTAAAATATAAGTTACACACAAAGAAAATGTTTGACTGAAATACAAGATTTCAGGGTTTACATTGCGGTGCACAAGAGAACAAAGGTACCTTTTGGTGCTTCTTTACCTTTTAGCTAATTGTCTACGTATTTCTTTATATCCTATAAATTATTTCTATGTTCTCTACAGTTTTCCTGTTGATGAGGAAATGAACATGAAATCTGTCACTGAATACTTCCAAGAGATGCATGGCTTTACAATCCATCATCTGCCCTGCCTTCAAGTAGGTTCGGGAAGGTGAACGATTTGCCCATGGTGGTATGCTTAGACTATTGCTTGTTATGAACCATGTAGATACAAATTGTACTTTGCTTTCTGCTTGCTCAACTGACTATATTCTGTTATGAAAGGCTTGCAGGATTGTTGGTGGACAAGGATATTCAAGAAGAAGGCTGAATGAGGAGCAGATTACTTCTTTGCTTAAGATGGCAAGTCAAAGACCCTCAGAACTACAGTGGGATATCGTGCAAGTAGTTACTTGATTTTGAGCAGAAATGAATGTTAACCCTCTGGCCTCAAGCTAAAATTTGTTCCATGTTTTCCTATATGTTTCAAGAAAACTTATACGACTAAGATCCCTGTGCCAAGTAGTCTGGTCTTAGCTTAGATGCCATGCTTGCTAGGTTGAAGCTTGAGTTCTTCCAGCCCCACTGGTAACTATGGACCCTCCTTGTCAAGCTGTGTTCATCTGTCAATATTGCTATTGGTGCTTCTGATAGCTCAAATACCATGACAGCGGAAAGGACAAAGCCTACAAGCCGCAAGCTTAACAACGGTTCCTTGTATGGTATGCTTTTCTCTGTTGCTCCTGGTAACGGTGCAGTCACTGTGTCAAACATGTGCCCATATCTGAAAAGAGCATGTTTTATATTCAGGATATTTGAAAAAGAATATGTGAAACAGATTGAGGGTTGATTTCTCAGTGCTGCCTTACAAAGCATGCTGTCAAGATTCGGAAGCAGTACATTCCAAACTTGTCACTCAAAATAAATATTAAGGTTTGTTCCCTCCCTCACAAAGGTGTCAAATATTTCATTACTGATATTGCCAATCTACTTCATTCATTTTTGTCTCTTTTGCAGATGGTTGGAAGAAATAACATTGTTTTGGATGCTTTGAGTTCGGGGATCCCTTTGGTCAGTGACATTTCAATAATAATATTAGGTGCAGATGCTACTCAGCCAGAGTCTGGGGAAGACTATCCATCTATTGCAGCAGTATGTTAGACTTTATTTATTTTTTGGTGGTATTGTTTGGGTGATTTTACGTGATCTTCATTTGGTGGTGTACAGCTTCTTGCCTCCCAAGACCGGCAAGAAGTCACAAAATAGAGTTTTGTACGGATATAATCTTATTTTTTTAAAAAATTTTTAAAACAGTACTGTTCAAAAAATATTTTTAAATCTAACACCTACATGTCACGACTTGAAGTCACGATATGGTACTGTTCATCACGGTCATATGTCGTGATTGAGGGTTGATTTCTCAGTGCTGCCTTACAAAGCATGCTGTCAAGATTCGGAAGCATTACCTTCCAAACTTGTCACTCAAAATAAATGTTAAGGTTTGTTCCCTCCCTCGCAAAGGTGTCAAATATTTCATTACTGATTTTGCCAATCTACATCATTCATTTTTGTCTCTTTTGCAGATGGGAGGAAGAAATAACATTGTTTTGGATGCTTTGAGTTCGGGGATCCCTTTGGTCAGTGACATTTCAATAATAATATTAGGTGCAGACGCTACTCATACAGAGTCTGGGGAAGACTATCCATCTATTGCAGCAGTATGTTAGAGTTTATTTATTTTTTGGTGGTATTGTTTGAGGTGATTTTACGTGATCTTCATTTGGTGGTGTACAGCTTCTTGCCTGCCAAGACCGGCAAGAAGTCACAAAATAGAGTTTTGTACGGATATAACCTTATTTTTTAAAAAAATTTTTAAAACAGCACCATTCAAAAAATATTTCCAAATCTAACACCTACATGTCACGACTTGAAGTCACGACATGGTACTATTCATCATGGTCCAGTCACGACATGTAGGTGTTAGATTTGGAAATATTTTTTGAACAGTATTGTTTTAAATTTTTTTTTTTGAGGTTAGTTCTGAACAAAGCTCAACAAAATATGCCAGGCTTGTCTATGCGCAGGATCATCAACAAGAGCTTATTCCAGTTTTGTTCAAATCATGTCATGATCCTCAACAGGGCACATTTGGTGGATGATCAGGTGATTATCAGAACAACACGATATGAGTCGAACTATCAACTTCTTCATAAGACAATCTTTTATCAGTTTTAGAATGCCAACTTTGTTGAAACTATACAAACTGACGAGAACATGAATTTTCTAACTTAAGCAACTAGAGCGTTTTACAGGGCTCGCATCCGAGTTAGCTAATCATCCTGGTCCCGGATAACACCTTAACTTTACCATAGGGCTTTGTAGCCAAGTGATTCCGAGTTGGATAGAGATTTGAGTCTTCCCATCCCCCAAAAAATATGTCAAAACTTTATGGACTCAGATGTGTATTCAATTCGAAGATTTTAATCTTTGCACTTAATTTGGCTGTTGTAGGGGCATTTGCTTCTTGCAATTGTTTGTGAGGAAAAGCACAGAAAGCCTGGCAGATCTTGCATCAGCACTCTTTCTTTGTGTATGGATTCTTGAAAACCTTTCTTCTCTGTTTTTACCTTTCTTTCTTTCTTTTTTAAAATCCCTAACTAATTTAATTAAAAGTAAAATATCATTACTAATAAATTTGTGTGAATTTTTTCGTATATGTTTACTAGTCAAAAAAACTTATTGACACCCCCTTTCAAATTTTATAACAAGAAGATCAAATATATAATTATTTTTATTTACTTGACACCCTCTTCAGATTTTATAATTAGACCATCGAATATATTACTATTCAGCTATTTGATTTAGTTTAATAATAGATCATCTCATAGTAAAACAATAATTTACCTACTAATGAATAATAGATCGAATATATTACTTTACAATCCGTAAAGGGCATGTCCTACTTCAAAAATCCATTTATGTGCTAGTGCCACCCCCACGCCCATCATATTGACAGGCATCAATTGGTGGTTTCGATGCCTCTTCAGAGACAGATTGGCGGGTTCAATCCCGCCAAACACGTGGGATGAAAATTATTGTTGAAAATAGATTTTGGTGTCCCGGAGGAGACAGTCTAGTAGTCACAATCCTCTCCCCCAATCCGATAATTCCGGGTTCAAATCATAGTGTAACAAAAAAAAGTCGAGTTTGGTTACAAAATAGAGTTTGCTTTGAGAAAATTCACTATCTTAAAGCAAATATCCTTTAATATGGCAAAGAAGTAATGTTGAGTGGGGTCCAATTTTTTCATTTTTATCTCTTTTACTGTGGCCTCTTACCACTTCATTGTTGGGATGGTAGAAAGAGATAGAGGTTGCAGTAAATTGCAGTAACCTTTGATCACTTCCCCCCCCCCCCTTCTAGGCTGAAATGAATGGTATGTCCCACTGAATTTCTTATCTCACTACTAATGGAAATTGACTTAGTCGATGTCTTGCAACCATAATGCTCCATATTAGGCTTCGTATGATACCTAAACACAAATCACTTAGCTCCGACATCTTATCCACTAGTCCAACGTGACTGCACGCTGATAAGACATTGATGAATATTATGGTATCTGGTTCGATACCTTCCTTTTGAATCATGTCAAATAAAGCAAGAGCCTCTGTTGCTCGACCATGCAGTGAATATGTAGATATCATTGCGTGGTATAAAGGCTATTCCTTTGCCTGAATCATGTCAAACACCTTCTTTAGCTTGGTCTGTGGCTCCACACAAGCACACGTCCACTAAAGAAGTTGCTATTGAGATAGACAAATGAATGCCATGACTATTGGCAAGGCCATGTATGGCTCTTCCGTGCTCTAATGATGCTAAATCTTTGCAAGCAGAGAGCACACCAACAACACTTACAATGTTGGGTTGGAACCCAGCCTGTTGCATTAGATGAAAAAACATAATTCAGTCCTTCCGATATCCATTTTCAGCCAAACCAGAGACAAGGGTTGTCCAAGTGATCAAATTTGGTTGGGTACCATGTGATTGCATCTCAAAGAGTGTTTTAGGCCCCGTCAGTTTCGCCGTTTCGAAGTAAACCCATGACAACTGAATTATAGGATACCACATTAGGCGGCACACCCTCTGATTGCATCTGGTAAAAGCAGTTTCAAGGCCTCCCCACTTCGACCGAACTCTGCGTAAGCAGCTAAAATCGTGTTCCACAACACGACCTCTCTCTTGTAGAGCTGATATATTCTACCACTGTCGATGATGCAACTAGCAACCACCAAATTGGAGTCCAGGCTGTAGTGTCCTTTTCCAAGTTTTAGATCCCTCCTCTCGGCAGAGGCTGACAATATTGATGCTAGAGTCATGGAATCAGATCTCAAGTTCTCCAATCTCATCAAATGGCATGTTTGAACGGCATTCTCAATCTGTCCATTATTAACAAAACACAAAATAAGCAAATTCCATGCCACGTCTTTCTCAAGCATCCTACTAAAGACCAATTCAACTTCCTCAATCAGACCAACCTTTCAATAGAAGTTAATTAGTGAACTCCCCAAGATATAATCTAAATCAAAGTCATACATCACATATTTTGTGCTGAAAAGACAAGTGTTTGCCGAAAAGATTTTTGTGCTGAAAGGATTTTTGGAGACCGAAATGAAAATGGGCATCAAAATAAAAGACGGTTGCATGTGCAAGACCTCTACATTACACAGGAGGGGACTTGCCAACTCACATGTTACCAATTGTAGAAGCAAACCAGGTTTGGCATTTTTTTATTTTTTTTGAGATAATCTGTGGGCACACCTCTGTAAGCAGAGACCTAAAACAGAGAGGTAAAAAAAAAAAAAAAAAAAAAAAAAAAAAAAAAAAAAAAGAATCCAAGAGACTTGGGTGTTTATCAGTGTTGACAAGAGTGGGAATATTTTACGTGGTAAAAATTCCACTTCCTGTGCAATTTTCAAGTTTTTCCATCCATGGTTCGAGCTTGAGAGTTTAGGTGTTTCATGCTTTGAAATATAGGTACTGTGGTGCACACGATGATTTGTCATCCTACTGAATTTGAAAGCTATACAGTCATGTAGGAATCCTGGTATAATCTAAAAGTATAATTTCTGCATAATGCTGATGTTTTTGAATATTAACTCATTATTTTTGTTTTTTTTTTTTTTTTTGGGTATACACCGACCTGAATATGGCAGTGCCACGTAGCAAATGGGGAAATCAAGAAAGAAAATTTGCAGAAAAAGAAAAAAAAAGGTTTTGTTTTTAGAAATCTGGGTATTAATAATTAGCAATAAATTTACAGTAATAATAATAATATTAATAATAGAGTTTGAGATTTGAAAAATCCATAGTACTACCGGTGAGTGTTTCAGATTAATATGCGATGAGTGTTTCAGATTTAGAAGGTAGGGTTTGCCCCAACCACCATCAAAAAGCTTCTCAAAAAATTTTTGCTAAATTTTAAAATTTTCGTTATTACCATTGTACTAGCGGACTCTTCATATGATTTACCATCACTTCGCACTTCACAATATAGCAGATAAGCATGGATCTGTCGCAAAGCGGTTTTTTTTTTTTTAATTTTACCGCCCACTGCATATTCTCCAGATGGTGTGTGTACCCTTTTAACTGAAACCTTTTGAATTGAAGAAACTGCAGGCACCCCAACACCCCAGCTAGTGGTCGTGGGGAGGTATATGGGTCCCACAAGCAATGGCGGTGAAATCACTCAAATTCTAGGATTTCCATGCTTAGGGGGGCTAGGGGTAGGGCTAGGGCTAGGGCTAGGGCTAGGGCTAGGGTTTTTCTCTGTCTTTATATTATTGAAGAAGGGTAAGAAAGGCATAAAAGAAAAGGAGGGTCTTTGTTTTGCCGTCGTCCTTTGTTGGCCAATCTCTCTCCGTCTCTCTAAAACAAAAATAAAGATTAATAAATTAGTCTCAAGAATACCTCAAGTTCATTTCTGTGTACTCACGAGACTTTGTTGGCCTTTGAAAGGTAACTTGGTCTAGTATTCTTGTTTTGCATTTAGTTGAGAGAGAGAGAGAGAGAGAGAGAGAGCGCACTAGCTGTATTAATAAATATTGATTTTGAAGGATTTGACCATTCGAGGTAAAATGGCAGGAAATGTCGTACCAATTTTTACGCTCTATGACCTCAATTGATCAACCTCATATTAACCATTTATTTGGATAACATTATTCGATATTTACAACCAAAAAAAAAATATTCGATTTTGAAAAACAAATATGGTAGATTAGATGGGCCTGTCCATTCTTCAGTGAACTATAGAATAGGGGTCCAAAAGAAGAGCCACCGAAAGCATATCCTTCACTTTCTTCTCTTCACATTTCCCTGTCGAAGGTTTTATTGAGAACAGCGAAAACTTAGCTTTCCAAATAACTTCCATTTTCCTGGTTTAATCCAGACAGCAGTATCATGTTTACATATTTTATTTTATAAATAAAATAAACAAAAGGAGGCATAAAGGGAGCATTCACAAGATGGGCGATCCAATAGAAAAGTTTTATTGTGCGCAACCCATACCTTTTGTTTTCTTTACTTTTTTTTTTTTTGTAAAAATTTTTTATAGAAAATTTATTTTAATAATTTGAAAAAATTGTTATTTCTTTTCTTTTAATAAAATTTTTAACTTTTTATAAATATTTTCCTTTAAAAATTTTTGCTTTTTTAATAATTTTTCATTATTACTTTTTTGGCCTTTTGTTTTCTTTCCCTTTTTTTTTTGCAAAAATTTTTAATAGAAAATTTATTTTAATATTTTTTTACAAATTAAGTAAGTTTGTTCAAAAACTTATGCAAAATAAAATTTCCATAATTTTTAATGGAAAATTAGTTTCTTTTAATAATTTATGCTTAATCTTTTTGAAATCTACTTTAAGTTATTTTTATGCTTGTAATGGCATAAGTGGAATTTAACTAAAGTTTGTTCAAAAAGGGTAATGGTGACATTCTCTGGCAATGCAATCTCTTGCATTGCCCAATACCATTATATAATTTTGCTTTATCATAATTCACATGGGTAATCATAAAGAAGGTATTTTACAAATTTTCCACATTATCAAATATTTATGGAAAATTTGCATAGTTTTTTTAATAATTTATGGAAAATTTTTAATGCATAGCTTTTAAAAAAATTTTCACATTAAAAATAACAGATTATTAAAATAAAGTGTCCATTAAAAATTTTTTCAAAAAAAAAGGAAAGGAAACAAAAGGCAAAAAAAGTAAGTTTGAATGAAAAATAAAAGAGAGCGAAAATTTTTGAAGGAAAGCAAAAATTTTTGCTTTCTTTTAATAATTTTCAAATTTACTTTTTTTTTTTGTTTTCTTTCCTTTTTTTCAAAATTTTTTAATAGAAAATTTATTTTAATAATTTTTGCTTTTTGTAAATATATACTGTTTTTTTTAACTAAATTTTTTCTTTTTTTTTGCTTTTATAATTATATTCCTTTTGAATTCGATTTTTAGGAAATCGATCTATTTTTTTTTTTTTTTTTTTTTTGCTAATGGGCAGCTTGATCCGGATAGTTTGAAATCGATATCCTAAAAACCGGTTTTAATAGTTTTGGATGAAAAAAAAAAAACGCTATTTTTGGGATTTTGTGCTATTTTCCCAATATTTTGGGAAATAAACCGATAATTCACAATTACATATTTATGGGTTCATTTAGAGCATAAGTTATAAATAGTGGGAGAAGGATTTCATTGTTAAGAGACTTGCACTTTTTATAGGCTCCATAATATTTTTATTAGTGAAAAGAAAATTTCTAGTAGATTTAGTATTAGTAGATAAGAATTAAATTATTGTTATACTTTTTGTTCTTTCTTTTTTCTTTGCTGATAAAGAAAAGAGGAATGCTTTCAAGCATATTGAGAAATGCCAAGCATGAAAACTCAATAAAAAGAGAACATTTGAGCAACTGTATTTCTTGCCAAACTTTCAATAATGTTTACAAACAATAATTGTTTGACCAGCTAGCCATATCCTATGATGCTTTCCCATATTAAATCCAACCCTTTCAAATATGAAAGCTTCCCAAATATGAAAACAAATTGCTGTAAATGAATTTACAAAGGCATTTAAATCTTTTCATGTTGGAAGAGCCCTTCATCTTCAACTCACCGTACCATTTGACAAATCTAAAAACCATTCTGTAGCACTATCAAATTCAAGCATGCAAGTGATAAAATGAAATTTCTAAAAGTTTGTCTCCGGAGAGAATTTTAACCGAGAAAGAGATACTTATATGTGTATTTTCTAAACGAAATCTATTATATGTGTATTTTCTAAACAAAATCCAAGTGAGTCATTAGTTAGATTTCGTTTAGAAAATACACATATAAGTATCTCTTTCTCAATTGAAATTCTCTACAGAAACGAGTTTTAGAAGTCCCATTTTATCGCTTGCATACTTGAATTTTGTTAGTGCTGCAAGATGGTTCTTAGATATGTCAAATGGTTTGACAAGTTAAATATGAACGACTCTTCCAACATGAAAAGATTTAAATGCCTCTGTAAATTCATTTACAGAAAAAATAGCAAATTATAGAGACTTACTTCTTGTAAATAGTCAGCAACAGCCTTTCTCTCAGGGCATTTTAAGCCCATGAATTCAAAGAACTCAAGGACATATTCTCGTGGCCCTTGGTAGACGATCTGTCCATCAGATAGAATAATGTCATCAAAGAGCTCATAAGTTTCTGGTGGAGGCTGAAGAAGAGAAATGAATGCAGTTTTCTCGAAAATGTGGATTGATTGCTTAATCGCATTAACAATTTGGAATGTTGTTGAGCTGTCAAGGCTAGCTGAAATATATCCCAAGCGGACAGTTTAGTAATCATAACTCTCATTCTCCAATATGATGATTTCAGATTCGAATCTATATGTAACCAAAGAAATAGGCCAGCTGAAATACCATCCATCAGAAGCACTCTTGCATGGCTAACAAGCAACTCCCCTGATCCAAATCAAATGTAAAAAAGAAAACTTAATGCAAAAACTACCAAGAAAAATTTAATCTTTTTTCAGAAGATAAGAGGGCCTTCTGTAATGGTCTTCTCACCGGCAGTAACAAGCTTTCTTTGCCCACCTGAAACACCCCTCATCATTTCATTTCCTACCATGGTATCTGCACATGCCTCTACTCCTAAAATCTGTAGACGAAGAAACCGCTACATGTTAAGCTCCATAGGTGATCCATTCAGCTCAGTTTCTAAATATATACTTTCTGATTTTAAAAGGACATACCCTAAGTATATAGTCTGTCACTATCCTATTGTGAGATTGCTCCGAGACCAAGGCCTGAATATTAAAGAAGTGTAGTGGTATTTGATCATACATTTCCTTCTTGATTGCATCGAAAAAAAAAAAAAGTGTATTTAAAACCAGTTTTCCTTACCTTCATCAGTACATCAATATCAGGATCTGGCATGATATTTGCTTGTTTCTCTCTCCTCAAAAGCTCTTCAAGCAAGTCTGTAATATTCATTCAATGATTTTATCATGATTCTAGGACAGAGTTGCAGACATTTGATTTTTCATAAACATAGTCCCAAAAGTTAAAAAATGCAAATTACCGTAACCGTAAGTGTGGCCAACCCCATGACATCTTGCAGAGAAATTTAAGGTTTCTCTCACAGTCAATTCAGCCATGTGGACATCATACTCACTAACATAAGCAGAAGTCCTCTCAGGCACAAACTCATCCGGCCTATGTCCATTGTATGTGACATTTCCAGAGACCTAATCACCAGGGCCAAAATGAGAATTTTGTCGCGGACAACTCCCATATTAAAGCACTATACATGGACATATTCGAATAATAATAATAATAAATTACTCTTGAGCTATTTTTGGTTTGTATTCTATACCTTAAGCCCTGGAGTAGACTTTCCAGCTAAAATTGACAGTAGGGTTGTCTTCCCCGACCCTGGAGGTCCTAACAGCAAAGTCATCCTGACCAAAAATAAAAAAAAAGAATTGATATACTTCGGTGATCTGTGTAACTAATATTTACAAAATTTTACCTTGACACTTGGAGAGAATTTTGAGCAAATTCTTACCTTCCTGGCTTGAGAATGCCACTAGCATCCTGGAGGATTGATATCTTCTCCTTCTTGTTTGGGAGGATATGAATATAGTGTAATACATCCTATAAAACCCAACAAATAAAAAATCCCAGTGAACTTCTAATGATATATACATATACATGATCATTAAAAGCAATTTTTTTTTTCCATTTTCAAGAAAATCTTGATACCCGGAAGGCATTGACACAAGAGTTGAAGATCGTGGGTATGGCTCTACTACCCACGTAGGCTTCTACATCAACATTGATATTCTCGAGTCGCACTTCAACCGTTGGTTGTTCCGTAGAAACTCTTGAGTATATGAATCGCACTTCAATCGCACTTCAATCGGTTCATGGGTGTTAACGAAAACAAAGAGGATGAAACATCCAAGTTAGGATCAAAAAAAGAGAAAAGAAAGTAAAGAGAAAAATCTTTTGGAACCTTTCAAACCTGTGCTTGAGCTTGAGCAACAATGACTCGTTATCTTCCGGATGCTTAATCAACTTGTCCAACACAATCTTGCTCTCTTTATACTCTATCCTTTGCATGTCTTCTCCTCCAGATCCTTCATTTTGAATACCTTTTCTTGTAAATTCACTTGCTGGGCCATCATCATCATTGTCGTGTTGAAAACTCTCCAATCTTCTACCGCTTTCATTTAGTTCAACTATTTCTGACCCTCGAGACTCCATTGATGGTTTGAAAACCAATGAAATGTAGATATCATAAATATGGGGAGAAAGCTTGTGTCAGAGAAAGTTTAGTAGCAGAGAGAGAGAGAGAGAGAGCGAACAAATATTAATTACCTAAACTTTTTCCTTTTTGCCAATTATTTTTTTATGATTTAATGAATCATAAAGTTAATAATCATTAAATTATTACGTAACAAATATAGAATTTTTTTTATCAATCAGTATTCAAATTACCTAATTAATCTAATTTAAATACCGTGGGACTCAGTTTAGGGACTAATTCTCCCGGCATATATTTTTCGGTATTTATTTTTCTATTTTCAAAATCAAACTTGAATTCGATGCAAATTTAGTATCTTGTTATTAAACTTACAAAAAGATGGTATATCAATTATTTTATTATAATAATTATTATTGTTATTTCTTTTGATGATGGCTTGATTCTATATATCATCCCAAAGATTATATGTTTGAGAAAGTGATTTTTTTTAACTAAAAAATATATTATGTACCAAAATCAAATCAATTATTAATTTAATTTTGAAAATATTTTATTTTATTTGTTTTCATATTTATAACAATTGTTTTTATATTTCTAACAATTGGTTTTTTATATAAACATAATACGTTATAATAATTTATTAAAATAATGAAACAATTAATCATTAGAATTTCATATTTTTATATTGTTTTCATATTCAAATTTTTTAATGAGAGTTATATTCCTTTTTCTTAATAATATGAATCCCACCACCTTTTCTCCCACTTTTTTCCTATTATGTTTTTATATCCTATGAACTTGAATCAGGCTGATCGAGTGGGCTGGCCGGGTCAGACACTTTAGTGGGATACAAGGGGCTTACATGTCCCACACACAATAGTGAAGGCTTTTTGTTTTTTGGGTATTGCACAGTGAAGATTAATAGCACTCTGTCACAGTGAAGATTAATTGTTTTTTGGGTATTGCACAGTGAAGATTAATAACAACATATGTTTGGCATTCCAATAAATGCATTCCAAGAAAATGCAAGAAAGAAAGCAATAAAATGGAAGAGAGAGAAAGAGAGAGAGAAGTTTTCGGGAAAATGAAAAAGGCAAAAAGGGGACATGGATCGAACTCCCTTGCCAGAGAAAATAGTGCGGTAATGGTGGTTGGTCACTCTTCTCGTACAAGCTTCCAACCTTAACCTTCTCTCTCTCTCTCTCTCTCTCTCTCCCTCCCCCTTTAAAATGATGATGGTTCTATGCATAGGGAGTTACTAAGGCGATTTTGGATTAAATTAAAGATATGAAAGATTGGACTATGTGGTTTTTGGCGTCTTCTAGCGGATTTGCCCTTCTGCGTACAGATAATGACAGCTTTGATTATCTTATGGTGTGTGTCTCAGTGCTTTCTTTTTATTTTTCATTTCTTGTTTCTGGGTGCTCGGAGATATATCGTTATGCATTCGTGTGGAATGTTCAATTTGATCGGCTAAAAGTACAGAGTATGTTCAATTTCTCAATTTCTGAAAAAAAAAAAGAATTAAATTATCACTATTTGATAATTATTTTAATTAAAAATTCACCAAATTTAAATTGAATTTAAACCTGGGACCAAAAAGAAAGAAATAAACAACAATGTTGGGATGCACAAACGTGTGAACGCAAATTTAAAGAATTTATTGGTAGGGTATGCAGCTAGTTAGCCAAGCTTGGTTTCTATGTCTTTGCCGTTTGGATATTGCAAAATCTGCTTTTGTACAATATAATTATGCAATATAATAATCAAGCCAAAGATATGTCATTTCCAACTTCTATATATATTAGTAGGGCCAATGGCTTGACGTAATACTGATTGAGCTAATAAATGTTGCTTGGTTGGGTAGGATGCCTTGTCTTGCCTCTGTGTATTCCTTTTTTTATGACAGAGAAAGGGTCGATCTCACTCTAAAAATAGAAATAAAGATTGATAAATTAGTCCAAAAAACACCTCAGGTTCATTTCTGTGTATGCACGAGACTTGGTTTGGTCTTTGAAAGGTAACCTAGTCTACTATTTTTGTTTTGCATTTAGTTGAGACAGAGTACTCACGAGACTTTGTTTGGCCTTGGACTTTGAAAGGTAACCTAGTCTATTGTTCTTGTTTTGCATTTAGTGTGGAGAGAGATAGAGAGAGAGAGAGCACCAGCTATATTAATAAAGATTGATTTCGAAGGATTTGACCAACGGAGGTGAAATGGCAGGAAATGTCGTACCAATTTCTATGCTATATTTCCTCAATTGAATAACATGATTCGATTTTTACAACCAAAAAAATCGATTTTGAAAAACATATATATGAGATTAGATGGGCCTGTCCATTCTTCAGTGAACTATAGAATTGAGGTCCAAAAGAAAAGCCACCGAAAGTATATCCTTTACTTTGCACTTCACATTTTCCAGTCTAAGGTTTTATTGAGATCAGCGAAAACTTATTTTAAACAATCTTGGTGATATCATGTTTACATATTTTATAAATAAAATAAAAAGGAGGGCATAAAGCGAGGATTCACAAGATATCCTAACAGCACAGAGCAATTTGCAGAACCTCATGCTTAATAAAAGAAATGCACCATAGAACGATCACATAATATCATGGTTCTGTGTGATCTTAAACATTCATTTGATGGGGTTGCGATGAAACAAAGCTATTATCCAGACAAACACGTGAAATATATATAACTATGGATTTAAGCATACCAGGAGTACACTGCACAAACGAGGCCTGTCAAAGTGCATCAGAAGATTTCTGAACTTCAACGGGACATCACATGGTGCCATTTTCAAGGACCATATCCTTCCCCAGGAAGATCACCCATGTCTACATCATTTTTTGCCTTCTCCATGCAAGCAAATTTGATAATGTAAGTTATGTGCATGTGCATATGAGATGGCAGATAATTTTAAGAAGTATCATTCAATACATATTCACTCGGATACAAATCATGCCACATTTAGAACACTTATGTAAGCAGCAAGTATGTTTGATAAGAAGGGAAAGGGCATAATTAATTTTTAGAAAATCAAAAAAAAAAACTAGTTGAGATGTATGTTAATACTTGTCTTGTTCAGCACAAAAAGGATGTGTATCATGCCCCTTTTAGGTAAGATAATATATTAACCCCACTTTTATCCCATCCCCACCCAACCCCTCCCTTTTGCTCTCTCTTCCCTACAAAAATCTATGCCACATCAACATATGTATTACATGATGCATTTTCGAATATACGGTTCTCTACTTTTCCTCCCATACCAAACATGCCGGAAGAATTATGAAGGTTACAGAGGGCAGGGTGCCAAATAGTATCATCTGATATCTGACACATTCAATATGACACTGGGCAACCATGCCATGATAATAAGAAATTTGGTGTATGTACTTCAACAAAAATGATCACCATCCAAAAGCATGGAACATTCAGTGCCCATGGTTAGATTTATCAGGTCCTCTGTAGCTTGCTCAATACAAATTACTTCATTGTTTTTAACTGGATCAATGAAAGAAAAGGAACTAACCTTGAATTCCTGTTCAGAGAATATTAAATTTATAAGAATATTAAATTTTTGTGTTACCTTATAAGAAAGAAAAGGAAGTGATAAAAAGTAACTTGCATTATTTTGTGTTACAATGAAGTATTTTGTGTTACCCATAATTGTAATGTTGAACAATGAAGTAATTTATAAGAATATTAAATTTACAATGAACTAACCTTGAACAGTGATCACTTGAATTCGTGTTCAGAGAACATATAAGAAAGAAAAGGAACTTGCATTATTTTGTGTTACCTTAGTCACTACCCCGCTACATGAGCTCTCCTCATTCATTAAACAAGTTGTTCCTTGGAATTCACTTCATTGGTGCCCTTTTTTGTCCAGGTAGAGCGATAAGCAAACCATTCAGCGGAGATTCGAGTTTCCCTTTGGATCTTGCTTGTACTTCCACAAATTCCACCCCTTTTTGGTGGAAAAAACAGTTTTCAAGCATTCGAATCAAGGTCTGTTACATCTCTCCGGGGTTTTGTGCTTGATTTGGGTGTTGGGTGTGAAGAAGTTACTGGGTTTTGGAGACGACAAAAAATGACAGATCAGGAAAGGCAAAACCGGTCGAAGCAGTGTTTGTGGTAAGCAAGCAAATTTTACCTCATTTGTCTGTACTTCAATGTACATGCGTCATGTCTATAGTTCTTGCTAGCCAGATTTGTGTCTGAATTTGGCCTCATCTTCCTCTCCCGTTGGTCAAACCCAAGCAGCCATGTTTTCATCTTCGTTTTTTATTCCTTTTAAATGACGGTTGGACTTTTCATGGGAAAGAAAAGAGGGGCCATGCACAAGCAGAATGGACTGCCAAGAACTTTTGTGCCCAATCTGTCCGGAGTATCAACCTTACCCTCAAGCCCAAACAAACTTGCTCACAGAAATTTTCTGCCCAAGCCAAATCCTGGAATATTGGGTTCAAACAAAATTTATTTATACCGGGAAATATCGGAATTGAATAAGATATTTGCAATGGAAAAATCCATTTGTGTGCCGCCAAATAGAACGAGGCAATTCAAGTTCAATGAATTAAACATAGGATGGAGCAAAAAGGTCAGTCATATGTTCCGCCGAGTAATCCAAATTATTTAATTCGAAGGACCTTTTCAAAAAACCCAACTTAGATATGTGACATGACATTCAGTCTTATTCATGACATGGATTGGATTCCTATTAATATGCACAGGCCGACAGAAATATTATTTTATCAGCTCCAATATACTAAGGTGGGCCATTTATACTTTGCCTAAAACACAACGTGCAAGCTTCTCAGTCAGAAATCAGCAGGACGCGCTCGTGTAATCGACGAGCGAATGTGTGGTTGTGCTATCTAGGGTGTGACGACTTTGAAAAGCCGCGGGCCCATATGGCGGGTTTGGATGTATGTATAAAATCAAATCTCCAAAGGGTGATTACCCTTTGCTTGTTCGTGATTTGCAGTTTTCAAGTTCTTTCTACTTGGCTCTCGGAACAAACAAACAACTGTTTAAGGTAAGTGATGTTTTTCGTTTTCATGAACATGTACTTAATTATTGCTCTCTGTCTCCTTTTATTGGATTTAATCCACGTTAAATTATGATTTAGGATAACTTACATGAGCAATCATTGCCCAATCCCAGAGCTTTATCAGGTTGTCATCAGATGCTAACAGCACATAGGGAAGGGTAGGGTGGACTGCCAGACACCTCAATCTTTGTGTGTCTCAAGGCTTAACTCTTTTTTCTTCTCCCGTGTTCAAACTATACACTCGGATGAATGTGTCATCTGCTCCAGCAACCAGCCACTGTTTGCAGGCAATAAATTTGGCTGACCGGACTGAAGGACCATATTAATTCATGTTAGGATATCTATTTCTTATCATGAACCAAAAAAGGATGCCGGAGTTTATATTTAGTACTTGATTTTTCAGAGGGTGAAAAGGATGCCTCAAATTCTATTGATTTTTTTTCCAAACTCGTAGGTAGTTAAATTTTTTTGGTGGTTTTGATGAATGTGTGATCTGTGTTAACGTATACATTAGATGAGATACTTCTAGAGATGGATTTTTTTTTTTTTTTTTTTTTTTTTTTTTTTTTTTACCATGGTTCAGTAGGATGAAAATCCATAGATTTTACTTTCTTTGATCTTTGTTTGAATTCATACTGCTCCCCGGAAATATTAATCTCATTAGACCCTCCAGACATCTTATGAAATTATATAAAATTAAGGAGAATATTAACTTTATTTCGAGTGGGAGAGCCTCCAGGAACCAGACGAGGAAGTATAAATATGCAAAATCCGAGCAAAAGAATGTTAGTACAAGATTAAAACCTTGATATGGATTTGCAGAGAAACTGCTATTAGCTGAATAAAGGTTGAACACAGAAGTTGGGAGAAATTTTTCCAAATTTCTTCAAGGGTTTGCTCAGAATTCATCTCTTTCTTGTTTATAGATACACTAAGAAGGTAAAATGATTGATGGAAATATTATCCAAGAAAACAAATGGAATTATTATTAAGAACATGTGGAAAATATATTGTATGGAAAGGAATGTGCAAAGAATTCTCATGTAGAAAAAAACCCTTTCCCATTTTCTGACCTGTCTTTTCTTGTTGGTCATGTTTCTAATTTTTGGGAGATATGTTGAAGAATTACGATACAAATAAACTATAGAGTAAAAAGTATCCCATTTTCTCCAAAATGAGATATGATATCCGCTGATTCTTTTTTCTAAAATATATAATATTTTAATTGAGATAATATATTTATTTATATTTTAGAAGTGTTTTGAAATAGGTTTTCCTCTTTTTTTTAATAGCTATTCAGTATAATTTATTTTATTTTAAAAGTAAAAATTTGTATAAGAAAATTATAAAATATTTTTATAATAATTAAGTAAAATATTTTCACAATAAAGGAAAATCATAAAAATGTTGATTGGGATAAGGATAGAACCAACAGCTAGAACTTAGGTACTGTAACGGGCAGCTAATGCAAAATCTGCGCTGCTTTTTGCTTGGCCTTATTAAATCCTCTCGAAATTCGTGCAACCATCTTCCCACTTACAAAGGTCTCAAATCCGACTCCACTCAACGGTTAACTTCTCTCTCTCTCTCTCTCTCTCTCTCTCTCTTTTCTCGGTTCTTGAGTTTCTCCCTCTGTCTCTCCTAGATTCTTGAGTTCCTCCCTCTCTCCCTCCTCGATTCTTGAGTTTCTCTCTCTCCCCTCTCTCCCTCCTCGAATCTTGAGTTTCTCGCTCTCTCTCTCTCTCTCTCTCTCTCTCTCTCTCTCGCTGTGAACGGGCTTTCTCTCAGAACCTCCGCGGCAGCGCCATTTCATTAACAGCGTCAACATCTCTCTCTTTCTGGAGCCATACTGCGAGGAAAAGCACTGGAAGCTTGGCAGATCTTGCAGCAGCACTCGTCCTTTGTGTATGGAATCTTGAAAACCTTTGTTCTCTCTTTTTACTTTCTTTCTTCTTTTTTCAAATCCCTAACTAATTTAATCGAAAAATATTATAGTCCATTTTCTTGATCCTTCTTGTGTTTTGTTCCCCTGCATGTAACATTGACGAAACACTCCTCGGAAAGCGATCACCTCTGTCTCCGCCGATGTTTGCAGTAAAGCTTCTTTTCTCAAAGCTCTCTCTCTCTCTCTTGCCTTTCCTCGTTTCTTTCTCCTCTTCTTGGTTATTTTGAATTTCAAGAATCACATTTTATGTTGTATTCTGTTAGATCACCAGATGTTTGAAGCTTCTCGGTAGTTTTCTCCACAAAATCTTCTCTTTACCCGCCGTATATTTCACAGTAGTCCCTCTCTCTCTCTCTCTCTAAATTTAAGTTTATATTACCTATATAGAGAGAGCATTAAATAGTGACGTTACAAGAGACGAATCTCTGGTGAAATTTTCTTTAAATGTCGTCTGGATTTTGGATTTATTAGCCGTTTCTCTCTCTCTCTCCTTAATAGGGGGATGGGCTGGTTTTGTAGAGAGAAAGCAACTTCAGAGGTAAAGAAAAAGCCACACATCATATAGTGTACTAAATGGTCTTGAATCAGAATTTTGCTTTTCCTTCGATGATCATACACACCAACTGCCTATGCAAAAAGGTTAGTTTCTCCTCTATGATTTTAATTTTAACCATATCTTTGAACTAGGAGTAGGGGGGCTTTTGCTTTGTTTGTATTTATTGTTATGTGATGGGAGATTGGCTAAACCTTTAACCTGTATTTACGATTTCTGCGTGTTGCATTTCTTTTTCTTTTTCTTTTTTTGGTTTTGCCTTTTTGCCTTTTTTCTTGCTCTGAGATTACTCGTGATTCTGACACATCGGCTTTACGGACTAGAGTTTGGAATAGAACAGGTCTAATTTTGAGAGAGAGAGAGAGAGAGAGAGAGAGAGAGAGAGAGAGAGAGAGAGATCGTGTCTATGTTAGAATTCTTGAATTTGGTTGCATTTATCCAATCCATTAGGATGGGATACATCTCATTTTTAAGTAAAATTCAAAATTCTGTGTTTTAATGTGCTCAAAATTTCTGATCTATTTGTGCATCATTAACGTTGCCGTTCTAATTGGAGTAGAATCATACACACGGTTTCCCCCAATTATCAATTATCAAGTACCATTCTTTTTTTTCATTGCCCTGTGATGTAATTCTGCATGTTGGTAAGACGCTTTCTCTTTCCCTTTACCCTTCTAAGAGAGAACAACAGCGATGAGTCCACAGAGCACTATCGAGATATGTTGCTCGACTATTCCTTTTTGCCTCCATCGTTTCTTTCTTCTTATTCATTTCATTAATCTTTAATGCAATGAAATGCAACCCAGACTCTCTCTTTCTCTCACATACACGCACCCCTTGTTTTTTTCTGTATAGTCCTCTGCTTGTTTTTCTGGGTAGAATAATAAGCTTGGGAAGACTTACAACCGGGCTAATGTGTTTACCTAAATGTGGCAAAAGAAAAAACCAGAACAAAAGCATGTGATCTCAAGAAACCCTTTAAAGAACTCTTTGAATCAGCATCAACCATCACCATCTCAGATGTTGTTTAGTTGTGAAGTGTGCCCTGAACACCTAAACTATGGAAGCAAAACCAAAATTTTTGACTTGACATCTCCAGGATCAGATTCTGCTCTCATGTTCACCAAAGACCGGCGTATGGCCAATTTGGTACCAAGTTTCTTGTTTAAGTCAACCATTTCCTTGCAAAGATTTCAAGGGAGATCTATGTCAATACAATGTAAGCTCAATATCTCTACCTCTATGTGGAAGCACCTAAACCATGTTTATGTTTTTTTATACAGGTTGCAATAGACTCACTTCGTTAAAATGTAATGCATCCATCATTAGTAAGTTAAAATTCATAGAGGAAGTGATTTAGATATGAAGTTCCTTGTTAATGATGAGACCTCAAGGGATGCTGTACGTAAGTCACTCGTCCTTCTGTTTAATCTATAATGTGTTCAGTGCCTTTTGTTTTTGATTAATGGAGGATTTGATTATATCTATGATGAACTAAATCAGGATTCGGGAATTTAAAGTGACAATAAAATTTGTGGGAAGAGCAGATATGCCGCAATTACATAAGCTTCTTTCTGGAAAACATGCCTGGACTCCTCATGGAGGCATTGTTGATTATTGATATCGTGCCTAGAGTAGTGCCTAGAGTAGTTCCGGTCCAAAGGTATTCCATGATTTTGTTTGATTACCTTATTTACTATATTTTTTTATCGAGGCTCTTGTTTGTGATCCATGGATTCTTCATAGATACAGTTCAATCAGTAGATTCTTCTACTCTACAGATCTTAAAACACCACCACATTTGGGCGGTGGCTTGGAATCTTGCGGGGCTTCTATAAGAGTGTAAGGCCTATTTCGATGGGATTGTCACATAATATTGCTGGGGTATTTCTCTTTGGTCATAAATTTGATAAGGATTATCAAATGCAAACTAGACTTTGTTTAATGCCGACCATCCTGGTGATTGTAATGTTCAGACATGGCATCAACTGTGTTCATCGAACCACTGCCTGTCATTGATTTTGTTGCTCAAATTCTGAACAAAGATGTTCATTCAGGGACAATGTCAGATGCAGATTGAATTCTGGTATTCTATACTCCTTTTGTTTAATCATACAAAGTCTTTATAAAGGTTGGGACATGTCTGCAAAATTGGTGAACTGACTTAAGTACATATAATAGTCATCATTGTCAAGTAATCTTGTAATTCACCTAAATGAGGTATCAAATTTAACATGTTGCAGGATAAGAAAGGCCTTACGAGGTGTAAACATTGAAATTACACACAAAGAAAATGTTTGACTGAAATACAAGATTTCAGGGTTGACATTGCAGTGCACAAGAGGACAAAGGTGCCCTTTGGTGCTTCTTTACCTTCCGGTTAATTGCCTACGTATTTCTTTATATCCTTTAAATTATTTCTATGATGCCTACAGCTTTCCTGTTGATGAGGAAATGAACATGAAATCTGTCACTGAATACTTCCAAGAGATGTATGGCTTTACAATCCATCATCTGCCCTGCCTTCAAATAGGTTCGAAGAGGAAGGTGAATGATTTGCCCATGGTGGTATGCTTAGACTAATGCTTGCTTTGAACCATGTAGATAGAAATTGTACTTTGCTTTGTGCTTGCTCAACTGACTATATTCTGTTGTGAAAGGCTTTCAGGATTGTTGGTGGACAAGGATATTCTAGAAGGCTGAATGAGAAGCAGATTACTTCCTTGCTTAAGATGGCAAGTCAAAAACCCTCAGAACTACAGTGGGATATCATGCAAGTAGTTACTTGATTTTGAACAGAAATGAATGTTAACCATCTGGCCTTAAGCTAAAATTTGTTCCATGTTTTCCTATATGTTTCAAGAAAATTTATACGACCAAGATCCTTATGCCAAGTAGATTGATCTTAGTTTAGATGCCATGCTTGCTAGGTTGAAGCTTGAGTTCTTCTAGCCCCATTGGTAACTATTGACCCTCCTAGTCAAGCTGTGTTCATCTGTTAATATTGCTATTGGTGCTTCTGATAGCTCAAATACCTTGACAACGGAAAGGACAAAGCCTACAAGCGGCAAGCTGGTTGGTGAAATATGCTGAACAAGGTATTTTGTTAATATTTGTATCCATGCATTTGTGTTGACTCTACTGTAGAAAGTCATAAATGGATGCCCCGTGAACCACCGGGCTTGCATCAATTTCTCCCGAAGCATCCAAGAAGGCAAGATTCAATAATTTTGTCAGGAATTGGTTCAAATATCTTGAGTCCCTGGCATGGTAAACTTGCGAGTATCCATTTATTTTTTCAACTGTCCACTTAACCATCATTTTCATGATTGAGGCTTTGTTATTCTCAAACAGGAACTTAATCATGAGCTTATACCAATCTTTTCTTTAAGACCAGATCTAGTAAAGAGGGCTTTGAAACATGTTGTCAATGCTGCTGAAAAGAAGCTTGGTGGAAGAGAGTTGGAGTTGCTCATTGCCATTCTTCCAGATAACAAGGGTTCCTCGTATGGTATGTTTTTCTCTGTTGCTCCTTGTAACGGTGCAGTCACTGTGTCAAACTTGCGCCCAGATCTGAAAAGAGCATATTTTATATTCAGGAGATTTGAAAAAGAATATGTGAAACAGATTGAGGGTTGATTTCTCAGTGCTGCCTCACTAAGCATGTTGTCAAGATTCGGAAGCAGTGCCTTCCAAACTTTTCACTCAAAATAAATGTTAAGGTTTGTTCCCTCCCTCACAAAGGTGTCAAATATTTCATTACTGATATTGCCGATCTACTTTATTCATTTTTGTCTCTTTTGCAGATGAGAGGAAGAAATAACATTGCTTTGGATGCTTTGAGTTCGGGGATCCCTTGGGTCAGCGACATTTCCATAATAATATTAGGTGCAGACGCTACACATCCAGAGTCTGGGGAAGACCATCCATCTATTGCAGCAGTATGTTAGACTTTATTTATTTTTTGGTGGTATTGTTTGGGGTGATTTTGCGTGATCTTCATTTGGTGTTGTACAGCTTCTTACCTCCCAAGATTGGCAAGAAGTCACAAAATATGCCAGCCTTGTCTATGCGCAGGTTCATCAACAACACCTTATTCCAGATTTGTTCAAAACGTGTCATGATCCTCAACGGGGCACATTTGGTGGATGATCAGGTGATCATCAGAACAACACGATATGAGTCGAACTATCAACTTCTTCATAAGATAATCTCAGTTTTAGAATGCCAACTTTGTTGAAACAATACAAACTGATAAGAACACGAATTTTCTAACTTAAGCAACTAGAGCGTGTTATAGGGCTCACATCTGAGTTAGCTAATCATCCTGGTCCTGGAGAACACCTGAACTTTACCATTGGCTTTTGTAGCCAAGTGATTCCGAGTTGGATAGAGATTTGAGTCTCCCCACCCCCAAAAAGTAAGTCATAACTTTATGGACTTGGATGTGTGTTCAATTCAGAGATTTTAATATTTGCACTTAATTTGGCTGTTGTAGGGGCATTTGCTTCTTGCAATTGTTTGTGAGGAAAAGCACTGAAAGCTTGGCAGATCTTGCAGCAGCACTCTTTCTTTGTGTATGGATTCTTGAAAACCTTTCTTCTCTCTTTTTACTTTCTTTCTTTCTTTCTTTTTTAAATCCCTAATTAATTTAATTAAAAAATAGTATAGTTCCATTTTTTTGATCCATCTTGTGTTTTGTTTCCCTGCATGTACATTGACAAAACATGTTTCACTCCTGGAAAACACCTCTCTCTTTACCGGCATTTGCAGTAAAGCTTCTTTTCTCAAAGGCAATCTTTGAACCATTTTCAAAGCACTCTCAGAATTCAAATGTTCTTTAAAAGCTATATATCTTAGCTTGCCTTTCCTCATTTCTTTCTCCTTTTCTTGGTTTATTTTGAATTTTCAAGAATCACATTTTATGTTGTATTCTGTTAAACAACCAGATTATTGAAGCTTCTCAGGAGTTTTCTCAACAAATTCTTCTCTTCAACCCTCCATATATTTCACAGTAATCTCTCTCTCTCTCTCTCTCTCTCTAAATTTAAGTTTATATTACCACATAGCGAGAGCATTAAATAGCGACGTTACAAGAGACAAATCTCTGGTGAAATTCTCTTTAAATGTCATATGGATTTTGGATTTATTAGCCATTTCTCTCTCTCCTTGATAGGTGGATTGGCAGGTTTTGTGTAGAGAGAGAGAAACCTCAGATGTAAGGAAGAAGCCAGACTTTTCACCTCATATGGTGTGTTAAATGGGAGTGAATCAGAATTATACTTTGCTTTCTTTCAATGACCATACACACCAAGTACTTAACTAATTTCACAACCCATTTCAAAAAGGTTAGTTCTCCCTCTATGATTTTTATTTTAACCATATCTTTGAACTAGGAGTAGGGGGACTCTTTATATATTCTTTTGCTTTGTTTTTTTGTATGTATTGTGATGTGATGGGAGCTTGACTAAACCCTTAACCTGTATTTATGATTTCTGCGTGTTGCATTTCTTTTCTTTGCGTGATGTTCCCTTTTTTTCCTTTCTTCTTGCTATGAGATTACTTGTGATTATGACACGGTCTTTACTGACCAGAGTTTTGAATAAAACATGTCTAATTTTGAGAGAGGGAGAGAGGGAAGGAGTGAGGGAGGGAGAGAGATCGTGTCAATGTTAGAATTCTTGAATTTGGTTTCATTTATCCAATCTATTAGTATAGGATACATCTCATTCAAAATTCTGTGTTTTCATTTGCTTGAAATTTCTGATCTATTTGTGCATCGTCTTTCTCTCTCACCCCTTGTTTTTATCTGTATGGTCCTCTGCTTGTTTGTCTGGGTAGAATAACAAGCTTGGGAAGACTTACAACTGGGCTAATGTGTTTACCTAATTGGGCTTTTTGAAGGGTATCTCATGTCTTGCAACAATGCCTCACTGGCAAAAGAAAAAACCTGAACGGAAGCATGTGATCTCAAGAAGCCCTTTAAAGAACTCTCTGAATCAGCATCAACTATCGCCGTCTCAGATGTTGTTTAGTTGTGAAGTGTGCCCTGTAGATGCAGAAAGAGTGTCAAGAGGAGAAAAGGAAGGAGGAGCACAGGGTAAAACCAAAATAAATTGATCTTTTCTTGACATCTCCAAGTTCAAATTCTGCTCTCGTGATCACCAAAGACCGGTGTATGGCCAATTTAGTACCAAGTTTCTTGTTTAAGTCAACCGTTTCCTTGCAAAGATTTCAAGGGAGATCTATGTCAATACAATGTAAGCTCGATATCTCTACCACTATGTGAAAACACCTTAACTATGTTTTTGTTTTTTTATGCAGGTTACAATAGATTCACTTTGTTAAAATATAATGGATCCATCATTAGTAAGTTAAAATTCATAGAGGAAGTGATTTAGATATGAAGTTCCTTGTTAATGATGAGACCTCAAGGAATGCTGTACATAAGTCACTAGTCCTTCTGTTTAATCTATAATGTACCCATTGCCTGTTCTTTTTGATCAATGGAGAATTTGATTATATCTATGACAAACTGAATCAGGATTCAGGAATTTAAAGTGACAATAAAATTTGTGGGAAGGGCAGATACACTACAATTACATAAGCTTCTTGCTGGAAAACATGCTAGACTCCTCATGGAGGCATTGTCGATTATTGATACTTTGCCTAGAGTAGTTCCAGTCCAAAGGTATTCCATGATTTTGTTTGATTACCTTATTTACCATATTTTTTAATCAACTTTTTATCGAGGCTATTGTCTGTGATCCATGGATGCTTTATAGATGCATTTCAATTGGTAGATTCTTCTACTCTCTGGATCTGAAAACACCACCGCATTTGGGCACTGGCTTGGAATCTTGGTGGGGCTTCCATAAGTGTAAGGCCTACTTAGATGGGATTGTCACATAATATTGGTGGAGTATTTTCACTTTGGTCATAAATTTGAGAATGATCATCTAATGTAAACTAGACTTTGTTTAATGCTGAACATCCTGGTGATTGTACTGTTCAGACATAGCATCAACTGTATTCATCGAACCACTGCCTGTCATTGATTTTATTGCTCAAATTCTGAATAAAGATGATTCAGGGACAATGTCAGACGCAGATTGAATTCTGGTATTCTATACTCCTCTCGTTTAATCATAGAAAATCTTTATAAAGGTTGGGAGATGTCTGCAAAATTAGTGAACTGACATAACTACATATAATAGTCATCATTGTCAAGTAATCTTGTAATTCACCTAAATGAGGTGTCAAATTTAACATGGTGCAGGATAAGAAAGGCCTTACGAGGTGTAAAAATAGAAGCTACACACAAAGAAAATGTTCAAGTGAAATACAAGATTTCAGGGTTGACATTGCAGTGCACAAGAGAACAAAGTTACATTTTGGTGCTTCTTTACCTTTTGGTTAATTGTCTATGTATTTCTTTATTAGTCATTTCTATGTTCTCTACAGCTTTCCTGTTGATGAGGAAATGAACATGAAATCTGTCACTGAATTCTTCCAAGAGTGTATGGCTTTACAATATATCATCTGCCCTGCCTTCAAGTAGGTTAGGAGAGGAAGGTGAACTATTTGCCCATGGTGGTATGCTTAGACTAATGCTTGTTATGAACCATGTGGATAGAAATTGTACTTGCTTTCTGCTTGCTCAACTGACTATATTCTGTTATGAAAGCTTTCAGGATTGTTGGTGGACAAGGATATTCGAGAAGGCCGAATGAGAATCAGATTACTTCTTTGCTTAAGATGGCACGTCAAAGACCCTCAGAACTACAGTGGGATATCGTGCAAGTAATTACTTGATTTTGAGCAGAAATGAATGTTAACATTCTGGCCTTAAGCTCAAATTTGTTCCCTGTTTTCCTATATGTTTCAAGAAAATTTATACGACCAAGAAATAACGTTTATTCATTGCTGATATTGCCAATC
The DNA here is from genome assembly GCA_033439265.1 of Dillenia suffruticosa. Lineage (NCBI taxonomy): Eukaryota > Viridiplantae > Streptophyta > Magnoliopsida > Dilleniales > Dilleniaceae > Dillenia > Dillenia suffruticosa. Next base: position 22,481,398 of record JAVTVX010000035.1, read on the forward strand.
TACTTTATTCATTTTTGCCTCTTTTGCAGATGGGAGGAAGAAATAACGTTCTTTTGGATGCTTTGAGTTCGGGGATCCCTTTGGTAAGTGACATTCCAACAATAATATTAGGTGCAGATGTTACTCATCCAGTGTCTGGGGAAGACTATCCATCCATTGCTGCGGTATGGTAGAATTTGTTTATTTTTTGGTGGTATTGTTTGGGGTGATTTTACGAGATCTTTATTTGGTGTTGTACAGCTTCTTGCCACCCAAGACTGGCAAGAAGTCACAAAATATGCCAGGCTTGTCTATGCGCAGGTTCATCAACAAGAGCTTATTCCAGATTTGTTCAAAACATGTCATGATCCTCAACAGGGCATATTTGGTGGATGATCAGGTGCGCATCAGAACAACACGATATGAGTCGAACTGTCAGCTTCTTCATAAGATAATCTTTTATCAATTTTAGAATGCCAACTTTGTTGAAACTATACAAACTGATGACAACACGAATTTTCTAACTTAAGCAACTAGAGTGCGTTACGGGGCTCATATCAGAGTTAGCTAATCATCCTGGTCCTGGAGAACACCTTAACTTATGGCATTGGCTTTTCTAGCCAAGTGATTTAAAGTTGGATAGAGATTTGATTCTCCCCCTCCCCCAAAACCTACATCGTGACTTTATAAACTCAGATGTCTGTTCAATTCATAGATTTTAATATTTGCACTTAATTTGGTTGTGGTTGGGGCATTTGCTTATTGCAATTGTTTGCAATTTGTTTTCTCCTTGTTTTTTTCACTGGGCTGTTTGGGTGTGGGGGGGTTGGTTTTCTGTCCTTAACAGCTTCCATTATAATTGATGCACTTATGCGGATAGCTTTTACTCACTTACAAGAGGGCAATTGGTCAAAAACCACTGAAGATCATATTCTTCAGGTTTTTTTTTTTTTTTCTCCCTGTTTTTCGTTTAAAGACTTGACTTGGGTATTATCCTTAATATCAGTTCGAGACGGCTTCCCACTGCACTGATTCCAATATAACTTATGCAGGGACACTGTAATCAAGGGCAGTTTTATCAGGTTCTATTATATAAACGTGATGCCATTTGTTGTAAGGTTTGTAAAATCATAGAAAAAATGGAATCGTCAGTAGTACATTTTCCAAGTTCTTACCTTTGGCTTTTCCAGGCTCTGTGCCTGCTTAGAACCTAATTACCAACTTCTAGTGATGTTCATTGTGGTCCAAAAGCACTACCACACCAGACTGTTCACAGCAATCATAATATCCAGAACAGCGTTGACAAGAATGGGAACATTTTACCTGGTAAAATGAGCTTGAGACTTGGGTGATTCATGCTTTGAAATGCAGGTACTGTGGTGTAGACAATGTTATGTCATCCTACTGAATTTGACCCCTACCTATGCAGTCATGCAGGGATCGAGGTATAATCTAAAAGCATAATTTCTGCATAACGCAGATGTTTTTAACTCATTATTTACTTTGATGGGCATATGGCAGGATACCAGGAGGCCAGCTCACTACCATGTTCCAGGGATGAAAAAAAGCTCAGCGGATGAATTTCAAGTAGTTATGTAAACCTAGGTAATTTTTTTTTATATATAGAAATCATAAATTTATAATGATATTAATTTTTAAGCATCATTTCTGTCTATATACATAATAAATAAAATAACAAAATATATAAATAAAATTGGATAAAGTAAATTTGTCCTGTCCAAACCCAACCATTTAGAGCTTGGGTGGGAAAGTGATCAGTATTTAATTTTGGATTTATAATAGAAGTCACATTTTCCAAAAATTGGAAGCAGAGGAATACTTTCTGAAGTTTGCCGAAGCTGAAAATCACTCAATTGTGTGTGCAGGACACCTCAGTCCTGCTGCTCTGTACATGATCAGGATTTTGGTCCCAACCTATATGTATTTATAATAAATTAACGAGTTATCAGAACCAATTGGATGACAATAAGTCAAATCTCAGTTGGTTGGAGCAAAAAGTCGATCTTCAATCTTCAACAACGGAGTGAGTGGCTTCATGATTCAAGGTGGGTAGGTGAATCTTTCAAATAAAAGTACATGAATTATGGTAAATTTAGATTATATAAATTATATATAATATAATGTAATAAAAGCTGTTAATTGTAAATTAATAAATTTTTTTATGTTACTTGATCCTATGATGATGCGATACCATAATAGTAAGGGAGTGATCCTTGCATATACATAAAAGTCAAACTTGTTAATGAATTTATTTGACAGAGTCTGGTCTAGGGTTTCACTTGTTTTTGCAAAGGTGTTTGTAGTAGTAGATGTCAAATTTGAGTGTTTTGACTCCGCCTGTGCTTTTGGTAGGGTTTCTCAAGGGATGCTGTACGTGAGTCACTAATCCTTCTGTTTAATCTATAATGTACTCATTCCATGCGCTTTTTGATCAACGGAGGATTTGATTATATCTATATGAACTGAATCAGGAATTGGAATTTTAAAGCGACAATAAAATTTGTGGGAAGGATGGCAATTTAAAGTGACTATAAAATTTGTGGGAAGGACAGATATGCTTCAATTACATAAACGTCTTGTTGAAAACATGCTAGGACTCCACATGAGGTAATGCCGATTATTGATACCGTGCTTGGAGAATTTCTGGTCCAAAGGTATTCCATGCTTTTGTTTGATTACCTTATTTACTATATTTTTTTATCAACTTTTTATCTTGGCTGTTGTCTGTGATCCATGGATGCTTTATAGATACATTTCAATTGGAAGATTCCTCTACCCTCCAGATCTTAAAACATGGCGGGGCTTTTATAAGTGTGTAAGACCTACTAAGATGGGATTGTCACTTAATATTGGTGGTGTATTTTCTCTTTGGTCATAAATTTGAGAATGATTATCATAGGCAAATTAGAGTTTGTTTAATGCTGAACATCCTTGTGATTGTAATGTTCAGACATGGGATCAACTGTGTTCATTGAACCATTGCCTGTCATTGATTTTGTTGCTCAAATTCTGAATGAAGATGTTTGTTCAGCGACAATGTCAGATGCAGATCGAATTTTGGTATTCCATACTCCTTTTGTTTGATTCCAGAAGATCCTTATCGAGGTTGGGACATGTCTTCAAAATTACTGAACCAACTTGACTTTAAGTACATATAATAATTATTGTCAAGTAATCTTTTAATTCACCTAAATGAGGTATCAAATTTAACATGGTGCAGGTTAAGAAAGCCCTACAAGGTGTAAAAATAGAAGTTACACACAAAGGAAATGTTTGAGTGAAATACAAGATTTCAGGGTTGACATGGCAGCACACAAGAGAACTAAGGTACCCTTTGACAGTTCTTTACCTTCGGTTAATTGTCTACATATTTCTTTATATCCTATAAACCTTTTCTATGTTCTATACAGCTTTCCTGTTGATGAGAAAATGTGCATGAAATCTGTCACTGAATACTTCCGAGAGATGTATGGCTTTACAATCCATCATCTGCCCTACCTTCAATTAGGTTTGGAGAGAAAGGTGAACTATTTGCTCATGGTGGTATGCTTAGACTAATGCTTGTTATGAACCATGTATATAGAAATTGTAATTAGCTTTCCGCTTGCTTAACTGAGTATATTCTGTTATGAAAGGCCTGCAGGATTGTTGGTGGACAAAGATATTTGAGAAGGCTGAATGAGAAGCAGATTACTTCTTTGCTTAAGATGGCACGTCAAAGACCATCACAACCTAAGCAGGATATCGTGCAATTAATTACTTGATTTTGAACAGAAATAAATGTTAACCATCTGGCCTTAAGCTAAAATTTGTTCCCTGTTTTCTTATATGTTTCAAAAAAATTTATATGACCAAGATCCCTATGCCTAGGAGTTTGGCCTTAGCTTAGATGCCATTCTTGCTAGGTTGAAGCTTGAGTTCTTCCAGCCTCATGGGTAAAATTCTAATGAACCTCCTAGTCAAGTTGTGTTCATCTGTGAATATTGCGATTGGTGCTTTTGATAGCTCAAACACCTTGACAGTGGAAATGACAAGCCTATGAGCCGCAGGCTGGTCAGTGGAATATGCTGAGCAATATTTGTTGCTTAGTGTATATTTCTATAGATATCTTTTCATTACTGTGTGATCAATATTTGTATCCATGCATTCGTGTTGACTCTACTGCAGTAGGTCATAAATGGACGCATTGTGAACTACTGGGCTTTCATCAATTTCTCCCAAAGCATCCAAGAAGGAAAGATTTGAGGATTTTTTCAGGAATTGGTCCAAATGTGTCAAGTCCCTAGCATGGTAAACTTGCAAGTATCCATTTATTTATTCATTTTCATGATTGAGGTTTTGTTATTCTCAAACAGGAACTTAATCATGAGCTTAGACCAATCTTTTCAATAAAACTAAATCCAGTAAAGAAGCCTTTGAAACATGTTGTCAATGCTGCTGCAGACGAGCTTAGTGGAAGAGAGTTGGAGTTGCACATTTCCATTCTTTTGGACAACAGCGGTTCCTTATATGGCATGTTTTTGTCAGTTGCTCCTTGTACTGGTGCAGTCACTGTGTCGAACATGTGCCCATATTTGCAAATAGCATGCTTTATATTCAGGAGATTTGAAAAGAATATGTGAAACTGATTAGGGGTTGATTTCTCAGTACTGCCTCACAAAGCATGTTGTCATGGTTCGGAAGCAGTACCTTTCAAACTTGTCCCTCAAAATAAATGTTAAGGCATGTTCCCTCCCTACCCAAGATGTCAAACGTTTCATTACTGATATTGCCAATCTAATTTATTCACTTTGTCTCTTTTGCCTCTTTTGCAGATAGGAGGAAGAAATAACATTCTTTGGGATGCTTTGAGTTCCGGGATCCCTTTGGTCAATGACATTCCAACAATAATATTAGGTGCAGATGCTACGTATCCAGAGTCTGGGGAATATTATCCATCTATTGCTGCAGTATGTTAAGACTTTGTGCATTTTTTGGTGGTTTTGTTTGGGTTATTTTACGAGATTTTCATTTGGTGTTGTACAGCTTCTTGTCTTCCAAGACTGGCAAGAAGTCACAAAATATGCAGGACTTGTCTGTGCAGGTTCATCAACAGGGGATTATTCAAGATTTGCTCAAAACATGTCATAATCATCAACAGGGCACATTTGGTGGAGGCATGATCAGGTGTGCATCAGAACACCGGCATGGTATGAGTCAAACTGTTAATTTCATCATAAGATCTTTTATCAGTTTTAGAATGCCAACTTTGTTGAAACTATACAAACTGATGAGAACACCAATTTTCTAACTTGAGCAACTAGAGCATGTTACAGGGCTCACATCTGAGTTTGCTAATCATACTGGTCACTGAGGACATCTTAACTTATACCATTGGCTTTTGTAGCCAAGCGATTCCGTGTTGGTCATAGATTTGAGTCTCCGCCTCCCCCAGAAAGTATATCGTAACTTTATAAACTCGGATGTCTATTCAATTCAGAGATTTTAATATTTGTACTTAATTTGGCAGTGGTTGAGGCATTTGCTTCTTGAAATTGTTTGTGATTTGTTTTCTCCTTTCTGTCCTTAACAACTTCCCTTATAATTGATGCCCTTATGCAGAGAGCTTTTACTCTCTTACAAGGATGCAACCGGTCAAAAAATAGTGTGGATCATATTCTTCAGGTAATTTTTTTTCCCCTTGTACAGACTTGACGTAATATCCTTAATATCATTTTGAGGCAGCTTCCCACTACACTGATGCCAATATAACTTCTGCATGGACATTGTAATGAAGGGCAGTTTTATCAGGTTCTATTATATAAACATGATGCCATTTGTAAGGTTTGTAAAATCATAGAAAAAAATGAATCATCAGAAATATATTTTCCAGGTTCTTACTTTTGGCTTTCCAGGCTTGTGCCTCCTTAGAGCCTAATTATCAACCTCCAGTGACATTTATCATGGTCCAATGTTGCAACCACACCAGAGTCTTTGCCACCAATCATTATGAGCAAAACAATGTTGACAAGAGTGGAAATATTTTATGTGGTAAAAATTCCACTCCTAGTGCAATTTTTATGTTTTTCCATCCATCCTTCGAGTTTGAGACTTTGGTGTTTCACGTTTTGAAATGCAGGTACTTGGGGGACACGATGATATGTCATCCTACTGAATTTGACTTCCCATGCGTTCAAGCAGGAATCATCGTATAATCTAAAAGCATAATTTCTGCATAATGCAGATGTTTTTGAATATTAACTCATTAATTTCTGCTAACTATCATATGCCAGGGATGAAAATAATCTCAGCGGATGAATTTCAGGTAAGTTAGCAAAATGTGACTTGAATTTTAAGTAATTTAGATACAGTTTAATTTGTTTGCGGTCTTACCTCACCAGCAATTCACATATGTAGGCTTTGATCGGGTTAGGGATGCCATAAAATTAAGATAAATTCCGAATCAGGCTGTCCCCATTTGGCCCTTCTACCCAAGCCGGGCCCAAGTCTAGCCTGCAGCCGAAACTAAATTGTCCAAATCTACGAAAATGTAGGGCTAAAGTTATTATTGGCATACAATCATTGGCTAAGTGGGCTGTTGGGCCGCGTTGTTCTATTTGATATTATGTTTTTCACTCTTGATTGCATGGAAAATTAATTTCTATCTATATTCATAATAAATTAAATAACAGAATATAAATAAAAGTTGGATGAAGTAGATTTTTCCTGTCCAAACCCAACCATTTAGGGCGTGGGCGGGAAAGTGAGCGGTATTTGATTTTAGATTTGTAATGGAGGTCACAGTTTTCCAAAAACTGGAAGCAGAGGAATACTTTCTGTAGTTTGCCGAAGCTGAAAGTCACTCAATGGTGCATGCATGCAGGACACCCCTGTCCTGCTGCTCTGTACGTGATTAGGATTTTGGGCCCAACCTATATTGAGTGGAAGACAAGTAGTCAAATCTCAATTGGTTGGAGCAAAAAGTCAATCTTCAAATCAACTACCGAATGTGTGGCTCCATGATTCAAGGTGGGTAGGTGAATCTTTCAAACAGAAGAACATAAATTATGGTAAATTTAGATTATATAAATCATACAAACAACAACAATTTAGATTATATAAATCATATATGATATAATTTAATAGTAACTGTTAGTTGTAAATTAATAATTTTATTATTATTATTATTATTTTACTTGATACCGTAATAGTAAGGGAGTGATCCTTGCATATACATAAAAGTCAAAATTGTTAATGAGTTTATTTGACAGGGTCTGGTCTAGGGTTTCTCATGTTTTTGCAAAGATGTTTGTTGTGGTAGATGTCAAATTTGAGTGTTGACTGCGCCTGCAGCGAAGAATTTAGAGATATTGCTATTATCCAATTCTTGTGGATAGTCTTCCTTAAAATTGATTTGGTTGACCATCGTGGTAGTGAATGATGGCATTTCCTGGCATGGCATCTGGCTTTAATCGGGTCAAATGTTAGATAAAGAGAATGAGATTCTAGATCTCAATTCCTTTCTTAAATGAAGAAGCAGGTTGCATCACCCATGACCCTATATTAAGGGGTCTAAGAAATTATTGAACATTGGTTGCCAAAATCGCTTTATCACACTCTTGCCCTGAAACCGCACCCAAAATAAGGTTACACTCTCAATTCTAGTAGTAATTAGTGAAGCATAAGTGGATCAACCTATGTATCCTTTCTAGAGTTGAAAACTAGCGTAACCATTTTATTTTTTGGTATTATGGTTAGGTTATCAACTCAGTATTCGGGATTTCATCCCGATTAATTTGGGTCGATCGTTTGTAGGGCTCAATTGAGAGGTAGGTCTCTTAACGTTGATTTTTTTATTCTCATTGGGGGATCGAATTCCTGACCATAGTTAAGGAACATTAATTCCTAAATCAACTGAATCATAAGAACTGGTAAAACTAGCATAACCATCTTGATGAATCATAATGCAAAAATCCACATCTACTCTTTATTGGTATAAGGGATGGACCCTTTCTATAATTGATGGCTCAGAAAAATGTGGCCCCTCCCCAATTGAAATTTAGAGAAAAGTCCCCATCAAACCAAAATTGACACCAACACATCAGAGCCATATGAGAGAGAGAGAGAGAGGGAGGTGATATGATATGATATGATATCACTGTCGACACGTGGGAGAAAATTGACACGAGATTACGAAAGAGTAAGAGAGAGAGAGAGAGAGAGCTGGGTGGTCCCCGTGATGGTATGTGTGTAGGCGCAAGCTAGGCTGTTCTTCTTCTACGGTGGCACGTGAAACGGCTTCCCCTAAATCGTAACTTCACTCTATCTCTCTATTAATCATCTAGAACGAGGCCGTAATGGGTCCATATCGGCCATTACAGAAGCTTTAACGGCCATTGCGGGCACAATAATTTTAAGGGTAACACTGGTGACCACGGACGGTGGGTTCAATGAATAAGGGTGTTAGATCTATCTAAACTTATTCTTTTTTCCTCCCTTTGCATATGAATTTATTTAGAGAAAATACATATTTTGTAAAACTAAAATTAGCACCAAATCCTAAATTATATAGTTTGTACATATGGTAACACAATTTTCTTCATTTGGAATTCCTGAATTATAACGATAGATCTTCCTGTTTATTTCTTTTTTCCATGAATTTTTTAAATAGTTCTTGTCAATTAAACATAAAAAAAAATTAATCTGTTTACGACAGCATTTATAAAATAAAAATCACAGAACTGACTTAGGAAATTCATTCTTCCCCCCCCCCCCTCCAAAAAAAAATGATAGTGTCATTAAATAACAATAAAAACCATTAGATTCCTTAAGACCAACCGAAATATAAAATAAAATGTAACAAAATGGGACCAATGAAAGGTCATTGCACAAATTTATGAGCCCAACAAAGAAAAAGAAAGAAAGACTCTAAATTGGGGTGGTGGGCGATGGGTGCAGGTGGGACCCGAAATTTTCCCACATTTCGCTCATATGTTGAAAGGTCCCCCCATTTCATTTAAAAAAAACTTTAGGTTTAATTTCATTATATGATAGATGCACTATGTAGACTACTTGTGAACAAGAAGAAGAGCATTTATAGCAAGAGGAATTTAGAAAAAATCAGAGATATTGATGGGTATCTTTTCCATAGTCATGATATTGATATCGATATAACTCCATTGTTGACCCCAAGTCCTCTCTTCATTTTTTTCTTTTGATGAAGTATTCACAAGAAATTTTATGTTCCACTAAAATTGATGAGAGAGAAAGAGAGGGAAGTATGAGGTACACCATGGCACCACCAACTCTTGATTGTCTTGCAAAGTCTTGGGACAACACAAATACCAGTCAACCCTCACTCGAAACATTGTTAGAATGGCTTGATATTTACCTTCCAACGAGCAAATCCGGTTGACCTTGTTGGTTAAAACAGGCATGCAAGTGTCAAGCCTTTGCTCTTTCAGATCACGGCATGGTTTCTCTTGTGGTAAGGTGGAGTTCTAAAAGCAAAATATCATTACTAATAAATTTGTGTGAATTTTCTAGCATACGTTTACCGGTCAAAAATTTAGTCGACGCCCATTTTACTGTGGCCTTTTACCACCTCATTGCTAGGGATGTTAGAAAGAGATTGAGGTTGCAGTAAATTGCAGCCACCAGTGATCACTTTTTTTGTCCCCCTTTGTGGGCTGAAAGCGAAATGAATGGTATAATTTTTCAGTGATTTGAACGACTCTGCATATGTGTCCTACTGAATTTCTTATCTCACTACTAATGGAAATCGGACAATTGACTTGAAAAGACCGAAAGGTTCATCAAATATTTCTAAGACCCCATAGACTTTATGCATTCTTTGGCGCATTATTTTCTATTTGATTTTAAACTTCAAAAAAATTTTTAAAAGCAATTTCGATTATGATTAGCATCTCAGAAATTAATAAGTCACTATTATGCTGTAGTCTAATCAAAATTTTTATGATTTATTCTTGAATTTTGATAAAATTAAGGGTGACAACAGCAATAATCGTTCTTATTTTGTTCATTCTTATATGTCGGCACATGCAGCTTAACATCATCGTCAACGAGGGTGAAACCGTAAAAGGAAAAAAAACATCGCGCCCTTTGAACTTAGAAGCATATGAGACCTTCCTAATGAACATAATTATTGGTGACTTTTACTATTTCCTTTCCTCTGAATGCTCAATGTGACCAAGTCGTTGCCTGTTACTATTTCCTTTCCTCGAGATGTCTTTTGCTTTAACTTTTAAGATGATCAACATAGCCTAAGTTTTGCACTCTCAATTATTTAATCACTTTTGCTTTTGATTCTGTCCCATGCTTAACATGACCTAATTTTAGAGGTTATCCTCGGATTCCGGGGCGAAAGGACGGAGCGCCCCCCCCCTCCCAAAATTTTGAGAAATATATATAATTTTAAAATCTATAATTTATGTTATTTAAAAATTTATATGAATTATATTTTAATTATCATCGTCTTTCCTTCTTCTTCTTCTTCTTCTTCTTCTTCTTCTTCTTCTTCTTCTTCTTCTTCTTCTTCTTCTTCTAAAAGTTTCGAATTCAAATCTATTTATATATTAAAAAAAAAGAAAAAAATTTTCTGTTACTCCATCACTAGAACTAAGGGTGCTATGTCTTCGCCCATCTCTCCTTTTTATCGCTAAAAATTCGACAACTACGAGAAGAAGCGTAAACTTATTTGTTTAACCTCACTTCTTGCGTTTTTTACAATTTTACCCAAATTTAGGCAATCCTAATATCAAAGGATAATTATAACCTCAATTGAGCAATAGAAATGACAATGATTAAACCCATAATTGTAATGTAACCTCATCGAGCGTAAAGAAGGGGCAAGTGTGAAAATAGGAGGCCAAATTACATTTCTTACATCACATTACTATTTTGGGAATTCGGCATGGGAGCTATCGAACTTGGTGGTTCATCGGGCACGGCTTGCCAAGCCGAAGCCGCAACGAGAGGTCGGCTATGCCAGCCGAGAGTCAAACATCCTTCTGTCTCTTCCACACAATACCCCTCAGCCGAGAACAGTGTCAGTAACATGCTGGCTTGCTTGAATGCATTGGATCCGAGATGAACCGGCTTGAACCCTGATTCACTAAGCCGGGTCCTCCACTTGACCAGCGGTTCGTGTCTTTCGATCCGACCCGAACCTTCAAAGCACAAAATGTTGCATATCTCTCTTTGGATGTATATCTCGGCCAATGACTTCTCCGGCTGAAGCCCACAAGCCTGGAGCGAGTCGAACATGGTAGAATAGTAGTACAACGCCTCCGTAAACCGGTCAAAGAATTCCGGTTGGTTGTGATCCGCTTCTTGTTCAACTACGGTTATGATTCTCGGATTCAAGCTCCGGATCCAGCCAAGAACCGTGTCAATAGCAGAGCCTCTACCCGGCTCCATATAGAGTAATTTGTGAAGCTGCATTATGGAGTTTATCGCTACGGCTTCTTTGGAGCTGACTTGGAGCATCCACGGCTTCACGTCCTCGAGCCGAGAAGCCGCTACGCCACGAAACACAAACCGGACATTAACTGACCGGGCTAGCTCGGCAAGCCGTAAGCCGATTTCGCGGAGCGTGTCTCGCCCGTCGGACGACGGCGGCCCGATACCCGTGAGCCTCAATAATGGGGGGCCACCAGGTCGAAGCGCGAGAGCTTGGATCAAAGCTGGCCATTGTAAGCCGTGCATTAAGTTGAAGTCGATGACGTGGACACAATCGTAGCCGTCAAATGCTTCTAATATGGCTTGATTTGCCGTGAAGTGAGCGAATTTGAGATAAGGACAAGCTTCATAAAAGTTATGATACAGAATCTCATTCTCCAACGTCGAGTCACCGCCGCATGTGGTGGAGATGGGGGAGAAGAGCCGGCGGCCCAGGGCGTCGATAAAATAGCCGGCGACTTTACCAATGCCACACCTGGTGTTGACTCGTGTTAACAAAACCTGCATTTCCTGAATCATGGAAGCAACCAATGAAAAGTCGCCACGTTGCATTAACTCGGCGCACGACATCAACATGTGAACCAATCTAATCCCGGAGTCCTCTTCATCCGTCATCGTACTAACCATCGTCAACTGTTGATTATGATTAAGATTCTGATTTTGCTGACTTCCAATCTGGTCCGTCCACGTGTCATGATACGGAAAATCCTGTAGATCTGACGGTGGATATTGTTGATGAGTCAACTCCGTTAGCATGGAATCAACCCAGTTAGCCAAATCGGAGGGATTGTAATGAACAACGTCAGAGGCAACCTGAGAGATTTCATTAGAAGCGTTGACCATGACGTTTTCCAAACGCTCAAGTCTTTGAGCAACTTGTGAGAGTTGCGATGAACGGACTTTGTATCCGGCGCAGGCGAGAAGTCCGTCGATTTCCGGGGACTTTCCGGCACATGAACCTGAACTGCTACTACTGCTTCCTCCATCGAACGGTCCCATCTCTCTCTGCACTTGGGTTTGGATTTTGATACGAGAGAGAGAGAGAGATGAAGTGAGAATGAGAGTGAGCGTTGCGTGTTTGAACTGAACTGAAGAGAGAGGGAGGGTGGGGGGATAGTCTTTATTTTTTTAGAGAGAGGAGAGAGAGAATGACGTTAGCTAATTATGGTGACCTTTTTGCGGAGTTCATAAATTAATGAGAATATAATGGGCATAGTTAAATACTGTACTTTGTGTTATAATCATTGGGGGTTGTAACGTAATATATATATTGTTTTTATATTACGATTTTTAAATTTATATTTTAACTAATTTAATTTGAAATTTTCGTTACTTATTTAAAAAGTTATTTTCTTAACATAGGTTTTATACTTAAATTATAAATCGAAATTAAAATATTAATTAAAAACTATAATATATTCTGTTAGATTAATTAACGGTTGATAAGGTAATATATTGTTTAAGGTACCGTGTGGGCTCTACATGGTTGCATAGCATAGTGAGCTTAATCTTTTTTTTTTTTTAATGATATAAGTTTTTATGTACCAAATAAAAGAAATATAAATTTTATAGTGGGCTCACCCCAAGACCAGTGTGAAGAGTGTGACCGTACATTATCATAAATTAGGATTATGAAAATTTAGATCCTCACACATGGGTTTGATTTTCTTCTGATGATATCCTTGTCAAATCATTATAACTAAAATAATAATTTTTTTTTTTATTTTTGAATAAAATAAAAGGGCACACCATTTTCTCACTCTACTTTTCTTTTTTTAAGTAGGTGGTAAGGATTTTTTTTGACTTTATAACAATAATTCCATCCAAATGTGAAAAGAAAAAGACGGATCACCATTATGACTCAGGGATGCTTCTTTCTCAATTCCTTTCCTCCTTTTAAGTAAAGCCCTGAGCCTCCTTCAAATCTAGAAAGATAAAGGGTGAGACAGAGCAAAAGTCTCTTTTCCTTGGTCTAGATTGCCTAGATTTTAAAGGTGTAAGTTTATAGTTTTGCTTGTTGATAGGTCTTCCAATTGAATCCTATGGTCCTAACCCTAATTAAAAATTTTCCAATTTTTTCATTGAAGTGTACCAATCTTCTGGGGTAGCCCAACCCCCAATTTTAGGAGGCTTGGTACCAACAACTAACTCATTGGTGTAGTCATATCAAAGTGAACGACTTATAATTGCTATCAAACAAGTCCCATTGACGAAACAGAGGATCATTGATGGGGAATCTTACTTTCTTATGTAGCTGAGGTCTTAATTAATGCAGAGACCAGATGAGGGGTGCTGCGTTGTATCTTGATTGGAATTTATTCAAGTCCCATGAAGGTCACATATTTTTTATTTTTTCCTTCTTTTTCTTGTGTTTATTTTTATGTTTTGATTGTTATCACCGGCAACCATATGCATGCAATGCGTGTAAAAATCGTATCTTTTATTCATGAAAAAGTTTAAATAAAAAATGTAAATATTTTTATCATTTTTAACGTGTTTTTAAAACTTTCTATTTTTAAAAAGGTGAGCTAATAGTTGTGATGTCAAATTTTTAAAATATTTTTTCAATAAATAGAATAAAAAATTTATGGGTATTTATATCCAGAAAATCTGTGATGTACTTGGAACGCCAAATGATAAATTTGCTTTTTATGTAGCTAAAAATGGATATAAATCCTATCTTATTTACTTGATTATTTATTATTTTTTTTTTTTAGTTATATCACATAAATATATACGTTCGTAAAGGTTTGAGTATGAAATCTTAATATAGACATTTGAATAATAATTTTTTATTATTCGGATATTTTTGTAAGAATTTGTTATTATAATCCAAACTAAAATGACAAATTAATATATATATATATATATATATAAAAGGAAAGAAAACAGCTCAATTATTTAATTTTTGATGGTTCTGTAGGTAGCCTCAGGCTCTATAATTGCATCGTAATCAATTCCTCAGGGCTTAATTTCCGGTATCCGGTGAAAGTTGATCGATTTGAGTTGAATGAAAGAAAGTACCATTGCATTAATTCAAGAAGATAATGACAAATGGAAACTAAAAAACTTGGATTTATCTCCCATGGGGATCAGTTTCCTTTTGGGAATTTGAATAAAAAATTATTAATATAATAATAATTTTAACTATTTTTATAAAGAAATTTAATTTTTATTTTAATTAACGAATATTATAAGTAAAACAATATAAAATAGAGATTGATGAGAAGAAATGTGATAATAAAAAACTTTCATAAATCAATATTTTACATATCGTATTTTAGTAAATTTTACGATACTATATACATAAAATATTAAGTTTAATCAAATATTAAAATAATCATAAAAACTAATAAAAATAGATATCATATATTAGACTATTTTCTTTTTATTTTAACTTTAAATATGATTTTTTATTTTAAAAATAAAAAATAAGTTAATGAATAATGACCATCTCATTTCTTATTCCACTTAAACAATGAATTTCATCTCTATTTTTTTCTTTTGTTTATTAGTTATTCCATTGCTTGCAATAATTGAACAAATAATTATAAAAATATTATCATTTTTATAATTATTAAATAATTATTGATTATTTTTGTTAAATATAATATTTAACACACCTATCAAAAGAGCAATCATATTGGAAATCCAATGACACGGATAATAATTCGATGATCCTATTTTAAATTATTTGAAAATATATCAAATGATATTAAAATTTGATAATAATTAATGATGTTTATACTGGACTTTGGCTTATAATATTATTTTATAAATAATTAAAAATAGTTAAATTTTAAATTCTTAATAAATTATCGATATTCGATAATCAAATTGAATTTGATTAAATTCGATTAAAATTGTGTAAGAGATAAAATTATATACATAAAATTAGAATCGATATCTTTTTAATATATATTAATGTTCGGTCATTATAGTTAAATCCCAAATTAATAAATTAATTTTGGTGTTCAAATCGAGAGGCAGCTTAGCTTAGGTGGTTAAGCATACTACCTACACAAAATTTAATGCATATCCTTGAGAGGTACAAATGAGCTTTTAAATATGGAATATTCGGCCACGAGAAACGTGTCATCTGCAACAAATCAATATATGTTACTATGCAGACATACGTACATACATACATATTTTATTTTTTTATAATTATTTTTTTTATTAATTTACACTAAGTTATCTAACCTCCACGTACATGACATGGGTTTCTCGATTTTATTATTGGGATAATGCCGTATGGGTTTTTTTTTTTTATATTTTTTTATTTAAAAAAGAATTTCTTTCGAAGAAGCCGCATATTGACAATTGTTTTTGTTATATATATTAAAAGGGTTATTATGACTACGAAATTTTAATTAATAATTTTAGAGAGCAAGAAGCAACCTAGTCTGTGAAGAGATCCTCGTAAGACATCCATTTAATAGTCCAATGAGTCAATTCAAGACCTGGGTCTTCTGATAATTTTATTGCTTAGTGAATTATTGTGGTCGTCGAGGGAATATAATTGTTTTTTTGGGAAGAAGATTATCCTCAAAAATATTAAATTGTTACGTTTCAATAAATAATAAAAAAAAGAACTCAATCATAGCCATTCATTTTTTGGAATTTTGGTGGATCATCCCCAACACTTAATCTCTCTCTCAAACACTCACACACACATATCGTTAACAGACAAGCTTGTTTTCAAGAAGCTAATAAAATAAAGAGGGAGAGCTTACTTGGGAGTTTAAATTTGAAGATTACACGCAGACTAATGAGAACATTTTTTTTTTTTTTTTGGGAAAATTAAGAAATAACCACTTACCTAAAAATGCTTTGAGAAAAAATAATTGTATTTCCCTCATAAACGTAGCTGATGTGGCCTTTTTACCTTCATAGTCTTTCGAGACTTCCAACATTTCAACTTGTACCGATGGAATCTAGGCCCGTAATTTCCAAGGGAAAGCGTAAAATAAGGAAAAAAAAAATTAATTATTTTAAATTGTAATTTTTTTTTATAATTTAATTTTATATAGAAAGAATTTTTTTATTTATAGAAGAATTGAAACCCATTATTAATAAAGCAACTAAAATAAATTTTAAATTTGCAAAATTTTTCTAAACACAAAAAAATAATAAATAAAGAATACTCAAAAACCCAAGAGAAAGGATTTGCTGATTTAGAAAAGGTGCAGGGAATGTGGTCCTGGTCCATCAGATCTTATAGAATTTGGGACCATCGCAGGCCCCAAAATAAACTCAAATGGCAAGGACATTGTAGATTATATTCAAAGACCTTCTTTTTGATTACTTGAAAAGTTGAAAAAGAGTAATCTGCATATAGTTTTGTTTTCACAGAATATAATATGCTTCTATATAAACTTTTCACAACCATCTCATCATCTCATTTGGGTGTCCAATAGCTAAATGTCCTTTTTTTTTTTTTTTCCTTTTCCAAATAATGATCACTAATTTCCTAAAGAAATGGCAAATGAATTTGTTCATCTTTTGGGGAGGGGGGGGGTTCGGGGATTTTGGAGGGGAAGGGGTGTGTACTGGGAAAACGGGACCAGCATTCCCAAGGAGAACATGTAGTCTGTAGTGTTTGGGACAGACACCTCAGATGCTGCAACAATTTTGTTCCGTTCTTTTAGCTGACATTATCACGTTATGCCACCTGTATGCCGTGATATGGGGAGAGACAGAGAGAGAGAGAGAGAGAGAGATGTTGATGATGATGATGGCCCATTATGGTCCCAAATTTGCTGTTCAATTCGTAGGAACAGTGATAAATAAAGAAAATTAATTTTCAAATTTCAATTTGGATAACAAAA
The DNA here is from genome assembly GCA_033439265.1 of Dillenia suffruticosa. Classification (NCBI taxonomy): domain Eukaryota; kingdom Viridiplantae; phylum Streptophyta; class Magnoliopsida; order Dilleniales; family Dilleniaceae; genus Dillenia; species Dillenia suffruticosa. Next base: position 22,498,689 of record JAVTVX010000035.1, read on the forward strand.
ACTGAGAAATTGGGTAAAGCCCCTTTTGCTAATTGAATCTCAATATCAAACTCAAATATTTTAAAACTTTTTAAACATCTTTATATGAACCAGAATACAATTGAAATGTTAAATTTAACATTCATTCACCTTTGTTAACTTTTATGAGATTTTTTTAAAAAAAATACTTTTTATTTGGTGAGATAACAAATAGATACGTATTTTTAAGATAAAAAGGTAAAAAGGAATTAAAAAACCAAATGTTTGAGTTGATTCTCATATTTTAAACCTTCCAGCTAAGCAAAAAAATCAGATACCACTGTATTGAAAAGCCACCATATTATTCATTCGCCCTTCTTTTTTTTTCACATATATAATTGAGATTAACAGGCCGTATGCTCACAAAAAATGCAGGGATTTCAGAATCTGTCCTGCCAACTGGGGATCCTTACCATCTGAGCCAAATAAACAATGACTTTTCAGATCACAGAACAAAAATTTGCTGGGTCTGTGGGGGGAGAGAGAGAGAGAGAGAGAGAGAGAGAGAGAGATAGAGAGACCAAAAAGTAGGTAACATGGGGGTAGGGAATCCGCCAGCAAAATCCCCACATTTTTTAGGTCCCTTTTATATTGTGACCCATCGGTAATGACTAAGACCATGACCCCAAGAAAAAAGGCCCATTTTTCATGTTCTGAAAAAATTTTGGTGGCCCACCATCTATTCGGTCCATTAATCAGGTCAAGATCCAGTGAGGCCCAGTGAAAATATCTTGAACAAAATGTCTACTCAACTCCATATTCAACCTTGTGTTTTCAAACAGTACCAAAAAAAACCTTATGTTTTCAAACAACCAGCCATGCCTACCCCTCCCTCAAGCAAAGAAGGGCTTGGGATGAATCAATTTAGGATTTTTTAAGGACCTATGACCAACCAAATGTTGTATAAACAAGTTGTCAAAAATATTGAGTGAAAGGAATATGTTATCACTAGATGCAAGAATTGCTAAACTTACAAAATTCCTTGCCACAAACCAAAAGTTTCGCAGGTAACTTACCTTACCATGAAGAGTAAATCATAATTCATTATTGAAATTTATTAATACAATCAAATCATGCCTTGCAACCAGTGTTCGGATTTATTTAGATGTACCAAAGAGAAAGGGATTGGCATAATGATTTATACAAATTGTTGGAAATTTGATGAATAAAATTCATATGCTAGAAACACAACTGAAATAACTAAAATCAAAACAATGATGGCTGCTTTCCTCTCCCTCCATCGCCACTCACTTCCCTTATCCTTAGAATTCCCACTAGTAAAATCCAGCAGCAGCGGCATCACCATCTCCGCCGCCGTTTCCACCACAACCACCAAAAGGGGTAGCATCAACAATGATACTCACCCATGTCTCAATATGCAAGAAAAATGCACCACAATTTCAGAACTCAAGCAAATCCATGCCCAAATGCTCAGAAATGGGCTCTTTTTCGGCGAATTTGCCCCAGCCAAAATCGTCTCCTTTTGTGCTCTAGAAGACTCTGGAAGCCTAGATAATGCTCTTTTAGTCTTCACCCGAATTCCCACGCCCACAGCCTTTACTTGTAATTCCGAGGCTTCACAAACAAGAATTTACCCAAAAAAGCTCTTCATTTTTATGAACAAATGTTTACCCATGATTTGCTTCCTGATATGTTTACATTTCCTTCGTTGTTCAAATCATGTGGGTCTTTAGATGAAGGAAAGATGATGCATTGTCATTGTATGGTTTTTCCTATGATTAATACACTGATGAATTTGTATATGAGCTGTGGGTGTTTGATTTCAGCTAGAAAAGCATTTGATAAAATGGAGAATAAAAATGTTGTTTCTTGGGCAACTATGATTGGTGCTTATGCAGAATGGGATCAACCTACTACAGCACTCAAGGTGTTTGAGAGAATGGGGTTGAAAATGTGAGGCCTAATGAGATTAGTTTGGTAAATGCGTTGACAGCTTGTGTTAGAGCCAGGAACTTGGAGGTGGCAAAGCGGGTTCATGAGATTATTGAAGATTTAGAAATTGGGTACCATTTGGTTCTTATAACGGCTTTGATGGATGCGTATTGCAAGTGTGGTCGTGTGTCACTTGCAAGAGAAATATTCGTAGAGCTACCGAAGAAAAACTTGTACTGTTGGAACATTATGATCAAAGCGTATGTTGAGGATAGTGAATATGAGGCGGCTTTCCCACTCTTTCGAGAGATGCAACTCGAGGGTGTTAAAAGGGGATAAGGTGACTATGGTGAACTTGTTGCTTGCTTGCGCTCACTTGGGTGCTCTTGAGCTTGGCAAGTGGTTGCACGTGCATACTGAGAAGATGGACATTGCGGTGGATGTTGCCTTAGGGACCACACTTGTGGATATATATGCAAAGTGTGGGAACATCGAAAATGCATTGTGTTCCCAGAGATTAGAGAGAGAGAGAGAGAGAGAGAGAGAGAGAGAGAGAGAGAGAGAGAGAGAGAAAGGGAGAGAGAGAGAGATGTCATGACTTGGATAACCTTAAGTGTTGGTCTTGCAATGACCGACCAATGCAAGACAGCTTTGGATTTTTTTCATAAGATGCAAATGAATGATGTGAAACCCGATGCAATTACCTTTGTTGGGCTTTTGGCTGCTTCTTGTCATGCTGCACTCGATGAGGGGATTTCACATTTCAGTTGGAGAAGAGATGTATATGGGATCATTGTCGATGAGGGGATTTCACATTTCAATTCGATGAGAGATGTAGGATCAAACCGAGTATCAAACATTGTGGTTGTATGGTAGATATATTTGGGTGAGCGGCTGAAGTTGCCAAAGCAAAAGAGTTGATATAAGAGATGCCAATGGCACTAGATATTTTTGTCTTAGGATGTGCTTGCAGAATCCATGGGGACCTTGAGGCTGCGAGAGAACTGTGAAACGACTACTCCAGCTTGACTCAGAAAGGGGTGGGACATATGTGCTCTTATCAAACATAGATAGCTCATTAGGCAAGTGGGAAGAGGCTAAAGCAACAAGAGATCTATGGTAAAGAGGAAAACGAAGCCGCCCCCAGGTTGCAGTTTGATAGAAATTGACGGAATTGTGCATGAATTCACTAGGGTGATCTCACACATCCAAATTCCTCAAAGATCTATGAAATTTTAGAAGACATGATTTGCAGATTGAAGCAAGCAGGTTATGTGCCTAACAAGTCTAAGTACTGTTTGATATGGATGAGGAAGAAAAGGAGAATGCGCAGGCCTTTGGATTGGTAAGCAGGAGTCCAACGACAACAATTCGAGTTGTAAAGAATATTGTGTGTGGTGATTGTCACACCGGAATGAAATTGATTTCCAAGATTTACAAATTTTCTTAGTATTTGATTATCGGTATTCGAAAATACGATTAATTCGGTATGAGTAACTGTGGAGACTAATTTGGAGACCGACTCTCTCGCTATCTGATTTTACATTCTCAAAATTTAAACTCAAAATTTTAATTAAGAGAATTTAATATTCTTCCACTAAACTTACAAGTTGTTAGTACCAAAGTTTACAATTGGGAGATCATTGTAAGAGATAGGAATAAGTTTCACCATTTTAAGGATGGATCATGTTAATGCAAAGACCTCTGGTGATGTAACTGTAAACCCTGCCCCACTTGCGAACAAATCATGCTCAGAAATTGTTTCAGCATGTCCTTTTGGACGGTCAAGAAACAGAGAAGGCCAAGAAATGACTGGAAAAAGAATCAATTTTATTTGCGGATGGTTTCATTAGTTAGTGACCTTGACTTAAAATCTGTTGTAGAGCCAAGAATCCCACGAGTACCACACCATACCGTATCAGCTGTACCGAAATCTCTGCCCACTCTCCTGCTTCCTCCCATAAGCAAGGCAAGTGGAAGCTTTAGTAAGTGCCTTCCCAATTCGAATACAGATCAAGCTTGTACCTATGATACATGGATTTCCAATTAAAAACAAATTACAAGGGCAACCCAAAGTACTCAATCTGAATCCCCACCATAACCAAAAGCTTTGGCTCGAGAAATCAGCCTAATTACTTGAATCCTGACCTATGAAGGTCCAAAATGCCTCATTGACATTGATTTTGGCTTTCGAGAGGAAGCTTTTAAGCTATGCTATAACTGCACATGACTTGGTTTACAGTTCTGCCTAACCCTATTTAAGTATGCATAACAAGTGATTTGTCAAACATTTTGTTTAGTCCTGAACTGAAACTTCTTGATCTTCATATGCACGGAAGATTGTTTGCGGGCCACAACAGTTCTAGGAATATTGTTCCGCAATCCATATAACAAATTACGTGGCATGAATGAAGACCCAAGGGATGGAGCAACAATTTCTAGTTGCATCTCAGAGAACTAGTTCTATATGTCAATGTATCTTCTTGACTCGAATGAGGCTTGTTCACTAAGTAGGAAACATTCAGCATCCCAAGGACCATATGCAGTCTGACATTGAAGCATAAAAGAGATTCAACTAGATGGTTGTCCATACATGTTACCTACTCCTAAGAATGGCAGTGAGGTTATGTTCTATCATCACGAGGTTTAGAAAACCAAATCTATATATGTTTTAATCACCACAAAGATACCAAGACATACTCTGGACTTGAAATGAAACACTATGTACTTCCTCAAGCTTGGTAAAGCAAATAGAAAAACAGACTATGAAGAAAGATACAGGAATCAACAAAATTAATCTGTATCTCCACAGCTTCCATCATAGCAAAAACCAAGATACGACAACATTCATATAGAATGAGAAGCTAAAGCCAAGCAACATGACCCATCAACCAAAAGCTAAATAGAATCCATAAATATCTGATAATACTTGCTGGAATCACTAACACTGTAAGATCACAAATATTTGAAATCTTCAACTAGCCTACTTCATCCCTTATATATCTAAAAGGGAAACAAAATATAGTATAAACTTCTCATACATTAGAAATTTTACCCATCAGGCTCTTGGTTTCATCTCCAGAATCATCACCATTGTTCTCATCATTCATCTGCTTCGGAACCATGGACTCAAGGGGTGGAGCCTTGCTAGTAACAGACTGCTGATAAAGAACACCACCAGCAATTGTGAACAAAAGGCAAACTAAGCCAAATGGTGTGGCATGCTTATCCCAAATCATAACGTTGATTGCAACTGTAAGAAACTTATTGACCACACCAGTAACAGTAAATGCCGTGGCTGAAATAGCCTTCCTAGTAGCAAACCCAAAAAAGCTGATCAATAGTCCAAACACACATGACAAAGACACTGCAAAAGTTGCTCCAGTTTCGATCCCAGATCCATTCAAGCTGAATGCAGCAAACACATCGGCATACTCACCAGTGAGAACCCAAAAAATTGGGGCCATCATCAATGATAACAGGTTGTTATACAACACAAAACCCCAAGTATTCAAGCCGAGATTCATAACCATATGCTTAATATAGACCATTTCAGTAGTAATAGTCACCAAATAAGCAAATGCCCATGAATATGCAGTCAATGAAAAACCGGAATCCGTTGCCACATACCCAATAGCACCACCCAAAATAATAACCAAAGACAGAAATGTAAGCTTAGAAGGACAAGGCTGCTTCCTAAATGTAGTATCAGCAATGGCAACCAAAAGGGGTGTCAATGATCTAAACACAATGAAAGTATCCACATTGGCATGACTCAAAAGGTTGGTATTCGTGAATATCGCAAGATAGAACACGATTGCAGCAGGCAAAAACTTCTTAGCAGTTTCCCACGTGAACACATCATGATGCAAAAACCCTAATTTCCCCAAAATCCAAACTCCCAAAGTAGATGTCAAGTACTGTAATGCAGTTAAAAGACCAGGAAAGTTGAATTTTGTGATTGCATATTTGTTAATCACAGCAAGCAAGCTTGAACAAAGAGCATAACCAATCACAAGACTACTCGTAGCATAATACCGCTTAGAATTATCAAACCTAATATGAGCCATTGTTGCCGATAAAGACCCACAAAAATTAAACCCTACTTCAGCAAATCTAGAAAAACTAGAACATACCCAGTTGATAAAATTCAAAATTGAACAAACCCCGGATGAGAAAATCGATTGAAGAGGTCAGCATTGACTGCGTCAGATCAATAGATATTGATATTGGAGGATATATATTTAGGGAAATTTAAGAGAGATAAAAAGAGAAGGGTGTTAGATCAAGGGAACGTTGAGAAATTCAGGGCTCTGAAATTTTCTCTATTTAAGGGGAGAGAGGGTCTGCTGTCATCGTATTCAATCAAAAGCGACAGGACAAGGTTCCTTCCAAGCAATGTATGTTAGGTTTTCAAATGGTAAACCGACAGCATCATCACTAAGAATGGGGTTAAGGGGATTTTCGAATATTACAACGACGTCGTTTCAATGTGGCCAGATCCACATTAATTTCACTGTCCGGGTGAATTTCAAGTTTTTCCCTATCATTATCTCTTCTCTCCCCGGCTTGATTCTTCCTCTTATTTATTGGGGGATCCTTTTATTATTATTATTATTTTTTGACGGATGAATTGAATCTTCTACTTGCATTTTATGGAATATGTTTAGACATTCATGTCATTGATTGGAAAAATTATTTGGTATGTTACCAACTAAGGTAAGATATAAATGCATTATAAAAAATACTTGTAAATCATATTTATTTATTTATTATTCAAATATATATAAAGAACCATATGAGTCATATTTTTGTTTTGAAATATATTTTAGTTATGGCAAGAGATATAATTAATTTTGTTTAAATTACTAATAATAAAAAATAGAGATCGTTGAAATAAATTCAATTCAAACATTCAACTTTTATTATTTAACATTATTACGGTTATATATGTTAACCGAATGATTTAAAAAAGAGTTTAGGGTTTAATAATATTAATGTTAATTACTATTATTATTACTATTCCATGATCGGTTATGCCCAATGGTTGGTCCCCAAGGACAAACTGCTCATATTATTGTTATTATTATTAATAATATATTATTATTATTATTTTACTAAATCACTTTCTAATTTTATTGATAATACTAGGCAATTATTTTTTATTATGTAATTAGAGGCCATTTGGTTTATTTTTTGGAACAATATTGCTTAAATCGGGAAAAGCTAATTGGGGCAGAATAAAATTCAATAAAATACACATCAGAGGTCCTAAATAATATTTCCATGCAGTAAGACATACTTTCGAAGTTCATGCTTCATTGCTTTTTCCTTTTTTTTTTCATTCTTAATTTTCTCTTCTTGGTGTAATTGTTTTTATACTTCAAGAATATTAGAACGTTGATTTAAATCGTGACAATGAATTACATTGCAATCGGAGTCAGAAGATTATTGGGGGTAAACATATAGAAAATACAAAACCACTTAACTCACTCAATCAAAAATAAATGAATAAATAAATAAATAATAAAACAAACAAACTTTGACACTGACGACCCATGAAATAATTTGCCCTTTTAGTTTCCTCGTTATCAATTACAGAAACCCAAGAGTAATTGCGAGATGTCCCATGTTTCAATCAACGCTTTTCCACCGAACCCTTCTCTCACTCAACTTCACTTCCCTCCTATTCTTTTCAAAATCACTCCACTCTTCTCCGTCTTCCCAAAACATAAGACTAACTATGGCATCGTACTTGCATCTCCTCCAAACCTGCAAGTCTCTAAGACAACTCAAACAAATTCAAACCCAGATGTTCAGAACAGGTCTTCATGACAACAAATTTATGTTAAATAAGTTCTTGGTCTTTTGCACAGACCCAAATGTTGGAAACTTAGATTATGCTGAGAAGGTTTTTAATTTTATCAAAAACCCACATTTACTTGTTTATAATGTGATGATTAGAGGTTATACTAAAAATGGGATTTTCAAGAATGCTATTTTATTGTTTGATAAATTGAGGGTTGAGGGTGTGTGGCCTGATAATTACACATACCCTTTTGTTTTCAAGGCTGTTGGCCGTTTGGGAAATTTTTCTGAGGCCATGAAGATTCATGGATTTGCCATGAAAAGTGGGGTTGTGTTTGACTGTTATGTATGCAACTCACTCATGGATGCTTATGTGGAATTGGGTCTTGTTGGCTGCTTGGTGAAACTGTTTGATGAAATGCCTAAAAGAGATGTTGTTTCTTGGAATGTTTTGATTGCAGGGTATGTTAGGTGGAAGAGATATAGCGATGCAATTTTGGTTTTTAAGCAAATGTGGAGGGAGACTGATTTGAGGCTTGAAGAAGCCACGGTGGTCAGCACTCTTGCAGCTTGTACAGCATTGAAGGATTTGGATCTTGGCAAGGAAATTCATGAGTATGTTGTCAACGAGCTTGGATTTACCACCATAATTGGCAGTTCATTGATGGATATGTATTGTAAGTGTGGTTGTTTGGATTTAGCTCGACTGATATTTGAGCAGATACCGATCAAAAATGTCATTTGTTGGACTAGTATGGTCTCTGGCTATGTGAATTGTGGTCTGTTGGATGAAGCTAGAGAGTTGTTTGAAAGAAGCCCAGTTCACGATATTGTGCTTTGGACAGCTATGATTAATGGGTATGTACAGTTCAATCGCTTTGATGAGGCACAGTGTCTGTTCCGGGAGATGCAAAAGAGAAGAATCAAGGCAGATAAATTTATCGTGGTTGCTCTTCTCACTGGATGCTCTCAATTGGGAGCTCTCGAGCAAGGGAGGTGGATACATGAATATATAAATGAGAACAAAATACGGATTGATGCAGTTGTTGGGACTGCTCTTATTGAAATGTATGCTAAATGCGGATGCATAGATCAATCCTTGGAGATATTCTTTGGATTAAGAGAAAAAGATACCGCATTATGGACTTCAGTTATATGCGGCCTTGCCATGAATGGCAAGACAGGCAAAGCACTTGAGCTATTCAACAAAATGGAAGAGGTTGGGGCTAAACCAGATGATATAACATTTATTGGTGTTTTAAGTGCCTGTAGCCATGGAGGGTTGGTTAAAGAAGGCAGGCAATACTTTTCTTTAATGTCTAAAGTTTATCACATTGAACCTAAGTTGGAACATTATGGTTGTATGGTAGATCTCCTTGGTCGTGCTGGACTATTGGTTGAAGCGGCGGAGTTGGTAGAAAAGATCCCGAACAAGAAGGATGAAGTCCTCATTCCCTTATATGGCTCTTTGCTTAGTTCTTGCAGAACTCATGGCAATGTCGAAATAGGTGAAAAGATGGCTAAAAAGCTTGCCACAATTGAGCCAAATGAGTCCAGTGTCCATACTCTCCTTGCAAATATCTATGCATCAGCAGACAGATGGGAAGATGTAATGAAGGTCAGGAGGAACATGAAAAGACTTGGAGTCAAAAAATTCCCCGGTTGCAGTTCTATTGAAGTTGATGGCATTGTACACGAATTTCTGGTGGGAGATGCATCTCATCCGAAGATGACAGAAATTTCTTTTATGTTGAATAGATTGGCCAAACCATTGTTGGGTTTAAAAGAAAATGAATTGGAGATTGAAGATTCAGTTCCAATGGCTTTTTAATGAATTAACCTTCGAATCATAAGTTCATGACTTCACACTGCAGCCTATGAAGAGCTTTTGACAAACAGGCACTCGAATAATGCAGAATCAATTTTTCTGAACCAAGGAAATAGGGAAAAGATTTAAGAAGGGCAAGTCTAGTTCAAGCGAATTTCATGACTTGCCACTTTGATGAGCCAGATAATTCGGTAATGCACTCAAACAATGTTGTTTGGCTTCCTCTTTTTTATCTTGTAACTTGAAACTGTAATAGACTATAAGCTTCGATGTAAAGCTATTCAATGCCGTTGTTTTCTAATGTAAGCTGGGTCACTCTTTAATATGATCTCTTTATTCAAGATAGAACGGACAGTTCAAAACTCTAAGCCTTCTCTTCCTCATCGATGTAGGATGGAGGAGATGAGGTGAGATGCAACAATCACTCTTCACCCTGTCGAAAAGCATAAAGATAAGTAAAGCATCCTCGAGTCTTTTTGTCATTATCCTTTTTTTTGTGTGCTACGCATATCGTTGATATGATTGCTGGGAAATAATAATGTCTATTAAATAGTAAATCATCAAAGAGACTTAATTGAGATTGTTTGGGTCCCATCTAAAGCACTAAATAGGCTTCTTAGCATAGATATTCCTCGGCTTTGTAACAAACAGCAACAGACACACAAACATTCTACAAAACCACCATCTTTTTCCACACTATAGTATTAAAAAAAAAAGGCCAGATTCGTGAAGCATTTGATTAAAATATTAAAACCCAGATTTAATTCTGATTAAAGACATGACTGGCATTACGTCACGAGTCAAATAAGAATCCACATGGATGACATAAACAAAAATGTGATCCTCTTCACAACCTTCAAGACTTGATGCAAATATTAGATATATTTTTTAACCTACAACATTCTGGGTCCTAAGAAAATCCCAGAATCACCATTCATTGAACACTCTCTCCCGTGAATTAGTTGAGGTAATTAAATAGGTCAAGGTGCTTATGCTGCTGGAGCACAATCATAGCCATCGTCGTCATCATCATCATCATCACCCTCTAATGGTGCTGCAGGAGCGAAATCATAGTCAGCATCATCATCGTCGCCATCCTCTTCTATACTTGCTGCTGGTGCATAGTCATATCCATCATCATCATCATCATCTCCGTCTCCATGTCTCTTGTACCCTGAGCCAATGACAACCTTTGAAATGAAAAGAGTCATTTTCACAATATTTGAAATTAAATATGCTCAAGGAGATAAAAAGTTAAGGAGGACTTCAAAAACTACAAGAGGAGACTAAAATGGAAGATGAGGAGGGAAGAATGTCATTGTGAGTCTTCGTTTTTTGGATTGGATGTGGATGTGGGAGATTGCAAGGAGATGCCTGCATAAAGGAAGAAGAGAGTGTGAGACTCGTTTTGACACAAGAAAACCACGTGTGGAGTGTGGAGTTGAAGCTTATGGGTGTGGGTAGGCAAATGCAGGCGCCATGTGGAGCTCCGTGGTCCAGCCACATAGGAACCCCTGATGACAGTTCAGCACACACGTTGGTGCAAGTTCAAGGAAGAGGGTGGCATCCCATGGGCCTAAGAGAATCCGAAGCATATGTTTTGGTCTACATTTGTTGGGTTGTAGAAAAGTTTGATTTTTTTTTTTGTGATAAGCAAGGGGAGGAGTTAGTGGTGTAGAGTTGGAAAGTAGTGAGTTCCTTTTCATGGGGCAAGAGTAAGATATGGTGGGTGCTTTGGCACTGTCCTTTTCATCTACGAATTCCAAATCATTTTGGCTCGGTCAAACTGTAATTTGAATGTTTATGTGAATGGACACTTCGCAACAGTACAGCACCGCCATGTGTCGAGCTTGAGATGAAAATCTGACCATAAAAAAGACTGAGGAAGAAGAAGTTTATAAGGAGGAGAGCAATAATCCCTCTGTTGTGTGTTGTTCAATTATCTTGGAAAAGAAAATCTTTCCTTTGCCAAATGTAACAAAGAAAGCTAGGAAGACCGTAGAAAAATTATTTCGGGCGAACTTTTGGTATTAAATAGATTTGACTCAAATTTTCATTCTACATTTTCAAGTTTCATGGTAGATTATTTTAGAACTATCATTTGACTTGAAAATTTGGTTAAAAAAAAAAAAAAACTAACCACCTACCAAATCCCCTAACTTGTTTCCTTAATCTTTTATATTAGACACAAATCACAGTACAAGAATAGGAAACCCGGAAAATTAAACCCTTGTATTGTAAGAAATTTGGGAGAAGAACAAAAGAGAAGGGTATATGTATCTTTTCTATCTCCTGTTTCACTTGAATCTTAAATTCGTCCCTAAAAAGGTAATTTTAAGAGCTACAAATATGAGGACGGTGATGCTAATCTTTAGATTAGCATAAGGGCCAAACTTTAGATATGAGGGCAGTTTCATGCTCAAAAACTAATACAAACGATTCGTCATGCCCTAAAACTCATTAGATTGTTTTCAAAAATTTGTGATGTTAATAACCAAATTTGCAAAAGCATAAAAGGCCAATGCAAAAAAAATTTGCTTCCTTGAGAATCATATACAAAATGTACATCCAACGGTCTGTAACATATTTCTGCATGAAATATCTGTTGAGAACTCATAATATTTGTGGAAAACAAACCAAGAAACACATGAATATATTGCTTTGCATGTTTTGTAATCTCAAAGTGTGGAATATGAAATAGAAATGAGTGCATTAGGCTCCTAGGAAGTGAACTAAAGCAAATTAACAAATCCTAGAATGTGATCTTATATTACTGTCTGCGGTTATATGACAAGCAATAAAATAGGAGTAGAACTAGTCCTACAAATCTTGCTTTCTTTTATCATTTACATGCATTTCATGCTAGGGATCATGCATATGTGCATATGAACTTTTTCATATATACTTCATGACTAATGAACAATATCTGTAAGAAAAGAACCACCATGGAATTAAGTTAGCATTCAACCTTTTTAGTCTTAATTTTAGCTTAGAGAATGAGACTACATTTTACAGACTTTATGCTTAAGATAACGACCTTGATTTGTTGATGCTTACAATGGTATTCTGCTAGACAAGACATGCATAAGAGCCAAGACAAGATACATTGGAGCTACTTTGAATTCAATGGCTGTATTAGCCTTCTTCAAGCTAGATAATCGACAAATTGGAATACTTTTTCACTCGATAAGGATTTAATGGTGCAGTATTAGATTTTGTATATCTCTCATTACATCGTGGCAGCATGTCGAGCGCACTTGCATAAAGTGTATGGTCCCACAAAATTCCCCTGAAATATCCGTGTGCGTTGCAAATATGCATAAAAACTTAAATCCGGGAAAAAAGTAGGGTTTTCAAGAAGCCAAACCATATATTATATATATAAGAGTCATACTTTTTGTATTTATTCTTTTATCTGTTCCTCATCAGAATCCTTTGTACATTTGGCTACCGTATGCTCACATAAAATGTTCCAACTTGAAATTATGTTGAAAGTTCAAAATAGTTCTTTTTCTTTTGCTTAATAATTCATCTTAACCTTATTATTGTTCTTCATAGATGTATTTATTTATGCAGTTCATTAATTATGACAGCCAGCCATTGAATCTAATCTAGCCTTCATACATAACTATATTGTAGTTATAGTCTAGCATTTTATGAGCAGCATATCTAAGAAAATGAATAAGAATGATGAATAATTTTTGTGTGTTTTGAATTCGGTCATCATGAAGAACAATATGAGCTTGGACTAAAACGCCTTTGCTCTGACGAAGTTAGGGAAAATGAAGAAAAAATGTAACCTAATCATAAAAAAAGAGGATCAATGAAGCTATAGCTTTATAAAATATGTGGCATGATTAAGGTGGCCAAAAGTGCAGAAGCTGTAGCATTATATAAAGCTAGACATTATTGCTTCGCTTGCTCGTCTCCACTTGGAAGAAGGGCATCGTATCTTATTTTATTATCCAAGAAGGAAGAAGAAGAAGAAGAAATTGTATGTGATTTAGCCCAAAATAAATCATCCCTTTCAATGTTTTCTGGATACAAGCCATTTTGGCCTCATGAAGGAAAAGAAGAAAGAGTCGTAATAAGATCATTGAACAAATTGATTTAGCCCAAAATACTAAATCTTCACACAAAGGGTACCACCTTAAAGTCAGTTTTCTGTTTTTCTGCTATTTACCTTTGTCATAAAGCTTGTTAACAAAGAATTATAAAATATGTAACATCTTATATGATTAAGGAAGCAAAAGGGCATGTTACCTTATATAACTAATGTAAACATTAGTAGTTAGTTTGCTTAATTATTCTGCTTGCACTTCTATTTCTTTGGACAATATCGGATTAATCTCCACGTTTTTAATCCCTTAAACAAAGCTTTTTGGTGTGTGGTTGTGCCAAAGAAATCAAGGACCATATACATAATAATTATATTTCGTTAATTATTCTTATACAATACCTCATAAGCGGCGGCCTTGCTGATGTCTCCCAACAAAAGAAGACTGATCAGCAAAAGTAAAAAGCTCATACAAACACTATTAGGAGCCTAAAAGATAACCTAGGAAAGGATTCACTTATATTACTCACCATAAAGGCTAAGATAAGTTTGAGAGCTCCGAAAACTAGGGTTTTTCAGGGTGTGAAACTAATTTTGTCAATATAATACATATGAAATTTCCTATCCTTTCAAGCGGCAGGAGCATAATCACCGTCGTCGTCGTCGTCGTCGTCGTCATCTCCATCTCCTTCCACCGATGCAGCAGTGGGGGCATAGTCATAGTCACCATCATCATCGTCATCACCATCTCCTTCGAACAATAACTTGGGGTCATAATTATACCCATAATAATCATGGGAGCTAACTTTAACTACTAGGGTATGAATCATTTTCTTTTTGTTTATATAATATAATAGTTTAAGCAAAAGGAAGAGAAGGAGAGGGGGTGGGAGGAGAGTATTGGAGAAAATGCAAAAGGGGCTATCTGGGGCACACTTGGAAGTGTAGTGTGGAACTTATATAAACCAAACTGTAGGACCTGCTTCTTGGTCTGAGCTAGCCTCGTGCATGGTTGTGGCATGAAGGTTTAGGAGTGGGCCTTGCACGTGACTTCTCATGCCAATGTGGCTGTCCACATGGCATGTAGCAAAGGTAGACACGTGGAAAAGAATTTAACCCTTGGAGAACAATCTTTATTTGTATGGTGTTTGTTGCTTTGATGATCAAATACTTAAAGCTATCTGCTGAGATTTTTATTCCTTGGGGGCAGTGTAGAACTTGGTAGAAAAAGCACTCAGGCTACATTTGTACGTATAAGCATATATATTATGAATCTGTTTCGACAATATCAATGTACTGGAGTGCATATGAAAGCGTTGGAAATGCATTCAGTGCACAGTATTGCACGTTGCACGTGTTTCCTTGAATGTAGAATTTGTGGGCACTAATCTCTCTCTCTCTCTCTCTCTCTCCAGGAGAAAAAAACACATGAAGAAAAGCCTTGTAGAGAAACATCAAGATAGAGTGGTCTGCACTCTCTCTCTTTCCCTTATGGACATGAACACAGGCCACGTAGACAAAACATGAAAAGAGTGTTCCGCACAGCAACAATATTGGCAATCAAAATCAAATGGAGGGAGAAAGAATATGTTAATGATTGTGCAAAGAATTTACAAGTTGTGAGAGGAAAAGAGTAATATATGACTGATGGAAGATCAATATGCCGTTTCTAATTGATTTTAGACACAGGTAAAGGGCTATGTATGACCTACTAACTTCGTTCTGCACCATATCTAAGACCTCTTTGTGCAAGCTGGTTAGGTTGCTCAAGCTGGCTTTTCCATTATATGAGATACTGGCTCACCTCCCAAGTTGCTTTAACTTAATACATTCACCAAGATTAAAGAGTTCAATCCAAGATTCCAAGTCTTTGGTACGTCGAACTGAGTTCCAGTTTGGGGTGTTGCAATTGCCCCTCTAAATTTCCAATTTCTTACTTTTGTGTTGGGAATTTTGAAGTCTAAAGAAACTTTCATTAGGAATTGTGTGGCTTAAGAAAATCAACTAGATCCTTGAGAGAATAATTTATTCATTATCAGAAAAGTTCTGCTAGTAAGTTTCTATGATTTGGATGGTAAATTAATATAAATTTTTTTCCTTGTTGAGATGATATATAAATTGTGCAATCTCTACGGCAGGGTTAAGGTCTTGAAAACTTCACCAATCCTTTTCACATGGTAGAAAAAATTTTTGAGTTCGACTCCTCCTACATGATAGGGTGATTGGGCTAGCAGCGAATATTCAGTGTCAATATTCTCAATGATTTATTGAGAAGACATGTTTTTTTTTTTTTTTTTTTTTTTTTTTTTTTTTTTTAAATAAAGATAGATTTGAATTCGAAACTTTTAATAGAAACGAGGACAATGATAATTAAATTATAACTTATTGGCAAGACACCCTATTTCCTATATGTAAAATGGTTTTATTTTTTTCATCAGACAATCTTTTAATATAAAAATAAAGTAATTATATTAAAAATATATCATTAATGGAAAAACAAATCAACCCTTATAAAACTTAGTAGTCTCCAATTTTACCGTTAAAAATAGTAAATTTAGATAAGTATACTTAATCGCTGTATTTGTATCTAACCCCTTGGGTTTCAAAATTGATACTTCCCTCATGTGCCTGTGATTTCTGTCATCATGATCGCTCCATTACCATTTTTCCCCTATAGCTTGTCCCGTTTGGATTTATTGTCAATTTTGACAAGTACAACTCAACCGATCAGAGATTAGAATTTCTGGAAAACCCAACAAAACAGATGGGCAGAGCGATAATGGGGGGTGTAAAATGAAAAAAGTTGAAAGCATGTCGGCAGAGAATGGTCATTTTGACCGACATTAGTCGGTGCAGCCGACCAAATGGGCTATCGCTATACTATTCTATTATTTCTGGGGTTTGAGTCAAGGTGAAAGTAAGAAAAAATAAATATCGGGGGATTCGTCCACATAAAATAAACCCTATAATAATTAATCCAAATAGTAAAGATAAATTTCTGAATATTAGGTTATTGTCTAATTAAGATAACAAAAAAAATAAAAATAAAAGGACAATGGTCATTTTGAAAGCATAGAAAAGTTGGTGACAATCTGCAAAACTGCGGAGGTTTGAGCTGACTTATCTTTTGTTTTTTTTTTTACTGGGATTAGAGAGACACTGTGATCATTTGACTCTGCTTGGGACTTGAGCAGGCATATTTGCAAATGGGCCTTAAAGATTCTTAAAAGTTTCTCATCCAGGAGAGATAGTAATCGGGCCCGTAATTAGGCCCAGCTATCCTTATAGGCCCAAGAATTTGTCCGGCTGAAAATATGATTGGGTTCCTCTCACAAAAAAAATAAAAAAAAGGCATCAACAAAAAACAAAAAACAAAAAACCCAAGCCATTCATCTTCCAGCTAAAATATACACCCTCACCGCACATTTCCGTAAAAACGACAACGTTTCAACTTTCCGACCAAAAAATGGCCGTTGCTCGTCTCTCCGACCACATTTTTCGACCAACTCCAGACCTGTCTATCACATTCCGACAAACCAAACCAAAAACTTCATTGTCTATCTCCAGAGGACTAGCCGTTAAAACCAATTCAAAGTGGGCGGTTAGATTTAGCTTAGTGGAACAAAGCCCCCCAAAATCAACGGCCGAAATGGAAAGATTGGTGGGTTTTTTGTGCGAGGATCTTCCTCATCTGTTTGATGATCAAGGGATTGACAGGACGGCGTATGATGAGCGTGTGAATTTCAGAGACCCAATTACTAAACATGATTCTATTGGTGGATATCTGTTCAATATTGCGCTCTTGAAGAAATTGTTCAGGCCTCTCTTTGACTTGCACTGGGTCAAACAGGTTTGATTCTTTGAACATTTTTTTTTTCATAGTTCATAATGTTGATTAAGATATGAACGGTTGGATGTAACCTGTGAATGGGGTTATTTGCACCAACTTAAAGATTTAGTATGTGTGTCTGTGTGTGTGTGTGCCTGTTTGATGTTTTCTAGGATTAGAAATTTCGAGCCTGTTTGGCAACTTGAATTTGAGTACTTATGTGGTCCGATCAGAGTTTTAGTTCAATTTAAAGTTGTTAGGACCAAAAAAAAAGTCAGTTGATTTGATAAAATCCGAGTTTATATGATTTTTATTGGTGTTGTTAAGTTAAAGAATTCATTGCGTGCTTATCAATTACCCGTGAAATTGTGGCATAGCAGATTTTTTTCTCAATTTGATTACTTGGCTTTCTCTGTCTTATTGTTCTTTGAAGCCCAATTTTGAAGTTGCTAGAAAAAAGTCTTTAGGTTATGGTCAAGTTTGATGCAATCTTGGAGTAAATTTAGTCCATTAAATCTGAAGTTTGAAGCTAACTTGGTCCTTCTCTTCTAATGTTAGACTCTAGGATTGTAAGAGATCAATGCTGAACTTCAGCCTGGGGAGAAGATTTTGAAAGAGATGAAATTAGTTTTTCTTTTTTCCCTATTTCTTTTATGTAAAAATGGGGTTATTTTGAAATCTAATTTGATCATTTAAGGGACGCCCCTATGAGCATGCATGCTTGATATACTCAAGAAGCCTGGGTTGCTGGCCCGAATTTGATGGCTGGCCAGATTCTAGCGCTCTCTATTGCTTAGATACTATGGGGGAGATTTATTTAAGCTACCTACTGATATTCCACTAAAAATCTACTAGCATTTCATGCACTTTGGATAGGTAGTTAGCTGGAGTGTGCATGCTTGCCATTGATGAAACTAACAACACGAATGTGGTTTGAAATTCCCTTTACAAAAGATGAGTGGAACCACAACCTACACTATGCCCTTTTCTGTTGCGTTGTTTGATAATACGTCTTTTGTAGTCATGGAAAAGTGTCTAGTTCTGGTACAACTACGTGCTTATACCAAGGATTTCTTCTATGATATCCGATGGACCTTGATTTTATGATCATGATGTAGCTAGCTGTGGTACGAATAATTGTGTGTTCCTTAGTTTCTGGGCAAGTCCATTGTGTTGGGACCTGCATGGTGTCAGGAGTTAAAGGTGAGTGTGAATCACAAAAGGTCCTTGTCAGTGTCTATCCATAGTCAAATTTCTCGTGGTCTACTTCAATGATGTCTTAAGTTATAGTAATTTTAAATGATGGCACATGTGCCATTTAGAACATTTTTTTGCACCTGTTCAATCCCCTTGCAAGTGTATCTCCATGCAAGCCAAGTAGTCTTCTTAAGATTCTTCATCTCTGCACTAGAAATTCAGATTTTCCCAAGGTTCATCTTTGCACATAGGGCAGAAGGTGTCCTTAGTTGGGAGGGTCACCACTCACCCCTGACCTTACTTCATTGTTAAACCCAATGAAGCCATATGCAAAAGTTTATTTAGTGACATGGAGTTCTACATTGGTGTGGAATTTTTTTGTTGTTGATAGCATTATTATTTTCCCCCATAAGTTTCTGTTTTACTTCGATCATGATGCCTTTGCTCTATCTTTAGTCTTGCCTAAATTTAAACGTGATGCATGCTCAATTGATGGAGTTTCTGTGTTAAAATAATTTGAATTTTGATCCAATTTTCACAACAGAGTTGAGAACATACACTTGTCCTGAATAATTATTGTTCTTTGTTCATGGATTTGCATTTTATTGGAGTGGATGTGTGGGTGTGGAAGAGTATCTATTTTGTCCAGATTCCTGGATTAATCGTTGGGAACTTGAGCGAATATGAGAGTGTAGATTTTGTTCATTACAAAGGTTATATATGTAATGTATTTTTACTTCTTGGAGGATATTATACCCTCCTCTGTAATATCTTTTTCATCTCCTCAATGAAATCTCCTTAAAAAAAAAATGCACACACAAGTGTTCACATATTAATTGCTTTGCAACTTGCCTGCAGCTCTCAACTTATGGGCTATTTACAGTTTCTATTTGACTAATGGTTTCTCTGTTAATTAAAAAAGAAGTGATAGTGAACTAATTATGTACTACATAAATGATCATCCTGCATTCAGCCGAAATTCTTTTAAGATTGGCATCTTTGATATATTTATTTTCTGTAGACAGGACCCTATGAGATTACAACTAGGTGGACTATGGTAATGACGTTCGTTCTTCTTCCCTGGAAACCCGAGTTGGTCTTCACAGGTACCTCTATTATGGGTGTTAATCCGGAGACTAAGAAGTTCTGTAGCCACGTGGTATGTTTCATATCATCTGCATTAACAAATATTAAAAAGAAGGAATACATGTAATTTTACAGTTCAGTTGCAAAATGGGTGCAATCTGACATTCTTATCTATGGTAGGACTATTGGGATTCTATAAAGAAAAACGAATATTTTTCTTTCGAAGGTGTGCTGGATGTATTTAAACAGGTATGACATTTCATTTACCCCTTATTTTGAATCTATTTCAAAAGCACCAACACCCCCCTCCAAAACCTTGATTGTAATTAAATGCAGCTGCGGATCTACAAGACTCCAGACTTGGAAACACCCAAATATCAAATACTTAAAAGAACTGCCGATTATGAGGTTTTTACCATATCCTCCATTATGGTATTGCATAAGATCAACTGGTTTTGGTTTTGCTCTGTCTGGTGTTATCTTCGAATTCTTAGCTTATGTTATGCATCACCAAGATTCAAATGTCCCATTGGGGTGTGTGTGTGTGTGTACCATGTCAAGTGCAAAATTCTGCAGAGAACAAAAAATGCAATGTGCAGCAGAATGGAATCAATATCAAATATTACACCTTCCCCATAATTACCCACCTTAGTTTCTTTAGCATCTGAAGGTTCAACTTTGTTTGCAGAAGTCAAAAATGTTTGTCCAGTGCTTATTATCATGTCAGTCTTAGCAATTAAGGGAGTAACCCCATGCATAAAGTATCACACTATCATATACAACAACATTGATCTCATGTTAGGTTCAAAACAATGTATTTGTATTATTTCCACATAACCATCCACCTCCTTACTTGAAACTACTCAAGAGGAGGAACAGCAGAACACTGAAGCCTGCTTTAGTCTCCCACTTGTTTTTAGGGAAATGAATGGGCAAGCCTCCTCTAGATATAAATGGGCTATATTTTCCCCCTATTTGCACAAAGACAGAAAGATCCGGATTGTGTTTGGGCTAGATGAAAAGGTAAAAGAGAGTATAACTACTAAAAATTAGCTTCTCCAGCTTATGCATTGAAAAGGGTATAGACAAGCATCCTGCTATGAAGACTGTTCATTAAAAGAGAAAAACATCGGTAGTCTAGATTACACATGGCTATGGTTTTGAAATCACGATTCCGGTTCTGGAACCAGAATAGAAAAGAATAAAAAAAATAAAAAATAAAAATAAAAGAAAGTTTTGAACTCAATTTGTTTAAAAAATTATGAGTAATTTTGAGTAATTACAAAAATTGCTCATCAATTTTAACTTTCTAATATTTTTTTAACATTATAACTTATCGATATTTAATTTTTCTTTATGCTGGTTCGAACCAACATTTCCTAATTGTTCAAAACGAAGAACCGAAACCGGACCTTATAGACATGGTTTTGATTCCGGTACCAGACAACCATTTTTTGAACCGTGATGTTGACGGATTTGGTCCGATCTGGTCGAAACTGTGGCTGTGTCAAGTAGACCAATACTAAATTTGAGGAGAATAAGTGGAGTTGAAACTATGAATGATAACTTTGATATTCTGGGCTATTTAGCTAGAAAAGCAGTGGGCATGATTTTCACTGGGTGCCATTTTTTAAACTTTTCTCACCATGTAGTTGTTGTCATAGGATGATATGAATATCATAATATTTCATTTGGTAATGCTAGGTCTAAGTTTCCATTAATCCCAAATTGCTCCTTTTTTCTTTTCATTGCTATATGATTTTTTTCTTCTTTAGCGGATTTATGCTCCTGCCTTCCTCATGGACATAGGCAACAGCCTCTGAAGTTCTTCATCTTATGTTGCTCACGGGTCCCACTAACGTTAACATACATAATTCCACAATTAAACGGCAGGTAAGAAGGTACAACTCATTTATTGTTGTAGAAACTACAGGGAACAAGCTGTCTGGATCAACGGGCTTCAATGATGTGGCAGGGTAAGTTTCCTTACCCAAATATAGATCAGTTGATATTTATGAGGTTGTTATCTAAGTTGATTCTGCTTGCTTTTTGCCACCTCAAAGGTATATTTTTGGAAAAAACTCAACAAAGGAGAAAATACCAATGAGTACTCCAGTGTTCACTCAGGCATTTGACCCTGATATGTCTAAAATATCTATCCAAATAGTCCTTCCATTGGAAAAAGATTTGACAAGGTGAGCTTTTTGTGTATCCATAGTATCAGGAAATGGAAAAGTTAATATGGGCGTTTGATTTTGTATATGAAACGATGTGTGTGTCTTGATACAGCTTACCTGAACCTAGCCAAGAAGCAATTAATTTACGGAAGGTGGAGGGAGGCATTGCAGCTGTTGTAAAGTTTAGTGGAAAACCCACTGAAGAAATTGTTCGTGAAAAGGAGAGAGCATTGCGTGCTGCAGTTGTCAGAGATGGTCTTAAACCTAAATTGGGTTGTCTGCTTGCTCGGTACAATGATCCAGGCCGAACGTGGAGCTTTGTGATGGTATGATACTGTACTCCTATTTTAGTTTTAATGTGAATTTCTTATGCACATTACCAAAATGATCATCTCAGCCCTTCCAAGACTCTTAACATACACCATTTTCTCACTTCACTATTTACCCTGGCATGAAATTTTTTGCCATTTTCGTCTCTACACAGCCATGTTTTCTAATTCAAGTACCTTTTTTTTTATGGATTACCCTTTGGTTAATTTATTTGTTTCCGACCGTTGTTCCATTGTAGAGGAATGAAGTATTGATCTGGCTGGAGGAGTTCGCATTGGATTAATGTTAAACACGCAGCCCTTGATTGGCACTGGCCTATATGGATTCTCCATTTTGAAGTTACCTTGGATTTTCTGAACTTCAGTATGAGGTACACAAAAGCATTACTCAAAACCTACTTTATATGTGCTAGGTAAATTCTGTTGGTTGAAAGATGTAAAGCAACTTCATCCTGAAGAAAGTTGGAAGCACTCTACACCTCTCTCTCTCTCTCTCTCTCTCTCTCTCTCTCTCTCTCTCTGTACTTTTTGTTTTGGTTTTTGCTGATCCACGTCATGCATGCATCAAACCGTGGCTGTTGTCCGATTGTAGTTGCTTGTTTTCGAGGCCTTTATCTGACATCGTTTAACTTATAGTGTGCTGTGCTCACATGAACTTGTGGCAGCTTGGGGTTTGGATAATTATTCACTTTAGTTGCGGAAGACATGAACTTCTCTTTATCTGTAAATACGTAAAAACTAAGAATTTAGAAAAAAAAAATAATCTTGAATACTAATGGATGGCATAAGAAAATCCGTATAAATTAAACTAATATATTTTAAATATTCTTTATTATTTTTTTTCTTTTTTTTTCTTTTTTTTCTTTTTATTTTATTTTATTTATATATATATATATATATTTTTTTTTGTATTATTTTATTCTTTCTTTATCTTCTTCAAATTTGTCTCTCAAAAAAAGATTGACTTTAAATATTGGGATTAAAGTTTAATTTATCGCTATTGTTAGATGCGGTAGAGATAGTCGCGGGCAATGAACATTGAGCGGTGTTATTCATGTGAGAAACACTACTTTATGTAGCCATTCTTGATGAAAACACAAGAAATTGATCAGACACGGTGGCTTTTTTTGATTGCATGCCCACTGTTTTAGTGGGAGGTTTCTGATTTAGAGGGTTCAGCTGTGTGTTATAGCCCCTTGTTTTGGGGCAAGATTGTGCCTGATGTGGGCTTTATTTTTTTGTCTATCAGGTTTGTGCCTTACCTGTTTCTTCTTTATCATGTCATGTTGCTGTTGAGAGTAGGCCTTGATGTTTATCCTTTGAAGCCTTGACATTTGTCCTAGGTCCCATACCGGAAGCTTTAGGCCCCCTATATTTATTTATTTATTTATTTATTTATTTATTTATTAAATAAATCATAAAAATCATAAAAATATATATAGATTCAAACACTAGGTCTTGGGGCGTTCCTATAAGAATTAGGTTCCCTTTATATCATACCCTTCCATGTTGTTCTCGACAAGTATAGATAAGCTTTGAATTCAATATATTTTGCTTTAGCTTGTTATAATTGACTTATTTATTTCATTCTTTAAAACCAATTGTAACATATCACTGTGTCGAGAATAAAGATAAAGGATTATAGTTCTCTACTCAAAGCATGTCCTGTGCATGGGGCTGCTACAACGTCTTCTTTCGATATCAGATTTCAAATTTCTACTTTGTTCAATTTTCTTTTATTTTTATATTATTATATTTATAATATTTTACATTTAAAATAATATATTTTTTATTAAAAAAATGAAAAAGAATATTAAAAGAAATGGAAAATGTGTATCCTACGCCTATTTCATTACTTATTAATTAATCATTTATTCCAAATCAAATCATAAGAATCCAAAATTAAATCAATACACAATTAAGCAGGAGATTTAAATTTAATTTGGGATTTCATTATAGTTATACCCAAGGAAAAGAAAAAAAAAACTTAAAAATTTCACTTAATTGCTTTTTTATGCAAATTTTACAGTATTTTTATAATCGGGTGGACTCTTCTGGACCGGACACAAGGAGATGTACCAAGTCCGGCCTTTTGTTTTCTTGCTCTTGTATTTTACTTCATCGCAATGGATATGCACATGTGCTGTCCCCATTGGAAAGGCATCATACTAATCCTGCCCTTCCTGTAGAGACCACAGACAGAGAGAGAGAGAGAGAGAGAGAGACACACACACACACACACACACACACACACGCGAAAGCTGGCTGGCACCCTCAATACAAGAGCCGATTGATTTCCTTCTTGGAACCAACGACTGCTCACAAGACCGTAAAGTCAAATACTCAAAGCCGGTCTACGCCGCTTCACTATCTCTCTCCTCTCTCTCTCTAAACGCGTTGCTTTCGCTATATGATTCAAATGGATGGTTCCCCACCATCCCCTCGCCAACCCATATATATGAAGTAAAGAAAACCATCCTATATCGCCCCTTCTAAAGTTAGGACCCAAATTTCTTTGCACCCTCATGACGTTTGTTCTCCATTTATGCTTGTCGCGATAATTTAGTGATTCCTCATTTTCGCTTCCGAGGTCAGATTTTTTCTATCTGGGTTTTGTTCCCTGTTGGTATTTATTTGTACTTTGACTAATTCTTTATCCTGGGTCTACTTGTATAAGCTACCACTTATGACTCATAATAAATTGGGATCAGAAAATTTTCAATCTGGGTTTTGCTCATCTATTGATTTTCTGCATTTATATCTGTTAATCAATGGAACTTTAATGTTTTGATTAGATTTTTCATATAGGTCTCTTGTATAACGTTGAATTTTGTTTTAGGAGTTTATTCTTTTTATGCATTGCTAGTTGTTGGTGATCTATGTTTTTTGAATCTTATTAAGTGCCTATATTTCCCACATTCCGAATTCGGTTTCATTCTGATTTCGTGGAGATCTATTGGCAGATTATGTTTGAGAAAAACTGTAACACTAGGGTAGATTCCACAAATGACTTATCTTAATTTTAGAGATTGAAAGATTTGGAAGGTTCCAACTAACTTGGTATAGTCGATTGGCATAGCAGCAAAGAACTTGGATCCGATCTAGCTTTTAGCAAGATATTGTGGCTGGTGGGACGGCCTTTAATTCTTTGTGGCTTTATCACTTTTCGGATGAGAGATTTTTTTGGGGGGGGGGGTTTAAATAATTTGACAGGGTTTCAACGTATAGAATTCTCATCTTTGAAGCAAGGACACAAGCACAGGGCATGACATAGACACCTAAACACAATAAGTTACAAAAATTCTACACAAATGCAAGTGTTACAAGATGTTGTATGTTGTCGTGATACACAACTTTGTCACCTTGAGAAGTGTCAATCCAAGCTAGATCCTCATATTACATCCTTGCAGTTGCCACATTTAATCTGACCTATTTTTCATTTTTGATTCAGCAATAGGAATAAAATGGCAGAGGCGAAACACGATACACCCTTGATTACTCCATCTTTTTCTCAGAGTCTCCCAGATTTCAAGAAGTCCGTCAAACTCAAATATGTAAAACTTGGGTATCATTATCTCATTTCTCATGGAATGTACCTCATCCTTTCTCCTGTCATGGTTGCTATTGCTGCAAATCTTTCAACATTCTCATTGCAAGATCTTCATGAGATTTGGGAGAATCTTCAATACAATCTTATTTCTGTGATAATCTTGTCGGCTCTCCTTGTTTTCCTTGCTACCGTTTATTTTCTTACTCGTCCTCGCCCTGTTTATCTTGTGGATTTTTCATGCTACAAACCCGATGCAGAAAGGAAATGTACAAAAAAGATTTTTATGGATCGATCTCAGAAGGCTGGTGTATTTTTTGAGGAGAATCTTGCTTTCCAAAAAAAGATTCTTGAGAGATCTGGTCTTGGGGAGGATACTTACCTTCCTGAGGCTGTTCTAAACGTCCCCCCAAACCCATCAATGCATGAAGCTAGGAAAGAAGCTGGGCTTGTGATGTTTGGTGCCATTGATGAGCTCTTGGCCAAAACCTCCATGAAGCCTAAGGACATCGGTATCCTGATTGTCAATTGCAGTTTGTTCAATCCAACCCCATCACTTTCTGCCATGATCATCAACCATTACAAGCTTCGTGGTAATATACAAAGCTATAATTTGGGTGGAATGGGTTGTAGTGCTGGTTTAATCTCCATAGCCCTTGCTAAGGATCTTCTTCAAGTTTATCCTAATTCGTATGCTTTAGTCATCAGCACGGAGAACATCACCTTGAATTGGTACTTTGGGAATGATAGATCAATGCTCATCTCAAATTGCTTATTCCGAATGGGAGGTGCTGCAATACTCCTTTCGAACAAAAGATCTGAGAGGAGAAGATCCAAGTATCAATTGTTGCATGCAGTTCGAACCCACAAGGGCTCCGATGATAAGTGCTTTGCCTGTGTCACCCAAAGGGAGGACACTGATGGGAGGGTCGGTGTTTCATTGTCAAAGGAGCTAATGGGTGTAGCAGGTGATGCTTTGAAGACTAATATCACTACCTTGGGTCCTCTTATTTTGCCCTTGTCTGAACAGTTGCTCTTCTTTGCTACATTGATTGGGAGGAAGCTTTTTAAAATGAAGATCAAGCCTTATATTCCAGACTTTACACTTGCTTTTGAGCACATTTGCATTCATGCTGGAGGAAGAGCTGTTGTGGATGCAATAGAGAAGAATTTGCAATTGACTGAGAGGCATGTTGAGCCCTCGAGGATGACACTTTACCGATTTGGCAATACCTCAAGTAGTTCTATTTGGTATGAATTGGCTTATGCAGAAGCCAAAGGGCGTGTTAGAAAGGGAGATAGGATATGGCAGATTGGATTTGGGTCTGGATTTAAGTGCAACAGTGCCGTGTGGAAAGCTCTGAGGACAATTAACCCTGCAAAGGAGAAGAACCCTTGGATGGATGAGATCGATCAATTCCCGGTTGATGTACCAATGGTGGCCACCATCGGATAGTTCTCCCTGTTGGCTTCTTAGGAGGAGGATTATAGGTGTCCAGGATTTTTTGCCTATTGCCCCATACGCAGATGCACAGATGGAACTGGAAGTAGTGTCAATTTGCTGAGAGATGCTATTGATTTGTTTTAGGGGTTAAGATTCCTAATTGATATTTTTGGGGATATTAATGAATGTAGTTCGGAACAGTGATTGGATTCAGCATTTGTTGTTTTTCAGCAATAGCATCTGGTTATCTGCTAAAACATTTGGACCTCTTCTTGCACACAATGTTATGTGCTGCTTCCATTACCGCGGCTTTTGCTTTTTCAGAATAAGAAGCATATGACGTTTCACATTTCTTTTTTGGATGTGAGACACCCTTCAATTCAGAGTTGTATTATTCTATATTATAACATGTTATGGTTCCCATCCCAGTTCATTTGCTTGTGCAGATAGATATTCTTTAATAGTTGGTGACGTAATTTTCTACCTCTTTTTTGCATGCAATGGATATGATATTGAACCGTGATTAAGTCATGGTATAAAAATAAATAAATAAATAAATAATCTCTAAACCCCCGATGCTAGCAGAATTTGGTCAAAAGATCTTTTACTACCGTTTCAAGAGTTTTTTTATTGGGTAAACTGACTCCGTTGATTTTGCAAGTAGATATCAAGAACGTGGTAACCAAATTATTGCCCTTTATTATTGCTCAAATTCGGGCACTGCCAAGTACAGTGTAGATGTCATCCTTACAGAGGAAGGTACATCTGCATGGTACTGGTTTCATATGTATCCTCATTTCAGATCATTCAATGGCCAAGAGTGAGTTCCTTGCTTACGACTCTCCTCGGGGGAAAACCTTTGTCAAGTTTACTATGCAGGACTAGAGGTTTTATGACACTCATGTCGAAGTGTTATCGAGTAACTTAAACTCGAGTGTCGTAGCTTAAACTCGAGTGTCATTAGGATTAACGGCATTGGACTATGTGAGATTGGAATACAAATATATCTATAAACATAATTTCACGTATAATAATTATTTTAAAAAATATATATAATTATCATTAAACATTTGTCTAAATCAATCAAAATATATTGATAATTTGATTAAAAATTAATATAATATATGCCGATGTATATGATCATATTAGATTTGATTTATTTAATTTATAATTTATTTGATTTATATAATATCATTAAACATAAAAGATATATACCTATATTAACATTCATTAGAAAAATTTATCAAGTTTCCCCCATTTCAACTTGGTTAACCGGTAAAAGCTCTTAACAGTAAAATCTCTTAAAAAACGATCAAATCTTGCCTACGTTAAACCGTTAGAAAAATTTGAGTACAAACTACCTCTTTGTCTAACCAAACCAATTTTGAACCGAAAAGACAATTTCACAGGTTCTTCAAGGTTTTGAACCAAATGCACCAAGGCTCCACCCAAACCTATTGCTTCAGATGTTCAAGAAGTATCATATCATATCTAAAAGTACCTGCACAACATAAAATCAGAAGACCAGCCAAAGCACCCGAGCAATTCAAATTTCCAAGCAACACCAGGGCGCATGCACATCAACTCAAATCCAATTCCAATCAAGAGATAAATCATGTCAGCATATAGTTCTGGAATAAAACCTAACTCCACAACTAAAGCATCCAGAACAATTACCTAACAGGTTCAAATAATACAAACAGTTACCGTCTTTGAGAAAGGAGGACAAGCCCCACAATAAGAAAGTTAGCGACTGCAGGCAACTATGGCTAGTTGGAAACTACTCTTTGGTTGATTTGTTGATGAGTGACTTGTGAATGTGAGGAATCACCCCTCCACCGGCTATGGTGCCTTTGATCAGGGTGTCGAGTTCTTCATCACCACGAATAGCAAGCTGCAAATGCCTGGGAGTAATACGTTTCACCTTTAAATCTTTGCTTGCATTTCCAGCCAGTTCCAATACCTCTGCGGTCAAGTATTCCAAGATAGCTGCAGTGTACACTGCTGCAGTGGCTCCCACTCTCCCATGTGCTGTGGTCCTAGACTTCAATAGACGATGGATACGGCCCACGGGGAACTGCAGTTTCCATAGATGAGTATCAGAAGATTATATAGTAAATATAAGATGTGCACTTCTTTTTAGCATTTCAGATCACAGAAGCACCCATGCCTTTGTAGGTGCAATCATCTTGGTTATGTTTCTATGCTTCCACGAGCAAACTAACAGGAGTGCCAATCATCATAAATTGTTCAAGATCTAAGGCCCTGCAATGCATTACATTTTTTGTGAATGTGGTTGGCAGTGATTGTTTCTTTGTTGTAGCTTTAGGTTCAGGTTTGAATATTTTGTGTTTTGAGATTTACATCCTTCCATGTAAGGAACTTTTGTATAGTCATCTAATATTTTTTAAAATGCAAGCAAGCTTCCCACACTGATTTTCCAAAGGAAACATTTATTTTGGTTGATGGGTGGATGGATAGTGCAAGGACATCGCAGCGAAATAAAAGGTCCCGTAAAGAAAAAAGTACACATGATATACCAGCTTATTTGATGATAAATAAGATCTCATTTAATAATTAAATACTCATCATAACGTGGGTGTGCGTATACATATATGTGTAACAAACCTAAGTTACTGTAAGTCATGCCATGGTCCTATAAACTTAGCACCAGATAAAACAATAAATATACAAGGGTACAAGGTAAAAGTGAGTGTCCATGCAAAAACAATTCACTCCGACTTCATTTATGAGATTATCTGATAATGGCCCCACTATTGTTGAAACCAATAATAAAAAAGGATATTATAATAAATAATAACATAATCACTGGAGAGAATTTCACAAGGGAACCCATCGGCTAAACCAGGGAAGTAGTGAAACAGTAGTGTCTAGGTACTATAAATATCACTATCCTTTGTAAATACAGTTTAGGAACATTTACAGACACAAACAAGCCATCCAAGATTGCCACCCATTTTCACAACTAAATCTAATGTTTTACAAGACGTGGTCCATAATGAGACTCCAATAGTAAAACCATATTATACGCAATACATCTTTCTTGACAGGAAACACACATATACCACACCGGGACGCCCATACAGAGCACCAAAAGGATGCAACCTTACATACAAACCTCATTCATACTAGCTATGATTAACATAAGAACTTAAAGTACTTCACACTTTCCTATTTCCATTCTCCACACACACACACACACACACACATTTTCTAGTTCCACAAATCACGTCTTCATAATATGGTATTATTTGTGTAGTAGTTCAGAATCTACTTATATGTTTATATTTAAGCAGTGATCTATTGCATTCACGTTGGCATGTTGCCAGATATCAATGGTATAATACTTGCCACAATCTTCCGGTACCTCAACTCACAAATGTTCCCTTCTCTTTTTCAAGTTCATTGCCAAAGAGAAAACAAGCCAGGAACACTTTCCACACTTATCTTGTACAACATAAACAGGCTAGATCACATTCAACCACATACTTGTCAAAAAGGGAAATCTCTCCAAATACTCGAACATCCTCAAGGCCCAAGAATCAGAAGCTTCCGCAAACATGTCTCCATTTATTTTATCCACAGCATCATACAACCAAAGGGGGTCAAAAGAAATGATTTAAGGCTAGATGGTTACAAAATTTTGTTTCCTTGTATATGAGACACATTTAATGAGTTGAGCTTGGTGAATTGTTTGGACATGATAGCTTGTGATTAGTATGGGTTTGGTACCCCCTTGGTGCCCCTAATAAATCACATTTCTGTTACTGATTATAAAAAAAAATAATAAAAAAAAGATATGATATCACCCTAATTTAACACACCAAACGCACGATTAACCTTGCACACCCCAAGAGCCAGCCTTCAGATTTCCTATTTACAAGTTAAGAGAAATATGTACATACATACATACATATACATACATATACATACATATAAATAATAAACAAGCAAACTATGATAATTTCATTGTTTTCCGTAATTTTTCCTTCCGGGAAACTTACTGTACCTTATTTTGACAATCATTTGTGCTACAAAAAGGGTTGATCTTGACAATTCATTATAGGCAAGGCATCAAAGAATCTCAGTTGGAATTTACAACACCAAAGACAATGATAAGACAGCGACATAACTTGTTTAGTATTACTCGGTCAAAGTTTCCCTAACCCCTTGAAGTTGACAAAAAATTCAAAATCCCACAAAACAAATCTTCTCCCACCATCATATAATCCAATCAAAGAAACAAAATCGCATATTTCTGAAACCCTTCCTTAATTTCCGACGACATTAAAAAATTGCTTAACTTTCTCGACCTAATCACAGATTTTCCCCCTAGGCACAATTCTAAATCCTGCAAAAAACCACAAAACCTTCTGCACAAATCTACTCTCATCCTCATATAATCCAATCAAACACACAAGATCTCATTTTTCAAACACCCTTAAGATCACCAAAGACTAGGTCAACTTACTTATGAAATTAGCAAAATTCCATAAACCTGTTCATTCAATTTCAAAACAGTAAAAGTCCTCACATTAGAAAGAAAAGAAAAGGCAAAACAGTAACAGAATAACTTAAACTAGACAAAT
The DNA here is from genome assembly GCA_033439265.1 of Dillenia suffruticosa. Taxonomy (NCBI): domain Eukaryota; kingdom Viridiplantae; phylum Streptophyta; class Magnoliopsida; order Dilleniales; family Dilleniaceae; genus Dillenia; species Dillenia suffruticosa. The sequence continues at coordinate 22,530,512 of JAVTVX010000035.1, forward strand.
CCTTCTAGTCAAAAAGCGTTCAACATCAAAGTAAACGTGTGAGACAAGTAAAGAAATTAAATTTTCTTCAACAAAAAAAAAAACCCAAGTCTACAGAAAATAAATCGTCACGCAAGAACAAACACTAATAACAGATAAAAACAAACAAAAAAAAAGAGAAGGCAAAAGCGAGATCTGGATGGGGAGGTGGGAGAGAGAGAGAGAGAGAGAGAGAGAGACCTGAAGACCGGCACGAGAAGAACGAGAGATGGGTTTCTTCTTGTCCTTGTCCTTGTTAGCAGCCGAGGACGATTTCCCCATTATTAATCCCTTTGCGCCTTTCCCCGACATCTTTTCCCGCCCAAAATTTCTCGACCTCACCCACCTGGGACTGGGATTCTTCTGAAGACGAAGAAAGTATCGAAGCGAGCGACCAAGCGACCGAGCGAGAGAGAGAGAGAGAGAGGGGAGAGATTTCGAAGACCGTCCATTACCAAAACCGATGGCTTTGTATTTATAGGAGTTTTGTCAAATCACGTTACTAGCCCTCTGGTATTCTCTTATCTTCAAAACTGCCACTGCACGATCTGGGCTGTCGTGGATATTTAATTGGAGGCCCAGGTTCAGCCCACAAAAGGAGGGGCAAATTCTCCTATTGGATAAGATATCAAACAGAATAAAACTACTATAATTACAAAAATTATTACAGGTTTCATTCTGGGGTCCAGAAATTTCAGAGTCAATAAGAAAATTTTACATCTGCACAGCCCATATAAGGTAATAATAAATATAGAAATCAAAAATCAAAAATAAAGAGAAAAAATGGACTGAAGATCGATAAGGATGGAATCTTAAACAAGCACAACTTTTCTTATCATCATATTCCTGATTTATCCACTCTTTGAATAACAGGAACTCCAAAAGTTAAAATAGAAAACAAAAACAAGGTAGGTAAATAGGAATTGTACAAAATTTTGGTCCAGTTGTACATGAGAGTCTATGATAAGAGAGCGAGAAAACTACTCTGAAGGGAACAGACGCTTACATATGCCGTGGAAAAGACCACGGATGCACCATTACCATGGTTGGGTCTACTATAGATCATGCAGTTGTTGCCTCTTCCTTCTCTTTGGGCTGCCTATCGTCTGCAATGTGGAAACCCTCGATTTTCCGAGAGACTTCTTCCGTTGCCGATACCTTGACCTTGCCACTCATCCCGTTTGCCATGTGAGACTCGTCCTCGTGTGTGAGGCCAGTCTGCCATATCCTTATTGTACCATCCTCAGATCCGGAGGCATATGATTCACCTCCAGGTGAGAAGCGGACACAGTGGACAGGACCATGGTGACCTTTGTTACATGCTGCACTCAAAGATGACACAGTTCGTGTTAATTACAATTTCACCAAGCAAGTTGGAGGAGTTCTAGCAAAAACTGATTTAAGCATCAAAACCATCTGCAAAAGGAACACATACCAATCTCTTCACCAGTGTGGAAATCAAACAAACGAACCCACATATCTTCTCCCCCAGCAATGAACTTATTCCCATATTTTGGCTCTAATGAGGCAGATTCTACCGTGCAAGGCATGTCGAAGCTTTTTACCAATCCAAAGCTACAACACCATCGACAAGATATTGTAAGAAATGTGGTAATTCTATCTTAACAAAAACTAATGAAAATTACTTACTGATTTGCATCCCAGAACTTCACTGTAGACCCGTCTGCAGTTGTAATGTAACGGCCATCTTGACTCACCTCAGCGCTTGTCACGGATGACTTGGTCTCAAGTGTTTGGACCATCTTCCCACTTCTGATATCCCATAATCTGTAAAATCAGTTGTATAAGTAAGGTTAGCAAAAAGCTTTTTTATTTTGGACAGTGAAGTCATAAGATTGAGTGTGGTCAGGATTAGAACCCTCAATGCACCACTGCCACTCGGTTCAGGAATATGCAAAGCAAGTTCTAGGTGAAATTGACATAATATTTGTCTACCTCAAATTTAAATTGTAGAGTTAACAAGGAACATAGCATACAAATATCACAAGTTATCGACTTCCAATTAGAGTAAAATTTCATGAAAGATTTACAAACTACTCAAAATGTGAATAGCTTCATATTCTCATAGCCATTCCAAAGCTGCGTACCCTTCTGAAACCGCAAATTGAACTATGATCATAAAACTAATGATTTTGTGTTTTTTTTTTTTTTTTTGGTTTTGTGGTTTGATATAGGGTTAGACACCCTAGGAATACAAAGCAAGACTTAGCTTGAGAAAGAGGCAGAGAGGGAGGGGTGAGGGCTATCGTGACTACATACCACTTGAGCAAACAGCCAACAATACACCTTGGATCCTCTAACAGTTGAAAGCAGAAAGATTAAGTTGTAAAATTTTTAGCAAACAATCATGTAAAAGACATTTCAAAGCAACCAACGTACAATAGCTCAACATATGTACTTCTAAACTGCTTACCTGACACCTCCCATATCCGTGCAAGAGCTTAATATGGTCTGATCACTGTGAAGCCATGCAACTGTTCTGACAGTGCCAGGAGATTTGTCTACTTCCCTTGGAGGTGCATCTAGACGATTCAAATCATAGATCCGAAGAATTTTCTCTACTCCCCCAGTAAGAAGAAGATGAGTATCCTGTAGTTTAATCAACAAAATTACAAACATTCCTAAAACTCCTGTAGTCAAATCTCCACTTTTTCATCTCACAGTAATCAATATTAAGAGAAACGCTAGCAATATCCATGCGTTATGTTTTTTAATAGAAAACGAAAACTATATTAAAAGAAAGAAACAATGTACAAAAGCTTTCAAGGATAAAAATTCCTTAAAAAAGACAAGAAAAACAAAAACAAAGGGCTAAGACACAACTGCCCCTCAATCTCTTTTCTACTCTTCTAATCTATACTCCTTATAAATTCCACAAGCATAAGCCTACAGAGAAGTGAAAAAACAATTTTACCCCATAGAAGAGATGATTAAATCATCTAATTTCTGAATATCCTTGCATTTCGCTTCCTCCAAATACAACAAAGAATAGCAGGGCACAACTCCAAAGCAAGTGAGCGTCCTTTTTCCCTTTGATACCTCTAAAGTTTGTGACAAACAAATCCCGAAAGCAAACCCAACATTACCACAGTGCAAATGAACGATTCCACATCTCCCGCAGCAGCGCAATGTAAAAATAAGAGATCTCTACTGTCAAAACCATTATAGCACATGAGACATGCATTTAGTAGGGAGATCACTGTAAGTCTCCTCTTTTTGGGTAGAACATTAATATTAATCTTGTTAAGCACAATAGACCAAGCACAAGCTCTAATCTTAGCAAGAACTTTTGCCTTTAGAATAAGATTTGCAAGCGAAGGCAACCAGATATCAAGATTCCAAATTCTAGTGTCTAAAGCATTACATGAGGGTTTGTTTCCCCCACAAAAGGGAAATTAAAGAAGAAAACTCTAAAACTTCTCTATCACTAAGATTTCATGAAAAATGAAAACTCCAATAGATTGAATGACCCTCCTGAGTATAAAAATCTTATGGGAGAGAATGAAGTTTAGGCAGCCTGACAAGGGAAGGAAATGGGTAAAGGTGAATCCCAATTCCACAAATTCTCCGGACATAAGAACCATCACCCACTCTGAAAGACTCAAGAGGAAAAAAGATATTATATAAATTAGATATGAACTTCCAAGAACTAAAATGAGAAAAAACTCATGCCCCAGCATTAGCATTCCATTCATTCTGATGGAAACCATACTTGCTTATCTTATACCAAAGGGAATTGGTTCTAAGAAAAATCTTCACTGCCATTTGCTTACCAAAGTAATATTCTTGGATTTCCAAGACCCGACCCATCCTCAAACTCAGGTTTAGAGACTTGATTCTAGGTTTAGAAACTAGATCTCAGTTTACCAAATGATCTTTCTTAGCTAACCCACACCTGAGCCAAAGGAAATCACATGTAAACTTTTCAATCTTATCTACTATCCCCAAAAGAATCATAAAAGGAGAGAGACAATATAGGGGAAGGTTAGACACACGCAAGAATAAGAGTGACATGCCACTTAAGGCAAGAAAAGCTTCCTTCCGTCTATCTAGTCTCCTACAAATTCTATCCACAACCAAATCCAAAACCTATACACTCTTAGAATTTACCTCCAAAAGAAACCCCTAAATAAGAAACAGGTTACTCTTTCCTCGGACACCAAATAATTCCCACCAAATGGTCAAGAACCACCATAGACACATTAATGCCAAGAAACTAACTTTGGACCATATTAATCTCAAGCCCCAAAACTCTGGCAAAAAGTTATGCAAAGCAATCATGTCCCTAAAACCCTCACTATCCTATTTCAGAAAAAGAATAGTATCATCCGCAAACTAAAGATGAGACATAAATCTTATCCTTCCTTACTCTAAGATCAATGAAAACATTAGCACGAACCCCTCTATCAACCAATTTAAACCACGAGAGTGCATACAAAAGGAGAAAAAAGCTCTCTTTGCATTAACCCACATGAGGCTAAGAACCAAGTCTTAAGGTTTTCCATTAACGATAGCCAAAAAGCTAACTCAACCTAAGCACCCTCTAATCCATCTTCTCTAACGAGTCCCAAAACGCTTGTTCTCCAGCATATTATCAAGGAAATGTTTAAACATATCATAAGCTTTTTGAAGGTTTAACCTCAAAGCAACACTATTATCATACTTCTTAACATAGTCAACAATCTCAATAGCCATTACGGCAGCATCCAAAATCTGTCTATCTAAGCACTCTGATAACAAGAAATGGTATCATCTAAAACCACACTCAACCTACAAGCTAGTACCTTGGCCATAATACAACATAGACTAGTAGAAAGGCTAACAGGTCTAAATCCTTTACTTTCAAGGAACTGCATTTCTTAAGAATGAGTAAACAATTAGAGTTCACACTTTTGCCTCCCACCCCATTGACATAAAATTAATCAAAAACTCTAAAAAAATCTTAGCAAATAATATCCCAGAAAACCCAAAAAGGGGCCATAGTAAAACCATCAAGACGAGAGCCTTTATCCCTGTCAAAAGATAGCTCCTCCAATCTCATCTCTCAGAATGTCTCTATAACCAGGAGGCACAAGAACTCGCAATAGGAAACCAATCAAGTACCTCAATAATAGAGCAATGACTTACCTCAATGAAGGCTGGATTCATGATCAAATATCTTTGCCATCCTCTCATTCTTTAATAAAGCTCCATCTCTTCCTACCATTTGCAACCCATGAGAAAACTTTGTATAACAATCCCCCTCCCTGCCCACTTCATCCGAGTATTTTGTTGCCAACTAATATCCTCCTTAAGGATAGGCTCGTCAACATGATTCCTTAGATTCTCTCTGCAAATAGAAAGATCCACTAATAAAACCCTACCAGTTTCAAGCTTATCTGTCTCATCAATTTCTCCAAGAATTTCATGGTTTTTTCCCTAATATCGTGTTATGTTGACTTTCCGTAAAGGAATTTAGCATGATTTCTGGTATCCATTTGTCACATTGAAATCCAATAAAGGCACTTCAGCACCAATTGCTAATATGCAAGTTTACTAGTGGCATTTACAAAAGAAATTTTAAGAGAGAAGCCATAATGTAGCAATGTGATGAAAAAGTTATAAATACTCTATTTAGCTAGAGGCCCCTAGTCTTTCTTATCCACATATTTGTAGAACCTAGCTGCCTTGGATGATGAAGCAAGACCAAAGTAACCCACACAAGGGCTTTCAATCTACCTCTGAAAAAGCGCAGGCTCGAACTATGTGTTTGTGCTCAAAAGAGTGGAGCACATCTCCTGTTAAGGCATCCCATATCTTCCTGCAAGTTATTCAAGCAAATCAAAGAAAAGGTGTTAGACAGCATGAAAGGCAGGATACTATAAGAACTAAATGAACTCTGTGCCTAAAGTACAATATTTTTAAGAGATTGATTTGAGTAGTTTTAGTTTCATATCTAAATATTAGCAGGCAAAAATTTCAATGCATCACACTGATGACCCATTCAACTGTCTGGAAATCAAATATCAACATTGTCTAAGTTACATCAAATTGGACAATAGCATAAATTAAGCAAATCAACGAATCCCAATTACTAGTAGTAGTATGAACTTTTATTCTAACCTTGTAAAATAAAGAACCAAGAAAAAAAAAATGTTGCCAGCAAGGCCCAAAGTAGGAGATGGTTAAATCAAATGCAAACCAATCATAAGCACTAGCAGTAATAGCTTCATGGAACAATAGTAAAGAAAATCAATAATAATAAATAAATAAACAAGGTACATTATAGCAACTACAGAGAAAGACCCAACTCCATTATATGGTGAGAGGACCTAATGAATTACTTAAAATAATTAAAGGAAAAAAAAGGCAGCACACAAATTGCTAATTCCATTTTACTAATTCAAGCTCCTAAGAAATCCTATCTTTCTCCACATGAGCAAATCAATGAAATTGTGGTTATTTCCAATTCGATTCTCACAGACAATAATCAATAATGGGTATTAAGTATATAATTCAAAAACACAAGGTATACTCCCTTGGATCTGTTTCTGTAATTTATCTGTGTTGACACTCTGAAAGAGACAACCATGCAAATATCACCAGCTCTCCCTCACATTAAAATGCCAATTATCTTTCAAATAAATAAAATCATAAGGATGGTCTCCTCATCTCCTGATCATGCTTACTTGTCCTTGTAAATGAGAAGGGTAATAATTGCCAATGCTCATTTTGAATTCAATCATCATTATAGCAATTTTAACCTACCAAGTCAAAGCATTAAGCTTCTCTCACATTTATTGCAATGATTGCCTGCCAAGCAAAATATTACCCATTCACATTCACATTCACAAGCGAGCACAAAGCTCATTCCTACTCTAGATGTCCCTGAGAAACAAGCTAGATCCATATTCGGAATTCAAGCACGGTCAAGTAACTTGCTAAGTTAGATCCACATATGTAATTGAAGCATGGTCAATAAGGGGTACACACATCTAGAGCAAACAATTATAAACTTAAATTTTACTGATGGCCGCAGCATTTTTTGAAAGGCTCTTTTGTTTCTGGTTAATCAATATTATAGATCTCAACTCGGTCATCAAAAGTTTTGAAGAAGAAATCCTCTTCGCTCCACGGCGGCCACCATCATGTCGACAGAGGACACATTCGGATCTGATTTCAGAATCCAGCAAGTCTCAGCCAGATTTGGAGTTTTCCCCCAGAGCCTCCAATGATGAGCTTCTGCCACAGCCAGCTCTGCCATCCATCAGTAACAAAAAGAACTCTACATCCATTTGAAATTATTTCTCTCTTAAGAAACCGTAAATTTACGATTACAAATTAAGAAATGGCCACATCTCCATGGCAAAAAAGTGAACCGTCTCTTAATTTCAAATCTGTAATGGCTATAAATAAGCTTTTACTACAAAAAAAAAAATGACAATTCTAATAGGTTAAGTTTAATTTACACTCTCAAAATTGTGGCCAACTGCAAAGAATGCGAAGGATTTTTAGGGAATGAAAATGAGTGAAATCGATTAAGCATATGGCAATCAGTTTTACTTTCAGTTTTGGAATTTAAAAAAAAAAAAAAAAAAAAAAAAAAAAAAGATTTTCTTCTAGTAAACAAGTTGAATCAAATGGAAACACGCACGCTATAATCGAAGGAAATTAAGAAATTCAAAGCTTAAATACAGAAACCAAAGGAAATAGACAAATTTCTTAAAATAAGCTAGAATAACATAGTATCTATATCCACCTCAGTATCCACAAGGCTCCACGTGTTTTTACCATTTATAATATATACTGCTTGATTTAATGATGATTCCACTCATGTAAAGGACCATCAACTCATTTAGTTATTTAGGTCTTTGTCAACAGCAAGTGGAAAGAAGCATTGATCATATATTACTATAATATAAAATTTATACAATTTTAATTTTTAAGACAACTAAGAGAAAGAAAATAACAAAGTTTGACTTGGATTTTTCAACCTAAAAAGGGAATGCTTGTCCCGAACTGAAACTTGGGATAGCCAAATGGCTTCCATGAGTTTGCCATCCTACTAGAAATTTTTTGCCCTTTCTAATCTATATCTTTTACTTCCAGATTTCAGCATGTAACACCAACAAATATTCATACCCATACAAAAAATACACATTCAACAGAAATGCAGAAATACATACATCTGCATATCATTCAGGATACCTGCCCAGCCTCTTCACTTGTTCTGGTTTCAAGTTCAAAGTTCTACTGACACATTGTCCAAAATGTAATTTGCATGTCATTTTCATCAGGAAGGTTTACAACAAAGTTAAGTTGCCCCTTTGATACTTCCAATAAAAGGTAAGGTTTGGCTCCACGAATACTCAATATAGTTTCTTCGAATCAATAGCTATTTAGAAAAGTATCTCCAGAAAGTTATTTTTGTTGGTGTGCAACGTATGAGAAAGACATCTCATCAACCAGTGTCTTTCATAATTGATCTGAAGTGACCTAAGAAGTGATATGAAATACTACAGCATGTGCCTAAAATTGAAGATGTGGATTTGGAATTTTTCATATACAAAATAAGCATCAACCTACTAATAAAAACAAATTATGCATCAAACACAGAATGCTTCAGAAATGTAATTTAGATCTATATAGGACCAATACATTGTTACTCTAACATCAGCGTGCTAAATACTGACCATGACTCCAAACAAGTAATGACCATGCACAAGTAAGAAAACCAAAAAAAAAGTGCGTCCCCTCACCCCCAAGATGTGTTCCCAACAAGACACTTGACCAATTTCCAGCATTGTTACATGACCAGATTTCTGTGACAAAAAGCTCTCTACCATCTTCAGCAAGGTGCAAATGTGCACACCAAACAGGTACTACGTACCTATTAGTGAACCCAACAGCCATTAAGTGAAAGGTTAAGATTTCTTATTTCCTTAATGTGGGGCTCTAGCAGGATATCCAGAAAGAGATTCAATTACATTGGCAAGAAAAATTTTTTCTTTCCATTTCATTTTCTTTTTTCCGATTCCACTATCCTTTCAAACGGGATATGTTACATCCTACTCTTTAATTTCTCTTTCTCCTTTTGCTCTTGCAAAATGTCTTCTTAATAACAAAATAGTGTTTTACGGCCTCTATGTACATGCCTTTGTGGAAGTTGAATAGAATCAAGTACAGTTAAATGAACAATAACAAAAAATAAATACACAATTATTCTCAAGCATGTCAAAACTCTATGTCAAGTGAAGGAGTCATATTGAAGTCCGCGAAAAACTTCCAAGATAATTATAGACATTGTATTATGCAATCAAATTATTTCACTCCAAAACCATCAGAATTTTTCTAGGATGATTCACAACAATTCACATGGATTCCCTGTTGGGTCCCTTCATGAAGGAAGATTTCTACTAAGCTGCCAAAGTCATCCATTAGCACTCTCATGAAATACTATCTAACAGGCATACACTATTAATCAAAAGTTTATATGATAATTGAATCTTTAAACTTACGCAGTAAAATCCGCAGAAGCAGAAGCCGCACGTAAAGCATTAGTGTCCAAGCAGCAACTCCATACGGCACCTTTATGTCCCTCAAATGTTCCTATCCAGTCTCCAGTTTCTCCATTTCTGAGCATGGGACTAGAATCTTAAAGACACAAAAAGATGCATCATTTATAAAACAGAGTTCATGTAATTTAAACTTGAACAAAATCTGCAGCAAGAATTACAAACTACTAATAATCCAATCAAAAGAATAACATGTACAAACTACTACTAAGAAATTAACAAGAAATCCGATGCCATATTCCAAGAAAAAGCAGTATTGAATCAAAGAACATCCCGAAAATAATCCTAGGATGATAGCATTTTCAACATAAATACATTAGATCGTATTATGAACAAGGATTATTATCTGTCTCATATTTAGCAACAAAAATTAAGGAAATACCAACAAGAGTAAACGATCAACCATAATAATCAACCAATGAAAGATGAAATCTTGCAAAGATTGAAGAAATATACCCTTGCTAGCACTGATGAGAAAGAACCCATCTGGAGTAATTGGACTATAGAACAGATCCACAACAGGCCTTGAATGCCCATGACATACTAGTGGAACCGCAACCCTTTTCTTGTCCATCAAGAGCCTTTTCAACTAAACAACAAAAATTTGTAATCTAAGTCCCTAATTTTTGGTCAAACAATCCCCAACCCTAAATTACAAAACTTTTGGGGAAATCAGAAATCAGGCATTGGATTGAGAGATCAAATGATTACACGAAGAGATATAGAATTGTCTTTTTTGTATCTATACAAAGAGAAACTGCGGTACTTTAACACGGGTGAGAAAATTTGGGGGATTTTTTTTTTAGGGTTTCGAAAATTGTGATCGAGTGAATGTGAATCAGTTGATTTTGAAAATCCTCACCTCCTAACCCTCCCTTGTGTTTTTTTTAGGCTCTGAGAGAGAATTAAATGAGTTTACATACAAGAACATAAAAAGAGAGAATATAGTCAGAGAAAGGGAGAGGGAAAGAGAGAAAAAATTATGCAGAGCAGAGCAAATGAAGGGGGCTAGGCGCAGGAAGCCGATCGGGAAGACAAGGTATTTATAAAGGAGAGTATTTGGGCTCACTCTGGATTTTGTTGTTTTCTTGTCCAAATTGTACCTGTTTCTTCTCATTAACGGGCCTTCCCCCCAAAGTGATTCTTCGGTATTCGTCCCTACCATTCTGTTGGCCTTTTCCCAATAGATTCTCGAGTCCTCGGCCAATACCAATGTCATTGTGTTAGGCCCATGAAGCTTTTCTTTTTTTTTTTTCTTTTTTTTTTTGTGTGTTGGATCAATCGATATCCAAAATTATTTTTTTTGTATTGATATCCAAAACTATACTCTAACTAATTTTATTCGAGTGTTATCAGGCTCAATATATGATAAGACTTTTTTAATATAATTTTTTTCATTGTTAAATTTTGAATTTCATATTTAATTAAGAGATTTAATTGTTTTACTGGTTAGGTCTATTGTCTGATGTCAGGATGAAACACTCACCGTCATATTCACTCCACCTGGGACCTAAAAGTTATGGCTATTACATCTCGACAACTTTGTGTTTCTATGTCTTGATTTAATCGTATCTATGTCTATGTCTAGTTCTGAAGCTATAGTTAAAGTAATGCACCACAGTGTACGACTAACGCAAAATTACACCTTTGCAATCACACATATAATTTTAACATGCTTTGGAATTAGAATTATATGATTTTTTTCCTGAAAATTGAATATGAATTATTCTTTTTCTTTTAGAGAAGAATATATATTTGAAATTCTAAATCAAGTAGCTGTATCATGGTCACAAACATCACAGGCAAAAATATTAGGAATTAAAATAGGAAGTTTGAATCCCCTCCCCCTTAAACAATAATAGAAATGTCGTTCGCTATTCATTTTTTCTTTTGGGTACATGATGAGCAAGGAACCTAGCCCCTAAAGGAAGCTAAGTCTCAAATATCACTCAAAAGGGCTCTATAAACCTCATTAGAAGGGGATAACAAATCATTAGTACCATGAGGCATGAGTGCCCAAGCCGAGCTAATATATCAACACACTTGTTGCCTTCACGTGGGACAAATGACACTGTTTAGACCATAACCGTCCTCATTAGCCGATAACATTCAACTATGATGTGATAGACAGGATGATGTTAGCATTACCAACTCCTCTGAATCAAGTTTCATAATCACCAGGGAAAGATTATACCTATTTAAGAGAAGCAGACCTTCTCAAACACCCCACAATTCAACCATAAATGGATCTGTGACTCCCAAATTTTCGGAGAATCCACTGATCCATAAGCTAAACTCATCTCTGATTAAGCCATCCATTCCTGTCGAGTTTATACTCTTACGGACTAAACCATTAGTATTCAATTTATAAACACCCATAGGAGAAGAAGACCATGTAATCCAACGACCCAAATGGGGAAACTAGGAAGGTTTCTTAGCAAATGCGATCCAACCATCCCCAGTATAACAAGTAGCCCTAACCACCAAATCTTCTGAGAGAGTTGTATCCTCAAAAACCATACGATAACGTTCCTTCTAGATAGCCCAAAGGGTATAAAGGAAAACCAAGGACCAAGGGCGACCCTCAAGTAAGGCATGAGATTTACAATTACGAAGAAACCATACTTTAATCGAAATCCGAGAAAACATCTTTGATAAAAAGGAGGACTTTAGAATTTGATTCCAAACCTGGTTGACCACCGAGCACTCATGGAACAAGTGTGAAATAGTTTCCTCCAACTCTCTACATAATGGGCAAAGCATATCCCCCGTCAGCCCTCAATGGAAGTGATTACTGTTTGTTATCACACTATCATGTAAGAAGAGCCACACTAAAAATCTCACCCGTTCTTGACATCTCAATCGCCAAATCCATGCCCAAGATTTAGTGGATGTTGAACAGTTGACCAAAACATCATTATGATGAGATATGAAATATGTTGTTTGGACGGAAAAATCCCCTAAAGATTCTCTTGCCCGATCTTGGGGAATCAACACCACTCATATCTCGTCAACCATGGTGTCATTATTTCTAATGGAACCAACACTTGTTAGTGTAGGTGGGATAGACACTTTCGTCCCTTAACCAAGTCGAGAGTTCGACTCCCTTTGGGCATGAAAAAAGCAATGTTGGGAGATCTGTCCCTAAAAATAGAACCTGTAGTTATCGATTTAAATTAATCGGGACGAAATTTTAGATATTAGATATTGTTATTTTCCAATGGAGCTGGCTCTTTTATTGGGCCCAGAAGACAGCCCATATGTAATATTGGGTCCGTTTGGGCCCAGTTCTCTTGTATTTTGGCCCAATTTCTCTTTCCCTTTGAAAGGTCCCGGATTAGAGCTCTTACCTTGGCCCAACCTCTTATCTTGTTCTGTCTGTCCCAGCAAAGGTGCTTCCTCTCTATTGACCGTTGTTTCAAAATCCTCAATCCCCGCCATTGAATGGTCATTATTCTCCGTAAAATCCGCAAGTTGCTCAAATCGGTTACACAAAAGATTCCCCGCCGGATTTTCCCCGCCGGTCATCCTACTGTACCGTCTTCTTGGTCTCCTCTGGACTTGCATCCAAGGATCAAACCCTTCCACCAGTGCTTCAGATCTCTGGGGTGTGAAAACTGGGGGCTGTTTCGTATGAACTGAGGAGTTGGGCATGCCTTCACCATTCTGATTTTTCTCCATTACCTCTCGACAGTGCTCCTTTGAATGACCAACACACCCGCACTCAAAGCATATCACACGTAGTCCTTCATATTCTATCCGTTGCACCCTCTTCCTGATTCGAATTTTCGGCACTAGTGGTTTCATTAAGTCCAACTCTACGCAGATCCGGGCTTACTTGCCAGGCGAGGCTGTTGCAGTGTCAATATCAATTTTTATTGGATGACCCAATTGTTTCCCAACCCGTTACAATACATCCTCATCAAAATACTCAATAGGCAGGCTAGGTAACCTGATCCACACAGCAGCGCTTCGGATAGCATTTTCTGATGGTACAAATCCGGCTTTCCACTTCATTACGACCAAATAATGATCTTGTATAACCCATGGCCCCGCTGTCAATGCCCGATAGTAGTTGGTATGGGAAGATAACTTCGCCAATTAGAATCATTCACCCATATCAATTAAGTCCATCTCACCTTCAATTTGCCACAGTGATAGAATTTGCATGCGAAGGAAATGGTATCCGACAGTTTTACCCCACAACTTCACTATGACCGATCTCTTTCATCGGCTTCGAAGAACACGCATTGGTTCATTAGAGATTGGCACTGATGGTATCAAGAGATCATCTTCCTTTTCATTCATACTCTCTCCATCTTCTTCCTCTAGATCAGACTCTTCCTCTGAGTCAGATAGTATGGTCTCTCTAGCAAATTCCTGTAAATTATCATGCCCAAGAAGTATGGCCTTAAAGCCTTGTGAACCAGCCGGAAGCTCTCCGCCGTCATTTCCTTTCACTTTCTTAGCTCTCCGATGAAGATGCTCCTCCTCGGCCGCAATGGACTGCCCATCTTCGCCATCCCCATTGACTGGGGCGGAGAATCCCGCAATGGACTGCCCATCTTCGCCATCCCCATTGACTGGGGCGGAGAATCCGGGGGACCTTGGGTCCCTTCGTGCGACATTCGTTTAAACCTTACAAAGTACAGTACTCACACACACACACAGAGGAGAAAAGCACTTGGCAGACTTCTCCAATCCCGTTCGTTGTTCATTTTGAAAAAGCAAGAGGGTTCGTCCAAGGAAAATTTGGCAAATGAGTTGGCTACAACAGTGCAACATCACCGTAAGTATTGGATGAGCAAGTTTTGTAAGAATATTTTCTGGCAATAGCCTTATGTATTGATAAATGATGCTTAAATGTTTATAATTAGCAAAAAAAAAAAAAGAATACATTATAAAATGCCCTTTTTTACTAGTACAACAAAAATAAAATAAAAAATTGCTTTTAGACTACAAGTGCTGCCGCTAGTGATTCAGGAGCACTGCCACTGCCATTGAGCACAGTCACAATGCCATTTGAATCAACATCCACAATGACTGAATCTCCATCTTTAATCTCTCCGGCAAGCATTTTCTCGGCCATACTGTCCTCCAAAAGCCTCATGATGGCCCTTCTCAAGGGCCTAGCTCCATAACTCGGGTTGTAGCCTTCATCAGCCACTCTATCCTTGAATCTATCCGTAACCTGAAGCTCTATCTCCCTTCCTTTAAGCCTCCGAACGACCTCCTTCAGCATTATATCAGCTATCTCCCTCACCTCAAGCTTAGTAAGCTGACGGAAAACAATCATATCATCCAATCTGTTCAAGAACTCAGGCCTGAAGTATTGCTTCAACTCCTCTATTACCAAGGTCTTGATTCTATTATAACTGCTATCCTTTTCATCGTAGTTGAGATCAAATCCTATTTGACGACCTCCCTTCTCAATCACACTGCTTCCAACATTTGAGGTCATAATTAAGAGTGTGTTCTTGAAGTCCACAGTTCTACCCTTGCTGTCTGTTAACCTGCCGTCTTCAAGTATTTGAAGCATCAAATTGAAGACATCAGGATGCGCTTTCTCGATCTCATCAAAGAGTACTACCGTGTAAGGGCGACGCCGAACAGCCTCAGTCAGCTGGCCACCTTCAGTGTAACCAACATACCCAGGTGGAGAACCTATCAGCTTAGCAACTGTATGTCTTTCCATGAACTCACTCATATCCAGCCTGATCATGGATTCTTCGGAACCGAAGTAGTAAGTGGCAAGTGCCTTAGCTAACTCAGATTTTCCCACACCAGTTGGACCAGAAAAGATGAAGCTAGCAATTGGCCTATTAGGGTTCTTGAGCCCAACACGAGCACGGCGAATGGCACGGCTGATGGCTTTGACTGCTTCATCCTGTCCAACGACTCTCGTGTGTAAAGTCTCCTCCATTTTAAGGAGGCGGTCAGATTCATCAGTTGACACTTTATCCACAGGGATACCAGTCCAAGAAGCAACAATGTGCTGAATGTCAACTTCTGTAACAACTGGACCTATATTGCCTGCCTCAGTCTCCGCCTTGCTCATCTCTTTGCCTTTATCTATGACAGCAGAGATCTGAGCCTTTAGGTCCATCTCCTGATCACGTAATTCTTGAGCCTATACAAAATAACTAAAACCTTGTAAGCATATTGATGAAAGAAAAAGATTATGATATTATGTAAGGAAAAGCGTTATAAATATACCTTCAATTCACCTCATAACAATTACCTTCTCAAATTCTTGGCTACGGACTGCTTCATTCTTCTCTTTCGTGATCTGCCTCAACTCTTTCTCAAGCTCTTTAGCTTCATCAGGAAGCTACAGAGAAGGGAACCATCAACTCCATAGAATTCAGGAGAAGAGAAGCTAAAAGATACTGTCATTACCAAGAGCTCATACCTGGGCATGACGAAGGCGAACACGAGAACCTGCTTCATCAATTAAATCAATCGCTTTATCGGGCAGAAAGCGATCACTGAAATGAACAATACAGAAAATTCCATTAGAATGCACAGTTAACAGAAATAATGGAAGAAAAACAAATTCTATCAAAAATTAATCACAGATTGTAGAATAAGGCTGGCCAATGATGCTTCACATTTAAATGGATGTCATGCAGCATGCAGCTATCCATTTACCTCGCAGATAGCATTTTTTTTCTCCTTTAGTTATCACTCAAGTAGCTGCTTTTATTAAATATCATGGAATGAAAAAGAAACATGAGACTGGTATGACTACTGGGCAGCAGCTATCATCAAAGCACCGTACCTGATATACTGGTGAGACAACTGGGCTGCAGCCTTTATGGCTCCATCTGTATACTGAAGCTTATGGTGTATCTCATATCTCTCTCGCAGTCCCTTCAAAATTTGTATGGCTTCATCCACAGTTGGTTCAGGAACTTTGACAGGCTGAAATCGTCTTTCCAAGGCAGGGTCTTTTTCAATGTGCTTTCTGTATTCATCTAGTGTTGTAGCCCCAATGCACTGAATCAATTCAAAGAAATTTTGAAGATCAATAATTTAGCCTTGCAAGATGCAGTCACCTAGATATGATGTTTGAACCTATCATTTCCAGAAGCCTGAATTCAAAGCCCAATCATAATTAATTCGGATGGCTATCAAAATAAACATACACAGATATTATAGGGACCAGAACAACAACACACAAGCATCGAACAAAAAATCCCAAAATCATCATAGACGCTTAGGCCTTATTGAGGGTACCAATTAAGAGGCTATTCCGCAAATCCACATGTGGAGGCTGACAAGTAGAGAAGCATATAAAGATGCCTGCCAGTATGTGTACAAAAATTCGATATCATAAGCAACTGAACAAACAAGTAACCAGAAAAAAGGACTTCATTCTAACCGAAAACACTTGAGAAATTTATAGATCATAGAAGGTTTTAGGAAGTCGAGGGCCACAATAGGAAGAATAAGATTGCAAAACAAAATATTTAGGTAGACCTAGGCTTTGCAAAGAACTAATTGAAGAAACTCAATATTGGCGCTCAAACTTTAACATCAATGTCCAGTCTAACACAACGTGTCCAGGACACATGACATGTGTTCAAGACGAGAGCAACCTCAAGAAGATTAATAGGACATAAGACATGTTCCAAGCCTAGAGAACACATAAGAACCTTAGTAAATACCATCACTTAAAACATTTAATGGTTGGATTTTAAATGGCTTTAAGAGAAAAACTTGCAGGCAGGTTCTAAGGCTAGAGAACCCACAAGAAGCTTAATAGTACTCAATATTATTACTTAAAAGCATTGTGGCTTTAAGTTAAAAACTTGCAGGAAGGTTCCAGATTTTACAACCCAACTATGAGAGTCAACAGTAAATGCACAAAGCCACAAGAGCTCCATGCATGTACAGGCTTGGATGGAACTCTCAGGACACAGCAATTTCCTCTTGACAAGAGACATGGAAAAAGAAGCTTATTCCAAAGGACACACGATTGGTAATAGTATAGCTCTTGAAAGCCCTCAACAATGAAGTTGGCCATTTTATTGAGTGAATTTATAATCACTGCCACAAGTAAAAATTAACAAACATCAGATGACCAAACCTCTTTATATAACCACCATTCACATTGCAAATTTCCAATCTCAGAAAGTCAATGTTCTCTCTTTCACTTTCTTGTCATTCTTTCTGAACAATTTGGATATAATTAGTTCAAAGCATTTTGTTTTCCTATAGTTACTTCATCTCCTCGGTGCTTTTATTTCATTTTGTATTTTTAATTTAGAAAGAGGGCACCAACTTGCTGAAAAATTGTACAAGACCAAGACAAGGTGTTTCTAAGAAAAGATATTGTGAGTCACAGCTCGTGTATAGTCCATAAAAGAGGATATTTGCTTATGTAAAACAAATTTACCTGCAGCTCTCCTCTTGCAAGAGCTGGTTTTAAGATGTTTGCAGCATCAATTGCCCCCTCTGCTGCTCCTGCTCCAATTAAAGTATGAACCTCATCAATAAACAGTATAATGTCATCACTCTGTTTGATCTCTTCCATTAGCTTCTTTAGCCTTTCCTCAAATTCTCCACGATATTTTGTGCCAGCAACAAGAAGACCCATATCTAGAGTTATAACCTGCATCATGTAAGAAAAGGAAACCACAAACTTTTAGTTTATAACAAGAGAATGACTAGAATTGATGTTCATTTTATTCAAATATAGTCAACTAAATAACTTAGTTTACCATAGTGGCATCCTAAACATAACATGTTGCTGATGAACCTGCCTATAATCTCCCAACAATACTCAAAACAATGATACAGCATATTCACATCAGCTGCATAGCTGTGTAAGATAAAAACCATAATATGAACACAGCCACATATATGGATCCACACTCTCCATAAAACAACTCCATGGGGGTTGGTACTCCAAAAATACAGCTTCCACTCTAGAGGTTATGGCA
Source organism: Dillenia suffruticosa (assembly GCA_033439265.1). NCBI lineage: Eukaryota > Viridiplantae > Streptophyta > Magnoliopsida > Dilleniales > Dilleniaceae > Dillenia > Dillenia suffruticosa. Next base: position 22,549,053 of record JAVTVX010000035.1, read on the forward strand.
TTTAGTAGAAGTGACTCACTGACTATAACCCATTATCCAAAACCCAGATATCAGCTACTAGAAGACATTGCCACATGTTTTCTGCTTGCTGTCACCTTTAAAAGTTTAATACCCCAACAAACTTTATACACAATAATAAGTACTAACCTTCTTCCCTTCGATTGTTTCTGGGACACTACCATCAGCAATTCGTTGGGCAAGGCCTTCAGCAATTGCTGTCTTCCCAACTCCAGGTTCCCCAATAAGGCAGGGATTATTTTTAGTCCTCCGACCCAAAATTTGGGTGACACGTTCAATTTGCTGCTGTCTTCCTACTACAGGGTCCAACTTACCCTGAAAAAAGAAAGAAAGAAAAAAAAAAGAACAAAGCAAATAAAATTGAAAATTTTCCTACTGCGAATTGCACTGCTTGCAGAACAGTACAGACATTAGAGAACACCTCCTCTGCTAGTTTTGTCAGATCAGTACCATATTCTTCCAGTGTCAGCACCTTATTGCCACTACTTTTTCCACCAACGCTAGCACCGACAGCCTCAGTGCTCTCACCCACCATACGGATAATCTAATCATTTTGATGGATTTAGTTAAACTATGTTAAGACCAGAGATTTCCATTAGAAAGCTCTGACAATACTTGCCTGTGTACGAATGTTAGTAGGGTCAGCACCTAAATTCTCAAGAACACTGGCTGCCACACCTTCACCCTCACGAAGCAATCCTAAGAGCAAGTGCTCAGATCCAATATAGTTGTGGCCTGTTATATTCCAGAAAGCATACACAATTAATGCTATCCACATTTTCCAAAGAAGGAAGAAGTAGAAATAGGAGGGGAAAATGCTCTAATACATGACCCAAACAGACAACCCCATGACCCAGATAGACAACCCATCACCACAGTGGATGGTAAAAGTCATTTCATGTGAAAAAAAAAGGGTATTATCAGCATCACATACTCGTTCTGTGTATGTATTAGCCATGTCTGATAATATCTCCTCATAAAGGATGATATATATCAACAATCTACGCAGCATCGCACTTAGGCAACAAGACACCCCACACAACCCAATTTCTTGTGATTTAATTTCATATTGGGAATATGATCACACTGATCTATCCTGTTCATGTCTGTCCCTCCTAAAAAATTCCTCAACCAAACATGCTAGCAATGCTTTTGATCCTCTCTGATTTAGAACTTAAAGAGCAAGCATTCACAATCCTAACCAGAATAAAGACATAAAGAAGACAAGTTTCAATAAAAGCAGACTGAGACACTATCTCAAGTGATAAGAGTGTATGCACGTGTAGGCAAAGAATGGGACTAGCATTACCAAGTTGGCGAGCTTCCTCAAGTGACAACTCCAAGACACGTTTTGCCCGGGGTGTAAATGGAATTTCCACAGCAACAAATCCAGTACCCCTCCCAATGATCTTCTCCACCTCAACTCTTGCATCCTTTAAATTAATTCCCAAGGATTTGAGAACCTTAGCAGCAATGCCAGTGCCCTCGCCAATAAGACCCAACAGTATCTGCTCTGTGCCAACAAAATTGTGACCAAGGCGCCGCGCCTCCTCTTGTGCAAGCATGATAACTTTTATTGCCTTTTCGGTAAAGCGCTCAAACATTGCTTTAACTACGCCTCGGCTGGCCTTTCCTTGCTGGACAGAAATTGCAGTTGCCACCTTAGAATGAAAATCATTATGAGATTTTAGGAAATCATCTAAAGCATTGGTTGATCGCAATCCTGAGAAATCTTTTAATCTTAGTCGAGGGGCTTGAACACCACAAATCATTTTCACAGTGTTTTTTGCCTTCCCAGATCCTTGAATTTGATCATGACTTCCACCACCTCTGATTGGGATATTTGTAACAAGAACTCTAGCCATTAATCAAGCTGAATAGTCTGCAACTGATAACAATTCAAGAAAGCAAATTTCTTTAGGTGGGTAATTCCAGAAACTTGTGATGGAAAATTCAAGAACAAAAATAATTAAACGCTTAACATACACCAGCAAGACAAAAAATTAGCTACATTGCAAAGCAACTCAAATATGGTACACTAGAAACAAATGCACAAAAAGACTACCTAGTGCCCCAATTTTATATAAGAGAAAATAGATTAAGATCGTTCGAATATGTCTCCCCCTCTCCCAACCAAAAAAAAAAAAAACCCTTAATACCTATTTCAAAGTGGAAGATGCTACAAGAACTATAAAATGACTAGAGAGAACTCTAGGAAATGTGGTGAAACCTGATGGTGCTAACTTAATGGTTGACTTTTTTTTGCTAGTCAAAAAGGGAGACGGGGGCAATCAATCTCAGAGTGACTGGACCTCCTCCTGTTGTCGAATGAGTTACTTGAAAAGGTGGATTCCTTCAGGTAATCCCAAGTAATTTGCGATTAAGCTTTGCTTGAGTTGAAATCTAGTAGATAACTAATCCTCAAATAGCCTATGCACCAACGTTGAAGCTCACACCCACTCTGCTCTGCCTTTGAGCCAGAGCCATGCTCACTCATATTTAACTGAATCAAACAGCACCTCAAAAATTTCGAGTTGGCTAGCTTGAACCTTAACACCACCCAAAGAGCACAACAGAACAAGAAACAAGTAGTTTATTTGATAAAAATAACATGAAAAGACTTAAGACTAATTGTTATTGGGAACGAAAACCGTGTAGAAGTCACTAAAACTTCGATTTAGTGTCTTCTGATGTGTAATGTCTAATGCTCTCTCTCTCTCTCTCTCACACACACACAATCTAACGTTGCTACTCGATTCGCTAATCCAAAATAACAACAGCAGCAGCAACAACACGAATAACAAAGCATGTAAAGATTAATATAATCAAACATTAGAAATCAATCCAACGAACAAAATTTGCAAGAAAGACGAGAACCGCACCCTGCTACCTGCTTCACCGCAAAACAAGGATCGATGTCTGCGTAGAATCCGTCGTGAATAAAACAAGAAGCCAATGCGAAATCTTATAGAGAGAGAGGGGGGGTTGGTGGATTGCTGAAGAAAATGGGGGGTTTTCTGTTGAGAGAATCGCTTTCTCGATGTTGTCGTGCACCGCGGTGGAGAGAGGATTTTAAAATGACCGCCGCCTCTGGGATTCTGGGTTTCGGGTTTAGATCCCCAAATCCATACCCGATATTTGGACTCCAAACCCCCGACCATTCGGATCTTCGTTCCTTCTCCTTTTATTACTCCTAAGCCAATTTTTTCTCCATCATCTTATTATTTAAAGAAAATAAAATTTTCGAATTCTCCATTGTCTACTTTCCTTGTAAAAATTAAATATATTATTTTAAAATTTAATATTTATCTACTTTTATAATACTCATCTGAAATTTGATATATTTTACTTTAATTATTAATTATTATGATTTTTTCCGTTTTTTATTTCAATAATTCTTACTTCTCTCTGGTAGTGACTTAATTAAAAAATTAATGTTTTAAATATTTATGGTTAATATATAGGATATATGCTCATGTTTCAAACTCAGGTTAGTTTTTAATATAAACATATTCTAAAAAGTATAACATAATTATATGCTTATGATAATTAACTTTAATTCAATATATAAGTTTTTGAGTCTCGTTTAAGATAAATTCAAAATTTTAAAAACAAATATTAATAAACATAATACTCAAACCAAAGAAATATAAAAAAAAAAAAGAGAAGGACAATTATTACGCATACCCTTATATACAAAAGATTCAAAATTTTTATTATAAAAATAAATTAATATAAATAGAAATGACATATTTAAAAGTCTACCAAAACCCAAATACCATCTCCTAAAAAACTCTCTTTACCTCCCGGAGCAGGTAGATAAAATTATGAAATCTCCGAAATTTTTATCGGTCATTATCTCATCCTAAACACGTGTTCAGTATAAAATTATATATAGAATTATCATTTTTAAAATAAAATTTAATTCAGAATAGAAAATCTAATAATACTAGACTTAATGTCTCAAAAATACTTTTTATTTCCTAAAAAATGAGCAAACCTTAACAAATAGTCCTAAATGATTCAACCATATGGAATTTTACTGTCGGGGTCATTGTTTCCCCTTGGCCCCTATCAAAAATGTTAAAAAGACACCACGGATCATATTCATAAAAAAAGAAGACAAAAAAAAAAAAAAAAAAAAAACTTATGCTCCTAACATCTTTCTAATTAAATATTAAATTTATTATATTACTTTAATATATTTTATTAAATTTTTTTCTTTTATCATATAGCTCTCTTTTATTTATTTGATTTTATACTTTTGAAATTATTTATTTTTTCTCACACATTTTTATATATTTCTATGTTTATTCATTCAAATTTTACGTACGTTTTAACGTATGTATAGTTCAAAATCAATATAAAATCTATATATTAATTGATAATAATTTATAAATTTATACATTTATTTAGATGCCAAAACAATCATTTTGAAAGAGTTTAAAAAGATCCACCCGCGCCCGGATAAAAATCCGAAATTTCCATCCGAATCTTGGCCCTTCTTCTCACACAAGAAAAAGAAAACGAAAAAAAAAAAAAAGAGAGGAAGCGAGAGCTCATGAATAAATATTGAAATCACATTCCAAAGCGAAAGACATCGACTCTCAGAAGCAAAGCTCAAATCCCCTCTCATCCATCAAACCGTTCAATCAATGGCAACAGCAGGAGTAGAGAGAAATCCGTCGGAGGCGACGCAGTCCAAGGCGGAGATTTGCTTGGCGAAGCCGATGAAGCAAGGCGGTGAAGGGCTTAGACAGTACTATCTTCAACGGATTCAAGATCTGCAGCTCCAAGTCCGTCAGAAGTCTCACAATCTCAGCCGACTTGAAGCTCAGCGCAATGATCTCAATTCCAGAGGTACGTATTGTTAAGTGTTGTTCTCCTTCCAAATCGGAAACCCTAACCCTAGAAAAATTAATTTAGAGTTTTTGTTTTCGCAATTCGATTTTGAATTAATTTACATGTTTTCCGATGCCCAGGAGTTGTAGACTGTAAAGACTGGTATCTTTTCCTTCAAAGTCACAAATTAGAAACCCTAACCCTCGAAAAAAAAGTTAGCTTTTTCGCCGTTCAGTGGAATTGATATTGTGATCTATGCTTCTAGGGTTGGCATCAATTGTGGGTTTTGAATGATTCAAGTGGTTCCTTTAAACCCCCAGCTTAGAAACTCTTAACCTTGGAAAACATTTGTGGGTTTTCAATGTTCGATTTCATTTGAGTATATGATTTTGGCTTCTAAGGTATCACAATTTCGGTTTTGAACGAATTGGTTCACATTCTTTTACCATGCCCACCTATTGTGGACTATGGAGATATCATTGTTTGTACGCTCTCCTTTAAACTCCCATATCAAAAATCCATAGCCTAGAAAAAATTGGGTTTTCATTGTCACTGTTCAATTTATTTTTTCAGTTATTATTTTATTGTTATTTAGGATTTAAGGGTTTTAATCTTTATTTTTTCTTTTAAAATTTCTTCATACTTTTGGAGATGTCTAAAAGTTGTAGAGATGTAATTGTTGTGAGGACAGTGAGGATGCTTAAAGAAGAGTTGCAGTTACTTCAGGAGCCGGGATCTTATGTTGGAGAAGTTGTCAAAGTGATGGGAAAATCCAAGGTTCTAGTTAAAGTAAGTCCTCTCAAGATTATGAATTCCTTTGTGTAGATTCATTATATATATAGCGGTGTGCAAAATTTGAGCATCTGATTCCATGAAAAGATAATTGTTAGAGAAAGACCAAAGAGAACCATGACTAAATAAACTTGAGAAGTCTTGTTTGAAACCTTCTCAGGTTCTTAACAAGCTGCATCTGATATATGTTGTTCTTCATTGGGTACCAATAGTGAAAAATCAAATTTCATCACGATTTAATTCATGAAGTGCTTGCTAATGTTTACCTGCATAGGTTTTTAGAGACCCGATATGTATTATCACTCATGGATGATTATCAGAATTGCAAGCAACTAGGATAGATAACCTTTGCAAATATGGGCATAAACCTCCAAGCTTTTACCTTCTCTTGTACTAAATATTTTAGTTTTCTTAGACACCTTTTTATCTTATAGCCACAAGAATGCTAAATGGAATTTCTGATATGACGCATGTTTTAGAGCTTGAATTCGCTACATTTAATGTTGAAAAATATCTTCAACATTCTCATCTTTTATCTCTTTCATCATTTTTTATATTTCTTTTATCAGGTTCATCCAGAAGGGAAGTATGTTGTTGACATTGATAAAAATATTGATATCAATAAACTTACTCCATCTACCAGGGTTGCCCTGCGTAATGATAGCTACGTTCTTCACTTGATCTTGCCTAGCAAAGTTGATCCTTTGGTCAACCTTATGAAAGTTGAAAAGGTTCCTGATTCCACTTATGACATGATTGGTGGTCTTGACCAGCAAATCAAAGAGATTAAGGAGGTTAGTCACCCATTGGACATCATTCACCCCATTGTGAACTTCCTGTGATTTTTTTCCTGGCCTCTCAACCTTATCTCAACTTGTGATTTTGTTAAGTTTTCCATGTTAATCTTTTCAGGTCATTGAGCTTCCAATCAAACATCCTGAACTTTTTGAAAGTCTTGGAATAGCTCAACCAAAGGTGAACACATACTGCTTGTGCATTTATAATGCTTTCTATTGGTTTACACTTATTACCTACTACTATTTAAATTGCTCTATATTAGTGGGTGTTCAATAATAAATCTGTTTTATTCTCATGTGTCCAGGGAGTCCTGCTTTATGGGCCACCTGGTACAGGGAAGACATTGTTGGCCAGGGCAGTGGCTCATCACACTGACTGTACATTTATACGGGTTTCTGGTTCTGAATTAGTTCAGAAGTACATTGGAGAGGGATCTCGAATGGTCCGTGAACTTTTTGTCATGGCTAGGTTTGTTTTTAACATCTCTCCTTTAAAACATGATATGCACGATATCCCCGTGCCTATGGCTTTAGCTTTGAATATTATGCATTAGGTCTTTTTGATTAAACCTCCCCCCCCCCAAAAAAAAAAAACTCAGTTATATACATGATAACCAGGTTAGATATCAATTAAATCAGAGTTTGCTGCATGCTCCTATGTCCCATGGACCATTTGGTTCTCTTTTGCAATTTAGAATTCCAAAGCCTCTTCCAAGAAAAAGGAAAAAAAAAATAGAGATGAAGCAAACCTGCTTATCTGATCAATAAAATGGAGGGATTTAAATATGAATTCCCTGATTCTTCCTCCACCTAGATTAGTTAATGAGCAGTAACATTTCGGGCAATCACTAGGTGCCTGCAATGGTCAAAGCTTAATTACACTGTCTCTGTTTCATTTCATGGTTTTCAGAATAATAATTATATTATAAATCACAATTACTTAGGTTTAGGATAATGGGATCTCATGGTGTGACCAAAACTTAATAGGAACACCATTCTTCATTCATGGCAAGCAAAGCTTTCCAGAAGGGTGAAGTTGAATTAATTTGCTTAGGCTTCAAAAGATAGAAAGCTACAACTGCATTCACCCAAGGCTTATCTTCATCTTACCCAAATCACTAGGTCAACTTAGAAAACAAAGAGCGTTCTTTTGTTGAAAAATGTCCCGAATCATAGACCCATTTTGGGTTTTGACAAGCTGTCCCAAGCTTTCAAATGTAGGAAATAACATTTTGATCACACAAAATTTTATGGAAAATGGTTTTTATTGAGGACTATTGGTGGCTAGAAATTATAAGATCGGGTACTGCTGCCTCCCTCCTAGAGGCCCCGTAGTCCTAGGAAGCCATAATAAATGTACTGATTTGCTTTCTTTTCCCTTTTCTTCTCTTGATCTGATTTTTCATTTTTTCATTTTTGGTTTTTTTGGCTTTTTTGGTTTTGTTTTTAACTTCATATGGCAGGGAACATGCTCCATCCATCATTTTTATGGATGAAATTGACAGCATTGGATCTGCTCGAATGGAATCTGGAAGTGGCAATGGTGATAGTGAAGTGCAGCGCACTATGCTAGAACTTCTCAACCAGCTTGATGGATTCGAAGCATCAAACAAAATTAAGGTATACATTGTAGTTCTCAGTCCATATGCAGTGAAATTGGGGCCAGAATAGAACAATATGCTGGATGATCCTTGTCATGCGGTTCTATGCCTAACTCGGCATGCACATCCTTGCAGGTTCTGATGGCCACAAATCGAATTGATATATTAGATCAGGCACTGCTCAGGCCTGGACGTATTGACAGGAAGATTGAATTCCCAAACCCAAATGAAGAGGTAAATTTGATTTTTGGCATGATAATCTGACATGTATATTTGATTGTGCAAGATTTTGTGGTGGTATGATTATGTTTTTGAGAAAATTTCAAATCACCTCACTCCCATGGACAGAAAACTCTTGAGCTACCTGTATGCTGCCACTTGGTTGGCAATTTTAAAGTAATGAACTTATTGCTGCATGTTGATTTATTGTGTAACTTGTTCATGAGCATTAAAATTCCCCCAGGCCCTTATCTCGAGGTTGTGTTTCCAATTACAAAACAACTAGTTGACAGATTTCTTTTATTTTCATTTGTGAGAGAGAGAATCTTTTGTTAAGGCATGCGGTTGGTTTTGAATATTTGCAGTCCCGTTTTGATATCTTGAAGATTCATTCGAGGAAAATGAACTTGATGCGTGGCATTGACTTGAAGAAGATTGCAGAGAAGATGAATGGTGCATCTGGTGCTGAGCTGAAGGTGCATTTCAGTTTATATGATTTATCTCTTTTGCCTTTAGATTTTGATGTGTCACCATCTATTTCTCCATTTTGGTTTCCTATTGTGTGTCTTGCCATTAATTTTATTTTCAGTTTTGAAAGGGCATACTGCTACTTTTCAATCTTGTATGTCTTTGGGGCATTAGTTTGCTTTTGAAAGAAAGAGATGTTTTCTCCAGCTTCTCATGTAAATTAGTTGGTATGGATTTATTTATGCTTGCGTATGGGGCAAAGCCAAAATTCATATAAAGGGTGAAATACAACATATATTTGGTTAAACTTTTTGTACTCCAAATTTGGTTTTTTATGTTGTTCTTTGTGCTGTTGACCTGTACACAGTAATCGACTGGTGGAGGAAAGCTGCACCCTCTACTTAATATGTTGTTTTATATTGTTGACCTGCTGAATATTTGATGCAAATTAAACTGTGCAGGCTGTGTGCACAGAAGCAGGCATGTTTGCTCTGAGAGAGAGGAGGGTTCATGTAACACAAGAAGACTTTGAGATGGCTGTGGCTAAGGTCATGAAGAAGGAAACAGAGAAAAACATGTCCCTCCGAAAATTGTGGAAGTAAATTTCCTTTTATTGCATATTTGACTGTGACACCTTGGCATACAAATTGCTTACTTCATATCACAAGTCTAGAGATGGTTGAGTTTGTGTAGTTCTAAAATTTCTTATGCTCAAAAGTTGCTCTTGATAATTCAAATGGTCTCTAGATATTGTTTAGACCTGGTCCATATGACCATTAAAGTTTGGAAGTCTACCATGCATATCATAAACGATGCGTTATTTCCATCTTGAAGATGGTAACCTTGGCTTTGATCCAGGCTTCAAATGAACCCTTTTTGGGAGAATGTCCGTTGGACATTTTCTTTTTATTAGAGAATGAAAATTGAGAGTAAAAATTAGAGTTGAGAAGGTAAAAAATATTCTAGATGATTCCTGAGGTGCCCCTTTTTTTGGGGGGGGGTTCACTATTGGTATATTGCCTAGATTGATTGATTTCTTTCTTTCTTTCTTTTATTTCGAAAGGGATGTTCAAAGGAGCTTAAGACAATTATCTTATAACTCAATTTTGTCAAAAGGCCAAATCAATTCCAAGATCGATCTGTAAAGTGCTTCGTTCTCGCATTACCATTGGAAATTTTGAGATTAGAAACATGGGTAGTCTTCGTATTTAAAACACTTGGTATATCCGCCACTGTATTTATGAAGGCTTTGTACGTTTCTGGTCTCTGCGACCGGTATAGCACAAAAATTTGACCTAGGATCGGAAGACGTGCGTAATGTCTATGTCTCGCCTTCCCCCCCCCCCCCCCCGCGCGGCCCCAAACACAAAAAAAAGATCAATTTTTGAATGCTTTTTCTAATGATGGTATTAAGATTGTGACAATTTTTTTAGTCTGGAGATTGACTGATAACATCCATATTACCGTATCCTTAAATGTTGCTATTTTATTTTTCATCCTACCATGTAAAATCTTTGATTGAGAAACATAGAACATGGAAATTATAATCTTCTGCCTTACTGAACAAAAAATAAGAAACTGTCCTTCAGGTGTAGAAATTATGAAAAATGAACCAAGTAAAATTGAAATGTAAAATGAGTGATGGATATTACTTTCAATCATAGAGGTTTGTTCTGAATTAATTTTAAAAGTTAAAAAAAATTTTAAAACAATATTTTTCAAAAAATATTTTTAAATTTAATACTCATGTTGTGATTTCAAGTCACGATATTTATTGGTTATTGAACAGTAAATACTATTTAATAAATAATATCATGTCGTGATTTCAAGTAACGATATGTATAATATCATACATATCGTGACTTGAAATCATCATATGAGATCGTGATAAATAATATCACATCGTGATTTAAAATCACGATATGGTACTGAATAGTATATGTCGTAACTTAGAATTAGTTTTGAAAATATTATTCAGAGTACGTTGGTTTAAATATTTTTTTAAAAAATAAAGTTATATCGTACAGAGCTATGGGCAGTTGGCCGCTGCTTTCGGATACAACTTGCTGGTCAATTACATTCAGTGGTCACAGGTCACAGGTCACAATCGTGATTTCTCATGTCTCTAAATCTCCGCCGTCAAATCCTCTGCTAAAACCCAATCAACAGTCACAATCACCCTGCCAAAAGCTTTCAACGGCTAAATGCGCGTTCGCGTGAGTTGGCATTGGCTGACTATCTAATGGGAACAAAGTCCCCATCACACCCGTCGTTTCCTTGCTTTTTTATTTTTATTTTTTATTATATCTATCCAGAATCATATTTAATTAATTTAATTTAAAACTTATAATAATCTATTTAAAGAGTTATTCTTTTAAAGTATTTTTTTTTCATACACAATTTACACGTAAAACTTAAAAAATTGGTTTAAAAATTTAATACAATATTCTACTCTCATGTCTTTTTTTTCTCTTCACAAATAATGATTTGTTTGATTTGAGAAAGCTTTTCTTATGTGGATCCAAAATTCCTCTCTTAAAATAAATTATATCTTTGTATCTTAATTCATTTCGTTAGATTGTAACTAATAACCCTAACTTAGATTCCATATACAATTTTTTGAATCAAATTAGTCGGATTTAGATACCGGTAATCAAGTAACAAAAAAAAATATAATATATTTTAGAAAGGATAAATATGCAATGGCCTTTGATAACATTATTTAGTAGAACATATTTGAATTACAATAATGATTTTAATTTGTTTATTAGTTGAATGAATGAGAATTAGTTTCTGTTATATAATCCTAGAGTATTTGACCATGAATAAAAGAGAAAAAACATATCACGTGAAAAAAAAAAAGGATCAAGACGGCGATGGTTGACGCACAAGAACATCCATTTTATAAGCTTGGGCTGATATTCATATAAAACATACTTTTCCTCCAACATCTTCCACTTCTAATGAACATGTCCAACACTCAACCTCTGGTTCAAGGATTAGTATTCCTCTTCCTCATTATAGTTGCAGGGCTCCCTCACACGTCTCATGGCGATGTTGGCACGGCCACCCAATACGACCCTCCATACTTACGTAAGTACCCTTTGCTCAATTTTATATATTTTTAACATAGTGTAACTTTTCATTAATATAGGGATATGAATAAAAATTTCAAGCTAAGGTGTTTTGGTCTTTTCATTTTTGTAGCAACTGAGTGTTATGGAAACGATGGATCACAATTTCCGCCGAACAATTTTTTCGCGGCGGCCGGAGACGGAATATGGGACAATGGAGCCGCATGTGGAAGACAATATTTGGTTAGGTGCATTAGTGCTGCAACACGAGATGCTTGTGTGCAGGACACAACCATACAAGTTAAAATTGTAGATTATGATCCAACTGCCATTGGTTCTACTATGATTCTCTCTGGGAGTGCCTTTTCTGCCATTACCACTTCCTCTGCCGATCCCTCTGTCAACATCGAGTTTCAACAGTATCTCTCTCTCTCGCTCTCTCTCTCCTCTCTTGATTTTGGTTGTATAAAAATTCTTTTTCGTGGAGAAAAATAAGGAGAGGATATTCAATGGGTGTAAACTTATTTTTCTCTAAAAAATTTCCTCTCCTTTTTTTTTCTAGATTATTTTTGACACTCATGAATATTACCCTTTCTTTCTTTTGTTCTTTTAATTTTGATTATTGGAAAATTAAGTTGACAATTTATATTATTAATTGCAGGGTGTGATATGAAGGTGAAAAGGTAGGATATGTTTTGGTTGTAGGAGAGCTCTACGAAATCGAAATCAAAATCGAAATCAAAACCAAAACCAAAACCAAGTTTGAATAGAAGGTTGTAAATTGGAATTACAATTTTGGTTTCTAGAGCTTCTGATAGTCACGTGTAGAATATTCCAAAGCGCGTATTTGGTCGGCCAATCCACACACTTCTTCTCTTCTTCGTTATTCGTGTACTTTTCTTGGTTCTTTCCTGCCATGGATTACCTACGTTTTCTTGTTCCACTCTGTGTACCTTAATTCCTTGAATGATTCAAATTCAAGTTCCCATCTTAATCAACTGAGAGGAGTATATACGTTAACCTCTCTCTCTCTCTCTCTCTCTCCGAGTTGTTTCACCTAAGATTCCACCTAGTTTTGTGGAAAATCAATAAACTAAGGTTTCTTGCGTGCGCTTAGACATTGAAAAGGTCTTTGTCCATACTTTCCCATGTGCGTGAGCGGAGTAGACGTTTGACGCTCAAGTTTTATCCAAACGTGGGGATCGATCTTCCTTTGAGTCCTGCGAAACAAAAGTTCAATCAAATAAAAGAAAAACCTAATTTTCACTTTCTACCACTCTAACAACTCAATCTCCATCCATGATGAGATTAGGATTAGTTTAATTATATGGAGCATAATGGTTTCCTACTTTGAATTAAGGACTTAAAAAACTAAAAATAAAATAAACAAAAAAAGTTCTAATAAATAAGAAAGAAACTTGGCAGCTAAAATAACGACTAGGCACATGAATGAAATGATATGGTAAGTTGATCCGGTGAGATGTGGTATTTAATTCCTCGATCAAAATCTTGAATTCGATTCGCGACTTAGACATGAAATAGATTACGTTGTGAGGGTAGTCTCTAAATGGACTAATGCAAATTTCGGATCGAATTTATAGGAGTATGATTCCGGATATTGATTGGGATAGTAAAAAAAAATGAATATCAATATTTTATTGATTTAGTAACAAAATATTAAATTTATTTAATCAAAATTTCGAATTTGAGTTTTAAAATTAAAAAAATAGATTGAAAAAATTAATTTTTAAATTTGACATCATATATTTTCAAATTAGATTAATCAAATTTTCATATATATATATATATATATAACAGAAGAGGAAGAGGAAGATGAAGGATGAAGGATGAAGGATGAAGGCATGATGAATATTGTTAGAGGTGGAGAGAGAATTCCGTCCGCCAATAATATCTCCTCTAGAGTGTCCTATGGTTAGAGGTGGAGTAAGACTTCGGTCCTCCAATAATGTCACCTATGGGTCCAACGAAGGCATGATGAATATGGTTAGAGGTGGAGAGAGACTTCGGTCCTCCAATAATATCACCTCGACAGTGTCCTATGGGTTCGACCCTTAGAAAACAAGAAATCTTTGGTCTTTCTCTGTTTCACTCAAGTAGAGCATACCTTTCAACTTGAAAATTTTAAGATCTTAATAATAATATTAATTTTCTTCATAAGAAAATTGAATTTTTACTTACAAAATAATTTTTATTTTTTTTAAAATATTATAAACAGTATATAATATAATAATGACAAGTTAATCGTAATTGAGATTTCCTAAATAGAAAATGGTCACAATTAACTCAATTCTTTGTTCAGGCTTTTTGGGGGATTTGGTGCTCCAAAATAGAATACTTGCATCGAATATCTTCAAGAAGGGTTTGGCAATTTTTATGGGGATTCTTAAAAGGAAATAATTTTTTTTTTCAGAATTGTCTCTGAAATCAGAATTTCGTGTTATTAAAAAAAGAAAATACATTTTAAAACCCTTGATTTGAAATATAAATAGCAAGTAATGATAATTATAATCCAAATCCTATTTTATTTTATTATGCAGACACGTGGTCAACACGGCTTCTTTTGTCGCATTTTATGGATGTTTTCGAGTACGGAAGACTTCAAATCAAAGGAGTAATGTTAAATAAAATAAATGAAATTTGAATTAAATAAATTAATTTTTATATAGCTTTTAATTAAAATAGAGAAAGAGAGAGATGGGCTTTCCTGGCAAGTTGCGGAGAAATGTGGCACACAACTTTGAATTTGAATTTTAGACCATAAAGTTGACAGAAGGGTTGTAATCATTTGATTGTCTCCTTCGAGGAGATATATATATATATATATATATATGTATATGATACGTGAAAAGGAAATATTGTACCGATGATTAGTTGAATTATTAAGATATGATATTAAATTCTTTAATCAAGATCATAAGTTTAATTTATGATTTAAACAAAAAATAGATTATATTAGAAGGGTAATTCCTTTAAATGGATTATTGTAAATTCTGAATTGGATTAATTAGAGTATGATTTCGGATACCGATTAATATAATACAAAAAAAAAGAGAGGGAACTTTAAGAAAATCGCTAAGTTAGACATGCCTTATACCTATTCACTTAATAAAGGAAAACATGTTTTTCCACGATATGCAAAGTACAAAGAAATGGAAAACAAAAAAGAAAAGAAAATTATACTGAAAAATCATTTTGTAGATACACCACTCAAAGTTTAGCTTCTTAATATTTGTATGATTAAATTTATGCACCGATGCAGAAACACGTTCAATGATTTTTACTCACATATTATTGTACCATCTTAATATGTACTACCATATTATAAAATCACCATATTTTATAATATTGCATGGAATATTATGTAAAAAATTGTTTCTTGTGAAAAATTTCAAAATGCTAGTTAAATCTTAGTATTTGAAAATCACGTACCAAACAATTATCTATTTGACAAATATCAAGACTTTTACTCTTCTCGGTTCCGAAAAATAATTATTTTATATTAGGATTTAATCCTAATTATCCATTAATTTTATAGATACAACGGTTTAATGTCAAATATAATATTTTTTATATTAACAATTCAAAAGATTTAGCTGTATAAATTATTCAAAAAAGAGTATATATTAAAGTATTTAAGAATTTAAAACTCTAGTGACTTTCAATTAGTGTTAGGGAAAAAAAAAACTTATTTTATCAAACCATAGATATCAAATAATTACGTTGGATATGACTAAATTTATTTTGAATCGGATTGAACTCTTAATGGACAATCTCTCTTGATGTCTATTTTTGTCGTATAAGATTCGAATTTGAAATTTTATTTAATAATATCAGTGTCCAACAACTACATTAACGAGAATACAACTCAACGGCGGCATAAAGAACCGTATAGTTTTGCATTATAAAAGCCCTTCTAATGAAAAACAAAAAGGGAGTACCCAAAGGAAAAAGTAACTAAGAATAGAATACTTTAATCAAATTAAATTCATCTTCTTTCGTTTCAGCATTGGAAGATTACTTGACCTATGGAGAAGGTCATTAGTCAATTTGTCGTTTCTTCCTTTAGTCACTTGGTTTTTTAAAAAGTCGAGAAAAGAAAAATAAAGTTGGAATGCAGAAAAAGTGTAACGCTTTGCTTGCCCAAACCATTATGGGGACTCTATGGGCTGGGTCAATGAATAAGGGGGACTACTTCTAAAGCCATAGTTTTTTGATCTTAGCCGAAAGACCAAGAAAGGTATTCCAAAGCCTATCCTTAACAGTAATTTTGTCAAAATTCGAAAACTCTGGACCCATGGGCAGAAGCCCACTGCAATGGCGGGCCGGCCCGGTCCATAAATTACGCCTTCATTCATGCAAACTATGGAAAAAAACCACGCAATCGTCAACAAAACGACGACGTTTTAGACTTGCTGATCCCAACATCGGTTCGTTTGCCTGTAACCGACTGAGACTCGAACAAGAACGACTCTCACACCGAGCGAACTGGATTTAGATAACAACTCTCTCCCTCTCTCTCTCTCTCTCTCTCTCTCTCTCTTTGTGTTTGCATTTGAATTTTCTAACTTGTAAGTTCAATTTGAATTTGGAAATTGAGTCTCCAGTTAATCAATGTTTCACTTTCGATTGATTGCGACTGTCATTTTGATTTTGATTTTTTTGGTGATCGTTCTAGGGTTTGGAATTTCGATGGTGGGTGAAGTGCAGCTAGAGCTAAGATCAGATGGACGAAACCCTAGCGACTCCGATCCTCTTCTCGAGAATCAGTCGAGTCCTTCGACCCCTAGTTCTACCGAAATAAAGAACGAAAACGACGACGTTGAAGGTGGTTCCATCCCTTGTTGTCGCATTTGCCTCGAGTATGATGGCGAAGATGGTATAATTTCTTCGTTTTTCTTGATTCTTTTTCTTTTTTCTATCAAAACACAGAATTTGCATTGTGTAAAAAAAAGGGGGGGGGGATGGTATTGCTGATGGACAAGGTTTCGTTGAAGGTAGTACGCTCAACTTGGTTTTATTTGGGACAACGTTGTTATGACTTGAACTAATGAAAGAACTTGTTGATCAATTTTCTAACAGAATTCGTTGACTTTCAATAAGATTTGCTCTCCCCGACTTGTGATCTCCATGTTGAATTCTAAATCTTTAGGATGTTAAAGGATTTGCTTTTTCCTGTTCTTGTGCATATTTCTGTTGAAACCATGTAGCAGAGACATAAACTAGGTTTAGTTTTCATCAACTTTTTTCTGTCTTCTAGGATAAAAAATTTGGCGATCGCTTGCTGTGAAAGATTAAACTAGAGTTTGGGTATTTGGGATGTGTAAAAATTTCTTCCCTATTTGTAAATTTGAATCATTTTTGGATAGTTAAAGACCTCTCTATTTGTTGAAGAAGTCTGCTAGTACTGGTTTTGCTGATAGACTTGTTTGGATTGGCAAGGATAATTTTTTGACAAAGTTAGCCATGGGAGTCCACGTTCATACTAGGTCATTTTTCTGATTGGCTCTAATGCAGATTTACTCTTTGCAGATGATGAATTGATATCTCCATGCATGTGCAAAGGCACCCAGCAGTTTGTCCATCGATCGTGTCTTGATCACTGGCGATCTGTTAAGGCAAGTATTTTATCTCATTTGATAAATGCTAATATTTGTAAAAACCGTAATGATGATCCATTGCTTATACTGTTTATCAGATTAAAATAGGTTAATGTTTCTGCTGCCTGGTTATTAGGTTCAATTTAAGGAATATTTTTGGCCTTTGCTTACCCTTTTCTATTTATTGTTTTTTTTTTTTAATTCAGGAAGGTTTTGCATTTTCGCATTGCACAACTTGCAAAGCCCAATATCATTTAAGGGTTGAACAATTTGAGGACAACTCGTGGCGCAAAATAAAATTCAGACTGTTTGTAGCAAGGGATGTTCTCCTTGTATTTCTGGCTGTACAAACTGTGAGTAGAATTTTTCCTTTCTTCTTTTGACGTTTATGCTCTTTTTCAGCAGAACCTTTTTGTATCAATAACATGTTTGGAATTGCTGGTATTTATTTGCTTGAGCTTCTAACTTTCACATATTAGCTAGTAAATCAGTTTTTGGGTTACAGATTTAAAGTAGATTACCGTGACAGTTTATTTTGTAATGCTGAAAAGAAGTTTATCTAAACTTTATATTCATCATTTTCATCGTATTACTATTTCTTCCTATTCAATTGAAGTCAACCAGAAATCTTGTTTGAGAATTGGTCTCTTGTGCTTGGTTGGCAATCTGCACTTGGCATTTGGTAATTTCAGCTTTGTCGAATTGTAGTTTCCATGACTATACTCATGATTGAACAAAATATATTTTGGACCTTGCATTATGCCAAATGTTATATTTGAGTTGACCAACTATTGGAGCTCTATGTTTGCTCTCATTTAAGTCTTATGCTTGTGTTTTTTATGATGACAGAGCCCTAACATTATGGAAGAGTTTTGATTTTCTCAACTTCATCATTGAGTATGCTTTTAACCAGTTCCATTTATTTTTCATTCTGGTGAAGATAGCCTTACAAAAAATTCAGATATTAGGATGAGATTTAAGTGTTCATGTAGTTCCCCCTGGTTATTTGCTACATAGCGTTTTGAGTTGGAAGTATTGTAGTTGGAGAAATGGTTATAGCACATGAAGCATGATAGTTCCTTTATGTCAATCATGAGGTGTAGATTGCTTTTCTGTACTCTGCTGCATATTGAGATGCCAATTAGTGTATCTGACTTGATTACGCAATGAATTCAGGAATTTCATTGATGTTAGCAACTTTCTTACTTCTATTTGTTCCTTTCTCTGTTAAATTTCTTGGGACACAGAAACAACAAAATATCTCATGTAGATGCAAGTTGTGCACATTTGAGACTATGCAGGGGCTTATGTGTCTGTTTATCCATTTTTGCGGGCATATTATGGTTCAAGGTCTCGCATGCATTTTTTTTCCCCTTTGTTGCGGTGTAATTTTTCTTCTTCCCTTTTGGATTGTCCCAAGTAACCATCCCCTCTGAAAAGTCAATTCAATTGTCCACAGTAATTCAAACTTCCGATATCTTTCTTGCTTATTGTTGGTCCCAATTAGATTATTATGTCATCTCATGAAAGAAAAGGTCTGGTTGAACACGCAATGTAAATTATTTCTTGCTAAATACGCCTTCAAAAAAGTACATTTCAGAAGTTGGATTTTAAACATTTCTCGTCTTCTTGCATAGTGTTAGGATGTTGATGATCTAACACTTGCTGTCCACCTGTCTTATCTGTTTGTTCTGTGGAAGCTGTTTATGGTGGTTTTTCCTAGGACTCCCTTTTAAATGTGCGTACTTACTATTAGGCTGTTCATGGTTATTTTTCCTTGAACTTCCTTTTGAAAATGCATACTTATTATTAGGCACAAGGCATCTCGTTTTCCTCTTACTGTGGACACCCAAGAGACCCCCTGCTCCACGGGTTTGGCGTGGGGGGGAGGTAAGATCTTAGGTTTTGTCCTGATCCTCCTTTTACTTGATTGATTTCCAAACTAAATGTCAAAATGGACTTGGTGTTGTTCATTCTTGTTTGTTTTAATACTTAATCTTGCATGTACTTCTCTTCTACATTGTTATTAGGCATCATGTTTGCTATGCATCTTAGTGGTCCTTTCTGATGGTAAGTTATTTTCGCATTTTTAACATTGGAATGATTGCTTTTTTTCAGGTTATAGCTGCAATTGGTGGGTTTGCATACATCATGGACAAAGATGGAGCCTTCCGGAATTCGTTTAGTGATAGTTGGGATCGTATATTATCAAAGCATCCTATCCCATTTTACTATTGTATAGGTAAAATTTTTGGAACTTTCTTTTAAGGATTTTTGTTATCATTTTGAAAATTGTAGAACATAGGAGTTTTGGCATTTATGAAGTATCGGAAACAACTTTCAAATGGATATATTATGCTGTTGAATCCTCTCCCATCTGTTGTATGGGCTACAGAAACTTTTTGATTGATTGAATAAGATAGACAAATTCGGGCTATTTCTTACTTAAGTAATAGCATTTTCTACTTCTTGACTGTGTATTTTGACTTCTCCAGGAGTTCTATCCTTCTTTGTTCTGCTTGGATTTTTTGGGCTTATACTACACTGCTCCTCTCTAAATAGTCATGACCCTCGTATGGCTGGCTGCCAGAATTGCTGTTATGGGTGGGGCATCTTGGATTGTTTTCCTGCATCTATGGAAGCATGCTTTGCCCTTGTCATTGTTTTTGTTGTCATATTTGCCATTCTTGGCATTGCCTATGGCTTCCTTGCTGCAACCATGGCCATTCAAAGGATCTGGCAGAGACATTACCATATACTTACCAAGAGGGAACTAACCAAGGTGAAATTAGTGATATTAAAAGCATTTCTGAAACAGTCTGGGTTAATCCAGTTTCTTCGTGCAGGAAAAGCCTATTTATTCTGAACTTTGTGTTGCAGGAGTATATTGTTGAGGATCTACACGGTAATTATACCCTGCCAAAACTGGATCATGAGCATGAGCGATGTCTGAAATCACTCAGCCTTTTATAATAGGACGTGAAGAACTGAAGTCATAGTGTCAATAAGAGAGCCAGTTAGGCGCCCAGAGAAGGGAGTGGGTTGAAGGCGGGGAACATGAGATGTCATCCGAAAGTTGTGACTCCTTACGAGGGCAGCTTGCCATGTGAAGGAAGAAACAGAAAGAAAAGCTTCTGCGCAATTGTTTATTGGAAGCTCTCACTATGTTGAGCTGCTGACAGAACAAAATGAATCCAAACAAGCTTTTACAATTTGCAAGTTGCTCCGATGTTTAATGTCAGTTTAATTTGTTACGATGTTTCTATTAGCCTTTCTTTTTCACATGCATGTTTGCTTGGCTTGGTCTTGCTTCCACTTATTATGATGATGATGATGATGATCTATCTTTTACTGTGTACACCTAATAAAATCCTTTGCATTCGAACGTTGACCAATTAGATAAAAGTTGGCCACTTCATGATACCTCGTCTACGTCTTTATAAAAAGAATTAAGCCAATAAGTGTAAAGGAGATTTGGTGTTAAAGGTGGCTTTAGTATTTTCATTTTTCTCTTTTCACGTATGATATTTCTGTTTTTTCATATTTTCTAATGTAAACACTAAATGTAGAACCCAACCCTCGACATCGTCTACATATTAATTTTTGAACGAGTCAAAAATAGTTTTTTGAAGAACCAATGGTAACACTTGGTGAGCAGATCAGTATTTCATCTGAAGGCAGATGCTATTTTAAAACTTGGAAGAATTTTTTCTTTTTTATTTTCACCACCGATATTTGAATTTTATCTGATTAATTCGGTTTGACTATTATAGGGTCTATTTTTATAGATTGGTTCTCTTAAATTCTTTTTCATCATTTTTTAAATTCGAATTCGAAATCTTTTATTAAGGGAATAGAGTGTTTCTGATCGCTCAATCCAAAAGAGTTTGTTGCCTTCGAAGAACTTTTCATCGGCATAAATCAGGTGATTTTACTATATCTCTTTTTACACCCAATTCCAACCAAACATGGACTTCCCGCACACTACCTTCCTTTTTGTCAAATACGCTTTCACTAATACCATCTTCTTTTTTTTTTTTTTTTTTCCTTTCTCGATAGGGTGTTCAACATGCTATAATTTGTAAAATATGAGTAAAGCAAAAGCCTCGACTGCTTACAGACATTTGCGTTGCGTTGATAGAAATAGAATCTTTCCTCTTGGGTAGACTGACTTCATTCTTTCTCTATCCTTCTTGCTCTCCGGTTAGGCCACAACATTGTTTAAGTGACCTAAAAAATTTTGACATTAGAAGTGTGATCAGTAGCCGGTGATTTCGGCAACGGATTGAAATCTTGAAAAAAATAGAAAATGTAAAAAGGTTGATTGGAGTGGTGGCAATAACCTGTGATTTTTAATTTCTTTGCTTTAGATTGATGATAGGCGCAACCATTTCATCAAGGTATGACCTGATGGCTAGTATTTTGGAACAGATGTTCACACGGTAAAGTTTTTCTCCTTCTTGGTCATTAGCCCCTTCAAAATTTAAAAAAAATAAAGAGGGGAGAAAAATTGCAAAGGATGATGGGACTTTGTTTCTCATTTTTACGTTAAGAAAAAATATACGGTATTCTTAAGAAGATAATTTAGTAATATAAATTTACTTTTCTTATTATATAATAAAAAAAAAAATGCGAAGAAAGTGGAGGTATTTTAGAATACCTCTGCTTACATACCATGCACACGGCCTTCCATGTACCAGGTTTTGATCCCTTGTACTTGTGTGCATTTAACGATAAGATTTTCAAACCAACAAGCAGAGGGAGAGCTGATGTCGGATGTGGCCATCCGTATCCATTCATCCATCCATTCAATCAATCGATCGATTCTTTTTTATCGCACAAAGATTTAAACATGAGATTATCAGGTCGGAAGAAATGAATTTATACCATTAGACTGTCCTTAAGGACTCAATGAATCGGTCAATCCAAGCGAGAATCTAGCACTAGCCGGGAAAGTGGTTGGCCTTCACTTCACTTGGGGAAAGATGAGTGCAAGGGCCGTGTTTGGCTGATGAAAAAATTATATATATATATATATATATATTAAAAAATATTTTCATGATTTTATATGTATCTGAAATTACTAATTTTTTTGAACAATTTAAAATTATAATTTTCATTTTTTAAAATCTTTAAGTTCATTATATCTCAATCTCTATTGCAAAGGGTTATATAAAGTTAAAGGTTTGTAAAGTGCAATCCATCAAAATATAAACACAAAGTATTATCAAAAGTAAAAAAATAAAGTGCAATTTGTAATTAACCATATAGCCGCACCTTTGTAATATGCAAATAATCACACATATTTTCTCGCACCCAGTGTTGAACCTTTGTACTTTAAGTAAAGACAAGATCTTGAACTAACAAGTTCATGGAGGGTTGGTGTCAAGGATAGCTAAATGTCTTATTATATCTTTTTTTTTTTTACTATTGAGTGGGAAAATTGTTAGACCTCATTTGGAAAGATCATGGCGGGGACAATATCGTGTTTGTTTGATGAAAAAATTGTGAGAAAATTAATTTTTAGAAAAGGTTTATTTTCATGATTTTCCATGTGCCTGAAACTGTTCTTTTTTTTTTTTTTTTTGGGTAATCTAGAGTTGCAATTTTCACTTTCTTCTTGATTTGAAAAGGAAATTGTTCCGAGATACAGCATGAATTCTATCTCAGCCAATATAATATCACCGGAAACATAAATCAAATGGGTTGCTGAATTTGCATTGAAAAAATTATGTAACAGTTAACAGAGGCCAATCGGGAAAAAAAATCAAACAAATTGTATAAAACATTATAGCTAATGAACAAGCCTGTTTATAGGCATGGTAATACAATAGTCAGAACTGTAGTTTTCTCTACCCATTTTACATTTGCTTTCTCTTCTATTAACTGCAACTATAACAATTACAAAATTGCTACCTTAAAAAGTTACATGATTGACTATGCCTGTTTGGGGGCACCTATAACAATCAATAACGACCTCAAGAAAATCCGGCCATTTCTCTATTGTGGTCGACAGCATAGGCGGGTCCAAACTCCTGGACCAATAGGTTTTCAAGATGACAAGGTTAAGGCACAGCACAGTCCTCTTTGCTCCGGTGGCAAAATCTACAAACAGTCTTCCAATTCATCAGGCACAAGCAACTTTTCAATGGCAGCCTGTTAAGAGTAAGAGATCAGCAACGTAAGATGAGCTAAAGCTACCACAAATGAAAAAGGAAGATGGGAAGCATAAGCCGTAACCTTAATGGTAGCAACATCAGTCGCAGAAGGTTTCAAGTCCAAAGCATGTCCATAGTGAAGCATGGCCTTCTCATGCATGTTTTGCCGCTTATATATTCTGCCCATCAATGCGTATACACTGCTTTCATGAGGAGAATACTCTTTAAGCTCCTCTAAGATCCTTAAGGCTTCATCATATTTTTCAAGGGTCACCAGTATGTTGGCCTTCTGATACATGGGGAGAGGATTTTTCCCATCTGCCGAGATGGCCTTATCCATCATTACTAAAGCTTCCAGAGGTCTCTGTTGATCAAGAGGAAAGAAAATAAAGGGAAGGGAACCAATCTAAAGACAATTCCAAAATTCAAGAAAGAAAATCTACCCTTAAGGCATGTAAAGCGGTTCCAAGGTAAGACATGATGACAGAGGATCGAGAATTAATTTGAAAAGCCATTCGGAAGTGATGCTCAGAGAACTCAAATTTCTCTTGTCGAAGGTAGACCATTCCAAGTCCATACCAAGCATTGTAATGTCTACCGTCTACTCTCAGTGCACTATGATAGCTCTTTATTCCATTCTCAAAATCTTCCAATGCTACATACCTGTAGAAACAAGTGGATACCCAATCAAACAATATTTTCAATGAAAAAAAAATCCAATTAAATTGACACAATAGTTTGCTTGGCATACTCGTGACCACAAAGTGTATGTGCATAAGCAAATCTTGAACTAAGCTGTACAGCCCGCTGGAAATTTTTCAGAGCAGTTTCATGGTCTTTCTGCAAGCTGAAGCAATTCCCCATGGCACACCTGCATATTGATTCGATTGCAAGCCATATTATATTCTAATACTCATGATGGATAAGAATAGGAACAGCACAACAGATGCATTAACCACAAAAGGGCTTCATGGCTTTGTAGCATGTTGAAAGCACAAAAATAGCCCAAATCAGATCTCTAGAACATTTGGCACCTTTGTGGATTATACAGCCATGTTAGGAAGAACTATTAAGCAGGTACAGTAAAAAGTACCACGAGAAATGGTCAACACAAACAGGTATTCTCCACTCAATTGGTTGGTTGAATAGGAGATCAAAATTCCTGTCACTATGGTCGATGCAAGAATAGCTATTTTCCTTATCAAATGCCACTGAAACCCCTGGCCTTCCATAGCAAATACATGCCCATGTCTGAAATAACAATTTCCAGGCCACAAGAATAAGCAAAGAGCCAAAGTCCTTCCCCAACAATGGAGATGGAATAAAACACAAGTTCAGAACAGAATGTCAAATTATTTCCTGTGGAAAACTAGCTAAGAATATGAACTGGTCAAACATAATAAAATAATGATAAGCCAGAATGTAGCTCATAAAAGTCAAAAGCCAAAATTCGGTAATATAAAACTAAAGTTGTGGTGCACTGTATTGTTCATAAAAGGTTTGTCGGAGCTACCATGATTGAGGTGCTAAGCGGTCGGTAGTTATCAGCTCCTGAGCGAGGTAACTTAGCTTCATATCTTCCTTCAAGTGCTGCAGAAGAAGCATGAAAGATTTTAAGAAAAAAAACTATAAACTGATGCACATAAAGAGAATAATTCGTGGCAAGGAAAACTATTCCTCATGCTTTAAGTTGAAGACAATAGAAAATTTTCCATAAGCATTTGAGTTACAAAGTGAGTAGATAGCTGCAGATGATCTCAGTTAATCAGCTAGATAATACATGCTATTTGGACATCATGATGAAAAGGCCACAAGAGAATATACAAACAACAATAAACAAGTCTTCAAAGGTGTGATACTCCAACCAAGCAATGAAGCATGGATATTGCTACAAATTACAGACATCAAGCTTCCAAAAATAGAATATGCTCTGTATAGAATATGGCAATGAAATAGGAGGATTTTAATGCAAATAAAAATGTGTTTCTTCATATTTTAAATTGCTTTTGCTAACAAATTTCTCCAACCAGAAAACAATCTATACTATTCAAATGCAACAACCAACAAAGTTTTCCTGCATTATAGGTCTCTAACTCACATCTAAAATAGCTAAATCATCGGAAATCTGCTACACCATATCAAAACACTTCTTAAATATTCGAAAAGTATCTAACAGTCACCACCAATTTGGCCTGTATATTATAGGCACAGCATAGCATATGAAGGTACTGTTCGGAAAATGAGCAGTCAGGAAAGGAAACATAATATCTCGAGTTGTTATGGAGGTCATTTTATTAAACAACAAAGCATAGAAGATTTATCCTGCAAAAAAGTACTGCTTCAAACTCTGTTACAAACACAGGTAGAGACATTGGCCAAAACTGCAAGAATGCAGTGAATAAATAGTAGGAAAAAGAGAAACAAAAAGAAGCTTTTATCTCAAAGAGAATAGGATGAGAATTATCACAACATAGCTGCTTAGAAAGTTTGGTGGCACATAAATCAGAAACAGCAAAAAAAAAAAAATGCAACCTAGCAGTGGCAAGAAGAACTCACATAGAGAACAGTAGAATATATGTCCATTCCTTCTAAACTGTAAGGAGATGCCTGACGGGCAAGACTGAAGGCATGGTCTGCTTCTAAATAATCAACTAGTTCAAAATACGCTTTTCCAACCTGCAATCATGAGTAAAGGTTATGACACAGAGAGAATAAAGAATATCTAAACTCTGTGATAACAATTGGAAGAAAAGATCATCCGGAAGGAGTTCCGAGCTTTTAAAATGCAAATCCAACAGTCCTAGAATTACTACATTAATAATTTAAGTACACTTCAATGAGGCATTATATGTCAAGCAAGAATGCTTAAGGATCCATTTATAAAAGTTGAGGCTAGGCCCAAACTGAGGTTAGACTGATATCAATATAAAAAGTTATTGATATATGCTACTAATTTTCTCTTCTATAAAGAAACTTGAGTCCTAAATGCAAAACCATATATTTCTCACAAATATTCCACTTCAGCTGAAAAACATTAGAACAATAAAACAAAATAAAGACAGTTGAGCTAATTTGAGGCAAGTTGAGGCTTCCAAAACAGGCCCTTAGCACTAACGTGGATAAGATAGAAATGGAACAAAAGTAGGGCTTGGTATCCTTGGACCCCGGAGGAGACAGTAAAACAGTTTAAATCAGGTGGACCTAGATTTAGTTCTGAGAAGTGCTGTCAGGCATTGAGTGATTGGAATTACCACCATAAATAATCTAAATCATATTTATAAAAGAGGAACCCTCAGGACGAGGCAGGCTCTAATGAGATGTGGCTACTTCACCCCAACAAAAGCCAGGTCCATACATGCACACTGATGTCCTGTCATGTTCAAAGCGCTTAACGGTGTCACAAGCAAAAGCACCAGTGACCTAAGCATCTGTCAACATGCATGCTGCCTTTATTAGCATGTACTCATCTAAACCAGGATCTATAAGCAGCTGAAAAGGGTGGGTCTCAGTAATCTGCATAGCACAATGGTCAGGCTTCCTCTATCTCGCCACCATTACAGCACACATTGCCTATGATGAGAAAGAGACCTTTCAGAGCTTAGACTCTGTCTAGGCATATGTAGACAATCGTATACATCATGTGAAAGTAGAGTGTCAACTAGGCATCAGGAAGAAGCAACAACAATCTGAGTACCACGAAATCAAGAAATACTGGTTATAATGCTCTATCTTATTTAAATGGCATACAAAATAAAGCCCAAAGCAACATTTTGCTTAACCACTTTGACTCCACGCAGCAGAACTGTAACTAACTTGACTGTTGTAAAAATGATGTGAACAAAAGCCTAATGATCATATTATAGTATGGCTGTCATCATTGAATTCATTCGTTGATCAAAGCACTAGAGTCTTAAAAATATGACCATTTTATCAAGTTCCAGATAGATCAATAAGAATAAATTTAACAAATAATGTCACCTGGGAAAGAACCCATCCCGTATTGTAATGCTTGGGTGGAAGTTTCAAATAGACGTCCAATGCTTCCTGTTCAATGCATGAAAGTTCCATACGATAAATGAAGCTCACAAAGCACCATCTTATATTCATAAACACAGCATCAATACCTGGCACCGATATAGGCAGGCAAGTCTATAGGCCTCCCCAAGAGTTCTTAAGAGACCTAAAACCGCTGAGGCACCACTTAAGACTCGCAAGTTATTAGTGATGTCCCCAGAAAATGACATGGTCATCCCATCTTGGTCACGGGACCTGTTATCACATGAGGGAGATGAACTCGAAGCTGCTGCTCCTGTACTAAATCGAGAATCATCAAAAGTCTCATGCCGTGTCCCTGTATGAGGTAAACAGGGTAAGCTCACAATTCTTTCTGTCTCTGGCAGCAATGAGAAAGAACTAGAATATCACCTTGGGGCTAGTGCTTGACAAGGCAAATTATTACATCACAGCCAAATAACAATAGGATACTAATCTACACCGGCCAAAACAACATAATGTCATTCGCATTGGTTAAGCCATGGACCATACAACAACAATAACAAATTGATACTTGATCCTTATTTAAAAAATAAGAGGCCCAATATAGGAGAGAGGAGAGAGAAAAAATAATAAAATAAAATAAAATAACATAACATAAAATTAAAGTTTAAAAACAAAAAAAGAGAAGTTAAAACTGAAAAATACAAATAACCTTCAAAATCATTAACAAACTAAAAACAACACCAAACTTATTTACAGACACAATCATTTGTTATTTGAACAATCCTTAATAATTTAGAAGGTTAATCAAATTATCTGAAGTGCGTACAAATGAATAGACAAAGACAGATAAGCCAAATTTTAATATGGCATCAGCTCCCGCATGAACATGTGCAAATAACAAGCAATTTAATCACAATCAAATTGACGCAAGATATCAGGAAATGCAGGAAGGATGAAACTAATTACTGTGTCTTCAGAAGCAACTCAGTTTCATGACACAAGTTGTTTCTGACTTCAAAGTAATTGCTGACATAAGGAAGATTTGTCACCTTCATCAAAACTTTCAGTAGCCCAGGACTGTCCCTTACGAACTGTCACAGAACGTAATCCAACAGAACTCAACTTTGAGCTGCCAAGATATTTAGAAGAGTGGCTGATTCCGTTTCCGTTTCCGTTTCCGGCTACTGTTGTCGCATTAATATTTGCATTTGTAGCTGCCTCTCCAGCTAGTCGTGAACTTCGACGAGGGCCAGAATCAAAAAATAACCTCCCAGAAATCTAGCAACCATGGAAAAAAAGACATTTATGGATTGTCCAGCACACGAGCAATGCAAAACACACAATGCAAGTTACAGCACTTAGCTAATGGATAGACGTTGAAGAAGCTAGTACTATGAACACATGGTACAGCAACTAAAACTGGAAGCAGCAAAATAATGCAATACATGCAAGATGCACAAATGAGACACATCATGCATGCCACGTGCTGAACTGCAGAGATAGCTAAAAGTTAAATTGAAGTAAACAGATGCACTGATGCTACCTGGAAAGTAAACTGATCAGAATGTCATACCGCAGACCACAATGTGGGGTCTAAGCTTAAAACACATGAAAAAACAGCAAGAGAAGCTAAAACCAGAAAACGATGAAGATACACAAACAAATACAATGGTGATTTTAGGGAAAGCTGGGAAAAGATGTAAATTAAAATACATGAACTTCTGTCTCAAATATGTGAACGCCACAGGGCTCACAAAACAATAAAGAAATGTAAGGGGACGTTTGGTTCACATTCGGGAATCGGAATTAGATTCAGAATCAAAGATCTTGGTATGGGTTTTACAAACCCCTTATTTTGGAGGGTTTTATTCCCAAACCTCCACTCTCGTTCCATTAATCCAAACAACTCATATGGGTTTAAATCCGATTCTTGATTCCCATTCCTGTTAACCAAACACCACCTAACTAGTCCATGCCCTTTTTCTTGTCAAATAATGAAACAAATATTTAGTGTTGAATCATTGAAATGTTTGAAATAAACATAACTTCAGCAGTGATATCCAATGTAAGTTTAAAGTGACACCCATTACCTTCCGTAATTTTCCTTCATCAACAAACTTCCTTCGAGGGGCTTGAATAGTCGCATTCACAATTGACCTAGGAGAGCTATCAGCATTGGGCACAATAGGGTTTAGCTGCACATTTCTACACAAAGGTGGGGGCGCAACAGCTGACATCTGCACAAAGAAAAAGAAATCTCAACAGTTTGGAGGAAAAGGCATAATGTGCAACATGCACTAACAACAAAGGTCAATGAAAGTGTATCCAACTTGTAGAATTAACACGTTGTAATGAAGAAGAAAAAAAGCACCCAGAGGATGGATAAAAAGTATTAAATACTTCACATGCAAAGACTAAAAACAGGGAAAATGACCAAATTTTGACCCGTATAGAAATGTTGAGATCAGGAGTTTTTATCAAATGAAGTAATCCTTCATCTCTCCCCTTGCCAATCCATGCCTATGTCCTTAATCATAAGATTCATCCTATCTTATGAATGGTGCCCCGCACCTTCAATGCTTTGAACACTCAAGCCCACTTCTGCTTAAACACATGGAAAAACGACAGAGTTCTACCGGTAAAATTATAACCAAGCAGAATCCAAAGTGATTGAATAACAAAGAAGACACACAAAGGTACACAGAAATATCTATTCCATACTAATCTATTATTGAAGCATTACCCCCTCACCACTGAACACGACTGAATCTCCACTGCCCTCAATGAACAAGGGCAAGTTATCAGTTCTTTAGACCACTGAAAGAGATTGAGCGCATATCAAAGTGGATTCAGAAGTTTGAGCTTTGCCAGGAATTGATATACAGGAATTTGTTCACATGAAACTTCATCTCTGAGTTATAGCCTAGAACAAAAACTGGAGATTCAAATAGGAGGCATAGTGGACATAATCTTACCTGTGTGGCCATTGGTGAAGGAGTATTATAGAATGACAAGTTAGATGAACCACCATTCACAGAATGGCTAGCAGTTGCTGCTGATGTGACTCCATGATAATTTGCAGAAATATCTCTAGTGTTATTACTATGCATATGCTTCAATTGTCTTGGACTCATATCTTCTGAACCAAAGTTTTGATCTGGACCTAAATTATGATCCTCGCCGGATATTTGCAGGTTTTGTGATGCCAATCCCTGAGTTAGGTGCTGTTTCTGAATTGAAAGTGCAGCTGCTTCACCAAAAACCACAACTGCTTCCTCTGCAGCACCTGGAAATGTATTTTTTGTTTTCAGGCTGAGGCAATAAATCATGCCCCAAGCAATAGAATGAAGCAACCATGTAACACTCATTTACACAATAATAAATTAGCCAAGTGACACCTAAAATGTTGATTGTGAATTTGATAGATAATCCAAGGATGTATTCAGAGGTCAAGAAAAACATTGCTAAAAAAAATGAAAGTATGCTAAATCTCTGCAAATCTATACTTTAGTCAATATATCAGATGCCAATAGCTAAAGAGAAGAAGCACAAAATCAAAATAGGACTGCAAAAATAATGAATAGAACTAAAATCATGATTGCATTAATCACCACTGCCTCTATCCGAAATGCTGCTGCAACATGTCATTGTTTCACATTTTGTCAAGGTCAGATGTATGACAATTAGAGGTAGCACTTCATTCTGAATTTATACATGAGAATGGGGGAAACATACTCTTAAACTATAGTAGGTCATACACTATTCAACTAGTTTGCTCGTGCACAAATAGTATTGTATACCAGTTCCAATTACCTACAATATACGTTAATAGCCCAACTACTTGGTGCAATCTAGTGTTTGCAGCTACAATTGGGAAGAAACTAATCCCCAAAATCTGTGTCAAACACTTTCGAAAACAGTGGCTAACCGGTTTCTGACAACCAACTTCTATTACATTGTTTTGTTAATTAGGAAGCTGTTGAAAAAATCAACTATATTTAAGGCTCCCACTGTTTCAAATATATTGCACAGTTAAATTCCCATTGAAGGTTAATTTCTTTTCGAAATTTTTCTACATGCTTTTCTTGTTGCCCAGTAGCTCCAATGTGGGTTTAGAAGAGTAAATACACACAACCTTACCATGCAAGCATAAAGATTATGTGCATGATCTCGAAAACAAAATGGAGCAAACTTAGTATCACCCCAAGGCTCAGCCTCTTAATATTTTTCTGCAGTAGAAATGTCAGGGACCCATAAACCATCAAAGTATAAATAGTGTCACCACAGCATTCAACTATCCACAAACAATAGGTTTGCAAAGATACCCTCCTCTCATGGAGATAAGCATGGCTCAAGCCTGTTATCTTCTCCGGTAATTTCAAACTGACAAAATCAGCATCACAGTGGCCATGATATCAGATAAAAAGATAATTAAGATGCCCAAGCTTCTTTTAAGTTTTTTTAAAAAATAAAAAAAGAATGCCTGAGAATAACACTAAATCTACTTGAATGATCCAAGGAACTCACAAGATAAATAAATGTTTTGACAACCATCCAACTAAAACCTTGGTCATGTCAAATTCATTTTCCACAAGTCCAAATCAAACACGGGAGACTCAAGCTTAAACCCTACCCACCCACCCCACACCATTGGCCCTGTCCAAAAAAAGGAAAACAAAAAGAAGAACCATAGGGAGCAAAAGTTCAAAATGACTGAATGGTGTTCAAGTTATGCCTCCAGGGGAAAAGTAAGAGGATAAGCAAAGACGAGAATAACCATTCACCTAGAATACACAACTCCTCATAAGCAGCCCACAGTAATGGATCCAACTCCAGAGCCTGCTTAAAGTGTTGAATTGCACTTTTCTTTCTATCAGTGTATCTGAAAATAGGTAAATTCAAATAAATGACAGGCAAGATATCTAAGTTATTACAAGAAATTTGGCACAAAAGATCATAATCAGCATTTTGGAATACAAATTACATTTATGTTGCATAAAAAATTCTCTTTTTGACTTCTATAGTAGAAAATTGATTAAATACATAATTATTAGGTTCCAAAATTCAAATACAATATCTAGAAAATTGTTGATGATATCAGATCTTTTTCCAGCAAAATAAAAATCAAGTGTCAATATATGCTAATTATTGTCCAAAGAATCTTATATCAGGTACAAAAATGATTTTTGAAAGGGCAATGCAAATGGTGAATCATGGACACTCGGTTGAAAAGCAGCACGTGATGTGGAGAGAAAGATGAGGGAGACAACATCAATTAGGCCTAAAGTAACTAATACTTATAGACTGATTAATTTACTTGGCTAAGGTTCAATGATTAAGCACTCCTAGTCCTATGATTTCAACAGTAATTTCATGAGGAGATACTGAGAGATTGACATCCAATTACAACCTTAATTTATAAGAAACAAATGATGCATAGAATTGAGACTAAATAAAAGAACATTAGAAATTAACATGCTAGTGACCTGTAAATAAGCCCAAGAAGGTAATGACCAGCTGCACCATTCGGCACCTGCACATCAAGCAATGCATCAGAAACAGAATGCTCACAACTGTGACAAAACACATCTACACATGATTACAAATATTGCCAACATTGATTAAGGGACACAATGCAGTCTACAATGATTAAATAAGGATAAGCTTCTTCAACAAACTTTATCCTTCAAAATTACCGGCAAGAATATGAAAAATAATATTGGAAGTTAGATTATGTTTGTAAGCAGGCAGTTATTTAGCACCTCTGCACTAGGTTCATGAGCAGGACATAAAGCCGCTTCAGCTTCAATGAGAAGATCCATCTGAAAGCATGATATTGCAAACAAGTAGCGGGACTGTGGCATTTGTGTACCTTCATATAGGGAGGAAAAGGAAGGGATAAGTGAGAGAAAACACAGAAGGAACATAGGTAGGTGATCATTATGCAAATAAAACCTTTCTACAAGAATTGCTTCATACCTTTCAAAATATGGTATGCAGAGTAAGCTTGATTATTGTGCAAGTAGCATCCAGCTAATAATTGCAAATTTACCTGAAATTGATGCATTGAAGCATTAGACTTATCATTGATAGTCTCACATGGATCACACAGAGAGATGCAAGTAATTAACGGTCCACAAGGGGCGGGGAGTATTCTTTGAAAGCCAATACAAAGAACTATTTAAAATAGAGAAGTATAAATCTTCAATGATGAGAGCCTTTTATTTATTTAATTTTTGGGGTGTTAGGGAGAAAACAAGAAAGCAGAAAAGAAAGAACAGAAAAGAAGAAAAGAAGTTTATTGGGGAAAAGGAAAGAAAAAAAGAGTGCAAGCCAAAGGAAACTCATCAAAATATGAAATATCAACTACATTACTATTTTGTTCAATTCAAATTAATATTGCTGACATTATGGTTAAATATCCAATTATGTCCAAATGTTTCCGATTCCAAAAGCAGATAATGTCCACAGAAACAGTTGCAGTCATTCAAACCTAGTACTATCATGTTACGTGATCAAGAAACAAACTTTAAATAATTCGCGCCATGGCATGACACAAGTTTGAAGACGAGAAAAAACAAAAGAACAAAGCATAAGACTGAGAGAGTCTTAGATTACTTTATTAATACATAGTGAGATAATTGATGCAAGTTGAAGCTAAAAGGTGAATCTCCAATCCAACCAAATCTCTAGGAAGATGAAGTTGAGGATTAGGTTGCACAAAAGACATGACACCTTGGAGATGAGATTAATGATAGCATCATATCTCATAATATATTTTCTTAGTTTGCCTTTAGTAACCAAGTTGCTTCATCCTTTTTCTAATTTTTTTTCTATGCCTTATTAATTTCCTTTTCTGTTAACAAGAGTTAGACTCCTTCAGCCTTTGGCTTCATATTAAATGGACGTATTTTTGTTTTTTACTTCAGAGAAGAAAGTGAGAAACATGGTTGAACCTTTTCATGATAGTAAAGTTGCTTACCTTTTTTCTTGTGGTCTAAATTCAATTCCCAGGTGCAGCCTCTTCTTAGTAAAAGGAAGTAAGGCTGTGCTCATACTGCACCCCGCATGCCTAGTGGGGGTGCTTTTAGCACTTGGTGAACTTTAGAAGAATATAGGCTGCAATTCTTTGTCCATTTAGAGGTAGACAAGGTTACATGTGTGCCATGAAGTCAACTGTTTCTGAAAACTGACGTTCGTTTATTGTAAAGGTGAAAATAATCCCTTGAAGTTGGTTATCAAATATTATTATGGTGAGAGATGTGCCTTTGTTGTGCAGAGACCAAAGATAAATTTTGGACGCTCAAGTCCATAATCACGGCTTTGCATTGCATGTGTGATTTTGGTGATGATACATCTTTCCTTTCTTCAAAGATAACGGACAAAAAGAAATCAGTTTTTTCCTGCTCATTGAAAACTAAATGACTGCAAATGTTTCTGATTCCAAAAGCAGATAATGTCCACAGAAACAGTTGCAGTCATTTAGTTTTCATTGAGCAGGAAAAAACTGATTTCTTTTTGTCCGTTATCTTTGAAGAAAGGAAAGATGTATCATCACCAAAATCACACATGCAATGCAGAGCCGTGATTATGGACTTGAGCGTCCAAAATTTATCTTTGGTCTCTGCACAACAAAGGCACATCTCTCACCATAATAATATTTGATAACCAACTTCAAGGGATTATTTTCACCTTTACAATAAACGAACGTCAGTTTTCAGAAACAGTTGACTTCATGGCACACATGTAACCTTGTCTACCTCTAAATGGACAAAGAATTGCAGCCTATATTCTTCTAAAGTTCACCAAGTGCTAAAAGCACCCCCACTAGGCATGCGGGGTGCAGTTTGAGCACAGCCTTACTTCCTTTTACTAAGAAGAGGCTGCACCTGGGAATTGAATTTAGACCACAAGTAAAAAGGTAAGCAACTTTACTATCATGAAAAGGTTCAACCATGTTTCTCACTTTCTTCTCTGAAGTAAAAAACAAAAATACGTCCATTTAATATGAAGCCAAAGGCTGAAGGAGTCTAACTCTTGTTAACAGAAAAGGAAATTAATAAGGCATAGAAAGAAAATTAGAAAAAGGATGAAGCAACTTGGTTACTAAAGGCAAACTAAGAAACCAATCAGGACGGGTGATGAGAAAAAGGAAACACCACCTAAGGGGGAGAAAGCTCGGAACCATCTCTCCTTGCACCAAATTAACACATCAACAGGCCCTCCCATTAGTCTTGGGACCGACAGCGAACTCTGGATTGGCTTTTACATTTTCTATGGAAATTACATTCATGGTCATCTTTATTCTCAAAAGGCCTGTTTGGTAAGTCTAGTAGTTTAGTCATCCAGGTTAAAACCGATATCAAGGCGGAAATTCATGTCAAAATATATTTTAATGTCATCTAGTGTCACATCGTAGCTTTTTATCCTCTTGAGATTGAGAAAAATAGGTTATAAGCAAAATTTTGGGTGAATTGGCACTATCCTGCCTTCTATGAGTAAAATTTAAGTTGAAACTGGAAATTTCTTGACAAAAAACCATTGTTATTTAATTACTATTTCAGTCTCAGAAGTGTACCTTATCTGACCAATCATAATAACAGAATAAAGTTTTTTTTAGCATCTATAGAGGTGTCACTACATGTCTATTATATGTTAATTGTGCTTTCAATAATCGTGTCAAGTCTTAACGTGTAATTCATTCCACCAATTCTTATGATCAACTTAGTTCAATTGCAAACAAATTGCATTGAGTAATTAATTTGAAGATTAGTTTATGACAATTGACTTATATATGAACCAAATTATTAATAATTAATAAAATAATATTTTATAAGGACTAATTCTCCCAACATGTTATTCTTGGTGTTGTATTGATCATATTAACCAAATATTAACTTAAATAAGTGGCACAAACTCTACAACCAATTATGTCATGTTGAACCAAATCCACAACGTTTACATCATTCTCTTGTCGTGTCCACGTGCATTGTCCCAAAAATCCAGCCCTACTTCTATAAGGAGATAGAATCTAGGCCATTGAAAGACTGGAAAGGAGGTGATATGAAGTAAAACTATTTCACAGTCAAGTCTGAATCTAGGCCATTGAAAGACTGGAAAGGAGAGGATATGAAATAAAACTATTTCCTAGTCAAGTTTTCATCGAATTGTTTACAACCGAAACTAATTTTCACGGCACATGTTCTCACACGCAATTGCTTAGCTTGTCTTCATCCAGTCATACCAATTTCTCTCACCACCACAATCCCGGAACATGCCACATTTTGGGTTAGC
Source organism: Dillenia suffruticosa (assembly GCA_033439265.1). Classification (NCBI taxonomy): domain Eukaryota; kingdom Viridiplantae; phylum Streptophyta; class Magnoliopsida; order Dilleniales; family Dilleniaceae; genus Dillenia; species Dillenia suffruticosa. Next base: position 22,585,933 of record JAVTVX010000035.1, read on the forward strand.
GAATTAAATATCTAAGTTTGGAAACCAAAATCACAAGAAAGAAACAAAGTTTCAAATCTAGGAAATCCTTTTTATATTAAGAAATAATAAAACCTAGCTGCTGTACAGAAGCTGATAAAGAAGGTTATCAGGAACCTACAGTGGCCATAACTGTGGTGAGAAAATCCTTGGACTTTGCAATTGAAGCATGGATATGAGACAAAGAAGTGTTTAGGAATATTGTATTTCATAGAGGGTGGAAATGATTGAATCTTGTTTTGCTCTGCGATCAGGATCTAAATTGAATTGCAAGCATACTTGACTCTTTGAAACATAGAGTTGAAGCACATCATTTTAGGGAGTCTGGATCTTAGAATTGAATCCTGCTCTTGTCACTGAAAATGAACTGGCATGGACATTTTAACACTAACAAAGGCCTACAGCACGAGTGTGAGACACATGATCCACCCAAAAGAAGAAGCGAAGAAAGACATTGAAATGATTAAAAGACGCAACAAACTTGAAAAAGAAAAAAAAAGGAGGAAAAAAGGTATCCTTGACAATATGTAGGTGCTTGACTCACTCAATGTGTTGGTGCATGGCATCTGGGTTAAAAAGGCCACTTGAGGCCTCGTGAAGTGCTGAGCTAGCGCCGCCTCGATCACCTTTGACAGCACTACATATAATTTTGTTGGAAAAAAGAGGAATCCAGTGGGGTCCAGTCGTGTTCATTCTTAGACCATGTGACTTCAGGAAGAGGGCTTTGTGAAGTCTGCTGACAATTGGAGCCAGAGGAATGAAGGGGATGTAGTAGGGCATTCAAGCTTTCTGCTAGCACCCAATTCTGAACTAAATAATGTTTCAGAGTACAAGTGAAAACTTTTGAGACATTTCTACATGGACAGAAAGTATTTTGCGTGAAATAATATATGCCTTAATGGAAATCAGAATTTCTTCTCCTTTTTTTAATTTTGGGTGGGGGTAGTTCCTAAACAGTCCCTAGCTTATGGAAAAACCAATATTTATTCTGAACAGTTCCGAGGACACAAACAAAACCCTAAGAACCAGACACCCACTGAATCTGGTTTTGATGTTCACTCAACGGCTCTATATCTTCACAATGCCCACTAATCTATAATGCTCAACCTTCGTCATCTTTCCACCAAAAAATATCTCAATTGACAAACAACTTCCTGCCCTATATTTCTGTGTTTTGGATTGCCAATGCCAATTAAGTAATATACCCGTTGAACATTTTGGAGATTCTCTTCACTCCTAAAATATTCCTGATATTAAACTCTCAAAATAATATAACAAATAATTCTAAAACCCTCATTACACTCAACGTACGACCTCAAAGATTTCCGTGCAATTCAAAGAACACAAAAGAAAAGGATTAAGAAAATGCCAGAAAGAAATCAGGAAACCATGTTATTCAAGAATCGCTTAAGTAGTAAACCTGAAGAAACTTCAAATAATATAAAATAAATTTTAATCAATATCCAAATCACGAAATTCAACAGAAAGGGCAGATCAAGTACATCAATTGATTGAGTGAAGATGAGTGAAGCAGTAAGTAACGAGAGAGGGAGAGAGGTACTTCGGAAGGAAACTCGGCACAGAGACGTTCGCAGAGGAAAATGGAGTTTCGATTCATGAAGTGGCGGAGACTACTCTGCACGCAATCAACGAGTATGGATTCCATGGCTCCACCTTCGAATTTGATTTCTACAGAGAGAGAGAGAGAGAGAGAGAGAGAGAGAGAAGGATTTGGTTTTGTTTTTCGCTTATATATATATTTTTTTTCATTTTTAATTTTGGGGCTTTTCTTGGATTTGAAATCAATGCGTGCGAGAGGGGCGGCACGTGTTACCCCGACTGATTGGGAATACGAGTCACGTGACTATCATCACTGAAATCGCAGTTCGACTCGGCTCGAGGTAACAAAGACGGGTAAGATTCATGCCCTTTCACTCGAATCATACGTTATCATTCAATTTAATAATTAAAAAAATAATAAATCATTAAATAAAAAAATTAGCTTCAATAATCCTTATAAATATTAATATGTATAGAAATTAAAAAATATATATTTAGACCAAATATATTAAAATTATAATTGATTCATTAAAAATTTTAAATTACAGTAAATTAAAATGATAATTAATTCCAATAAACTACCCTTTTGAAAATTTTCTTGTCCAAAAAGTTTGTCAAAATGTCTACTCCTTGCTAAAAAAAAAATATGTTTAAACTAAAAATTCTTTATTTTCCAAAAAAAATTAAATATTTTCCAATTAATTCAGTCACAAATTATGATTAGTTAATTCACTAATGTGGAATGATTCTTTGAAATGGTTTAGAGAGAGAAAATTTTTGATAGAGAAAATTTAAAAGTAATGTATTTAGAGATATAAAATTTTAATTTTTTAGGTTTTAGAAAGAAAAAAAATAAATTTAGTGTTTTTAGATAGAGAAAATATAAAATTAATATGTTTAGAGAAATAATATTTAAACTAATTTAAACTCTCTAGAGAATAATAATTTTTAAAAAAGAAAAACTAATTTTATTTTTTTATAGTAAGCGAGATCTAAACAGAAGTGTTTAGAGAGAGAAAACATAAAATAAATCAATTTTGAAGAGAAAAATTAATATGTTTAATTTTAAAGTGAGAAAAAAATAAATTTAATTTTTTAGAGATAAAATTTTAAAACTAATGTATTTAGAGTGATAAATTTCAAAATAATTTAACTCTTTTAGAGAAAAAAATAATTTGATTAGTTTTAGAGTAAAAAATTTATGAGAGAAAGAAAATTGATATGTTTTGTTTTAAAGAGATAAAATTAAATTTGTTTTTTTGATAAAGAATTTAAAATCAATGAATTTAAAGAGAGAAATATAGAGACAAAAAAAATTAAATTTAGTTTTCTAGGATGAGAAAAATAAAAAAAAAATCAACAAATTTACAAAGACAACATTTATAATACAAATTTTCAGAGAGAGAGAAATTAAATTTAGTATTTTTAGAGAGATAATATTTTAAAAATTTTAAATATTTTAGAGAATAAAAATTTACATGCCTGCTTTTAAAGAAAGAAAAACAAACTTTAACTTTTTTTAGTGAGAGAAAATCTAAAGAGATGTGTTTAGAGAAAGAAAATGTGAATTAAATCAAATTTTAGGAGAAAAATTAATATATTTAGTTTTAAAGAGAGAGCAAAATAAATTTTCGGAGAAAAATGTAAAACTAATATATTTAAAGTGATAAATTTCAAAATAATTTAATTTAAGAAAAAAATTTAAAATTTATTCTTTTAGCGAGAATGGGTATGCAGAAAATTGATTTTTTAGAGAAAGAAAATTTAAATAGCCGATAAAATACCAAATCTTAATAGTCCAAAATATTAAAACAAACAAAAATAAATCCCCATACAAAATTCAAATTAAAAAAATTACAATATCTAATAATATAATAATAAATTCGAATATCTTAGTGGTTTGAAATGCTAAAACAAATAGAATAAATCTCCATACGAAATTCAAACCATAAAAATACAATAGCTAATAACAAAATAATAATATAATTATAAATTTAAATTTATCAACAAAATTTTAAAAATCAACTATCCATTAACAAGGAATAAAGTGGTCAATCAAAATAAGTCCATAACCCTTCAAATAAGTTCAAATTTTATTCTTTTGGAGAGGGAAAATAAAAACAATATATATAGGGAGAGAATGCAACAAATTGATTTTTCAAACTGAGAAAATTAATGTATTTAAAGTTTCTTTCTCTAAATGCAATTATTTTGAATTTTCTCTCAATAAAAAAAATATTTTTCTTCTCTGTCTAAAACTAATAACACTAATTTTGCTTTATTATTTAATTTGGGTGAGATAATCCTGTTAACCCTGCAAGGATGGATATGCTTTTATCCTTGTATAATATTCCCAATTGAATTTTACCTGCCAAACATGCGAAAATAGAATAAAAAGTTACTTGGGTAAATTTCAAACCTTTTACCCTCTTCTCCCAAACACTGTCTAAGAATTTTAGTAAAACATGCTATTTTGGCTATGTCGAAGGATCTTCTTAGTCATATTGATGACTTTATAAGCAACCAAAAATGCAGGAGAACAAAAATGTAAAATAAATAAGAATGAAACAAGATGCTTTGATTTTAATACTCTCAATGCTTGCAAAACTTGATTTTGTAGAGTATTACAACTTGCCATCATATTAACTTTTCTCAAGTGGAAGACAATGTGCCCCCACTTTTTCATCAAGGTCTCTATTTTAAAAATTGGGGAGGGGGGGGGGATTCCCCCCGTCATTAAGCTTCTCAAGACTCCCATATGGAGAAGAGAATTAGCATTGCCTTTCTTTTTCAGCCCAATCCAGGGAAGCAGAATCAGTTTTTCATTCTGCATTTACCTCAAAATGGTTCAAAACGTGTTAAAACCTATCCGGCCAAACAACCATTAATCCCACAATCCCCATTATCATGATTTCTTTGTTCTTCTCTTCCACCATCACTAACAAAAATAATATGGTCGCCGTCTCTGATCAACACTATATTGTCGATTTCAGCCCCCTCTTTGCTTAGAACTTTACTAGGCACAATGCCAAATTTCTGTGCACCAATGCCTAGCAACTCATCCAAGGTAGTAGGAAGTAGCACAAGTTTGCCTGTAATTTCTCCCTTCTCAGGACAGCTAATAGTCACTCTAGGATGGTAAACTCTGCCATTTACTGAAATACTAGTCTGATTTACTGACAAGAGTGAATCTTTATTGCCTTTTTGAGCAGCTGACATAATGCCAAAGATTGAGTTGTGGAAGTTACTAATCCTACGCCTGAGACGGGTGTGACTCCAAGAGGCATCAACAGCTGGGGATGAGGCTTCCTGAGGCACAGGACAGATTGTTGGCTCGCTCGTGAATCTACCAAGGAAATGGATACCACATTGCTGCTCAGGAATGGAAATGACAGATTGAGTTTTAGGTTCTTTGCATGATTCGAAAAGGTCTTTTATGTCCTCGTGCCCTTGTTGGTCTGCTAGGTCTCTGGGAGTCCATCCATCAATGTCAGGTTTATCTATTTCTGCACCTTGGTTCAGAAGGTACTGAACTATTTCCCCGTTGCCTTCACTCACTGCAACATGAAGAGCTGTCGTGCCATTGCTCTTTGGACATGTTACATCTCCTCCATGACAAACAATTTCCTTGAGCAAGTCTAAGTTGTTTTGCTCAGCAGCAGTGCAGGCAAAATGACCCACATCCCCTGAACTTATATTAGCCCCATTTTCTATCAGCAGTTTGATCACATTTTCATGGCTTCCCAAGATGGCCTCCCATAGTGGCACACTCCCTTCAGAGTCTGTATGGATAGAAAATCAGAACCATTACGTCTAGACAATCAGAAATTTTAGGCTCCAAGAATTTGGGGAAAAGCAAAGGGCACAGGAAGTTGAATATCAGATCAAATATCAAAGGGTGGCACATAAAATATATCAGAAGCATGAAAATCTCAATCATGTAAATCATCATCAGAGAGACAAGACAGAGAGAGAAACATGACATGATTATGTTGAGTCCAGTTGACAAAGGGGAACAGTGCTGTACATGCATAAGGACGATTAAGTTGCATAAACTTGAATATACTAGAGATGTGGGCAAGTGAACAACATGAGGACAAGGGTTAATTAGCATTTAAAAGGCTGATAAGTTGCCAGAGACTTCTACATAAAATTAATTAGATCATTATATGTTTTTCTAATTGATGTTGAAAGATTGAGGTGATCTGTCCAGCTTCACGATTTTTATTTCAATATTACAACCCTCCGAATCTGAAGAACAGTCATCTGTCCATGAAGGCAATATTAACGTGTAATTATTGACAAATATTATAAACAAGTAACAAAGTTTTGCAAACTATATGACGATGGTAGGGTTTCTCTGTCCACAAATATATATAAGGACAAGAATTATTTTTAAAACTTCAACAGCAGAATCAACTCTAAACATACCAGAAGATGAGTTGCTATCATAAACCTAAGACAACAAAGAAATACCTAAGTGTTGCTTGGAAGACATCAATGATCTAGGTGAGCAATATCCAATTGAAAAATGAGATACCATGGTTTTGAAAAATTGGAAGAAGAAAACTTAAGAGTGAGAAGTTACCTCTGCTATTAGGGTCAGCCCCATAATCTAGGAGGAGGATGACACAGTTCATACTCCCTTTGGAAGCAGCTATATGCTGTTAAAAAAAGAATTAGGCTATGCTCCTACTTTTAAAATTGAATTGGAAGTCTTAAAAAGGTTAACAAAAGTCACGGACCAGGGCAGTCCTTCCAGTATTGTCTGATTCATTTACATCCAGACCACGTTTCAATAATTGGTGCAACAGGTAGTCATCTCCTCTGAGTGCTGCAAAGCATAAACTCAAAGGTAGGTCCATTCTACCATGAGCAAGCATGTTCTCTGTCTCCAACAAAACACCTTCCATTATTGGGTCCTTGATGCCTTTCAAATGCTACCCCACCATTCATATGAAACAACAAAAAGATTAGACTCACTCTGGACTTATTGAAAGAAAAGATGATCTTTTGTTTAATGGGCTTAATATTAGAAACCTGAAGAAGATTGTTCATTATGATGGTCCCATCTCCTACATTGGCCTGAACAATGCTCAGGAATGTAGTGCGGTTTAGTCGCAGTAACTGGCTCAATCTTTTGGTTCGCACCGTGAATAACTGAGGTCTATAACAAAGTACCCCAATTTCACCACAGACATCACCAGTTTTGCCCTCTCCAACAAACTGTTCTGTTCCGTTTTTGAGAACAAGGAGTTCCTGCAACATATGAGAAAAATCAGAAGCAGTAAATCAGTGGAAAATAACTACAAATGAAGGGAACTCAGCAATTACCACAGAGCCAGTAACTAGTATGTAGAAGTCTGTAGGTGCCTCATTCTGAAGAATTACGTCTTCTTTGGGTGGAAAATACTCGGGTTTCATCTCAGAGACCTTCAAGGTTAGGACAATGCAAAATGCAACTTTAGAAATTTTGTGGTTGAAATAGCAGTCAAATGAAGAAAAGAAGTGCTTGAAGAAAATACCAGCTGGAAAAGCAAATCGTTGGACACCCCACGGAACAAGTAGACCTTATCCATGAGTGAGTAGAAAAGAAAATGTGAAATGCCTGATTTAATGGCTTTAGGAAGAGAATCAAGAGTCTCTTGCTGCTGTAGACCCTCTGAATCAGTCCTGAACTTCAAGCACAAGTGAGCAAGCATTTGATCTTGGAGTCTTACAGGGAGTTGGTTTCTATGAGCAAAACTTGAAGCTGCTTGGATTGTATCTCTCTGCAGAATAAGGACAAGAAATGAATCAAGACTGTTAAGTCCTAATCGGCTAACTCCACCTCTTAGGATGTGGTGTATAAACACCTAGAATTCTCTACCTCTAACAGCTAGTTTTTAAGCTAGCAACCAGCTTCTCTGATGAAGACAACATGGATCAAACCTACCAATAGTTATCTCATTATTTTCTTCAACTATGCATATCTTAATCTACACAAATAAGGTGAGGACAATTAGAAGATATATACTTACAAATCTTCTTGTTCGACTTGTTCCATGGACGACCAAGTTGGTCATGTTACCAATAAGATATGCTGTCAACCCAAGGTTAAAGAGCATGTAAAAGATGTCAAATATCATTTCTCGGGTATTTTCAGCATGCAGATCTCCATAGCCAACAGTGGTCAAGGTAGTGATCGACCAATACATTGCTGTCACATATCTAATACACAAACTCTGCTCAAGGAAATCATTCATTGATGCTCCTATCCATGTTTTCTTTGGGTCATGGTATTTTGCAGCTAGAAGATAATAGAAGCATCCAGCACAGTGAACCGCGAAAAGGGTCACCTGCAGACATACCACAGACCTCCATAAGATGACTCATTTCCTAAAAAACTTCAACTTCTAGCAAGTACGTTGCTCGAAATAGTTACTTACACAAATAAGTTTCGCGCAACGAACCCAAAAGTAGTTAAAATTTCTATCTTTTTCCAACCTGAAAGTCATATCATTCCAATGAAGCAATCAGGGCTAAATCTAGAACTAAATATTTCATATCAGAAGAGGAAACTAACATGTTACCTAGCAAATAGGGCACTAACACGTCGAAGACGCCAAAGACGAAGCATGTTGAATAGTCCATAAGTTTGGAAAGGTGCAGGGGACATTTTTTGGGCAAGTTCAGAAGGAATTGTGGATATAACATCAAAGGCTAACCCAGAACTAGCATACTTCCAAGCAATTTTCTTCGGTTCATCAATAAGAAGATATGTAGTTCTGTCAAGGTAAGCTACAAAGAATGTAGCAATAATATCAATGGCAAAGAATCCATTGACAACATTGTCAACAATGTCAAGTGGTCCTGCTGGTTTTTGAAGGAAACCAAATTCAAATGGAGACACCCAAGCTGTGTAGAGTACCAGAACAACTAGGAAAGTCTCCCAAAACCTGAAAAATCAAGAACAATGCAGATACTGAGCAAGAAAGCAACTATGATTTTGACGAGGAAGGTAAAAATGAAACATCATAATCTCTGGGACCAATCAAAGCTATTGCATCCCCACAAATCATGCCAAAGCAAAAGTTACTTAAAGAACAATAATGGAATTGGTAATCAAATCAGACAAATCATTAAACTATATCTTTGAACCGGCTTTATTTTTGACTTTTATTCATCAAGTATCTTCACATAAAAAGAAAAAAAGAAATAAAAGTAGAATAAATTCAAGCATTCCAGGCCAAGCTTTAAAAAAATAATAAAAAAAGAGCTATCAAGGATTTTTTTTTTTTTTTTTTTGTCCTTCTAACTGGATTGGAGTGGCTGTTACAAATCAAATTTTGAAACGAACCTCAAAACTATAAATAAGAGAGAGAGAGAGAGAGAGAGAGAGAGAGAGAGAGAGAGAGAGAGAGAGAGAGAGAAATTTGAAACATAAAATAAAAGAAAATATATATACATTATTTCTGAAAAAGAGAGAGATAGATTCAGTAATGTGGAGAGTAATGAGAAAGTAAAATTTTGCTAGAGAATTTGGTAACAGAGGACCCACAACCACACTAGAGTAAAAGGCATTGCAAGATCCAGTATCATGTTATTCCTCACCAAAGAACCAGAAAAATAAAGATGCACAGAAACCAACAATATATTTAGCAAAGTCAATACAAACAAAATTCCCAAATAATAAAAACCGAAAGACAAAAATAAGAAACAGGGGAGGCAAATGAATAAATAAATACCTGGAATTCACAGAAAGAAAGAAAATATTCACCAGAGTAAATAAAAATAAAAAACTCAAATACCCAAAACTTTCAATTTCAAGAATAAAAGAAAAAAAGGACAAGTAAAAACCTGTAACGACGATCATATGGTGAAATAATGAATCTTCTAAGCTGAACTCTGCGATTGCTTCTGGCACCAAGCGATGGAAGAACAGCGTTTGAGAGACTGTAATGACTTCCATCTCTTGAAATTTGTTCAATCTGTTCTTGACCACACATTGACACCCTAAAAACACCGCCTGTGTTAAACATATTTGAATAATTTTTTCTTCAGTCTAAAACAGACCCAGTGTAGATTTCTCTCTCCTGAGCAAAACAGAGTAAGGGTTTTCTCTCTCTCCCTCTCTAAGTATTGAGGGTGTAAATTTGTAACATAAAATGGAATGCGTTTCAAAGGTGGAGACTAGAGAGCCGTTCTGCTTGCGCTGGTGTTGTTTGTGTCTGTTTCTTGGGTTATTGTGTTTCTTGTGAGCTTCGGAGTTTGGACTCACTTACAAGCTCGCTCTGGCTCTTTCTTTTTTTTTTTTTATTTTAATTTAATTGGTGCCTTAATTTTATCCGATTAATCTAATTTAACATATTTTAAGAATTTATTTTTTCAAATCAATTTTTTTTATTCTTAAAATATAAATACAAAATCTCTTATTAAAAAAATAGAATAACCGATCACTTTCGATCTCACTCTCTCACGCACTCTCTCTCTCTCTCTCTCTTCTCTTTTTAAATATTATTGTTTATTCTCTCTCTCTTACATACACACACATTGTTTCCAAGTTAGGTATTTCAGGTGTCCCATCTTAAACCACCATTAATTTTCAAGGAAAACTTTTATTGGACAATTTTATCCTTCACAGTGTTTCTTTGTTAAAAAATTTTAGAACCGGAAATACAATTTTGGCAACAAATCACTAAAGAATTTATCAAAATATTCTTTTTTTTTAATAAATCATCAAATATTAGAACTGGTAATGAAAAATGTCTTCTTAACAGGTTTTCTTATAATTTAATTTATTAAAACGCTTTTTTGGGGCTCCATATACATAATTTTTTTCAGACTTACAAATATTAGCGAAAAAGAAAAATTTTTTGGAAAGTCATTTTTCTAAAAAAAAAATATATTTTTACAAATTTAAATAAAATATTTCAATATTTGTAATGTTTTCTAGATAAAAGGTCTTTCCTTGACCAGGGTTCTCTTCTTCCTTAAGAAGAGTCAACTTGCCTAATACAACTTTTGTCTTCCTTTACCAAATGGAAAGAGAAATATATATTCTAAAGTAATTTATCTTAATCTTTATCCTCTTCTCTTTGATATTTTATTTTATTTTATTTCAATTATGGTGTTTTTTAATTACACAATAATAGAATTGGACTTTTTTAAAAATTATATATTTTTTCATAAATGAGTACAAAATTATCTATTATCATCACAATGATTAGTAATAATATTAGTTTGAGTAGTTGAATATTTTACCTTTTAATCAAAAATCTCGATTTGAGGTTTACGATAAAAAAGGATTTAGAAAAATCAACTCTTAAAATAAGTTTTACGATATTTAAACCCGATTAATAAGGTAAATTATGTGAATATCGACGGTGAATAAAAAAAAAAAAAATGTCACGAGGGAACTTCCAGCTTGACAGTTAGGCTACTTCCGTTATATTCGAGGTCTCACATGATGAAAGCTTCTTTTAAGGTAAGATTGTCTACCTATTTTGCGGCATGTCCTATGCTTAGATTGTCTACAAATTGTAAACTTAAAAAATTTTAAACTCTTATTATTTGTCGTTGCAAGTAATTAGAAATGTCTTCTTTGTCTTCCATTTATTGATAATTTTAACGTTGTGAGAATTTTAAATTTTAAGTTAAAATAAATTAATAACTAATTTAATTTTAAAAATATTTAATATTTAATTTATAAATTTATATATATATATATATAATAATATATTTTTTTATATAAAATTAACTTATTGTAATAGTTTAATTTAAAATAATTAATTATCAGACTTTATATATTTTATATTATTTCCTTTTTAAATTATATCCTAGACACCAATTTTTAGTGATTTTTTTTTATTATGATCTCTCAGTCTTATTAAACTTTTTCTATAACTTTTGACTTATTTTTATACATGTTTCATTGACATTTTTGTCAAATCTACTGTAAAGCATATAGCAAAGCTTGAAATCACAGAAGGAAAGAGAACAAGAGTAGGTGCCACCGCCAAGTGCATTTGTTTGTGTGCACATCGCTGTCATGGTGTTGGTTATGCTATTTTGAACAAAATCACCATGTTAAGTGCATTGTATTGTATTATGTCATGGACCTAACAAAAAAACCTCAGCCCTGAAAATCGGAGGTTCTTTATTTTTGTTTGTATTATTAATATTTGGTATTTATTTGATTAATTCAATTCAAATATTATAAAATTCATTTGAGAAGTTAACTCTCTCAAATTCTTTTTTATTATTTTCAAAACTTAAACTCGATACTATTAGTTAAGGGAATAGAGTATTTTTAACCACTCATTCAATGCAGAGGATTTTAGTGAAAATCCAAAGGTCATGGAAGCCCCTTATTTGTCTTTGTATTGAGAGAGAGAGAGAGAGAGAGAGAGAGAGAGAGAGAGAGAGTTGCTATGAAAACCGCATGAGAACTAAGAATTCTGGTTCAAACATCAAGGAACTCTCGTATATCATAAAAATTTTGAGCAAGCCGAGAATGATAATTCTTTGTTTTCTATCCATAACACTAGCTTAAAGTTATCTGTGTGCCTGACTAGCTATCTTGCAGTGGCATTCACGACAATTACAAAAAAGACCACATTGATCTAGTAGCCTAATTTACCGCCGGGAATAAAATTTAAAAATATGTAGAAATTAATAATTATAATATCCATTATCAAACCAAAAAGTATAATTATTTTTAAAATAATTAAAGAAATTATAGAACCCCTAAAATATTTTCTACAACCATTCACTCTAAATAATCTCTTTATTTTCTGTATCTAATAAAGTTGTTTATATAAAAATAATTATAGAGTTGAATTTTTCCTAAATAAAACCCCATTGGTTATTCCCTTATTGTCCTTGTAATTAGCCAAAAAAGGGACCCCCCCCCGGCCCAATAAAAGGTAGCTCTAGTAACAAGAAAGACAGTAAGTGATTTATTTTTAAAAATGGTTTCTAAAGGTTTTCAAGCATGTCCACATTGGTAGATTTTTTTTTTTAATAATTTGGGTGAATCACGTTGGTAGATTTGGCTCAGAAAAGAGCATTTTTTTTCTTCTTCAATCTACCATGGCAGTTCCCACCAAACAAAAAAACAATCTACCATGGCAGTACCTTTTTGAATGGAGACCGCGTTCGGGTGGGTTCCAAAAGTAGGTCCTTTCTAATTTGTAATCATTCAACTACCCTTGAGTTTGTCACCAAATCATTATTGTATAGCAAAATTACAGACCCATCCCTTTGTTACTGATTTAATTAATTTGACATTATTAGTGGTTTATGAGTAGACGAATATCACTCTAATTGTATTAATGTGGGTTGATTGAACTGAATATGTGATTAGTCTGGATAAAATCTCAAATAACAAGTAATATCCAAAATATGACAAAAAAAAAAAAAAAGAATATCACTCTACTTGCGTTTCTCAATTTTCTTAGAGAAAGATTCACCCAATTGAAAAATCTTTAAGCAGCCTTTTGTCCGTCCGTTAAGGCATAAGATTTTAGAAGAGTGTCCCATTACGGCATGTGGGCCGTGGCCAGCCGTTTTAGAACGCACGGGATTGGTGCCCATAGATTTGAATCTTCGTGGTAGATGAGGAACATGGGACTTGGGACACAAACATGGGTCTGACTCTTAACAATACATGGTATGTCACAAAATTCCATTGTTGAACCTTTTGGTATTGTCAATTATTGGACCTGAATCATGAAAAGCAGTCGGCATATTAATTGAATTCCTGTCTATGCTTTTTGGATTATCTAACAGAAATTGGAGAGAGAGAGAGAGAGAGAGAAGCATCCAACTAAAAATAAAAACAAAATGACGATCCCAAAAGCATTAAGAATTAGTCCCATACTTGCGTGCATTTTCGTGATTGCAAAGATTAAAAAAGAAAGAATGAAAAAACCATGTGACAATTGCTAAAAAATAGGTGAGTAATATTTTGGGAAATTTATGACACTTGTTTCATATACGTATAATCATTCGATTATTCAAAATCGTATTTTAATGATTCAAGTATCGTAAGATTTAATTTAAGAAAAATTTTAATTTTTTTATTATTAAATTTTGAATCCAATAGTTAATTAAAAAATTTAATATTTTTATCTATTAGATCAACTATCTGTTGATATTTATAACATAATATGATTTGACAAAGTTTGGATACATAATTTTTCTTTTATTTGGGACCGAATATGACAGAATGTTATCAGCAATGCTGATAAGGGAGAAGAAAAAAATAATTAAATAATAATTGTTTTTTGTTTGTTAAAAAAAACAAAAATAATGAGAATTGTCGATAATTTCTTCCTCATCAATTATCTAAGTTTAGGTCCCCCTTAAACCCCGAAAGACCAACAGTAGGCAAAAGCCAGAAAGATTGTCTCAGAATTTTGCATGTGAACCATGGACCACACCTTGTACTATGTTCAGAAAATTTTATTCCATACATCTCGGATTCTCTTTCTTTCCGAAAATTAGAGATCCAAACAATTTCAATTTTAAGTGGGATACTAAAATGTCTGGGTAATTACCATTCTTTGTGGCCATAGGGCACATGCCAGTGTCAATGAACGATCCTCTAAATGATTTCAACAAACGAAAGGTTCCGAGTGCAATCCACGTTGTCAGGAATTAGATGATATGTCTAACCCCCAGTGAGGGCAATTGCGCACGTGCTTTACCTGTGATTTGTGGGCCCAACCAGTAGTCTTGCAGGTGTGAACATCTGAACCATTAAAGATGTTTTGAAACTCAGAGCGGAATATGAAGCTATCGCGCTAAGAGATCAACGGATCACTGAGTCAAATTAATCGATTTGTATAAAAAAATAATTATAATATCGTAATTAAATTTAAATTATAATATATTAATAATCTAAAAATCTATATATTCAATCACAAATATTTATCGATTCATATTAAAAATATATAATATTAATAAAACACAAATTATGTTTAAATCGTAAAATTCTTTGAAAAATGATCCAATTAGATAAAAAAGAAAAGAGAACCGGTGATTGTTCTTTTTTTTTCAACCTCTTCTCCGGTAATAAGAGGTGATTGGGGCAAGGGAAGGTAAATGTGAGACAAAGTAGAGATCGGAATAGACGAGAGTGAGATAGAAAGAAAAAAAAAAAAGAAAATAGATCGGCCGATTTAATTTAATTCCCGATTTAACTTGAGTTTGGATTGATTTGTTTTCAAAATCCTTCCCAATCCTACCGTTCCAGTTGGGTTTCAAAACACTGCCATTAACTTCACAAAATCGACCTTTGACAATTGAAAGGCAGGTGTCAGGAAGAAGGATCACAATTTTTGATTTCCAAGTTCGCAAAAATCCAATGATTTGGAGTGATCGAAGAGTTTGTAGATAAGATAATGCCCCGAATGAAGTACTAAACAATTGCTCTATTGTCTCTCCTCAAAATTTGGGGTCTACTCTCTAAATTTTTCATGTATAACATTTTGGGACATTGCAGATATGTCGTTTTTTTTTTTTTTTTTTGGATACCATTTGCTTTGATCTGTGTCTATGTTTTGACTGATATCCTGTGCTCCCCCCATCATTTGATCAATGTCGGCCCATTAAGTTTATGGGCCTTTGAATAGTATCCGGTGGGTTCGGCCAAGCCCATTTGCTTGCTTCTCCGAGGGCATCATTGCTACTTGCTTTTGAGAGAAAATTGTGTTTTCCAACAACCTAGTTTTAAATATGTTTCTTCTGAAAAACAGTAAACAATATCACTTTGACGTGGGGGTATTGAACTGTCATTGGAAACAAAGGCCTCATTTTTCTTTTGGGTTTACGGGGAGGGAGAGGATTCAAACCTATAAGTAACATTATGCCATAGTTTTATTGGCTTTTGTTACGTACCACTCAACAAAATAGTACTATAATAAGCTCACTTTGTTTTTTTCACCGATCAAATTTATCTGATTAATTCGATTCAAATACTGAAAATTATTAAAAATTGAATTTTTCAAATCCTATTTCTCTATTTTTATGAGTTAAATTCAAAAATTATAATTAAGGGAGTATAACGCTTTATCGTAACATCCATGAAAGTTTGATAACTTACATTTTCTATTAAATTAAAACAAAATAGTGCTAATACATTATACACCGTTTTAGTAAAACGGAGAAAACTCTCACCCTTTGGGTTTCAAATATGCATTTGAGTAACACATGGTATTTTTATGATGAAAACCGAAGTTGTTTTAATAAGACAGAAATATATGGATGCGTCCAATGGGGCAAAAGAGTATAGAAACAGTATTTTTTTTTATATAAAAATTTAAATTTGAGATCATTATCTTAGGAAAGAAGGATTTGTACTACTAACTTATCAATTGGGGATATAGAAAGAGTATTTTCATGTTATCATAAAATATATTTTCTATTTTTGAGTTAAATTCATATAGAGTAGATCGGAGATTTCATTAAAAATTAAAAAAATTTAAAGATATATTTACAAAACCATGATTTCAAAATCATGAAATTTTTTGGCATCATCAGTGGACAAACCAATTTAGTGGTGGGATGCACATGTCACTTAATCTAATACCACCTCAACCTCAACCCCAACCATTAATAAGTACAAATTCCATCAAAAAAACAAACCATTAATAAGTACAAAAAGAACACAATTTGCAAAGAAACACCGGTCCTTGCTTCTCGTTTGTCAACAATTTCTCTCTCTCTCTCTCTGAGCCTTCTGATCTCCCCCCCCCCCCCATCATGCAATGACACACGCCCTCTCTCTCTCTCTCTCTCTCTCTCTCGCTCTCTCTCTCTCTCTCCTTTTGCTGATACATAGACCGACGTTCTTGTGAATTGAGTTGAGTTTCTTTCCTTCATTTAGGCAATGTGACGGTGAAATCATTTGGGTAAATTGTTTTAAGAAATAGTGTCATAATTTTTTTTCTTAATTTGATAATTTTAGCTTAATTCTTGAGTAATAAAAAAAATTAGGTAAATTTTCATTTACTGCTTTTGTTTTTTTGGTAATAGCATTTTCTGTTTTGCGAACAGATGCATAGCATCACACAATCGATGTCACGTTGGGCTCGATAATTCCAGCGTATGTTTATACGGGCACCAAGCATGATGATTTGAAACGACGTCGTTGGAGAAATGACCAATCGAACGACCCAAAATCCATCGCCGATGAGGAGCCAATACGCCACACAATTCCTTGATCCCCCAATTCAAACCGCTAATCAGATTTTCACGAAACAAACGCTCTCGATTCTTCCACACCACGTGAGAGAGACAGGCACACAGAGAGAGAGAGAGAGAGAGAGAGGGAAATGGCGTCGTTTCTGCAGAACCTTTTGGATCCGAAGAAGAACTTTTTAGCTGCTATGCACTGTAAAGCCGTCACCGAACGTCTTCGCCGTTACGGTCCGTCTGGGGTTTCGCATCTCTCTATCTCCCTCTCTCATTCCTCAATCTGATTTTGTTCTGATTGTTTGAATCTGTTAGGGCTTCGTTATGACGATCTCTACGACCCTTACTACGACTTGGACATTAAGGAGGCGTTGAATCGTCTTCCTCGCGAAGTGGTTGATGCGAGGAACCAGCGTCTCAAGCGTGCTATGGATCTCTCCATGAAGCACGAGTATCTCGCCGAAGATCTTCAGGTTAGTCGACTTCTTCATTCAAATCGGTTTCCTATTTGTTTCGGAATACTATTTTTTGCTTGATTGAGTGTTGGAGTGCTAGTTATGTTTTGAAACCCTAGGTTGGCGTTATAATCCTGTGTCTCACTCTATTGTGAAATAGGCTTAATTTTGATGTAATTTAAGTATGTTCTTAATCCTCTTTGTACCTAATTAAAATTGATGGGGTTGCTAATGAATTGAGTTTGAATATCTTTTGACTTGGTTTATTTGCGGCCATGGAGAAGAAAATTTGCCCTTTTGTTTCTCAATGCTTGATTTTGCACTGGATTGGTACTTGTGATAAATGTTAGTACTACTTGATGCTCTGATTTTAGCTTCATGAGATGCATTACTTTGTCACTTCGAAACATCACGAAGTTGCCGCAATGTTTCAATCTGCTATGAATTCTTCTACACTCATTGAGATGGGAAAGGCTGCAAATGAATTGAATTGAGCTGTTTGAACAGCTCGTGATGCTGCTCATGTTGGGCTTGATCATTGAGTCAGCTAAAAAAACCATGGGTTTTAGGCTTCTTTAAAGGGGTTGGATTCATTTAAAGCTAAGTTCATCTAGTGAAACGAACCTAGATTGAACCAAATTTGCTAAGCTTAAACTTCGAACATCTATTGACTTGGCTCAACTTAGATCATATCCCTACTTGTATTATGTCATGGAAAACATGATTTATATTTCTTGTAGTAATTCAGATTAAGCAGTACTGTTTGGATGCCATTTTTCATTTTTTTTCTTCATTGTTAATAGGTGAATTGTATAACGGGGGATGCTACTTTTCAAAAATCAGTTTGAGCTTTTGAATCATTTGATTCAAAATGAATCAATGGTTCTCCAATTCCTTTTTGTTGTCTTATCCAGTCTGAAGATCAATTAGAGCCTTCTAGTTTTGTTGCTACCATGTAATAACTGTCAACTGAGTTACTGTATGTTTTTGTCTTCAGAAATTGCAGACGCCCTTTAGAAGCTATCTTCAGGATATTCTAGCTCGGGTGAGTGAATACTAGCAAGTAATATTTATCTGTCAGTAGTTCACCCTGGTCTTTTAGTCTATGCATTATACCTAATTTTTCATTTGTGTGATTATCAACGGGGAGTAGGTTCAGTTAAATGTCCAAGGTCATTCTTTAGGGGTAATAATGATATTGCACAAGCTATTTTGCAATCTACTTCATGGAAATTTTAATTCGGTACAATTAAATGGACTAGCCCATGGAACAAATCAAAGCTCTGGCTAATACTTCCTACCATTTCTGAACTTCAATTCCTCGTCAATGTTGCCAGTGGTTTTATATTTGTTAGCTCTCTCTTCGTCTTATTCAGTTTCAATCTAGCAATTTTTGTAATCCAATTCTGAGAATTAGAAAATGCACTCAACTACTGAACTGGATATTAAGCCTTTCAATCCTAAAGGTGCCTTTTTGTGTCCTGTGTTGGTGGAGGATTTGAGTTTCCTTTGGGGTTTTGAGATGAAGAAAAATAGAAGGAAGGGTTTTTCTTGGTTTAGCCAGGTGTGTTCAGTGAGACCTGTTTCTTTGTTGTTGAGATGATTAAAATTTCCTAACCCCCACCCAGTTTTGGCATGGGGACAGAAAGAGTTGGGTTGGGTTGGGATGGGGGTGCCTTGGCCCGAACTAGGTCTGTTTCCATTTTGTGTGTGTGTGTGTGTGTGTAACGAATCTATGCTATGTTAATGTAACAAAATTGAATACTCTCGGCCTGTGCTCAACAATTTTTAGTTACCATCTCTTGCAATATTGGTTTAAAGTATTTGTTCCACTAATAAAAAAGACAACCACTAGAAACTGCTTTTGGAGTTACATATTTTGCCAGGAGTTAAAAGCTTTATTGCTTGCAGGTTAAGAGGGAGAGGGCTGAGCGTGAAGCTTTGGGAGCATTGCCCCTCCATCAGCGCCAAATTCCATGATTTTGCTCATTTCCTTGTAGCTGCCAATTGTGATGCAGTCATTTTGGATGAAGATATTTTCTTATGAACAAAATAAATACCATTAGATATAGGGAAGGCATCCGTGAACTATTTTATCTAGTGCAGAGAACTTTAATCCATGCGAAAGCTCTCTCTGGACAGGTTTCTTAATGTTGTTGCGGGCATCCCTGGTGCTAATCGTTCTGTATTTAGTTGTTTGTTTTTTCTCATGGCAAAGAGTCATGAATTATCCAGCGTTTTTACCCTTTATTATTGGCTGATCATGGTATTGATTTCTACAGCCATTCTGTTTGTGCCTCTTTCCTAATTTCTTGATTCCACTTGGTTCACATGAGTGCCATTTGATTAGTTCCTTTGTAGTAGATGTGATGCTATGCTTACACATCCATTCTCTGGTAGACAATCTGCAATTGAATGTCATCATTCAATATGCTTAGGAACATTGCTTGTGGATCTGCATTAAGCTTTTGCCATATAGTTGACCGAGGGTTTTGGCCCGAGTAGTCGTTGTTTAAGGGATTTTGAAATCTTACTTTGTGGAAGGCCACGAGTAGAAGCATGAACCCCTTCCCCATGAAAAGAAACGTTTAACCATCAGAGTAATTGTTGGGGAGTCTTTAGGTACCGTAGCTGTGCAGGCTTATGATTTCTCAAATGGTTAAGGAATATTATTTATTGCACAAGTTTTAATAGTTATTTAGAGTTTGCTTCAGATTACAAAAAATGCGTTAGTTTTGGCTATGAACCTTAACCACACATGATCCTTGATCCAACTGAGTGCTTCCGAAGCCTCAGGGATTTGATTTTGAATGGGTGTCTTTGATCCTCAGAGACCCGGCAGCAATTAAGAGCCATTGTTGTCCCTGGCAACAAAACCTATCCCACCATTCAAATGTGTAATATTAGTTACGGCATCAGCGTTCACTACGGGAAAAAAGAATCTGCCTAAGGCAGGATCTGATCATTTAATTGAATTTCAAATTGCAAAATAAGAGAATTTTGCTGGGTTTGGATCATTTGAAGACCAGTGTAGAGCCGAGGGAAGTCCAATTCAACAATATATATATTTTTGTTTGGTCAACTGGTATCTGATAACGTAATTAATCCGGTTTGAATTGACTATCGTGGTAAAGGGACAAGCTCTCCTGGTGTATATTTTTCTAGTTTCAATACTCATTCCAGAATTTGATTAAAAAAAATCTAGTGATTTTACCAATAAATCAATAGAAATTTGAAAATCTAACAATGGTGGAGGCATGATGAGGTGGTGCCTTGGAGATGCCCTACTCAAGTGAGCTTGCTCTGCTGTGGGCTAGCGTGACTCTGCACCCTAGTTCATTTTGTATGTTCTGTCTGGTCTGTCCAACTGAGTTACCTCATGCCCAAGTTAGTTGGACTCAATCATGTTAGGAGCGGTTCTTTTTGGAGAAGTGATTTTGGGGTTTTGGACCAAGTAGCCTGCGACGCCCATGGTTTTACAAAGAAGGCATATTCCATTTTATGTGCCGTTAGAAGTTTCAGCGGCAGCACCAAAAAAAAGAAGTTTCAGCGGCCGACAATCGGATAACGACGCGTGTCATTCTCCAGTCACCCATCACGTTCTTATCCAATCAATCATAAATGTTTCCAAAAAGAAAAAGGTGGGCCAGCGTGGAAAATTTACCCATAGAAATCCATTCGGAACTTTCCTCTATCATGTTCTCGTCGTATGTGCCCGTGGGCACTACGTGTACTCAAATATCTCCTCTTCTATTTACTATTTCACCATTTTTACCTTACCCCGCCCCTTTTTTCTTTTCCCGAAATATTCTATGCTAATTTTATCCATATTCTTTAATTTGACATGCCACAAATTGCAAAATTAAATATTAAAATATGGTAAATTTCAATATACTACAAAAAAAAAACTAAATATTTTGTGTTGAATATTTTTATTTTTAATCTGTAATTAATTGTAACATGAGATAATATCGCAGTGTAATATTACGACTGAGATATAATTTTTCACTCCCAAGTGATGATAAAAGGGTAATTTCGAGAAAACAAAAATAAAAGGGATAAAGTGACTGCCCATTTACGTGGCCTCTGCCAACACCATCTCAACCCCCGATGCAAGGCATGCCCCTGTGCGATTTAAATAGACCTATTCCCCTCAATACGATGAAGGCCCTTAACATCTGAAAGTAACCCCACTCGACACATTCATCATCCTTTTCTCTCTCTCTCTCTCTCTCTCTCTCTCGAAACATGGCTTTAGCTACGAATGTTCTGAATTTCCAACCTGCGACGACATTCCGAGCCTCAGCGACATCGAGTCATCAGACCAACCGCAAGACAACCTCCTCGTCTTCTCCGAACTGGTGGACCCCGATCTTCGGGTGGTCATCCGACCCGGACTACATCAACAACTCCACCACCACCACCACCACCAACGGCCTCACTCTGGCCAACGATAAGCCACAGTCAAGATCGGAATCCTACCCGATAACCAGAACCCGATTCAATCCGGGTTGCTTCACAGAGGAAAAAGCACAGCAACTTAGGATTATGAACATGGAGTTGGAATCATTTCATGATGGGATGTATCATTCGGCTGTTGCTTCAAGACTCGTTTCTGATATCAAGATCAAGAATCGCTCTAGATCTAGAAGTTTATGATCCAATTAATTGTATTATATTAGCATTACTTTGTATTTTCCTTTTCTTTATTGTATACAGAAGAATTATGAACTAGTAATCAAGAAAGTCAGATTATGAGCAATTTTGATGGGCTAGATTTTGTTGGGTACTTTTTTTTTTTTATAATCTCCTCTCTCTCTCCAATAATTATTTTAGTTTATGATTAATCAATTTCATGGTAGTTTATGATCTTATAATCCAGAAAGTAGGTTTATGACTGCTGTTGAATATTAGGTTTTCTTAAAAAATTTTCTGTCCCTATCCGATGACGTGTGGCGGGGGAGGGGGTTGTGAGTGATTAGGGGACAAATCCTTTATGTCTAATTGGCGTGGCCAAAAATTGATTAGAGACTTATGTGAGGGATGTTGGAGAGAGATCTATTCACATGTAAATTGATTTAAGACTGACTAGGATTTGTCCGACTTAGCACCCACAGAGAGAGAGAGAGAGAGAGAGAGAGAGAGAGAGAGAGAGAGAGGTTTACGGCCAACATTGTAATTTTCTTTTTTATTATAACTATAACAAAGAATTGTGATTATTTAATTAAAGGCACTAAAAAAGTTGGGGGAGGAGTGGTTGGTTTGTCTAATTCACGACAAAATTTAGTTGAATGGGCTTTCATGAAATGAAGATTTTACTGCGCAATGGGAAAATATATACCATGTAGAGTGGTTAATCCTATCCTGACTTTGGTTGAAGTTGAATAGATACCATGGGTGTTGAGAGACCAAGCAATGTAATGCCGGAGGAACAGTGAATTCAACTCTCATAGGTCATAGTAGTCTCCATCTTACATGTCTATGGTTACCATTGAAACATATGTCTTCAATCTTAATGGGACGCCATCTTTTAGCTGTTCCATGTTTCAGGATTTAATCTCACAAGACAAAATATAAATGCCTCTGGATTCATGTTATCCTATCAGTGTAGATAGTTATGGGTTCAAGTCATCCTATAGTGTAAGTACCTCAAACCCCATTCATAATGCTTCCTTAATCTAAGGCCTTGACCACCCCAATAAAAAGACAACGAATCTGTGGTACATGAGTAGGAATCCCAGAAGCGAAATAAAGATGCCCTATACAGTCGGATCCAACTGGTTCAAAAAAGAGTTGGACCCCAGAAGCTTCTCTAACTACAACACCAGACAATATGAGCGACCATAAACACAGGAAGCTGTCAGCTAACAATACATAAAAGGACATCAAGTGTATCACGAAGACAAAACATAGGGCATCTTTAGTAACAATGACTTGGAATTGGGAATCGCGTATTACATGAAATCAGGCATGGTAAAACTCATGACGAACGGAAAAAAAAAGAAAATCATAAAAAACGGAAGGAATTTCTTCTGGAAAATTGGCCAATTCTGTGGTACATGATCTAAACAAACACAGTTTCCTTCCTATAACAAAGCATTTTTGACTCAAGTATGCTATTATTTCATTTCAAACAAAAATCACAAGAAAAAGTAATAAGAATAAATGTTCGATAATGGTACAACTCAAAGTTTGTCAAAGTAAATCTTGCTGCATGGAAATCTGAGGTAGTGCACCTTCACTTGCTTTCAATATCATATAGATCTGTTCTGCATATGCTTATTAAGGAAAACTGTGGCAGCCGTTGCAGAGCTCTCAATTACAGAAATCAGTAGTAACAATTTTATATGCAACAACAAGATTCTTGTACAAGATAAGGGGAAAAAAAAGAAAAAGAAAATTTAATAAGTAAATAAGTTGGTGTATTTTGATTTCTGTAATTTGTTTCAGGAATAACGACATACATTAGGCTTGTATCATAGACAGAATTCAGTTTTAACAAGAGATTTTCTTTCTTCACTACTCAGCACCATTACAAACCATGCTGTTAAAATTGTTGTTTACCCAAGTCAGATAACCTTTCCACAATCCAACATGTCCTGCGAACAAGATCCTTAGAAATGATGCCCAAAAACTTTGACTGGTTTATCTGCAGACTTGTTTTTTAATTGATGGAGAAACACTGTAAATTCGTGCTTAACTTTGGGCATGCATCTGGTCTAGCATAAATAGGTGTGCCAGCTGGTATAGCGTATGAACAAGAGGGGGGAAACACGATTTAAGGAACATGTCTTGCTATGGTTTCAAAGGCCAACTTGCTAAAAAATTTGGATCAATTTTACTAGTTATGTTACAATTCTTCTAGATATGTTGTCCATGTCTTCTTAACTGCATTTCTCATTTTTATTTATTTTTTTTTTACATTTTTTTCTCTATGCAAGTTATTGTCCACCTTGGCACCATCATTTATTCAATACTAGTTCAGTGTATACATTGACTTCTAAACTGCCAAATACTTGGTACAATAGCCAGTTGCACAGCTATACTCTGCTACTTGGCTTTTCGCTGGTTAATTCTATGATCACTCTTCTAAAAGCATTTCTCCACTTTATCTGTTCCGCTAAGAACATAGCCCGCTGCACAGCTACACTCTGCTACTTGGCTTTTCGCTAGTTAATTTTATGATCACTCTTCTAAAAGCATTTCTCCCCTTTATCTCTTTCCCTAAGCCATGGATGATGCTGGGCCCTAGAGGATCAGTGCTCATCTCTTAAAAATGCAACTTCACTTGTAAACTTCTAAGGTTTTGTTCGGGAAAGTTAAGGATAGACTCAATTGAAATTAGATGGACTTTTCAACACAAAAAAGATATCTACATTAATGATGATTTAAATCCTTTTTAGCGAAAAATTCTTCAATTTGCAAACCACCTCTATTTTCCACAAAAAATTTTCACTATAGATGGAAAATATTACAAGTAGAATAAGACAAAAATAGAGGTAAAGTTCATGGAGGTTAAGGTTTCCAACACCACCAAAGTGCATGGCAGCTGAACAAGAGAAGACCTTTTGTGCTCAGAAGCCTTAAGAGCATTCCAATAATGTCAACCCAATGTAGAAAAATCTGACTTTGATCCAAGAAAACTTAACAGTTACTCTTCAGAAGAACAAACGTGTAAATAGATCATAAAAAACATATGCCACATATATATATGCAGCCATGTTATTCAATATTAAAAATTCATTTCATAGACTACCAACAAAAAATGTACAAAGAAATACATTCCAACCTATCCTTTCTAAATCAATAACATATCTAATTAAAAAATTCATATCCATCAGGACATAGAAATCTACCAGTTCACTGTCGAGCCAAAAAGTTCACGAAGTGTGGCTACCACAAACAGCAAGGCCCTAATATTATATAGTTGGCATCCTTTAATTTCATATTGAACCACCTGAAGGTAAATAATATCCTTACATTATCCAAGGTCACATATAGCTTTGGCAAATAGGACCTCTCGACTTGCCAAGGCAAGCAATTATAGCCACCAAGTCTCTAAACGGAGGACAAAAAGAAAATGAACATAAATTTTTAGATCCCAAATTGTTCAACAAGAACACAAGCAGCAATATATGTGTGCCACCAGATTTCAAAGGAAATGTGAAAATGTGGAAAAGAAATGTCTCCCACCAACTCAGTTGTGGACAATGAAAATTTACAAAGCATTTAGATCAAGATCTAATAGGTAAAGGTTCATAATACAATGTGATGCGTCCAATACATAGACACACCATGAAGACGAATAGATAGACAGGGGTGGGGGAACAGGGTGTTGCCCCCTGAAATTTTAAGGAAAAGAAATTATATATAAAATTTCAAAAATTATAACCTCAAATGTTGTTTGCCCCTGAATGCATGTTGTACTTCACCTAAATTTCTCATTTTGCACTTGGATAGATAGAGAGAGGGAAAGATTGAATGAAAGTGAGGGTAGGTGGAAAAAATAAGGGAGTCCCAAGAGGAAAACCCTAGAGAGCAAAGCTGTGATGGGCTTTAATATGGTGCAGCTATGACTCGAAACGCTTCCATGGGCCTTCAACAATTACTGTTGTGGAACGCGATCTTAAGGGCTGTGCCATATGAAATTCTGAATGTTGAAAAAGAGAGGGAGAAATAACACTATAGAATAGAGAGAGACAATTCTGGAGGGATGCAAATATTTAAAGCTTCAAATAACATAAAATATGTGATGGCATCACCAATTCCAATCTAGGATACCATTTTTTTTCTTTTTACTATTTCATAAAAGAGTGATAAAAAATTTTAATAGCACTACCATTCCCTTTTAGAGAGTTATTTTAGCTCACCAAAGCAAATTCAACGACATCTTTTGTCTCAGCATAATAAGGAGTTTATAATTCCATTTCAATTTCCTGTTAGGTTCAGAAGTACACGGTTTATAGAAACTTATGAAAACAGAAATTGGATGCTGTAAAGGGACAGACACTCTCTCAAGAAATGTTTGACAAAAGGGAAAAGGAGAGAGGAATTAATTTCAACAAAACTATACTATGATAAATATGCTTATATGCTAAACACTTAAATTTTTGTTGAAAAGGAGAGAGAAGGAAAGCATGATGATTTTTGTGGGAAAACATAAAGTATGCTAACACATAAAACTTCATAAAAGGTCACTAACTTTCATGCTAATCGCAACAAACACATAACTCCAGGGTGAACAACATGTTGTCTAATTATGCCTTCTTTGAGGAAGAAGAGATTGCATTCAGAAATTGAACCCTAGAACTCCCCAATAAACATGCAAGCAACTCAACCGCCAGACTAACAGTCTGGCCATGAAGATGAAACCTGCTATTTTTGATCTCTTAAGATTCATGGTTCCTTCTCCATGCACCATGACAAAGTGTGTCGTCAATACATGGTTAGTTCCCTTCCAGAATTTTGAATGCACGTAATAACTAGACAAGCAATGTTCAATATCATAAAATGGCGAAAGAACAAACAAGTTGAACCTAGGTGTCGTCCTATCCTTGGTAACACAAGAAAAATAATTACAAAATTTGATGCCCGCTATAAAAAATTATAATTGTATAGAGAAAAGAAAGGGAAAAAAAATAAACAAAGATGAGGGAAAAAGGATACACCAAGTAAAATCCATGAGCAAATGCGCCAGCCAATGTACCGTAGAACAAACGATCCCTCAATACTGGATTCCTTCTAAATGCAATCCTAACTGCAGATACAAATAAACCCACCGAGGAAACAATGAATTGGAACAGATTCCATCTGAAAATCAAGAGAAAAATGATAGATATAGAACAAATAAGTTAGGTTGGGAGACTTACTAAGAGGAAGAACCGGAGCGTAAAAAAGAGGGATAAAAAATTTGACTGGACTTCCCCTGTTTTGCTTCCTAAGAGCTGCTTCCCTAAACCAAAAAATAAAAATAAAAAAAAATAAAAACACTTTAATCCCAGAGAGAAAGAGAGAGAGGTAATTTGAAAGGGGGTTTCTTTCCTACAGGAAGAAAATATCAATATGCACAAGAATTAATAAAAACAAACAGCTAAAAGCCCTCAATGAGAGACAGAAAGAGGGAGGTTTGCTTACTGGGTAGAGAGATCAGAAGGCGACGCCATTAGCGGATTCCAAGGAGGAAGAAAATTTGTTGAGGAACCGGAAGCAAAAGACAAGTCTCGCCTTCGCAGTTTACAATTTGCAATTTTCTTCTCATAGGCGTACGAAGTTGCACCGCGGACGCATCACCCATGTTTCATTCTACACTTAAACGACACCGTTTTTTTTTTTTTTTTCAAGTTTTATGGACAAATACCATGCATTCGCAAAGCAACCTTTTCAACCGAGAGTCGAAATGGAGCGTTTTCATTAATTTCTGAAAAACGGGCGTAATTGACTCATACGACGTCGTTTTCACCTGATTGAAAACGGGACATAACGACGTCGTGTAAGTAGGGGCACAACGGAAAACGAGTTTTTATTTAAGCGGAAATCAACGGCGCATTTTGACTAATCAGACGGTCAAGGGGGTCGCGTTCAGTTGAGGCTAACTTGACAACGTTTTAAAAATATCTCACCCCCTCCGCTTTCCACTCGTTCCAACTCTCTCTCTCTCTCGATCTCTCGAACTCTCCAGAAGACAAAAGACGCCAATGGTAAGTGTTCGATTCTTTCTAGGGTTTAGGGTTAGGGTGTTTCGTTCAGTCATTCAATCTGCTCCACGATCACTTTCTTTTTCTTTGTAGGCTTTACCAAATCAGCAAACAGTCGATTACCCAAGCTTTAAGCTCGTCATTGTCGGCGATGGTGGAACTGGTAATCCTCTCTTTCTGTCTTTTATTTAGATTGAGCAAACTTTGGCCTTTTTCCTTCTCTTTCTTTCATAATTTACCAATCTATGTATTTTTGTATTTCACGATTTCATTCTGAATCTTGTTGTTTACCCTTTTTTAATTTCTTGGCGTTGATTTGTTTTCCGAAATTGCTCCAAGATTGTGTTTTGTAATGAAATCTGACATTAGGGTTTTTGATCTAGCTAAGGTTTAGGAAAAATGGAGTTCGATGTTGTGGTTGAATAGGTTAATTAATGTTGCAGGAAAGACAACGTTTGTGAAGAGACATCTTACCGGAGAATTCGAGAAGAAATATGAACGTGAGTAGCATCTTTTATTTATCTATTTATTGGGTTATGTCGTTTATGTTGATCTTTTCTTTCTAATTTCTGGATTTGTTTGTATAGCGACTATTGGAGTGGAGGTTCATCCCTTAGACTTTTTCACCAACTGCGGAAAGATTAGGTTTTATTGCTGGGATACTGCTGGTCAGGAGAAATTTGGTGGTCTTAGAGATGGTTACTAGTATGTATTACAATTCTCTTCACATTTTTTCATCATTTTTTTTTTGTTATGGCATGATGAATCTTATGATCTTTTGTATCATTCTGAGTATTATTGCGTTTTCTTTCTCTCATTGAAGATCCACTCAATTCATTAACATTTGTTTTCTTCAATTATGAAAACAAAAGGAGGTTTTCTTGATTTTGCATAAAATAGGGAGTTTTCTTTGGGTTGGTACGAATTCAATGGTACGGTGATGGGAGATTTCTTTAGTAAATTTGAATTTGCATCAAATTAGTTGTATCTATTTATTTGTGTTTGGTTAGGGAGATGAGGATTCTGTAAAATAAAAAGAAGGAAAAGAGGGACCAAGGAGGTACTCACGTAAGCAAGATGCTAAGGATCTATAAAAGAAATATCATCCTACATTTGAGAGGATGGCAATAAAACGAGTTATTTTGAGCCAACAGTCTAGAAAACTGTTAAGGGTCACTTGAATGGTTCAAAATATTGGCAGAGTTAGTTCTATTGTGGGAAAAACATAGGACTATGAAGGTCATTGTTAGGAGCTGTTGCATTGAACCAAAAACTAGTACTATTAATAGCTAAGAACGTGGCCTGATAGAGGACCATGCTGAGGATTGTCAACTTTTAGGTTCATTTAATATGCATTGCTTACACTGTCCATAATACTTGATAGATTAGCTTACAGAGGATATTGGGGATTGTTGGAAATCTAACTCTGCAACCTAGCTTTTAAGAAGACAGTTCTTCAGGTAGTAATCCAAATTTCACATGGTGCAGTTTATGGGCCACTTGACCGGTTCAAAATATTGCCAGGGTTAGTTCTTACGAGGTAAATACATAGGACTACAAAAAGTTCTTAGGAGCTACTGCATCGAACTAAAAACTAGCACTAGTAATTGCTAGGATTGTGTCTTGATACAGAATTGAGAAGTGGGACTATGTTGAGGAATGTTGAGTTTTGGTTTCACTGAATATGCATTGCTTATTCTGTCCCTATTACTTGATAGGAATGTTGGAAATCTACCTTTTAGAAGACAGTTCTTTAGGTAGTCATTTGAGTTTCAACCGGAACAGCTTATGGCGGCAAGAGACGGTCAGGAAAGATGGTAGATGGTGGGTTGAAATTGGGATTCTGTATAGATCTGGAATGATGCTTGGCCAAATGATGTTGCTAATCCTTATGCTAGTTCTGTTGATTGTAGGCAACTTGAGATGGGCTTCAGACCTATTCTCGGGCCACCACTTGCAATGGAACTTGGAGTTAATTAACAAAACATCTAATGAGAGAGATTGTGGGCTTATTTGCAGCATTCTGATTGGTTCATGGCATGTGAGTGACTCTTTTCTCTGGCTGGGAGAGGAGGATGGGATATACTCAGTTAAGAGTGTGCTTACAAGCAAGCTTGTGCTGAGATTGAGACTGGTCTGAGTTATATGTCACAATATGTATGGCGCAAATTTTGGAGTGTCAAAGTGCCTCCTAAAATCCACAATCTAATATGACAAGCTTGCACTGGAGCATTTCCTACTGCAGACATCCTAAGGAAGAGAAGAACCGACTACCCTGCTGGGTGTCCTATGTCAAGGAGATGAAGATCAATCTTCCATATCTTGGTTGATGGCCCATTTGCAAGAGGATGTTTGTTGTGTTCCCAATTTTGCTTCCTGCTAGGTGGGGCTGTGAATGTCTTTAATTGGATGTCATTCATGATTTAGGGTTTGTCGAATGAGGATTGTGCAATTCTTGTCACAGTTTGCTGTAGCCTAAGGGAGAGCTGTAATGAGTTGGTGTGGCAGAACAAAAGGGGATCTTCTGCTCAAGTCCAGTGGTGGTCTGTGTCTTTCCTTTAGGAGCATGAGGCCTAGTGGACTCTTCATTGAACAGATGATACTTTGTCCTTCGAAGCGGGCAAAGCTGGATGTTGGTTGGATAAAAGGAAATGTTTCAGCCACTAATGTTGCACCATTGAATTGTGGAATTTGTCTGGTGGTGAGGGATAGTTATGATTCTTTGGTAGTTGCTAGGTTCCTTAGAGTTGCTGGGTTGTTTTCACCCAAGCGGTGGAGGCTATAGGTGTTAAGAGGTGCTTAGCTGGATCAGGGATCATGGTTCACATTGTCGTACATAAGTTAGCTCAGGTGTCTTGTACTTTGTCAAACCTTGAACATTGGGATTCTTCCGTTGCTCCCTTTATTGTGGATGCCCTTTCTGGTGACTTAAGTTAATGAATTCCTTTTCTACAGAATAATAATAATAGTAATAATAATATTATATGTTTTCATAAACTTAATGATTGACATGTATACTTCTACCCGTTCACATTGACATAATTGCTCCATAATTGGAAAAGGAAAATTATCTTGAGCTTCAATATTGAAAATGTCTATTATATCTCTACTTACAAATTCCACGTCTTCTTCCCTTGGATCAGAGTGATATAGGATAAAATAAGCCCGATTTCTTGTTTATTGTCCTGCATATGGAATAACTCCCTATTTCTGTTGCTGTAGCTTGACTGTCCTTCCATCCATATATGTTCAACTTAAAAGCACCAAATTATTGTTGTTCCTTTTCCAAAATCTACCTTCATATTGTTGTTTACCACCTTTGTTGATGGATTATGCCAAGGATCTCTAATATTTTGCCACTTCCAATTCCATACCTAGTGGCCCTTCAAATGTGTCTTCTCTCATTTTTGGGACACTTTTAAGTAGAGGTCCATCATTTCTTCCAAGAAAAGGGTGGACATAGTAGCCAACATGTTCTGATGATTATTTTAGTCTTTACTATTGGGCAAAATCAATTTAGCCATTTTTTTTAAAGTTTTCCTGCTACGAACTCCTGCTTATTCTATGGCAAATCTTGGTTCTATATCATTTGAATGGAACCTATATTTACCAGTTGAACCATGTGAAAGCATTCATCTTGATGAGCCTGTGCTTCAAAATCATGATAACTGTCAATTCAATGTCCTCAAGCAAATTGGTATCATTTGCACCAGAGAGATTTAGGCTTGCTCTTTTGAGCTAGTTGCATTGGGAGGACCCTTTTTCTTTGGTCTTATGACTACTAAGAAATGATGCAGACGATTGGTTCCTGATTTTGAATTCTATATTGTGATGGCGCTGATTTCTGTTCTATCAGATCTTTCATTACGATGCGAAATTTTTAATTGTATGCAATGAATGGATGGAGGCATGGGAAAAAAACAACATGTCTTGGAGTACCACTTGTACTCCTACTGTTTGGGAAGAGGTTGCTAGTGCGTCTTTTGTGGATGGTAAGTGGCTAAGATGAAAGTTGATGCTTCTGCATTCATGGATTATATACTGGGAATCTTTTTTGGAGGGGAATGGCCATGGAGGGGGAAGGGAGAAGAATTTTCATTTGTCTTTCAGCAATAGAGTTAGGTTAATGAATGTTGCATTGTTTCTTGTAGGATCTTTATTCCCCTCCTATGTTGCCTTTATATTCTCATTTTGTGTGAATTTCACAGTTTCCACAATTTCTTCCATTTTTAGTTTTCTTGGCTACATGAATGGAATGATTGTGATGAAATGTCTTACAAAGATTTTTCAATTAATTCCTTCAGCTCCTGTTTGTTGCTAAGATCCGTTTTTCTTTATACAGCATTCATGGGCAATGTGCGATCATCATGTTTGACGTTACAGCCAGGCTGACATACAAGAACGTCCCAACATGGCATCGAGATCTTTGCCGGTCTGAAAATAATTCCAGTGACTCATTTTGTTATAGATCTGATTTTTGACAAGGTTTTGACCTGGCATTCATTTTGTTATTATGCAAAATAACAGTGTCTGCGAGAATATACCTATTGTTCTTTGTGGAAACAAAGTTGATGTGAAGAACAGGCAGGTGAAGGCAAAGCAGGTCACATTCCACAGGAAGAAAAATTTGCAGTACTATGAGATCTCTGCAAAAAGCAACTACAACTTTGAAAAGCCTTTCTTGTATCTTGCCAGAAAACTTGCAGGGTAAGAAAGATAGTATGTGTTATAGCTGCTGTATTTTTTTTTTCATTAAAAGGTGTAATAATCGTTTGGACAATTTCAGGGATTCTAATCTTCATTTTGTGGAGTCTCCTGCACTTGCTCCTCCAGAGGTGCAAATTGACATGGCTGCTCAGCAACAGTAAGTACCTAGACACCATACATGCTTTTTAAATTATGCTAGACTGTTTAAGAACTGTGACTTCTGAGCAACCAATTAAATTATTAGTTACCTAGTTAAGTTGCTGTTTGGCAGTGCATGCTTGAAACTGTCCTCAAGGAAAATGACCAATATCAGAACAAAAAGTGACAACTGGTCATATGTAAAATATACGCGTTTTTTTAAAATGCAAATGCTCTTAAGTTTCACATGGGGAACATCTAAGCTGCTCCTTTTTGTTTCCTTAAATTAATTGGAAAGATATTGAAAAAAAGTAGTAACCGATTTCTTTCAAGACAACCTGGTGATTCTCCTGTAGGCTGTCATAGGCTTTAGTTTTCCTGGCATTTACAGATGATGAAAATGTAGTCTTTGGTCCATTAGATCATTTGTCTGGTGCAATTGGAAAGATATTGGACAAAGTAGTAACCGATCTCTTTCAAGACAACCTGGTGATTCTCCTGTAGGCTGTCATAGGCTCTTTAGTTTCCCTGGCATTTACAGATGATGAAAATGTAGTCTTTGGTCCATTAGATCACTTGTCTGATGCACTTTCTGGTCCATATTATTTTTTACTTGGTGTATTTTTTGGGGTCATCTTCAATGAGGATTGTAGTCACTGCATAATATAACCTTTCCACAGAACATTCCTCTTGTGCTCACTTTCCTGGAACAGCTGCCATAGCTGAACAATGACTTGGATATTATTGCTTACGGTTTCTGGTGCTTGTGTTTCTTTAGGCATGAAGCTGAGCTTGCTAAAGCTGCTACTCAGCCACTCCCAGATGATGATGATGATGCATTTGATTAGGGGACTTCCTTCAACTTGAGTCAGGGCTTTGATTTTGTGCGTTGCCTACTGTGCTAACATTCTCGTTGCCATGCACAGGCCTTTTATGATATCTTCGTGGACCTATCAAAGAATTTCAATGATTTTGAATGTGTTGAGGATATATGTACTAAAGGATCATAGACCAATGTGGTCTGCATTTTGAATGATTGTTTGCTCTATGCTCTTTTATCAGGGAATTCTTTGGTTGGAGAGATGCACTGAAAAGTTATCATCTTATAGAAGTTAAATTGTTTAGATCCTTATTCTCAGTCTCATGACTGGAGACCTTATCCTCAATTGATGCCCTCCGTTTGTGCATTGGACCCACCAGTAACTCTGCTTGGGTTCATTACAGGATGCAAACTTCTGGGCTTGACAACTATGCCAAACATTCATGTATTCTATACACCCTATGATGAAACTATGAGAATGTACTGTGAGAATACTCCATGTGTTTCTAGTGTTCCAGGTCTGTTTTTCAAGCATACGAGCTTGCTTTTGAAAGAAAAAGCAGACAGGCTTGAACAATTCGGGGGGATTATCTTTGAGAAAGTTAAAGAAACCAGTTTGCTTGAGGAAACCATTCCTGGCCATTATGTCCTCAAGGAGACCAGCAGCGTACAGAGTCGCATAATGTAGAACTCAGCTCAGATTCTCTGGATAGCACTGTGCTTATTCTTTATCATTCCATGCCATTTGGTCCCTCTGAATGTCTTCCATAAATTGTGGTACGCCAAATCTAAAGGGTTTTTTATTGATTCTGAAGCATGTTTGTAAAGGCTACAGAGGCCTTAATTTTGCTCCTCGTTGCATGTGAACTCAACGTGGCCATCTGCTCTGGAGGCATTCCTACGTACATGCACCCCCACTTGCCCTTGTCTCTAAATCAACACACTGCTAAAAGTTCGCGTGCTCTATCCAAACAATTTTAGCTCCCTGATTGCCTTCCTCGGCTCCAAGTGCTCTCAGACCTGTCTCTTTCTATGTCGGGCTCGACTAAAATCAAACAGCCCCAGTCACTGTCCTCCTGAGCCTTCTCTCACCGATGATGCCCACTACACATATCCACATCATTCCAACCAAGAATTGGGGTCTTAAAAGCTGGTCTAAGCCTTTGCCAGCAGGCTTACACAGGGTGGGGTGGTTAAAAAAAGACAGTGTCCTAATTTTGGGGGCTTATGACAACAAACCTGGACCCAACCATGTCAGTGGTATTTAGTGTTAAAGGCAGCAAACCGTAGCTTTCGATGTCGGTGGATGATTGAAGTCACTACTAGGGCTTAATTAAGAGTGATCTAATCCTTCTCATTTCCCTTTCATAGGGTCATCATCCTCTCAGTCATGACCCCACAGACTATGCCGCTTTTTTGGTGAATTGGCTTTACATCCCTTTCTCTGTGATGCTCAGTTCGCTAACTGCCATTGGTGAGTTCATCATCGGAGTCTTACCAAAGTGCTAATGGTCCAACATTAATCCGAGATTGGTTCAACACTTGTTATATATTTATTTAGTGAATGTTTAGCATTATGGTTCAACACTTAGTTACATTTTTATGTAGTGAATGTATGGTGTCTATGAATGCTTGTGATTATGTAGTGAATGTATAGCATTATGGTTCAACACTTAGTTATATTTTTATGTAGTGAATGTATAGTGTTTATGAATGCTTGTGATTATGAGTGGGGTAGGGCTAGAAAATGAACTTGTGAGTGGACGCCACATGATGGTCACGTGAAGATAGGCGTTTTGTGGCTAAGGAACCATTTATTGAGTACTCATGGTAGGGTAAAGGTAAAATGATGGATGAGAAAAAGGAGGCCAGACTGCAAACTAGTTTTCTCAACAATTTCTGATATAAGAGCTTGTGCTTCCTTACAAATGGGAAGAGCAATATGAAATTGGGAACATGTCCTTATCCTTGCCATGTTCTTGTATTCATGGCTTATGTAGGGAGGCCAGCAAACCTGAGTTCATTACGACAATGAGAAAGAGAGAGAGAGAGAGAGAGAGAGAGAGAGAGAGAGAGAGACTAAACCATTCATGTACAATGATCTTGCTCAAGTTGGTCTCTGTTGTACATCTCTTAAAAAGGAATTTACATATGAAAATTAGAATGAAGGTCCATGATACAATTAATGTGTAGTTCATCACTTTTATTACCTCGTAGTTCTTCATTTTTATTACCTCCACCCCCACAACCTCAAACAAACTTTGTTCAAACATGGTGCTACGTTGGTCCCTATTTTGTTATTGTTTTAAAGATTTGGAATTGAATCTCTCCTTTATCTTGGGTGCCTAGAAATTCAAGAATAAGGGAAAATGAATTAAAATAGTCATACGATGAAACGGGCCTATGTCTGATAGATGCATCCCTTTTACTTGTCCCCTCACTCGTTTTCTCAATTTAGTAAAACCGTAGGGCAAATATTCAAAATCATTCCAATGAAAATTGGTTTTTTTTTTTAATTTTTTTATTGTTCAAGGATTCTATTTTTTTTCAAACATATTTTGTATAAATAAAATAAGAGTTTGAATTAGAATTTTATTTTTTTCTCCTTTGTTAAGAAAAAAATAAATCCTCCTTTCGACTTATGTGGCACTTCAATAATAAGATAGACCAATGACTCAATACCAAACTATTTTTTTTTTTAATGTCATTTTGCCGTGAAAGAAAAACAGCCTTGTTCTTATATAGGTTTCTCATGCCCAATGATGGAAAACACCTTATATAGAACTGTTAACATGAATTTTTATTCTGAACCTTCCCTGGCATTATTGCCATTGTCTGCGGCTTCATCATCATATAGGTTTCTTAGGGTTGTAAGTAGCCCAGCCCAGATGATTGATTTAACAAGCAACTAATTGTGCTATCAAAGACTCCAAAATTTCTTTGTTTGTTCAATGAATTTGAAATCCTGGCTTTCAAAGTTTGACCCTAAAATTGTATTTTTTTTTTCAAAAATTTTTTATTGTATATCTACAAATGTGGACTCTGTCTAAAAAGGAGACATTTTCTTTATCACTCTCAAAAGGATAAGGCTATCAAAAAATTAAGTAGCTTGCTTGAGTCGATAAAAAAGAGCCACTATGAACTTCAGTTGAAGAGATAGTCTAGAGAGAGAAGGGGGGGGTGGGCATTGACAAAGATGGTTTAAAAGGGACAAAACATGTAATGTGAAATGTGTAGTCCCTTGAATATGGTCTCCCCTCCTTATTTTCATATAAAACATAGATTATGTGACATTTTGGTGTTTATATAATTTAATAATGGGGAATGTTTGGAATAAATAATGGAAAATTTTAAAAAAAAGGGGGGGTGGGATTGGATCATGATAGATTACTGTGAAGTCTGAGTATGAAATAGTCCTAATTTAAAAGAAAAGGCAAAAAAGAAAGTGAG
This sequence comes from Dillenia suffruticosa, assembly GCA_033439265.1. Lineage (NCBI taxonomy): Eukaryota > Viridiplantae > Streptophyta > Magnoliopsida > Dilleniales > Dilleniaceae > Dillenia > Dillenia suffruticosa. Next base: position 22,622,955 of record JAVTVX010000035.1, read on the forward strand.
GGAGGGGGGGGGGGGCTTCATTCACAAGAGAGCTTCTAAAAAAGTACGGACTGCTCTGCTCTCTGCTTCTCTGTGATTGTGATTCTTCCTTTTTCAAAAAAATTAAAATTAATTAATTAATTAATTATTATGCGACTGCCAGAGGTTGTTATCTTTGTACTTGAGAAAACAAAGCTGCTCTACTGCTTCTGTTTCTGCCACTGCTTCTTTTTTCATTTTCTGAGTTTCTTGTTTTACAGAGCATGTGATTCTCTTTTTTCATCTTCCCTTTTCACCCCTCTTTGGAGAAAGAGATCAAGGCAGAGACCAGAGAGAGGTGTTTCAGTAACTGGGCTGGGGGAGTGGGTAAGGCCTGCTGCATAGAGGGGGCTGTCTGAGGTGATGTAACGAGAAGGGCAGGCTAGTGTTGTTATGTGGACAGAGCACCAAGAGGGCTTTAATGATTGGATGACACGTGCCTCATTCTAATTCGACAATTTCCTGATTGGTGCTTGTGCTATGGAGGGGGGGGGGAGAGAGAGAGAGAGAGAGAGAGAGAGAGAGAGAGAGACCCATCACTGATGACACCGTTGATTGCGTGGACGAAAACTTGGTTTTTATTCTCAATCTGTCACCATAAAAATATCACCACCCAACAAATGAAGTTTTTTTGAAAACAAGCAAGGGTAGATCCTGTCTACCCTAACCCCATGCTCGTATAACGTTCATCTTTTTCAAATTTCTTTTCTCTGTTTCTGTGTGTTGGGATAATGTTTGTGTGCCCCATCAATTTGAGTGGATGTTTCAAGGTACAAAAGTTGTGGACTCAAGATGGTCAATTGATTTTGAAGATATTCAAAAGAAGTAATGTTGAATAATTATAAAAAGCTATTCCTATTCTATTCATTTAGGTAATCATAATGCTATTAGTCTGGTCTAGGTATTGCTCTTGCTCTTTGTGTATATTAATAAATATAAAATTAGGGTATTTAATAATTTTATATTACAGTGTTTAAAATAAGTAAAAATAAATCCAATATATTAACTTTTTATTCTTTTAAAAACACATTTACATTTAACAAAAGTTACTATAATTACAATTACATGCGGATTTAGAAAAGCTAAGGAATGCGAACAGATGTGGGGTTTGGTTGTTAGACATCCATATTAGTTGGATTGGATGACTATTAAAGATAATCTAAGAAAAGGAGACACTAAGTATTGGGTGTTTGTGTTTTGCCTAGAATCTCACCTTGTTTATATCTCCCTCTTTCCAATTGTTGTTTGTCTTTACCAACTAATTCTCTCTCTCTCTCATCTGTGATTGTAGGTCCATTTGGAGAATATTTGTCCAAAATTTTTTAAACCCAATTATTTGATTTGTATGGTCTATTTAGTTTATAAAGTAGTTTTTCTCTTGTCATTGTCCTGAGTGAGGTTTTATAAAATTCTTTGAATCTATCATTTTTCCAAATAAGGCTACCACAAACAATGCGGTGGAAGCCCGTTTATGTAATGCATTGTACCTAAATCATTTTTGGAATCCCAATTTCACAAATTTGTCTTGGTTCTCCTACTACCTCTTAGATTATATGATGTCCAGAAGAGAGACAGAGAGAAAGATCTTTGCCAAGTATGTGTATTTTATAAAAATTTCAATGTGTTGTGGGTTGTCACAATCCCATGCACTGTCCATTTTAATCCATGAAAATTAGTTTTGCAAAAAAAGAAAAGAGTTGAACTTTGTCTTTCAGGTTGATAGTATTTTTGAAAAATGTTCAAAAACATCTACCCCTCAACCTTGGGAATTCTCAATCATAGTCCAATTATATTTATATATGGAGTATGTACCCTAAGATAAGTAATAAATAAAAGTCACTTCAAAAAAATTTTGTAGGGCATGGTATGCTCCTTATACTTTAAATCTTGTCAAGCTCTGTAGAGATAGATTTCTTTTTTGGGTGGAGGTAGTTAGTTTGATATCTGTAGCACTTTTGCTACTTCAATAATAAGATTTGATCACATTTACTGGATCACGCTCCTAGTGCTTAATGACCACTGTGGGGGTGTGGTTGGGTGAAACAAATCATGAAGATGAAAACCTAATCAATCTATTAAAATCTGCTTACCCCCTTTTGGGTGCCCTTCTGCTTTTCCATATAGCATTTAATATTCCAAAAAATGTATTAACTCTTAATCAAACAATTAACCTACTTTTGGCCCTTGCAAGCATATATTTAAGTGGTTAAGAGTTTTTATTCAAGTGTTTTTTTTTTTTTAAATCTAATATTTGAATTTTTATAAATATATATAATTTTATAATTTTTATTATCGATTAATAAAAAATAAAAATTTGGGTTATATGGTGTAAATAAAAGTACTTCACAACCAGCAGGCTTTCTTGGTTGGATAATTTTGGTCACTTTCGAAAACTCCACACACTGCTACGGTGATTGCATATTCTGCTCTCTTTTTCTGTCCTTTTGTCCTTTTTGACCTGCAAATAAATTTGTGTAAGATTGCTACACTGTATGTCTTTATCTTTCTTGTTTCTTATTTCCCCTTTTATATATTTTTTTCTCTACGGATGCTTCTGTGATTTGTCTAATTGAAGTCACACCACACTCAACTCTTTCTCTGGGCTCATTCGTATCTTCCTATCCACAGGTATTCAATTCTAAGTACCGGTGTGTATACGTATGTTTATCGATAAATTATAATTCAATTAATATCATTCACTCTTTTTTTTTATAACATCTGACATAAGATATTGAAAACGATAAAATTTTATATTACCAATTTTTTGTCCATAAATTAGGTTTCATTTGTTACCATATGAGAAGATCAGAAAGAAGGGCCTCTTGATGATCATCTTTGTGTATATCCACCAGTAGGATTGGAGATTTGGATCTTGCAAAGCTCGGAGAAAATTGTAATACAACATCCCAAAGAATTCAAGTCTCCTTGAAGATGACTTACCCAAGTTTAGTTAACGAGATAGCATAATCCCTTACATATTTGGGAAGTTTCAGATATCAGGAGTACAACTTTTAACTTGTAAATGGTTGAGTCACATAGTGAAGTTATTTGTAGGACCCTTTTAAGGGCAGACTTGGCCCCAACATGTTTCGGTTCTATTAAGACAAAGGTTAGGGAGGGGTGCCCCTTAGGTAGGTACCTGCTGTTGGGTCAACCAAAGCAAAATTTCGCCACAGAAAGAAACCCTAAAATAGACAGCTTTGTTCCCATGTGCTCAAAATTTAAGAGCAACGTTCCAAAATGACAACCCCCTTTGTGCCCCAATCTCTCAAATCATCTTTTTTTGGGACACTCGGAAAACAAATTTCAGAAACTTGTTTATACTTTTTGCATCACTTTCAGTAATACATAGAGTAATCAAGAGGAGTGCGGAGAAAACCCAAGACACTTGGAAAACTAGTTTAACCTTTTTACCCCACGCTTGAAATAAAGGGAAACACACACACAAAAGATGAATGTTTAGAAAACAAACTCAAAAAAGGGTTAAAAAGAAACGATGCATCAAAATTAGACTTACCCAACAATCTAGAACTAAACCAGAATTGATTTTCTTGTTTGGTGGAAAAAAAAATAGAACTAAAATCATGGTTTCAATTTCAAGACAAAATATTTCCGATTGAATTTTTGTTTAGATTAAGTTTTGATATTTTACCTTTCCTTTTTATAATTCTTTCACGATTCTCTTGAATTTTTTATGATTCTAATTCTGATGCAAATTTCAATTCTAAAATTCAGCAATCCAAATCGAAACCATCGCTTAGAGGTTTCAAATTCTGAACCAAAAATAGGTTTCAAAACTTCGGTTTGGTTCTTCAAGGTTATGTTTGGATAACCCAACAAGCTTGGACAACAAATTTTGCAACTTGTTTAACCTTTTTCTATCACAATTGAAAATGAATCAAGCAATTAAGATGGGTGTGGAGAAAACATGATAAAAGAGATGCAGAACACAATTTTGTCTCCTTTTTATGCTCTTTCTAGCACCTCTAGCCCCCTTTTGTAAATAAATGAAAAAAAAAAAAGATAATTATTTTTATTTTAAAAGAGTTAAATTAGGAGGATCCTTCTTTCAAAATTATTATTCAAGTCATTTTACTTCCTTTTATGCCCACTAAATCGGAAGATAGTTGCGTGGAAATAATTTCCGTAAAAGAAAAATCTCTATCTTACATTACATAAATTAAAATTATAGAAAAAAAAATCCTAAAGAGTATAAGAATAAAATGGAAATGATAAAATAATTTTTTTTTATCATTTAATCAAAGAATTTATATTCTTTTTAATAAAATTTGTAGATGTAAAAATAAAAATTAATTTGTTGATGCTGAATTAGGGTAACCCGCAAATGGGTAGTATGTATATTACCTAATAATAATATTTTGTTTCCACAATTATGTACAAACTACACCATCTTTGACATTGTTAAGTCAAAATCAATTGATGATTGCATTACACTATTCTATGGCACGCATATTTTTGATTAATCATTGAAGATTTGGTTTGTCTCTCAAAGAATTTGAGGAAATTAATCATTTTACTAATGTCTAATCTTGAGTTAAAAGTCTGATTGGATTTGATACTATTGATTAACATGATGTTCTAGAATTGACGTGACACCCCTTTAAGCCATAATGGTAATTAGACTCACTCTCTCTCTCTCTCTCTCTCTCTCTCTCTCTCTCTCCATCAGCAATGAAATTGTGTAATCTCAATCAGTTTGACTTGGGCGGATTTGGAAGAGATCTTTTGGTCGAATTTTCATTTGATTTGTTGACTTGTGTAGATTTCGAAGAGATCTTTGAACAAATTTTCTTTGATTTGGTCCGATGATGAGTATCTTTGATTGGAGGGCGTACCCTTTTTAATCAACCAATCAACAGTTGAGTCACGGATTATGGGTTAGTCCGTTTACACCAAAAGGGTTTTCTTCTAGTAATAATCATTGCTCTCAAGGCTTCATTCAAAATCTCCATTTCACCCAAACCCAAAGTACTCTCACATGTGAGGAATTCATATATTTAAAATATTAAAAAAATGGAGTCTAGCAAGACCCAAATTTTTGACAATTACTAGTGATTTTGTGAAACAATTCTTAGGATTTATTATAGGACAAGCTCCTAAGAATGACAAGATCAAATAGAGATTAGTTGAAATAAATTCATAATTTTGTGTTATTAATTTTCCCCTATTATACTATCATTTTAAGACTCTTCTTGAAAAAAATTGAAATTAAAAATTAAATTTACACGAATTTAATATAAAAAATTTTAATAAATGTATCTTTTTTTGAGAAATTTTTAATTTTTGTTTGTAAAACTTTATGTTTCCAATTAAAAATATTTTATTTTAATTGAAAAATTATAAATAAAATAAAATAAAATCAACATCAGTTAAAATAAATTGAAAAAATTAAGATTTTCGAAACATTTACTAGGGCTGGGACATTTAACTCGTAACACAAAAAAAAAAAAAAAAAAAAAAAGCTTAGATTCAAACTTTGAATATTATTTTTGAAACCCTTTTTTATTTTTTATTTTTTTTCCTATTTGACTTTCAAGTTAGGAGGACAGAAGCTTCTTCTTTTGAATGTCCACAATGTACATGTATATATATATAATGTATGTGTCCGTATGTCTCTGTACATGTTTGTGTCCCAGTTGATCATGCGACTTTAGGACAAATCTTTCTAATGATATATAATAGTATCAAATGAGTATAAAATATTACCTTAGAAATCTCAAACATAAAAAGCATACTAAATTACAATCATATGTTTTCGAAGATTTTGAAATAGGCCATGTTTGTTTTAATCCCCGAGTAAGAGTGTTATCAAGAAAACTAAGACATATATTAATAATTTTATTATTTTTGGTAACTTCAATTTAAATATTCAAGCATAGAAAATTAGTACCCCTTTTACATAAAATGCTACAAGAATGTCTGAAAACTTCACTTTTTCTTTTTCTATGTAGTTTCTCTTTTCTTGAGCTATAATTTCCCATACCCACCAAAGAAAAAAAAAAGAGTCCTTTCAGAAACAAATTAGACTCTTAAAAATAATTATAATTTTGTGTATTTTTGAGATTTTCTTATACTTTGATCCTTTTCAAATCCTGTTGGCAAGGTGGGAAGGAATGTTGGAGTGGAGAAGTAAGCAGTCGCTTTTTGGGCCTCAGCAATAATGAAGGAACATGTGAAAGAAGAAAACATTTTGTCTCTTTAAGTGGTCTTCTCAAAGTTTCTTCCCCAAAGCCAAATTTCCCAAAATTAGGACTTAAATTGAAAGTCTAATTAATTAATGCCCTCACCAGCTCTATAAAGTGCAAAAATCTTGACTCAATAATATCAACCTTTGTTAGGCAACTAAATATCAGAAATACTGTCGATCAACTATATCTCAATTGATATCATCTCTTTTCTTTTATAAAAGTCTGGAATTCGAGCCTTCCTGTCTTTAAAAAAAAATGCATTTCCTGTGTTAGGTGTTTGATATTTCTAGATTCAATTTTGAAAATGAAAAGACAGACGTCGAGAAAAATCATTTTTAAATTAGTTCCCATAATACTCAAGCAACCTGAATATCAATGATTAAGTAAAGAAAAAAAATTTAGTTCTCTCTTTTAATTCTATGTTTATATATATGTAAAACAAAAATTTATAAAGGTTACATTTCAGGATCGATCAGATTCTTTCCTGCAACATATTTGACTCTCTATTTTTTAAATCACGTATGAAATGAGACAAAAAAAAAAAAAAAAAAAAAAAAAAAAAATTGAAGTCACACTTACATAGGATGGTGGAAGCATCTCAAAGGATGGGATGGGTCGAAATAAGGGGGAAAGGGGTAAAATAGTCTTTAAAAGTTTTTAATAAATTTTAAACCAAAACGATGGATGAAAATGAAAAATCCATCTCACTAGTTGACCCTTCGCCGTTGGCCTTGCCCAGACCATCTTTCTCTCTCTCTCTCTCTCACGCACAGTCGCTGCCTTTACCACTAGTATAAATAGTAACACCCTTCACTAACAAGTGACATACACAACAATAGAAAATCAGAAAGAAAAGAAAGAACAGAGATATGCTCCTCACTACATAAAAGAGTACAGAGTCCGTCTGTTTATCTTCAAAAAAAAAAAAAAAAAGAAAGAAAGAAAAGAAAAGAAGAGCTAGTTGAAATCATGGATAAACCGTTCTATTGGTTTAAGCTATCTGTTGTGTCTCTCTTTATTTTGGTTTTTGTGTTGAAAATTCTAGTGTTGCTTTGGTGGAGACCCAAAAAGATTGAAGACCATTTCTCCAAGCAAGGAATTAGAGGACCCCCTTATAGATTCTTATTTGGGAATGTTAAGGAACTTGTGAGTCTCATGTTGAAGGCTTCTGCTCAACCTATGCCTTTCTCGCACAACATTCTTCCTAGAGTTCTCTCCTTTTACCATCATTGGAAGAAAATCTATGGTACTTCTTTTAAACTTCTTCTCTGTTTTATTTTTCTAGACTTTCTGTTCATGGGTTTATAAAAAAGCACCATTATCCTCCTCCTTTTTATTTTTTTACTTCTAATTTTCTTCCTTGGGGGACTTTAGTCAGTTCAAGTTTGGTGATCAATGTCAAAATCTAGTATTTTCCTTTTTTGCATTATTTTTTAATATATCTTAGTTTAAAATGTCAATTTCTTTTTTTTTTTTTTTTTTTGACTTGGGTGTTTTGTTATGTGACCCTTTTTGGATTTGTAAGTGTTATTGATGTATATCTACTCTTTGGAGTTTCTTTACAGTTCTGATAACAAAGTTTGATTTTGTGTTTAATGGGGTAGTTTTGAGGCGTCATCTTCCTACTAATAGCATTTGTCTTTGTACCTCTCTCTCTCTCTCTCCCCAATTTTTGTTAGGTAGTCGTCATCTTTTTCTCATTCCTCTTTTTGCAAACTTGACACATACTACTTGAACTTGTGTTGTGGTTCCTATTTGATATAAAGCTTCACATTTTTTTCCCTCTATGTCTCTCTTCTTTCTCTTCAAAAAACATAATAATAATAATAATAAAATAATGCCACCAGAAGTCCTAAATTCTGATTGCATTATGTTTCTTTTCCATTACTAATTTGAGTTAATCACATGTATGGTTCAATTTCAGGTGCAACCTTTCTTGTATGGTTTGGACCAACGGTTCGCCTGACAGTCTCTGATCCAGACCTAATCCGTGAAATTTTTGCATCCAAATCCGAATTCTATGAGAAAAATGAGGCACACCCATTAGTTAAACAACTGGAAGGTGATGGACTGTTAAGCCTAGAAGGAGAAAAGTGGGCTCACCATAGAAAAATCATCACACCCGCATTTCATATGGAAAATCTCAAAGTAAGTTTTGATCATTTCAAATCTATTATTTTCTTTCATTTTCAAATTCTAATGTACTGCCCTTTTTGTGGACCTCATAGTTGTTGGTACCTGTGGTGGCAAAAAGTGTGATTGAAATGTTGGACAGAATTTCACCAGTGTCGGATTCAGGGGAAGTTGAAATTGAAATGTCTGAGTGGTTCCAGAGTTTGACAGAAGATGTTATCACAAGAACTGCATTTGGAAGTAGCCATGAAGATGGGAAAGCAATTTTTAGACTACAAGCCCAACAAATGGTCCTTGCAGCCGAAGCTTTTCGAAAAGTTTTCATTCCTGGCTATAGGTAATCGTCTTTTGAGTCAATTCCGTGGGAAATCCTACCCTTTTCAAATTCCTAAAGGGGCTAATAGAATTACACTTTGAACAGTCAAATTTTACAAAATTATTTTATCTACCAAGACATTTGAACGTAACAAAGAAAATTACAAAATACTAATGTATTATGGCATTGGCCCTGAATGTTTTGGTTCGCCGAATACATTATTCAGTCAATCGGAATTTATAATATATTTGATTACAATAAATCTTGATTAACAAATAAGTGAGTACTAAAAAAGATAAGGATGTTGATTTTCAGATTTTTACCCACAAAGAGGAACATGAATTCTTGGAAATTGGACAAAGAAATAAACAAATCACTGGTGAAGCTGATTAATCGGCGGAAAGAGAATTCCAATTCAAATTCAAATTCAAGCAGCGAGAATTGGGAAAATGGGCCCAAGGATTTGCTGGGACTAATGATAAAAGCAGCTACGAAGGAAATGGAAATGAAATCCAAATCCGGGGGAGACTTGAAATTGGGGGAGAAAATCACGGTTCAAGACATGGTGGAAGAGTGCAAAAGCTTCTTCTTTGCGGGGAAACAGACGACATCGAATTTGCTGACGTGGACAACGGTGTTGCTGGCAATGCACCCAAAGTGGCAAGCTGCGGCGCGTGAGGAGGTGTTGAAGGTGTGCGGAGCACGTGACCCTCCCACCAAAAGTGATGTTGTCAAGCTCAAGACGGTAAGTTGCCCCGGTGAAGCGAACCCCTCCTCTTCTGTGTCTAAGGGTATATAATTGCCATTTCATACAAAATAACTTCTGATTGGGGAAATCATCTGATGGTGCAGCTGAGCATGATACTAAATGAGTCTCTAAGACTCTACCCGCCAACAATAGCAACAATCAGACGTGCCAAGGCGGATGTTGAGTTAGGGAACTATAGGATCCCATGTGGGACCGAGCTTCTAATCCCTATCCTAGCCGTTCATCACGATCCGGCACTGTGGGGCCAAGATGCCACGGAATTCAATCCGGCCCGGTTCTCTGATGGGGTGGCCCGAGCCGCCAAGCACCCGGTGGCGTTCATCCCTTTTGGACTTGGGGTTAGGACATGCATCGGACAAAATTTAGCCATCTTACAAGCGAAAATTGTGCTTGCAATCATCATCCAACGGTTCTCACTTCGTCTTGCCCCTGACTATCAACATGCACCAACGGTCCTTATGCTCCTCTACCCTCAACATGGTGCCCCAGTCATATTCTCGCGATTGCCTGATGCAACGGCTCAAGATTCCGGATCCCAGTACACCAAAAAGCTCCGAGTGTCAAACGCTTAAATTTTTCGGCTCTTGCTTCTCTCACCATTATGCCTATCGCTTCATCTCAAAATATTAAGTCAGGCCAGATTGGTAGTTTTAGGATTGAATCTCTCTCTCTCTCTCTCTCTCTCTATTGTATGTAATGTATATTTTTTCGGGTCTTGGTTTCCTACCCAGTTTTGTTCAATTACATTTATCATTGTTAAAAGCTTATTCACTACATAACCTTACATTATTTAATCTTCTTTGCACAAATAATTTTAATGAAACATATTCGAATTCCAGTAATAATTACATGAGGTAGATTATTTTTTATCATGTAATCAAATTTACAAATTAATAATTTTATAAATACGAGTTACACTGACTGTGTATTTCTAAATTTACTGATTTTTTTCAGATTTATTATTGTAAACAAATTTCCTTATAATTATTTCGAATTTATGCCTACGGGAGAAAAAAAAAAATTACTCTCACTCTCTCTCCCGATGAACTGGACAGGACCCTTTATTATTATTATTATTATTTTTTGTCCCTGCTTTCCGGTATCTGAAACTTCACTCCGATTTATCCGGTCGACCCGACTATCGGGTTTCTTATAGAGAGAGATATCTCTCAAAATAGTATTTTTCGTTCCCAAGAAATCTCAAACACGAGCACTTAATTAAGAGACGCAGAGTCTTTCCCACTACGTCGACTAACCTTTAGTACAGGACCCTTTATTATGTTTGTTATAATTTCTCTTTCAATTAAGATTGCAAGAAACATCCGAATCATATGAACTGTATTGGGGTAAGCAACATCTTTTCTTCTTTTTGCATTTCCTACTCTGTTACATAGAACAAAAGGAAATTGGATTGCCCTTTTTTTCCCCCTTAATAGTTTGAAGTTATAAATGCTTCCAAGACATGTAGAGTTTGAAGAGTAGATCGGACAATAGGAAAGATGGCAAGTCCTGTTGTCACTACAGTATTGACATATTTTCTTCCAAATAAAGAAAAAAGTTGAAGATTTTTGTGATTTATTATCTAAAAAAATGTTATTTTTCATAGTTGATTTAATATTTGAAACATCAAATAATTATTTTACCAATATTAAAAAAGAAAATTTCATACATTAAACAAAAAAAAAATTGTGGAATTAGTTCATGATAATAATCACTCCTCTTCTTCTTCTTTCACCTTTAATCTTTTTATCTTTTGTAATTCAGGTGAAGCCTAATTATTGGGGGTACCCTCCTGAAAAGGGTAAACCCTGTTGAACCTTCTGAGCTCACTTGAGGGTTCAATGATTTCTCACAGCCCCAAAAAGAGTAAGACTAGTCTTTGGAGAGGGAACACCTAAACAAAAATAACCCTCTCTACTTACAGTACAATGCCAACAAAGAAAAAGCAAACAGCACTTGCGACATGGGAAGAACCTTTTTAATTTAATTAATAAAAACACACTAAAGTAAAAATGTAACCCTAAGCATAACATAACATGCAATGGATAGTACTCTTCTTTTAATAATAAAAATAATAATAATTTCCACTTTTATGGGTTTTGGAGTTTTTCAAGATGCAATCAAAGTAACAAGTGAGATTTTGTTTGAGCGAACCAGCTTTTCCTTTCTTAAGCTGCTTCTTATTTGAGGCTTTGATGGCCCCCATGGAAGCATGTGCTTTTCTGGGAACTGGTAACTTTCTTTCTCTTCCAAATTTTGGTGTTTTTTTTTTTTCTTTTTGGTGAAGCTTTTGTAATAGGAACCAAGGCATGCCTTGAGCATGTGACTCTATCTACCGTTGTCTTGGGAGACCTAATTTTCAATTCCCCTAACCTCTTCTTTGTTGATGGACATCTCTCTCTCTCTCGGAGACTTAGCTGACATATGGCGGCATATTAAAGGCGTTTGCAGTCTATAGGTTCTTTCTTATCTTAATATCAAAAGAATTGTTACAAAATCAACCTCCCACATATAATCAAAGCAAAGCGTATCTACGAAAGTTGATTTAATAGAATAAAATATTAGATGATTTTCACTTAACAAATCATCAAATTTAAAATTAAAAAAAAAAAAAACTATACTAAAAAAATTACCCCTAAATAGGGTTTTTGTAGTTGTTCTAATCAAATTAATTAAGGTATAGTTTCGAATTCACGATGGATTCACCAAAAAATAAAAAAGGTACAGGTGTTCTCCATCTTGACCTATTTTTCCACCATTGATTAATGCCTATGCTCACCCTATTAATTATTCATATCCTAATCTAGGCTTTCACACTCACATCCTAATCTGTCTTGTGTCATTATAATATTAACATGGTGCTAATCCTTTTATTTGCTTTGTCCTAAGCACGCCTTCACAATTACTTCGGGCATTGTCTCCGCATTAACCCCACGCTATCCACCCCAACTCTAGCAAGGGAATTGATTCTCAAATGCATATCGTGAACATAATGGAATTTCAATCCATAAAGGGAAAAAGATAAGATAGTTACATAAAGTGAAAAGGTGAATAATCAAAATGATTGAGCCGTACTTAGTTAAATTTTTTTCATTTCTGATATTTACTTCTCCACCCTAAAAGACATTACTTCAAAACACATAATTAAATGCTTTTTCTTAGAAGCATGGAGACTCTAACGATGAGAAGGAACTTGAAAAGCTCAAAATCATATCTAGTCTAGTCTTTAGAATATGCCAAGAATAGGATAGGATAGGAGTAGAAAACTAGCCTTTACGAGGCCAGCTCATTGAGTTATTTCAAGGCATGGAATGAGTTCCTTCATGTGATGAATTTATTGCCAACTAAATATGTGGTATCTAGAATTATGTTAGCGAAAATGTCGCCTGATGTCGCCATTCATGCCAAGAGATTGAGCTGGCTGTCACAGCTAGAGACATGAGCAAAGGGCTTTAGACTGTTTAGAAAGACTTTAGCATTTAATTTAGAGGATTGGAGTGTACCAATGATTTGCACCTTGCTCCTTGGAACGACATGGAGCTTTAGACCAACCATCCCAAATTCTCTCTCTCTCTCTCTCTCTCTCTCTCTCTCTCTCTCTCTTCCCAAGTGGTGGGTGGGAAGCATCACCACGTGGAAGCATCAATCAAGGGATGCAGATGAAACGATGCCCAGAGATTTGGTGGAAGCCAAATAAATGTGCGACAATATGTTGTAGGCTTTAGATTAAAACCTAAGATTTTCCCATCTTAGTTTTAATATACATTCTTGGAATTGGTTCAAAAATTTCAATAGACTTCAGAAATTTCAATATACTTGACTCAATTAAGCCCGAAATCGTACTAGACTATCTAAAATTGCTACAAAATCTATCTTTCCATTTGTAACTATTTACTGCAACATGTGATATCAAGTGTTAATGGCTACTACAGAGAGTGGGTGGCTGGTGGGCGGTAGCAACGAAGAATGGTGATCCAAGACAGGAGAACGGCGGAGGCAACAAGTTGGCGTGAGATAGTACTACTGAATACAAAAATATATCATGGTTAGGCGCATTCCAAGTAAGATAATTTTGTCTAAGAATGGGAACTGAGAAACCTCAATCCACAAGGTACATTCTCAAAATTCAGAGAGAAATCAGAAATTCAATCTCATACCACATAGCCATCCAAACATTGGATTTCATATCAAGTCCCTTTTTGGGTATAAGGATGAGAAGAAATATTTCTGAAGCTGGAAACTGAACCAATGTGCTCATTCCTGTAGAATGCTTGCGTGCATACCTTTGCCTATCGGATATTCCAATTTTATGGGATGTCGCCGAAGGGACCTTTGCCTATTGAATACATTGGAAATGATCAGATCGATTAGAACTGCAAAAGGGGCTTTTCAAGTCCCTTTGCTAATTTGAGATTGTTTAATCGAAATCAAAAGGGAAGTATATTAGAAAACCAGAAATATCCAGAAATCTTGATACATGATATTTTCAAGACATAATGAACCAGGATAACTAGAGAAAATTGGAGTGGTGCTATTTTTTTCTTTTTCTTTATCTAAATGCTTTAAAACTGTCATCTTGAATAACAGTTTAGCAATTGAAAAAAAAAAAAAAAAAAAAAAAAGAGAGCACAAGCATGACATTAACATGATAGATCAAACTTCAAAATCAAAAATAGTTTATAAGTAATTCAAAAGGGATATTATTTTACTCTTTAATCCTATAGTTAGGATTTATCCAGTTCCCTAAGCTGCACAAACTTGTTAACAGATGGCGTTTAGCAGCTTTGCAAACTATCATTCAAGCAAGACCGTAATTTCACCTAACACCACTCCCCGACCTTCAAATGGAAAATCATGCTCAATCTCTTCAACAATGGAAAAATCTTGCTCAATCTCTTCAAAAGCTGTTTGGACTATATAATTAGCCAGGCCCACAGATTTTCTACCTGTGAAAAGTTTGCAACATACAGATTCTCAACTGTACAAGTCCGTGCCATTCCAGAGTGGAGCGGTCCTTCCGTGCCTTCCTTCCAAACACCGAGTGGCAATTATATCAGCATTGCTGTTTCAACAGCACAAAGGGGAGCCCGAAAATTCCACTTGCTCAAACACACACCAAGTACCTTACAGAAAATGTGCCTGCTGATTAATGCCTCTCACATAAGTGAAGAATTTGGAGAGTCACCATGGTCCTATTACGTGCTTCACGGGAATTTTGATATGCCAGGAAATTTTTCCCGCCAGTTGGAATATCTGGAATGAGAGACCATGGGTTAGCGTGATTCATCATGCTTGATAAAAATACAATAGTTACTTCTGCATGAAATAAAGCAGCTTCCAAGAGAACAAGCACAAAAGTTCCTAAAAGAGTCTGTCACAAAAGTGGTCAGAGGTTCCTTATGCCCCACTACATGCCAGTAGTGTCAAAATTCAGAAGTTGCAGAAATTAAATGAAGACGAAATATGGATCCTCGTTGTGGTTTGTGCGAGATTGAGTCTATTCTACTTGTGCATTTGTATGGGTTAACCCCAGGCTCGGACAGATCGCCTGGACCATAAGTGCGTGCTTTGGACGCATAATGTTTGTACTTAAGCTGGAAAAGTGAAAGATCATACATCATCTTTGTATCAGGCATGCAAAAATAGGAACCACTCACCTATCCCATCAGCATCTATTAGTTCTTTAGCATCATTCTAACTTCCAGAGTCCTTGGGGATTGCAACTGCATATGCTCTTCACACGACTAACTATAATAATACTAAAGTTTTTTATGCTCTTATATTCCCTCTCGTGGCTTCTTAGAAATCAGAAACCCTAGGATTAAACCCACAAGAATATTCTTTGCCAACTGATCTAGCCAACACAAAGTTTTTCCGAGTGTTATTTTGAGTTCGGCCTAGACAAAGTAAAATCTGCAGTTTCGAAGATATCTTTCCACCATTGACATGTTAAATGTGACTATAGGTCTCTCCGTTTTGCAGAAGATGACGTATTTAAAGTCATGGGATTTCATGATCATGTCTTTTCTAAAATCAGGGTATGTTAAGATCCTGTGATTTGCTAAGATTTGTGTTTTTTCGAATGGCATTTTGAGATTGCACTTAAAACATTTCAAAATAATTACCATTTTGACAGTAACCCCACATTTATTTCAAAATACTTCATAATTGTATGCCAAAAAAAAAAGATAAAAAAAAAATATGGGATTTCCCATAAGCCTCCTCTTTTCGGAGGCATTATAATCCCCAAGTTTGTGAGATTTTAGGAACCATAGGATTTTTTTTTTTTTTTTGGTTTCCCGGGGGGGGGGGGGGATTTTTACTGTTCTTAAAATCCTCCCACCAGATCTTGCGAAAAGAACAACCTCCATGTTATTTGGATGGAATATCAAAAGAAACTAGTTTCTAGTATTATGGGACATACCAACAAGACTAGACTTACTAAACAGAAATTATGTCCATTAAATATTCCATCTGTTTCAAGTTAATTAGAAGATGCTCTCATATGAGCAGATCTTTACCTGGATGCCTGGTAAGAAAAAAGAAGAAACGGAAAACATAAAAAGTTGATCCTTCCGAAAGAAATGAAGCCTTAATCAAATCAAGAAGTTGGATCCATTTACAGTAGAATCAAGCACATATAGCTGCAAATAAAAGTCTCACAAACCACACTCCTCCAGAGAACATAGGAAAGAGTGACGTAGATCATAATCACACAAGTTTCTTAGTTTCTTCATCCATGTCTAATCCACAACATCAAATTGGACACCACTTTGTTACTATGTTGCACCAACACTTAAATAGAAAGAAGCCATATTAGTGTCATACACTTTCTTGGCAATACTCATATGCACTTTGAAGGCACATATTTGACAAGTTCAACCATGTCCATATCTTTTAATCTGCACTAACACTGATGCTCAAAAAGCACATGATGGGCACAATGTCATGTAGTTACAACACAGGCATTATTAGGACATGCCAATTAAGAAAGTGAGACACTTTACAGAAATTAGATTACAACTCATAATGGTGCAAGTATGATTGAAGTCTTTAAGATGCAAGCTTCTATACAAGTGGAATGATCTATTAGTGAATATTCATGTTTATAACCTTTGATATAATTCACAAAATCCAAAAGATACCAACTATAATCTTCAATAACAAATTGTACCAATACTAACTACAGCATGTACCCTTGGAGATTTAAAATACATCAAATATATATCTAAGCTTTAAAAGGGAAAGAGAAACAAAAGAAGAAGAAGAAAACACCACATAGAGTATCCGGAACAAATTAAACGTGCACTGAGGAAATATCATTTATCCAGCCCATTACCAAATATGAATATGTATCCCATTTCAAAATAGCCATACTTCAACGGCGATTCCAAAGAAATCCCTGCTAAAGCTTGAAGTGCATAAAGATGCCTCAGATTATCACTTATTTAACTTCCTTGATTGGGCACAATAAGTAAACTAGAAATACCGACTTCAAGCAACATACTCAAATAGAACCACAACTTATATCACCACATAGAGTATCCAGCTTGAATCAAACAAAAACTGAGGAAATATAATTTATCCAGCCCATTACCAGATAAGAATGTGTATCCCATTTCAAAATACCCATACTTAATGGGTGATTCCAAGAAAATCCCTGACAAGCTTGAAGTACATAAAGATGCTTCATATTATTACTTATTTAACTTTCTTGACTAGACATACTAACTTCAAGCAACATACTTAAATAGAACTACAATTTATATTGGCCCAACCTCCAACAAATTACACACAGGGCCACTACCCCCCCAACACTGGGCCACATGGGGAAAAAAAAAGATACAAGCATAGTCTCAATTTTCACTCATTCTATGTTCTTTAAAGCTAACTATATTCACATGGCGAAAAAAAAAGATACAAGCATCCTGATGTTTGCTTTCATAGACATCTGCATTTTTACTCAAGAAGGCCTCATGAATATGAGATAAACTATTAGACAGTTTAAAAAAAATGCAATTTGACCTCATCAGATTTGATGACACACAGCATTAACCACAAATGAAAAGATACCCACTGTTCCCAAAAGACCTCAAAGAACAATATTATGCAAATAACAATCTTAGGAGAAGGGAGAAAATGGGGGGTTCCATGTGATAAAAACACTGTAAAAGATATGCAGAATAAAACACACAAAAGCAAGAAGATGGTGCAATGATAGCAGTGATTAAAGGAAAGGTTTTCAAACCTGTCAAGCCTCCAAGCATCCAAGGCCTTCATCCTTCAGGAAAAAACAATTAAGGATCAGAGGAGGCAGGGATGACAAACTCAGGCCAACAAATAGATTAACATCAACGCCTCATCATAGAGCATGTCCTATCTGTAGCTAATCTGATGCAGGCATTGCCCCATTGTCTACACCAAGAGTAAGTTGGCAAATCCCAACATCATCTTTAGACGTTTGGAAGCAAGGTACGCAAGCCACTTTCTTTGTCCCTGAAAATGTAGGGGAAATATCAATATTTGAACTCAAGAGAAAATGCATACGCTGCCAACTTGTATGAAGGATATCATAATCATGGTCCCCCCAAGCTAATTATGTCATAGAGATTTACGAATTGTATTTTTCACAATCTGATGGATTGGAAATAAAGGCAATAACATAAACCATATCTAGATGGAATAAAAGGCAAAAGTAGGAGCTGTTTGATGTAAACATGGAAAAATGACCTTATCTCCCGTAGGACCTTGAAAGAGCATAAAATCATTAATGCAACAAGAAGCCAACACATCAGCAGAAAAATCCACGTAAAATGGCCAGAGAAAGAAGACATTTGCACCCTGCTGTGAAAAAATATGGTAAACCAACAAATAGATGCAGTGCATCAAAGACAGATATTTAAAAGATGTAAGAGTTTCTTTTTATTTTCTTTAGTAGGTGTCTGAACCAAATAAATTAGCTTCCATATGGGAACATTAGTAACATGAGGCCACAAAAAAGAGAATAATGTAGTTCACAACTGAATGGAACCAAAAAAATTACAAACAAGATTATGGGACCCTGAAAAGATACACCGAAGAGATCAGATACTGCATTCTAGATCAGTCAATTTTGACCAAACTATGCCATTCTTCAGCAAATTCCCAAAATTAACAGGAAAGGCAGTTAGTCAATTACTAAACAAAAATGAACGCAAACGACAACTTAATTTGCAGAAACAATACAAAGGATAGAAATTTTCAAAGAAAACATTAAAAACATTCATTTCTGCGTAAGAATTTTTAGTACATTCATTTCAAATCTACAGTTCTAGAGCTGAAAAATCAAACAGGCTACAGAAAACAAGAAATCTAATTCTGCTTCTTACAGCTGTTCAAGACCGATCTGAGAAAATGTAAAATGGTTCCTACAAGAGAAGTAAAGAATTATTATAAAGCATTTGTTATTTATCTCAATCAACGGGAGAGCAGGAATTAAAAGAAACTAATCTCCTTAGCTCCATCAAATGTTCATCATTTGATATGTGGAGCAAGAGACGAAGGTTAGTCACCATAGTTTCTTTTTCCCAATTTAAGGGTCCAGAAGCATGCAATGCCTCTATAGTGCTACGGTAAGCATGCAACTCCAATTTATGTATTTCTGCTTCCAGTTCCTCTTTTGTGGAAAGGAAACTATTTTCTTCCTCATAGTCCCTACCACAAAATGATTCAGCATCACTACACTCACTATCAGTGTCTGCAATATGATCTGTTGAACAATGATGGCCCAACTTATAAGGAATGTGGCTAGTGACGCTACAACTACCAACAGAGCATGAAACACTTCCAGTATGAACGGGTTCTAAGCCTATTGCATGAGAACACCCAACAGCACCATTTGATTTTCCTCCCTCCAAATCCATTTCGGACAATCCAGTTTTTCTTCTCATAAAGGAAGTATGCATGTATTTATCATCCAGCAATTCTCGGGAGGAAACAACAGCATCTACCTTTTCAGGCAATGATGATGGATTTACAGCAACCACCCTATTGATCTTCCCCTCTTTCTCAGTTGCTCTACATTTCTGAGGTGCTCCTGCACATGAAGGTGACCCTCTCTTCAGGGTTCTAGAAGAAATAAAATGTGAATCTTGCAAGTTGGCGTTCTTGTCAACAGCTAAGCTGTCATTCTTCACTCTCTCAACCACGCCATCATTACCACCATTAGCACGCCAACCACATCTGACAGTATAAGAATGCCCATTGCCACGAACAATCTCACCGCATTGCCACGAACCCGATGACATGTCAGTCTGATTCAACACCTCCATTCTACTCCCTTTCTTGAATCTCATTGTACTTGTATCAGTTCCCAATTTGCCAAACCCTATAATCACAAAAGCACACAGATTAATTATCTTTCATAATCAGTCCAATTTCAATTAAGAAAAACAATTAAAACATACATTAGGCTTAAGTAATCAATGAAATGAAAATCAAAGAGTCAGTGGGGGAAAAATTAGGGAAAATTCAAAATTTCCCAGATTTTTGGCTTAAACATTCAAAATCATTCTTCAAATCGCAATCAATATCAAGAATCATACAGAAAAATTAGAAAAAGTATCAGACTTCATACTAACAAATTTAAACACTAATTAGATAGAGAAAAAGAATTTTAAAAAGAAAATTACTAACCCTAAAAAAATAAAAATAAAAAAACACAACTTCTGTTCTACCTTTAACCAAAGAAAATAATAATCAAACGAGTGAATGCAATTACCAGGAAACATTACCATCAAAATAGACCGACAACTAACATAAACACGCAATCCACATAATCACTGAAATGAAGAAGAAAAAAAAAACACTATGTACGAAGCAATTTCATGGTTTTCTAAAAACCATAAAGAAATAAATAAATCAAGAACAGGAAAATAAATCAATAGAAATTCAAAATCAAACACAGCAGAAATTTAAAGATAGAGAGAGAGAGAGAGAGAGAGAGAGAGAGAGAGAGAGAGAGAGAGATGTTAGTGACCTTGTGTATGTAAAATGGAGCGACGATCGTTTCCACGGGTTTGATTTTGCTTTTGTTTCTGCCCCTCGCTCTCTCTCTCTCTCTCTCTCTCACACAATGTGCGTTGTTGGTTTAGTGTTTACGCGTTTTACGTTATGTTTTAAGTATACAGATGTGAACACGGAAGTGTTGTATAGCAGTTGGAAACTTGTTTGGTAGGCTCAGCCACAGCCAATTAACCCAACCCAACCCAATAACCAGTTGAGTTGGTCTCCTTCGGTTCACCATATTTTTGAACATACCTTTTTCAAAATTCATAAATAATCTAATATCTCAGTGAGGATTTAAAACCCTTTTTTTTTTCATTTTCTTTTAAGATACAGGGAAGGTACCATTAGATTAGAAATTACCATTTTCCTTCTTCAACCGGTTGTTATTGGTGAGATGCGGTTATTTAAATAATAACAAAATTAAAAAAAAAA
The DNA here is from genome assembly GCA_033439265.1 of Dillenia suffruticosa. Lineage (NCBI taxonomy): Eukaryota > Viridiplantae > Streptophyta > Magnoliopsida > Dilleniales > Dilleniaceae > Dillenia > Dillenia suffruticosa. The sequence continues at coordinate 22,643,878 of JAVTVX010000035.1, forward strand.
AAAAAGTTCAATAGAAAAAATTAAGATAAAAATTTTAAATTATATTTCAAAGGAGAGAGACAGTGAGCCACAAGAATGATACTTGGTATTATCCTATTTAAACAAAGTGGATTAACACGTGTGAGAGAAGATTCGTAAACAATTCAACAAATCTGTCAGTTTATTAATTTATTAGTGAGATCAATCGAATCATTTCACAAATCAAATCATATTATCGTGATGATATATATATATATAATTTGTATATTATATATTTTAAAATAAAATAAAGTCTATAAATCTTTATAGAAAAATAAATTTATTCTATCAATAATATATGAAAAACACTGATTATAATGAAAAATTAGTTAGACCGTTTTGAATATTTCATTGATTTTATAAATTTTTATCGATTTTAAACGTTTTTTATTGTATTTGATTTTATCTGATTTAGTAGTGAAAATTGAATGAACTATGATCCAGCTTAAAAAAAGGGCCAAAAATAAGGACTCTCAGTCGTAAAAATAAAAAATAAAAAATAAAATCAAGAGATGAGAGACCATACCAAATAAATTTCTTTTTCATTCCCATTTTTCAAAAATCAGAGAACAACACATGAGCCCATCTCAACCCCACCCCCCCCCCCCCCCTCCCAAAAGAAGAGGCCCGAATTATTTGTTACAAAACTCAGAAATCATCTTTACAATATATCAGCCACATCCTCCCCCACTTTCCGATCAACACCCTACCATACCAGCCCACTTCACAAAAATGCCTTAAAGAGTGCACCCCATGAAACAAGAACATAAATTTTTTTTCCCAACCCAGAGATTTAACCGGTTGACAAAACCCAGAGAACAAAGAAACATAGGAAAATCACAAGAGGAATGAAATGAACAGCTTTTCTGGAAACCGACGCTACATGAAGAACAGGAATTTCCTTCTTGGCTGCATCAGTATCATGATCTTCAGCAACAAGACTATAAATTGGCAATCGATCATCATCACGTGTGCTTCTTAGAGCCCTATTTGCGCCATACATGTTGACTAGGAACTCTCCTGAGCCTCTAGCAGACATGCTTGCACCTGATTGCCCATACATTGCCTCAAAAACAGGGGAGGAAAAACAGAGGAGTTCACAATGAAAATGTGAACGGGTTCTTAATTCTTATGATGGGTTTTTTTCTCAAAAAGCATTTTGCTTTCGGAGCAAAAAATGGAGAAGACAGAGAGAGAGAGAGAGAGAGAGGAGTGATGTTACTGGGGATTTGAAAGCGTTGACAATGCGTAGGAAATATATATATACACACAGTTGATAACTTGGGATGTGTTTCAGTTCATGTTGGAAACAGAGGAGTTGAAGAGGATGTACATGAGAGGAAAACGAAAATTTAGGAAAGTTAATTCATTGCCAGATATATCATTGTATTTCGGCCATCTATTTATGGTAACGAATAATAATAAAAAAAGCCATATTATCGATCCGAAGTCTCCACTTTCTATTTATGAGCATGCACATGAGACCGTTTACTAATTTTTTTTGGCAAATAATTATTTATAACTTAGGGGAAATTAATAATGATTAGTTATTTAATGTTTTATTATGTTTAAATTTAAGTATTGTCAAAAAAATTTAAAAAAAAATTTTAAAAAAAAAGTTGAACAGCCATATTTGAGAATAGAAATGGTTCTCCGAAATTAAAAATTTTTCGTAAGTATCAATCTAATGTTGTTATCAACGACATAATTTTAAGCTGAATAGGGAATGATAAATATCTATATGAGTGCCCTTCAGCAATTCCTAGTTGTTTCGACTCTTGTAATACTAAAAAATTGGGGGAAAAAAAAGAAAGAAAGTTACTCACGGAACTATTATTTTATTAGTGCCGTAAAAATAAAAAGATATCATTTTTTTCAATTAGCTAACATAAAATACCATATTAAATTTTGTCGATAACTACCCGATAACTACCCTTTCTATAACTTTACGATGTTCATCGAGATCTTCCCTAAAATAATCAGAATACAAACCAAGTACATCTCCATGACACAGCCAATGAGTTATAACTCAACCGATACTATTCCTCCTCACCTTGTAAGGATCACGAGTTTGAGTCTCCTCATGTAAAAATTAAAAAAAAAAAGAAAAAAAAAAGAAAAAAAGAAAAAACATCTCTGTAACACAAAATGTAAGATTTCCCTTCACAAAAACATGCTCAGACCATAACATGATTGATTACAAGCCAGATTAAGGTTAAATATTGGACAACAACAGTTCATTCAAAGTGCAATAAATAGACCAAAATTTCACATCAAATATTTGAAGGGGTCAACACCAATACTTGATTATGCACCGGAGGACACTGCAGCGGGTCAGAATTCGGATCAGAAGTGGAAATAGGAAATAACGACCAGGACGCCATTAAAGCTCCCCAGCTGTCAGGAGCTACGGTCAATTGAACCCGAGCGCCAATATCTTCAAGCCTACATGTAGTATTGGCAATCACACACTGCAATTTGAATATTAGGTCACCAAATAAAGGGTTTTTCCGCAATAACATGTGTGATAATAAAATTTCAAAATTGGAGATCGTGTAACACAGGAGGAACGATGGGTGAACCTCATCTTAAAACAATGTTAATAAACTCCATGTAGGTATCTTCATGAAAGTACTCAAACAAATCATCACTCGTTCCTTGAAAAAAGACAGAAAACTCTATGCACATGATATACCACATTACACAAGAGCTTGATGTCTCCACATGAGAATTGGCATGAATGGAGGAGAATTTTCAAGCCTCCAAAGATAACTTTTGACATGCTTCATTTGGGAAATTAAGACTATATCCAATCCGCATGCAGCTGTTGGGCAAGGTGTAGAAGCCTCTAAATGCTAAAGATATCACAAGCCAGATTAAACTAAAACAAACATCTGAAAAATGTGTGCATATAAAGAAACGATTTCACCCACCCAAAGAAAAACAAAAGGAATTATAGCCAGGAAGGTAACAATATATACCTATGTAGACCGAGAAGTGTGATTTATAATTTCCATCATTCTATGTAGAATTTGCACTTGATTGGTGGAAGCAACCTGCCAGAAGACTGCCTTATTTCACAACCAAGCTCAACATCCATCAGTCTATGGTTTTCTTTGGAGCGACTCATTGAGAAATTAACAATCATATCATCCCCTTCGTGTACACGGACAGGAGGATGCAAAAGGAACACCTGCCAATGGAGATGAAAATAAGTTCAATCGGGGAAGGTAATACCAAGAAAAAGCATAAAACACAAAATAAGATACTCATCAACTTAACATAGAGGACAAACATCCCAGCCACAAAGATGATGATTCCAAAAACCTTATTCTAGAGCATAAAAGCTATTACTTTTTAATGGAATATTATGAGTGGGATACAAAACAACTGAAAACACAATTTTTTCTTGCACATAACAGATTCAATACCATATCTATCTAGATAAACTACTTTCACGAGCCAATAGCAGATATTACTTAAAAAAAACATTAAATGAAGCATGTGATGTGTAGCCAAAACAATAGTTTTTCATGTGAAAGCAATATTATCTTATGATCATGCTGGTTAATTGAATGGTCATCCTTCTACATTCACCAAGTTGGCCTTGCTCTTGAAGATGGAAATTCAGATATATTTAGTGATAAATACCTGTTGGCCCCAATGAGTGCCATTATCCATGCTAGGAGCTGTAGTTAACTCAATTTCCTCTTGAGCAGGGTTCTCCTTCCTTCCCTATGATTCCAAAACAAAGAAAAGAGCTAAGAATAAGCAACAGTTAGCTAAAAAGTAAAAATAAGTTACATGTACATACTCTAAAATGGACATCAAACCATCCAGTAAACCCACAGAGCCTTGTGTCCTCTGCAGTTATTGATGATGAAAATGTTGCCCGAACTCTAAGTATGTCATTAACCGTGGCAGTTAAGCAATCAATCTCCTTTATGACAGCAGGTGTTCCTATAACCTGGTCTGGATGAAGATTGTTCCACAACGAAGTCTGTTAGAAATAAAGGCAAAATGGAGTCAAGAACACAATCTAAAGATCTGCAGTAGAAACATTGAAGCAAGGTGGTTTCTAAATAAGGCACTTTTAGAGTACACACAGTCTCCTATATATCCTTTTTTCAGATACTGAAGTGGTAAATATTAGACTACAGAGATTAGGAGAGATCCTTGCTGTTAACAAAATGAGGGCTTTGTTATTGGGGTTGGGTGGAGGGAAGGGGGAAGGTCCTCTCTTAAATTGGAGATTTCCAAGCTTCCCATGAAATTCTTTGAGTTAGGCACAAAACCACTTCCTTCATTAAGCAGGACCTTCTATGTCAGTTGCTTCGAGGTTTGCAGGAAACACAAACATTAGTGCTTAGAGTTTATGGTTTAGAGATATGTATAGGGGATCTCCTTGAAATATATTAATCTTATTAGATATATATACGAGAAAGCTGTAACCAATGTGAGAACTAACGAGGGTATGTCTGGTAGTTTTCCTATTAACATTGAGGTTCATCAAGGTTCAGCATTAAGTTTCATCTTTTTTGTAATAGTGATAAATGAAATCACAAAAAATAATCAAAATGAAATACCATGATATATGCTGTTTGCGGATAATACAATATTGGTTGATAAAACTAGAGAGGATATTAGCACTAAATTAGAGTTAGGGCGAAACACACTAAAACCCAGAGAATTTAGATTGAACAGATCAAAAACTGAATATATAAGATATAGATTTAGTGACAATAATCAGAATGATAAAAAAACGATTAGTTTAGAAGAAAAAGACATACTAAAAAATGAACGCTTTGGATATCTTGGTTCCATCATTCAGAGCGATGACAATATAGATGATGATATAAATCACAGGATTCAAGCAGGTTGCATGAAATGAAGAAGAGCATCTGGAGTCCTTTACGATAGCACGATACTATTGCATTTGAAAGGAAAATTTTATAAAACCTCAGTAAGACCGATACTATTGTATGACACTGAATGTTGGACCATTAAACAATAACAAGAGTATAAAATAGTTGTGATTGAAATGAGAATATTTATGTGGATGTACGGTAAAATTAGAAAAAATGAATTAGAAATGAAGAGATACGTAATAAATTGGAAATTAATTCAATTGAGAATAAGATACGAGAATATCGTCTAAGATGGTTTGTACATGTGTAATGAAAACTTAAAGACGAACTAATAAGGAGGATCGAGAATTTATATATAGGAGATTTAGTAAAATGTAGAGGTAGACCGTTAAAAACTTGAATACAAGTTATCCGTAAAGACTTGATAGTTAGAGGGTTTAGAACAGAAGATAGTTTTCGATAGGAATAAGTAGCGTAAGAGAATTTGCACAAATTAAATCAATATTTTTCTCTTTTATTTTTTTCCTATTTATTTGTTTATTTTATTTTATTTTATTTGTTTATTTTTATTCTATTTTATTTTAGTTTTCTATTTTTATTATTATTATTTTATATATATAATTTTTTTCCCGATATTTGTCTCATGTGGCCAACCCCAAAATTTGGGATTAAGATCTACATGATTGTTGTTGTTGTTGTTGTTGTTGTAGTATGGAGGCTAATAGGTGGTTCCAAGGTAAGCTAATCAGAAATGTGTCTGAAAAGCTACCACGAATGGCATTTGACTCTCCATTTTTTTCCCTATGTTACAACGACATTAAAAATCCAAAAGCACAAAAAATTTATCTATTACCTGTAGATAGTATTTCCTTTGCTCTGCATCAAAAGGCTTTGTAAGAATACTCATATCAACACCATAATAATTTTTAGTATCATCTACAAAATAGAGCCAATCTTCCATAGTCCCATCATAATCACACTTTTTTTGATCTGTCAGCCCAGTCCTAATAGGAGCCATCCACATGCGAGCATGACTAGGGTACCTAATGATCAAAGCCTGTTATCAGCCAGTTGTAGAAACTTCCACTGGGGATTCATATTTCTGTCAGATCGGATACCATAATAGACTAATATTATTGGACATGTTTTAGCACTAAATAGATGTATCAATTTTTAACTAGTTTATTGTAGTTGAACAAATCCCAACATGTCAAGACAAAGTGGACATAGAAGAAACTAACAATTGTTTTTTCAAAAGAGTGTGTGTGTGTGAGGGAGAAAGAGAGAGAGAGAGAGAGAGAGAGAGAGAAACAAAAATGCTATTAAGATTTAATATAAGACTAAAAAGCATATAAATGCCACCTGCAGCAAAATTCTTGTAAATGATCTTTAGGTTTTGTGAAGCAACATGTATGCTGGTAACGTTAACAATTTATTTGTGTGCACATGTTTAGCATGTGTTGGTGAAAATACAATGCTAAAAAATCAGATTTAACGGTTATGAACATGGGAGCAAGGAATTAGCCAAAAGAGGTAGATAAGACTCTTGTTCAGTTGAATGATATAACTAAAAAGTGGTATTCACATGCACACCCCATCTCACACTCAATGGCCAGCCAAGTTATGCAGTCAATTTAGCCACAAATTTCTACTAAACAAAGATGTGAGGACACATCTGAGAATAAATAAAAGTATTAACAAACGGATGGTTAGCCATAAAAGTGAAGAATCAAAGTTACCAGAATTGACCAATGGACCTCATAGCCAAGTGGCATCCCCACCCTCAATCCAACTAAGTTATACACTATAAGTAATCTAATATGGTTGTGTCGATTTTTATGCTGGAACCGTTGAGTTGCATGATTACCAACGTTTTGGCTTCTGGGTATCTAAGGTGTTACGGGATAAAGATAGAGCTATAATATTGTGCTAGATTTGAAAAGAAATTAACAGAATGGAAAAGGAGTTATTTAACCAGGGACATTATGCTTTTGTCAAAAGCGCTGTCACTATGTCCCCCTCACCCCTCCCCCTCCCCTTCACGGGGTATATTTTATCCTTGTAGCATGTTCCTTGTTCAATGGCCAAAAAGATATTCAAAGAAGAATTTAGTGAGAGCAATTTGGATTAGCGATTTACAAATCTGTAGGGGGCATTGCACCAGAGTTCAGTAAGGCCATTTTGCAGTTGTGGAAATTTATGCAGAAAAGGGAAATAGTTGAAATTATGGGGTGGATCATACTCTGTTGAATAAGCAGATGGGTACACTGCAAGGTGTTGTAGTGTGGAAGCCCATTAGGGGTCCACATGCGGGTCCTTGCAAAATATTGGTATAGTTAATCGTGGACGTGGAGGGTTGTGAGACGTAATATAGCTAGGATGAAACTAACAAGATTGATGGCTCTTGCTATGTTTTGGGTGGTTTGGAGGAAGAGAAATAGGAACGCGTTTTAAGAAATTGGATTTTCAATTTTGTAGATGCTTGGCTTACAACTCTGTTCTCTTTTATTGACAACTGTTTGTTAGCCCTTTGTAGATGTAGCTAGTTTTGTACATTGACTGTAGCCAGGATATTTGCTCTTTACCTTGTTGCAGCATTGAGCATGCAATGATGAACTAATCAATGCCCCATCAGTTGACACTGTGATGATGCAGGTGTGAGAAGAATTTCACTATATTCTTGGATTTTAGTTGTTGACAAGTTCCAAAAGTCAGTGTGGACAAGCATGATATGCAATCTAGTTTGACACTGAATTCTTATCAGAGGCCTACTCAATTTCAAGTAATCCTTAAGCCACTTGGTGGATGTTTTGGAAATAAAAAAAAAGCCCTATTAGAGTAGAGAGTGTAAGAAGTGCCTTTACTGCATAAAGGTCTTTTGCGGAGAAAACAAACAACCTCCAGATGAATAATCCTCCATTAAGGTACATTTGGTGAATGAAACTATCAGCATCTTGACAAATTGTTGCCTCAAAGTAGGAATGTAGTAGAAAAATAAGCATAGGAAGTTTCATATAGATCATGGCATAACAATTAAAGTTGTTGGATTCCTAGTGAATTTGATCAATTTAAGCATAAAGAGACCAACTTCAAGTTATTTCAATAGGGTTGCTTAAGAAGAAAATGAGGAAAACCTTCTAACATGTAACAGCACAGAAAAGCAAAAAGGCACATCAGCAGTCCTATTGCAGAAAAGGAACATAGCATCCTTACATGATTCCATTTGGTTTTAGCCAGCGCTCACGTGCACAGATCACAGAATCAAACATAGATTCACGTAGAAGAAAATATCCCATCCACTCTGAGATTATTATGTCAACTGCTCATCAAAGACTGCAAAAGTCAGAACAGAAAACCAAAGACTAAAATCATATACATCATAGAAAACTAACTTTAAAGGCAAGTACTTGGAGATTAAAGCTAACCTTTCTCTGGTAAAGTAACATCTTCCATTGAACCTTCAATCACTTCAACCACATCTTGCACATTATTAGCTTTAACAAGTTCCCGAGCATGTTCTGCCATTTTAGTTGCTTCTACTGCATATACTTTCCTTGCACCTGCTTGTGCAGACCAAATTGCAAGAATACCACTCCCTGTTCCTACATCCAACACAGTCTTTCCCATAGAAAAAATTTCCAAATTAGTCCAAACACAATACAAATTCCATTTAGTTGACATACACAAATATAAGAGTTCACATAATTGGAAGATTTGAATAATTCATAGATGCTGATTTCCCTCCACCATTACACGACATAAAAGCTACTTCAAAATTGAGACTAACATCCTTTTAAAAAATACTGCTGAATTGTTTTATTTTTCTGTTTTCCCACATTAATAGATATACACACAACTCTCTTCTAACAGTATCCACAGCAAGCAAATTCAATTCTCTATCCACCACAGGTCATCACTACTATGCACTGGACATACTTCTACTGGCAACATACCACAGTGACACTTGCATGTTAACAAAACTCATAATACCCATAACAATGTCCTATATGCAGAGTAACATGTGAAACAACAACCAGCTTTATCTTATAAACAATTTCAAAAGAAGTGGGCATATGTAGCAAATTTCAATCTTGTGATAAACTAATTCTAGAGATTACCAGCTGAACCAAATGCTTAATACTAACTTACAGAGTCTAGTTACACAAAAGTCATTCAGCTCCCCCCCCCAATTATGATTGGCCCACAATGTGACCTCGTGTGAACATAAAAACATGTATTTTTCCAATCTCCTTACCCCCTACCATATCTAGGAACAATTGCACCAAGCCGTTCATGAACAACTTGGGACTATGCTTGTTAAAAGCTCAACTTGGCTTGTTAAGTGCCTCAACTCATTCAGTTAGCTAAACAAATGCAACGGGGCCAATTTATTAAACGAGCCAAGCTTGAAGATAGGATTTAGGCTTGTTTACTTCACTAGATTCATTTACTCATTTAATAACTCAATGAGTTGAATTTAAGCATGCCTTTCAGGCGTGTTTGCAAAATGAGGCTTAGTTTGGCGCAGCTGAACAAACTTTGCTTGTTTACAACTCTAGCCATATTATTACCAATCCAAACTATTCGACCATTAATTTGACACCACAAAACACTACCAGAAAAAAGAAAAATTAATTTTACAGAAATTCACCGAACACAGAGAGAGAGAGAGAGAGAGAGAGAGAGAGAGAGACCTTTTCATGGACTAATTTCAAGTCTAACCAAATGCCATTCATCAAATTACATGGTACTAGTTACACACAAGCCTGCAGCGACAAATAAATAAATAAGAAGGAAAAAGAAAGAGAACCCTTACCCTCTAAAAAAACCCAATTTCCAACAATGTTATTTTTTTCCACCAATAATTGGCAATCAAAAGCATTCATCCATAAATTCATCCTCCACATAACACACTACAAGAAAATAAATAAATAAAGGACAAAAAAGACAAACAAATTTACAAACCCCACAAAAGTACATTCATACCCAACCATATTATACAGGAAGAGGAAGAGGGAGGGAGAGAGAGAAGGGGAGAAACCTTCCCAACGAAGTGATGCTTGTTAGAGAAAATAGAGTTGTAGTAAGCATCCATACGAACGCGATCAGAGAGCATCTCTTTCTGGTGATACAAAAACGCATATGTGCAGAAATAGTTGGCGAAGTCAACGCCCTTATCGACGACGACGGCGCCACCATTAGCGGCGGAGAAGCGGTCGCCGGAGCTTCCCATGGAACGAACGCTCACTGCGCTTGCGCTTGCAGCGGCTTAGAGAAGGAGAAGAAGAACGTTGCACACGGAAAGCGAAGGTAGGGCAAAATTGGGGGAAACCAAATTCCTAGGTGGAGCCCACCGTGATTTTAGAAAGATGGAATAATTTTTCTTCGTTTTAAATTGTTTTGATCTGATATTTGGAGAAATTACGAAATACGTGGAATTTATTTATATCTTTTCTTTTCATTTATTTTTATTTTTAATAGCGTGCTATATTTTATAATTTTATTTATATTACGTATTATTTATTTTTATTTTTTATCTTAATATTATATTAAATTAATGACCCAATATTTAAATATATGACAAAAATGAAAATCAAGAAATACAAGTTCTATTATTATTATTATTTTTTTTTGGGTTGAGAGAGTTTATATGAAATATTTTTATTAATACACATCTAAAATAATTTCATGTTTAAACTGAAATTAAACCTAAAAATCAAATCATAAATCTAAATTCATGTTTAAACCGATCATCCCGTCAGATAAAAAAAAAAAAAAAAAAAAAAACTATGGTTTGTGTATTTCTTACTTGGTGTACTTTTTCATGATTATAAGCTATGGTTCTCAATTTTTTATAATTACTAGGGATTTCAATCTCGATAAACTAATTAAATATACCCAGTAAAAGGCAAATCAGGAAATTATACTAAATAGAATTCACATGTGAGCATGAAATCATTTCAATGCAATCACAGAATTTGATCCTTTGATTTGAATTAAAGAGATGCATAACCTCAAACCTGACTTGGATAGATGGATGTCCACCGGGAATGGTTTCTTTATTGACAAAAGTTCAAACTTAAACACCTGACTAATTGGTTCAATTTCACATTTTTTCCCCTTTTTCTCCAATTGTGCAGTAGAATTTTTTGAATTGCATCCATTGATTATGATTGCTTGAGATTGTTTTTGGTTTCAATTAATTTGTCCATTTCCCATCTTTAGTTGGGTTGCGTTTTTGAACTTCTCCCATTTTTTTTTTTTCGATCGACTTATGGTCCACATCTGGTCAATCATGTTGGGTATTCGACAGCTTGTACAAGTTGATGGCATTGAAATTAATGGCCAGTCAACATCTTGTCAATCATGTTGGGTATTTCATAGCTTGTACAAGTTGATGGCAATGAAATTAATGTCTTTTCTCAAATTGACTCGGACCCAGATCTTGAAAATCATCACAGAGATATTTCTAGAATTCGCATGGCTTGTCAGGTTGTAAATTTGCAAGCTTTTCATCCATGTGTTTGACGAAATTGCTCAACCAGATCCCATCATCTTGTACTCTTTATTTGTTTCTGATTGTTCTATTTTCTCATACCAATGCTCCTTTAATATCCTAAAAAGTTCTATAATCTGTTTGCTAATTGTGGGTCATCAGTGTTTATGTAGTTCTAGAGAAAATTCATGTTCTCGTTCAACCATGTCCATGTAGATCCACAATGACATAAACTTGATATATACAAGTTCTCTGTGAACTTGGAACGAGCAATTTCCTCTGGCTAACTTGAGATGCGGACGAGCTAAGAAGAATGAACTTTTTCCAGGTTTGAAAATGAGTTAAAGTTTATCATTTTTACATATATGTTATAATATTCGGGTAGTGTCACGGAAAATTTATCATTTTTGCATACTTTGTAGGCATGTTATGATATTCGTGTAGTGTTATGGATACCCGTGACACTACCCGATCAAAACTCGACTTAAGCTCGGGCTCAAGTAATTCAGTATTGAGATCAAACTCGAGTCTAACTGTATTGAGTTTGAAAATTCGAAAAGTTATCCGAAATTTATTAATTATATTTATATGTAATTATATTTTTAAAAATAATTTTTATATGTAAAATTATATTTATTGTTATACTTTTTTAAATATATTACCTATACTGTCTGATATCTAATGATACTATTCAATAACACTTTAAGATCTCCGAGCTCGAGCTTGAGCCAAAACTCATCCAAATAATACTCAAGTCGAATTTAAGTATCAACACTTTCCAATTTGACCGGAGTGTCATGACACCCTTGACTTTGAATAAGGTTCAGGTTTGAAAATGAGTTAAGGTTCATTATTTTCGCATACTTTGAAAGTCAGACTTTTAGGTGGTATGTCAATTGTCAAGTATTTAATTTTTTTTTCTTTGTTATTGTAACCCATTTGTTAAATCATGTCGGAGGAAAAGAAATATCGTGTATAGTGGGATAAATATTATATATGATGGGAAGAATAAAGATAGATGTGTGTCCAAATAACTTGATAATATGTATGAGGAGTATATAATATATTAGCATTAACCAACTAAAATGAACATTATATCATGGGAGAGATGTACGGATCAGACCTCCTTGTAACATTTTAGGTCCTCTGTTACTCCTCTCTCTTGAACACGTTCTAGATTTTTAATTGCCCATTTTACTTACTCTTTTTCCTCCCTTATGCTTTTTTTGCGACACCTTTATATAGTTTCCTAAATACTTTTTATGGATGTATGTCATTTATTGTGTACACCTCTCATGTTTTCATTAACTCTTTAAGACATGATTCTTTAATTCTATAGTATATGAATAGATCTTTTGATATTTTTCACATACTCATTTATTGTGTTCACGATCTCTCTTTTTCTAGTCTTATTCAAATTGAAAGAAAAGAAAATGGAATGTTGGTCTAAATAAAGAAGGTATAGTGGTCCATTATGTATTTCCAAAATTGTGGTCTTGCTTAGGGCTGATGGTTAAGTCTCGTATTAGTTACTTGGACCTTATAAGATAGGCAAGTAATTTGTGATTTAGCAAACTTCTGATTTACTAGATATCTGCAATGACCCACATTATAAAACACTCATTTCAACTTGACTCCAATATTATGTCATCCTTAAAATGAATTTCAGCAGGAAGAACCGGTCCAAATTGGAGTTCAGGATGAATGAGACTTAGTCATGATTGAGTAATTTGAATGCAAGTACTGTTCCTCTTGTGAACCATAAGATACCCATTTTTTCTCATAAGATAGTATAATCATTGGTTCAATCGGGGGCAAGATTTGAGTGGCGTTAGAATTAGTCCATGTAGGAGATCTATATGGGAGCTATATAGTAGGACCAAGTTTTTGTTGGGATCTTTTGAAATTGAAATTCCATCCTTTAGTTGGTTTCATAATTGTATTATTTTATTTGGCCTATTGCATAATTTAGTGTTAAAAGTCATTTATCCTAAATTCCAATTGAATCAATTTCAGTTATTATATGCCTAACAGGCATGGAATTTTAATAGATGTGCCTCACCTCCCAATCACCTCAGTGCCTCTTAAGTTTCACTGAGGATGAAGTATGTTGATTGAGACTGGCTCTTTGTTTAGCAATAACCTCTCTATCCTCTAAGGTCAATCATTGAAAAGAGAGACCGACATTTAGATATGTATATCCCCCATGACATTTGCTTTTAGCCGACAAATGAACTAGCAGAGTTCTAATGAAGAAGTCGTGTAAAACCTAGAGTTGGTCAGAAGTCGTGTAAAACCTAGAGTTGGTCAGTTATTATATGCCTAACAGGCATGAAATTTCATTTATCTGTTAAGAGACTTCCTTTCACCGTCTTGCTGACTGAAGGAGATGTGGACAAAAAACAGCTTAGGTGAACTTCTTTATTCCCCCATTTAATTAATATATATGCTAGACACTGCTTCAGTCGTCTACCATTTGGCTAATGTTTTCAAAAGAGCAAAAGCGACAACTTCCTTGACGCCTTAAAAAAGTGAACAATAAACTCGGTTGCCTTTGACAACAAAATATGGAACTTGGATGGAGAAGGTCTTCATCCCACCAAACAAAGATCAAATAGCGATGCGTTCTAATGGAGGACAAGAAATCCAAGATAATTGCATTTTTATTGGTCATTGCTCTTATCCTATTGATTATAGTTTCTCGTGTTTGCTTTGATCTGTCCAAGACTTTCTTCCTCATAACAGGTGCAGGCACTGCAACTATTGTGGCTGTTGTTCTATGGTTCACAATTCAACACTGTGCCAATAAGCGAAAAAGATTGCTGGAGTTGGAATTAGTTTCTGAAGGGAGAGAGCTTCGGATTGAGTACAGTTTCCTAAGGAAAGTAGCAGGCGTCCCTACAAAATTCCGCTACAAAGAGATTGAAGAGGCAACAGATGATTTCAAGTCATGGCTTGGTGAAGGAGCATCGGCTTCTGTCTTCAAGGGAATACTAAATGATGGCACCTCTATTGCTGTGAAACGAATTGATGGAGAGCAACGTGGTGAAAAGGAATTCAAGTCGGAAGTAGCAGCAATCGCTAGTGTGCAACACGTCAACCTTGTCCGCCTTCTTGGATATTGTATTGTGCCTGGAGGGCCTCGTTATCTTGTTTATGACTTCATCTCAAACGGATCACTAGATAATTGGATTTTCCCTAGAAAGGAAGGCAGAAAACACCCTTTCTCCGGAGGCTGCTTGTCTTGGGATTTAAGGTACAGAGTTGCCATTGATGTAGCTAAGGCACTTTCTTACCTACATCATGATTGTCGATCTAGAATTTTGCATCTTGATGTCAAGCCTGAAAATATCCTTCTTGATGAAAACTATATGGCTCATGTATCGGATTTTGGACTCTCAAAGTTAATGGGAAAAGATGAGAGTAGGGTTATCACAACAATTAGGGGAACACGCGGTTACTTGGCCCCAGAGTGGCTTCTGGAACATGGAGTTTCTGAGAAGTGCGATGTCTATAGCTATGGAATGGTACTTTTGGAGATGATTGGAGGCCGTAGGAATGTCCGTTGGGTCGAAAAAGGGATGGACAAATCTCAAAGGAAATGGCAATACTTTCCGAAAATGGTTTTAGAGAAAAACAAAGAAGGGAAGCTCATGGAAGTGGTTGATCAAAGGCTGATAGAAGGTGGAGGTGTTGAAGAGAAGCAAGTGAAGACATTAGTATACACAGCTTTATGGTGCATACAAGAGAGTGCTAGGCTAAGGCCAACCATGGCTCGAGTAGTTGAGATGCTTGATGGGCGTGTGCCCGTGGATGAGCCACCTGATAGTTCAACAACCATTGTTGACTTACTGTCAACCGATGATGATTCACATGAAGTTAATCAACCAAGATTACGTACAGTTACAGCACACCACATAGATAATGGTACTCCTTCAAACTCAACATGCTCCTTTACCCTGTCCACTTTGTCAGGTCGATAATTTTGGGAATCATAGAAGCCACTTCCACCGGCTTCTCGTCAGTTTCCCTTCCTTTTTTTTTTTAACTATTCTTTTTTGAAGAAGATTGAACATGTTGTTGTTGCCCAGGATGTGCTTAAAATTTTTCCCCTCAAAGAAATGAAAGCAATTGCTTTTTCCTTAGATGAAGTACTTTCATCGAATCTTTTGTTCTGATTAACAACAAAAGGTTGGTTCAACTGGAAAAGCATGGACCACTGAGTTCCTGGCTGAGTGGTACAAGGAGGCTCTGACTTCCTGGCTGAGTGGTACAAGGGGACTCGTCCCTCAATTTTGGTAAGCGAGCCCCCCAAAAGTCCCCTCTTTGGTGGGAAAAATAGATGAAAAATATTGTTTACATTTCTTCCAATTTCTTATAGTATGGATCAGTCAGGTCCCTGAAATATAGACCCCATATATCATTTAATATCGCCACCATAGCACCACACCAGCTAATGAGTTCTTATCCATAAGAGCACACACACCCCCACATGAATTTGGGCAGCAAAAAGAGAATGGTCACGGGAGACGATTACAGAGGGAGATTGATGCATATGAAATGTAATGATCCCCCGACTGACCCTATCAGCAGGACATGCGCTGTTTCTTGGTTCATTCTCAATTTTATTTAAAAAACTAAAGAATTACCTGCACGTTGTTTTGCTTACGAGTACTTATGTTACTTCATTTAACTATAAAATTATCGTAATAAATAAGAAAATCAGTTCAAAAACATGTATTACATCAATATTATTTTTATAAAATAAGATTAATAAAATTCTGAAAAAGAAAAACTCCTATATTTTTTTCCAATGAAGAACCTCCGAGCAAGAAAATCCCCCTACCAATAACTACCGCAAGAGTTTTGAAAATCGTAACTTTATTTTATTTTATTTTATTTTCTGTGTAAATAAATCGGTATCCAAAATTATATTTTTATTAATATAATTCAAATATTGTCGAGTTTAATTTAAATGGAAGCTATTTCAATGTAATATTTTTCATTCCTAACTTTAAATCCAAAATTTAGTTAAGAAACAAAAAGTCATAACTTTATTTTAACAAACAACATTATTAAAATAGGTGCTATTAAATTAAACTCTTTTGAATTGAGTGGTCAAATATACTCTAACCCCTTAATCAAAGATCTCAGTTCGAAATCTGAGAACGATGAAAAAAAATTTTAAAAAATTAATTTCTAAAATGAGTTTTATAATATTCGAATTAGATAAATTAAATAAATTTTGGATACCAATCATTTAAAAGAAAAATAGATACTATTGAAGGAGAGTTTATCAATGTGGCTCTTACGGCCTTGTAAACCATTTTTACCCCTAAGAAAAAGGATCGACCTTACACCTAGCCATAAAAAAAAAAAAGGATACACGCAGTTAGAATTCCAACTTGTATTTAGTTCTTTATAATTAAATTAATTTTCTTTTAACATTGTATATGAAATTATACCATTTTATTATAAAAATTCACTTAAAAATTATAAAAATTAACAGATCGTCCTTAATTCACCGATTATAAAGATACCAACTAAAATAACCAATTTAATTAAGAAATTTCATTTCATCCTAATAAAATTAGAAGATAAGATGCAAGAGAATAAATTTCATTTGTATTAAGGATCATTTGGATGTTAATAGGGAAAAACTCTACATACTCCTTTACCCAGTCCATCTAGACTTGCTTTTTTTTATAATAATAATAATAATAATTATTATTATTATTATCATGAGAGGGTTCTAGATTAATAATACACCACTTTTGTAGATATTCCTTTTGGGGGTTGTGATGACGATAATACAAAGTGCATGATTTTGTCTAAATCATTTCTCTTAAACATTGGGGCCTCATTATATTTATAAATAAAATTCTACAAACTCAATAAATAAAATCTTTTAATTATAGAAAAAAAAGGCTAATCGGAGTATATTTTGAAGAACAATCCAAAATTTGAGAGTAGTAATACTCATGTTTTGGTGTTTAAAAGTAGGGTAAATTATAGTTTATCCTCTGCGATTTCATATTATTTCTATATTTTAAAAATGGTCGCATATTCCTATTGTTCTTAAAAAAGTGAAAAATGAACGGAAATATACAAACGTCAAAGATTAATTCGCTTCTCTCATACCAAATCCATGGACTCCAAAACAAAGAAAAAAAAATTCTTCCGACCGAAGATTCACAATTTTCAAAGACCACATAATCCTAAATTCAGAAATTCTAAGCTCAAAATTACTCCAACAATTGTGAAATTTTGTATGTGTCTGTCTATCTCTCTCTCTCGTCCTCTTGATGGAACGTGGAGTAGATGAAGTGGAATTAGAGTTAGGATTAGAAGTAGAACAAGAGAGGATTGGGCCATGACGGAACCGAGTGTGGCCGGTCCGACCTAGGACTAAGATGAGCATTTTAAATTTGACGACACTTGGATGGGTGAGGTGTGTAGTCTTGGGCTGGTTGTTGGAGAGATCGTTGTTGCGATGAGGGGAGAGTCTCGTGAGATGTAACCAACGCTTTGTTGATTTAATGAAAAAGACATTAATATTTCACATTAAAAGTTAGGATTCGAGTTTGATAGTGATAAAAACGACGTTGGGGAACTCCCTCCCGATTGGAATCTGATAGCACCTCTGTCGAGATTAGTCCGAACAAAATTTTAAATACTTCACGTAGACCAAGTTCAGGAACAAAAAAAAAAAAAGGTCTCATGAGATGTTCCATGTTTTAGAGTCCTGTTGTGCCCGCTTCCATGTTTTACGGCCATTGATTTTGATCGTTAAATGTTCATCATATCTCCTTGTAAAATATCTATGACTCAGTCGTCTCCGTCATCGGTCGACCGTAAAATAGCTGTTATACTCCATCTTTATAGTCAAGAAAAAGGATAACATTTAGTCCCCGTTTCACAGAATTCTTTTTCGACTAAATTTCTCCTTAAAAGTAAAAATTAATATCTTTTAAAAAAATTAAAAATTATTTAATTTTTTTACTTTCAAAATAAAATAAAGTAGTTAATTTTTTTTTTTACTTTTAAAGTAAAGTTAAAATTAAAAATTAATAGATATATTTAAAATTTTGTATCATTTAAATAGAGATATTAATAGAATAAAAATAATTATATAAGAATATAATTGGAACAAATATATAAATTTTCGAAAAAACTAGAGTATTAAAAAAATGAGAGGAAAAAGCTCCTCCCAATAGCTTTTTCTTAAAAACTACTTTTTAAATTTTTTTTCATAAAAAAACTTTTTTTAAGAGTTTTTAAAAAATTTCGTTTGACAAAGTTTCTCTTTTTAGGAAGAAGCGAAGGTGAAAAAAAGATCTATCAAACGAATACTTATTTTTATTTTATTATTTTAAAAATCATAAAAATATGTGACTATTTTTAAAATATAAGGATAACGGAAAACTACATAAACAAGTTGTAATTTGCACTTAAAATAAGATCTTTTGAAGTTTAGTAGTGCGGTAAAGGGTGTGACAGACATTATTAAAGACACAAATATTCTTTGCCAAAATTAAAATTACAATTCGAAACGTGTGGAAGGGAATCGTGCATTCTACCGACACGATAAAAATTCAAGATCAGAAAAAAAAAAAAAAAAGTCGAACACATTTCTCACCGTTTGATTTTCTCACAACTTTAATGGGATTTAATCAACGGCTCAAAAACGTCTGACTGGTGGTGGGGTCCAACCACTTCTATTAGATTCATCCCAAATCGTATATACAGATATTTAACACCTTTTTTTATTCTTTTTTTGTTGGGCACGAAGAGACGACACAATTAATAGAGAGTGAGAGAGAGAGAGAGAGAGAGAGAGAGAGAGAGAGAGCTGAAATTGTGCCGTCTGTCTATGCTTCTCCGCCCGTAAATCCAGGTCTTTAACCCTAATTTGCCTTTAAATGCGAGATTAGCATCTGGGTATTTCGTTATAATCGTCCATTAATACTTATCTGCCTTTATGTAGATATTGATTTGTATTTCTCACTCGATTTTGTGTTTTCCTAAGACCAAGGTCAAGATTTGTGTATGCAGATTTCTAGGATTTTTTTTTTTTTTCCCTTTGTGTAATGAAAAAATGTCTTTTAATTACGTTGGGTTGATTAGATATCTAATTTTGTTGTACAAATAATTGCAGGAGTTTGTTGATTCAACTGTTGGTTAATTGTGTTGGTGTTGTAAGATGAGCCTTGGTGGTCCTTCAGTGAGCTCTGGTTAGTTTGATTTTTTTTTTTTTTTTAATTCCTAATTTGATTTGAATTCTAGTATATGCATTGGGATTTCTTTGTGCATTTAATTTGTTTTATGCTCCAGTTGGTGTTGGGAAGTCTAGGAGAGTACCGTGAACTACGGTGTGCAATACTTTGTTTCTTCCTTGTAAAAGCATGGTGGTTAGTATTTTAATACTCCAATTGTTGATGAAAGAAACCAGGAGAATACCTAAAACAAGATATTAGGAATAACCCAGAATAGAGAATAAGTTATCCAAAGGGGACATGGTTTATGTGCTCCAAGTTAGAAGCCTACATCCATGAGTGAGGGTGGTCATACAAAAACAAATAAAGCTACGAGAATGGTGGAGAACTTCTTAGAAACCCAGAGCCCTAGATACTCGTGAAAGCAAAGAGAAGTAGCGACTCCCAAAACCCTGAGAATGTAACGCATATATGACACCCAAATTATGATATGAACTGGGTCAATTTATGTGATGGGATGTAGGCTTGAGCCTATCAACCTGAACCTGCAATACAAGTACATATTTCTATTTTTTCTTGCAATCAGGTTACTCTTACCTCTGAGGACTTGGTTTTCTTGCAACGGTGAATCAGCAATTTTTATTATCTATGTACCTTATTGTTTGGATTGCAACAGGAAGGGGAGCAAGGCTTGAATCTCGGAAAATGAGCAAGGCTTGAATCTCGGAAAATGCAAGGATTTTAAGTCATTCGAGTGACAATTTGAGCCAAATCTCTGGGTTACGATCATTTTACCTTATATATTCATATGAGATATGGGATGGAGGGTGTTGATCCTCCAAAGCAGATTGTTTTGGAGACAATTCGCAATATAACGGGGGAAAGAAGTTATCTTAGTAGTTTGTGTTGAGTCCACTATTGTCTGTGAACAAATAAGTCAATTGAACATTTGGTCTCTAAGACTTACCAGTGTGGCAATAGTGCATATGGATTGAGATTTCTAGTGCCTTCTGACCTACAACTGATCAGTGCTATTGGTCCTGTTCAGAACCAAAGACCAAACAAAAGCCTTAAGATTGGAAGGGATCCTGATTTCCCACATAAAGTTGGCCAATGAAAAGGAGAACACATTAAAAATACCCCATAGTGGTTGAAGAAAAACTTACAATAGAAACTGTTTGAGTTATTTAAACTCTAAACTTGCTAATTCTTTCAAGTATGAAAGAAACTCAAGGCCAAGTGAACAACTGAGATCCGAAGGCCTATCTTTATGGCTTCTAAAGAAATGAAAGGAGAAGAAATCAGTATAAGACAATAGAAATAGGGGTGGAAGCATTTTTAAGATCAGAAAGACGGTACAGATGAGGAAAAGAAATGGAAAAGAAGATACTACCAAGATAAACATTCTCCCAAAACCAAGACTGGAAGAAACACCTAATTTATTTATGTTCTATGAGACAAATATTCTAGAGTTCCTCTTGTGAGGTTTTAGCAGGAGAGATACAAAGTCACTCATTGGGCTAATTTTGCATCAGATTGATTCATCTCCTTTGAGTAGAAGCTGTTGATGGGAATTTTAGCCAATATTTTGGTTTGTAAGCTTAAGGCTCTCCCTATTTGTTTTCTAGCTCCTCTGTGAGGTTACATTCAAGGATATTGTGGAGCTTTTGGTGGGAAAACTTGAGAAAAGGTAGGTAGAGGACGAGTTTCATATC
The DNA here is from genome assembly GCA_033439265.1 of Dillenia suffruticosa. Taxonomy (NCBI): domain Eukaryota; kingdom Viridiplantae; phylum Streptophyta; class Magnoliopsida; order Dilleniales; family Dilleniaceae; genus Dillenia; species Dillenia suffruticosa. The sequence goes on from JAVTVX010000035.1 coordinate 22,665,191, forward strand.
TATGCGGAATAGGCTAATACAATTATTGTCACCACAATCTTTCTCATCTACTTCATGACTCATTTCCACATCTTGTCTCTGCTATGTAAGAGGCTGGAAAGTGTTTGTAAATATTGCTATGACGGGATTTGGGAGTTTAGTTTAGAATCCATTTGGTTATGTGGGACTTCTAGAAAAGCAAGCTTGATGGAGATATATGTTTAAAAAATTTACAGGTATCATGTTTGAAATGCTGTTGGGTTTGTTAATGATGGCGGGTCATTTTGTGGCAGACAGTGGTCTTTGACAAGACCACCTTGATTTGCTTTGATTGACTACTTCTTGCAATAGAAGCAAATGTTACAGTCTTGAAGAAGACAAATTTAAAAGGAATTGGACGAAAGGAAATTCGCTGAAGTCAAGGCCGATGCTTAAGTTATTATTTGTCATGATGATTGGTGTGATTTTGGGTCACTGAGTATGGTTTCCTGTTTTCTTGTTTTTAAATTGAGATATGGAGGTTTCAATGAGTTTATGTTACTTTTATTAACTAATTGCAAATGGAGAGACGTACCTATTAAGTTGGCTGGTAGGCCCAAAAACATTGATTTTTAAGGCATCGGGGACAAGATCTTTGATGTTAGATCCGTTTATAGTCTTGAAAGGGTGAGAGGATATTAATTGAAGTTAACTGCCATGAAGCTTATTTGGAAAGATGGAGCTTCTCTGAGGATGGCTTCGTGGCATGAAAGGATTCTTGTTGTAAGACCTTTACTTGAATGAAGATCTCTCTCTCCCTCCCCCCCCCTCTCTCTTTCTTTATATATATATAGATATTTTAAGTGGTCAACCAATTAATACAATTTCCCCTCCGCAATGCAAAAGGTACACTGGGTTATGAACATCTTTTGTTGCATTGACCAAGAGTAGAGTAATATGAGAGCTTTGAAATTGTATAAATAACACAGATATTTTTGTAACTCTTGCCATCTTTTGGTTTATTTGGAATGAGAGAACTTTTATGAAATACTGTGCAACATGAAATCCCTTCATTTATCTTCAAAAGGGATATTTAGATCTACCATGCATTGGGTGATACTGCAAGAGAATTCTAATTGTTAGTATCTTGGATCATATTATCTTCTAGTATTATTGTAAATATGTTGCACCCTTTTGTTCTTGCGTTTTAAATCTTGTGTTACTTGAACTCCAACCTCTATCAGGTGCCAGGACAGCTAAAATGGCATTCCAGTATGGGAAGACTTATGTTGTTCGGCCCAAAGGTAGACACCAGGCAACTATCGTTTGGCTGCATGGCCTTGGTGATAATGGTGCAAGGTATCATTCTTGCATCCTGGCTCAAACCTAGAACACCACTTTTGGTTTTTCTCTTTAATTTTAAGGTGACTGCTTCCATTAGCCAGCCCCCTTCAGTCGTTGAAAGAAAAAGTGTAAGAATGTGGGATCACATGTGTTGTTTGTTTTGATTTTCTATCAAAAAGTCTCTTATGCATTGTTATTGCTAAAGAAAATCACATATTTGAGTTGTCCTTACATCATACAGTAAAGACAATGCTTTTCCCTCCCTTTGTACATATCTGATCATTAAAGGGGTCTTATGATGGGGATTTATCTGATAAGCAAACTTTGGATATTTTAATTGCTAATTAAGTTTTTTGTTTGTACATTGGTGTGGTTCTTGTATAAGGTGCAATATAGGGTTAACATGCATTTGGAATGTGGGTAGATATATGTTCTCTTTTATTTCCTTTGTGGCTACTAATTTTGGGTTCGTATGCATAAATATAATGAGCATGATATATGCCAGTGGACGATTTCATTATAGGAAAAGAGGGCAGTTTGGAAATTGTGGATTGTATTTTAGTTGTCTTCCATTTAGCATTATTACTCCAAGGACATTACATTATCAGAACTTAGATCAATTCGTGTTCTTTCATAAAGGACCAAATTTTTAAGCAAGAAGATACCCATTGGTTGGTCTATCAATAGAAGTCTATGTTGTAATGTTATAATGGTGGGTTGAGTCTTGAGAGCAGCTGGTTGGCATAAAAGTTAGGATCCTGTTCAAATTAAAACCTCCTTGGTCTGCTTGTAAGCAGGAAAGGCAAGGTTGTGTTTTAAATTTGAGGTGGTAGATCTATGGAGCACCAAAATCCATTGATATTCTGGTGATTTTATTTTATTTTTAATTAAAACTATGACATTAGATGGTGGCAAACCCCACTGAATTGTCTTTGGATGTTTAGATGGACCTTCTAGTTGATTCAAACCTTCTCATTATCCTTGCTTTCTAGAAGAGTCTCTTTTTAAAGAAGGTGATTGATTTATTCATAGTGATGCCTTCACATTTTGCTTCTAATTTTAAATTAGATGGAGGTGCCATTTTAATTGCTAATGACATATTCAATGCAAATTCAAAATTCATACTCCTCAGGATTAACATGTGTTTTTAAAGTTTTTATCTGTGGTGTTTTTTTGGTTGGCAGCTGGTCCCAGCTCTTGGAAACACTACCTCTTCCGAATGTAAGGCTAACCGATATTAAATTACTTTAAGCTTTTAAGAATCTCCAGGCATTGACTCACACCACTTTTTTGTAAAGATTTTCAAATGGGTTTTCTAGTATTGCTTTTTATATGTTTTAGCTGAATGCAGATCAAATGGATATGCCCGACTGCTCCCACTCGACCAATGACTATCTTTGGTGGATTTCCTTCCACTGCCTGTGAGTTCTAACAAACTAATGTACAGTTTTTTTTTTTTTTTTTGGAGGTCAAAAAATCTTGTAATGAATTTTTGGTGCAGATGGTGTTTGCACTTTTTGATACCAGCACATACAATTACAAATAATGTGTTATCTATACAACATTAAGTATCGATTTTAAACTTCTAGCCCCATTTTAACCTAGCCCCTATAAAGGAAAAAACTGGCATAGCAAGAGGCACACCTAGAAAATCATACCAATTTCTAACTGCTGGAGGAAAATCTGAGCTGGATACTGATGATGATGTATCTGAGCTGCAGGGTTTGATGTTGGTCAATTGTCAGAAGATGGTGATGACGATGTTGAGGGCATGGATGCTTCTGCAGCTCATGTTGCAAATCTGCTGTCAGCTGAGCCTGCTGATGGTAGGTTTAGTACTGCATTTTCATGGACATTGTGATGTTTGGCTGTTGAATCCTCACTCTTTTCCATGTCGCATGGCAATGAGCAGCAGTACATTTGGCCCAATGGGAGTAAATAGTTGTTCTTCATAAATTTTCTTGATTAATATTGCATGTATCAAAAAAGTTGAAGATGGAAAATACTGAGGATGTGACATAGTTTCTACATTGAGGAGAACATGGTAGTGCATGGCACGGTTGTTCAACCAATGAAACTATTCCAAATCAGATTTGGTATTTTTAATTTTCCACTTATTGATACTTGTATCATTGTCTAATCATTTTTAATTCTCTTTCCTTGTTTATTATTCCTTTGACAAGGAACGGTAAGGAAAAGACCTTCAAAGTTGCCCCATACCGCAGCAGTTATAATTGTCTCTGAACTATCATTGCTATTAGGTGACAATGGAATGAATTATTGGAATTATTTGTAATGTAGGTTCTATGGCATCCGTATGCCACTGTTACTAACATGCTCTGTCTGTATTTCATGAAAACTTCTTTTATCAATTTCAAGTTTTTATGTGCCAAATTATATGGGTGATACATTTTCAGCATAGCAATCTGTATTCCATGGGACATTTATGTTGCTATTTTATTCCTTGCATATGAACTCATTAATTGTTTTTGTTGAGAAATTGCTTTCCCACCCATCTGAACAGTCCTGGTTTCCTGTCTTCACGTTGGCCTTTATTCCTATTTTTGCATGTGAAAAACTAATTATTTGCCAAACTAATGTTTGTCCCACCCCAAAACCCATGTCATCAGATAATCCATTTGTCACATTGATTGATTTCTGTAACTAAATATCTTGGTTCTGTTAAGCCAGCACCATCATCTGAAATCTGGTTAACAATGCTTGGGTTGTTAACTTCAGAATTAAATTAACTTCAACATTCGCTAGCATCTTCATGTTTTGGTAAAACCTTATTATCCCTTTCTTAGAGTCTTCTATCGGTTATCTCGTGTATAATGATGCACAACCATTCATTTATCTGTAAATTTTGGTAACATTTTGAATATCACTTTGGCTTTGGCAGTGAAGCTTGGTGTTGGAGGCTTCAGTATGGGTGCGGCAACAGCATTATATTCTGCTACTTGCTTTGTCCTAGGAAAATATGGAAATGGCAACCCATATCCTGTCAAATTAAGTGCAGTTGTTGGACTAAGTGGCTGGCTTCCATGTTCCAAGTTTGGCTCGCTCTCCTTTTAGTCCCAGCCGAGGATCTTTCATCTCTGTTTCCAATTTATTGAGCTTCTTATGAGTTGAAGTTACTTGTCTCACTTTTGGCAGGGGCTTGAGGAGAATGATTGCAGGGGTGAGTGATGCTGCTGGGCGCACTTCATCGTTACCCATATTACTTTGTCATGGAAAAGGTGTTTGTTCCCATTTCTTATGTGCTAAGTTCCAGGATCTTCACCATATTTTTGGTCCACTTATGAAGTAATGTCACTTATATGACGGTTAAATTTAAACGGGGCTTAAATTTTTAGAAGATGACTTCTTTTGACGTTGTAGCTCAAAGTTTTAATCTAGACGATTCGCTGTCCATTGCAGATGATGCAGTCGTCCAATATAGCTGGGGCAAGAAATCCTCCACCTCTCTGAGTTCTAATGGATTTCAAGATCTTACATTCAAATCTTATGATGGGTAAGCATTTTACACTCTGCAGCAGCAGCTTCCTTGTAATGTTGGTGCAGCTGATGTGAAGGCCTGGGTTTATGTCTTTCAATGATTTGTTTTGAATGTGTAGGCTTGGTCACTATACAAGTCCTGAAGAGATGGACGAGCTCTGCTCTTGGCTAACTTCAAGACTTGGCCTTGACGGTCGTTCTTCATAATAGATACACCATGCGCTATTGGATTTAATGAAGAAGAGCTGGAAGAGCGGATAATTTAATCTTTAAGAAATAAATTTGTGAATTTGTTGCAGATTCAAGTCCTAAGAATGTGATGCATTTTAGAGTAATCTATTCGTCCCCCTGCGGTGGGGGGGGGGGGGTGGACCTCGTATCCTTGGTGATGCTTATGTTGCAGAATGCAGGCCACAATGGAATGTATACAAGTTGACTTTGTTTGCTCTCTGTCGTGGATGAATATAATTATCGAGTATCAATGGATTATTAAAAAAAAAAGAAAAAGAAAGAGTAGTTATTCCAATTAGTTGGTCCGCTCAACATCCCAAGTGATTGATATGATTGATACCGCCGACACACTTGACCAGGCCCGACCATCAGCACGCTATACATCCTGTGATTTAACAAGTTGTATGATTAAGTTGGTCTGCAAAATTGTAGTCAGTTGAATCTACATGTTTAACTACGCAGCAGGTTGCCACTGTTACATAACAAGAGCCACATTTTCTGATTCAGGGGTACCAAGATACTTGGAGCAACCTTAGAATGGATTCCAAGACTTGCCATTCGAGATGGCCATTCAAATGATTTTGTACAAATCATAGTTTACAACCCATAAATTTCTACATCAAATTCTTCAAATCAAACACATGATAAGCACAACAACAGAAAACTGAATGGAAAGTGAAGCCACAAAAGATGTTTCACCTCTGAAAAAATGGTTGGCGGGGATTCTCCCCCACTAATAATGAACAAACAATGTGAACACTTCAAAAGAGGCTTTGGTCACATTCCAGTTGCGAAGCTTAGTTTCACCTAGAGATTTCTTTTACAAAACTGACTTCTCCACTTCCAGCGGGTGGAGATAGGAGCTGTCTATTATCTTGATCTACATCATCGCTCTCTGTTGGATCACAAGGTGTGTTGGTTGAAACAGATTCTGAGCCATCTTCACCTATGCACCACAAAGGATTGGTCATAAAGAAGGCACAAAGTACAGATTTTTTACGGCAGATCAACCGTCAAGTTGATTGGAGGAGTGGAAGATAAGCAAAAGAAGAAACACAATGTTGAGACTAAGAGACAGATTGCTGACCTGAAAATGCATGGTACTCAGATGACTGTTTAACCCTAATCTCTTTAAGGCTTTCAGGAAGCAGACAACTACACAAAGCACCTAATTCCCGACAGAAACAAAGACTAAGAAATTTGTAAAGTTTCATGGAATTTCATACTCAACAGTAAACGAGGGGGTAAAAAAGCAATAAATCACATTTACACCCTTTTTCAAAAGGAAACGAGATGGGAATAAGGCATTGTGAGAGTTAATACTAGTCTTAAGGTAAAGATACGCTGTAGTTATCTCATTAAACAAGTTGGAGAAATGAACTACTACTTGTTAGAATATGTGAACAATTTAATTATTTTTGTATAGCATTCATCAACAAAAACCACACCAAACTCGGTGAAGGCAGTAAAAGAGTTCATCCATTGCACAAAGTGCTCCCCAGCTTAGTGAAGGGGCAGGGGGAGTACTGTTTAAAAATGATCATGATATATTTTAGATGCCAAAATATGTACTGAGAGACCCATTTCAAAGACAATTGGACAGTCTACAAAAACCCTCAAACACTAAAACCGGTCATGCATCCCACCAACCAGAGGTCTAAGGTCATTTTGGCAGTCATCCAATGAAGGTCATATAAAGAAGTTGACAGAAGGGAACCAAACATAGAAGGCTAATAATCACAAAGACAATAAATTAAGTGCACTGACCAATCAACAAAATGAAGCATACCTAGCTGGGCCAATCGGTTTACCCACCCTGGTATCCCTTTTCCAATCAATCTTCGGCTAACATCATCTGCAAAATGATTGCAATTCTTATAGATGAGGTGATAGGTATTCCCATGATACTCTGATGCCATATTCTCAATAAACGTCCTGAATTCTGAAGGAGGCATATTTATGCAACCCAATAAGATTGAACATCTGTAGACAAAGCCCGGGCAGGTTTTTGGTTCAACTTCAAATACACCACTTACTGGGAAGTCATGAGCTCCAAATCCATATTCCAAACCGTGAACTGATAACATAAACCAAAGATGGCCATGTCAATGCAATAGACAGAAAGAAAGATTTGACACTCAAAAAGAATCTTATGAAGTTTATGAGTAATCTATAGCACATTGAACCTCTAGCTTTAGCCTTTAAAGCTACAGTTGACATCAACTATGACATTCAGAAAATATCTTGGTTTCTCACCAGTTTCAATTGATCAGCTATCCAGTGTTCATTTTTATTTTAAAGATTACAGGTATGATGTGGATGGCAAGTAATATACAGACAAATAAGCACATAATGGGACATCAAATACAGGAAACATATAAACACCTAAAACCATTTTTAAGAAAAGATCACAGTGCTAGAACACTGGACTAGAGACTGAAGGATTATTAGTAGAAGAGGTAGGTTCAGTATTCTCTCTACCGCCTCCAACCCACATTCCTTCCTTGAGGGAAGCCTCAGATCAAAGTATGAAATCCTGAAGAACAGAACAACTGTCCACATTAGGCACCTTCAGAGACAGAGGCAGAGAGAGAGAGAGAGAGAGCTATGAAACAAAAAAGAGTAATTCGAGTTCCACTTGCAATGGTAAATGAGCTGATAGCTCGAGTTCAACTTCAGCTTGTTAACATATTGAGCCAAGCTGTTGCATTCATTAATTGCATATATTTGAAAAATGCTATTTGATCTCCACTAAAACTGGACTGGTATAAGGCTTGTCTAAGCTCAATTCATATAGTCAAGATCGAGCTTATTTTTTGAAGTCAAGTTTTTCAAGTTCGACCAACCTAAGGCTTGACAACGTTCTTTATGTTACCATTAAGGAGATGCCAGCCGAATGAATAAAACTCCCCCTCCCCCTTGCAGCTCTCTACATTTTGATTACCCTTTCATCTTGTTATCTTGAAGATAAAAATCATGTCTTGTCAACCATGCAAAAATTTTCCACTAAAATATTACACATGTACACTGAAGGACTAAAGATCACATCTCTCAAGTTTTTAGCTGCAAAAATTCCTACAAGATATGCAATAAAAATCAACACAAGAATTAGAATCTATGCTGGCCATACATATCTCAAAGATCTTAACAATTATCACCCTAACGAGGAAATTGTGGATTCAAAGTATGATTTCTTAGCGATTGACACATTTGCTATAGACTTGATTTCAAAATCCCTATTACACATTCAGTCAATTATGGTGACACTTCTATCTGGAGTTTGGAATTAAAATTTATTGATAAAAGTATCTCCGGCAACGCACAAACATCAACGTCCTAAACCCCAAAACACCATTCGTAAGGTTCGCAATTCCAAACCTTATCACAAACCTCAGACTATAACCAATACAGTTAAACCAGTCTAAAACGCACAGAAAATTCCAATATCCCACAACCTCGGCTGGATCCAAAACACTATGCATGAACAAATTACAATGCCCAAATCACACAAAACCTATAGGAAAATCAAATTTCCAGCAAGACCCAAAAACTTATATTCCATTTTCTGTTCAAGGATCTAAAGTAAGCTCCATATTAACCCCCCTAAAATCAGAATACACAGAATCCCGAATGGTATACTCAAAAGAAAGGCCCAATAATTTCAAGTCTTCTAATTCAAAAGAACAAATCAAATACGTGACATAACAAAGAAAAGCCAGAAAGAAAATTCAAAGATCATTAATACCTAGATACGAAATTGAACGAAAAAAGAGTAACGATGTTAAGAAAAAGGAACCTTCAATGCCGGAGTGAAAAATCCCACAACCGAACCAAGACAAGTAATTGTTAAGTGGGGTAATGTCGTAAACGTTCAACAACACTTGAGTCTCGTAGTTCATTCTTGAGTTTGAAGCCTCTTCTTCTGTTCTCATTTCACTCGACCCTTTAATCCACAAACCCCTCCAAGGAATGATCAGAAACCCCCCAAAAGATTTTGAAAGGATCTTTGCGTTACAGTATCTTCAGAGAGAGAGTTTTGGAATCAAGACCGATGGATCTCCGGGAAGGAGGAACAGGAACAGGGGAGCAAAGAGGGGCCAGCGGAGACGGAGAGGGCCAAATTGGAAAATGAAAAAGCTGTCGAGGATGATGTCGTTATGTCAATTTTGAGTTATTACAAATTTTACAGCCATAATTGTTTGGTTTTCTCTTATGAAAATAATCATTTCTTTGTCTTTGGAATTTAAATCAAAGGCAATTGGAATTATATAAATAAAAATATATATAACGGATAAAAATATGAATTTATTAAAAAAAATATAATATACTTATCCAAAAATGTTGCCATGCTTCTCCTGATCGGATGAAATCCAAAAATGAACAACCCCTAACCTTAACATTTATGATAAGAATTTCTTAATAGAAAAAAATTAGATTGAATCACAATTACCAGAATTGAAATGAATAATCCATTTGAGGCAATTATTCAAATACTTAACTCATTAAAACTTATCTTTAACGATATTAATTTTTTAAATAAAAAATATTTAAAATTTTTTATTTTCAAACAAATTTAATATCGGGTCAAACGTTGTCACCTGTGATAACCATATCAAAATTCATGATTATACTCCATTCAATAGGAGAGAACTTATTTTAATCCAAACAAGTTTAAAACTCGGGAGTAAATGATATCGTCCTTATAAGAATGCTCAAATGAAAAGGTACTAAAATGTGTGTTCTTAATTTGAATGTTTAAATTTTTATAAATATGTATATTTTTATAACTTTTATAACCCTTACGTAATTTTAAAAAATAAATAAATTAGGCCAATTATAAGAATTATAGGCTAATAGGCCAAAAAATTATGTTTTTGGTTTCGTTTGCAAATCTAATAACTCATAGCTTAACTTGTAGCCAATTAGAACATACCGATAAATAAATTTTAATCACTTTTAAAATCTTTTTTCTAATATATATTAGAAATATCTATATAAAAAATAATATGATATAAATTATATTTAACATATACAACAACAACAAATGAAATGTAAATCTTAAATTTTGGGATCAGTCATTCGTGACCAATATAGAATAAAGATTAATTCAATATGTTTTAGATTCTCTTACACTACACATTCTTATTTAAAATTATTTTCTTAACTAAATTCTTGATTTTGTATCTTTATAGATAATTTATATTACGTTTTCAACGATTTATCTCAAAATTTAGCTAAGTCTCATATATTTAAGATCTCATTGCTATTAACCAGTGATTTTTTTTTTTTTTTATCTTTATTATATATGTTCAAACCATTTTACATGATATTCTCTCATGTTATCCAAAATTAAATTCAATTCCAACGTATTTCTTTATTTTTAATCTTTTTCTTTTTAGTTTTATCCTATATTCGTCTGAATATTTTCATATTTCAATTATTTTTTACTCTCGTGATTGTTTAATGGTTTTAGCACTCGAATCCATATAATAATATCGATCTTATTGTAGTTTTATAAAATCTCTCGTTCAATTGTAATGTTATCGTGCGATTATGAAGAATTCTAAATATATTTATTCATTTTGTCTAATTCGTTTGAATTTTATAATTTACATTTTCATATATATTATCATCGATTTGTATTTAAAATATATTAATATATAATTAATTATATGATTCTATTATTTTTTAATGAATTAGACTAAATAAAAACACATCAAATCTTCTTAATCAAACAAATCAATACACCTAAATTTGACCCAATTTGATATCCAATCCGAACTAAGTCGGACTAATGATGTACCTTATTTGGGCCCCACTGGGACTAGGATACTAATGCAATCCATGTGGTCAGACTTTCAATGCCGACAAGGGAAAGGGCAAGGGATAAAGGGAGACAAAAGGCAGTAAATCTCAAGGTAGATTAACTTTTTTTCTTTTGGTGCACCTTCCTAACGTGAGCTTGAGAGGGGTTATTTTCGTAAGTATTGTGAAAATTTTACAAAATTTGAAAAATATGATTTTTTCTTTCTAAATCAGTGAAGTCAACTATGTGAAATCGACTTCATAGAATCGCCTTCACCCTCTCTCTCCTCTTCCTTTCTCTCTCCCCGTTACTTTTTTCTCATCATCTAAATTTTATCCGATTAATTCGATTCAAGAACTGTTGTGTCCATTTAAGAATTAACTTTTATAAATTCTTTTTCATTATTTTTAAAACACGAACTCAATATGTCTGATTAAGAACATACAGTGTCCGATCAGCCAATCTAAAAAAATTTGATCTCTCCTCGTCAACTCTCTCTCTCTCTCTTTCCCTGTTTTTATAATATAAAAATTTAATATTAAAACATCTATAATATTAAAAAATAAAATAATATTAAAAATGTTTTTTATAATATAAAAACATCTATAATATAAAAATATTAAAAAATGTTTTTTAAAATATAAAACATCTATAATATAAAATTTTAAAAGTCATTAAAAAATATTAAAAATAGAATATAAAATCAAAAGATTTTGATCTCATCTTAATATTTTTTAATATTGAAAAAAGAATATTATTTAAAAAGGATATAACTTAAAATTTTTTAATATTTTTAATATTTTTAATATTTTTAATATGGATCTCATTTTGATATTTTAAATATTTTAAATATTTTTAATATTAATCTCATTTTATATTCTTTTTAATATTTTTTTATCATTTCTTATATATTTTTTCATTATAAAAAAGGATATAACTTAAAATTTATTGTTTATAATATAATTTATTTTAATTTATTGATTTTATAAAATATTTTAATTTTTATTGATTTTATAAATTTTTATTTAATGTGTTAATTTATTAAATTAAAATTACATTATAGATATACTTATTATATTTCAAATACATTATTTATTTTATTAAAAATTATTTAATTTTACGTTATTTACTATGATTTAAAAAACTATCATTTTATTGATTTTATATAAATTTTTGAAAGAATATTAAAAAATAGATCAAAATCTAAAAAATATTCTTTTTTCAATATTAAAAATATTAAAATGAGATCAAAATTCTTGGATTTTATATTCTTTTTTAATATTTTAAAGGACTTTTTAATTTTTTAAAATTTTATAGTATAGATGTTTTATATTTTGAAAAACATTTTTTAATATTTCTATATTATAGTTGTTTTAATATAATAGATGTCTTTTAATGGTATTTTTTAATACTTCGAAAAGGAAAAAAGACCCCACTTTTCTCGGATTTTATAAAATTTTTCATTATATTTACCGAAATAACCCTTTGAGAGGGCTATAATGCATTTAGGTGTCAGCATTCAATTAAAATAATTAAAATAAAAATAATTGATTTAATTCGATTATACAAGTTTTATAACTATAATTTAATCAAATAAACTAAAAATCGACTAGTCACTTAACCAAATTAGGTAATTAATTTGGTTCGATTATTCAAATTAATCAAATTATTGAAAATCTTTTATTATATATTATTTATATTAACTCGTGGCTATAAAATGTAATTTTAAAATTCAAAATTCACTTATAATTTTAATTTACCAAATGTAATTTTGTAAATTTTAGACAAAATAATAAAAATATGAAAATTTTAAACTAAATATATTACTCTATTAGTAGTTCAAAAAATAAAAAAATATAACTAACATTATATTAATTCTCAATAAAATAAGTTTCAAAATAAAATAGAATGGTCAAATCAAAATATGGAAATTAAAAAATTTTCATTAATTATACACTTTTTTTTTTAAGATTTTTTTCTCTTAAAATAGTTATATTGAAAATAGAAATATCAAATCAAAAGGTAAAAATTAAAAATTTTTCATTATTTTAACATTCTTCTTTTTAGATTTTTTTTTCTTTTAAAATAGTCATATTTGAAATAAAAAAATCAAATCAAAATATGGGAATTGAAAATTGTGCCCTCTATTTTTTATGTTTTTCCTCTTTTAGAATTTTTTATTAATTATAATATATTTTTTAAATTTTATAATAATATTTATATAAATAAAAATTATCTAAAAAATATATAATATTTTTAATTAATTCAGTTTGAACAAAATAAAAATTATTAAAACCAATCATCATCCAAAATAAATCAAATTAAAATTCGATTTTACCCAAAACCAAACCAAATACTTAATAAACCATAAAAAATATAAAAAACAGTTTAAAAAAAATATTTTTTTCGATTTTAATTAAACAGTACTCACCCCTAAACACATCCATAGATCTTGGTACTCCACAGCCCATCATTTTTTCAATTTGCAAGTCAAAATCTAAAGGCGCAAGGGAAAAAATAAAAAATAAAAAAGTAATAGTATTATAATATAAAATTTTAAATAAAAATATGAAATTTTACAAATAAAAATTAATTGCCCTATAAAAATTAAAATTATTATGATAATAACTATTTAATTAAAAACCCACATCACGCATATTCCATATAACAAATATGGACCAATCATATGAAATTCTTCGCCGTTTGCAATTCCAATGCGACCAGGGAACCTTTCAAGATGCACAGAAGAAAATCAAAATATCCTTATAAAAAGGACAGTTTCATGCACGGCCGCTTGCACAATGCAGGTGTCAAAACCTGGTGAATTTTTTCCTATTCCTAATACAGAAAAAGATGAGGGTTTACTTATAATGCAATTTGAGGAAGGTGAAAGCCAAATTTTGGCTAATTCCAACTTCTGTCGTCGCAATGATAGAATAAAAGAAGCATATATATAAAGAAAATACATAGAATGAATACATGTTCAAGGCAAGATTAGCATTGCCCAATATAAAACTTCAATCGGAAATTTGTGTTTGCTTTTGCATCTCTGTCACAAATTTCAGCAACTGCAACCGAACCGTTTCAACAGTCAGCAATGAAGACCCCCCAATACAAGCACAAGCATTTGCATTGCTTCATTCCTTCCCACCTGAAAAAACGAGGATGGTTTACATTAAGCATTCTGGTCCAATTCACCTCCTTTTATAATAATGGGATCATAGCCACTACCCTACAGTATGCACACCAAAACCATTAAGCACGCACAGTAACCCATAAATCATGTGGCCGGCGCAATCACACTAGGCAAATCCTGTGTATGGGCCCAAATAGGTAGTATTCAAATCCATTTAGCAGTATACGGAAAACAAGCTGTACTTACAATATGAACTTCAGAGAACCAAAAATGATTTGAAACAAGCATCGGCTGCCACTGCTGCTCATCTGCTGCCACTCATTGTCTTAGCCGCCGCCGCCGCCTACGAGGGTCTGAACCACCATCTGAGGATTCATTTTCCTCCTCTCTTGGGGCAGACCCACTTTCCCCTTCATAGCTCTCCCCCCACAACCTTGCTGATCTTCTTCTAACTCCTATTTGCGCTCTGGCTCTTGATGTGCCAGACCTGCTACTGCTTCTTGAGCTTCCCGGAGGACGGAAAACTCTAATGAGAAAAAATACAGTCAACAAACCACCATCATCCATGGGCAAAAGGCCATCCTCATCTCTTACATCTCCAAATGATGATTGGATTGTACTGAGCACATCTGCAAGATCCCTTTGCCTCTCCAACATACTCCAATTATGCTGCCGCTCTGGATCAGCTTCTGATGGTCGCACGAGGGGGTGCTCAAGACGTGCATGCTTCCTAAGATCTGTGTAAGTGCCACTGAATTCACATGTCTCACAGGAACAGCTTCTGGATTTGGCGTTCATAAAACAGCGAGCGCGTTCTACCACAACCCACGCCGTGATTTGTCCCCGACAAAGAGGACAGACCAGCTTTGGCTGCACCTGGTTTTCACAAGGTGTATTCCGACTACCAATCGGTTCTTCACTTCTTCGTCTCGAGTCCCTATCTACAGGTTCAGAAGTTACAGTGCTTGATGAGTTATTATTTGAGATTGCACTGGCTTCATCTTGTGGTGCTGCCGGTGAAGAATTATCTGAAAATGACTTTCTAAACTGATCAAAACAGTTTGAATGACGATAGCTAGTATCACACATGTAGGGGCGGCAACCCTTGTCATGGGAAGTACAAAGAAGGAGAATCGCATTGTGAGGATGTTCCATACACACAGGACATCTGGCTTCTTCCCATTCTTTAATATCTTCCTCAGTGTCTGAAGATTTTTTTGGAGATCGCCTTGCGCGACTGGAGCTGCAGGGAAAAGGAGATGCCCTGGATCTATCAGATGATATGGAACGGTCTCTTCTCTCCTTTGGCATGTTTAAGGTCAAAAATAAAATCACTACAGACAACAACAACTCTGGTGCCTCCGCAAGGCAGCAAAAGAATATTGTAAGCTTGAGACTACAATAAGAAAAAACAACACAGAATAAGTATTTTCTACAACATAAAGCTTAAAAAGCTCACGAATATCATAATGATATATGATTTACTAGCTGGATTGATTTTGAAGGACCGAGAACAGTACAAACTCATTTGCTCCACACTAGAAAACATCTAATCGAGGTTTCCCAAGCAGTACAAAGGAAGTACAACTGACACAAACCTCCCACATAAACCCATCTGATGGAAATGACTTGGACCACTCAATGCATCATCAAAAGAAAGGAAGGTAAAAGTGGAGGATGTTCAAACAGTGGGTTTTGCATTTCATCAGCAATTTAGTACTAAATAAATAGCACTCAAAAGAATAGGCAAAAATATTTTTGATTAAAATTGAGATAGAAGCTTTTGACAGATTAACCAAAAAGGACTTCATGCTATTTGAACTTCATTTTCAACCAGGATTTTTCTTCAGCAGACGATTCTACAAAAGGGAGTCCCAGAACATTAAAATGTCAGACTTCTTTATACTAAGGGAACTCCTTTTCCATGTCAAGGGCAAGAATATGCAATGAAACGGTTTTCTTTTTTTTTTTTTGCATTTAATATCCTACTACACTTCTAAACTCTAACCTCAATAAAAAGAATACAGCAATGATAACAAAGAATCAAGATGACCAACGCAAGACAACATAAAATCAGTTCCTAATGACAGTCAAATTGAAAATCAATCAACAAGAAAGGCAAAAGAGTTCACAGATTCAATGAATACAGCGACACCTTAAACAGAAAACGAAAACTAGATCAACATATATCATATATATCCTCAAAAACTTCAAATGTCCACAGTTCTACTGCAAGCAATTACAATAAATGACCTTCTTCTCACTAAGTTTACTTTGGCTTCTTTTCAGAAAAGCATCAAAAATATAAATTCAAGAACAACAATACCATTTCCAATATATACTTGTGTTCTAATTCCAAACCAAAAGGAAAGAAAAAGGAATTCAACCCCACAACATAAATTTTGTTTACAATCCAAATATCAGCTAACTATCAAAGAATCATCATTCAAGTTCACCAACAAACCCCATCAACAATCAAGACCCAGCTTTATAAATTTTAAGCATAGACATACCCCAAACACGAAACAGCTCAAAAACCCCAATTCCGACTCAAGATCAGAAATTTCCCCTTTCAGAATTATCCCATAAAACCTTAATCCTAAACACACCCAAAAGAATCGATTAAAACCCAGAAAAGATAGGAATTAAACAGATCCAAAGATAGTCAAACAAACGCACAACCTAATTTAAGATTTCAAGAACAGAAACAGAAAATTTTACCAGATGCGAAATCGATTTGACTTTAGTTTCTGGGGGGTGTTTTCTGTCGAAATACTTTCGATTTAAAAACCTCAAAAAAAGAGTCTATCCGGTGGACTCAAATCCCTTCACCAGAGACAGAGAGAGATTGTCAATGGAATCGGAAAGAGAGAGAAAAAGAGACTAGGGCTTAAAATTTAAGCCCCCACAATGCTGACGTGGATACTAAGGGTCTCGAAAATGGTAAAATTTAATTTTTCTATATTTCATTTATATTGAAAGATTTTGAATTTCAAGCATGTAAGTCGGCGCGTGTGTGTCACATGAATAATATATTCAAGGAATCCAACCTAAGAGTGGGGTTTCCGAACGCGCTCCGAAGAGCGTAGTGTTGAGATTGAATTCTTTCTTTTATTATTATTTTTTTACATTTATTGATTTTTATTAATTTTATTAAACAATAAAAAAGGAAAAAAAATAATATATTCTCTATTTACTTGAATTATCAAACACCTCAACATGAATAATATATTCAATAATCTAATTTAAAAGGTGAACCTTCAACGTGTTTTGAAATATGGAATTGAGTTTTTTTTTTTTTTTTTTATCTATTGATTTTTTGTTATTTTTATCAAAAATAAAATATCATAAAGAAATTGACATGCTCCGCATTGAATTACCAAGCACGCCAAACTGATAAAGAAATTTTTGTTATATTAGAAATTTAAGAAAGGTAAAATTGAGAAATTTACACAAAAGGCCCAATACAAATTGTTTGAAATATAATATGGTATTAATATCATATAATTATTCAATTTTTGGGTCGTCTATCAAATATTTCTTTAATAAAACAAAAGGGGGAAGAAATCACAATTGGAAAAATTGATAAAAGTGTAATTTTTTGAGTTGGGATTTGATGATATAAAAATTCAAAATTCACTTACTAATATTATTAAAAATAAATTTGATGATAAGAAAAAATTCATCCTTTAAATAATTTGCCTATGATTAAGATTGAGCACGTGCTGTGCTATCCGGCCATCCTAAAAAAAAAAAAAAAAAAAAAAATTGCTTAACTTTCAATTCAAAGGGTTATATTTTAACTACATGGATATTAATCGAGATAATCCTGTGTTTCATTTTAATTTCTTATTAAAAATATTACATAATCTAATAGATTATAAACTTTTATAAAATGTGATATTTAAATGTCAAATATTTTACTTGGTTCTAAAAAAAATACTAATATTTGTATTATTTTTTATTTCTAAAGTAAATTGAATATCATTTTTTAAAAAAAATATTGATGGGTGGAAATATTATTTTATCTTTCTCAATGTAGAAATATTATGTTTTTTTCTCCCTCGAGTCTTCTTGGTATGAGATTACACGGAATGTGCTTCAAATTGGGAAGAGAAAGGAGTTGAACGGTACTGTGTGAGTTACGCTCTTCGGATGCGCGTGGGGGTTGAGTGGGATGAACTAGGCACTACCGGAGGGGGACGCCAATGAATACAAGACAGCGGGCAGCCTAGAGCAGCCGAGTGCGTTAGAGTCTAGGCCGCTGACTCACTGAGTCAAGTCTGAAAATGACAAAAGCATGATACCAAATTCAGAAAAACCAAAAGATCAAAAAAAAAAAAAAAATGGTGCAATCTTGAGTCCAAGGAACCAGCCAAAGACAGCTAGCTTTAGCCACGTGGATATGTGCGTATAAATTTTCAAAATTGCTCAATAACTTTTAACTCCTATTTTTT
The DNA here is from genome assembly GCA_033439265.1 of Dillenia suffruticosa. Lineage (NCBI taxonomy): Eukaryota > Viridiplantae > Streptophyta > Magnoliopsida > Dilleniales > Dilleniaceae > Dillenia > Dillenia suffruticosa. Next base: position 22,683,621 of record JAVTVX010000035.1, read on the forward strand.
TTTTTTTTTTTTTTTTAGCAGAGGAGAGGAGCAATGTTTGTGTTGTTTTTCTTGGCAGAGGAGTAAAAATCCCCTCCCCTTCCCCCTTGCTTTCCCTGATTGACTGGGCCTTCAGCTCTCCCAAACCCGATAGAGATTTGGGTGTTGGAACGCCTAACAACCACCGCCCCCCCCCCCCCCCCCGGGGAAAGAAAAAAAAAAAAAAACCACTTTGGAACGGTGACATTACGAAAACTATATACGAGCAATGTAAAGTTTGAGCCAGATTTGCACTACCCTCGGAGAATTTAAATGCGGACGAGAGAGAGGTGAATGTCAATTGGGACTGTCATTAGCATGACACAACGATAAGGCTGAGAGACCAGTTTCTAGTCCTCGAACCAAAGGAGTTGCAAGCTCTCATTAAATGCCTTATATGGTTTCCTTTGACATTGATTCCAGATACGAATTAATACATGCTTTCTATGTAATCAGTCCACGCTATAGGCTCCGCCTTTCATATCAGACACCGGCACTGGACGGAACAAAAAATCACGTCACGGCATGCCATCTTCATATGGTTTTCCCTGACGGAACTTGCACAAAACAGGTTCTAGTTTGACATGAGATTGAAGCTTGGCATTGTCATCTGATGTTCATGGCCGCAGACATAGTGCGAAATTCTTTGGCAATCTCTGTGAATGATGGCCTTGAGTTTGGATCCAATGACCAGCACCTCTCCATCAATGATCTCCACGCAGGATCACACCAACTAGGAATCTCAGGCTGCAGACTGCCTTTGATTATACCGGCTGAAAATTTATTGGAAAAGAAAGATGTAAGCAAATCTGAATATGCTTAATACAATCCTATTTATAATTCGACTCTGTCATAACAGGTACAAGCAAGTTTGTGAAAGGCCCTAATCGGCATGGATCATTTTCAAGGTCTATGTGCCAAACATTTGTTGAGTGTCAATGAGTAAGGAGAGAATAAAAAGGTTGGCACCAAATTTCACCCAAGGAAAGTTTGCCTCAAGAACCATTAAAATGATCCATGGATATTTGGCCAAGAAAATTAGCATTACCCTACTGCTAAAAAACGATCTCAAATGTTAAATAAGCATGAAACCCTAGAGTCACTTTCTATGTCATTCGTGTTTGGTCTCAAACTAAGAAGCTTGAGGCATAAGAGTCCATAGAATGCATGGTTGGTCAAGAACGAGAGTGAACAGGCAAAACAATGACCAAGATGGATAGAAGTTACAACTATCTCCTGTGAATTAAAAGGAAAGCTGGTTTAACATCACTGTATATGTATTCCACAAGAAGAAATAATTAAGACTGTCGGAGATATTGAACAAGGAAGGAATAAGTAAGAAACCATGTTAGAAAATATTGAATATCAAAATAAATTAATAATACTTTATTTTAAGAATATTCAAGTTTTTTATGTTCATGTTTTCATATTCCTTATAATGGATATTATAAAAATAATCAATTATAATAGGTTACATGAATCACTCAACATATTCTCATATTGCTTACATTCTCAATTTCTCCGACAAAAATGAAAGATTTGAGATGATTAAGATTTGGTAATGCATGAATACAGTTGTCATTGAAGTTTCAAATTGAAGCCACATACCAATAGTTTCCTCTGAACGCAAGTTCGCATAAGGTTCCTCCCCAGTCAAGAGTTCCCACATCACTATTCCAAATGAATACACATCGACCTAGAATAGTGGCGTTCAAAGAAACAATTCAGTACAAGCATTATGCATGAGTAATGTATGAGAAAGCATAAAATTTGTTTATGGAAACTATGACACCTTCTCTGTAACCATGTTGTTGCTCTGACCATTCAGGAGCTCCGGAGCCATCCATGGAATGGTCCCTCGAACTCCACCAGAAACAAGTGTCCTCTTTTTTATTTTTGATAACCCTAGACCACCAATCTACAAGGGCAAAAATTCAGAAATGTTGTTATATCAACTAACAGTCATTGAAGATGTGGCATGACATTTAGTGGGCTACCAATTGATACCTTGCAAACTGGTCGTTGAGGATCCCTCATGTTTACCAAGAAGTTATGAGACTTCAAGTCAAAATGAACAATGTTCCTCTCATGCAGATATTCCATACCAAAGGCAGCATCCATTGCTATTATTAGCCTCTTTCTACGATCAATAGTTCTGTCCAAGCCAAAAAGAAGAACATCAGATAAATCAAGATGTGAAAATGAGTACATCAAGTGATATAAAAGATGGTGCTCTGGCTCAGAGCCAGAGCACTTCAAAATGAAGAACTTCAATGACCAAGCAGTAACAAACTTTCTATTCCATGATGTACACAATACAAATATAATGGAGAAGAAATTTAAGGAAGCCTAACAACATCAGTTCTGACGACTTGCATTCTTATAATTCAGGAAAAATAGATTCCTGCTGGGACTATTGACTACCACTGGATGAAGTACTTAGAACCCACCAAGTCCTGAAATAAAAATGATGCATTTGATATTTCCCTTTGTGTGACCTATTTGGAACTTGTATCCTCTACGAGTTTAAGTAAGCAGCAAAAAACTTCCCTTTAAATAACCTTCTCTTTGCCTTTGACACTTTTGAGATAAACACCCGCTTAATGATATCGCATTGCTCTGAATAAGCCATTGGTTGTAAAATTTTATCAAGACGATTCATAATATGAAACATACAGGACCAGAACTACCTTTTTAAATGTAGTATAAAGCAATTAGCAGAGGTCAAACAAAAATGATTTTTTTTTGGGGGGGGGGAGGACAGAGTGAAATAACAAGAGGAAGTCAACTTCAACGGCGGGTGTTAAAGAATTCCAATGACCCTACCAGGAATGTAGAGGCTTTCAGCAATGTTGAAGTGCAGAAAGAGAAAGAATGAAAGAAGAGGGTAGTATATATATTAGGCCTACGAAAAAGGATATTTGAGAATGTAATCTAAGTTTTGAAATATAAGATTCTATTACTAACATTAGAATATCTTCCTACAATAAAATTAGAATGGAATGATTGTCAATTGCTAATGCCATATAACATCAGGAGTATTGTGCAAAAGTTGCTTAAATATAACTGAGTCCTAAAATCCTTTCTATTAATCTATAATCCTAATCACATAAGGGCGCCAAACGCAAGCTTTTTGCCTAGTGGTAAAAAGGGGGGATTGAAGTCTCAGTAATAGGTAGGTTACCTTCCTCTCAATTGTCTGTTAAAGCAAAAGGAAACGACTGATCCAGGATACTAATTCAAAGGCATAAAAAGGCAGATAGTAAGTCCATGTTAAACATCTCTATTCAAGAAGCAACCTTTGACATGGAATTCGATGTAGCTTAGTCAACATTGAGCACTACATTTGTTATTGAGAAGCACATTAAATATGTAAAAAAGAAATGCTTTATTAATAAATAATAATGCATGATACAAGAAATTATAAACTGTTACTGAACCTGTCTTTTCTTCGTAGAACTTGCTTAAGGGAGCCATTCACCATGTATTCTGTCACTGTTGCCAAATTTGTTAGAGGTCCATCTGTGACTACTCCATAAAGTGCTACAATATTAGGATGGTGAAGCTGGCCCAGTAAATGAGCTTCCTTCCAAAAATCTGCAACCTACAAAGAATTAAGAAAGAAATAACAAAGTTCAGATGTGCCATTCAGACAAAAAAGAAAAAAAAAATCAACATGAAATAAATAAATTTTGCTCAGGCCATCAAGAATAAAAAGTATCAACGACAGTACAGACACTCTGCCTGAATCTGAAAAACTACATCCAATATATAGGCATTTGATTCCAACTTTGTACGTCTCTACCTTATATAAGCATCAAACAAATCATCCCACATCATTGTTAGTCGAGAAAATAATAGGTTAGAAACTATGTGCTAATTATTTTTGTCACGCATTTAGATGAATCCAGCCTATTAGGAAATTTTTATTAAAAGGGAATCAAATGATAGCAAAGCCCAAAACGATAGACCTGGAGACCGGAAAGAGCATATATTTACCAGTTTATCCTCGTCAACACCACCATTAGTAAAGCAACTTGGCTTTAGCTTCTTAATGGCAACATCAGAACCCCTCCATTTTCCATAGAAAACAGTTCCATATGTACCGGTACCAAGCTCCTTGATATATTCTAGATCAGAAGTTCTAATAGTCTACAGAAAAGCATCAATGCCTTTAGATATAGTATTCTGTTCAGGTTTTGAGTCAATAATTTTGAAAGAGATGTGACCATGCTCTTCGTGATACATGCCTGCAACTCTCGAGTGGCCAAATGAGTATAATACTCAGCAAGGTCAGTAGGAAGTCCATCATGCACCTTTGAGTTCTGAGTATCTTTAGTTTCAGCCTGCCAGAAAAAAGATAATTAATTAGGGAAAGCTTCAGCATAGCAACTATATAAACATACTATCTATTTAACTTCCATTGCATTTACCACTATTTAAATACTTCAAATATGACTAATAATTAAGTGAAGTTTCTTATGGTGATACCTTTTCACTGTTGCTTACACCAGTCCTAGGAATTGGTAGGGTGTCATCAATGTGAACTTGATCTTTTGGCAATTTGGCCACATTCTGATAAGATGAATTGGAAGAGACTTTACTCGGTTTCTGAACATGTTGGCTTGAGCTAATACATCCTTGATCCTCTAAATTTAAGGGCTCAGAAGGAGGCTTTGGCAAAGGAATGGGGTAATCATTGTTAGAAAGAGAAGTACTTGTCCAGGGCTCCACTTCATGGGATGAAGACAATGATAGCTTATACAGAGAAAGATCAACTGAAGATGCAATTCCATCCTGAAGACTCTGAGAGCCATTCCGGGATATCTCATTATTGAAACCTTCACTTAGATCTATCAACAATGGCTCTGTCTCAACATCAGAAATAGGTTTGCTGTTAGCTGGGGCACTATGCAGATTTGGACCTGGGCTCTGATATCGAATTCCATAGTTTACACAGTCAGATTGGGTTATCCGATCTTCCTGATCAGGCAACTTACTTTCACATTGCAATGGGTCCTCATTAGCATTAGGATGCAACACAAATTGGTCAACAGGAGCATTGCAGGCCACACCACCAATCTTTGCCTTTTCATTCTGAACCGTATAGACACCTTGCTCACTAAGGCTCTCTTCACCTTGATCGAAATATAAAGCCTGGTTGCTTAACCGGGGCCCACTCATTCTCACAGTCCCTTCCAATGCATGAACATGGAAATTTGGCCAAGGCTTCAAGAAGTGCGGATGGTGGAATCTTGTGGACTGCCCCTGTTTGTAGATGTTGGCATTTGGTGAGAGCCGAGTGTTGCATTTAACTGCCAACAGCTTTCCATCTGATCCAGTGGTAAGGCGGCTTCCAATCTCTGTAGGTTTAATTCGGTGGTTCCTCATATGGTAAGAACAAATACGCTGATTTCTAGCACCTGTTAGGCCAAATTGATGGTTCCTTATACTGCACTTAGGACCAGTACAAATTTTGTTGCTGGGATAAGACGATTGTACAGGAAAGGCTGTTCCAAGAAGTGGATTCTGACAAGATAATGGAACAAAGCACGTCTCTTCTATGTAGCAGCAGTCAGAATTTGGCCTAATGTTTTCTCTGTTCAAATTTCTCATCGATGGTTGCCCCATACCCTGCTTAACATCAGCAGAGGTCGATACCATACCAACAGAAGAATTGTACTCCATTCCCATTGGAGAACAACTATATCTCCCTCCATTGATTCCTGCCTTAACTGCACCCACGACTTGGACAAACTGCCCCACTAAACCTTGCAAACTCTCTCTTTCCACATGCAGATTGTCATCCCTTGGATGCAATGGGTGTGAGCTAGACATAGGAATTTGAACCAAATTACGACAACTTTGATTACCCACAATATTGGCACCAGGGTCCTTGTAATTTGCAGTGTTTACACCACATGGATCTCTATATGGGTCATTAATATGTAAAAGTGTTGTACAGTTTTCAACAGTCTGTAACTGACAGCCAATATCCATAACTACATTATCACCATTCCTGTATACACCTTTACCTGCGGAAGGACCTTCTATCTCTGGTGGAGCAGGAAAACGGCTCCCCTTTAACCCCGACGGAGGAGGAGGACTACGAACTCTAGCAGATTGATTTCCCAAAACAGCTTGTTGTTTCAGAACAATCTTCCTAAGTGAATCTTTGCCTTTCTGAACACCACTGACAGCTGGCAGTACCAAATCGTTCCTTTCTCCAGTTCCACACAAATGGGGACCAAAATTCAACCTCTCCAAACTCTTAAAATGAAAATTCTCACCAACCCCAGAAAAATTCTTCACATCCAAATCAATAAAACCCTCATTTTTGCCAAGATTCAAACCAAGCCCATCACAGACACAACACTTTTTAGTATCACTACTAACACTACAAGCCAAAACCCCTCTTGAATTCTTCACACAAACACCGTGATTATCTCTACCCACATCATTAAAAACCCCATCACAGATGCCTAGATTCTTTCCGCAAAGATCATCAAAACCCTTACCATTGCTTAATTTCAAACCCAACCCATCATAGAAAACAACATTCTTGTCATGAACATCATTGTTATTATCATCATGATCACAAACAAAAACCCGGATACGAGAAAGCTTACCAGAGAGTTCAAGCTTGTCATACTCATCAATCATGCACTTGACATCATCATCAGAGGCAATGAGAATCAGAGGAATAGATTCATCAATCGAGTTCGACTCGGGCAACTGATACTTGATCAAAAACAAACAGTTGTTAGGGCAAAGTTCAGAGGAAATCTTCGATCTGAGATTCTTAAACCCGGTGTTTCGATCAATCGAAACTATCCTCGTCTCCCCACCAATGTATTTAAGCTTGTTCGAAGGTGGTCTCGGTTTGAAAGAGCCATTGAAGCTCATAACAAGCTTGATTTTCTTTGATGATGGTGAAGAACTGGTTCTTCTTTTGCGAGAAAGTGTAGGTTCTTTCATGACTGACCGTGTATCCGTGAGAGAGAGAGAGAGAGGAGGGAGTATTTATAGGTGAGTGAGAGAAGCGAGAAGAATTGAGCTTGTACATTTAGTGTTCAGGTTGGGGAATAATTGCGAGATTGCCACGTTGCGTGTGACGCTGCTTTCCGATTTGTAGTGGAGTCGGCAGGTTTATAAATGGAATTGCAAAAAATAAAAATATTTGGGAAATTGGCCATGTGGGGTCCGATTGAATATTTGTCTTTTATAGTTTTCTATTTTTAGTAGGGCTCTCAGAAATTCTTATATATTATTAATGCTTAATATGATATTTATGAAAAAAAAAATTCTGGCTGGTCAAGCATTATTGATGAAAAGATTTATATATTTTAAAATAAAAACTTTATTACAAAAGTTTGTCCTTTTTCATGAGAAGGGTTTTTGATGGGTAATTTTCTCACTTATTTTCGCTAAAAAGTATTATTAATAATTTGATGAAATAAAAAAAATTTAAAATTGTTGCATACCTTTGAAAGACCAATAAAATATTTTAATCCGTGTTTGGTTGGTGTAAAAACATAGATATGCTATGATTTTTCTATGTATATGGACATAATTCTTCTATATAAGTATTATATCGAGTTATTTGTAAACTAATTTTGATCACTGTGCATGGTATTCATGTAATTGATTAAAAATTTTTAATTAAAAATAATTGATACTAAAATAAAAATTATTACTATAATTAAGATTTCACCCAAAATAATAATCGTTGCCTTTTCTAGTCGTGTCTATTATTTTAGGCGGTTAATAACATTTTTACATATGCCCTTTTAGCATGTGATTAACTATATTAAATAGAAACAAAAACGGATACATGATGATATAAAAAAGACACTTTATAAAATAACAATAAACAAAAATATAGACAAATGAGTAAATATAAAAAAATTTAAAAATTTTATGAAAATATTAATTATTTTATAAAAAAATAAAATGGTCATGTTTGTAATAAAAATCTAAAATAATTAAATATATAATTATTAATTAAAAACAATTACTATAAGAAATAAAAGTTATAAATAAATAAATAATTCATTAAATATAAAAAATATAAGAATTTTTATATAAATATTAATTATTTTAATATATTAAAATATTTCAAACATATTTTGAAAATGTTAGACGAAACGTTGGTATTAATAACTCTTCGTGCATGATAAGCGGTTAATGAAAAATTTGAAAGGAGTGGCAGTTTAGATATTATAATGAAATTTATGTGCATATTGAAGTTCCCACATTGTAATAATACCTTGGGATTCGAGGGAAGTTCGTTGCATCTTTTGTGATATAAGCCCAACGAGAATCACATCCCACTTTTGTCGTTTACTCCAACAAGGAAATTTTTTCTATTTTTTTTTTTTAAATTTGTTTTTCTAACTTATAATATTTTATTTATTAATAATTTATATCTTTATTAAATTACATATTTAAAGGGTCATTTCACGTTTCTCACATTATTTAAATATGAAAATAAAGAAATTTTTTTGAACTTACCCTTTTTTTTATAAGAGAAAATTGCTATGATTAATGATTCTCACTTGGTGTGGCTTGAAGTGATGAAGGGGAAGACAATACCCGACATGGTAGAAAAGTTGCTTTAGAAGAATGATCAAACCCCATATTTCTTGAGGGCATTGAAAATTCTTTTCCAGTGATTCCGGAAGAATGCTGGGAGACAAAAAGCAAAGTGGACTTGGTGTTGAGTACAATTCTTACTGCATTGATTCTCTTTCTTAATCAAGACATTTTATACATAGAATTTATTCTTGCACTACTCCCATGTTTCCTTGTCAACCTTAGATTCTTTTGGAATGCCCGAGACGTTTTGGAAATCAGAATTTGGTGGAAGAAACTTTCAAAGGTTACAACTATGTCAATTAAAATTGTTGGCCCTTCTTCACCTGCTTGCCTGAACAACCATAGGCTTTTACTCATTTTGGTTCTATACATACTTAGGATGGTCACAATATATTACTGTTAATTGAAGAAGAAAAATGAAAGTTGGTGTATAAATAGTAAAACATTGATGCCAACAAATGTGGAAATACTCAAATCTCTTCTTAATTTTCATCGTAATTTCTTTTCCAAGTTAAAAATTTTTAAATGATGGGTATAGGAAGTTTTTGAATAATCTAATAATTTTATATTTGTTATATTTGTATGAAATTTTATAGTTTGTTAATAGTTCAAGTGATCAAATCAATTGTATAATATAAAATAAATAATTATTTTAATAGTCTTACTCGGTCGTCTGTTTGATTATATAAGAAGAAAAAAAATCAAAATCAAAATAGTTGAAAATCAAAATTTTGAGTTTAAATCTTAGAAATGATAAAATAGATATTATGCAAATTAAATTTTAAATTTATTTTTATAATTATTTGAATCGAATTAATGAAAATTTTAAATATTCATATTTAAGTTCAAAAAAAAAAAAAGTTAGGTTTTCATAAAAAAAAAAACATACGAGACCAGCCTTGCTTTCGAGTCATTTGTTTCCTTTTGGTGTGTCATCGTAGACAGAACTGATGTGGGCCTTTTGTGACGAATCAACAAGGGGCTCCACCAGGTGGATGCCACGTTACAATTCTAAGAAAGAAATCTTACGAGCACAGCATGACATGTAGTCCTAAACCCTGACATGGGACCCGGCAGCTAGGTTGATGCTGGATTTGAGGAGGTCAAATGGACTACTATCTGCTAGACAGGACAGCTTAAATTGGGCTCATGGGAATATAAACACGTTATTTGTTGGCAGGTTGGTGCTTGATCATATGAATTTTGATTATTTTGTTTGGTAAACTTGACACCTAACCTTTTTGTGGGGTCCACATTTTTTTTTTTACAAGATATTAAAAATCTCCAATGATTCGAAAATGGGTAGGGCAATCAAAATTAGTGTATTTTCAAGTATTATTATGAGCAGATTTATTTTTTATAATAGATTTAATTTAAATTATAATTATTATTTCGACAATAAATTCGTTATTAAGATTTTTCTTGAAGTTTCAAATAGCAATGGCAATTGGATATCGTGAGAGTTGTTAAGTTTAAAAAAGTAAAAAAAAAAATTATAAATAATAAAAGTCTTTCGTTTTATATACAAAAATAGTTGAAATTCTCACCTTTATTAGAAAAAGAAAAAAAAAAAAATTAAAGGACACTGTACAACAACCTCGTTTAGGTTTTCGAAGTCTACCCCACATGTCAAACCAGCGGTCGGATGTTTTGAACTCTGGAACCGACTTGGGTTCTCTCTCCTAGCAACGAAATCCAGGTACACTTGAACAAAATTTTTTGCTTTTGTATCAAGAAACTTCAATCTTTGTCCTAAATACAACTCCTTATCCTTATGTATCTCGACATTTGTCTTGGTCGAGGGTGGTTGATCTTTAATAATGTTTTCTTTTGTTGGGCACTTGAACTGTTTGAACAAATGCTTGTGTGTGTGTTGCAATGAAGGTCAAGCATAAAAAGAGGGAAAAAGATGTTGGGCGGTGTTCCTCGTCCCATTCGCATGTTGGCTACTACTAGTGCTGTCATTGTTGGTGGAATCTTCACTCTCTCATTTGCTTCTTCATGTACAGTTAGTGTATTTCGAGGTTTTACAGAAGCTAAACGAGTAATCATCTTCGATTGAATCTTGAAGACACCCTGCATTTTGTTTTTTATGTTTTCTTGTTTGTTTGAGGTTTGAATTTTGTTGCTGTTTGCAGAAAAAGTTCGCATTGCCTTGTGTAGAGTGTAAAGGAGTAGGGTTTTACGTATGCAAGCTTTGCAAGGGGAATTCTACCATCAAGTGGTCTCCTTTGTATGACCCTATTGTTATTAATCCATGTGTTTGCCCCACGTGCGACGGACACAGGTTTTTCATTTTTCCTTACTTTTGACCATTGTACAATTGTATAAAATACCCAATTGAGATCAGTTGGTTTGCCAGTTATTCAAATGATAAAAATCCAAAATGGCTCTGTTTTAGTTGACACAAATGGGCTTTTTGGTGGCTTTCGGTGACCAAAGAAACTGTTTGCAACGAATTTTGACTATTAAATTTGAGTTCATGTAGCATTTTTCTGGGCAAAATAACCCAATTGAATGATGTATAGATTTTATTTTGAATTTTGATTTTATAAGGAAATTTATGAGTTTTGAATGGTGTATTATAGGGTGCAGCGCTGCCTCAACTGCTTAGGAAAGGGCTATTATTGAGATGGGTAGGGAAGAAAGGGGCTATTTTAATGATGGGACGGGATTAAGGGCATTCCATTTGTAAGTTTATATATGTTTACTCCTTGACAATCTACTTTTGCAACTCTTACTCTTGCATCCTTGATTATTTGTTGAAAGGTTGTAGACATTGAATAGACCATTGTGGTAATATTACATTCTAGTTCTTACTTTCATTTTAATTTTTTCTCGGTTAATTTTGTAGTGTCATGGTTTTATAAGTTTGTTCCCTTTTTGTTGAGAAAAGTTCACAATCTACACAGCTCATTGAGTATAATGACTGAAAATAATTTAAATCATGTGAAGGGATTCTCTTGCTTAAATTTGACTTGTTCTGCATTATGTAAGAGGAAGCAGAGGTCCACAGCTTTTCAGCTATTGTATGATATGGCAGCTATAGACAACATGAGCAATATGAATAAGATAATCACAAAGCAAAGATAAAAGGATTTTGTTTGCCATTATCTGTTAGGAAAGTAACCGCAAAGGCATAAAAACTGTTAGAGAATGTTAGAAGGGTAACAATTTACGGTTGAGGAAATATTGGGTGGTTAGAAGGGAACTTAGGATATAAATAAGATATGAAGGGAAGTGGGAAAGGACATGGAAAAAAGAAGAATAGCTTCAGCAATAGTGAGGGCAATCTATTTAGAGACTGAATTTGGCAGTCTACTCTTGGAGAGAGACTGAATTTCTTTTTCTTGTTTTCTGCTGTAATGCTCTCTTCGAGCTAGTAATGAAAGGGAGCCATTGAGCTACCAAGCATTTTGCACACTTCATCTTTCAACTCCTAACAATTGGTCCGACCTGCTGCTTTTCTTCCTCACCATTTTTCTCTCTGTTCTTTCCTTTTTCTCTCCCTCATTAGTCGGCTTTCTCTTAACGAAACTCCTCCATTACTTAATGACTCACACCCGAATGGAAACAAAACTAGAATCCATCAAGAAAAGCATTGCTGAATTGGTGAAGACTGTCTCGACACTAGTCAAGGAGATGAATATCCATCGAACCAGGATGGACAAACTCGATTCATTGGAAGACTTGGTGGCAGCACTGTTGCGCCAAAGACACGACGCCCGTGAGGAAGTTGGTTCCTTTGCCTCCACACTCCATGGCGTCCCGGGTAGCTCTTCTCTCAAGATAGGGTCTTCCCATTTTAGGAACCCACAACCAAAATCACCTACAACCCAGATGCCCATCACAAGAAGACGTACCTTTCGCGCTGCGATGACTGGATCTCCCTTGCTTCGATGGCCATGATCCCGAGGCTTGGGTCGCACGAGCAGAGCAATTTTTGTCATTAATCACATTGCTAATGATTCAAAAATCATTGTAGCCATGCTCTCTATGGATGGCTTTGCGCTCCATTGGGTACAATGGATGTTGGCGCAGAAACCCTCGATTTCTTGGTCTGATCTCACAACCGAACTTTTTGATCGGTTCGGGGGAGGTCTATCAGTGAACCCTTTTGAAGCATTGGCGTCGACGAAACAATCTGGGACCGTCGATGCTTACATCGACGAATTCGTCGCTAGGGCTGCACTCATCAAGGGGTCGAACTCTTTGATCCTTTTGGGTCTCTTCCTCAATGGCCTCAAGGATGAGATCCGAGTTCGAATTCCACGAAATTCTCTTGCTCTTCCAGACAATGAAGCTTGCTCGGGAAATTGACAGAGAGAATGGTTACTTTATAACGGGGCTACTATTGGGTAAGGATTACGGGGCCCACTTCTCCGCCGGGTCATGAAAATGGAGCGGGTGCAACTCGACCCCTAGAGGATCCGAAACTCACTTCCACCCAAAACCCACGACCCGGAACCAATTTTCGTTTAACCCCCCCAACCCCAAACAACCTTCAAGCTCCATGTTCATCTTCATCCCTTCCTCCCCTGGAACCACATTCCACACCCAACAGAAGCTTCTGTCAACTAACCCACTATGAAATCTTGGACTTACGCTTCAAAGGGTTGTGCTTCAAATGCAAACAACCCTACCATCCTCTCCATAATTGCCCTAACAAGAGCTTGCGTGCGATCATTCTGAGCGAGGATGAGGTTCCATTGAATGACGAAGACGCGAGCGAAGACACAGCTGCAGAGGATTTGTGATACCATCCGGACATTCGTTAGAAAGAGAGAGAACAGGTGCTGGTCCGCAGGGAGGGAGGAACTCTGGACCTTCCAGACTTTTCGGACCAATTTCTGGGCTCCAGTCTCGAGGACAAGGCTGAAGTTTCAGCAGGGGCAATGGTACGGAAGTAACCGCATAGGCATAAAAACTGTTAGAGGATGTTAGAAGGGTAACAATTTACTGTTGAGGGAATATTGGGTGGTTAGAAGGGAACTTAGGCTATAAATAAGATATGAAGGGAAGCGGGAAAGGACATGGAAAAAAGAAGAATAGCTTCAGCTATAGTGATGGCAGTCTACTTAGAGACTGAATTGGGCAATCTACTCTTAGAGAGAGACTAAGTTTCTTTTTTTTATTTTCTGCTGTAATGCTCTCTTCGAGTTAGTAATGAAAGGGAGCCATTGAGCTACCAAGCATTTTGCACACTTCATCTTTCTACTCCTAACATTATCTGCATAGCACCTGACACACATATCTTCCCTGTTGCAAATGACCCTATAGCCAAGGGTTTTGGATCTGGTTATAACATGCGTGATATGCACACTTACATGAAATATTTTTTAGTTGGTGATAGAATTGCTAAAAATAGAACCGACATGATGTTTTGAATTCTCAATTATTTCCTATTCGGAATTTCTTGGTTGTCATTGGAAATATTTGTGGTGTACGTTATGAGGGTCAATATTGTCCATGGTCCATGGTTCATATGAGATTTTGGTGAAAGGACTCGGATGAGGATCAAAGGAGTTTAAAAGTGAGGTTTCATAAATTTGTAAGCATCAACTTATCTAGCACCAAATATGGTGTTCTAATTTTTCACAGTGGCTTAGGTATTCAACTTTTGAATTAACTTGTTCATCATGTTAATGGTTGAAGTTCTTCTCATACATGAGGAGGAGCTCTGCACTAGTATAGAGACCTGAAAAACAAGGAGACTAAGCCAGGGAGGTTGGTCATGGTGGCAACACTCAATCATCAAGTCAGACTTACATGAGCAGAGTGAGGTAAAAAGAATGCAATATCCAGGGAGGGGGTAGAGAGAGGTTAGGCCTTACTGTTCCTTCTTGTTACTCCTATATTGTCTCTTGTTTGGCCCTCAAATGGATCTTAAATGAGAAGGCCTAACATGGGATGACATCATGTAATCTGGGTTTTGTGCCATGTGTGATTGGTTGTGCCATGTTTGCAATCTGTTATTGGTGAGCATATCTACCCGAAATTCTAGAATATTCTTCACCGGTGCTTACAGTGAGTTATCATCTGAGCTATGCTGACCCGAGCTGTTTGTCTTGGATTTCTTGTTCACCCGACCAAGCCACATTAGAGCTCACTGTGTGAACTTGACCAACCACTTGGACTGAGCTGCTCATCTGCGTATGGTGGATTGCGCCTGACCAAACATTTAAAAGCTCTACTTCTCCTAAACTCTGTCTGCTTCCATGGTATGTAATTGCCAGCTCTCCTCTTGCCGTAGTCTTACTAGTTACATTGATTCTATGGTTCCCTCACCCCCTTTCTTGTATTTAATATGGGAAATTATATGCTAATATGCCCATAAAACCTAGACCATAGCTTCCCTTGAAATGCCTATACAAAGAAAATCAAATTAATGAAAACCTAAAATTCTGTTCCTGACATGGCTCATGGGTTTCATTAAATTAATGATGTTGGCCAACTTTTCCACCACCACTTAACTAATTGTAGTGTGTTAATGTCCTGACACCTCAATGGTTTTGCAGATTCATTTCTTAGTTTTCAAGTTAGTTTAACTTCTAAAATCACCAGGGATTATTGATATTATTCGGTGGTTGCTTAGCCCTTTTTGCTCTTGCAATACACCTGAGTCTCACTTTGCTAGTGATCTTTCTTTTGTCTGATCAATTGTACCTTTTTTCATATCTATGAGAAGTTGCAATGCTTAAGGGCAATTTAACTAGTGAAATTTGTCTTGCTCAACTTCATTAAACCTACAATGATTGTTCATTTTCATCCCGAAACTTCCTTGGGATTGACCCTGCAAATTTCTTTCTCTCTTTCTTGGTTGCACTTCCTTGGCCTTCTAATATACTTACCATGGAAACCACCAACTTCTTGGTTCCTGCTTTGCTTTCTTTTTATGTTTCTGCCTCTTGTCATCTCATGCATTGTACACAATCCTGGTGAGAATTAGGTGAATTGTGAAGCCTTGGTTTCAGAAGGTGGGCTGTTTGACTTAGGGTTCTTCAGCTTTAGTGTCACATCTTCAAGCAATTACTACAAATAGAGTAAATCGTTTAGATTCGTCAGGATTTCTAACCATAAGATACAATTGTAATTTGGTGATTTCAGATCGAAGACAAATACCTGTGATCATTAACCATGACCTGCTAGCAACTAGCAGTTATACAAGTGCAAAGCTTCTTGATTCCGGAAAGTTTGTTCTTACTGAATGAAAAAATTTATCTGGCAGAGTTCTATTATCTTTCTGATGCATTCTTGCCTGCGATGATGTTAGGGTTATTTAACATGTAGTCAATTCAAGTTAGACAACAATATCTTGTCTTGTGGCAGAGCCTAATTTTCCCCTACACTCGCCTCTTTGTTCTTGGACTAGGTGCTTGTTGTAACATGACTCTTCTTTTTATATTTTGCATTATATAGAACTAAACCACGATGTCATGATTGTGCATCTCAAATTAGAAAGAAGAAAAATGATCGTCATCCAAAAATTTTCTAAAGATGCATAGTTTTATGTGTGTCTGTGTTTGTGTGTAAAGTAGGTTTACGTGTTTATGATTGCAAAGCATGTGCTTTTCCATGTGCATTACTAGCATTATCACATTCATAGTCATTTAGCATGAAATAATGTACAGAACCAGAAAAAATGCTACCATTTGGTCCCTAGCCTGACCTGTAATACCCTACCATTGTCATCCTAATCTCCAACAGAATCACAAGGTTTACATCAACTAGAACTAATTAATGTTGGTAGGAGAAACAACCTTCACAAGATTAAACATCTCTTGAACAATTTCCTTTTCGTACTTCTTTCCTGTATCTATTTTTGTTGCCATCAAATATAGTTTCTCATCAAGAAGATTGCAGGCTTTGTTGCACCCACAGTACTATAAAATATCGTGTTTGTGCTGGGCCTAGTTTTTAAATGCGATATGGTGCAACCTGTAACTTATAATAATGTAAAATTTTTATAACTTCATGCATTACTGTGTCATGTCTCATCTTGTGTCGGTGTTTATGCTTCACAATATGCAAGAATGAGGCTGAATGAATGCAACTTCCGATGGAATGTCAAGTTGTTTGTCGGACCATATTTTCACTTGTAAAATGTTGATTTTGATTTCTTGAAAAAATCTTATTAGAATGCACATTTCTTGTCAATAGTGTAGCACATTTAGCAACTCTAGTAACAAAATTGCATTGTTAGTCTTCAGGGTTGCTATCAATCAAATCACATACATTTCATGTCTATCCTTCCCTTATTGTTACTTTTCTTTTGCAATTGTTTATGTTGAGCAATCTTTCCTTCATTTTTTCATGTTCCCGACCAACTAGACAATCTCTTTGAAATTAGACAAGTTTTTATGGTTTCCTTATCTGACCCATATAAGAATTCAAATATATGAAAACAAAAGACTTAGGAATAGTTAAATTCTAGAGCTGACCAAGTAAATGCTTTGATCAAATTTTGAATATTAAAGCTATTATTATATTATATTATATTCTTTGTGTCTATCTACGGAGTTATGGGTGGTTGCATCAAAATTTATATTTATAAAAATATATTAGAAATTGTAATTTGATCAAACTGATAATATAGGACAAAATAAATGTGTTGGACCCCATGAATAGGAGCTGCCCATGATGATTTGTTCCGGACAATGGACTATAATTTGTGCATAGAAAGATCTGATGCAGTTCCACAGTATATGCAGCCATGTCCCTTTTAAATTTGGTCTGCCTTTTTCACTGAAACACATGGAATCTTTGTTATTTTACTTGCACAATTGTGTCTCTCTTTTCAATTTTCTCACATTTACTTGAAATTTGCGTTGTGGGGTTGTCAGTTTGGCCATGTTTTGGCTCAGAGAATTCAGCACATTATTGAAATGTGGAAGTTTGCAGTTGAGATAATGATTCTTGTGGGTGTTCCCTTCCATGGTCTCTTGTCTCTTCCATTCACCTTTTGTTTGATCTTATTCAATTTATTGACAAAAAATGTGCTTGTTTTAGTGAATTACTTGTCTCTTTCCTACTCTGATCTTGACTGACAGGTATTGGTCATTTCTGATCTGAAATGGAATTAAAGATACCTAGTGCCACATATAATGACCAAGATTGACGGTTGAGGTGTTGGAAGTAACTTTTAGTCAAAATAATAATGCTGATCTACACTATACACGGTTAAGAAGGCGTTAACAGGTGACAGTTTTTTTTTTTTTTGGTGAAAGTTAACAGGTGACATTAGCCATTAGTTGTGTCATTACGTGTGAAGACAAATCTATTTATACTTACATTTCTAAAGAAAATAGGGCGTTTTGACCCTTAATAATAATTTCCTGGAGTGTTACAAGATTAAAGAGTTGTGCACATACTCTGTTGAATCTTTCTAGTAATTGCTATCCTTGACCATGAACTAACATTTCTCACATTAGGGTGGGGTTGTGTGTGTTCCAGAAGTTGTTGGGTAGGAATGAAATGGGTCAAAAGCAGGGACTAATGGGTGGTTTGGACTGCGGTGACATGATAGGGGGAGAACACTGTATGGGGCAAGTGATGGAGCTTTGAGTAAATCAATATATTTGCTTCACTGCACTACTGCAATGTTTGCTGGGTCTGCTGCCTGAAATTGCAACAACAGAAACTGAGAATGATAAGATCTTGCTTAGAAAGTGGGAGGAAAATGGGGTGATAAAGCCAAAGTGAATTTATCTTGTATTATTTGGCAAGAATTTCTTGGTCTACTAATTTTATTTTATTAGTTGAAAAGATCCAAAAAATAGAAAAATCAAGATTTTTGGTTCATTGCTCCCAAATGTGGACAAGACCGACTCTGATTCTCATTCATCCATATCTATGATTTTGGGCGTTGCACAGAAGTCAATACAATGTCTGCGTGTTTGCTGTTTGGTGAAAAGGCTGATAAACCAAAGGTGGTTGAGTCATACTCTTGTGCCTTCTAGCTTTGTTTTTTTTTTTTTTTTTTTTTTGGTACCATAACTCGGTCACCATCCAGTATCTAAAGATTCGTCTCGACTAATCTAGATCGATTGTTGTAGGGCTCATTTTATGGGGCGGGTCTCCTAACATTGTTTTTTTCGCACTCAGGGAGAGTCGAACTCCCAACTTGATTAAGAGACGAAAGTATTCATTCCACCTACGCTAACAAGTGTCGGTTGCGCCTCCTAGCTTATTAAAGTGAAACCCGACATTCAACAAGACCTTTTTTTTTTAATATTTTTCATAAATCAGGATTGAATTTCTTTTAAAAATTATTTTTATTTCCTTCATGATAAAAATTGGAGTCTCTGTAGTTCTTTCCAAATGTTTCTTTTTTCCACAAAGTTTTTGGTTTTATACTTCATTTTTGAGAAAAACACAATGCCAAAGATGACCTAAAAATTTTCATTACTTAAAAATAAGGAGTAAAATAAAATAAAAGCGAAAACACCACTAAGCTTTTCCCAAAGTTGTAAAGAAGCAGTGAAGGCACGCGTATTTCCAACCCAATAGAGGTCCCCTACACACCATATTAGGGTTCACATGGAATGGCAAGTACCCTCAATAAAGGTTTTAACCAGAAGAACAGTGACACCCATAAAAACTATGAGAGGTGGAAATTAAGTTGAAGCACGGGTACTCCATGTATTCATGCCTATTATTGCATTGTGAACCTCTTTCCACCTTTTCTGCAACTCTCTGTCTAATGCAATTGCTTACCACAATATTTGCCTTTTCTTTTCTTTATGCTTCAAATAAAGTATTTTAAAGTGATTATAAGGAAACCTGTAGTGAGACTAAAGGGGACTGCGACACTCAAATCCCCCCTCTCTTTTAAATCGAAAAAATAAATATATCAAAATTTCTGTAGAGTCCCTCACTTTCTGGAGAAACTACCATTCAAAAGGTTCAAACATTGTGAAGGTTTGTTTGACTGATCCAAGACACAGAGAGAGAGAGAGAGAGAGAGAGAGAGAGAGAGAGAGAGACTGAAAATGAGCCTGTCTATTGCTGCTTTACGGCATCGTTTAATGGTGGTGTAACTCTTTAACATACGTGTTACCAGTTCATTTTGACCGGTGGTTGTAGAACTAAATACATATTTTACATAAAATACCAACAATACCCCTCCCCCCGCCCCCCCCCCCAAAAAAAACTTTTGTGGGTTGTCGAAAAGAATTCACTTTTCATCGATCATAATAAGCAACTTAAATCAATAATTTCTTGTTTCGTTTTTATGATTATATGCGATTGTATGTTTAGAGCCTTTTAATGTTATAAATATTGTACATGATAATTTGTAACTTTGAACAAAGAGGATAAACTATGTAATATACTATTTTTTTTATTACTGTCGATAACTAAGTTTTATTTGTTTAATTTGATTCGAATATTGTGATATTTATTTTAAGGGTTGATTTTGTCAAATCATTTTTTATCATTTACAAAACTCAAATTCGAGATGATTAAAGAGATAAAATAATCGATCACTTAATTTAAAGGTGCCTTGTACTATATTATTTACAATGGCAACATCGGAAATATGTAGCTAAATGAGTGGCATTTCCATGCAACTTTGAACAAAGTTTACTTTATTCATTTTAGTCCCCTAATTTATTAAGGTAAAGTAGAACCTTGTAACTTTCTTTGCGAAAAACTTTCCACGTTCCCATATCCTACTCTCTATATAAAAACCCAAACAAAGGAGAAACAAAGAATACACTCCCATATATACATGCTCCTTCCTCTTCAACAATGGCAACCCTAACCCGGGATGAATCCGACCATGACAGTAGTTGTTCTTCGATAACGGTACCGGACTCGAGTAGGAGTTGGATGAGCAACCTCAGCTTCGGAAGCCGAAGCTCAATATCAGTTTGCTCATCCAATGACAGCTCTCTCTACCCCTCCCATAAGCCACACAAGGCCAACCAAGCCGCTTGGGAAGCCATGAAGCGGCTTTGGAGCGAGACGGGACGGGTTGGGCTCGACCATTTCAAGCTTCTACGCCGGGTCGGCAGTGGTGACATTGGTAATGTTTATCTCTGCCGTTTGCGTAGCCCGGTGGTAGGGTTACCAGAGAGTCACTACGCCATGAAAGTGGTTGATAAGGAAGCACTTGTGATAAGAAACAAGTTACAAAGAGCTGAGATGGAGAAGGAAATACTGGTTATGCTTGATCATCCGTTTTTGCCTACTCTTTATGCTGAGTTTGATGCTTCTCACTACTCCTGCTTGGTCATGGAGTTTTGTCCTGGTGGAGACTTGCATGCCGCCCGCCAACGACAACCCACAAAGAGATTTAGCATTTCATCTGCCAAGTAAGTTTGTCCTCATCTGCTTATTAGCTAAACTAGCTGACACTAAAAGATGAATCGTTTTCACTTGGTCTTGTATGTCTTCCTGTGTAGGTTTGATATGTGTATGAATGTATATGTGTGTAATATTGTTCTAATAAATTTTTTGTTACGTGTAGGTTTTATGCTGCAGAGACCCTTTTGGCTTTAGAGTATTTACACATGATGGGAATAGTTTATAGAGATCTCAAGCCAGAGAATGTCCTTGTTAGGGAAGATGGGCATATCATGCTTTCGGACTTTGATCTATCCCTCAAATGCGATGTCGTTCCAAAAGTTGTGAAAATGAAGGCAACGGATCGGGAAGTGATGGAAAAGAACGTGAAGAACTCAAGAACAACTACGTGTGCCACACCAATGCAGCCCGTGCTCTCATGTTTCTCATCATCAAGCAAGAAAAAGAAGGCTGCTGACGTGGCACCAACAATGACATCTCATCTTGAAGTCCATGAATATGACCCGGAATTGGTGGCCGAGCCGGTCAACGCCCGGTCAAAGTCATTTGTGGGGACTCATGAGTACTTGGCCCCCGAGGTGATCTCAGGACAAGGCCATGGAAGTGCAGTAGACTGGTGGACTTTTGGGGTGTTTTTGTATGAGTTGATATATGGGAAGACACCATTTAAAGGTGAGAACAATGAAAAGACACTCATCAACATCATAAAACAACCAGTAACATTCCCAAGAATGGGTGTGAGTTCTAGCAAAGAGTTTGAGGAGTTGGTCAAAGTCCAAGACCTTATAAACAAGCTTTTGGTCAAGAATCCCAAGAAGAGAATTGGTAGCTTGAAGGGTTCAGTTGAGATCAAGAGGCATGAGTTCTTCAAGGGTGTGAATTGGGCTTTGATTAGGTCAGTCAGACCACCTGAAGTGCCTAGTGATCATCTTAATCTTAAGAGCAGATCAAGTAGAGTAGTTGTAGTCCCAAAGTTGAGCAAGAAAGAAAGGGATGCTACATATCAAATCCCTCATCATTTTGACTACTTTTAGTGAGTCTTTGTAAATAAAATAGATTGATTAACAAGGAAGCCAAAGATATATTTTGTATGAGATCAAAGAAAAAGACAGTTGTTTTTCTTCTCTTTTTACTTAGGAATTATGCTATTCTCACCCTGAGAAGCACAACGGTTGGACATGGCACTAATTCCTTGGTGCAATGATGCCATGTTCATGTCTAGTTTTTCTTTAAGTTGTTTCTGTCACTAAAAATAGTCTTTTTCTTTTGCTTTTTCACTAAGGACAGTTTTTAGTCAATGTAATAGTGCTAGATTAAATGGCTTCCTTTTCCCATTTCAGTAAAGGATTTGTTTATATTATGTGTTCATGTAATGCTCTCTCTCTCTCTCTCTCTTTCTCTCTGTCATGTGAAGTGTTTACTGTGGACATATAAAATCGCATGGGTGTGAGACTAGAGAAGAAGTTGATCTCTCTCCTTTTTCCATAACTATATTAAAAAAAAAGATTTAGTTAATATTTATTGGGAACAGATTTATAAGAGCAAACTAAAGAAGAGAGAGTGAGAGTGAGAGAGAGCTCATCCTCATTATTGCTCAAATATTTTTCTCATGAGAACTCATCAAGCCATGTGGTTACAATTATGACACCCTCTCTCAATAATGATGAAAAATAATACATATTTAAAAACTTGGGTACCTACCATACAGATTCAAAGATTTTTCTTCTTAATGTCTTTTGATCACTCGTTTTCATTTGGGTACCTTTGTATCCCACGCATTCACAAGTTCTTTTACGGATTAAAGCAAAAGAACACAACCAAGCTCATCATGGTCATATCTACTTTTTTCCCCTCTTTTCCTTTTCCCTTTTGTTTTCGGGGTGGTGCCATTGCTATGGTTATTTGTGGGGAACTTAATTATCAAAATAATCCGCCTACTGCTGCGTATTATATTCAACTACGTTATAAATATATTTTGTAAATGAGGGTATTCATCACATATAACTTAATAACTTAATATAATATTTAATCACTTTTATTAATAATGTAAAATTTTATATTGTCTCTCTGTCTATCAGTCTATGTTATATTTATATTAGTATACGAAATTTCCATATAGATTTGTCTATTGCATAAATCGGTGGAAAGTTGCAATTGCAACTCTCCATGTCAAGTTTTAAAAACTACCCTACTAATTAACCTTTCGGCCTTAAGGATAACCAAAACCTAACCAAATAATTAAGAGCCCAAAGAGATCAATACTTGAGTCAAAAGTCTGCAAAAAAAGAAGAAGATTTATAATCATCACCATTGAACACACATGGTCTTTCTGATCACTGTAGTGATCGTGTGTCAGGTCCTCTTTCGCACGCGAGAACTTTCCTCTCAAGTCTCAACTAGCAGCCCATACACCATACACCCTGAAATCTATTTGAAGAACTCAGATTTCCAAGTTTCTGTAAATTTTGATTATGATCTTCTGTGATCATTTGTCTGTGGACCAAAACAAAAGTTCTTGAGATTTTGTGTAGTTATCAAGCCCCTTTTGAAAATTTCACTCATTCATTACTTGAAGAAGCAAAATAAGTATGTGTCTCCACAATGGCCCATCTAGAGCTTCTCTCATCCAGATAAAGATAATAATGATACTAATAATACTATTTATTATGTCATTTCTACTGTTAGCTTAACAAAGTATTAGATGGTTGACAAAATTATGTAGCCGTTGCATAAATTAGATTATTACTTGAATTCGAATACCTTCTTTCAAAAGAAATTATTAAATATTATTAATCATTAGATTATGCTTACTTATATAATGAACGGTGCTTAATTCAAGACCTCTAAGAGAAGAAAAATGATATCATTGAGTTATAATTCATTAGCGATCTAATAAACCCGGTGATGATAACCATTTTAGTAAAAGTTTTTATCATGTGTGTAATAATTACACATCAAATACTAAATTTTTCCAGAATGTACTCGTACCCATCCATTTCAAATCACATCCCGTTTTAACCTAAAGTTGGAAATTTAGGTGGGACTTGTGATTGTTGGTTGAAACCCACCCACCAACTATATGAATAATTACTGCCTAATTTATTGTTCTACTCGTATTATTATTACTGTTACTTACATAATTATTACAAATTCGTACATATGCTATCATATTATATGTTAGTGGGCGCATGAATGAGGTATTATTGTACCTTAATTTTTGCAACATTTTGATTAAAGCTTTTATTTGGCATTGATAATAGATAATGGTGTACTTATTAGCAGCCATAATTATGTATTGCTTTTCTCTCTCCATGGTCATTGTTTGCCTAAATGGGTATCATTATGAGGAATTCAACTTGAAAAGATGTGAAGAAGTACTTGGTGTGTCAAATATGAATATAAATCTTATTATCTCAGTGCTTCCATGTATAACTCCCCCCTTTTAATTTATAACATTAATTTCGACTGCTATGTCAATTGTATCTTTTGTGAGATTTAGTATTCGAATCTTATATTTCTATGATTTTTTTAGAAAAAAATCTCATTTGTCCCGTGAGTAGAGACGACAAAGGGGGTCTGGGGTACATGCGGATCCTACCCATGGGCGGTGGGTGCGGACGGAATGGGTCGTATGCAGTATGAAATTATCATCACACCTGCCCATAAATCTTTGTAATACTAATATATAATATTATTGCCATTTCCTTTCTAATTTCTTCGGGTTGTTTTCATTCTTTCTCGTGTTTGTTTAATATTTAAGTTGAGTAAATGAATTGATTTTAAAATTATTATAGTTTAATAATTAATAATTTAATTTATAATATTTATTATATATATATTTAAATTTAATTTCGCCCACTGCGCAATAAAACCGTGACCTGCTCAAAATGACTTAGGAACGCGTCTGAAAAAAGGGTTACTTAGGAACCTGTGAAATGTCACTGTCAGAATAATGCTAGAATAGGGGGACTACATACGTACTATAATCGGCATACCGCCAAGAACACACTCTGCATATCTGCCCTTCATTTTAGGACACGCGTCCTTGATCTCATGCAGATCTATGGCAAAGTCATTTCCCTCAAGTGGGATCAATTCTCCCTTTACCGATTAGGGCAGTAAGAAACCAACGACCGTTTCGTGGGGGCAACTCAGTTCAATACATTTGGGGTAACAAATTTGAACCATCACATCAATATTATTTTAAAATAAAAAATTAATTATTTTATATAATATTAAAATGGTCAATTAAAATTTTTAATAAAAATTATTTATATTAGCAATTAAATAATTAAATTTTTTTTTTAATTAAATCTATGGAAAAATGTTATGTAGTTCCGAATCATATGACTAGAATTTAGAAAAATTAATCTTTACATAATGCATTTAAATATGATTTTACCTATCTCGTGGGAATCAGTCTTAAAAGGGTGGGTAGTCTATGACCTTGTCTTTTCGATTCATTAAGGGAATCTACCTCACCCAACATTGTCCACGTACCACAAACATTAAAACCATGAACAATGAAGAGAGAGGCACAAATTCGTACAGGATTTTTCTAGTAATATTAATATTTATAGAGGTTGTGGCTTTTAAATAGTTAGAATTGAATTTTTAATTATTCAAAAATTGATCATCCAAAAATAAAAATTTGTGATCGTGTTGGACGGCCAAGATCACATCCTCCCTCCAAAAATTAAAGTTTTTAATGGCTTTAAATGATTAAGATCCCCAATTATTTTTTTAAAAAAAATTCTGAATAGTTTTTATAGTAATATTGAACTTGTTTTTCTTCCTAAATGAATCTTAGCCCTTGATTTTTGTGGACACGTGTCTCGCAACCAATTTCATGCTGCAGGTTTTCAGAGATCAAAAAGTAGCACCGGAAAGCCTAACCACCCACGGTTTAGGGCGGCATTGTCCTAAACCAATGGCTTTCCAAGTGCAAAGTATCCTTTATAAAGTAAAGACATAATTTTTTATTTTTTCCCATAAAAAAACTCATTTATGTATTTAGAAACTTTTGTCAGTAATGGGAAAATCGAGTGGATAGAGTGAGTGGTTGATACAAGAGTAGCCCGCATTTTCAAGGTACTTACGATGGAAATCCTGCTTGGATTGCTAAAGGGTGAAAGGGGGAATCAACCGACAATAACAGAAATCTAAGTG
Organism: Dillenia suffruticosa; assembly: GCA_033439265.1. Classification (NCBI taxonomy): domain Eukaryota; kingdom Viridiplantae; phylum Streptophyta; class Magnoliopsida; order Dilleniales; family Dilleniaceae; genus Dillenia; species Dillenia suffruticosa. The sequence continues at coordinate 22,709,715 of JAVTVX010000035.1, forward strand.
AAACAAGCGACTCCAGGACACTGGAATTCAAATGAAAACCATCAAACTCCCGACTCTGTCTCAACAACTCCAAAAATGCGCTTATAAATGCTCACAACTTCACTCCAAATTCATCAAAAGCTTCTCAATCACTTCATTTGCAAACAAAAATTTTCCAATCCCTTCAATTTCAATCTCAAACATTCTCTTCTACAATGGCAAAAAAAGTGGCTCCATCTACTAGCCTAGCTTCCCTGGACCAAAAGCTCGCCATGGCCAAGCGATGCTCACGTGGTATACATTGCTTCTCTCTCTCTCTCTCTCTCTCTCTCTCTCTCTCTCTCTCTCTCTCTATATATATATATATATATATATATATATATATATCTCCCTAGTATTATTCTCTTTGCAAAATAAAAAAGAAATCAAAATTTTTAACGTTTTATTTTGGCTAATGAGGGTTGCGTAGCTTCATTTTGATTATAAATTCTACGATTAGATGGTACGAGTAATTGGATAAGGATTTGGGATTGCATTGTGCAATTTTTGTTGGAGATGGGTTTCAATTATTGTGCCAGTAAAGCTAGGAAAAGATGGGATATTTTTCTTGGCAACAAAAGGGGTAAACTTTTTTGCTTTTTAAAATAAATAAAAATAATAATCTATGGCATCTCATAGACTAGACAGTAAAGATTAATAAGTTTGTAGGGTCAGTCTCAGTGGTCCTATGAACACAAATTGAGGTAGATACTCTAATTACCCTGGGCTTTTAGAGCACCTTTTCTTTAATACTGCAGAGAGAGAGAGAGAGAGAGAGAGAGAGAGAGAGAGAGGGGTTTGTTCAATACACTGGGCTAAACACATTTTTTTTTTTAAAGAAAAATTAATACTCAATTACACCATGTGCACCTAAATACTTGCCTATACTTTTCCTTGAATACATGCTGATTTATTTATTTTTAATTTGTTAAACAGAGGGTGTAGTTGCAGGAGCCAAGGCAGCAGTTATGGCAAGCATTGCCACTGCAATTCCAACTGTGAGTTTCTTCCACTAAATTTTCTCCAATTTTAAATATTGTAGACTCCCTTTTTTTAAGAATAATCAACCTTAAGTCTAATTATTTTCCTCAAGGTTTTTTCACATGTTTGATTTATGTTCTTAATGTCAACATCATAGAATATTCATGTCCAAATTTAACGTTTTATATATTAAAAATAATGCAGTTGGCGAGTGTGAGAATGCTGCCTTGGGCAAAAGCACATCTCAATCACGCTGCTCAAGCTCTCATTATCTCCACAGGTCACACTCTTAAAATTCTGCAATTCTTCAAATTTAGTCATATTTTAGTAATGGGCATTGACAAGAAATTCCCATGTCCACTTGCAGCGGCTGGAGCAGCATATTTCATAGTTGCAGACAAGACTATTTTGGCATCGGCACGACGAAACTCATTCAACAGACTCTCCACCTCCAACAGTGAAGCCTAAGCCAGATTTTTACCAACCCCTACGTTCTATCCGAATCCCTCAGTATTTCAGGGAACATGAGAAGCTATTTTAGTATGTGAATCCATCATTCATAGATATAAATAAAGATGGGTTTTTGATCAATTGCCTTCAATTTGCTTTACGGTGGATTTTACTACGACACGAAAGCTTTTAGCTGCCGTGGAATTTATTCTTCTCAATGTTGTCAGAGACTAACAATTTGCTTCTACTAGAGAGAGAGAGAGAGAGAGAGAGAGAGAGAGAGAGAGTCTACAAGGCAATAATCTATAACACATAAATAACCCTTTTCACCAATAATCTTTACATGAACATAGACCATCTTTGAAGTGGTGAAACCTATTCCTGTCTCTAGCAATGATCTCCCTCTTGAAGATCTTCGATATTAGCTTTGTAGCCGAATGGCAATTCCCACAAACCCTAAGATTCTTTACAATTCTTATGGTTGTGCCCGATCTAGTACTAATTAGACCAAAAGCAATAGCCAACTTCTCGCTATGATGGCTCAATACTCCTTCCTTCCACTCCTCATCCATGTCATAAAGCACCTCGGATGTGTCCGGCACATGACCAGCCCTCTCCAAATGCCCGTCTACTTCACGCAGCATCTTGTATATATCTTCACTTTGTGGATGTGTTTTGTCACCAACAAGAAACTCGTGCACCATGCCATCCACCTCGATGGAGGTGCAACCCGGAATCTTTTTCATTCCATTATCCTTTACTTTGGTTCTTATTCTTGCTACATCATCCCATCTACCTGCTTTGGCATATATGTTTGACAGAAGCACATAAGCCCCAGGGTTTTCAGGTTCTAGTTCAAAAATGCGGTTCGCGACATATTCACCTAACTCAAGGTTTCCATGAACTCTACAAGCGCCAAGCAAAGAGCCCCATATTACACCATCTGGCTCCACTTCCATTTTATCTATTAGGGCTTTTGCCTCGTCAAACAGCCCTGCTCGACCAAGGAGATCTATCATACAACCATAGTGTTGTACTTTGGGTGAAACGCCGAAATCTTTCATAGAAGCAAAGTGCTCCCGGCCTAAATCTATTAGGCCAGCATGGCTGCAAGCTGATAAGACACCAACATAGGTGATATCATCTGGCTTGAATCCTTCATTCACCAATTCGGTGAAAAACTCAATGGCCAAGTTTGCCTCCCCATGTATCGCTAACCCAGATATCATTGCGTTCCAAGAAGCCAAGCTTCTTGGCTTCAGACCATCAAATATTTGTCTTGCTGCTGCTATATGTCCACATTTTGCGTACATGTCAATGAGACTAGTCCAAAGAGAGTTGTTTCTTGTAATGTCAAAATTTTTGTCCATGTACGCATGAATCCATTTGCCTACCTCATGAGCACCTAAATAAGCACAAGCTGGGAGAACACTTAAGAAGGTAACATCATTTGGCTCTATATCAGACAACTGCAATTGTTGAAACAGCAACAATGCTTCTTTATAGAGACACAAATGTGCATAACCTCCGATCATAACATTCCACGAAATCACATCCTTATCTTTTATCCCCTCAAACATATTCCTAGCAGTCTCCAAATCACCACATTTTGAGTACATATCAATAAGTCCATTTTTAAGCCTGAGCTTCATTTCCACACCATTATCTTCAATCCAGGAATATATCTGTTTTCCAATATCTAGTGAACTCGACTGAGCACAAACAGAGAGCACGGTGAGCAGAGTACTCTCATTGGGTTTGACTCTAGCTCTCAACATCTTATTGTAAAAAGCCAATGCCTCTTCAAATTTTCCACTCTGGGCATACCCCGATATAATAGCATTCCACGACACAACATCTCTCACAGGAATTTCATCAAAAAGCTGGCAAGCCTTGTCCAAATAACCCCTCGACGTGTAGCCTGTGATTAAAGCCGTAAAAGAAACAGCATCTCTAAAAGAACTTTTATCAAACACTAAACGCGCATAACCCAATTCACCAATTTGGGCATACATATTAACAAGTGAAGTGTGCACATAGACATCATTCACAAAACCCATCTTCAAAACGTGGCCATGAACTTGTTTCCCTATACAGGTACCTGTGATTTTCGCACAAGATTTCAAAAGGAAAGGAAATGTGTAAGAATTTGGCTCAACCCCAGATGAAAGCATTTGAACATAAAATTCAACAGCTAAGATATAATATGATTTCAAACAATGTCCTCTGATGATAGTATTCCAAATAATTTGATTTGGGTTTGAAATGCTATTGAAGATTAAAAGGGCATAAGAGAGGTCTCCAGAAGAAGACATAGCACAAAATTCGACTAGCTTGCTCAGCGCGAATTGGGTATTGTGGAGACCACATTTGATGATTTGGGAGTGAATTTGTTTGAGGGATTTTGCGCTGTTGCATTTGGAGAGGAGAGTAACAGATGGATGGTTTTGAAGAATTTTGTATGGAGGGTCTGAATTGGGCTGGATGTGAAGAGGAGCGCAAGAAGTGATGAGTGAAGATGGTGAAGACAACATTCTTGTGCGTGTGTGTGGATCCGTTGGAAAAAGGTTTCCACTGTGTCTGAGCAGCAAAAAAGTATAAATGAAAAGAACAACATAAATGTTAGTTAAATTTCCGGAGGTGACATCAGATGATATGCTATGGGAAAGGGCACGATGATCTTATTCAGGTTGGAGTGATCTCCGTATAGTCCGAGTGTGCGCAACCGGACCATGGGATGTGTGGGGTTTGCATTAATAACACGTAACTCCTTCGGAGTGCATAACATACAATGGGTGAAATTTTCTGTTCGAGCCTCGATACTTTTGTTCAAATCCGAGCAATGATCTAATTTTATTTTTAAATAGCAGTCTTTAATTTAAATTATCTAAAAAAAATTGAAATCTAAGCATATACTTGTAATGTAAAGAAACAAATTAACATTAATTAGATGAAACATTCAAAACAATTAAATGCTCACATTAAATGTTATTCCTATGCATAAAATAAATTAAAGGTGTTTTTGTCAAATATTGTCTAAAATATATTCTTCTTGACTAAGATTTGTTTGAAATCTTGATCGAATATGTCAAATCATGACCGTTAAATCAAAGTAACCAATGTCAAGAATAAAGTTCATGCAACAATCAATAAGGATATCATGTGCGTTCCTAGAAAGCCAAATCTCATCCCAATCAACATTTTTCTTGTCAATTTTAGGATGCTACATATGGTGGACATATGGAAAAGGGAAAAACTATGGTGAAAATAGAGGGTGTCCCAAAAAAATCTTGATAATTATTAGAAAAAGTAACGCTGTCACCCCTTTGGAATCACTTCGATACATCCTCCCATTGATGAGAATAAAGTGGCCGCAAAAATGTTGTTGATCTTGTGGTCTTTGTCCAAGCGAAGATTTCACATGCTTGCAATAATATTGAAGATATGATATGAGTTCAAGTGCCTCTCTCCCCAAAAGAAAGAATATTCAAAATTTAAAAGTAACGGCTATTTTTTCCCCAAAAGTAACGACTATATTTTCTGTATGGGATGCGGATTCTCGGTGAGAATTATTGAAGAGAGAGAGAGAGAGATAGGGTCCCATTTTGAGAGAAGTCACATAAAGAGAATAAGGGAAAAAAATTAGTGTGATGTCATTGGTCTAAGGTTTTTGATGTTGTGGAATATGCATCTTGTCTGGTAAAAAAACCGATGATGATTAGGATTCTTCCTTATCAAATCCGAGGTCAACAACCAAGCAACTCTGTCAAGCTGGCTTCGATGATATTTGCAATGTCAGCTCATCCGAGTCCTACAAGGCGTAGGCAGTCAAAGTATCGTTCCAATCTGAGTATATTCTGCCTAAGGTATGCGCGGCTGCTGCCGGTTATATCTTCATTGACATAGAAGAATGGGCAACTTGAGTTGTGACTCCTCTAATTAAATACCTATGACTTTATGAGTAGGGAAATATTGTATCCAATCTTTTGTGCTCGGGTGTGTGGATGTCTTCCATATTCTCTGTATAATTGTAATGTCGTTTTGTATTGTGATTAATCTAATTATTACGTACATATTCTTTCTAATTATGACATTTTTTTTTTTAAAAAACTCACAATACTTATCTTTACAAAATTTATAATAAAACAGTGGATTCTCGAAGGGACAGTTTAATGGTCATATTATTTTTTTTTAATTTCGTGATTTGAATTTCAAATCTTATTGTAATAAAAAAGAAGAAAAGATAAAAAGGCGGTGGACCTATTGCCACATTACAATTAAGTTTCTTATGCATCATTTCCTTACCCAAACGAATAAAATGATAAATATGTCAATAAATTTTAGCTCAAGTGAATTCGAGTTCGAGTCTTATCGTGAAAAAAAAAATGATAAATGCCTGACTCAATAGGTAAATTGGATTATCTAGGGGGACAAGGCCACCCTAACACCCCGCCCCCCCCCCCTCCCAAAAAAAAACCCCCCAAAAAAATTTTAAAAATATTTTTTGTCGTTAAAATTTTGTCTTTTCCCATTGGCCCAACATTGACTTTTTAGATGGGCTTTGGCTGAGATATTATTATGTTAGAAAACTTTATTTTTGTTTTAAAAATTAATTTTTCTATATAAAATTAATACTACATTTTGATTAATAGTTAGCCCGCATGGAACCTAATGGATAAAATCAATAACTTTACTCTCACTCAAATTACATGTTTCTCAACTGAATTTTCTTGTCACTCAACTTAGATTCTCGAGGAATTCACTTCTAATTAGATAAAATTCCAATTTCAATTTATCCAAATAAAAGCAGCTTCTGCCAGCCATTTTTAGGTTGCTACATCTTCAAGATGCTCTTTGGTTAGGATTGGCTTGTTCAAATATACATCGTATAGAGAACCTTGGAAAAATGTTCTGTTCCAGCCTGAAACCCACCAACAAACAAAAAGCTGTGCAGGTTTAAAGAATCTCAGGCAGATAAAATCGGTCAAGTAACTCAACCCCAGATAAAAATGTTCTACCTAGTTGAACTTCACTTTCTGGTTTCTGGTTTTCTAAGAAGTAAATTGTTGAAAGAAACCAAAGTCAGGTGTAAGGTATCAAGTTCTGGAATAAGAAGCATGACGGCTTCAGGCTTATCAATTCTTCGTAAGAGATTTTATCTTCCAAGAGAATAGGTTCCGCAAACTCCTGCGTTTCTGTGACCTGTTGGATTCTTTTCCCTTTGCTTGGTAGCGGGCAAGGAGTCAATAGGTAGTACTTCCGCTGCAAGCAAGCGGAGAGTGTTGTGTGGAAGTGTAATAAAGACGACACAGCTCACGAGTAATGTAAATCTTCTTTTGCTGAGCCTTTATACTTTCCTTTTACCTTCTTACCCTAACTTTACTAAAACAAAGATATGTTTTTGTACGCAGACTTTAATTAAATGTGAAAAAATATATTTAAATTTTTAAGCGGGATGACAGATGTCAAAGGATGATTTGAGAAGCAGCCCGATGAGCTCATCAAGTAGAATCATGACCATACATGTGTCCATGCGCGAAGGAAGGACAATGAACAAGCTCACGTCACGGCCAAGATGGCATTGTATATACACAATGTTTGGTTGGATATGTGAATCTTCAAGTTGGCCCTTTTGAATTATTGCCTCAAAGGAATGGATACAAGAGAAAGAATAGAATTTGACAAATGGATGTACATTTACTAAGGAATTTATTCTTCCATAGTGAAAGAGAAAACTATTTTCTTTGAACCCCATCCCACGTGCCCCAGAACTTCGTATGGTAAAGGGTCCACTCAAGGGAGGTTGATTTGAAATTGAATTTAACTCGAGGCAAATAAAGGTTTAAAGAAAATCCACGTAGGATAGTGACATCCACGTCATCACCTTCACACTTGGGGGGACCAAGTTCGCGAGTGAAATAGCTTGAATTTTTTTAAAATTTTTTTACTATTTCATACGATATATAGAATCATAATTCAACTAATCGACTTGAGTTGCTGTCGAATTTTTTTTTGGATGAGCTCTCTAACGTAATTCTTTTTATTTCTAAGATTTGAATTCTAGTTTTAATTAAGACATATAATATTTTTTTCACTAAATCAGTGAAATAACTTGACGTATGAAGCAAAAATAATGGAAGTCCCTACGGCCACCTTTTCATATAAACATTCCCCAAGTAACACCCTTACTAGAAATGGATAAATCGGGACGAATAATACCCAAAAAGCACATTTCAGAATAATGCATGTGGAATCAATTAAAGAGGGGCAAAACATATAACATTGCCCTGGGGCGGCCGTTTGGGAATCGTTTCGTGCCTTTTTATATTCAAATATGCAATTTTCTAATATAATAATATTTTACATTTATTTTTATTAAAATATAAATTTTTAATATGTTTATTAATTTTTTTATATATAGAGATATTCGAATTCGGGTATTAAAAAAAAAAAAAGACTCAGTCGTACATTTTTACCAAATTATATCTACCCATTAAGATGCTAAAAGTTGAGTTTGGGAAGGTTTATCTATGTCAGAAGCGTCTAAAGCCATTTGAAGCTGAGACCAAACATTAACAAAAGGAAAAGGGTATGGCCCACAAAAAAGGGGCTTAGAGCAACTATATAAACCACCCCAACTAGCAAACTAGCATCACCAACACAACCTACAATCTCTTTGTATTTTTTTGTCTCCCAACCTACTACTTGTGATCAGGCCCCTCCTCACTTCCTTTTGCTCAAGGTAAGCCCTTTAAATTTATATGGATCTTACATGTTTACACACATTCATAGAGCTATATGAAATTGATGCTCTCTTTTCTATTCAGATATGAAGGAGCTTGCTATTAGCTTGAGGCCTTTCACTGAAATTCCTAATAATTAGGAATTGAAAGTGATTGGAATAAGATAAAGTTGTATATTTCATGCAAGCATCTAGTTTGCATAAAAAATATGCAAAAATTATATGCCCAGGTCTATAAATCAAAGCTTTTGTTTTTACTTGCAGACTACAATTTCATAAAAAGATCAAACAATGAGCTCGGATGGAGACTGGCTCTGCAGCGCTTGCGAACATTTGAATTTCAAAAAAAGGGACGCATGCCAAAAATGCACGTACCCGAGATATGGTGGAGTGGATGTTTCCCTGTACAAATCTAAAAGAACGGAAGTGCTAGCCGGTGACTGGTTTTGCTCTCAAGCACACTGTGGTGCACATAACTTTGCAAGCAGGCCCACTTGCTTTAGATGTGGTGCTTTGAAGAATGATTTTGTTGGTGGGTACGGAGGAAACATGACAAGCAATGGATGTGATGGTGGAGCTAGACCTGGATGGAAAACCGGTGACTGGATTTGCACTAGGTAAAAGTACAAATTTAGCTCTCAGTTATAATGAAGAACACATCAAATAAAGCATAAGATAAGGGAAAGATTAGCAGCAAAAGAGCATGGTCTTCAAAAGTAGAATATCATGTATAGGGAGCATATCCCTCTATAATTGCAGAGGACATATTCTTCTCTAAACTGAAATTGCTAGAAACTGTACTGCAGTGTTTCTTCATCATTCCTCTTTTACATGTCTAGCCATGAACTGTCTCAATGCTATTCCTATAGACAAAATGTGCCATCCTCCATACTTGAGAAAAAAAAAAAGAAAAGAATAATCCACATTAGTGACTTCAATTCTTCGGTGCCCTGTTTGTTGTTAATCTCTTGTAAATCTTCATCTGAGGAAAAGCCACATTTCAGTAAAAGCTTTTGTTATAACAAGTGTCAGTCAGTTCGACTGTTAAAGATCTTTGATGTAATGTCAAAATATTTTGGGATCAGATCCATTGATATCAAGGCTAGGGTGTTTGTAATAATAGGCTTAAGGCTCAATCACCATTCGGCCAACAAAAAATAAAATAGATGCAGGCTTTTGTTTTTCATATATTTCTGGTTTATATTTAACAAAGATGGTGCAATTTGGATATTTTGCAGGTGGGGTTGTGGTGAGCACAACTATGCTCACAGGACAGAATGCTACAAATGCAAAACACCAAGAGACTATGGTAAGAAGTTACAACCCTTTATAGCTTAATCTTTTTTTTTTCTCCATCACCCTTTGCTTTATTTCTCATTGAAATCTCTTCTTTTCTTCATCTCAGGCAGTCAAGTTTGAGGGATCAACCTCCGGGAAGACAACCTAATACATTATCTTATTTTCTTTTCTCTTCCAAGGCAGCTACTTCTTCATCTTCAACCCCATTTTTCCTTTTTGGGTTTTAGCTCTTTCCTTTAGAGAAAATAAGTTGAAAAAAAAAGTTAGCCACATCAATAATGGTTGAGAGCTTTCATTTCGAACAAGCAATTCCTATGTAATCGCGCTACCAAAGCGCTTAATTATTTGCATTGTTGTATGGTGCAATGTTTTTCTTACGTTGAAGTTCCTCTCTTTTTCTCAATGATAAGATTGTTCATTCACTATTGTCAACCAAAGTTGAGAGATCATGCAAACAGAGAAATCGAAAGACTTGATCAAGGACCACCACCAATTCAATCAATATCAAAAAAGAAAAAAAAAAGATTTGTCAGCTAGAAAATCTTGAAGAGATTCAAAGAATCTCTGTAGAACTCTTCGAAGGAAGGCTTTTTCTGGTGCAATAATTTATACACCCTTTAAGCATCAGATCTCCAACAACATACTCACAGACACACATACGTAAAACACATATAGATAAGAACTAGATGCTCTATGTATGCTGCCTTTTAAGAGTATCGATGCACTCTCCCAAGTTCAAAGCGAGAGATGAAATCCCATCTTTTTCTATCTTTTCTGGGCATTTCATTTGAACTATTTGAAGCTGAAAACTTCACCAGATCTACACATACATGTAATAATCACGTCTCGATGCTACGCTATTGCCCAACTGAGAGTGCAAATTCAAATGATCAATCTTCCACAAAAAGTGAAATGCCGATCCTCAGCGATGTCAACCCAAGGTTCTGGTAACACCTCCTTTATATATATATATTAACTATTTTTAATTAAATATTTATTTTAACTATTTGAAATATAATTTAATTATAAATCGGTCAATGTATGTTAATACAAATTAATTCATAAAATATTATGTATTTAATTCATAATTACATTGAGGTTGTAATATTTATAAGGAATATAATAGTTTTAAAAATTAACGAACAATTGTTTTAGTGAGTAAGGGTACTAAATCGATTAACTAAGTTTTGGATTCAAAATTTAGAAATAAAAAAGATTATATTAGGAAAATTTTTCCTAATTTGGGTTGGACAATGCTTAGACTACATTAGTTAGAGAGTGACTTCGAATATTTATTGTTTATACCAAAAAAAAAAAAAAAAAAAAGCTTCTAAAAACCTCTTAAAAATGGGCCCACATTTATTTTTATTAATTTTTAAGATGCTGGTTAATTAGGAGTGGTTCTTGAGTTGAAACAATATGAAGAACAGCATAACTCAATGAGAAAGTTTTAGTATCAAAATTTGAGTTGATGGGCAACGTCGAATATGTTTGCCTTTTATCCGTCAAAATGAAGCTCTATCTAAATAAACAGTATATAAATGTCTATTTTCATACGAGCCATTTCTCAGCTTTTAACAGATTCTTTGATTCTTTTTGTTTTTGCAAACAAACTTCATGTTAACGTTGTTATATGTGTATGTTGGTGTCAGAATAAGAAACCATGTTTTACTGAAAAATCCATCATACATACGATATGGGACATGCAAGAGTATCAAATTTGGATATTGTGAACCCCTTTTCAAACTTAATGATGGTTTAAGTTTGCTTTCTACATCATTTGTGTTTCTCTATGACTATTCAATGGTTCATGTATTTAGGAACTTTGATCTTTAATGAATTACGCTCGGAAAGAATGGCCTACCAGATTAAAAGCAATTTTTTTATTTGAAGACTTCGAAGCATGAGTTACGAGATTATTATTAAAATTATTAATGGGATTATTATCGTTATACAATTATTAAATAAATTAGAATTATTATTAAAATTTAAATATACTCTTTTTTTTTTTAAATAAAAAACTATCAAATATACTATTTGTCAAATCATATGAGATTTCAAAATATTAAACTATAAGTTTTGATAGTTTATTACGAGATTTTTTTTTTTTTTTTCTTTATTCTCGGAATAACGAGCTTCTTTTATGGAAAGATAGAATTATGATAAAATAATTTGGCTATTGTAAAAGGGATGCTAATCAAGAAGATTGATCTTCTGCTACAATGTGCAGAGCTTGCAATTTTCAAGTATTTTAATGCTAAGGATTGACTAGACAGGGCAAAAGCATAAGTTGCATGGCAATGGTGAAAGTTCTCTTGCAAATTACTTAAACATATTGAATATGCCAAGCATATCTCACCCGCACAGAATTATTACTTGGTCCAACGCTTTGTGGTGTATCCGGCAATTTATTTACAAAGAGCATAACATCATCTTTATCTTTGAATTTAATTTCCAAAAGAAAATGAAAAATAAGCTCTCCTTTCATCGGATATCTGTAACATCAAAATTTATTATGTAACGGACAACCAATAAAAATATTTCTAAATTTTTTTATTAATCAATAATTAATTGCCACATCAGCCGGATGAATAGTTCTTACCAGATCCGTGATAAGAACCGACCCGAGAGAGCGAGAGAGAGAGACTTTGAATCCAAACCCGGCTCCGCATTTAAATTTGAACCCAAAGCAAAACCACAAACGCCACGCCCCTCATAAACCCCAGAGAAAACCCTCTCCCACCGGCATTCAACCTCCGCCTCCTCTCTATCTCTCTCTTCTGCAGAAATTAGGATTTACTCGGGTATAATCTCTTTCTCTCCCTCTCGAAACTGCTTAGTTTCTTGTCGTCACGATTTTCTTTCTGTGATGTTGCTTTTCTTTCTGAATCCATTTGTTATTTTGTGAACAATTTTAAATTCTTGTGTTGGTTGGATGTTCTTCGTGGGAGAAATGCATGTTCTATTTATGCTTAAATTTCAAAGAGTGATTGTTGAATCACCCCCCATAAAATTTCTGGGTAGGCAAATTAAAAACAAATTATAGAAACACCAATCATATTGTAAAATAATTCTCATTCCTCTTTTTTCTTTTTTCTTTTTAACCCACAATGCGTGTGTATGTATGTGTGATATGGAGAAGATGCAGAGACTAACGCGGATATTTTGTTTGGTGAAACCAAAAACCAATCAATTTGTAGGATTATTTTCAATTGACTTGTTTTTCTTGTGATTCTGTGTTTGATTATGAACCCACGAATTATTTTTAACACTTTACTTCAGTGAGGTTTAAGATTTGTAAATTCTTATATTTGATATGGACATTCACCAAAATTTTGTAGTTGAGACAGTAAACACAAAAATGAAATCACCAATCAAATTGGGGAATCATTCCCTTCAAAATTTATGCTCTTGTATGTTTCCTGCGATACCCGAATGTTATTTCTAGCACTTCTTTTTCTTTTATAATTTTGCTCTAAGTTGAATGTTTTTGTGAGATTCCTGTATATGATACGAAAAAATTCCAAGGCTCACTAAAATTTTCTGATTTGTTTCATGTGTATCTTAGTCTAGCAATTGTCTTTTTTCCAGCCCACTGAACTTGAAGATTTCAAATTTTTGGTGGGCTTAACTTCCTCTGCTGTATCCAGAGATGCACCCACAAAATGGTCCTGTTAACAAACCAACAGGTAAGATCTTCTTCAAGACCCGTATGTGCGCAAAATTCAAGGTAGGTCTATGTCGGAATGGAGAGAATTGCAACTTTGCGCATGGTATTGAAGATATGCGAAAACCGCCTCCCAATTGGCAAGAACTAGTGTCTGGTGGACGCAGTGAAGAGCAAGTGAGTGGAAATTGGGAGGATGATCAAAGGATAATTCATAGGATGAAACTGTGTAAGAAGTTTTATAATGGGGAAGAGTGTCCGTATGGGGAAAGGTGCAATTTTCTCCATGAAGCTCCAGCTAAGTTTAGGGAAGACACAGGTAGATATAGAGAGAGTGTTGCCATAAGCATTGGCACGACTGGACCTTCAATGGGACATGGAAATGGGTATGACCAGTTTGCTGGTTCAGATGCTTTGCAAGTGAATACGACAAGGCCAGTGTATTGGAAGACAAAGCTTTGTATTAAGTGGGAGACAACTGGTTGCTGCCCCTTTGGTGAGAAGTGCCACTTTGCTCATGGGCAAGCAGGTATATTCTTTCTCATTCGTGACTGGGTCTACATGATATGGTTTGGAACAGCATGATACTACAATACACTGAGAAATGGTTTAGGCTGCCCTGCTCTGCCCCACCTTACTTTCTTATAGCTGTAATCACAAGAAGAATAAATGTTAATATGTGGTATAGCCATTCTCTACTGCATTTAACTTTGTCGTAATAGCACATGATGCATCAATTTCAATGTGGTTATCATCTCTTCCTGAACGTCTCTAGAACTGGATATGATATTCAAATTGTTGGTGTTTATAAGAAAGAGTCCATATTTGGTGCTTAATTCATGATCTATGAATTCCAATCAAGATGTTAAAGTTAGACATTTCCCCAACCCACCCCACCCCAGCCCCAATATGCATTTTTGAACTGAGAAACTCTTAACTCATATCCAATTTCTACATCCTAAAGGTATACTGCCCTTTAAATTAGGAGAAGTAAATATAGACATGATTCTGAACACTCTCATTAATCCAAGCAAATGATCATGATTTTTCCAAACTTCGTGAAGCATTCTTAATACTTATAGATCTAGTTGCGTTGAAATCTTTGAGCTGTTAAAACATATTGAACAGCGAATATTGGATGTGTAAGCTCATTTAAATGTTTTCATTCGTTCATGTGAATTCTAAAACTTATCTTGGATTTTGCTTTCGTAGAGTTGCAAATGCACATTGGCCGTATTGAAGGGGAAGTAGGGATAGCCGCCGCTGCCATTCCATCAAAACTTCCTCCTGCTCCTACTACTCCGAGTTTTGTAGCACCCATGGCTTCTTCAACAGAACTAGGGAAAAGGAAGGGATTACTTAAGTGGAAAGTACCAAGGAAGATCAACAGAATATATGGCGACTGGATTGATGATCTGCCGCTAGAGCAGACCTTACCAAACAAATTGGAGAACTGAGCTACACTACCAACATGTCATAATTGCAAATTCACAGTTTTTTGTCGGAGAGACAAAGTCTTTTTTTTTGTCCTAAATTTTACTTGGAAGTATAGAAGAATAAGAGAATTCTATAATTTTAGGATGATTGATGATTGTTTGATAGAATAGATTCTAGAGTTCACACAATTTGGGATTAGTGATTGAATTTGAATATAGAAAATTTGTTTGTTATTGTGAGCTTGGAAAATAGATATTATTGCAATCAATTTCTTTGTTCTTTGAAATGAAAATGATGTGCAAAATGATGGTTATTTGAATCTCAATTCTTGTTTACTTTATAGTAACAAAGTCATTTTAAGAATTAAACACTAACATGAACATCAATTTCGGCTCAAGAATTTACATACATCAATTTAATTAAAATTTTTAAATTAAGTATCCAAATTAAGAAAATTATAAAAATTTAAATATAATTACAAAATTTAACTATAAAATGAAAATATCTTTCAATATAAAAAAATCTAGCTTATATATCATTTATTAAGTCGATTATCAAATCGATTTGCGAAATATTTATAAATTATTAAACTTTTTTGAAGTAAAACCAAAGAGTAAAAAAAAAAAATTATAAAAACCAAATGCAGCGAGAACATATGGGCTAGCACATGCTATAAAAGTGAAAATCATACTTGGAAAATATTTGAACTAATATTCATACCAAAGTTGTTGCCCATCCATCGTAGAAATGCAAAAGACATTATTGGGTAAAACCAAAAAAAAAAGACATTATTGGGGTTATCCGAGGCATGAGCACCAGGTGGGCTCCAGAGAGCTCGGAGTGAGATTCACTTGGGCCTAAGGAAAACCTCCTGGGTCCAAATCCAACCGTAAGCCCGGCTAGCCCAAGCCTCCTAAGATCATAATTGAAATATTATGGCTCTAATAGGACCATAGATTAAGTTGTCAAGCCAGCAAAAATGACGGGGTGGGCCGTTCTTTGGTCTTTGACAACAATTTTTTTTTTCTTAGAATGAAACGACCATTTAAATGAAAATGTGAAACTCCTTTTCAAATTAAAATTTTATTATTCAAAAACTAAAAAAAAAAAAGAAATAATTTCTAACTTCATAAAAAAAATAAATTTTCAAATAATCAAAATACCAATTCTATAAGAATCTTTGAGTCCACCTAAAATTACTTTTTGATAGTTATATTATCCTAATTTGATAGAGAAAAAAATTACCTTTTTTTATGGGAGGGAACCTAATATCCTTTGGAAAAAGTTTGCTATGGGATAAAATATGTCACGCCCCGACCCACTCCCGAGCCAGGCACGCAACGAGCCCGCCGCGGCACCCAGATGCACGAGCACCACGTCCCGTACATCAAAGCACCGTAAGGCTGTCAACATTCACATAATCCAAGTTTCCAAATCACAGAGATCCCCAAGTGATAAAAATAATACATGTATGCCTCAATGTAAATTAAAATGAGTGAAAGTTAACCTTATACAGACCAGAAGAATTATAAATACAGTCATCCCAATTTAAACAAATACAATGGTCATCCTAACTTCCTCAAGATGA
This sequence comes from Dillenia suffruticosa, assembly GCA_033439265.1. Taxonomy (NCBI): domain Eukaryota; kingdom Viridiplantae; phylum Streptophyta; class Magnoliopsida; order Dilleniales; family Dilleniaceae; genus Dillenia; species Dillenia suffruticosa. The sequence continues at coordinate 22,725,897 of JAVTVX010000035.1, forward strand.
AACAATAACCTCAATATATAACGGAAGAGCGGGTAGTCATACCCCGGCCCAGTAGTCTCCAAAGAATATCCAATACAATAATGCGCACAAATCTCTCGGTCTGAGTCTACCCCTGTAGGAGGGAAATGTGAGGGGTGAGTACCATAGAGAGGGGGGTTGGTACTCAGCAAGTCGGGGGGAATGACATGCTACAATTAATTTTTTTGGGTGAATTAGGAGTGCCAAAATCATGTCCCAATAAATCCATAGTATGCAAAAAAAATATTATGACATCTCAATAAATCATTCACAGCATACGTATCAAATCAAATATGCATCCAGTATGTATGTCCATTATATCGTATAGAGCCAGCCGAAAATATCCCGGCAAGGGCCGACCATGGCCAAGGACGGGCAACGTTGGGGGTTTTCACAGTGCAAGTAATAAAATAAGGCTCTCTATCCCAACGTTGGCTACAGACTACTCCAACTAGCCTGTATATATATATCGTACACGTATCAAGGATCAAGCGTGTATGGAAACCCGCCGGTGCTAGACCTACCAAGGTCCTCCCCGGAGTGGTTCAACCGACGACTGTCCATACAATATGTATGACGATCTGGCGGATACCCCCTGCAGAGGCGTATCCGGACACAACAGGTGCCTCTACCAAATGTCCTTCGTAGCTACGGAATGCCATAGGAAGCATATCATCATCATCACAGTATCCACAGGGGCATCCAGCCCAAATCACATATCTCAAACCAAATCATCAAGCCCTATCATGTCAAAAGCATGTGCCAATATGCAATGGAAGCATAAAATCATGTGGATATATCAAAGTGTGGCACAATCATCAAGTATCAAAATCATGGATGCATATCGATATAAACAAGTTGGGACACTCCATATATCACAAAACATTTTCATAAATCCAGGAGAATAGATCAATCATACCATTTTAAATCATGCTTTTGAAAGCTTTTTAAAACACGGTATTAATTAAAAGTAGATGTCAAGTCCCACTCACTGTTAGGGGAGGATAACGCACTCCCCAATATTTCCACAAAGCGTAAATCAAGTGTCCCCTCCGTTCAACTCAAATAACTCTTAGGGAGACAAACAGTCCGCAGATTTTTAACCTGCGCAGTCATGGAAAACAGACTATAACTTTGGCTATACCAATCCAAATCAGATGATTCTTATCTCATTTTAAAGCTAAGGGATAGCCCTATAACTTTCATTTTGCACACTTCCTCAGATTCAAATCACAGAATTCCCGGTAAGCCTCATTTTGTTACAGCCATATTTAAGTTTCAGATTCTGTCCAGTTTTCGTACAGAAGCTATAACTTTCATCCTACTCATCAAAGTCTAATGAACTTTTAACATGTTATAGCTAAGATGTAGATCTACAACTTTCGTGTTTTGAGTTTTATCTAAATATGTCTGAAAGGGGTTGAACAAAATTCACGAACAGGACAGATACGTTTTAGTGAAACATACAGTTTCTGTCAACACAGTTTTAAGGAAATTTGTATAACTTTCAATTTCCTCATGCGAAATGGCTGAAAGTTTTATATGTTATAGCCAAGGCATATATCTATAACTTTCATGTTTTGTGTTTCTTCAAACTAAGACTGGAGAGGGGTTGTTTTTACTCACTACTGTCAAGGTTCGAAACAGGATGCTTCTATGTCGAGTTTCAGGAAAAGTGCCATAACTTTTGGCACAGGCATCAGAATTTGGTGATTCTTACCTCGTTGGAAAGATAAGACTTAGATCTACAATTCATATAACTATCACATTTTCAAATTCCGGCTCTAAGATGCCTTAAAACAGAGATGAATCACGGACAGAAATAACATTTAAAGTAAGACATGATAAAATTTCTTACCTCACTTTCTTTGTCTTCCTCTCTTGCTTCTCTCCTTGTTCTCACGAATTTGGGAAGAATGAACAAGCATTCTAAGGCCTTCTTCTTTTATTATTGTGTTAATAAGTCACCACCCTTGGATCAAATCTCCAATTAATCTAAACCATAGGATCATTTTGACTATTGCATGTGTTTTGATTGGTTCTTTGTTTTTTTTTTGTGCATGTGTTCTCATTGGCCCACCTTGCCTTTCTCATCTCCATTTGGCCAACACTTGTCCTCCTCACTATAACACTTGTTCAACACAAGAATACACTTGTCACATTTTATTTAAGTTTTGTTAATTGCTAACAAGTCCTTTGACTTATAAAAATTCTAATTTGACCCCTAAAATTTTCATAATTTCATACTAGGCCCAAAATCTTATATTAGACCTAATTTAATTTATTTAATATGAAATTAAGGTTTTGAATCTCTTTGAGTCAAAATTGATCCGATTTGTATTTTACCGTCAAATATCATTTTTTTTTTGTGAAAATTCATGAACTTGTAGTAATAGAAACAACATATATGTATATATATATGAAATGGAATTCACTATAGAATACACCGAGGGTCGGTGTTACATTTTCCTAACCCCCTAAAAACAAGTTTCGTCCCCGAAACTAAAAGAAAACCATATAGGGAAAGGAAAATTACTCAGTAAATAGATGAGGGTACTGTCCCCTCATAGTCTCCTCGGACTCCCAAGTCTCCTCCTCGACTTGGTCATTACGCCACAAAATGCGTACTAACGGGACATCCTTGCTTCGCAGTCTACGGATCTGCTTGTCAAGGACTGCTACTGGTTGTACAGGTAAACTCAGGTCCTCCCGTAGCTCAACTGGTGGAGGTTCTAAAACATGAGAAGGGTCAGGCATATATCTCCTAAGCACCGAGACATGGAACACATCATGAATACGTGCCAACTCCTCTGGCAGGTCCAATCTGTATGCCACACTTCCGATCCTCTCAAGAATACGGAAGGGCCCAATATACCTGGGGCTCAGCTTGCCCCGCTGCCTAAAACGGATCACCCCTTTCCAGGGTGAGATCCTCAAGAATACCATGTCTCCCTCCTGAAACTCTAGTGGTCGCCGCCTACGGTCTACATACGCCCTCTGTCGATCCTGGGCGGCTCTCATCCTCTGTCGGATGATCTTGACCTTCTCCCTCGTCTCCTCAACAAGCTCCACACTGCTGAGGTGCCTCTCACCGACCTCGTCCCAACATAAAGGTGTGCGGCATCGCCTCCCATACAATGCCTCGTATGGAGGCATCCCAATACTCGCCTGGTAGCTGTTATTATATGCAAACTCTACAAGTGGTAAATACCGATCCCAGCTACCATGAAAATCAATAACACAAGCCCGAAGCATATCCTCAAGTGTCTGAATCGTGCGCTCTGACTGGCCATCTGTCTGAGGATGATAGGCTGTGCTAAAGTTCAGTCTAGTACCCAATGCCTCCTGCAAACTGGGCCAGAACCTAGACGTGAACCTGGGGTCCCTGTCTGAAACAATCGACACAGGCACCCCGTGAAGTCGTACTATGGTGTCCATATAGAGACGTGCCAGTACCTCCAAAGAGTAGTTACCACGGATGGGGATAAAGTGTGCAGATTTGGTGAGTCGATCGACAATCACCCAAATCGCATCATGCTGCGTGAAAGTTCTCGGTAACCCCATCACGAAATCCATAGTAATATGTTACCACTTCCACTCAGGAATAGGAAGTGGCTGTAAAATACCTGCTGGTTTCTGGTGCTCAGCCTTCACCTGCTGGCACACCAAGTACCGTGCTACAAACTCTGCTATCTCCCGCTTCATACCCGACCACCAATAACTGCCTCTGATGGTGCGGTACATCTTTGTACTCCCGGGATGCATAGCATAAGCCGAAGAGTGTGCCTCCTCAAGAATAGCACGTCGAAGCTCAACATCAGCTGGAATACACACTCTGTCTCTGAGAACCACGAGTCCATCAGTACGGACTCGGAAATCCCCGCCCTCTCCTCGGCGAATCCGATCGTGAATAGCCTGGAGCTCTATATCTGTACCCTGAAGCTCTCTGATGCGGTCAAGTAGTGTAGGCCGTACTTCAAATCTGGCCAACAGTGTACCCTGCTCATCGCTAGCCAAGCTGACTCCCAAAGCTCGGAGTCCTATCAAGCAGGAGATGTAAGCTCTCTCTGTTGCCTGAGAAGTGGTAGAAGAAGATGACTTCCGGCTCAAGGCATCTGCTACTACATTTGCCTTGCCTGGATGATAGTCAATAACCAAGTCGTAGTCCTTCAGCAGCTCTAACCATCTTCTCTGTCTCAGGTTTAGCTCTCTCTGAGTAAATAAATACTTCAAACTCTTATGGTCTGTGAAGACTCTGCAAGTAACTCCATATAAGTAATGCCGCCATATTCTCAGTGCGAAGACTATGGCTGCCAGCTCTAGATCGTGAGTAGGGTAGTTCACCTCATGCTTCTTCAACTGTCTCGAAGCATAGGCGATCACCCGTCCATTCTGCATCAATACGCAACCCAACCCCTGCCGGCTGGCATCACTATACACAACATACTCTCTGCCACTGGTAGGGAGAGCCAAAATAGGTGCCGACGTCAGTCGTTGTTTGAGCTCCTGAAAGCTCGCCTCACAGCGGTCATCCCAACAGAACTTGACGTCTTTCCTCGTCAATCGGGAGAGTGGAGCAGCAATCTTCGAGAAACCCTCTACGAATCGTCTGTAATAACCAGCAAGTCCAAGAAAACTCCGGATCTCAGTAATGGTCTGCGGCTGCTCCCACCTCAATATGGCCTCTACTTTCTGCGGATCAACAAAAATCCCCTTTGCAGAAACAATGTGGCCTAGAAATCCAATCTCCCTTAGCCAAAATTCACACTTGGTGAATTTGGCATATAACTGCTGCTCACGGAGAGTCTGTAAGACCACCCTCAGGTGTTGTACATGCTCCTCATCACTCCGTGAGTATACCAAAATGTCATCAATAAAGACGATAACGAAACGATCAAAGTAGTTATGGAAAACCCGGTTCATCAAATCCATAAAAGCCGCTGGAGCATTAGTCAATCCAAACGGCATCACTAAAAACTCAAAGTGACCATAGCGAGTACGGAATGCAGTCTTGGGCACGTCCTCGGCCCGAATCCGTAACTGATGATAACCAGACCGCAAATCGATCTTCGAAAAGACCCGTGCACCCTGAAGCTGGTCAAATAGGTCATCAATACGTGGCAGAGGATACCGGTTCTTGACGGTCACCTTATTCAACTGCCGATAATCCATGCACAGTCGTAGGGTCCCATCCTTTTTCTTTACAAACAACACCGGAGCACCCCAAGGCGAAGTGCTCGGACGGATAAAGCCCTTGTCTAGTAATTCCTGCAACTGGACCTTGAGCTCTCTCAGCTCAGCTGGCGCCATTCTGTATGGCGGAATAGATATAGGGGCGGCTCCCGGAGCTATGTCGATCTCAAAGTCAAACTCCCGAGCCGGTGGAAGGCCGGGTAGCTCCTCAGGGAAAACATCTGCAAACTCTTGTACTACAGGGATATCCTCATTCCTAGGTCCCTTCACAGTAGTATCCACAACATGGGCCAAGTACGCCGTGCAGCCTTGGCGTATTAACCTCTTGGCATCCATTACCGAAATAACACAGCGAGGCAATACTCTCATCTTACCAGAAAATCTCAAAGTAAGCCCCTCTGATCTCCGAAACTCAACTTCCTTAGTAAAACAATCAACGGAGGCTCTGTGTTTGCTCAGCCAATCCATGCCAAGGATGGCATCAATATCGGTCAGGTCCAAAGGGATCAAATCTGCCTCAAGTACCGTGTTTCCAATCATGATCTCTATCCCTCTATAGACTGAATCTCTCAAGAACTGTTCACCGAGAGGAGTGAAAACCAATATCTCATCTCGAAGTGGCGTCAAAGGCTTACCCATCATGTGGGCAAAGGACGTTCTCACATACGAGTAGTTCGACACGGTGTCGATAAGGATACGGGCGTCGACTCCATAAATCCTCATAGTTCTTAAATGTGGGGAAAGTAAATAGATCACTTTAAATAAAGGTGGTAATAGATACTCATCATATATATCTCAAACGTATATGTATCTCAAAAGTAGGTACAGCCAACATAGTCAAGCCTCTAAGGCTTTGGCTTATGATGAGTCTCAAAATAAAAGTACAGAGGAAATCTCTAAGTGTGTGAGTCAGAAAGGGGAGTACCAATAATGACATCGGGGTTCGTCTGCGCATCCTCCTGCGTCATCGCGTACACTCGGGCCTGAGCCCTCGGCGGTTGCCGTGATGGTCCTGGTGCCATACTACTCCCAGCTATTGCTCGTGGGGCTGTGGGGGTAGAGTGTGCCGGTGCTCCCTGCTGTCCCTCTCGTGGAGCACTAGACTGAATAGAAATTGCCGGACCCCCTGCTCCAAGATCAGGGCACTGGCTCTTGATGTGCCCCTGTCTCCCACACTAGAAGCAAGTCACTGTCACCCCGCAAGCTCCGAAGGGGTGATGTCTGCCGCACCGACGACAAAAAGGGTGTCGTCGGGCTATAGTCTGAGTGGAGGCACTCGGGGCTGGTGCTCTAAACCCCTGGGACTGTGATCCCTGCCTCTGGGAAAGATCTCCGCGAAACCCTGAGGTTCTCCCTTTCTTCGAACTCTGGCCCCCAGAAAACTCGGGCCTCTTCCTCCTCTGCTCCCTCCTCTCTCTCTGTCGTCCCTCAGCATGGACGATCTCCTCAGCCCGGAGTGCTGAGTCTACTATCTCTGACAATGAGAAGTTAGGGGTCACCGTCATATACCTCCGGACGTTCAAGTTGAGGCCATCCTCAAACTTGAACCTTAGCTGATTGGGTGTGGCTAGGTCCGGAACAAAAGCGGTCAGTCTCCTTAACTCGGCCTCATACTCGGTCATAGTCCGAGTCCCCTGCCGCAGGTGGTGGAACTCCGTCCTCTTCCTGTTCTGCTGGAATGCTGAAAAATATCTGCGGTTGAACTCCCGCAGAAAGTCCTCCCAACTCCTGGGCTCCGCTGCATCATCACAAACTGCCTCCCACCACGAGAGGGCATCTCCATCCAATAATCTCTCGGCCACTCGGAGTCTGAACTCCTCACTCAAGCCAAGGTCTGTCAATACTCGGTGGGTGCGGTTGATCCAGTGCTTCGCAGCAGTGGAATCACCCACCCCAGAGAACTCGATACAGCCTAGCTGTCTCGCCTCCTTCACGAGCTGGGTGAGCTCGTGAATCCGTCTCAACGTCGAAGAAGTACTGTCGCTGGGTTTAGAAATTGCAGATGGACTAACAATAGGTGGAGGCTCTGGTACGACTGGTCGTGGCACGGCCGTAGGGGTTGGCTCAGCCATCGGTGGTGGTGGTGGTGGTGGCATCTGAATGCCGTGGGCAGCGTACCACTCGAACACCTGTCGGTAGGCGTCCAGCGGTGGCGGTGGTGGTAGATCTGCGGCCGTGGTGGTCGGTGGTGTAGGCACTGAAGGAGAACCGTGTGAGGAAGACACGTCCTCCGGTACACTAGGGGGCTCAGTAGGTAAGAAGTGGGTATCTCGCCTAGTCGTCATATTTCTGTGAGGAAAAAGGCACTAATCAGACAGATATATAAGAATTAGGGTTAGTTATGGAATAACTAACCCCCTAAAAGAAATCAACTTGGCATCGGAACCAATGGATAAGGTATGCTAGGTTAGATATGACCCGTGTCCAACCCTCTAAAAATGGATGAACTCATCTGCCTATGACCATGTACTGGGGAATGACTGTACAGTAACTTTCATATGCATTGAGAACTTTCAAAATCAGATTTACCTAGGGATATATATATTATTTATTTTTTTTGAAATCAGTTTCTCAACTCAGCTCTAACCTAGGGCTCTGATACCAACCGAGGCCTGTCACGCCCCGACCCACTCCCGAGCCAGGCACGCAACGAGCCCGCCGCGGCACCCAGATGCACGAGCACCACGTCCCGTACATCAAAGCACCGTAAGGCTGTCAACATTCACATAATCCAAGTTTCCAAATCACAGAGATCCCCAAGTGATAAAAATAATACATGTATGCCTCAATGTAAATTAAAATGAGTGAAAGTTAACCTTATACAGACCAGAAGAATTATAAATACAGTCATCCCAATTTAAACAAATACAATGGTCATCCTAACTTCCTCAAGATGAAACAATAACCTCAATATATAACGGAAGAGCGAGTAGTCATACCCCGGCCCAGTAGTCTCCAAAGAATATCCAATACAATAATGCGCACAAATCTCTCGGTCTGAGTCTACCCCTGTAGGAGGGAAATGTGAGGGGTGAGTACCATAGAGAGGGGGGTTGGTACTCAGCAAGTCGGGGGGAATGACATGCTACAATTAATTTTTTTGGGTGAATTAGGAGTGCCAAAATCATGTCCCAATAAATCCATAGTATGCAAAAAAAATATTATGACATCTCAATAAATCATTCACAGCATACGTATCAAATCAAATATGCATCCAGTATGTATGTCCATTATATCGTATAGAGCCAGCCGAAAATATCCCGGCAAGGGCCGACCATGGCCAAGGACGGGCAACGTTGGGGGTTTTCACAGTGCAAGTAATAAAACAAGGCTCTCTATCCCAACGTTGGCTACAGACTACTCCAACTAGCCTGTATATATATATCGTACACGTATCAAGGATCAAGCGTGTATGGAAACCCGCCGGTGCTAGACCTACCAAGGTCCTCCCCGGAGTGGTTCAACCGACGACTGTCCATACAATATGTATGACGATCTGGCGGATACCCCCTGCAGAGGCGTATCCGGACACAACAGGTGCCTCTACCAAATGTCATTCGTAGCTACGGAATGCCATAGGAAGCATATCATCATCATCACAGTATCCACAGGGGCATCCAGCCCAAATCACATATCTCAAACCAAATCATCAAGCCCTATCATGTCAAAAGCATGTGCCAATATGCAATGGAAGCATAAAATCATGTGGATATATCAAAGTGTGGCACAATCATCAAGTATCAAAATCATGGATGCATATCGATATAAACAAGTTGGGACACTCCATATATCACAAAACATTTTCATAAATCCAGGAGAATAGATCAATCATACCATTTTAAATCATGCTTTTGAAAGCTTTTTAAAACACGGTATTAATTAAAAGTAGATGTCAAGTCCCACTCACTGTTAGGGGAGGATAACGCACTCCCCAATATTTCCACAAAGCGTAAATCAAGTGTCCCCTCCGTTCAACTCAAATAACTCTTAGGGAGACAAACAGTCCGCAGATTTTTAACCTGCGCAGTCATGGAAAACAGACTATAACTTTGGCTATACCAATCCAAATCAGATGATTCTTATCTCATTTTAAAGCTAAGGGATAGCCCTATAACTTTCATTTTGCACACTTGCTCAGATTCAAATCACAGAATTCCCGGTAAGCCTCATTTTGGTTACAGCCATATTTAAGTTTCAGATTCTGTCCAGTTTTCGTACAGAAGCTATAACTTTCATCCTACTCATCAAAGTCTAATGAAATTTTAACATGTTATAGCTAAGATGTAGATCTACAACTTTCATGTTTTGAGTTTTATCTAAATATGTCTGGAAGGGGTTGAACAAAATTCACGAACAGGACAGATACGTTTTAGTGAAACATACAGTTTCTGTCAACACAGTTTTAAGGAAATTTGTATAACTTTCAATTTCCTCATGCGAAATGGCTGAAATGTTTATATGTTATAGCCAAGGCATATATCTATAACTTTCATGTTTTGTGTTTCTTCAAACTAAGACTGGAGAGGGGTTGTTTTTACTCACTACTGTCAAGGTTCGAAACAGGATGCTTCTATGTCGAGTTTCAGGAAAAGTGCCATAACTTTTGGCACAGGTATCAGAATTTGGTGATTCTTACCTCGTTGGAAAGATACGACTTAGATCTACAATTCATATAACTATCACATTTTCAAATTCTGGCTCTAAGATGCCTTAAAACAGAGATGAATCACGGACAGAAATAACATTTAAAGTAAGACAGGATAAAATTTCTTACCTCACTTTCTTTGTTTTCCTCTCTTGCTTCTCTCCTTGTTCTCACGAATTTGGGAAGAATGAACAAGCATTCTAAGGCCTTCTTCTTTTATTATTGTGTTAATAAGTCACCACCCTTGGATCAAATCTCCAATTAATCTAAACCATAGGATCATTTTGACTATTGCATGTGTTTTGATTGGTTCTTTTTTTTTTTGTGCATGTGTTCTCATTGGCCCACCTTGCCTTTCTCATCTCCATTTGGCCAACACTTGTCCTCCTCACTATAACACTTGTTCAACACAAGAATACACTTGTCACATTTTATTTAAGTTTTGTTAATTGCTAACAAGTCCTTTGACTTATAAAAATTCTAATTTGACCCCTAAAATTTTCATAATTTCATACTAGGCCCAAAATCTTATATTAGACCTAATTTAATTTATTTAATATGAAATTAAGGTTTTGAATCTCTTTGAGTCAAAATTGATCCGATTTGTATTTTACCGTCAAATATCATTTTTTTTTTGTGAAAATTCATGAACCTGTAGTAATAGAAACAACATATATGTATATATATATGAAATGGAATTCACTATAGAATACACCGAGGGTCGGTGTTACAAAATAAGTTTTTAAAAGTTATTTGGACAATATTTTACCATATTCCTTATTTTTGGTATGTTGTAATATCACGGTGGGGCAAAAACATTTCCAAATAAAGAGTAAAAGTATACTATTTTGTAAGGTATTAAAAGTATCATCTCTCCCAAAATAAATTTATAAATTAAATTAATTGTGCTTATATTTCCCCCTTCTTTTTTTATGTTAGATTATTAAAATAAGTTTGTTTTCTTTTTGGAATCTTAAATTAAAATGCTTGCAAACAAAGGGTTTCAAGAGTAGTTAAATGGGGATCGGGCATTTTATTCGATAGTCAGGCATCTGATTTTGAGTTTTGAAAATAGAAAAAAAAAATTTAAGAGAGTCAATCATTTAACGAGTCCTATAACAATCAAATTAGATTAGTTGAGTTTAAATCAAATTAATTAATTGAAGGCCAAATACGGATCAATGAAAAAAAAAAGGGTTAATCACTTAAGGTGATGAATCAACTAGTAGATCAAGATCCAGATGAGCACCCGTGGAATCGGTAACGGTGATGGCAGACCAATGGGTGATCCAAAACCCCTACCTCACAATGAAAGACTAAATATCCAATGGGAGCACAGCATGAGAACTGGAACCCATAACTCTAGTGGAAGATCCGGTAGAATGATGAAACCTTGGTCCATCCTTTGTCATCAAATTCATTGTTGCGGCATAGACTTGAATTGAAAACTTCAAAATCTGCCGGCTACTAAATTTTTTCTTGAATGATATTGATGAATATATAAACATGTAAATTTTATTTTTATTTTTTTAGATTATAATACTTTAAAAAAGTATTTTGGTAAATAGTATAAAAAATATATATTCTATGTTTTAATTTTTATTGCATTAAATATTGGAATTTAATTAAATAATTTATTTTATTTTAAATAAATTTCATAATTTCGTTTATTTTTAATGAATGAAATTTTTTTTTTTTTTTTTTTTTTGTTTCATTTGGTTCTAAAAACGTAGCGGAGAAAATGACGTAAATCAATCGGGTATAAGACGAAGACGTGTGAGCTGAGTCACTTTTTCATTTATTATTCCCTATTTCTAAATTTCTGTTCCAGTGCTCTCTCTCTCGTGGGGTGGATGAACCCCTCGTACCCTCCATGGGTGGCTTTTGGTGAGGACTTGTGGCATGTCATGAGGCAACAAATTGTGGGTCCTAAATATATGAATGTGTGAACAAATGACAGTCACAAAGTCTCTTTCTGGTACCACCAAACTTTTGAATTTTCTTTCTTTCGTCATCCAAGTAAAGTCTTGAATGAACACCAATGGAAAATAGATAGCTATGCTTATATTTCTCTCCTCTTCAGTTCCATTTCTCTGCAAAAAAATCCCATTCCAATCCCTAATTTTTCCAAAGACTAAATCTTTGTTCTTCTCTGTCATGTCCATTGCTTTAGAGTCTCATGCCTTTGCTGGCAACCCAATCAGATCCCAGAAAACCCTAAATTCAAATGCCCTAATCTCACCAAGTTCAGCTCTTGAAACCCTAAAAACCCAACTGCTAGACAGCAACCACCAACCAATTTCCCCTAATTTGAAGGTCTTGCCCTTTAGAAAAGGTAGACCTTTAGTTTCTTCTTCCAATATTGAAAATTTTACTCCAATTTGGCATCTGGGCTGGGTCAGTTTAGCTGAATGCACGGGTTTGTTAGCAAAGTCTGAGGTTAATCTGGGTGCTGAGGCATTTGTTTATTTAGGTTCGGAGTCCAATGGTGTTGACAATGTTGTTTATTGGGCAATCGATGTCTCTGATGATAATAGTTTGGTTGGTGAATTTGGGGCAAGGCATTGCAGTTTTGTTGATTTGAGGACTTTGATGATTGCAACTGATTGGGCTGATGCTAGGGCTATGGGTGAATTGGCAATTGCTGGCCATGTAAGTGCATGCGTTTGCTTTTATGTGAACAATCCATTGTATTGACCAATGAATCTCTGCCATATCAAAGGGCAGATTCGATGTAGTTGACCTTTTGGGTATAGTACATATAACATTATTCTTTTGAATACGGTAGCTCTTATACTCTTTCTGAATTGCTTGGCACGGAAAACGTTTCAAATATAATTTCCATGTTGGAGTTGGAGTTGGAGTTAGGAAGTCGAATGTTATATGCCTGCTAGTGTGACTGTTAGGTGTGTAGGAGGATCAAGTTTTGAGGGACTTTATTCCCCCAACACTATTCGCCCATGAGTTCTGTTCATTCTTCCTGCTCGATCTAGATGTTTCTTTTGAAATTCTGCAATGGATAACTTCTCAATATTGGAGGCCATGAGGAACAAGTTGTATAATTCTTTTAACCATATGATACCAAAGTCCAAATACACGTAAAAGATAATTTTATGAATTTTAAAATTTGAACATTGTGCTTATGTCTAAGTTATGATTGGTATTTTGTATAATCCGGGCAAGTATTTGTACTGAATTCTCAATGTTTTGTTGAACGGGAAGATGTAATCATCCATTTTTTTTTATCTCTTGCTGGATAGTGATTGCAATTATCTTATTTTTGTTAATTGTTGTCTGATCTTCTTGTTTTCCTCAGAGAACATCTGGTTTTATCTCTCATTTCCCTGTTTTGAAATTAGTTCTCTATACCATTCCATCTAAAGCTTTGTTCTTATCTGGTTTTGGCACTTATTTAGGCAAGGGCATTGTTAGAGTGGCATACTGCATCACGCTTTTGTGGACATTGTGGTGGAAAAGCAGTACCAATGGAAGCTGGGAGACGCAAGCAGTGTTCAAATGAGTCATGCAGAAAGAGGATCTACCCTCGTGTTGATCCTGTATGGCAAACCTAAATTTTCTATAAAATAAGTAGTGCTTGAAGTTTAGTTGTATGGGATATGCTTGTTTTGTGACCATGTGGACTTACAACAGGTTGTCATTATGCTAGTCATAGATAGAGAAAATGACCGGGCACTTTTAAGCAGACAATCAAGATTTGTGCCTCGCATGTGGAGTTGCCTGGCAGGTTTTATAGAGGTAGTGATAGCTTTTTAACCTTCAAAACATTCCTTCTGGGGCACTAAGATGACAATTTTGTCACTGCACATTATGATTTGAGGTGCACTGTTGTAAAACAAGCTGAATCTTTGTATTTCCTTAGCCGGGAGAAAGCTTGGAAGAAGCAGTGAGAAGAGAAACATTTGAGGAGACTGGTATTGAAGTGGGAGAAGTTGTTTATCATAGTTCTCAGCCATGGCCTGGTACTGACTCAATATGTATTCTGATTCGTATGTTTATCATAAATCATTCCTGCATAGTAGTAATACAATATGTTTTGAATTTGATTTTCATATTTTGTTTTTGAAATGTTATGCATTCATCTGCATTATGCTATGTTTATATCCATGTTTCTTAGTGCTTATCACCAATTTTCATATTAAGTTATTTCTCAGTGCTAATTCCGAATTGTCATATTAAGTTAAATGAAGTAAGAGCCCTAAAGAAGAATTTCAGGTATACTTTGCTGAGCTCTGTAACAAGGCCTGATATATGAATTTGTTAGCTGTACTTTGGTCATATTCTCCTCTGAATGCACAATTTATTATGTCTATATGCACAATCAAGTTTATTCTACATCCTGTTATCACCCTTCCCTGTTTTGGTATATTCAACTTGAATAACAAAGTCCTCATCGGCACAATGGTACTACAGATTTTAGTGGCTAAACCTTTAGAGGTAGCTGCTCTCATTTTGTCCACTTGCAAATGGGAAAACATTGTAGTTTAAAGATAATTGATTAAAAATCACAATTAATATCCCATGGATAGATGTTGTATGATAGGACTTGGTATAATTGACTTCTGTGAAGAAGCCAGAATCTTGCTCACAAGCTACATGTTGAAATGCTCAATGGGGTCATACCATGCAATCTCATGTTGCCCTAACCTTTTTGGCATCATTTGGGCTCTGATGACTAGATTCTGCAGATAACATTTCAACCTAAATTCAGAAACATCGATTTTCATTAATTGTTAATATTACAAGCATAGTTAGACATTTCGAAAAAGCTGATGAAAAAAAGAGGTACAAATCTATCTCCATGCTATCTGAATTAAGAGACTAGGAGTTTATTTCGGATTGTCTGTCTGAAGTGAACCCTCTTGAGTATAACCTCATTTAGGTGATATTGTATATGTTGTTTTCTGCTATGCATTTCCCCACACCGCTCCTACTTTTAAAAACCAACTGCAGTGAATATCTGATCTGTGGTGCTTGGGCCTATTTCTTCTTCTCCATATTGTCTCAACTTGGTGCATAATAAAGCTTAAGAAGACTTTCGCTTCCTGGCAACTTAAACGAGTGATAATGCCCTGCAGAGAAGCATAATAAAGAGCAAGCAGATGGAAAGGGAACAGATATTTGAACTTCCTTAGTTATTCATTTACTATTACATTTTTTTTTTGTTGTTGCCATTATTACCTCCATGAGCACAAGTTTGAGAAAACTGCAGTTTGATGTTTCCTGTGGACATAAACTGGCTCAATATTCAAGATCGCTATGTTTCTACTTTCATTTTAAGTTCCAGTCCATTAATTATTCTCATTTTATGAATTCTTACCAGTTGGACCAAGTAGCATGCCGTGTCAATTGATGGTGGGTTTCCATGCATATGCAAAATCACTTGAAATAAAGGTCGACAAGGAAGAGTTGGAAGGTACTTTGATCATTCTAGATTTACCTTTATCTGTTCTCCCATCTAGTATGTGCCAAAAACATGTAGCTTTTACTAGTAGAGAACCTCTACACAAGAGAGTGATGGAAAACGGTATCCACCTAGTATGTACCGTCTAAGTCTGCAAAATTTTGGATGTTGTGATGATAATTTATATCCTTAGGATCTTCAGCTTAGAGACACATGCAATGCCAGCACTAGTGATATGCTGAAAAGCCCTTGAAAGTTTTAGTCTCGTCTGATATCTCACCCAAGGGTCCTGAGACATGCATACAGTTCAATCTTGTCTTGCATATTGGTCTCAGCTAGACCAAAATCTCCTACTGACTTGTTTCTTCACCCATCATGGAGGCATTTTGGGGTTAGTTGCCCATATGTCTGTACCAGGAATCCCTTGCATGTTGTGAAACTTGAGCAGCTTTCTTCTACTATCTAATTAAATTTGATTTTTGAAGGTAATTTTTTTGGCATTAATTCTATCCCAGGTAATTTGGGAATTTGTGCTATATTTGATAGACAGGTGCTCATCTGTTAATTTTCTCAAATTAGGACATAGGAGAGTTGAATCTAGGAAATTTTTGTGTACAACATGAGCTTTATAAGCATCGTGTAGTTTCTGCTTTGCTTTAATGATATTCTACAGAAGTCTGGTGTAACTCCATTTCCAATGTAATATGAATGGGAAATAAGTTAGCGAAAGGTGAGAGTTTTAGCATCTCTTCTTCCTTTCAGATGCTCAGTGGCATAGCAGAGAAGATGTGAAAAAGGCATTGATGTTCGCCAAGTATGAGAAGGCACAGAAAACAGCTGCAGCCAAGGTGGAACAGATGTGCAAAAGTGTTGAGAAGGGACAGAACTCCCCCGCGGACTATAATGTGGAGAGTGGAGAACTTGCTCCCATGTTTATCCCAGGACCTTTTGCCATTGCCCATCACCTCATCGCTTCGTGGGTCTATCAAGATGCTCCAAATGCCACTGATTCTAGGTTAAAACAGCCAGTGGGTTCTCAATCAAGTTTGTAGAATCAGGCTCATTTGATTGGTCAGACAACCATATCCTGTCATTCCCTGCTGAAATTTTTGCTCATTATTGATTTTTTAATGATGGAAATTTTCTTTCTGGTTTTGAATAATCCGTTGTTGAAATGCTGTAAATATTTGAAGTCATTGGAGGATCATAGGGTTCTCTAAGTCACTTGTCGAGACATCTGGTCATGTTATTTCATGAATGGGAGTGCCAAAGGGTGAAGAATAGTGTAGAAAAATCGATGTAGTGAAACATACATCACAATAAAACCAAATTATATATCATGAATCTGTATTTACTTGACCAAAAGAGTCAAAACTAGGGTTTTCATGATCAGGGATCTTTTATTATTATTATGTTTATTTTAGTTTTTTGGATGATGAAGAACATGCCTGATGAATAAGAATTAGATGGTATTAATTTTATAAGTTCCTAAACATCTTATAAGCTTATAAGATTCAAACATCCCATAATTTTAAATATCTTATCTTTAGAGTCTATAAATTTTGGCAATTAATAAAACAAAGAACATGGCTTAGATTGGAAATTATGTTATTTTGTCCATGGACTCTCATTGTAGGGATTTTCAACTTAATGATCCTAAGGCCAAGCATGATCACACATAGCTTGACCTAAATCAAGAGATCCAACCAGAACATGGACATCAAAATCTTGCCCAAACAAGTGATGGATTTAGTCTAACATATTCTTAAATTTAGTAAATTTTTAATTTTTCTTTTTATTTTGTTAATCATTTTACGATGAAATACTAAACATTATCTAGTTTAAAATTAAAATTATTATTATTATTTTTTACTTAGATAATGATTAAAGATCTTGACAACAAGCAATTGTCTAATTAGAAGACAGTCAGTTCAAGATTACCTTTTTAAAAGATATTTCAAATTTTTAAAAATAAAAACTATATTTTAGATATAATTATAATAATATTTCAAATCAATTCAAAAATTTTATCACCTACCAAAAAAATTATAGACATTTGCACTCAAAATTAATTCGAAATAACATCAGAGAACATCACATGATACATTGCTCGGCCTTTTGGCTAAGATCGAAGAGAACATCACATGAAAATGTTCATAGTTCAGAAAAGCACAAAGACTAATCGAAAAATGCCACTCAAAACATTAAACTAAACAAAAACAAAGTGAAAAACAAAATGAAAATCCAGACTTGAACCATAAATAAACAGAAATGAATTAAACTTGCCCAGCCTTAATAGCAACATCCAACTCTTTCTCTGGCACGACAACTTCATCCACAGGCATAAATCTGCTCCAAGTCTTATGATTCTTCCACACCAAAGCCATTTCTTCGATCGGGACACCCTTAGTCTCCGGCAAATACTTGTGGATAAACCATGTCATCAACCCCACAAACACCGCGAAAAATAAAAACATCCCAAATCTCAGAGCACACATTAATGGCAAGAAAATTTGTGCCACGATGAATGTGAATAACATGTTGACAGACACTGT
This sequence comes from Dillenia suffruticosa, assembly GCA_033439265.1. Lineage (NCBI taxonomy): Eukaryota > Viridiplantae > Streptophyta > Magnoliopsida > Dilleniales > Dilleniaceae > Dillenia > Dillenia suffruticosa. The sequence continues at coordinate 22,743,730 of JAVTVX010000035.1, forward strand.
GACACTCATGGCAGCTGATCGAATTTCTAACGGGAAAATTTCACTGGGAACTAACCATCCGAGAGGCCCCCATGACCATGCAAAAGCAGAAACAAAGCAACATATCAGACCAACCACCGAATATGCATACCATTTAGGCAACGCGCCTGGATTACCATTTACTCCAAATTTTGTGCCTATAAATATTGATATAGCAATCTGAAAAACAAACAAAAGAATATTAATTCATACTTTGAAATATAAAACAAAAAATAAAAATAAAAAATGTGTAAATCTAGGTACCTGAGCTAGTAACAATACAGTCCCTCCCGCCAAGAAAAGTTTCCTTCTTCCTTTTTTATCAACAAGACTAATAGAAATAAGTGTAGCAAAACAGTTAAAACCACCTGTAATTACAGCAGAGAAGAGGGAAGCCGAGGAACCAAAACCAATTGTTTTGAACAAAACAGGTGCATAAAACATAATGACATTCATGCCAGTGAGTTGTTGAAATGCGGGTATAAGTATGGCCATAACCAAATGGGGTCTGTACTTTCTCCTCAAAAGATTTAACCAGGGATGTTTCACCTTCTTAGAGGCTTCACTTGCTACAATCAAGTCTGCGAGTTCTTCCTCCACATTTTCAATGCCACGAATTTTCTTGAGCTTCTCCCTCGCCTTGTCTTCGTGACCCCGTTCGATCAGTGAGTTTGGTGTTTCCGTGAGCGCACATGAGCCTAACATAATGATCAATGCAGGCACCATAGCACCGCCTAAGCTCAACCTCCATCCCCACCCACCCGGTATCTGGGCAAAGAAGTAGTTCAAAACATTTGCTGCCAAAACACCAATTGTGATTGATAGTTGAAAGATATTGTTAAGAGCTCCTCTATACTTGTATGGAGCCATCTCGGAGACATACAATGGCACAGACTGCAAACAATACAAGAGAGATGAGCAAAAAAGAAACAACAAAAATTAATAGAGGACAAAAGAGTGTTTGATAAAATACCTGATTGGCAAAGCCAATGCCAACACCAAGTAACATCCTACCAATAATAAGCATCATCACATTTTTAGCGATAGCATTAACAGCTGCACCCGCGAAGAAAATCACTCCACCAAAGAGCATCGACAGTTTTCTCCCTAGACTTCTCGTGACCCATGAGGCAAAAAACGAAGCTACAAGGGCAGCCAAATACAAAGAGGATGTGAACAATGTCAACATCTGGCTATTGAATTTGCAGTACTGGTTTGTTGTCACCTCGCCCTCTTCCTTTTTGTAAACCTTAGGGAAAAATTTCTTCAAAAATGGTGCCATAGATGTCACGCCACCTGCATCATAAATCCATTAAAATAAAATAAAAAAAAAAGAAAACATCATAAACCCATTTTGCAAACATTACAATTACCTGAGATACCAATATCATATCCGAAGATCAAACCACCAGAGGCAGCAACGAGACATGCCATGACAACAAAACCAGTAAGCTTGCCCGGCAAATCCTTGCCATGGGCAGAAGCAATAACTGCAGCAGGCATTATGGAGAGAGTTCACTGAATTAGGGGAAAGGGAACGAGGGGTTTGTAAAATGAGGCACTTGTATTTATAAATGTGAAATGGTTAAGCAGAATCAAAAATCTGATTTAGTAGGATCTCTATCGGATAATGATATGAAAAGTTTGTTATATTATCAAGATAATAACAGAATCAACTGAGATAAAATCCAAATGTAAAAGGATAAAATTTTAGATATTAGTCTAAATATATATTTTTTTTTTAAAATTTCATTGGCAGCAGAAGTAGCTAATCGGCTCAAAATGTCAGTGCAAGGATTAATCGCTTAAAATTCTGTTATTTTCTTACTGTTGTCTAAATATTAAGTCAAAATGCTAGTCACAAAATAGATTAATATATTGCAAAGATTATAATCATTAAAAATTTTAAAATTTTTAATATCCACTAATGTTTTGAGGGGCATTTTTCGATTAATTTTTTTTTTGTTTTTCTGAACTATATATGAACATTTTCATGTGATGTTCTTTGAATGTTACATGTTAAGTTATTTCGATTGTTATAATTTTGTTAAGTGCAAATGTCTATAATTTTTTTCTATTGGGTGATAGAATTTTTGAATTGATTTGAAATATTGTCATAATTATATCCAAATATATTTTTTTATTTTTCAAAATTTGAAATATCTTTTTAAAAAGGTCTTGTTGTCAAGATGTTTAATCATTATCTTAAGTAAACTAGATAATGCATAGTATTTCATTATGAAAAGATTAACAAAATCAAAAGAAAAATTAAAAATTTACTAAATTTAAGAATATATTAGACCAGGTCTTTCATCTCCCCTTCATAGTGCAAAAACATAGATTTACGTACAAACCCTACTTTTAAAGGTGTCTGGCCATAATTTTATGTCCATGTTCTGGTTGGGTTTCTTGATTGAGGTCAAACTGTGATAATGTTTAGTCTTAGGATCATTAAGTTAAAAATCCCTGCAATGAGAGTCCCAGGAGAAAATAACATACTTTCCAATCTAAGCCATGTTCTTTCTTTTATTAATTGTCAAGCAAACACAGATTCATGATAGATAATTTGGTTTTGTTGTGATGTATATTTCACTACTTGGATTTTTCTACACTAATTTTCACCGACTTACATAACCCTAAGATCCTCCAATGACTTCAAGTGTTTACAATATTTCAACAACAGATTATTCAAAACCAGAAAGAAAATTTCCATCATTAAAAAATCAATAATGAGCAAAAATTTAAGCAGGGCATGACAGGAAATGGTTGTCTGACCAATAAAATTTGCCAGATTCTACAAACTTGATAGAGAACCCACTGGCTGTTTTAATCTAGAATCAGTGGCATTTGGAGCATCTTGATAGACCCACGAGGCCATGAGGTGATGGGCAATGGCAAAGGGTCCTGGGATAAACATGGGAGCAAGTTCTCCGCTCTCCACGTTATAGTCTGCGGAGAAGTTCTGTCCCTTCTCAACACCTTTGCACATCTGTTCCACCTTGGCTGCAGCTGTTTTCTGCGCCTTCTCATACTGGGAAAACATCAATGCCTTCTTCACATCTTCTCTGCTATGCCACTGAGCATCTGAAAGGAAGAAGAGATACTAGAACTTTCACCTTTTACTAACGTATATACCATTCATATTACATTAAAAATGGAGTTAAAATAGGGTGTTTTAACTGCAAGATTCAGAAACCACACGATGCTTATAATGATTTTTTGATGGTTTATTAATCTTTTTTTCCCTAATAGTCACTTCATTCTATCTCTTCGAGTTTGAGTTTTCCAATAAAATATGAACTGAAATATCCAATACCTTATTGGAGGAAGATTCTCAACAATAATTGTACAATTGTTGAGAATCTTGCTTGAATTATAATTAGAAAAAAAAATTAAAACATTTATCTGTGCAAGATTTATTTACGTGGGTTTGAACCTAATTTATTCTAACTTATGCTTTTGATTACTACAGGTAATGTTTGGCGCCTCGGGGGGAGGGGGGGTGTGGATCAAAGGCTTCTTGACCAATTGGGAGGTTTGCTTTGCGAATATGACACAGGTTTTGGGGTCTAAAAAAATCTCTGAATTTCCAAAAAATTAACATTTTAAAAATAGAATCAGGTAATTTTTAAAATGGGTGATAGCCAAAATAATCATTTGATTAAGAACAGAGAGAAGAAAAGAAACAGAAAAACTCACTTGAGCGGATTTGATCCCAAGTTCAGTTCCAGAGATCCAATTGAAATGCTCCTTCAACAATCTCTTAGAGTAGTACTCTCTGATCTTCTTTCTCGCCATTCTTGTACATCCTGATCTAACAACCAGAAAAATTCGTCTCAGATCTATATTATTCCCAATTTTCAACAACAAAAAAATTTAAACCCACTAATAAATAATGAAGTAGGTGCAATCACAAACACTTGAAAATGAATCAGAGCCCAAGAAATCTGAATGTACAAAATTGGATCGAGAGAGTTGCAATTGCCGTAGGAGAGAGAGAGAGAAATAATGTTGTTTGCCATAAAACTCCTCTTCGCCCAAAAGCACTACTTACACTTTAAATACCCCATTAACAACTTCAATTTGGCAAATCAATATCTATAACTTTAATTATAAAAAAAAGACAATGGCAGATGGCTGTACAACCATAAACAAATCACACCGAGTAAAGTTTACAGTCATTCTCCAAAAACATTACTAATACCCTTTTTCATTTATCGATCTGTATTTTTTTATTTATTTATCAACAGATAATTGAATTAATGAATAAAGTAATTAAATTTATTAAAAGTCTTAAATTTTAAATTTAAAAATTAAAAAAAAATTATATTAAAAAATTCTTTATTAATTAAATCCGATGTTTAAATAAAATTAATATGATTTTAAATATTAATCGATAAAAAATTTTCTTTCATTTGTCCGATTCGCAGATTAGTTCTGCTGATTGTCATTCAAACTTACCATTTTATGAGATTCCGGCTGCTAACCATGACCGCCAATCATGCTATACTGATCGCTACACATGGAATCTGTTTAAGAATACACACACACACACACACACACATAGAAAAAGAGATTGTTTTTAACTTTAATCAAAATTATTTTAAAATTAGAATCAAATCAGAAATTTTTAATAGTAAAATCAAAATGGGAATTATCATTTTAATTCTAATTTTAGTTCTCTTCTTTTTTTTTTTTAATAACTATCGGGTTTTCATTAAGTTATAATTCGGTACAAAATACAAATTTAAGTCAATAAAATTCACACACCATTTATTCTAAAACTTTCTATTTATCATTCAAATTTGAGGAATTTACAACTTTGCCAGCAATCACTTTCCTACCAAGTCACAGAAAAGGCCTCTAAATGTGGCAGCTGTCGAACATACCAGAAGAGGCTATTGATTCCATCCGATAATGAGCCTCCACGTACCCAAACCACATTCCTTACACTGAACCCTTCTGCAGCTGATCATTTCCGTCTAGTCGACACACGACGATTTCCTCCACTGACTTTGGAGCAACAAAGGGCTCAAGTATTCCGCACTAAGCCCACGTTTCGTGTGAGACGGAGTGCAGAAGAGAGTACTGCCGAAAAACGTAAAAGAAAGAGAGAAGAAGAGCGAAAATATGGCTCATTTCTTCAGAAGAGTAGCAAAAGCGGCACCAATTGCACTCGCCAATGCTTTTAGAGGCCCAAGCAATTCGAATCCGATCTCTTTTAAAATACCTTTCGGTGCGCTTGCTGCCGTTGGTGGTGGAATTTCGGCTTTCTACTACTTTCAATCGCCGAACTTGGTATCCTCTATTTTTTTATGGGTTTCTTGGAATTTGTCTCTTTGATCTTTTATTTGGGTTTTTAGGGTAATAGGTTTTGTTTGAAATTGCCTTTGGGATAATGAGGCTTGTGTTGATTTCCAATTCAAGTTACTTACAATTGTTTCTGTCAGTAATCAACATTTCCAATTCTAGTTTATATTGATAATTTTGATTTACCCATGGGATCTTTTCTCGATGGGTTTCTTGAAACCGCTCCGTTTTCACTGTTATTTGGATTTTTAGGTTTATGGGTTTTGTTTGAAATTGATTTTTGACATTTATGGGGTTTGTGATTCGAATTATTGTGTGTTGCTTGCATTTCCATCAGTGATCACAATTGAATTAAATTGTGAACGGAGTCTTAAACTTAGCTACATTAAGTGGATTGAGTTTATGTTAACGTTTCTGTTTTTTTTTTTATTAGCTATTTTGGAATTTCATTGTTTTCAATTTTATTTTGGTTTTAGGATAATGGATTTTGTTTAAATATATTTTGACACGAAGGGATTTGGGTTGATTTGTGATTTGGGCGATATGCATATATTTTCATCAGTGTGAAGTTAAACTTAGCTTCATTAGGGGGAAAAGGATTATAACTGTGTTGCTTTAAGATTAAGATCTAATGGACTTTATTTTATGGTATATGCATGATGCCAGCAATTGTATAAAATGTGGAGATAAATGAATATAATGAATTGGACTTCCCATAATCTAGCTGGTTCTCTTTTTCGATGATACTGAGGTGGCTACCTGTAGAATTTGTCCATGATGTCTCCTGTCTGTGTTAATAATTTGAGGGACAGGGCTCATATATTCATTCGTTAGCTTATTAGCATGCTATGTTGTGGGCTGTACTTGCTTATGTATCTAATTGTACATGCACAGGCACACACAACCACATCCACACCCACACCCACACACACATATATATCCATATCTTCCTGTCAAATGCTATATCCCTTTTGCCACTTGGAATTTGGTTGGCCTTAGCTTCTAAATGGAAAAGAGTATTTTATGTCTTGACTATTGATTATCTTTGATGGAGGTAAATAATTTGAGGGACAGCTCTCCTATGTAGATATTTTGACCACTTGAAAAATGACCAGTGTGGTGTATGTTCTTTTAATAACAGGTATTTCTAGACCAAGCACCTGAAGAGGGTCCAAAAATTGGTAGGCTCTCTCTCTCTCCCCCAAACACCTTTTCACACATGGCTTAATTAGACTCTGAAGGAGCTTGTTGTGTATAACTTGCTGGGTTAGCATTTCATCACCAGATTCAACTACTGCCCTCTGGCCAGACTACATAGGTTCTTGCAAGACATGCATTAGAATTAGTGTCAAGTTATAAATTTTCCTGTCATTTATGCATTTTCAAGCTCAGCTGATGCTCTCTTCTGTACTTTCAGCACTCAATCCTAATAAGTGGATTGAGTTTAAATTGCAGGACACAGCTAAAGTAAGCCACAACACTCGGTTATTCAGGTTACTCTCCTGGCTTAATATTGATGCTAATTCACAAAAGAAGGCCTAATTACTGAATGTATTTTGTGTGTCATATCATGCATTACTGCAGAAGTCAATCTGCTTTGCAAGCCTTTTGCTGGTCATTATCTCCTTTACGATCCTACATCTTTCTTTGTCCCAGAAAGAAAATAAAAGAATTTCTGGTCCTTTAGAAAAAAATAAAAATTAGAACCAATATGTGTTAACAATTTGTACATGTTTGCTCAAGCTTGTCATCACCCATTCAATTTGCACTTTTAAAAGTCGTCCTTTTCAAAGTTTTTTAAAGTGGTAAAATGGACTAGCAAGAAGTCTGGATTTCCAAAATGCTTTGCTGCGTATTAATATCTATGAAAGGTGTAATAAGTGTTCTAATCTTACCTTTTCTTTTGTACTTCAAATGACAGATTTTCATTTGATCCCAATGAAAAGTTGGGTCTTGATGTTGCTTCTTGCCTCATTACAAGGTATGCTGTATCTTAATTGGAGTTTTGTTTGTACATCAATTCTTGTGCATAACATGATATCTGTTCTGAGCATACAAATTCTGATATAAACATGACAATTTAATGCACTCTTTGTAATGCAGGGCTCCTCTTGGACAAGATTCCGAAGGAAAAACCAAATATGTTATTCGTCCGTGAGTTTCTCTTCACGAAACACACATGTTTGATCTTCTTCTTCTTCTTCTTCTTCTTCTTCTTCTTCTTCTTATTATTATTATTATTATGATCATCATCATCATCATCATCACCATCATCATTATTTCTAGCCAGTAGTGGTTTTGCTTACGTGCCTCTTATTGACTAGTTTAGCTTAAGCATATTACTAAAGATACTTCACTTATCCTTAGGTCAAGGTCTTATTATTTTATTTTTTCCTTCCTCTGAAAAGGAAGCCATGACACCACTTCTTAATGTTTTTGTCTTTCTTCATACAAAGTGAGATCTTATCAAATCTGTGCAGTGGTTTCATACTCTTGTTTAGCCAGAATAGCCAGCGCTATGGCAACAGCTACCCATGGTCTTAAAGCAAAAGGAAGCATAAAGAGTGTCCTATTGCTTCTTACATTCTAGATATCAGTGGCATAGCTTTAAAAGGGGCTAGATGGGGTTTGGTTTGGATGGTTCAAGATTATGCCGTCTACCTTCCTTCAATTTCTTGACATTATGTGCCATAATGAAAATATGTGTTTAAGGCCTTTGTTATTCCAAAACAGTTTCAATAGTTTCTGAAGCCATGCATCATTCTTTCAAATAACAAGAAAGAGCATTGCAGATATACAGTACTCAGCATCTCTCTCTCTCTCTCTGTGGTTATTTTACCTTGATGACTTGAAAACTCTATTGCTAGTTTGATTGCTCAAGATTCTTGTGGCAAGTAGCTGCCCTACATGAAAATTGTTGATGTTTTTCTACTGTGTGTTCAGGTATACTCCTATATCGGATCCAGAGGCCAAGGGGTATTTTGATCTATTAATTAAGGTATGCCCTGGCTAACTAGAATGATTTTTTTTTTTTTTTTAAGTTATTGAGGATACATTTGACGGTTCAGAAATCAGTCATCCCTGTATGATTTATGGCTGCATTGTCTATTATAAAATGTTGCAGGTGTATCCTGAAGGAAAAATGAGTCAGCATGTTGCAAGCTTGAAACCAGGAGATGTATTAGAAGTTAAAGGGTGAAGCCTTATTTGAATAGTATTATACAAAGATGCAGGGGACATGTTTGAATGTCATTTTTAAATTTTTGGTCTCTTGCAGGCCCATTGAAAAGCTGAGATATACTCCTAATATGAAGAAGCACGTGGGCATGGTAAGATCATATTACTTAGAACTGAAAACTTGATTTTCCCAAGAACTGAAAAAGAGTGTGAAATTAATTAAGAATTGCAGCTTCTACGGTTAACTCAGAGTACTTCTGGGTAGCGTCTGTTATAATGTTCTCTTGTGTGTTCAATTGACTGAAATGCTTTTCAAGTTGTGGATATTCTTTCCCACAAATTTCAGATTATTTTATAGACGGTCAGAAAAGGAATATGGATCTTGTTACAACTTAGGCTCAATCCGATGATTATTTTCATCATTACAAGTGGTCATAATCACAATCCTCTCCTTGTTATACCATGTGGAGAGGACAAGAGGACATGAATAGGCATGGGTATGGATGTGAGGTTGACACTTAAGTGTAGTGAAATTTTTGTTGAAGTGAGCTGCATACGTGTAGTTGACATGCACATACAACCACCCACAGCTGACGTAGATATCAAGGTTCATGTAGGATTTGGTATCTGGGGTAATTGGATTCACTTCTAAGATCTAAACCCTCAATTTAAATTGGAAAATAATGTCAAATTCCACAAATCTTAAATTTCTTTAGTTGACTGCTAATTTGTAGGACCTTTTATTTTAGTAAAATTTTGCTTTTGTCCTTTGATGGTGTGTTTGGTATGTGAGTGTTTGTAAGAAAATGAAGATAAATTCTCATCCCTGATCAGGTGTTCTCTTCTCACCATCCAAGACTTGCTTAAGCGATGACAGTTTACCAATGATGGTATCTTTTGTAGGTGAGACATTTTCAATCTGAACACAGAGATGGATACTAGATAGAAAGCGCATATTTGCTAAGTGAATGCTCTTAAAGAAACACACTTGACTAATAATGGGGTTCATTATCTTTTAAGTGCTTCAGGAGCCTAACACATAGTAGGGGTGTTTATGCCTGTTTGTTTCACAATATAACAGTTGATCACTCCCCCCCCCCAAGAAAAAAGAAGGGAAAAAATCCAGTTGGTCGTGTTAATGGCTTTGTCTTCTGCTATAGTATTGTGGATAACTTGATATATGTCTTCCTGACATTTATAAGAAGAGAAAAAGTGTTGGCCTTATTACTTGACAAAGCAAAGGATTGCAATTGAGCCGTGTTCAGCTTTGGTGTGTTCAGGCTTTGCTTGTTGACAAAAATGTGATCTGAAGTACTAACTCAGGTTGAGCTTTAAGTGCAGTTTTCGATCTCGACCCGTTTAGAAGACCTTGAGCTTGAGTTGACTTGGGTGCAATAAATAGTGTTCTTTATATCAAGCTTAACTTAGTTTTAATCTTTAAAAATTAATTTGCAAAAAAAATGATTTACATTAATGTTTTAAACCAAGTCCTAAGGAGCTTTTTGGTGAGCTTTTATATCCTTGAGTCTGAGCTATGCCCAATGGTCCTAAGAGAGAGATTGTTGAGTTGGAGAACAAGTGATGCACCTTTTTGGCTTCAGATAACTTGGGATGTCAAAAAGGTTTAAATTGTTGAGGCTAACAGGTAGTGATTGAAATATATGAAGTTAAATTTGAGTTATTGAATGAGGAAAGTTTCAGATTTTATGATGGAATAAACTTACACTGATGCAACCCAAAGACAAATCTAAATCAAACACATTCATACCAAAAGAACAAGTGATCCTCCTTTAAAACATCTAATACATGATTGATCAAAGTAATATTAACCTCAGAGCTTTTCCAATTTTGATGTCAAATCACAGCATTGTTTTTTGTGTACGAGCTTATCATTTTCTTGTTGCAAGTGTTCTTTGTTAACATATGTCGTCCAATGCTATTGCATTTAATAATCTCTGGGAATTAAATTTCTTTATTTGATTTAGATTGCAGGTGGCACAGGTATTACCCCTATGCTACAGGTAATCGAGGCGATTTTGAAAAACCCTGATGACAAGACACAGGTAAACCCTTTTTTTTTTAACCTTTTGTCTTCTAGAATTTTAGTTGCATAGAGTATTTTTAAGTTGACTGAGTAAAGGTTTTTTCCCCCCCCCCTTTCTTTGTTTTTGGGTACAAGTGCAACACTTAAAACCCTATAGATAGGAACATAATGATTTTTCTTTTAAGATGACTGAATAAAGGTTTTTTATTTTTATTTTTATTTTTATTTATTTATTAATTTATTTTTGGTACAAGTGCAATTCCTAAAACATTAATAGATGACTAGATAGGAACATATGGTTTTTGTAAGATGACTGATGACAAGACACAGGTAGACCCTTCTACGTTTTGTCTTACAGAATTTTAATTGCATAGGGTATTTTTAAGATGACTGAATAAGGGTTTTTTTTTTTTTTTGTTGGGGGGGTTGTGCAGTACTTAAACTACTAGTAAATGACTAGATAGGAACATAATGTTGCACATTTATTGATGGCTAAGATCAAAAGGTTCACATATTTTCCTGTGGTAGTTCATGCATTCTGTTCTTCAAAACTTGTGGTTTTTCCCCGTAGAAAGTAAAAAATGTGACAACTTATCATTTCAGGTATCATTGCTTTATGGCAATGTATCCCCTGATGACATATTGCTTAAGCAGAAGCTTGATGCACTTGCAGCAGCCAACCCAAATCTGAAGGTATTGTTCATCATAGATGATTAGGGTGTCATTCCACTGCTTCCAATTTCTGTGTTAGTTGAAGTTTCTTCATTTTTGTTACCATAAAAATCCTTCAGGTATTCTACACTGTTGACAACCCAACAAAAGATTGGAGAGGAGGTAAAGGAATCATATCGAAGGATATGGTTGTGAAAGGATTGCCTGGTCCTCTTGATGACACTCTTATTCTTGTAAGTTTTGCTTACTTTGCTCTATGTCTCCATATTGTTTGTAAGGTTCTTTGTCACTTTCAAACTTCATAAAGTAAAAGGGGGGCAAAAGATGAACTCTTTTAATATTCTGGTTGCAAGAGCCCTTATTTTGTTATCTGGCTGAGGGAGGAGTTTCTGTGGATTGTTCCATTTTAGGTGCTTCCTTCTTGTGCTACTCTGTAGATGAATGAGGGGTTAACAATGGAAAACAGATAATAAAAATAAGTTGTATGATGTTTATTCCAATTGTGACACAAAAGAGCATAACCTAAAAGGTATTATATAAAATAAGCTAGTTTTGTGTTTATTCTGGTTCTGATTACTACCTTCTAGATGAGGTATTGTATTGTCTCTCTCTAGGAGTAATTATTCTCAGACATGGGAATCCTCTTAGTGGTTTACGACCTTTTACTGCTAGTTTTCTACCATTTCAACCTGCTGTCTCTATAAAACCATGTGCACTCTACATTTACGTTGTCTTTTATAAATTGTGAGTTACATCATCGAGTTCAATAGAGGTTTTTAAAATGCAATTTAGGTTTCCATTTTGAAAGCACCATACTATAGTAGTAGGAAAGTAGTGTAGCATATATCCCACGTGGAAACTAAGAATCAAGTAAATCAGAAAAAGGACAATAAAATTTAGTAATCTTCAAATGCATAATATGAATTTTTTGTTGATTTCAACTTGCGATTTAAGATATACCTCCACTGTTTGTTTGAGTAGATGACAATAAGTAGATTATAACTCATTTGAATTTCTGGAAGGTATGTGGACCCCCAGGAATGATGGAACATATATCTGGTGACAAGGCCAAGGACTATACACAAGGCGAGGTATTAAAAATCTTTGTATCCTTTGAATATGATGAATATTTCCCAGATAGTGGTTCTGGATTTGATTTTCTCTCTTCTTCTATGTTTATGCAGCTCAGCGGCATTCTCAAAGAACTCGGATACACAGAGTCCATGGTTTACAAATTTTGACAGGCTTCCCTTTTTTGCACTGCAATCTTTATCAAATTTTTCCTTCACTTACTTTATAAAACAGGCTGAGCTAGAAATCCAAAAGAATAAGCTGGGGAGGCACGTAACCACTCTTTGAAAACTTGTGCTAGAATTTGTTAGCACATGTTGCAGTCTATATCCCCTTTGTATGAAAAATGAGCCTAGGGTGCATGTGTCACCACTTGAGCTCAAGATTCAATTCTGAGGTTCCCTGTAAATGGTGTTGGCTATGGCTTGCTCATCCCATGCCCTATGAGGTTGAATTGTTGTGGTCTATGATAATGTTGTTGAAGAGGAGTGGTGCTCGCACCAATGACGTTGCTCTTCATCTTTCATTCAATTGACTTAGTTTTGCTTTTATCTGCGCATCCAAGGCTTTAATGAGAAATGGAGGTTCATTCAGGGTCCTAAGTATGCATGTGATGAATGCACAAATACTTTTTTTGAGTACTGTACCAACTGGTATCTGGAGTCATACTCCGATTAATCCGGTCTGGAACTTGCACCGGTCTATTTAGGAAGCTATCCTCCCAATGTTGGTTGTTTCATGCTCAAGTCACGAGTTGAACTTGGGATATTGATTAAGGGATTTAACGTCACATTTTATTAGACCAATTGATTGTTGGTATGAATGCACAAACATTACAATTCTGACATTAGATACCATATGTTATCTCTTTTATTTTTTTGTTCAAGAATTTGAACCTAGAATCATCAAGTTGTGGGAGGGGTTTGTACTGTCCCCTTAGGGATACTGTCTTGAAGGTGGATATCTCATTGACAGTCTTGAAGGCGGATGCTTATTTTAGTTTTTGTGCTGGATTGTGAAGCCAACAAGACTAGGTCTGGCGTTTTGATTAAGATTAATAATAGTTTTCTTGTATCAAACCATTCTTATGGGCTGAGCAATTATATCTGCCAGGAATAAGTCCTGACGGGCACTAATCACTGATCAACTAAAGTGATGCTGATCGGGGGATACAGGACTTTTCAAGCTTGTGGATGAAATTGCACTCGATATTAGACATGGGTCTGGTCATCCGATGCGGCCCATTAGCGTTGGCCTACAAGGAAATTTTATTTGGTTTGCGTATGATAGATTTGTGGTTGGGGCTCAGCAAGTTTGATGACCCTTGATTAGGTTCTCCTGTTGTCAAATTTACGTAGACGATTCATGTTTTGAAAATATCAAATTAATTATAAAATAAAATAACTTGTATTATTATGAATGAAATTATAAAATTTGCTATATTTATAAAATAGATTTTTTTATAAACCATGGATAGCGAAATTTTTTAAACATTCTTGTCATTAAAAATGATATTTAAGGAAAAAATTTTATGGGAATTTTTATTTATTTATATTTTGGTCTTAACCAATTGGTGTCTGCATTATTCGATTAAATTGATTCGAATATTGTAACATTTAATTTAAAGATCGATACTCTCAAGATACATTTTTTTATTCTCGAAATCAAGATTTTGGTAACGAGAATTTGTTGTCCTTCCACTAATTCACAAGACTTGGCCCCACTTTTTATAATACATGCTTTCTAAATTTTGCTCCTGCTAATATGATTATTAAAATTATAGACACTTGAGATTTTTTTTTTTTTGGTCGTATTTTATCCTTCTTAATCATGCATTTCTAAAATAATAAAGTTGAATTACCAATGACATTGCTATCGCTATTGATTTTTCCTTTTTTTTTTTTTTTTTTAGGGGGATTGCTTTTCTCTCCACCCTACGGTACCAAGGGTAAAATGGGAAAATAAAATGGAAGATTCGGACCCTGATAAGAGCCCAAGAACCCAAGATTTCGCCTAATAAACTGCTGGATAAACCCCAGCATCATCGTCATCTGGAGGATCTCTCTCACCAAATCCCAAACGACAAGTCATTCTCAAAATCACGCACCAACAAAGCCTCTCTCTCTCCTCTGGTACGATCTCTCCGCCATGTCTACACATTCGACGTCGTCATCATCTCTCTCTAAGTAAATTCTATGAAGGAAGGGAGGGAGGGACAAATGGACGATGAATTGCAGAAAAGATTCACGGACTGCGTCTATTTCTTGGCTTCACCTCTCACTTGCAGAAAGGTTCACTACTTATTATTCTTGTTCATTCTTTATTTAATTCATTTAATTCTTTCTTTCTTGTCTTTACGCATTGTAATTTCTACCCCTATTTGAAAGATTTCATTTCCATATCTGTATTTCCAGTGTGATCTTAAGATTGGATTTGAAGTTGGGGATTTTGATCATCTAGGGTTTTTGTTATCTTGCGCTAACTTAATTCTCCTGTTGTTTCAACAGTTTTGTGATCAACGCTTTCTAGCGATTCGCATTGATCGGCTTCACTTTTTTCACTATAAATTAGAACTCAACACTGTGTGATGGTTATAGATAATGCTACTAAACTGCAAAAATCAATGACTGAATTCAATTATGTGGCGTGTTTTTATTGGTAGCATCATTTTAAAACAATTAACACCAGTTTTTTGCTTGTTGTTAGCCAATGAAACCACGCCATATATGATTTTGCCTGTTTGGTCCATCTCCATTTTGGTCCCAGTAACGTTGTTTGAGATGGTTTATATACCTGAGGATGTATTTTGACCAAATCCAATGCAATATGATTTTGTTAGTTGTTGAAAAGCACGCATTGGAATCTTTTAACTTCGCAGCACAAGAAAAGCCTTAGGAGCATTACTCTGAAGAGCAGTGGGTTTCCTGCTATAAGTTGAAATTTATGAGCGTTACCGTATTTTGATGCGAAGCTTGGATGAGGGAATAACTTTCTTTGTTTTTATCAGGGGATCGAGTGTGAGTATCGTCACAATGAAATAGCTCGCCTTAATCCAAGGGATTGTTGGTACTGGTTGAGCAGGGGCTGTCTTAATCCAACCTGTGCTTTTCGTCATCCAGTAAGATATTTTAGATGTGCCATATCATTCTTTATGATGTAGGTTAGACATTACAGTTTTGAAACTTCGGTTTGATGTTGTTAAATGGTTGCATAAATTCTGCTTTGATCCATGTTTATGTGAACATAGGAGTGATGTAAGATAATGATTCATTGGTTGGTCCTTTTTAATGGAATAAAATACTGAAAGTTTTACTATCTGCTTTGGACTTGATTCCAAATTGATTGCATAGGTGGATTATTTACTTCTGTTTCGAAGCTGAGTGAATGCTGCTTTTTTGGCGTTAAGTTTGTTGAAAGCTTGGTTGGCTTTTGTATCTTTTTTCTGGGGGTGGGGGGTTGGGAGTTTATTAGGGAGAATGGCATGATTTTGGTATGTAAAGAGTGAGATCACATAGAGATAGGTGGCATTCTGGTCCAGAATATGAACTAAGCAGTTGTTGAGGGTGACTCTTGAAAATTTTCAGTGTTAGAGCTGGCATCTTAGGTAGTAAGACTTTTGAAACTCCATTTCTGAACTGAATTATGGGAAAAGAGTGAGGTCTATGTTCATAATTTCTACCCACCAAATTTAGGCATTTGTTCTTTGGCACAATTTTGAAGCTCCATTCCAATGGCATTCTGTATTCCTTTTCCGTCTTCTACCCCATCACCAATTTGTATTCCATGCTGATCGAGTTTTATCCTGAAAAGATTATGCATGATTTTAGACCAGCACAGAACAATTGTAGACATCACTGTGGGAAATGCTTTCAGCCATCTTTATTCTGTCTTTTATGGTATGATTTTATAGGTCAGACAAGGAAGGATTACTAGTATTTGAAACTTGCTGAAGTCATGCTTCATGGCTTCAACATCAGTGAGGTGCTGATGCTGCTTTCCTTTGCAGGGTAGATCATACAGATATCGTGCATTCGCTTATATGGCTTTGAGTATTGCTTGACTTTAAAAGCTGCCTGGTTCTGAATCTCAACATGTAGTGAAAAGTCTTTTCCCCCTTTCTTCTTTTCTCTCTTCTTTCTCAAATTTGCTTCTTGGTAGTGTGGGCTTGAACAAACTCATTTGATGAAAATAATAGCCAGGGACACCTTGCTACTTGGAACCTTTTATTCTATCTGAATTTCAAGGATCAGTGGAGAATCTAGTGAGATCTTTTTTTTGCCCTTGTCGGGGAAAATGTGGCTGGGCATAGATCTCTCACCATCTCAAATGGCTGTACGGCACTTTAAGTTCTTTATCCTATTTGATGAATTTTCATGTAGCATCCTAAATCTTTATATGTGGCCAATCCATGTTTTATTATTTGCTATCTGTTAGCCATGCTCTGGCATTGGCATTCATTCTTACTCTTGTGTTGTTGAGAATGGTCATCTCAGAAATTCTTTTATCCCATCTACAGCCTCTGGATGTGCACTCTGAAGCATCATCTGGATTTGCTCCTCTGCAATCTCAGAGTTTCATGCCAGTAAACAAGACAAATGTTCCTTGTTACTTTTACTTCAATGGATTTTGTAATAAAGGTGATAGATGCTCATTTCTTCATGGCTCTGATGGTGATACCGCTTCTGGGAAGTCATTGAAGACAGCCTTTATGGTTGCTGATGCACCTCAGGTGGAGAATAAGCCATCTACAAGAGTTAGCATGGGGCCACTGGGGGAAGAAAAGCAATCTATTCCATGTGAAACTTCCCAAAAGGCAGTGGCAGAAATACAATATCAAGTTGCTGAGGATATCAGACAATCCGCTGTCAACAATGTGGTAGAAGGTGAAATTGCCTCTCCAGTGCTATCAACTTATGAGCATGAAGAAGCTGTAGCCATGAAGTCAGACTCCTTGATTCCTACAGAAGGCTTTGTTCGGAGCAGATCTATTCTGTGCTTTAATGAAAGTTCAGAGGAGGAGGTGGAGGTGGATGACCTTATAGAACCAGAGAAGCGATGGGAATCATCACCGGGTTTTGATGTTCTGGTGGACAACGGATCTGAAGATCTGTGTTATGATGACAACCCTGAGTACTTGCAGGTCATTGATGGAGAAGAAAGGAATATTGAAGGCCATTTATTGCAGTATGACTGTGAGGAGCATGACCCTTCATACCCTGATACAAGTATCTTCTTTGAGCATGAGTTGCATGAGGAATATAGCCATTTAGACAGTGAGCATACTTTTGAATTTGTTCAAGAAAGTTCTTGCCATTCAAGGAATAGAGTCATTGAGCCTGTGATGTATCAGAAAAGGAAATTGTTACCTACAAAAGCAGGCAATGTGTGCAGTGCTCTGGATCTTCGAGAGCATCTGAGGAAACGAAGGGTAGTTGATGTTTGTACTGTGTCTCATACTTCAGGAAGGCACATCTCTTCTCATATTCATCGAACTCGAGAAAGGCATCCAGGGCCTGGCACAGGTTGGCGGTTTCCATGGAGGTTATCATCAGTAATGGAGAAAGACAATAGTAGGTCACTGGGGGAGCTGGAGACCATGTCAAATATTGGTCACAGGCAAGGCTTATCCAAGCTCCCACCTCTAAATAGGTCAGCATCCAGGAAGAATTCAGAAGCAAAAGCAAAAAGGCAACCTAAGAGGCATTTTCTTTCTTCTGTACCCTCAAGAAAACATGCTTCAAGAGGGAGTAGGTATAACCAAGAAGGTAATTCATTTGCAGGACCCAAAACCCTTGAACAGTTAAGAGAGGAAAAGAGGAAAACTAAAGAAAATGGAGATTGCTTAAAAGTGGGGCATGCAGGCAGGTCTGGGGCACTAAGTTTCGAGGGCCCCAAACCTCTTAGTGAAATCCTTGAGGTTAAAAGGAGAGGGAGTGCTGTGAAGGATGAAAATGCAGGCAGTGGCTCAAAGCTTGAGCCTGAAAGGAATTATGATGCTGTTGTCAAATGCAATTCTTTGGAGGAAGATGATCAAGGGTTCGAGCAGAAGCTTGCTAGCATGTTTCCTTGATCATTCAGCTTCCTTTGTGCAGGCAACCTTACTTTGTCTAATTTGTAGCTGATCAAAATGAGGTTGGGGAGCGATCGGCGTTTTAGAATTTTAGTTTTTCAGGGCCTTTTTATATTCTCTGTGGCTCGAAATTTCATTGGTTGGCTACTGAAATGATGGTTTTTCCATGAATACCATAACATCATCTTGTTGCGATTCGAGTTTGTACGAGTCTCTGTATATACCTAGTTACAAGGTTCTAGTGTTCTGGATAAGTTTTAGTGGAAAATCCACCTTTGTTGGCTTCATAGGAGTTCTTCTTTCAGCCTGACAATCATCAATTCTTTGTAAAGCCACGGCTTTTATAGTATCTGGAGACCCCCTTTTTTTGGCTTGATTTGAGGGGTGCATTTGACTTAGTCTCCTAGGCTTTTACCTCATGCTTCATAGTCCTAGATACAAGCAAGAGGATAAAAAAGTTTCTTATTCCAGATGGTGTAGCAGCAGCAATGGCTTGGTTTTAAAAGACATTAAAAAATAATGTTCAAATTTACCTTATAAATCTGTCCTTCAAAGTAAATATTTGGGGGGAGAATTCTCGTACCGATCATCTTTCCGGAAAAAAAAAAAGAAATTATAAACGTCTTTTTAGCTTTTCATCATTGGGATCCAGATTTTTTTCAATTAATTCAATTCGAGTACCGTAAAACTTATTTTAGGAGTTGGTATTCCTAAATCCTTTTTTGTTATTCTGAACTCGAATTCGAAACCTCTAATTGGTGATAGAATGCCCTTGATCGATCAACACAATGCAGTTTGATAGAAATTATCAATGTCTTGCTGTATTGTGCCTATGTATGATAGTGTTCGAATTTTTATCCGTCTTAATTATTTTAAACTGCATTAGAAATCCATTTAAACTTAACTCTTTTCCCAATTTATTTTTTTTAAAATATAAGATTATGCAATTAGGTAGTTTATAATTTCTATGGTCAGTTAAGGAGTGCAATACAAATATCTTCCTTTTCCTGTAAAAGAATTTTGTGAATACCTATTCTAACATTGCGATTATAGAATACATATATTCTAATATGGCGAGCATATGATTTTAATTAAACATAGGAAAAGGAATACCAAAACTAGTCTGACATGTTGAAGGCAACATAATTTTTTACTGTAATTTTTTTTTTAGGTGGATGCCTAAAAATTGATTTCGTGACCTTTCCCTACAAAAATATACTGCTACATTGTCACTAGTCTTACAACTTTTCAAACCATATTAGTCGAGTTTTCGGATACCCATATTCAAAAACAAAAAAAAATGTTTGAATTTTAATTTTTTTTAAGGTTTTTGCTGGTTCATAAGAGTTTGAAATTATGCTTTTATTAAAAAGAATTCATTTGAGAAAACACTGGTTTTATGTAAACCGTATATGCCATTTTCTTTAATATGTACTTTGTTACTCATACTTATACCGGTTTCATTGGCCATCTTCTCGTGTGCCGTTCTCTATTTAAAGGAATAGTCCAAACCAACATGCCACTTGACTCTCTCTCTCTCTCTCTCTCTCTTTCACTAATATTAATAAAACTTTGTACCAAAGAGAAGCCGAGAGAGAGAGAGAGAGAGAGAGAGAGAGGCGATGATAGGATTGCAAAGGTCTGAAATTTCATTTAGAAGACAAGGCTCTTCAGGTTTGGTATGGGCTGATAAGGTCATATCAGGGGACTTGGGCAAAGAGAACCAAACCCAAGAAGGCGATAGAGAGCAGGCCGCAGGATCAGCGGCTAAGATTGAAAGTAGCAAATCCAATAGTGGACAGACCTACCGGACCATGAAGGTTGCACCGTCCTATGATCCACCATCACCAAGAGTCTCAGGCTGTGGACTGTGTGGAGCTTTTGGAAAATCAGAGAAAAAACATAGAGCAAAATCCGGTAAGCGCAGGTGATATTCGTTTTTCCCAAGAGTTCTTATGTATATGATGGTCTCTTAGAGGAAAAAGTTCTTTCTTGTTTAGTCTCATTTTGATTTGCCTTTTACACATAATCATTTGTGAACTTTCTTGTTCTGAATTTTCTTGTTTTGGGCGTCACAGTAGTAATTCAGCTTCATCTAAATTAGGAGTGTTACAGAATAAAAAGAAAAGGGTCTGCTCATCTTGTCTTCTCCTATAGCTTGTTGTCATGTAATTCTTGTGTATGCTAATGTTTTGTTTCAAGTACAAAAGAAAACCCCGTTTCATCTCTCTCTCTCTCTCGCATCCTTCTTGAATAGTGCCGATTCTACATTAATCGATTTGGGATTGATTCATGTATATCTAACTCAGTTCATAGTTTCTGGAGACTAGCGATAGGAAAAACACCTACCCAATAAGCAACAAGAGGTCCGGTGGAGCTTCCCCCATCAATTCACAATATACAAGCCCTAAAGTGCTTTCTTTGTTGTGCAACACTTTTAAAATAACAACCACAATCATACCCACAAGTCAATAATATTTTCTATAACCTAATGAGTTAATGGTAAATTAGTCATAGATCCTTTTAGGAAATTCCAAGATTAGTTTAGCCAATAAATTCATCAATGAACTCCTTTAATTGTTGGAGTACTTTTTTGAAATATTTAAAATTTTTATTCCCATATGTTCTTTTTTCTCTCTTTTATTATTGTTAGCCACAAACAATTTCATCATGATCAATATAGAATTGGCTATATACATACATACATACATACATACATATAGATATATGGGGGGTGTGTGTGTGTTTGTATTGAGGAAGTTACTGTGTAACCAATTTTGTCTCCTTCATTGGCCATTTTCTTGGTCATCTTGAACTAGCTGTAGCTGTCACGACAACATCAAAGAAGAGGATAAGCTGCCGGCCATTATAATTATTATCAAGAATATAAATTGTCTAGTGGGCTTCTATAGGTTATTGCTCCTTTCCACACTAAGCTTGTTTACGCCATATATTTTCTTTTGATATGTCCAAACCATGCTTGAGAGAGAGAGAGAGAGAGAGAGAGATTAATAAATCTTGTGAAATTACCAGCAGCTCTTATAGAAGAGAAGTATGCAAGAGCAACTAACCCAACCGACCTCATATCAAGAATTTGACTCCCATGGCCATGATCCTCCCCCACCCCCCCCCCCCCTCTCTCTCTCTTCCCTTGGATGGACTCCCCATGATCCCTTTCCCTTTTCGATGTCTCTCGAGGACGTAAATGTTGGCCATAGTTTTGGGCATTGAAGGCTTAGTCTAGTCAAAAAAAAAAAACAATCGTGTTGCAATAGTAGCCTCACATTTGTACATCGGCAACCCATAAAAGGGGGAAAAAGTAAACAAAATCTTAGTCAACTATTGTGCTAGACACCAGCTCATTGTTCTAAGGTCATTGGAAGAGGAAAATACATGAAATCTTGCAATAGATATCTGCAGGAGAAGGGGTGTTTTCAAAGTCTGCATTCTGGTCCTTTTGTTACCAAAGTCAATGGTGGTTGCTAAAAAGCAACCACACCCCCATCAAAAATTTGAATCATTTTATTTTTTGTCACATTATTGTATTGGGTGACTTCATTTCATGGGTTCTCCAAGTAAACAATTTTAATATAAGTTTTGGTTCGATCACATTTATTGTCTCACATGATTAATCATATAAAACATCTAGTCAATGGCCAACGCGTAATGACCACGGAGAAATTAAGTACATATTCCATTGTGATTATCATTTGATCCTTTGGAATTGCAATGAACATGTGGTGGGTCGGTCGCAAATTGACTCCTGATTTCATTGCACTACATATATTTCTTTTCGAAATTAATTTTTTTTTAAAAATTAGAATTTGTAATTATACTAAAAATTACTTATTATATTTGATCAATAAACATAATTTATGATGTAATGTGAGTCATGGGTGAAGTTAAGGTGAAACTATTGAAAAAAATAATAATATGTATATTTTTACATGTATTTCAATTGATATCACTAAAAATTAAAAAAAAATAATAAGTAAAAATATATTAAAAATCCTCAAAATATTATTTATTTTTAAAAAATCATAACATTGGTCCCCTTCGCCTCCAAAATGAAACAACCTATCCTAAGTTTGGATTGGTGCAATGAAGGGTTATAAATAGAGGAGAGGACATGATCCACACAAGAGTCTAAAGCTTTGGTGTTGACAAAACACAAACGGCCAAATAGAGCATTAAGTAGCCTTCACCAGAGTTTTTTTATTTTTTATTTTTTCTATTTCCTTGTTTTGATCAATTTAATAATTAAATAAAACTACAACTTGAAGGTGCCTATGAAACAAAAAATAGACATAGGAAGAATTCGTCTTTAATGGACCTATAGTTAGTTCGAATCAAATTATTCAAAATCAATAAATTGATTATCGAATATCGATTAATCAAGTAAAAAAAAAATAATAGATGAAACCCTCAATGTCCAATTCAAAAATAATAATAAAAAAGGTCAAACAAGATAATTAGATTTAAAATAAAAGTATATTCATCCAAAATTTATTTATTTTTTCTTAAAAAAATATCAAATCTTATTGAATTGGGCCAAATTGTGTATATGCACCTTGAGAAATTGACTAAACTTGTTAAAAGAAAGTGAAATACTTGAAGTCAAGTGACTTGTACATGACATAAGTTTGAACCGGAGACCCCTGGGTGGCAATATTTTTAAAATCTGACCATTAAATAACTTTTGGTCGACCTATCGATTCATTAAAATCAATCGGTCCGTTTTACAAATTAGATGATATCATCGTAATATCATATATATAATTTATATATTATATATTTTTAAATAAAATAAATTTATTATTTTTTTGGAACAATTTTAACGATTTACTAATTTTACAAATTTTGATCGATTATAAATGATTTTGATCAAATTTGACTTCATCCAGATTAATAGTGAAAATCGAACAAGACTATAGAATGGTTCCTAGTCGAACTTGTCAAACCGACTGGTTTGGTCCAGTTTAAAAAACACTACTAAGGGGAAAATAGAAACTTTTTTATTAATTGTGTACTCTCTTTTTTAGATTTTTTTTTATTAATTGTGATATTTTTTTCTATTTTAAATTTTAATTATAATATTATAATAATATTTATATAAATAAAAAATATTTAAAAAATATATAATATTTTAAATTAATTTAGTTAATTCGATCTAATCGAAATAAAAATTATTAAAATCGTTGACTACCAAAATACACCAAAATCACCCAAAATTAAAAAGAAAAAAAGTTTAGAAAAAATGGTTTTTTCGGTTTTAATCGAATAGTACTCACCACCACGGAGTCTAATTACAAAAAATTAAGAAGAAAGGGAAAGTAATTAAGAATTTTGATTAATTTAAATGGTAGGTAACATCTATCTTAATCTTGATGCTAACTAAACCAAGTGCAATCAAATTGATGACCTCAAACGAAAATGACTTGTCTTTGTGATAATCATTTGACTTTTCCTACCCCATTTTATGTTTCTTAACGGCTCTTCCTATGCTTGATAATCTTTTAAACCAATCTTTTGATTGCTAAGGAGTAATGTTATGTCACCGATACACAATTTATATTATTATATTCTTATTTATTTTTAATTAATTTAAATAAATACTTAGGAAATCATCATTTTCACTTCAAGATTTTGATAATGGCAAGCTATATCATCAATTATTTACATTAGTTGCTATGCTCTTTTCCATTTACAAAGTCAAAGAATTAGAGAGAACAGCTTGCCAAGGGAAAGCGGGAGAGCCGATAGACAATCGATTTAGTAGGTTAGATATTAAATATTTTAATCAGATATTTAGTTCAAAATTTATAAATAAAAAAACTATATTGAAAAATTTTTTTTCTAAATTAGACTCGATAATAGTGGAATTGGATGAGTATAATTATGGTTTTAAACACAAAAAAAAAGGAACCAAAGAACCATGAACTTAGGCCCAATTTATCCAATAAGGAGTTTGAATCTCCCCAACTCAAATCTCAATCTTAGATTATATCTGAAAAGAAAGGAAAAAAAAATACCCTATGAATTCTCTTTGTTTTTCTTTGCAAAGTTATCTGTCATCAACCGGTAGCTATTTTAACTTTGGTTTTAAATACCAAAAAATATAATCTCTCCATTGAGAAGTAAAGAAAACAGCCCGTTGAGTGTGTCACATACGAGCCAAAGTCTGAGCCCACAATGCAATGCCAGGCCGGCCCATATACTTTATCAAATTCCTGCAGCCAATCCAAATTCCAAAGAATCAGTATAGATAAATATTTCTTGATTTTTTTTTTCGTATTATACTGATCATATTTAAAATTATATTTTAATTAATTTAGTTTAAAATTTATAATGACCTATTTAAGAGGACTATTCTCTTAACATAATTTTTTCTATACCCAAACTACAAGTTAAACTAAAAAACTTGATTAAAAAATCTAATATCACATCCCATTAAATCAACTGCTCTCTCTCTCTCTCTCTCTCTCTCTCTCTCTCTCTCTCTCTCTCTCTCTCTCTCTCTCTCTCTCTCTCTCTCTCTCTCTCTCTCTCTCTCTCTCTCTCTCTCTCTCTCTCTCTCTCTCAACATTTCTTGGTGACAAACAAAATAGAAACTGTGGTTCGAAAGTTATGATTCCAATTTTCTCTCAAACAAATTATCTTATAAGACAATGATTTTTTATCACATTAAATAAAAATAAATGCATAAAATTATAATTTATATTATTACTACCGGACAAAAAATAGAAAGAAAAAAAATTATATAAAGGGGTCCCCTAAATAATCCCTCCAAAAATGAAAGTTGAAACCATTTTTGGAAGTGAAACCGAAATTGTTTAACCAAAAATTCGGGGGAAAAAAAAAATCAAGAACTTTGTTTTTAAACAAAAACTAAAATACCCATCCCAATAGTCAACTAATGGGCAGTTCTATTAGTCATCAAATTGAATTGAAACATAAACCGGAGAGGCATCAAATTGGAACCAAGCCAGTTGAACCGGGTTAAAGGTTTCTATTTATTCCAGCAGTTGAGAGAGAGAGAGAGAGAGAGAGAGAGGGCATTGGCTTTAAATTCTCAGCGGACGACGCGTTGATTGAAACTTTTTTTTTTTAATGATAATTACTTAAAAATAAAACTCGCTAGAATCAACCCAAAATGTTTTGTCTATGTTTCTCTATTCTGCATAATTATACGAATTATTATATGAATTTAATGAATTTATTAGAGATGATTAAGAGATGGGAAAATATGGAAAAAGAAGAAAGGAAACATAAAAGCCCAGATTATGAGTCATCCGTGTTTGCTGCTAATTTGGTGGGGTTAATTGGATTTATATAGAACTCAATCATATATATAAAGATGAATCCAAAAAGGAACTGATGTAGCAGGGTTGAAGGGCACAAAGTCATGCTCTATGACATTCGTTTACTTCTGATGAAAGATCCATTAAATGATTTCTTACCGAAATTTCAATTACTTTTGCTCCATTAGGCACCTAATATGTAAATAAAAAGGGAAAAATCATGGGGAAAAAATAGCTATAAGATAAGACAAAAGCCTACCTTCTTCATGGTATAAGCAATGTGTTTAGAGCTAAACTTTTCCATACTATCGTATGTCCTCCTTGCGCATCGAAAGGCGTGCACCTGCATGAATCCAGGCATGTCTGAGACCAAAACCTTTACTTGAAGCATAGAAACCACGGAGCTCAAACTCGTTTCAATGTAAGAAACAGACTTCCTAGCTTCAACCATTTTCTTCTTTTCCCCAGCCTGCACATTTTCCAAGTCTTTTTCTATGTGGGATATGGATTTTCTTCCTTCAACCACATTTTCCAACTTTGTTCCCATGTCTGAAATAGACTTTCTTGCTTCAACTTCAAGCACGTCTATAGATTTTCTCGCAGCAAAGACCTCTCTTTCTTGACTTGTTTTTTGCTTGCTAAATCCCCAATATCTCAACCCAACATTTTTCTTCACCATCATTGTTGGGTGAATCTTGGGTGTGAGATTTCCAATTCCCTCATAGATTGAATTGAAACCCTTCTTTTTCTTCTCCTTTTCCATGTTGTCGAAGGGCTTCTTTCCTTGTTTGGCTTATGATTACCTGTAAATTGGCAAAAGTCTATATAATGTGACTTAAGTGAAGCTGTTTGGAATTATGACCACAAAGGAAGAGTTATTAAAATAATATTTTCCTTTTGAAATTAAAAAGTAGGCATGATTAGTGTAGGCAGCACACCATGTGTTATTGCCTGTAATAGAGCATAATATAATTGGCTGCTTGTTTTATTTTGAGAGAGAGAGAGAGATAGAGATTGATTCAATTAATGCATGATAGTTGTGGTGGCGGAGAGGATTAGTTTTAAGTATATTTGTGTCCAACGTATGGCGTCTTGTTAAGCCAGCACATGAGGATCCCCACAAGCCTTCACTGTCACTTTCCACAATGACTCCTTGTCTTTGTTTGTACCATCTTTTTATAATTGGGTGAAAGATTATAATCAGAGAAAGCCACACATGTTTCAGCATAAATGGACCCCTTTCCCTTAAAATAGGAGAGGGATCGAGAGAGACATACTGCTTATTACAAAATGAAAAATCCTGAGATTTTTATCGGTAATTGTTGGACAGTTTTATATTATGACAAAAAAAAAAAAAAGATGAAAATCAGTCTTGACTATTTTTTTTCATAATAAATATTCTTTTGGGAGGAAGAAGAAATAAAAATAAATAAATAAATAAAAAGAAAGCAACGAAAAAGGAAATTCTGATGATTGTGTTATGACTGGTCGATATCATTCACTGTGGGCCTCCATACCCTTTCTCTTATCATATGTATCTAAAATTGTGAATGAGAGAGAATTCCTGGACATTTTAACGCAGGACATACACATAAACCTAGTATAAGGTTAAGTGATATTTCTACGAGAGTTATATTATTTTTCAAAATAAATATTTTTTAAAACATAAACCGACTTATTAAAATTAGTCTAATTATTATATAAAAAGTCGTAAAAAAATATTTAACTAACAAAACCCAAATACTCTGGAAGCTAAAATGTGCAAATCGAGATGCCTGATTATTTTTGTGACCACATGACCACATTTTGAATTGGTTCAATGCATTAAATTTGGAAGAACAATAACTACAATTATTGAGGGGTCCTGAGAAGAGCATGACAATCTTTCTTTTATAAATCACGAGTAATCATACTAATTTTAATTAAATCTGATTCGAATCGATTCTAATTAGATTCTTAAAAGAATCAAACTCTTGTAACTCCTATTTTTATCATATTAAAAACTTAAATTTACAGATTATTAAAGCGATATCGATATTCGATCACTATCCCAACAAAAGCATGACAATGCCATGAATCATATCAAATTCCTAACTATTTTTCTTTCATCAGTCATGAATATGTTTAATTGATTCACCCGTCTTCTTCCCTGTACAAAAATTTATTATCCTAGTAGATGCCAAATTATGGGAGCCATGGAAAGACCTTTTTTTACTGTCTTTAAGAATGCATAAACTTGACTTCAAATCAATTAGCAAGATTAATAAATAATTAACACCAGCTTGAACCCAGGAGTCATCATGTGCAATGATGATCAATGGCAATATTTAGTAGTTAACAAGTAGGTATTTTGATTTATTACTAATTAGTGTAAGTTTAAAATATATTATCTTCTTTTGCATAAGAGGAACTAGGGGGATGGATTCGTGATCTTAGAGAGGGATGGCATGTGCAGATGAAAACAAATACCAAATCATCTTTTCAAGGACTGCATTATATATAAAGATACTTGTTGGTTTATAGCTTTATACCCTTCTTTTATAATGTTCCCAAGAGATAAATAAATATTAAATCAGTCGCAGAGTTAATTAAATTTTATTGTTCAAATTGTTATCGTTTTTTTTTTAATTTAAATAAAATTAATTTAATAAAAGTAATGCTACAAAGATGGTATAATTAGTTAAAGCCAAAGTTGGACATGAGTGATTCTCAAATCATTGAGATGAGTCAGTCATGAGAGCTTCAAACACCATTATCATCCAACTTGACAACTAGGGTTTTTTATTTTCTTTTTTCTTGTTTATTGTTTTCATCGGTGCGAGGGTGAGGAGGCCATTGGACATACTTCTATGTCAATCATATTTTCTGAGAATGACTTTACAGCAATATGACCCATTTTGTGAGAAATAGAAGGAGAAATAAAAAAAAAAAAAAAAGTTCAGAAATCAAATGAGTGATCTTACGATCGATCACTTATATTCTTAGAATATATTTTTAATAATTTATAAATTACTGATTTTATTAAATATATTTAATGATTTATAAATTACTATAATCAAGTTTATACAGCAATATTTACACGATCCATTGATAAATCTAACATCAAAATCACTTCCATTCCATGGCCCTCCAAACCGAGAAGGGTTAGAAATGTAGATAGGCCATTGGGGGCTGAGCAGAGACGAAGTCCCACCAACAGAGATATAGCCTAGTAAAATATAATGTTAAATCTCTTAATTAAGTTTCTTAATTTGACTCACGATTTGAATATGAAAAAAATTACGTTAAGAGAGTAGCTCTTTTAAATGAGTCACTATACGTCCAAATTATTTAAAGTATAACTCTAGATACTCGTCAGTATAGTATAAAAAGAAAAAAGAGACGAAGTCCCTTCTCTTCTGTGTTGATAAGGAGAGCGTGATGGTCTTAGACATGACACTGACTTGTGTTCTTGTATTTTCCTTTCTAGTCTTTGGTCCTTTTTTTTTTTTTGTTCTTTTCGGATAGGGGTCGATTAGCTTATTTTTCAGGATATAGTGAGGGTCTGGTCAATAGCAAGGTATGGACATTTCACTAGCAAACTCTTTGCAGACGACCCAGAAGGGCATAGGTTTTCTAGTGGTACATATTATCTTATCCTTATGATTTATATTATGTCTATTAAATCAATATCTTAATCTTAACTTTTTTTTAATTAAAAAACAACTCAAATTTAAATAAAAATAAAATCTTATCAAAAAATAAAATAAAATTAGATTTTGTGTTGGCCTCCTATGATTTAGACACGTGCCACTTTGGATCAATGAAACTATTTTCTTTTTTTTTGAGTTATTGTTACTATTTTTTTAGACTAATGATACCTATAAAACTTTTTTTTTTTACCATGACTATGCTATCAATTCAATATCCGAAGTTTCGCCCCAATTAATCTAGGTCGACCGCTTGCAAGACCTAATTGAGGGGTCAGGTCTTCCAGCGCTGATTTTTCTGTTCCCATGGGAGATCGAACTCTCGACCATGATTAAGAAACATCAGTCCCTGAACCAACTGAGTCATCAGACGTCGGTATAAAAATATCAATCTTACTAAATCAATTCATTTTATTACCTTTGGATGAATAATTTGGCCTCTAAATTGCACAATTTACTGGTTTAATTTAATTAAAATTTTACATTTAATAATAATGCAATAAAATATTTTCTTAACAATTACTAAGAGAAAAAAAAATTGGTACATATGCCCATCCTCTTTTTTTTTTTTTTTTTGAAGACGTCACAATATAAACAGCTATGCTTTAAATTTTTCGAACAATATAACTATTTAAAAAAAAAAGAATATGAATAAAATTCGTACCATACTCGTTTTGGCAACTCTTGGTTTGCAAGAATTAGACTGCTTGTATATTGTAATTTTTTAGGCTTATATTATTTACTTCATAATTAATTTATCAATACTTTATTATGATAAGTTTTGTGTAGTTGGCCCATTTTATTTCATAATTTTGTGAAATTTTGTTCCAAAATTAGTTAGAACTTCATTTTTAATTAAAAAATTAAAATCAAAATACTAAATTTAAAATATATATATATATATATATATATATATATGACATAAATATAACCAATAAGATAAGAGGGACCAAAAGAATACAAGAAGATAGAATGAGTGGAGTACAAAAGGGTTGAGAGGATCCGATTTTAGATTTTCTTTTGTCTGTAGAAACAGAATTTTGGTGTTTCTTGATTGTGACATACCAACTTACGAAATCTAATAAATCCACCCACCAATTATTGCTCTACTCTAATTAAGAATGAGCATCTAGAATGGAACATGGGGGGAATTTATGAGTTTAAAACTATACCATCTTGTCCACTTCGTCAAGACCAACATAAGGAGCTTTTTACCCCACCCCCCCCCCCAAAAAAAAAGTCTTTTATTCAAAATTACCTAAATAGTGCTGGTTTTTTTCCCCCAAAGGAAAGAAGTCGACATTGGAAATCTCCACTTCTTAAAGTCGAGATCCACCGTCTCAAGTTCAATTTTTTCCTTTTTTTTTTTTGGAATTTAAAGTTTCTTTCCAAGAAAAGAAAAGAAAAGAAAAATGTTGAAAGCGAAAGCGAGACCTCGGATCACGCTGAGAGAGAGATAGAGAGAGAGAATTTCATAATTTGATAATTTGAAATGCATCAAGCGCATTGAGAATTGACAAAGCTTGGAAGCTCGGTGTTTGGTGGCATGGCTTTCTTAATCTTTATTGCTTTCATCAACGCTTGATGGACATAACCCCATAAATTAACACATTTCCTTATGATGTTTATTTCTTTTAGACATTGATAATTGCATCCCACATCCACTTTACATGCTGACTAGCTTATAGATTGCAGCAAAACTGGAAAGTTAAGCAGCTTTCGCTCCTGGAAATTAAGGGTTTTGTATTGATCTTTATGATAACTTGCCCGATGAGCCAGCAGCTGGCATCCGCTCATCTTCTTTACCCATGGTTCGTGTTGAGCATGACTCTGACAGCATGCTTGCCGTGAAATTAGCACCATATTCATGCTGCTCTATCCATTTTGGTGTCCTTGGCACACGTCCAGGCGATTATCCTGGGAATTCCAACAAAGTGAATTCATTTTCCTCAGCTGAGCGGTCTTCTAAGGAAACAAAGAAAGAACCTGGGAGTGCCAACGAGTTTATTATACGAACACATTCTGTTCTTGGTGAAGTTCACCGAGGAATATTTGATGAGCTGGTATTATTCTAAAACTATTAGCTTTCCAAGAACATAAATTTTGTGTAAGTTTTAACTATTTTGGCCTATGTACAGATTTTTATCAAGTAAAACCGTGAAGCGTTTAACATATATAAGGGAGTTAATGTGACTGGAATTCAAGAAGATTATTTACAGTTGAACATTGGTCAAGAAGCTTCAGAGTTTGCTTCCATTGTTCCCTCTGGAGAAGATGATCAAGCAGCTGTAGTTCAGGCTCACAGGATCTTGAAACAGAAGATACACTGCTAGACACATTAGGTGGATCAAAGTTACTAGAAGGGAAAAATGAGACCCTTCTGAAGAAAAAAGGGTTTCCTAATTCTTTATGTTACAAAATATATCTGCAAAAGATTTTTCATGAACATGTGTTTTCGAGAGCGGAGGATAGAACTGCATTGGGCAATAAAACCCAACCATATGGGGGGGGGGGGGGGGGGAAGAATAGCTCTGGCCTTGTGGCTCACTTTTGTATGTCACTGAATCATAGAATCTTAAGCCTGGTATAGACATCTTACCTTCTCCTTCACGAGTTGAAATATTGTACTTTTAGACCTCTCTCCCCCTTTTTTCGTTTCTAAGCCTGGTGATTGCTTTTGGTGCTGTAGGTTTAGCGGGTTCCATATCTCCATCAAAAACCTCATCCTACTTGGCATTCTCAGATATCTTTCATGGACACTTTCCATGAAAGTTCCTCTGTCCATCCTCCATGCCCACAAACTCAGACATCAGATGCACATTACCTGAAGAATGTTATCAAATCACAATTCCAAACTATTTAGTACCGAATGACGATTGCATCATTATAGAGGGAGAAAGTGTCCCTAATGTTGTTGGCTGGTTCAAGAGGAATATGAGGATACATCCTCCATGAACAAGTATGAGTGTGATTTGGCAGACCTTCCCTGTGATACTTCTCCAGCAGGTATGTTATTCTTTGCTTTTTCTTTTTAACAACTAAAGAGTATATTGTCTTGAAGAAAATGTAAATGAGGTGAATAAGATGTTCTCACGAAGTGGGGAAAAGAAACAGAATACACATAAATAAAAACATCTGGGTGCACTGATCGACAGGAGCTACTTTAAATGACCCAACGTCCTCCATCCCAAGTTAAAGGTGAAATTAAGAGACAGCCCAAAACTTACCTCCTCCCCATAATGACTGGCGAAGCCACATTGTGAGCAGTGGGGGGCGCCACTGAAATTTTGAAAAAAAAAATTAATATGTATATTTTTAGTGCCATTTCACAAAAAAAAAAAAAAAATTGCTAAGAGGCTTAAGAGATACCATTAAAAATCATATAAAAGCTATTAAAGGTCCTGAAAATGCCACTAAAATCATTTAAAATGCTGTCTATTTTAAAAAATTATATTGTCCATCCACTGCCCGTGTATGTTGTACTTTCTCCCCATTAAAATTAATTTCTGATTTCATATTGCCCATACTCAACAGAGATAACCAATTAACTCTTACAAAACCCTCTGCTTCCTACTCTCTACTTCCTGAGATAACTTTCCATAGGTTTTTTTAGTGTTAAACCAAACCATAGGATTTTGTGAAGCTTGACTGCTCCCAATATTGCCCAAAAGTTCATTTCACAAAATCTGCCTTACAACCTTTCTTTCCTTGACAAGAAGTTTTAGCTCTTGAATTACAAAGACTGGCCACTTAACATAATCGAAAATTGCCTTTGCAGACCAGAAAAAATCTTATTCTTTCAATCGCTTATTCTGAAAATTGAAGTCCCGATATTTCTGCAGGTTAGAAGTCAAGTTATTGACTGGCTTCACAAAGAAGCTCTGATGGTGGGAATAAAAGCAAGTCGGGACTACTTGTGCTTGTCATTTGAGCTTGGGCAAGGAAATACAGCTTGGTGGCACACGTAGACCCAGAAGAGGCACAGGGGTGCATTTCTTGGTGGTTGGTGATGGAGGATGGGTTCACAAGTGATCGGAGACTCAATGCAGACATGTCTGATGGTGGATCGACTACAGGAAGTTCTTGGGTCATTTATCTTTGGACGTGCTATATTCAATCCTGATGGACCTGGTCAACTTGTGAGATGGTGGTCAGAGTCTCTAACCTTTGATGTGGACTACGGATTTCCAGCACAAGTGAATAGGGTATTCTTGTACCATTTAGAGCAAAGGTATATTGATATTTGAAGCCCTACAAAATCGGTGGTTCTTGTTAGACTTGTACGGAGGGTTTGGTTGATTAATCAAGTTCTGTAGTCATCGCCCTTAAATAGATTGTCCATGATGGAAAAGAATGGAGAAAAAACAGAGAGGAATGTTCTTGAAGTAATCAAGGTATTTAGGATGTAAGGCATTTTATTAGAAGCATTTTGTTACTTTCTATATAATTTATATTTTTAAAGAAAGCAATTATCTAAACGGATGATTTTGCTAGAATGTGATGACAGAACATAGACAAGACCAAGAGTTCGAAGGAAAACATGAGTTAAATGAGGAGGTTTCTGCAGTGTATTCAGGGGAAAATGTGGAAGGATCTTAAGGTTTTAGTTTCTGAAAGTACACAAAATAAAAGGCCTTTGTGTAGCCACAAAGAAAAGGAAAAAAAAAAAATTTAAAAACCATCATCTTGCTGCAACAAAGCAAGCTTAGGAATGAATCTAATGGAAATTTGAGGTCTCTGTCCGCTTGGAAGACTTCCTTTCCTCTTCGGTGAAATAGGGCAAAGGTGTGTGGAAGAAAGAATTCTAAAAGGAGAGAAGATTTCGTCCACCAAGCGGAACAGAATGTGACCCCTAAGCAATTGGAGGTTCTCGCTCATCTCCTTGGGGGTCCATATCATCTGAAAACTTTTCCTGTTCCATTAGCATAGCTAAATTTGAATAGGATGACTCAGCATCAGGAAAAAAAGTAAGCCCCCCTTGCCTTGATTGAATTTGGCTTCGCTGCGCTGGAAAATTTGGTGAATCCTCTTATTCTGAATCCAGATGGAAATAATTTTGTGGATCCTATGGGTATGAATTTTGGTCAACCAGAAAATGAGCCAATAACGTTGTCTCATTTTGTCGCCGAAAAAAATGAAAAATGCTATTTTGAAAATCATAGAAAAATTAATGAAGGTACATTCAAAATTTTGGAAGAACAATAGTTACCAAAATTATAGATGAGTTTAAAAAAAATTAGTGTTGGGAAAATAGAATACTTACAAAAAGCTATTGAATTTGGTTTTCTCCTGTTAATACAGTTCTTTGTAACACAAATATAGGGGGCTGATTGTAGTGTAGGTACATTCTAATAATTTGTGGGAATCACTTATTTAGAAAAAAAATGACTTAACTTTAAAATGACAAATCTCAATTCTTGGAGACAAAACAAAACTGATAAATAGGTCTTGGGGATGAAACACAATAGATCGAGAGAGGGGAGAGAGAGAGAGAGAGAGAGAAAGAGAGAGATTAAAGGTGAAGACGGTGAAAAACAAAAGACACCGTGACAATGGACTAAGAGTGAGAGAAGTAAACCTTCAGAAGCACCGAGACAATGGCGGAAGTTTCTATAGCAGAAGTTGTCTAGGTTTGTTTTAGCCCTTCTCTTCATTGCTTGATCTTCTCAATTTCAATTCTAATGGGGAAAATCAAAATCTTTGATCGAAGATCAGTGGGGAGGGAGAGGGGTTTGGGATGCCGAAAATTGAACAAGGAGGGCGGTGATGGCAGCACAAGAGCCTTGGACTTGATTTGATTAAAATTTTTATAAATATCAATATTTACTTATTAAACATCATTTTAATTAACATTTATTCTTTATTCCAATCAATAACTATCAAATCATACTAATTCAATTAAATTAATAAAAAGCCCATTAATGGCCATCAGTCATATGTCCATTAAATGAATCTTATTTGTTACAATATTAAAGTTTACAATTAAGTATAGAATTGAAAACTTAAAAGCCTTATTTTTTTATTTATACAGTTTTGAATCTTGATAATTAATTTATTTTACATATTTTAATTTTAAGCCTATGGCACGCATGCAATGTATGTATATAGTTGTAATCTTTTTTACACTTTCACAACCAAGACAGTACCATATGTGTGCACTTAAGGGTCAGTAAATCCACTGAGATATTTAGATACTTGATACCAAAAAAATTCAAGTCGAAGCACTCAATTGAATACTCTGAAAAAGTTCAAGTAGAATGGTAACATTACCCAATTAAGAAACATAAAAAGCATATGAGAAAAGGGCAATTTTGGGAGAAGGAACCCACCGAGGAAAACATAAAGCTGGTTCAATAAATTTTGTCAGTAAAACTTAAAAAGAAGCAAGACTTTAAAAAGATGATAAAGTTAAAAAATAATAATAATTCGAATATATATAGAGTAATCATTTCTTGTATGCCACTCTCCAATAAAATAAATTTTAACATAAAACATAAGCATCAAAATCATATCATGGTAAGTATGCATCAACCATTAAGTCATAGACTAGAACTTCACACGACAAATTGAATATCCTGCACACTTTATTAATGAATACTTAGGCCATTCATTTACATTTACAACATAATTAATGTTCACAAAAATAAGATTTTAACAATATAACTTGGCATCATTTGTGCTTTAATTAGATTTATTAAACCAAATTAACCAACCCCTCTCAATATGCTTATCTAGTTTTACAATAAACATTCAAAATCAAGTCTAATAAGAAATATGAACATATGATCCTTGTAATTAGTATGAGAACAAAAATAAAAGTTACCTGTTTGCACCACCAAAAGAATACACATTGACCCTTTACAATCAAATCATTCTAAATTACTCAGAAACCAAGGTTAATAAAAGTTTTGTCACAACAAACTGAGCCATTCTGCCCATAAACACACTCAGAAAGCAATTATTTTTATGAACAAGCGTACACTTGCACGAAGGCAATTAAGCAAATTGCAAATTAAGTAATACAAAGAAGATCTCAATTATACAGTTCATACACATTTTAGTACCATCAAACAACCTAAATATTCTTGGCAAAGTCAACTTAAGTTTTTTCACCCTGAATGGAGCCCTATGTCTTCATACACCCACAGCAAGTTTCTCAAATCTTTTATCATAGTGTTATTTCAGAGACAAGTTTAGACTTTATATGAATAGCACTGGGTTTGATACTATGCCTAATATGTAAAGGACAATGACAAACCATATTTTTACTGTTTCCTTATTAACTTTAGCTTAATAAGAAACTATAAATTGATTACATTTACACATAACCCACGTGATTACAAATATTATGAACAAATTTTTATAGCTTTCTCACAAATTAATTTCATTACCGTACTAAATACTAAATAGACTATTAATTAACTTAACCCCAGATTTATTAATGTTTAAATGCTTCCTATTAACTATAATTTGCCAAATAAACATATCAGATCCTAGCTAAGTGTTCTCACACCATCACAGCTTGTATGCACGATATTCCTTGGGAAAGTATGTAAGTCAAAATTTATCCATATTTAATACTCCCTAATTAGGCCTATATTAGCATGTGGCAAAAGATGTTACAACCAATGTTCTGTATCTAAAAATACTCCTTAGGATCATACCAACCTAGAATAAGGTTACAGTTTCATCAAGTATCCTGAGAAGAGAGAGAGAAGAATCAAACAATAAATTTCTTAAGAATGTATAACCAATAAATATCTCAGAGGCAGTAAATTACAGCTTTATGGTTCTCATGATTTCTTGCAAAAATTATTGAAATTCTTAGCTGAAAGAATTAGTCAAGACTCAAAAAGGAGAGATTGAAGAATCTACATATTAAGTGCTCTACCCTACATCACATATGTTCCAGTAAGAAGATTAAAATACTTTTAAACAATCAAATAATATCAGGTTTTATAGTTATTTGGTCTAATAATCATGGAGAGTTTGCATGATATTTTCACTTCAGCACATAAAGAATGCCATGTTCATGCTATCTTGACAACTCCGTGCATGATTTCTTTAGGCATCCAACAATATAGGAATGAAAGCGTACCAATGTTCATGTTATCATGACAACTCCATGCATGATTTCTTTAGGCATCCAACAATATAGGAATAAAAGCGCACCAATTTATTTGCAATTTCTGAGGTTTTTACTGGGTTTTCCGACAATGCATATAATTGGACATAATTTGAAAGAAAAATCTAATTACTTGCCAGTTTATGCTAGATGAAATACCTAAAAGGAACAAAATTGAAGGTCCCCAAATAAAATTGGATTCAGAACAATTTCCTCAAATTCTCTCACAATCCATGAGTATCTTTTAAGGAAACCCAACAAGAATCAAAAAAAAAAAATGACGCAAATAATTGGAAATTAAAATTCATTTATCATCGTTATCATCATCATCAAACCCTAAAGAAAGATAAAGAATAACTGAAATTCACTTACGCAACATTTGAAGACGTCCATCGGAAAAGTTCCCCGTCAGAAAATCTCCGTGTAATTCTGGCGAGAATTATCCAATTCGAGAAAGCAAAATCATCCCTCTTCAGAAAATCTCTCCCTCTCTCTTTCTCTCTCTCGTGCCAATCAAGAACCTAACCCTAATTTTCATTCATAATAATGGTCTTATTTTTCGAGTGAAATGTCTTCCCTACACCTAGACGGTCATATTTTTCAAGGGCTGCCATCGTGTCAATCAAGAACCTAAACCCGATATTTATTCATAATAACGGTTGTATTTTTAAGTGAAATGTCTTCCCTGCCCCTTTCATGCCAATTTATCATATTTCTTTTTTTATTAAACTCAAAAGAACAAATAAGGTCGGAAATTATGAAAGATCAAATGTTTAATCAAATTTGTGTTTATTTTAAATAAGGAAGTTAATATTTTAAAATTGTTTTGTTAATCATTTGCTTTTAGGTATTTGTAATTTAAAAACTCAAGGGAGGCCAAGTGGTATTCTATTAAACCCATCAAATGCAAAAACTTAGTATAAACTTAATTTAAACTTAGTATAAACCCATCAATCAAAATCTTTGGGGGAAAAAATGAAATAGAAGACATGAAAATTTGTAAAAAGAAAAAAAATGAAAATAAAACTATGGAACATATAAATGCAAATGTTATGTGAAAAACAAAGGAAAAGGGTAAGGAGTTCAAAAGTTATTTAGATTGTGTTTGGATGTATTTATAAAATGTATTTATTGATTATTTTGATTGTTAATATTTTTAATTAAAATAATTTTAAATTAATTATATTTTAAAAATATTTTTTAATAACTTTAATCTAGTATAAAAATAGTATATTTTTATATAAGAATTTTTTTGTTTCTAATACAAATATTATATTTGAATTAAAATAAAATAGTAATAAAAAGTAGAGTATTTGTCTCCTCTCTCTTCTCCCATCAAGGGCAATCAGAGAAAAGAAAAAAAAAATGTAGAGGAGGAAGTTTGAAGAAAGCAAGTTAGAAAGTTCAGGGGGTTGTCTAATTAAGATTGAAGTTTGAGAGAATACTTGTAAACACCCCTTTTAAAATATTTTAAATGTTATTAACATCTCACATTAAATAAATTATTATACTTAGTTTGTTAAATGATAAAGATTGAAATTAGGCCATAATCGTATGATTAAAGACGTTAATAAATACAATATTATGTTTTTAAAAGTTGTATCATCAAATGTAACATTATTTTATAAACAATTTTAGAAAAATCATATTTGCATATAAATGAAAAAATACAATACATATAAAACAAGAAAAATACCCTTTCTATTTCCCCTCCCCCCACCCCCAAAAAAATAAAGGCAAGAATGAATGGTACCTTTTCCATAAACATAAAATAGATTTGCTAAGTTTAAATATATATATATACATATAGAAACGGGATTTCAAATAACCAAAAAGAGAAGATTTAAAACTAGGATCTTTGGAAATTCAATAGCGGTTCCAATCCTTAAAATGGGGGTGCATGAAACGAATCAAACATATTATACGTTCATAAGTCATCATAACTGCAAAATCGCAACACCATCTAGACTTACTATGAGCCCTTAATTTTCTTCCCTTCGAATTCAAAATATTCGTTGATTTTTTTGAAAAAATCAAGGCAGTTGCAACGTGGGTATTTAAGAGTTTTCAGTGTTTGAATGTGGGTTTGAAGAATTTTGACTGCGAAGTGGATGATCACGAAGTTTGGTTGATGGATCTGTGCAGTAATTTGGGGTTTCCTCATTGAGTTCCGCTCAATCAAGGAATTGAAGATGTTGGTTTTGCTGGAAATTCGATTGTTGGAGTGGGTTTGAAGTTGGAAGCGATTCTTTACTTCTGAGGTGAGCTTTGAATTTTGGGTTCTCAGAGAAATTTAGGGTTTTTTCAATCTTGAATTCCACTTAATCATGGAATTTAAGAGATGGATGTTGCGGGAAATTTGATTCTTGAAGTAGGTTTCGAAGATGGAATTGATTCTTTGCCTGTGAGTTGATCTTTTCCACTTTGATCAAATTATTATTGTAATTTAGTGTTTTTCAGTTTAAGTTTCAATTCTGCATTCAAGATTTTTAGACCTTTTCTCTTGAGAGATTCTTTCATTGTGATTTACTTTGATAAGGATTTTTTTCGCGTTGGATTTTCTAGTTTAGAAGTAGAAATTTCTGCTTATTTTCCTCTTCTTGGAGTTGTTAAACACTGGAAGAGGGTTTTGAATACTTGGAGAACTGTTAGGTTTTTGAATTGTGATAATGTCTGGTGATACACCTGTTGGAAGTGGATTCACGAGGCAGAGTCATAGCCAGGGTTATGCCTCTAGTGGTGATCACCTTGAGGATGACGCATACTCTAGGACACCCCCTTCAACTCCTTCGATGCAAAGAGCCCGGACTTGGGTTGAGGTAGTGGAGAATGTTCTCTGGATTGCCTCTGCGCTGTTCATTTTCTACTTGGGGGATCGACATTCAAATTTCATCTATCTTTTGTGGCACAATGACCGAATCAAAAGGTATACATTTATGTGGAGCATTGAATTTTCAATTAGAGTTTCCTTATCGTTATCATTCTGATGATGCCTGTTCGTCAGTGTCACAATCTTTTAGACACTATATAGGAATTGCATTTGCCCAACTTCTAGTAGTGGACTAAGTATGAGATTTCCTCCTCGTGTTTTTAATGATTGCAAAAATGCAGCTGGACTTATTGTGCTCGGGACTGTTTTTTTGCTTCATTTAGCTGGAAAGAATTCTGAAGATAATGAGATTGTTATTTTATAGAAGAAGATCAAAATCTGGATGGAACATCTTTACTTTTGAAAACACACTTTGATCTACCTCCACCATAAGACATGTTGCATTTACAAGGATCAGAGTTAGGTTCAGGCTTTGACACAATTTGAAAAAACAGTATTAATGACTTTTTCCCATTTGTCCAATTCGCTTGACATAATGTTAACACTGTGTATCCATTTTTTCCTCCCAGATAAGATAGAAGTAGTGAGTTTTTCTCTCTATTCAGCTCTTTGAATGTCTAGATCTTTGAAAGATTGGTAGGGGTCATTTGCCACTTTAGTACCTCAAGCCATAATTTTCCCCTGTTCTCTGGCATTGTCAACTTTTGTACAATCCCTCCTGTGAATTATAATCTTTGATGCATGTGATTGAAGCATCTTAGTTGGCCTATTTAGTTATGTTGTGGCCTCATCTAGAGCTGCTTCTTGCTTTTCAAATTTGGTTTGGTGATCTTCAATGCTAAAGATTTCTCTCTGCACCTTTCGTTTCATTTCTGAATCTTAAGCGAATTTCCCAAATCATAAGAAACTTATGACTCGACTAAATTAGAACAAATTTAAAGAAACAAAAGGATATAAAATGCATGCATGCTTTTCAAAGTATTGTTGAACCTTCTATGACTTCCTTTTCTTTGGATGGGTGGGGGGAGATTGGAAAATTTTATTTTGGTTCCAATAAAGGTGCAGTCTAACTCAGTTATCTCTACGTTCTAATGCACTGAATGCATACATTCGCTGTGGTACTGCTTTGACTTGGGTCGAATTTCTATGCTGTCTCATTGGCTTTCTGCAATTAGCTACTTTTAAAGTTCATATCTTAAACTTAATTTTTCATTTTAGAAGCATAAAAAAAATGTTTATGATCTTTATATCCTTCATCAGAGTCTTGCTTTCGGCCCAATAGGAAGAACTCGTTCCATCATAATAAACACCTTTTCTTCTTGGATATGAATTGCATTCTTTATAAAATAGATATAAATAGCTTTGCAGTTATTATTGTGGTTCAGTCAGAAAAATGGGAATCCATGAAGCATGAAGATTCTGTGGTATTTATCTTGAAGCAGTTTTTTCATGATTGGAACCCATAACATAGGTCATGATGAAGTACATAAAGAAATGAACTATGTATAGACAACCATTAAGGAGGTACCTGTAAGCACTTTCATATGCGGTTTAGAATTCTAAATATCCAGAGATTAGGCGACCTAGTATCATTTACAGTCTATCAGAATTATTTATTTTGTGCTGACTGATGAGCTAATTCAACTTCTTGTTATGAATTCTCATCTTAGCTTTTGTAAATCTCTTGCAGGGTTCCCTTGTACCTTGGGATGGTATGCGTTGGTATGAATGTTGTTGTCCTGTTACATACAAGTCCATTAGTTTGGAATTCCAGTAAATCCAGTGAGAAATGGGAGTTGTCAAGTCCATCTTCTTTACCAGTCATAACTACACTTGGAATCATATCATTTTCTCTGTAAGAGGCATAATTACATACTCGTTTTCCTCTTATTAATCAGAAGCTTGCTTTTGATTTTGTTCTGAAGCTCAACATTGCAGGTTTTGTTTTGCTTTGTGGCCAATTTGGGGTTTTTTGACAGTTCCTTTATTGGTATGCCTATGATGCTTTGGGCAATTGCATACCTTGTATCTCTGCACTACTTGGCCAGTTCTACTCACGTAATCTCTTATCATATTTTGCAGTTCACACTATTCATGGCTTGCATGGTTATATCTCCCTACCTTGTAAATGGGACTCTCAAGCCACAATCTAGTGTGCTTCGTACCGATTAGTATTTCCTGCACTCTATAAAGGATATCTTGACAAGAGAAACATAAGTGAGAATGTATGTTGCCATAGGAGATGGTTTTCTGCAACAGGGTTGGTTTTGTTTTCCTGCACTCTATAAGGCTCTGGTTGTTGTTGTTGTTGTGGTGTGCTAACTTCATGATGTTGATGGTGGTGTTTCAGTCATGGAGTTACTAAGGATATGCTTTCCGGGAAATTGCCCAAAATTTTACCTTGATACTTTTGGGCTTTCATGCCTTATTGAAAATATTGATAAAGGCACACAAAAATTTTATATCGCTCGTGCCATTTTTAGGAGTGAAGAATTATGATGGAAACCCTTGTTTAGAAACTTTCATTAAATGAAGATCGAATTATTTTGAAGTTCAGCTTCAGACTCTTACAAGGGGAGGATGTGGTTTCTAGTTATCAGCTTCTTTCTGGTTCTTTTGTTCCAACAATACCTCTATCAAGCCCCCTATTTTTTGGGCTTTGTCCGGTGTTTTACTTCTATGTGA
Organism: Dillenia suffruticosa; assembly: GCA_033439265.1. NCBI lineage: Eukaryota > Viridiplantae > Streptophyta > Magnoliopsida > Dilleniales > Dilleniaceae > Dillenia > Dillenia suffruticosa. Next base: position 22,786,722 of record JAVTVX010000035.1, read on the forward strand.
CATTGTAATGACGCATAGCTTTGCATCCAAAGTAAGGAAAGGTCTCTCTGACCAATTCTGCAAATACTAATATATATATAAAAAAAAATGGATAAGGATGAAACATATTCATGAGAGATGCATGCATGCTTTAGGTCCAGGTTTCTTTATCCGATCAGTTGACCCCAACGATGTTTGAAAGCCCAAAACCGGTGCCACACAAAAAGAGTCGGTCCCTCTGGGATAACTTAAGCAATAAAATAAAGTCTTTCGGATGCCATCCTTCCTTCTTTGATTCCTTCCCATTTGGTTGTATCTTTTGTATCACAAAAAAAAAAAAAAAAAAAAAAAAACAAAACAAAACAAAATAAAACAAAAATGGTCAGGGCGGATGCTATCTTGAAAATATAAAGCACAATCTTGTTAACTAGGCTCTTTCCAACATTATCATTTGGTTCTTCAACCCAAGAGTTTCTGATCCTAGAACATGACTTTAAGTTTCTTTTCTCCCTTCTAATTCATTTAAGTTAATTGTTCTGCCACAAAATTTATGCAAGCTTTTTTTAGGAGAGTGATAAAAATATTGGTGGACCCTTCACATTTTTCCTTGACAAAGAAAAAAGCTTTCATACATTTAAATTATTTTTAATTTTAATAACTATTTCTGGATTCAACACAGTGTGTGCAATAATAAGTTTCATACTCCTCGCAATTAATAAATTATAGGCTATTAGTTTTTCAATATTGGATCAAAATTTTTTCAAGATATCTACAATCAAAATATTATCTTAGAATCAAAAATTGGGTTTTACTCCGATTTGATTGAGATCATGGGTGACTTTGATTGATATCTTTCCCTTTAATCAAAAAATCATAGATAGTCTAGCCCTCTACCATTGGAGACTTTGATTGAGATCTTTCCCTTTTATTTACGTGGCCTTTCAGTTGAAAATCATGTAACCACATAGAGAAAGGACAGAAAACTTGGAACTTTATAACATCTTAGCAATTTGAAGTAGGCTTTATATTATTGTTTATTTTAGAAGCCACGAATGGTGACATAAGATCATAGGTGAAAGTTTTTAGGGGATTGTTTAGTAGTATAAATTTTCTCTCCAATATGATAATTTCATATTCAAATTATTATACAATCAAAAAAAAAAAAAAATCGTGAAAGCTTTTTTGGCCCTCACCTTGAATTCACAAATAGACACTCTCACTAACTCCATTTTCATAGTGGCCATAAGAACATGTCTGCTCTGAAAGGGGAAGTACATGACAAACATAAATGACATCTCGCTACATGGGAAGAGTTTCGAAGATAGTTGTATTCCACCGACTTGTTGGTTCATAAGGTATTAAATTTTTTTAATCAAATTTTTAATTTTAAATTTAAAAATAAAAATAAATAAATAAATAAATACCGAGAGAACCAAGTACAGGTGGGTCAAACAACAGAAAGAGAGAGAATTGTATTTCCAATAAATTTGTATAATTTGATATAATAATGTGAATTTTAGACAAACAATGTATCGATGGAAATTTGAATTCAAATTTTGAAAAAATAATCATTTTACTGATATATAGTTTGATTCTATGGTCAAGCATAAATAACGTTGGAACATCACATATTCGAATCAAGAAATATTTTATAAAAACTACGTATAAAAGTATAAGACTTCCCTTGCAGACTTAAAACTAATTTCATTTATGAAAAACTTGAACTTGGGTCTATGATTCAAGTCTATATTTTGACTCACGACTATGATATTTTTGTTGAAATGTGTTTGTCTGAAATCATATACTTTTCATATGAGTAGTCTTACATTAATCAAGTCCACTTATTTTTATTCCCCGAAAGAACTGGCAATGTGTCGAATATGAATCATCGGGAGACTAATTGGATTTTTGTTGGGGGAGGGGTGGATACCGATCAATATTCAATTTAACGGTAAGAAATATTAGATTTTTTAATTAAATTTTGAATTCAAAACTTAAAAATTAAAAAAATTATGTTATAAGAGTGTCTCCTAAATAAGTCTTACAGACATTTAAAATAGATTAATCTGAATATAATTTTGAATATCAGTGATAAAAGAGAGAGATGGGTGTCATAGGGAGGCCACCTTTTTTTTTTCCCCTGATCCCACTTGGAACGACTTCTATAAAACTCCATATGAACCGCACCAACACCGTGTCCCCAAAGTAGAAAAAAATGGAAAGGACATCTTTCAACATCTCCCTTCAAAAGGGTAAAGTGGCATGAGAATACCAACAATGGTGCTTTTGATTAATTTTAAAGTGACTATGCACTGCATTCAAAAATCAAAAAGTAGAACTGTTTGATCTGACAAAAAAGAAGTTTCTTTTTTCCTAACAGGACTAGCATACCAAAAAGAATGAGGTTATGGACAAGTTGATTGACTCTTGAAAGGAGAAATTGTTTATTTACAAACCTGTGATTTGCCGGATATATGTTATGCTGATTGAATGATGGTGAAAGATTCAAAGATTTTTCCAATGTAACGATAAGATCAATGATGCTTCTTATAACCCAGATGGACATGGCTGTTTACAGATAGGGGTACCCTTTGCTCTCTTTGCTCTCTCTCTCTCTCTCTCGATCTCTCTCGAATAAGATGAGAAGAAGTCATCAATCTATTTGATGAACATTGACCACACTGGAAGGTATAAGATTAGTTTTATCCTTATAGAAAATGACCCAAAATCTTTTTTTTATATATATTTAAAGTTGACCCATTAATTTAAAATTATATAATAAATCATAACATTTTTTATATAATTATTAAATAATTAGAATTACTGTTAGAATAAAAAAATTACTTAATTAGAAGAAGATCAGCCAATACCTATAATTAAATTAGATTAGTTGAAATAAAAGAAGAGCGTTTCAGGAAGAGATTCCCTGTTGGAAAAGGGAGAGACCACCTGGGTTGCACAGAACCAAAAGGGAAACAATATGGAAATAATATGAAAAAATAACATTTTATAAAAATACAGAAAATAAAAATAAAAATATTAATTATTTTATAAAAATAATATAATAATCATTTTTATAATAAAAATTTAAAATAATTAAATATGTAATTATCAATCATAACATAAATAATATAAAATTTATAATTATAATTAAATACAAAATAATTCATTATATAAAAAATATAAAAATTTTCTATAAATATTAATTAAGTTAAGGTTTCAAAAACAGAAAAATATCGGTATTAAGGAGTTTCGATGCTTCACAGGAGAGCACCTTTGCTTTGGGTTTTACCATTTTATGGTAAAATATGCCATGCAGATACCAAAATACCGTGCATGGAGTGGTGGGAGCCCTACACCATATATTGAATGAGCATTCATCACTGAGTAGCCATTTGGATTGCCTAAAAAGGGAAGAGGGGTGGGGTCCTCTCCCTCCCAGCATAGGTGAAGGCAACAGGGGCACTGGGTCCTAAAATTAGGGAAGTAGGGAATGGTTTGTCTTTGTTTTAAAAGGGTAGGGTTAGGGTAAATTGAAGCAAAAAGTCATTACAGACTCTTAATTTATCAGAGTCATGTAAGCAATTCAGCCCATCAAACTTCCTACCCAAAGCTGAAATCATCCAAATAGATAAATTATAAATAACCCCTTTACTTTTGTTCAAAATATTTGAAACTTCTTACTAATTATAGAAGAATTTCAAAATAAATTATTTTTCAAGTTATGAAGCCTAATTAAAAATAAATATTATTTTTCATAATTCTTTTTACTCATAGTAAGTTAGATGTTTGAATTGTTGATTATTTATGAGCTTATTTCGTGATGTTGGAAATCCTCCAAGCAAACCCAATTCTCATTTTAAAAAATGTAAAATACCCACAAAAAAAAAATAGTCCCATTCACAATATGAAATTGGGACAATACCCGCTATTAAAAGTGATTACTTTTAGGAAGAAAATTTGATGCTTGACCTTAACAAAAATGTAATATAAAATTTTCAAGATATAAAATGGCTTTTCTTATTTTATGTGTGAAAATATTTTTTAAAAGAGGAAGGATATTTTAAAATAAAAAATATAACAAAGAAGGTATTTTATTTTTTCTTTTCTTGAAAGATCTTATAAAGCTACTTGGAATTGGAACATTTCTTTTCTTTTTAATTATACCGATATCCTGACTTATATTTTGATTAATCTGATTTGAGACTTACAATGACACATTTAAGGAAACTATCCTCTCAACGTAGTTTTTTCTATGATCAAGTTACGAATCGAATTCAGAAATTTGATTAAGCAATCTAATATCATAATCTATTATATTAATTATCCGTAAGTGGAATCGGAACATTTCACCACAAAGAAATATATATATTTATGTATATAATAGTAATAATAATGATTAAAGACATGGAGTCAAAAAAAAAAAGATTTTATAGGACAAAAATACCCTTTGTGGAGTAGGCAAAGTATGATGTAAGTGGGGCACGCCAATATAGGAGAAAAACTTTTAATTGTCCAAAAATTTGTGAAATTTGGTGGAGTTTCTGAAGGAGTGATCTGTTGGGGGACCCATCGATATTTTTTCCTTTGAATCTGCCTACAATTTTATGCTTCTTTTAATGAACAACAACAAATGACTCCCATTAACCTCATTTTGACTCTCCCCCTCTGTAAAGGCTCTCTCTTTCGGCCCTCGAGGTCTCCAACAAATGCTACCTTCCAATCGAACTGTGATTTTGCTTCTCATTTCTCCGGTAAAACCCACTCCACAATGTCTTCATAAACAGTTTCTTCTCTCTCTCTTTCTCTCTCCCTCCCAGTGGTTCGCGTTTGCTTTTTCTTACTGTTCATAAGAAAACCTTTCTTGTTTGGGTCAAATTTGCTGGTTTTTTTAAAGATTTATGCGAAAAGGATCTCTTACTAGTTTTGGTCTATAATCTCATCTGGGTTTTCTTTTTAGTTTCTATTCTGGGCAAAATTAGAATCTGGGCTCTTTGATTTCCTTTTTCGGAGGTCAAAAGAGGTAAATTTTGAGGTTTTTTCATTTGGGTTTTTGGAGTTTAAGTGATTATTGATTCTGGATTTTGGGGGTTTGAACATTTTCGGTGTTGGAAATTTCGGATTCTTGTAGTGATAGAAAAATAAGAAATTGGGGTTCGAGAGAGGTGATTTTTGAGGCATTTTCAATTGGTTTTGGGAATAGAACCGATTATTGGTTATGGGTTTTGAAGCTTGAACATTTTTGCCCTGGGAAATTTTGGTATTCGTAGTGGAACATTGTGGGATTTAGCAGATGAAGTGAATTGATGGGTTTATTTGTAGTTTTGGCACTGTATTTAGATCTCTGAATTGAGTATTTTAAGGTGATTCGGTGTTGAATTCTGGGATTGTGATCAGATTTACTTTCCTTCCTTGCGTCATCAAGTTTTTTGGGGGGGTTAGATTTTAGATTAAGGTTGGTGAATTTGGATTTAATTTGTCCTTGAATTACTGGCAATGGACAGAGCAATTCAACCTCCTCTTGTAAGTATTCCTATTTACTTTGTGCAACTTCTGTTTTCTAATTGCAGTATTATTATTACTCTTGAATTGTCTTGTTGCACTGTAGAGTCATGTCTTAATGGGGTTTTGACATTTTTTGGTTGCTTGATTATTTTTTTTGCAAGTGCTTTTTCTTCCTCCACTTGAGCTGCTTGAGCAATTACTTAGTTTGTCTAGGCTCATATATTCCACCAGATATGCCTCTCCCGCAAAAGTAGCAAAGTTTTGTAAAATGATTCTGATAGTGTTCATCCAATTGTGTTGCACTAACTATTGAATTTTAATTTTAGACAAACTTCACTTGTTTGTTTCCATTGCCAGATGCTAATCTTGAATATGATATCTGCCAATAGTGCTTCATTGTATCAGTACTTGTGAAGAGGCATGCTTGTGGTATTATGCTGTTTGTGCTTTAAAATTCGTAGGGTTATGTTTAACTAGAGGGGACCCTATACTATATCTAGCAACACTTGTTTCTCCTTGACTCTCACTTTCTTGCCTTCAGTCCACATTTTAAGGACAAGAATTTTTCAGCCGGGGTTCAGAGATCCAATAGAATTTATGAAAGCATTCCACTTATTACCATTTGGACTACGTTAGATATCTTTTGCACATGCCTTTTTCTTATTTTGGAGGGGCAAGAGAGATAGAACAGAAGCAAGAATGAACATATGCTGAAATTTGTGCATTTTCTTCTGGATAAGAAAATTGTTACAATAAACAAGTGGTGTTCAAAGGAGGCTTGACAAAAGGTGGAACTGCAGAACAGTAGTGCAATTGAGGGCTGTCATGTATGATAGTTTTGTCATATGAGGGAAATGAACAAGGGATTATATTCCTTGTTTCAATCATAAGAGGCAACAAGGACAGAAAATTATGGGTTGATAGATTTGTGGCTTGCTGATCCATCATGCTAAAATTTTACTCGAGATATGTCATATTGTGATTATGGTGACAAACTTGTAGTTATGCCATATTGTGATTTGATGTCAAAGGATGAGAATATTACGCCATTTCTAACCCTTTCATCAAATGTGTATAAGCTATATCTTTACAGTACTTATAACAAGGGATGACATCTGTTTTGTTTAGGAAAAAGATTGTCATGCTCAGGCAATTTTCTAATGCATAAACTATTATTACTTTCATTGGAAGCATCATGCTTTCTTTTATTCTGATTTTAGCAAGACTTTGTTGATTAAGCAGATCACATTGTCATTTTTATTAGTTACATGTTTGCAGGTTGATACAACAGCATGTTTGTGTAGAGTAGATGCGGGGCTCAAAACAGTTGCTGGTGCAAAGAAATTTGTACCTGGGACTAAACTTTGCCTGCAGCCTGACATCAAGCCATCTATTCATCCTACTAGACAAAAGGCAGGGCGTGGTGAACGTAACCGGAGCCAGTCACCTTTACTTCCAGGACTTCCTGATGATCTTGCCATTGCTTGCTTGATCCGAGTGCCAAGAATTGAGCACTGTAAGCTCCGTCTTGTCTGCAAAAGATGGTACCGCCTTCTAGCAGGAAATTTCTTTTACTCCCTTAGGAAGAGCCTTGGGATTGCGGAAGAATGGATTTATGTTATAAAAAGAGATCGAGATGGGAAAATCTCTTGGCATGCCTTTGACCCTGTATACCAGCTCTGGCAACCTCTCCCACCTGTCCCAAAAGAATATTCAGATGCCCGTGGTTTTGGATGTGCTGTTCTAAGTGGCTGTCACCTCTACATGTTTGGTGGCAGAGATCCACTAAAGGGATCAATGAGACGAGTCATTTACTACAGTGCAAGGACTAATAAATGGCACCGTGCGCCAGATATGCTTCGCCGGCGATGCTTCTTTGGTGCAAGTGTTATAAACAATTGTTTGTATGTAGCGGGCGGGGAAAATGATGGGGCACCCCGGTCCTTGAGATCAGCTGAAGTCTATGATCCTAATAAAAACAGATGGTCCTTTATTTCAGACATGAGCACTGCAATGGTGCCCTTCATTGGAATCGTTTACAAGGGTAACTGGTTTTTGAAAGGGCTAGGGCCTCACCGGCAGGTTTTGAGTGAGGTCTACCAACCAGAAACCAACTGCTGGTACCCTGTCTATGATGGGATGGTTGCAGGTTGGAGGAACCCATGTGCCCCCCTGAATGGCCAGCTCTATGCATTAGAATGTAAAGATGGATGCAAGCTTAGGGTTTACGATGAGGCAACTGGTTCATGGAGCAAACATATCGACAGTAAGTTGCATCTGGGGAACTCTAAGGCATTGGAGGCAGCCGCCCTTCTTCCTCTCAATGGAAAGCTTTGCATTATCCGGAACAATATGAGCATCTCTCTTGTTGATGTTTCAAAATCTGAGAATTCAAGGGAAGCTACTGCGGAGCACCTATGGGAAACCATTGCTAGGAAAGGACAGTTCAGGACATTGGTGACAAATTTTTGGTCTAGCCTTGCCGGTAGGAGCCGTTTAAAAAGCCACATTGTTCATTGCCAAGTTCTTCAGGCTTAGGAAATCATATTCGGTTGGACTCTCATCTTGTAATCTTTTGATCAGATGGTCTCGACTGGAATACTAGAAAGTCTTGAATACTAGAAGCTCAACAGATTACGCCTCAATGAGTCCATTGTTGTTTTGGAGCACAAGATTTGCACAGCGCAATATATCAACTTGGTGGTTGCTTGTTTTGCTCTGTCTTAGCAGTTGAATGTTACAAGTATTTATATTACACACATTTGTTACATGTTCCCTATAGTGAATAGCCCATGAATAGCCTCGATCGTCTTCCATTTTGTTTCTTCTTCCTTGCTCTCTCTCTCTCTCTCTCTCTCTCTCTCTCTCTCTCTCTCTCTCTCTCTCTCTCTCTCTCTCTCTCTCTCTCTCTCTCTCTCTCTCTCCGGTTCTTTTTCCTGCACACGCTTCTCTGTAGCTCTCTTATCAAAGCAAATTGCTTCCAAATACAAAATACTATCTTCCATGAATAAAATGATCATAATCTTAATGTGGCATGAAAGGATTGTCCAAATATTGAATTCTGTTCTGTATACAACAAATTAGTCAATCTAATGTGCAATGTTAATCCTTAGGCAAGATCATCACTATAAAATCTTTTAAACATGCAGGTTCAATCATGGGACGATGGAAGCACCAAGGCATTCATGTGGCGACTTAATGAGATGCAACATTGGGACTTTAGGGCCTAGGGCCTAGAACTCAAAATGAATTGTTTGTTTTAACTTCAAGTCCTATTTTTACTGATGTGAAATACAAAGTTGCCACCAGAGAAATTATTTCAATGTCATACAACCACCCAGAAAATTGTCTTAGATTACCAAGTGACTTCTGCAAGCAAACAAGGAATGGCGAACCATTACCATCAACTACTGAATTATTTTCCAAACTTGAATTATTGTACACCGTAAAAGGAATATTCGCTAAAGTGAACTTATGGCTAAACAAAAATGCTGCTCCAACAACAGAGAAGAGAGAACTGAAGATAAATTAAAAAGAACAAAAGAAAGAAACTTTACAACAACACACTGAATTACTACAGGACTCATGAACATCCCCTGCATCGGAATTATTCCCACGACTATTTGATTGGAATTTCTTTCTCATATATCATCATAATGTGATATTTTACATGGTAACCTTCCCTTCTGCTGAGAAGCATACAGGGGCCAGCCAGAGCCTTGCGGTGCACATACATTTTTGCACACGATTTATCCACTCCCAGATTTTTCAAGGTAAGATCGTGCTAATGAAAAGCACACATCCTTCTCCCTTTTATATTCATTGTATCGCAAAAAGAAGTATCCCAAATAGTCAAAGTCAATTGGAGACATCTTTGCCTGAATTAAAAGAAGAAAAGAGAACAAGGCATAATATTTTTTAATCAGATCACGAATGACTAGTGTTATAAGTTGGAGTTTAGTCCAAATTGCCAAATGTGAGCACAATATACAGCCGAACTAGCAAATCAAACCAAGCTCAGCAGAAGGTTTATGGTTGATTGTCCTTGTTGTTTTAGTGTCAGAGCATGAGGAACAGACTTACCTGAATTAATGCCCACAAAGCCCAGTATAGGTGCGATGCTAACTTGAATGTGCTTGTCTCAACATAGAGTGCCTTGAGCTCACTTTCAGGTACCTATATTTATAGTAGAGAACAGCAAGAAATGATAAATAAATGACAATGCTACTGCAGCCATACAACCTCAACTGTAACCAAGTAGCATCTTTACTCCTTCCAAAGTTTGAGTTAAAAAATGATAAAGGAAAATTCTGAAGCAAGCGTAGGTTAAAAAATGATTCCAATTTGCTTTCTTTACCTCATCTGGTTTCTCAGGTTGTAAGTAATGCCTGAAGAAATGGTATTGTTCTTCCTTAGTGGGATTTCTGCATTAAAGAGGGGCCGGATATCTTAAATCACATTTACTGCCTAGAAATTCAAGAAGGAAACCAATATGAGAAGATAGGAAGAAGATAGCATACAAGCTATAGTCACATTCATAGCCAGCATACTCATTAAAGTGATTTCCAATGTCATAGCCTCTGTAACTGTATGATCCATACTCGAAATCAATAAAGTAGAGCATCTCTGAAAGTTCAATTAAGAAACACTAGTCAGATTCATGATAAAAATATTCACGCAAATGTAAAGATATCTGTTTGCCCTTGTATGTATATATATCACAAAATTGCTGAATAACAGAATCTTAGTTTTTCTTCTTGCAGAACAAGAGCCAGGATCAGATATTAAACATAATAAAGCTTTTATTTCCATACTATTCTTAGAAACTAAGTTCAACAACTCATAAGTAACAAAACACTGACAGATCTAGCTTTCAGCAAATAAATGCATGCAACGATTCCTTTTCCTTGTGGGTGTATTTTGACAGCTTTGACACTCAAATTAAGCTAAAGGGGGTACCAAACTGTAAAACCTCGGCCTTTACTTTTTCCATAACAAAAGATGCTAATGGAAGTGGCTTCAGTTGGCATAAGCACCTAATATTACCTTGATACACTTTCAATAAGCAAACTTGCCTATGGCCAGAGTCCAAGCCATATATCACTAATACAAAATGCCTTACCAAGACAGTGCCAAGATTCTCATAGGGACAAGATTTGAAAAACACAAAAGGCAAACAATCATCCGTAGGATCAGAGAGATGAGCAGCAGGCTGACATAACATTGAAGAAAGGGGTTGGCAGGAGATCTTAAGAGGTTTCCACAATTAACACCATTTTATGACTTACCATGTACAGCCACAAACCATGCCAAGTGTTCAGATAAGGTGAAAAGCCTGTATGAATATTCATGCCAAATGATTTCGAAAGATAGCCCCCCCCAAAAAAAAAGAAAAAAAAAAGAACTAAGCCAATAATAATAAGCCAGCTTTCTTGTCTCAACTTTCACCGCAATCAAACACGGACTTGCAGGTTTGAATTGTGTTTTGTGCATGTGGCCATGTCTAGTTCTTTGTGCAAGCATGCACAGAGAGAGAGAGAGAGAGAGAGAGAGAGAGAGTAAATTGAAAAGAACTGAAAATTTGTACCTACCTTCATCATCATTCAGCATGAAGTTCCCAGACAGCAAATCATTATGAGAAAAAACCACAGGCGCATTCAGAGGGTCTGTAAGATCCTGTTCAACCATTACACCAGAATAAATATGATATTAAATATCTCAACAAAGAAAAAACGGAAAAACCAAAACCAAAAGAAAAAATATGTCAGCATATGATGATAGTAGACAAGAAAGATTTTCATGGTATGGTACTTATGCTTTCATCCAATGAATAAATCAAATTTCAAAGATTTTTAGTAATCAAATATCCAGAAAGAGAAGAAAAATTTTGCAAGAAAAAGTCTAATGCAGCAAAAAGAAAAAGATTCCAACAGGAAACGGAAAGATGTCATAGTATTATTTTTTGTGCTAAGCAATCAACAGCAATTTGTCAGACCAATTGGTCCAGACAAAAAATTCAGAGAGAACTTAAAGGGAGGATATGCAGAGTTCTTTTCTTTAACAAGTGCTGTGACAATCTTTTTTTTTTCTTTTTTTTTTTTGGCTTCTGATTGCCATTTTACAAGGATAAATGAACTGAACCAATTTCAAACAATGAAAATATGAAAATCCAAGCAGGGCTCTACCTTGAGTTCATCTAGTTCCTTTCTGACTTCCTGAAATGAGATTGACTCGTATTTTTTCTGTTTGTCACTCTCATCAAACTCGAGAGCAGAAGCTGCAAGAAGAACAGCCATTTCATGAGAGGGGACAAAATACAAACACGATGTGACAACTGCAGTTATCCTCAGGGTAGAGAAAGCTGGTCATAAATCAGAATGGTACCTGTCTCAAAGAACTTGAAGATATCATTCCATAGCTGTGGTAATTTGGAACCAGGAATTTCTACCTGATGGAATTTTTGAAGTTGCTTAGCAATTTCAGCAGCAATCTTTGGCTTTCTCATGTCTATCAAAAAATAGTGATTTAAGAATAAAAAAGAGAAAAGAAGGGATCAGAGGAGGAGAGAGAACAAGGCAATGCCCACAAATAGATCAGGGATCATTAAAAACCTTGGAAATGCATTGCAGATTTCAGTCATGATATACTTAGCCTTCAGTTTCAATCCACACTTAGTCCTTCAGTTGCAATGGAAGGTTATACCGTCACGGATATTTAATATGGTGGATGATGATGTTAAGGAGAAAAAGAAAAATACTGAGAAATATAAAGAGAAGAAGTGGAAGAAGAATTTTGGGAACTACTACTACCCAAAGCCATCGGTAGTAACATAAATTAAGCAATTCATCAGAGACAAGGTGTTGGATGCAAAACAGAAGGTTTAGAAGTTTCAGGGCCATACCACATTTTGAATGTTCAAAAAACATGTTATCACTATCAAGATGAACAAAAGGCATAAGTGGCATCCTTAAAAGAGTTTTAATCAGTTGCTTCATTGTTTGAGTTAGTTACATTTAGTTCACTATTATCACTTGTGAAGTTTGATTATTACTCTCAAAACATGGCTTAGAACAAGAGTGGATCTAGATCTCAAGTTTATATGTCCATGTCATGCTCCACCTCTGAGCAATATATTCCCAAATCTGTTTCTTCTAAATCAACCAGTTTATTAGATGTGTATGAGACCATTGCCACCAGGTGGAATTAGTTTCAGATGTGGTTTGAACATAAAAAATTTCTTCAACTTTATTTACTTCACACTAGGGCATGCAACAACCTCTGTCATTCATGAACATAATCAACTTAATCCATTTCTTCACAACTATCTCCACTCTAAATGCCTCAAGTTTGCTACAACTGTACCATTTCTTGCTATTTGATTTTGCAACACCCATCATGTTTGTAAATTCTTCAGATACAGACTTAACTAGTTTAGGAGTCTTTTATATCAGTTTTATTTACCCAAATGAAACTAAGCCTCCTATCAAGGTTCATTTGCAAATAATGTGATATCCTACCTTTAATGTGTTCTGCATTGATTAATCCTGCCTAAATCTTAGCCTTCTTTGCTATTGTAGAGCTACTCTCAAGCACCATTACAATGCCTGTATACGGTACAATAAACTCAACGAAACAGGAAATGCACTAATTTTTATCTTAACAGCACTTATATTTATTCAGCAGCATATATTATATTTTTGCAACACCGCAATATTAATTTTATCCAAGCTTGCTTTAGTAGATTTTGCTACCAGATGTGAGTCTTTCAGCAATTTCTAATTGAGCTACCCATCAAAAATTAGGAAATTTGTTATTTTAGAAAAAGAAAGCCCTAGGTGCTCAACTTGTCGAATTGTAAAAGGCTTTGTAATATTAGTATGTGGACTCCCAGAATTCCTTTTTCTTGTGGATGTGCCAAATTAACAGTATTTTGCTTCATAGATTTCAAGTGATATCGATAATAGAGATAGTCATCTATAACGCTTCATGTTGTGTCTTGTATCCTCAACCATTAATATATTCCATTTTTCTCCATCACAATAATCAACAAATAAAGTAGCATAAAGTCTATATTAAGGTAAAAATTCATTCCATGATCAAGTTCAACAAAGTCCCAGGAATGTAGGCATATAGAGAAGATAGTATGGCCCTTACCAAATGCAGTTAGTGTACGTGCATGGATAAAAGATTGCACCATGCCATTTCCAAAAACTCCAAGCAACTTGGCACCAAATCCTGCTGCGGAGAGGTACTTAATGGCCTGGATATAATAGGACAAGCAATATAGTCAAGATGACATTCATTTTTCATCAACTGCCTAATTTCCATCATTGGTATCACACCTTTAAAATTAAACTCCTCCATGCATATAGGGCCAGGTATGCTTAAATGATCTTATTAAACTGGACACAATCTTGATAATATATCCAACAGGCAGATATCAAAAAGAGCAAAGAGAAGTAGAGAAAAGGTTAAAATGCTAACAAAACATGTTCTTCCATTCAAGCATTCATTGTTAGACACAAAAGAAACAGACTAGGAAGGCACCAGGGTGCTTGAGTATAAGTACATCAATTAACCATTACACAAGAACCACCCGAATAGGACTTATAAGATTTTCAGGTTTGTCTGCAATTCATTCTCAGTCTTACTTTATTGTTTCATTGTCTTATTGATCTGGTAACAATTACTTCATTTAACAGCAATTCTTTGGAGTAATTTAGTCCTTCCACGGTTTTCGTAGCTGAACCAAATTCCCTTTTCAGTGAACATCAGTTCTATGTACACATCAAGACCCTCATCTATAAAGTTTTAGAAACAAATTCTAATATGATGAACCAAGAAAACCTATGTATCGCATAAGACATTTATAAGTTCATAGAGAGATATGGCCCGTAGAGGGAACAAATTAAAGTTCTAACCTGAAACTCCCTTTCCCGGTTTATAACATACTCTGTGTTAGGTCCATACAACCTCACCGTCACACTCATGACATTCCCATTCTCTTCTGTCACAGAAACCTTCAACACTGCAAAAGTAAATCAAAACTATTTTATCAAATTTTCATTTTGCGTAACTAGATAAGGCACAGAGTAATGTCATAAAGACCATGCAGCATGATTTTATAGGTCTATTAAGTTAACCAAAAATATCCCGTCAGTTGTGACAGATAAGAAAAATCCAATGAAGACTGATGCAGCACAGAAGTTGGATAGCATAGGAAAAGGACTAAAACCGTTAATCTTTGTGGATCATTTTAGAGTCCACCTAAACCACCGAATCCAGCAGAATAGAGAGAATTGACTGAAGAAAATGTATTAAAGACAATCAAAGGCTCCATTAAAAATCTCTATAAGTCCATTAATAAACATTGTAGTCAAACTTTCCTAATACTAAATTCTAAACAATAAGGAAAGTAAACATAATCTCCTACATGTCCATTGGCAAAGACTAACAGTTTTAGTCTTTGTTTCGTACTTTCCGCGGGGCGTCAAAGGCCTATATGAGACATGAATTCAAAACTCTGGAAACCCAATCGAGATTCATGAAAATCGAAGCAAGAAAACTCACAGAGATTTGTTATGCCACCAGAAACTCTTTCGACTGTGAAACGCGAATCGTCCAAATTCGACCATTTCTTGAACAAATCTTTACAGAGCTCTCTGTCCAAACATCAATTAGCCAAAAACCTAAATGTCAGAAGAGAAAGAAAATATAACAGGAAAAATAGTCACGCAAAACAATCAAACCCGATATTTCCAAAGACTATGACCAAGATTAACAAATCCCGAAGAAAAATCCAAGAAATGCAAACGATCAGAGAGAGAAAGAGAGAGCACGTGATATGAGGAGTCATGACATCAAGAGGAAGAGAATGATCAACTTCGAGAGAAGACCACTGAATGCCTTCCAGGCTTGAGTTCTCTCTCTCCCCAACTCCAACTTCCATGACGTCACAGATCTTCACTGCTCCCATCTCTCCCTCTCAACCTCTCTCTCTCTCTCTCTCTCTCTCTCTCTCTCTCTCTATAACCCTGTTGCATTCAAATGCGAAAACTGCGCAACCAAAAATTTTGGGGTTTTGTTTCTAATTCCAATCGCCAATGCATTTATACCGGGAAGTTCGGATTCGATAATTTGCGTAAACTGACGGTTATGTACTCCATTTTTATCGAAATTACGAGTTTGTCCTAAATATCTCGTTAAAGTAAGGCATTAGTTTGGTCGGCGTTGCCGCAAACGACTTTTGGTTTTGCGTGTGTAATATGAAACTGAAGGACACGTTTGCGTATCCAGCTCATTCGCTTACAATAAGAATAAGTATTATATTATATTAGACAAAACTTAATTTTGAGTCCATGATTCATGGACTTTTATACTTCAAATACTAACTAACGTTTGTTATTATTATTAAAAACGTGTCTACCTTTAAATTCGTTACATTTCACAGATTACAAATAGATAGACCAAATTAAATTATTTTTGTATGTAAATTTAATTTACATGGAATTTTATTTTAAAAGAAGGATATATTTTTAAGTTGGAATTGAAATTGAATTTTATGATGTTAGAACAAAGGCGAGTTGGAAAATTATGATTATGAGAAGGGATTAATTAGACTTAAAATGGGTTAGAAGTTAAAGTTAAGATAAGCAAAGGATTTATATATTTGCCCAAGTGTTTTTTTTTAATATATACAAAATTTATGAATTTAATGTTATGTATTAAAAATAATTATATTTTATATGATCATAGAATTATTATTATATTCATTTATTAGAAAAAATTTACTATTATTCTTATCGTGACAATTTAATGAAGCTTTGCTAAGAAGTTGGGACATGAAAGCCTTCCATGGTATCACCCCTCCCCCCAATTTGATACCCACCTAGTTAGCAACTTCATAAAATGTAATACCTACCATGTTGCTCTATTTTTTCTTTTTTATCCTTTTTTCTTTGTTTCGCAGAGACAAAAATAGAGATATGTCAAACGGATAATTTTCTCTTTATTCAAAAAAAAACCCCCCTTGATCTCAATAGAGTCAAATCTAATCATAACATCTCTTTGTATCAATTTTAAAAGTTGTGCAGAACAAGTTTGTTCGATCAGATCAACAAGCATTCTACTATATCGAGAAGGCTGTTGATCAGGTATGTTCCATTATAAGTTGAACTTATTAATTTTCTTATACCATTAGGATTCCATCAATCACTTATGGAAGGTTGTGATTTTCCAGTTGCATCCGGGTGCCCTTTACTTGCTTGGGTGTGTTTACTTGACTGGGGACTGCGTGAAGCAAGATATGGCTTCAGCTTTATGGTGCTTTCATAGAGCATCAGAGAAGGTATTGATCTTTGAGCCTAGCATATAGTAATATCACCAATATCTTAGTTTTATATAACTTGAATAAGTTAATTGGTCTATGTTTGGAATAATTTCAAGTATCAAGTTATTTTTCAGCTTGAACTTCACAGCTTCTAAATTTAGAGGTTGGAAAGTGACAATGAAGATGGATAAATTGATGCTGCTATTGCATTCTGGCAGTGATGTCTCCAATGTTGTTTACCCGCTTAACTGTTCGTAGCTCTTATAGCACAATTTCTTGCTCTGGTTCTTCCGGGTGAAGCTGATATCCCTTCTGATGTCTATGTAAACAGGGGCATGCTGGTGCAGCTATAGCATATGGTTCTCTTCTTCTTAGGTTAGCATCTCTCCCGTTTTACATTCTCTTGGGGCAACCTGAGAGGCTTCATTAAGACCAACTGAAAACTTTGGTAAATTTCATATCTTTGCCCTCAGATGCAATCCTAGCCATCCTGTATTACTGGGCTGAAATCAGCTGACTTATGAAATATTAAAATGCATCCATAGATGGAACATTTGGAGTAGTTTAGGTGATTCTGATCTACTTAGTAGAACCCCACCCCCCCCCCCCCCGGGAAAAAAAAGATGCGGAGGGTTATGTTGGAGATGACTAGGGCATGGCTAAAGCCACACCTTAGTCCACATTAAGGAAAAATTAGGGGAACCAACCCCCAGCAGGGGAATTAAAAAAATAAAAAAAGGGAAAAAAAATGAAATTGCTTTATTGGGTTGGATAAAACCACCCGGGTATATACTGAAACTCATGGTCAATATTAAATCACTAGCAGAATTCATTAAATTTGACCCCAATTTTTTTTCCCTACTCTGGTTATTATTATGCCCCCAAATTATGTATTTGTAGTCGGTTTGGTTAATTTGTTCCACTCCGAGTGGCTTTGGTTCAACGCAGGTGCTCAAATCCCAGCATCTCTAACAAAATCTACTCTACTCTTAATAGGGGTTCCGCAATCAAACGAGCAAGGAACGAGGGCCCCATGGTGGATCCCATTGAGGGAGCAAAGGAAAAGTTTGAGATTGCTGCAAAGGCAGGATTCAACCTTGGATTCATATGGTCGGAGAGACTTGAGAAAGCGCGACGTCTACTAGCACAAGAATAGCATAGGAATTGCCTGCATATGGTGGTAACTCCTTTTTCATTTTGCAAATTGCTGTCTAACCAAAGACGTTATGAGTTCCATAAAACTTCACTGTGCTTCCTGCTCGAGTTTCCTGCCGCCCTGGAATGTAAAGAAATGTGTAGGTTCTCCATTTATATTGCTTGCTACAATACGAAATGGGATGTCGTCAAGTGTGTAGAAGAACGCACTGGGGGAGCGGAGCATTCATGAATACTCAGACAGTGGTAGTGTTGGTGTAATTTCAAGGACCACTGCAATGAAAAAGAGGGTTTCGTTGATGCTAAACTCTCTCTCTCTCTCTCGGAATAAAGATTTTGGGTTGATCGGTAAAAATGACTCTAAACGATGTAGCCTAACCATAGATTTTATGGCAAGAAATTTGGCCGAAAGTGCCATGAAACTTCCTAAATTATGCTTCTCCAGACATGTCACTGCAGTCTATAAAGGCAACCTGTTCTATTGCCTCCTATCCTATACAGAGGTATTGTCCCTCACACGGTGATCAGCAGTATCAAGAGATAGTGATGCTGTCTGAGGAGAGTTTTATTAAGGATGATGTATCCTGTTCATTGCACGTTGATGCAAAGGTCCAATATTCTCGTAGTTAGAAGTAAAACAGTTAAATTTAGTTGAAATTAAATAATTATAGTTAAAATTGAATGATTTATTATATAAAGAGAATTTTTATAATTACATTCATAAAATTGGCACACTGATTATGGTTCTAAAGAGAAAATTAAAATGTAAAATTAGTAACGAAGGTATTAAATTTCTTTTAACTATATTTTTGGATTTGATTTTTAATAAATTTGATATTAATTTGAATTTAATTAAGCGAGTGCAATAAATTTATTATCAATTAACGAGGAGGAGAAGGGAAACAAAATCTAGACATCATGGCTCTTTTAATGCAGAGATACGGGAGTGTCCGAAAGGACACCTTCGGATATGTTATATTAGAATTGGATTCTATGAATCCGGGTGGCTCTCAAAATTACGGTTATGTCCCTCCGGCGAAGGAGTAGCTTCTAATTCCCGGCGAGCTAAAATCGGTGCAAATTACTTCAAGTAATATTTGGGTTAAATTGATTTGAAATTTATAATGATTTATTTAATTAATTATCCTCTCAATATAATATTTTTTATATTTAATTCTTAAATCGAATTTAAAAATTTAATTAAGAAATTTAAGAATATATCTTATTAAATCAATTGATTATTGATATAAGTATGAATTGGTTTCGCTCATCAAAGTTTCCGATAAGTATAATTTATAGATTTTTGTTAAGCCTCCTATAAATTTAAATTATTTTATCTATATATCGATAGCACAATGTCCCTCCGTGCAACCTTTTAATGTTTTCCTTTTCTTTGGATTTCCTTTCAACCCCTTTATCATACCCCAAAAAAAAATTAATAGCAAAATTTTACACATATTATATTATTATTATTTTCTTCCCCCCCCCTCCCCCGCCCGGGGGGCCCCGGCCCCGGCCCCGGCCCCGCCGCCCAAAAAGAAAAAATGGCCCACCCCACCCCCACACCAAAGATCCAACGAAGGAAAACCCACTCGACTCCCAAGCACCAAATTCAACCTTGAAAAGTGAAATTAACAAATTATTGGGCCCCTCTTGGAAATAACAATTTCCCTTTTTGTTTTTTTGGTTTTTCACACCAAACGAAACAAAAAAAGATCTGTCACGCCAATGGGCACTCTATGTGACCACTGATCTTCTCGCCGCGTCAGCCGACCCTCGCCGCAACAAATTTCACTGGCCCAGCACTTTTCCAATTTTGCCCAACCCACGCGCACTATTTGCTCATACAAGGTAAATGCGAGTAAACCAATTGAGATCGGTCACGTGTGCCCATCGGCAAAATGCTCAAAATGCTTTCGTGGAATGAAAGGAAATTTGAAAAGACTTACCGATTAGTTTGTAACGTAAATTACAATTTTGTGTCTCCTCCAGCAATTTGTAAATTCCAATTTTACCTTTTTTGTTTCTTTTTTAAATAAAATTCATATTTATAAAATCTTCAAAATACTTTCATATCCTCGTATATATTTTTGGACACTAAAATTATTTATTCGAATTAAATTAATAAAATTTATTTACAAAAAATACTACATTGTTATAATTATGTTTGTGACTCGATATTTTTATAGGGATACGTAAAAAAATTTAACAACAAATAAATAGTTCTAACTAAAATCAAATTTTTTATTATGAGTAATAATTCTCACGATAAATCTATAATTATAACAATATTAGTAGTCTTAATAATCTTTTTATGAAAAAAAGGAAAATTGTATTCCAAATAAATTAATCCTGTTAAGAAATGCAATTTTCTTATAAAATTTGTTTAAATTTAGTTTTCTAGTTTTTAAAAATTAAAAAAAAAATATATTCTCTAAAATAATTTCTAATATTATACTAAAGTTGTTGTATATTCAATAATAAGTGAAAAATTGTTCATATCAACTTATTTAATCAGGTAAATAGATCAAGTCACGAACGATTTAGTTTACTTAATTAACAGAAAAGTTTTCTTTTTTTCCTTAGAAATGCTTTTTCTTTTTCAGAAACTTAAAAAAAAGGATATTGTTGGAAAAAAGTGATTTCATCATCGGATTTAAAAATCGTTAAATATACAAGATGATGTGGCGTCCGTTTATAGGTTTTCATATTTTGGTCGTTTTTACCGTCGCATTCTAGGCTACCATCTCCCACTCGCGCCAAATAATGCTCCACGAACACGCACTCTCCAAGAAAACTCCTACTCTCCGGGAGGGCACCCCACCCCGCTATTACCTTTTCTTCTGCCCTCCAGAAAAACGACCTTTCTCTTCTCACTCTTCAAAGAACACAAGCGCACTCCTCTCTCTCTCTCTCTCTCTCTCTCTTCTTTCTGTCTTGCTCACCATAAAGTCTGTTTTAGGAGCATTTTTGGGGAAAGAAACAAAGTCTCATTCTGTTTCTCCTCTCTCTCTCTCTCTCTCTCTGTCTATCTCCACTCCGTTCACACGCCAAACCCTCTCTCTCTCTCTCTCTCTAGGGTTATCATTAAAACCCCACATTAAGCTTCACAATCACATATTCCTCTCTGCATCCACTTTTTCTCCGTCTGGGCTTTCTCTACATTTCATCTTTTCTATTTCACTCAAAAAGCATTTTAGGGGAAAAAAAGAAAAAACCCCACATGACAATGTCATGGTCCGACTCTGTTACAGATGACACTCCACCATTCAAACCCTCTTCTCGCCCGACCCGACCCGCTTACATTCCTCCTCACCTCAGAACCAGCAATGGTGTTTCAACCCCGCAAATCACAAGGTCGTTAGACCAGGTCAACCGTTTTGCTAATCCCAACCCGGGTCGACCCGGTCGGGCCCGTGGTCGTGGTCGTGGTCGTTGTCGTGGCCGCGGCCGCGGTGGGCAGTACTGGGGTCCTGGCCGCCAGTCCCAAAACCTTCAAAACCCATTTGACATGAATAGCAAGTTTGATGACTTAGAGATCATTGATGACAACGTTGTTGAAAATGAATATGTTAGTACTGATGTTGTTGCTGGTGATGGTAATGATGGTGGCGGTGGTATTAATTTTGATGCATACGAGGATATCCCGGTCGAGACTAGTGGCTCAAACATACCCCCACCAGTCAATTCCTTTAATGATGTTGACTTGGGTGAGGGTTTGAGTGAGAACATCAAGAGGTGTAAGTATGTTAAGCCCACACCAATTCAAAAACATGGTATTCCTATAGCACTTGCTGGGCGAGATTTGATGGCTTGTGCACAAACTGGGTCTGGGAAAACAGCCGCATTTTGTTTTCCGATCATTAGTGGAATTTTAAGGTCTAAACGGCCAAATAGCGATATGGGGTTGTTTTCTGGTGGTAGAATTGCTCACCCTCTTGCTCTTA
This sequence comes from Dillenia suffruticosa, assembly GCA_033439265.1. NCBI lineage: Eukaryota > Viridiplantae > Streptophyta > Magnoliopsida > Dilleniales > Dilleniaceae > Dillenia > Dillenia suffruticosa. The sequence continues at coordinate 22,808,637 of JAVTVX010000035.1, forward strand.
TTTTGTCTCCTACTCGAGAGTTGTCTTCTCAGGTGACTTGGTAGCTGAAATGGTGCTTTTATTGTTTTGTTTGTTTTTCTGGAGTTTTTGTTTGATATGTGTTACAATGTTTATTGTTTTGTTGGTAGATACACGAGGAGGCAAAAAAGTTTGCTTATCAGACTGGTGTGAAGGTGGTTGTTGCCTATGGAGGGGCCCCAATATCTCAGCAGGTTGGCTTCTTCCTACTTCTTTTATTGTTTCTTTGTCTGGTTTTTCTTTTGTTTTTATGTATGTGCTACAGTGTTAGTTGCGGTAAGGTCTTTGTTGGACTAGGATATAAGACGTGCTATGATTAATAAAAATCTAAAGTTTTATGTGATGTTTCTCCCACGGAAAAGGTGGGATCAAACAACAAACTTTACTACTGTTAGTTGACTGTTAAAGTGCACCATAAATTCATGGATTATAGATCTGGAACTTACTTTTCATAGGCATGTTCTGTAGTTTGGATCTAGTAACAGTTCCTGGAATGTTGCTGAATTTCAATTATATGTCCTGGTGAAGTATGAAATTATGGCCATTTTAAGTACATCATGAAAATTCAGTAAATATGCTCTCTTTCAAGCTTCCTGTGCCAAAATATTGGGTCAATCTTTGTATGAGTGTTCTTATAATAACTGAGCTGATATCATTTAGTGCCATTATTTTCCTTAGTGTTATATTATCTCATGTATGCTTTTAATTGTGTGTTGTATATACAAGTAAGTCTTGTTATTATTACTGTTATTGTTAGTATTGTTCTTCATCATCATATCTATGTTTATTTTAATTTATTTCTTTTAACTCTTTTTGCATTTATTTTGTTGGGTAATTATCATGCTACATTTGTGCACCTGACAAATTGGCATCTAGTTTGTCAGTTCCACTACATTCTTGTTTTGATAGTTTTTGTTCATAATCTTCTTGGAATTTTGTGCACAAGCCTTTTATTTTGGTTTATCATTGAATATGTCTTTTATTCCGACAGTTATGTAACCTAGAGCGCGGTGTTGACATCTTAGTTGCCACTCCTGGACGTTTGGTGGATATGATTGAGAGAGCAAGGGTTTCTCTTAGTTCAATCAAATTCCTGGCTTTAGATGAGGCTGATAGAATGTTGGATATGGGTTTTGAGCCACAAATTCGAAGAATTGTAGAGCAGATGGACATGCCTTCACCAGGTGTGAGGCAAACTATGCTTTTTAGTGCTACATTTCCTGATGTAATACAGGTTTGTTCACTTTATCCTCTGGAAATTCCCTTGATTTCCTTTCTCATAGACAATTGGTAGTTAATATCATATACTTTTCTGCCTGAGATTATTGGTTAGTAGGATAGCTTGTGTGTGTCCTTATTTTAATGGCATCACATTTTACTAGTCACATGGATTCCATTTTGGGCCCCATGTTTCAAGTTCGTGTCCAAACCAGCACAACTACTATCATGACTGAAAACATGCATGAACTTTAAATTTTAAAATTTATGAAATTTCCTTTTATATTTTGGCACTATGTCGGGAGATTTATCCTATTTGGGCACAAGGACTTTTGTACCCCCGTCTTTGAGTTGTATTCCAATTGTTGCAGTATGGTTCTTTCCTTTTCTCTTTTCTTTTTCTCATTCTCTTCTTCCTCAATCAATCTTTAAGCATAGTGATTCCTCTTTAAGTGACAACTTATTGCATCTGTTGAGATTGCATGAAGTCCCTCAAACTAGAGCTCATGTCATCTTTTTATTGATGCAATTAGCTGGTCAGTTTCACCAGGACTTGTGCGCATTGAAGCTTAATGTCCCTAATGACTGCCTTTGGAAGTTATTTCATCCATCTCATACTCTCTGCTCCTGGTTGATTGGTGTACTTCACTTCTGTAAATCTTGCAGAGACTTGCAGCAGACTTTCTTTCAAACTATATATTTCTCTCTGTTGGACGGGTTGGTTCAAGCACTGATCTGATAATGCAAAAAGTTGAATATATTCCTGACATGGATAAAAGGAGTCATCTGATTAACATTCTGCAAGAGCAAAGGATGAAAGGCACTCATGGAAAGGTATGGCTATTTTGCTTATTTAAAGAATGTTATATATCTGTATCTCCCCTTCTTCTGTTCTCACATTCGACTCTTGCATTAGAAGTTGATTGCACTTGATATCTGTAAACTTGGCTGATGAAAGAGCTTGCATTATTATCTACTTGCAGCATGCTCTGACCCTGGTGTTTGTAGAGACTAAAAGAAGTGCAGATTCACTAGAACACCATTTGTCTCGAAATGGTTTCCCATCAACAGCTATACATGGTGACAAAGTGCAAATGGTTAGCTTTTAATTTTTGTGTTTTTCTACAATTTTCATGCGCATTTTTATGTTAAAGTCAAGGTCCTAAGCTTTTCCAAAAGAAAAAATGTGTTTGTATGTTTGAATATTGTGAGTATTTTGATTGCATGAAATTATGTGGGTAGGTGTGGCTTTTGAAATATGGAGAGCATTTTCTGTTTAGTATCTTCCCATGTTGTTTTGACTCGTTGCCCTGCTATCTTTTGCACTTGGAGGCGGGTTGGATCTATGTTGATAAACTTTTGTTGGTATTCTAAACTGACACTTAATCTTCAACTTGTGTTATTGAAATCATGAAGGAGCGAGAGCGAGCTTTAAGATCTTTCAAAACTGGTGTTACTCCAATCATGGTTGCCACAGATGTTGCTGCAAGGGGTCTGGATATTCCTCATGTTGCCCATGTCATCAACTTTGACTTGCCCAAAGATATAGATGATTATGTTCACAGGATTGGCAGGACTGGCCGTGCAGGCAAAACTGGCATAGCAACAGCATTTTTTGATGACAAGAACATCCCTCTGGCAAGGTCCCTTGTTAACCTTATGCAGGAAGCTAATCAAGAAGTTCCTCCCTGGCTTGCTCAATATGCTGAGAGATCTTATGGTAGTGCCAGCAGTGGTAGGTCTCGTAGGTATGGTGGTGGCAAGTTTGGTGGACATGACTTCAGAAGTGCTTCAAGGTCAAGTAATTACAGCTACAGCTACCCAACAAGCTCTTATGGTGGTGAGGCATCCCTCTCAGTCCCTGCTCCTGCCTATGGCTATGATTATGGGTCTGTTGTTGCCAGTGGCTGGGAATAATACCCTGTGCTCACTCCAATCTCTGACCTGCCTCAACTCAGTTTTGAGGTTAGTACAAATATATATATAGGTTTAGCATAACAACTGAATGGATTCTGAAGCCAACGAAGTAGACAACATAAACCATTTTCACTGCTTATGCTTTGAAACTTCTTTACTTTTTGTCAATTTACTACTGGGTTGCATTGAGATGATTAGCTTTCTGAATTTTTGTTTTGTTTTAACTGCGCCATATGCTGTTGGATTGAGTTTACTGTAAGGCTGCTAGAGTCGATTGAGCTCTTGGCCATGATCCTTGACTAGCTGCTTGTAATGAAAACCTTCTTGGGTGAATATTTTGTAAAGCTTTGAAATCTATGTGAACTCTTGGAGTCTTTGCGTCATATTTAAGGACCAGTGTGCCACTCCTCTCTCCAGAAAAAAAAAAAAAAAAAAAAAAAAAGGATTATGGTAAATGTTCTGCTTGGGAGATCAAAATCCTTATGCTGTAACATGTTAGGAATGAAGGTGTGCATGTTGTTTTGGTTTAGGTGAGCTCCACGGAAGCTCGTCCTTGTTTTACAGTTCATTTGGCAATGTCCATCTAGTCCCTTCTACATGATTGAACTTGAATCTGTATTGAATCTCATAATATAGGAGACTTATAGCATAAACTAGAATTATTTGCTACAATGGGCAAGGATTTAAGACTAATATTCATTTGAATTAGTCGAAAACTTGGGGCATGGTGATAGAACTTTTCATGTGAGGACTTTGGTCATGCCAAGTGATACATGAGATAAGCATTGTTTAATTTCATTCAACATTCAAACGAAGAGAGATTAAACTATTGTACAAAAAAACAAGAAATCAAATTATTGAATGTTAAACTGATAAGAGGCAACAAGTGGTACTGAAGACAAAATAAAAAATTTTAACTTTTCTAAGGTTAAGACTGGTTGGAAGGAGTCGGCCATTTGTCTACATAGAGAGCTTGCAGGACAAGGAGCCTATGCCGATCTTTCCAACATGAGCAAACTGACACTTGAGTCGGACCCAAATGAAAAAGGGAACGATAAACCCTACCAGCTAGAAAGAGTGAATGAACCATGCAAAGCACGTGCTTTCCCCTACATTGGTAGAGTTTTTTATCCTGAGCGAAAGAAAAAAGGAATAGCAAGCACGTGAGAAAACTTACCATTTAAAATTTTTAACATGAATGCACAATGGGCTGTGCATGTATCACATATATAAGCATAAAACATAAATTTTATTATTTCAAGTAATAAGTAACCAATGAGGGAGACCTGAGCTTTTACACCTTTGTAGCGTGGAAATTCCTTGATTTCATCGAAAATGTTGCATCCTGTTTGCGATCCTCGAGATATAAGATTTCTAAACCGTCCACAAAAACAAGATCTTGGTGAGATTCCTTTGAACCAAAAGGTCAGAGGGAATAAGAGGAGGCAGGGAGGCAAGTTGCTCTCATGTTTTCTCTCTTCGGCGTGCTCAAATAATGTTGTTTTCACTCACCGTATTTTTGTAGGGGAGCGCTCGAGAAATCCAATGGGGCGTTTATTTGCTTAGCCAAATTGCTAACATTTGATAAATTTGGATTCAGTTAGAGCATCAAATTTGTTAACCAGAACTAATTAGGCTCACCACTTCCCTCTAACCATTAGACTTTCAATCATTATTTTCGTTCTAGAGTCGTTTCCAAATGAATAACTCGCTTTGAGCTGGTATTTGGGTTATTCAAACTGATCCAATTCAAGTATTGTAAAATCTAATTTAGGCTTATTGCTAACATTCGATAAATTTGGATTCATTTAGAGCATGCAAATTTGTTAACCAGGTCTAATTAGCCTCACCAGTTGAACCCCTTTGACCATTATACTTTCAATCATTGTTTTCATTCCAGGATCGTTTCCAAATAAGCTACTTTCTTTAAGCTAGTATTCTGTTTATTTAAATTAATCCAATTCAAATATTATGAAATCTAATTTAAAAGTCTTTCAATATCTAATTTTATATTTTCATAATTCAAATTCAAAAATTTGATTAAAAAATTTTAATATTTTATCATTAAATTCATACGATATTGATATACTCCATGTTTTTAAATATCTCCAAATTTTAATACCCATGAAGGGATTCTAAATCCTTAGGTGTTTCTAATTTTAAAAAGTTTTGGATTTTGGAAACTTTCTTAATTTTAGGAACTTTTGTCAATTAATTAGGAAATCATAAATAATTTATTTCACTCCATTTATTGAACTTCCGAATATGCTTGGAACTATGCAAATTAAATTGCAACTTGTGTCCATGAATTTGATTAATGATTAAATAACTTAAATCAGTTTATCAAGTTTTCTTCTTGAGAAGTGTTTGCTCTTTTGACAATGAGATTATAATATGCAAATTATGTATAATCACACACACACATATGTATATATATACATATATATTATATATATATACGTATATATTATATATTATATATATATATATATATATATATATATATATATATATATATGAAGGTTCATTTAATATTAGCAGACGTGATATTCAAAGTCCCTTACACTAACATTCCACGTTAAGGGTGTAATCACTTATTAATATGATGGAAAGTTGACACGTTTCCAAATTAAGATTTTTTTTTTCCAATACGTGTCTTGTTCTGATTGGATTGCTCCATGAAAACCTGATGGATCTCTTTAACTATTCACACTCACTTTGCCTGCGCTGGTATATAAGAGAGTTCTCGCGCGGATAGAGAGAAAATTAGGGTTTAGGGTTTGCGAGAATCGAAATCTCTTTATCTAAAGCTCAATAATGGAGGAGATTACGGAGGGAATGAACAACGTCAACATCAACAACAACGTCAACATCAACAACAACGGCAACGATTCTCACAAGAAGAATCGTATTCAAGTCTCCAACACGAAGAAGCCTCTCTTCTTCTACGTCAATCTCGCTAAAGTAACTCTCTCTCTCTCTCTCTCTCTCTCTCTCTCTTTCATTTGTGAGATCTAGGGTTTGGATACTGATTCTGTGAAACCTTTTGAGATCTTTGTATCAATTTATCAATTTAGTTGGTTTTCAATGGTCTCTGCGTGAGACTTTTGCTTCTCAGGGTTTAGTTTTGTGATGACTTATCCAGCTTTTGCCTGTCTTTTGTTGTAGAGGTATATGCAGCAGCATAACGAGGTGGAGCTTTCGGCCCTTGGAATGGGTAATCTTTCAATACCTCCAATTTGTTTTGATTTTCCTTATTTGCGATTTGAGTGGGTGTTCTTTGCCAAATTTCCTTGTCTGTGAACCATCAAGGCTCGAATCTTTGTCTTTAGAAGTAAGTGCATTCTAGGTTTTTAAAGTTGTTTCAACACCACTATTTGCTTGAACCCCACACTGTTGTTAGATGCATATGGGAACTAGCCGGCCTTCATCTTTGTTTCCACGCATATGAAGATGCTGAGCTTGAATGTTTAGCTTCGTACGTAATCAATCCTGATGGATCTGTGGGTGTTAGCTCTGGTTTGTTTTGCATTCTATCTCATTCTGCTTGATATTTGAGTATCTCTGTTAATACCTCAGCGAAGGTTCTTGATAATTCCTTCCATGGAGCTTGAACGGTTAGATTAGTCCTATGCTATTTGTGACTGGTCAATTAAGAATTCTCTGATGGTATTCTAAGCAATTGTTGGGAGTGAATTGCTTGTGAGTTTAAGCTGGTGATTTTATCACACAGTGGAAGCTGAGAAGACTTACTTTTCAGGATACAGTAATGATATGAATTGTCTGGGAACTTAATTTTGAGAGAGGTGTTTCAGCTTTGATTTAGGCATGAAGTTCTGATAGGTCTTTTTCTGTATTGTGAAAATTATGAAGAGTTATCTGTGATGCTTATGTTGGATAAGTTAATTATCGATGCCTTGGCGATGTTATCTTTTGCTAGAAATTTTATGAATTCCTAGCTGGTACAAAATTTATAATATCGTGGGTAGTGGCACTCATGCTAAATTTTTACTGGTACTGCTCTGGAGACGAAATGAAATTCAATTCTAGCTACCTAAAATGGTTGGGGTGCTTTTGTTTGGAAAGTTAAAACTAAAGAGGCGTGTGAAAGAACAATGACACATATGACATGATACCACTGTGACATGTCTTTAGGGTGGCATTACTTTGACATAAGAAACAATATAAAATTTATAACTATGTGAAGTATCTCAAAACTGTTAGTATGTGCGTTTAAAAATGTGAGATTTACTTGTTAAAAAGAAGAATTACATCTTTGGCATATCACATGGTGCTTCCAAGATTTTGTTGCTTATGGTATCCATGATTCATATCGGATGGCCCACTTGAAATATCATTGCAATGGCAAAGCAGATTTAACAGTAGACTTAATGTAAGCTTGGTTTGGTGCATAAGCAGTGAGACAAGACATGTGATTTTGTTGTTTTAAACCATGCTTTTATCTTTTTCCTGTAATCAATTACCTACAACCTTTTTTTTTTTTATACTTGCATAATTTATGTTCAGTTATTTTCCATTAATTATGGACACAAGACTCTGCTTAGCAAAGCATGTTTACAGAAGTCTTTCTACAGCTTTTCCCTGCATATATTTTCCATCCCAGATACAAGATGCCAGAATACGTGTGAATTGTGGGATTTGTGCTAATTTTTGGTAGAAATCAATGGCCTTTCTATTGGATTTGCACTTTCCCTCAATTAGCATATATTGTTTTAATACTGTAAATGCATTGTGGCCCTTGTAAAGGTGGTGCCTACTGCTGAGTCACTTATACAACTGTTGATGAGATCTGAGTTAAATTAGTGAAGGGGCTATCTCATGTTATTGTTATTTTCCTTTTTTTTAGGAAGTGTTTCAAATTTCGAGCTATAAATTCCTAGGGTTGAGTTATTCCACTTACCTCCATCAACTTTAGGTCATGAGAGACTTTTTTTTTTCTTTTTCTTGATTGTAATACGATCATTCCCACTTTTTTATATTTTCTTTTAGAAAAATAGAGTGCAAGAACCTAGGGGTTTCAATTATTTCAACCCAAGTGGTTAATGGAATCTATAAATTAGCTACATCATAAATAAATTACATATTCTAAAATAAGAATTGATCATGAATTAAAAAAACACCTGCCCTTGAAAGGTGCCTAAGGCCGAGCGCTTCCCTCGTATGTGGAAGAGGTGGCGTGGTATTCCACGGGAGAGGTTTTCATAATTCGTGGCACACCATGTGTGATAGGCACATAGCAATGAGGACTCCATGGCCGCTTTGCTGCTCCAACTTGCAGTCTCAGCGAGGGGATGTCCCTACATTCACCCTCCACCGGTGGGGTGGAAAACACATACATGCAGAAGAATGAGTTTCTCTTAGGTTGTGCAAATTAAGCATAGGAGTCCTGCGACTTTTGATGGTTTTCTCTTAGTTCTTGTTGTCAGCTTTCATTAAATTTATTTTGAGTAGTTAATTTCTTGGTTGTTTTTATTTATCTTCATGTGGAGAATTTTCCATATGAACCACTCACATCCCCCCATTTATTAATTTGTCAAAAAAGAAAAAGAGATGTATTAACTTGTTTGGGAAGCTGCCAGAAGCTTCTGAAAAAGGTTGAAATCAATCTAAGGGTAGCACTCTTTGTTGTTCCAAGGCACCTGGGATTTGACCGACCAAGAAATGAAGGGGGAGGGGGAAAAGAAAGTTACTGGTTTATTTGGTTATCTTGTGATAATTGCTGGGCTAAACGAATGTCTTGAGCACGTTGGTCGTTATTTGTTTGCTGAAAATATTGTTAGATGCATGTTCAATTGGTGTATTATTGATGTAGATGGTTCGCATGGTACTGGGTGGGTAGGTTATGGTTGCTTTATGATTTCATCGTGCTTCTCAATTACAAATAGTATAAATCTTAGTCTTCCAAATCATTGATGTGTTCTTTTTCCAAAACATATGCAGCTATTGCCACAGTTGTCACAGTTGCAGAAATCCTTAAAAACAATGGACTTGCTGTTGAGAAGAGTAATAATTCTGATGCTTCAATTGTTTTTCTCTTCCTTTTTATCTGGTTATACCTTGGTTCTTAATCTGTAAAATCTGCAGAGATCACAACATCAACTGTTGATATGAAGGATGAATCAAGGGGAAGACCCATACAAAAGGCTAAAGTAAGTCTATGAAGTGATTGGTTTAATATTTTGGCTTTGACTTGGAATAGCATGTAGTGCTTAGTGGAGTTGCTGAAGATTTGCACTGCAGTTTTCTCTTCATTTGATGACATCGAATGTATCCTTCTGCTTTGTTACACGATAAATTTTCTTCACCGAATCTAATGCATTAGGATTATTCAAGGAAAGTCCCCTTAAAAGGTTGCTAACATAAAATTATGTTTTCCTTCTCAGATTGAAATACTTCTGGGGAAGACTGAAAACTTTGATGAGTTGATGGCTGCTGCTGCAGAAGAGAGAGAGGCTGGGGATGCTGAGGAATAAAGCTGAAAAAGGATTGCTTCTGTGTTGGGTGATTTTCCACCAGATTTTCATTGATCTCTTTGACTTTTAAGCTTTGGTGATGGTCCTAAATGAGTTTGGTAAACTCTGGTGTCTGGGGATATTTTCTTAGGAGAATAGAAGCCAACGAGGATCTTTTACTATTCAAAATTCAAATTTGTTGTTTTATATTCATTTCCTTAGTTTATAGATTACAGAATGTGTTGAATATGCCACTTTTGTTGTTATATGACATGATCCGTCGGGTGAAAGAATGTTTCTATTTGGCTGGAAATCTGTGATTGTTAGCCTTGGGGTTGCTGGTCATTTCAAAACTGAACTTTGTGCATGTGCATGCGCGTGCGTGTGGGGTGTGCGCGTGTATTATCCCCTAGCTTTGCTTCTCTTCATCGAGATTACCAAATTTCGTGATAGTGAGCTTAGTTCCACTTCCATGAGATGTTACTGGTGACTTTTAGCTGTTGAAGTTAGGACAGTTTCCAAGTTTGGTTCTTTGTTGGCTTTGGGGGGATAAGCTGAACCAGGTTGCTGTTTCCTGGCTAAATTGCAGACTTGTAACATATAAGAATATGATGTCGGAAGGCAAATGAACCTAATTACTCAGATTCCCATATTTGTTCTTCATGACCACCTAACAGATCAAGCCATTCGTGAGCAGCTCGTGGCTTGGCTCGTCGGAAGCTTGTTCATTTAACTAAATGAGGTTAGTATGAACTTCAACACTACTTTGCTTGATTCAAATCAGCTGGTTCTAAGCCCTACCACGGCAATCTCCTGGATTACCTTTTACCTGTTCCGTAATCCCATTGGCCAGAAGGAAACAACTCGAGCATTTTGGGGGACCAAGTACGATTTCTGGTGTTGATTCAATCCACTGTCAGCCGAATTTGAGTTCATCTCACCACTTGCAGTGTTCACACTAAGCAACCCTATATTGTAATCATAAATATGCAAAACATGTTAATTCTCAGACAACAAAATTCAAAGGGTTCTCCTACTGAAGGTCCTTGATCCCAAAAAGAAACAAAATTGAGCTTCTTGTGCTGGCTTCTTCGAGTCCTTTCTTATTACAGACAAAATGGACCAAAACCAATGTGGTCTACTCATAAATCATCTTTCTCAATCAGTATCCTCTTGCAGGCTTCATAGCACATGAAAGAAATCCCAGCAGCAGGCACCAGCTTCATGCAACTGGGACCTAAGCCCCTATACAAACCCGGCAGCCCTTCATGTTGAACTATGCTTGAAAGAGCATGCAGCATGTTCTGGTATTGTCTTCCGTTGAAAGCACCTGCCTGCATGTGCTTCCTTGCAACCTCAAGAGGAAAAGTTGCAGAACTAGAAATGGCAGCGGCTGCTGATCCGATCAAAAGAGTCATCACATTTCCAATTTCCTCCTGATTGAAGGCCTTTTTGTAGGCCTTCCTCAATGTGTCATAGGCAAAATAATTGGTAGCGGCATATGGGATAACTCCTATTACACTCGGTATAAGGCCTCTGTATAACTCTGCAGGTCCCTCCTTTTGAACAATTTTTACCAAGGCATCTAGGAAATTGTTGTACACGCCTGTCTGCAAAACACTAGTCTATAAGTTCAACTGGTGCTTAAAACATATCATCAAAAACTTGGGGACCAGATTTTGGCCCACCTGGATAGTTAATCGGGTTTTTAGTAACTCAAGGGGGTATGTACATATAGTAGAGCTTACTCCTGCGACAGCCCCGGCAATTAAAGAAGCGGGGAGAGAGATTTGGGGCTGCTCTCCTGGCTCTGGGGTCAAGTGCTTCTTCACCGTATCATAAGCAAATAACTGCAGATTTTTAGCTGCAAAATGGTCAATGTCACCGAAAGTTTTTTTTCCCTCCCTTCTTGGTTAGTCACACGAGCATCAAATTCTTGCAAGTAAATAAGTATCGAGATTAGAATAAGTGAATTTCCGCAAATTTCTAGATTTGGATGAAGTGTGGATATGTGGCAGTGAGCATAGACTAGCCAGAACTGCTGTTGCCAGTGAACTTTGGATGTTTGAGGTTTCACTGGCAAGGGAAACAAGTCTAGTCCATCTCTGAAAAACCAACACGTCCCAGAACATCCAAAACGCAGGATTTTATAAGTGACACTACACGTGTGCCAAAGCAGCTTCTTCCTAATAGAAGAGGTGTGCACTTAAAAATTGGAGTTGACTACAGACTTGCCCTCCGACTTTAGCCAAAAGTCAGGTGGACCACAACTCAGCCACATTATCCTGACAAATGCATACAGATTGTCAGCTCCCACAACGGCTAACTTGACTTTTTAGGAGGCATTACTCTCCACGTCAACAGTAATTTAGATGGGCGGGCTCAAATTCTGAGTGTAATCCTGTTCTGTCGGGCTCACTCATTCAGATCAGACACTTATGGAGGTTAGCCCCGGGGGGAGGGGGATAGAAAGTCATATCAGCTAACCCCATGCATCATGACATGACGCAATATACATAACTCTCCCCCTCAAAATTTAAATCTAAATTATAAGCGATAGCATGTTGTAAATATATAAAAGAAAACAAAGTGGAATGCAGTTTAGTCAGTACTTTAGTGAAAGTAGAACGAAAGAAACAAAGAACTCATTTTCATGAATCAATTGGATTAGCCATTGAGATTTCTCTGAAGAAACAGTAAGATGAGCATTTCTTATCACAGCAAGCCAACATGGCTTTTGGCTGACCAACCAAAACAAGTAAAATTAGAAGCATCAAAGCATCAGGACAACCATAGCAATCAACTAAATGCTACAAAGTCCTAACAAAAACTAACATGACGAAACAAATTTAAGATTGTGCAAAAGAGATGCTCACAAACCTCAATAGCCTTGCTAGGTGCAACGCGGATAACGTTAACCAAATTCCCCGTAAACAATCCCTTCCATCCATCATTTGCCATAATGCTTTGAAACACTTCACTAGTTGAATGACCCCAACTTCCAACCATCAAATGAGTCCTTATAGTCTCCAAAGGAGCAACTGCAGTACGCGAAACAGCACCTGCTATAGCCCCACTAATCAACCTCCTAAGGGAGGCATTTCCAACCTTAACCTTCAATCTTAGACCAACCCCTTTTTTCTTTCTCTTCATTAAACCTTCCTCTTCAACTTCCATGGCTGTCTCACCCGGTGCTAACTCTGGAATCCCATTGAATCTAAAACCAGACTGAGTCATTGACATGTATTTCATAGAAAGGTCGCCATACTCAAACTTCACAACATTGTTTCCTAAATTTGAGGAATTTAAGGAATTCCCAAGACCGTTACCCATCTGACCAATACTTGCAAATAAGCCTCCACAGGGTAGAAAGCAATCATTTTTAACATCACATTTAAACCATAATCCAGAATTTGACCACAACCCACTTTTACAATCTTCCCATCTCTTATGACCCATCTCCCAAAACCAGTTTAAATCTCTCTCTCTCTCTTTCTCTCTTTCAGTTTGAAAGTTGAAGAAGTGAAGAGATGAATTTAGGCAAATGGGGCGAGCTAATGCCATTAAAGGAAAAGGGTATACGCTTCTGTGTAGCTGAAAAAGAGAATAACTATGAAGAATTTGAGTGAAGTTGAGAAATTGAGAGAATATAGGATTGTTCGATGTTATTCGAGGGAATTACTAGAGACACGGAGATTACCGTAGATGCTAGGTTTCTTTCTGATGAACAAAAAAAAAAAGGAAAAAGCTGTTACAATGTTCCTCTCTCTCTCTCTCTCTCTCTACGTACCCCCTGCAGAGAAGTGGTTGTATGTTACAGTAACTTCAAACCAATGAAATGGCTTCCCTTTGCTCTCGAAACCTTGTCCTCTCTCTCCCTCTCGCAAAGTTTATCTGCTTCTCGCCTGGAAACTTGCTATTATAAATGGTGTCAATTTGCAAAGAAATCGCCCCCTTCGCGTAAAATCGAGGCAGAGGTTCAAACTTTCCCAGACCATGTACAACCTTCCGAGCTTACTGTACCAAATAAACGTAAATAGAAAAATGCCTTTTCTCATTGAATGTTTCAACTGATAAATATTATCACAACATCGGTTCTTAGGGAGAGCGAGAGAGAGAGAGAGAGAGAGAGAGAGATAGAGAGAGAGAAGACAAAAGAAGCATCAATTGTTGCGGAAAAACAACCCAAGACCATATACTAACAAGAAATGGTAAACTATGTTGGTGCATTGTGATTTTTGTAATCTTTCCTAGTAGACATCCAAAGCCTAGTTGTCTGCACTCAATGCCATAAAATTTGGATAGAATCGATACTTTTTGGTTGTTACGAAACCACCCCAAACGCTTGCAGCTCACTCTTCCACGTATTCAAGTATTGATAAAGCTGGTTCTCATTTCTATCTACACATTCATATACTCAGCTCAGCTTTATATGTGAACACGTAGCAGCTATTGAAAGTGACCCATCATCCATGAATTTGAAAAAAAAAAAAAGAAAAAACCATTTCTAAGGTAGCAATCCTCTAAGTTCCAACAAAATTAAATTAAATAAACTACGGATTTTTAAGGTTAGCACACGAGACAAGGATCCTTTTCCAAGTATGAAAAAGAAAATGACACGACTTCAAGTGTGTTAAGCCTTTGCCAACAGCATGAATCAGTTTCGGATGTTCAGTTGATTGATTGAAAGCATGCCTGTCATTCAACAGCTTCTCACTGCCCCAGGGGGGCGGGGTGTGAGAGAGAGAGAGAGAGAGAGAGAGAGAGAGAGAGAGAGAGAGAGAGAGAGTAGAATAGCAGATAGATCTTTCAAACAGCCAAACCAAGAATACATATAATATAAATGCAAATTTTTCACAACTCCTACCGGCCAAAATTCAAAATTTCTATTCTATTCTTACACTACAATCACTTTGACTTTCCTTGTTTAGATGATTTCTTTGATGATCCCTTTTTGAATGACTTGTGAGACTTTTTGTTTAGTTTCAATTTGCTAGGAGTTGATGAAGACCTTTCTGATTTTTTGCTTTGCTTCTTCTTATCCTTCTTCGCATTGATAATGGTAACAGCCTGTTGTGACAGAAAAAATACAGTGAAACATTTCACTAAAAACGAAGAGCAAATCAATTCCACAAAAAAAGGTGAAATAAATGCCTCATAAGATCCTCGTCCCCCCCTCCCCAAAGAAAGTTTGAGCATTGCGTACCTTGTTCGTATCAAATATCTCATGTGAATTCTTAGAGATTAGCTTGTTCAGAACCCTTTCGGTCTGCTTCCTCTCTTGCGAATCTGCACCTCTTTTTTCCACAACAGGTAGGAACTGAAAATGCACGTACACATAGAACAAGAGAATCTCACATAAATTTGGTGCAAGGAAGATGAAAGCAGGAAATGACATGGAGTAGGACAAGTATAATAACTAACCTTGCGGTACTTCCCCTCATGTTTCTCTGGCTTCTCTCCTGGCAACTTCTTATCAAATTTCCCACCGCTTGCTGTTGAAGTTCCTGCCTTTCCAGCTATATCTTGTAGTTCATTTTTACTAAGTTTTGTAGGTGCATTTTGGGTACCAGTTATTGGTAAGGCCATAGCAGCAAGCTGAACATGGCTGCAGAAAAGCAATGCACTTGTTATAAAGAGGTATGACATAATATTTTCCCTGTTGTTTCTATTAGAATTATTTATATATATATATATCCACTGCTGAATGCATATCCTAAGATGAAGCGGAAATTAAAATTCAGCAGGCAAATTATAGCCCAAATTGTTAAAAAAGATTAGTAAGCCTATTGTTTAAGACCATTAATAAATGCAATCTTATGCTCAAAATAAATCCCTGAAGATATTTCTGAAGAAAAGAAGAATGACCATGCAACCAACCATTATGCAAACCTCTCTTTTGACCAAACCATTATCGAGTATTATATTTTAAACAAAGAGTCAAATGAAGAGAATTCTTAGGCATTATAATGAATTCAGATAAGACTTGGAAGTGGAGATTACAAGAGTAAGGAAAACATTAAGAAAAACAGGGCTGATGACAAAATCTAAAGAATTTTGTAGTGGCAGAAGCAAATGGTCCCAAGCAAGTGTGGTGCTACCCTGCCTCCTAGCTCATGCCATGATAAAGAAGACACATAAAAAGCTAACCTTCAGGATCCATTAATTAAAATGAACAATAGTGTTCCAGCTCCTAAGATCCAGAGACAAGCAGATGGTAGATGTTTACAGCAGCAGGATAGAAAAAACACAGTCCATCAAAGTCCAAAGAAAAGCATCCGCATGACATCAGTGCTTCTACTATTTCCTGACTAAATAGTTGTACCCAACCAAACAATTTGAGACCATCTCTTCAGGGTAAGAATACGAAGGATATTTTCACATACTAAATTACAAACAACATAATTTGATCCTATAACCCAGAGGCATCAAAAGTGCCAAGTCATGTAACATTACTGAGGCTCAACACATCGAAACAGAAATCCCTACGTGGCTTTTTGATGCTATCATCTTCCATGTTTTCTGCTTATGCCTCAAATTATGTTTATCCTTGGTTGCACTTCAATCGAAGTTGATAATTAGGATCCTATTCTACACCAACAAAAAAGGCAACTTAGCTAGAAATTATCTTCATGCATGCAAGATGAAACATCTTCATGTCATGTGACGCCAAAATAAGAATCGTTAGAATCCTTACTACATGGTAATAATGATTCCGAAAGAAAGATTCACAATTGAAACAGCCCTAAGCATGGTTAATGACAAACCTGGGCAAGCTACCCATTTTAGCAGCATTCTTCAGATTTTGCAACCTATTCTTCTCTTGCTTTTCAACTCTCTTCTTCTTCTCAGCCTTTCTCTTGGCAAAAGGATCCTCACCAGGCTCTACAAAAAGGAATAATATGACGTAGGGTATCTTAGTCAATAGGCACACATGCTTTAGATATGTTTACCCGAATTTTCATTATCATTTTCAATCCTATTACCATAAGTTTTATTTTATTATGGAAATTTAAAACTGCAAGTCAACAAACTCAATAAGAAGTCAATATTTTTTACCATCTGTCATCTTTGCGTCAATGATGGGGATGTCATTGTCATCATTTACACGGTCATATCCATAACGACGCTTCCAAGTGCCAGTTTGCTCATCAAACACCAGTTTGTCTTTTTTGCGCTTCCTGATTCCTGCAAGAGGTTTTCAACAACACGGAGAAGCCTGAATAATCATATTGGCCATAATACCACTTTTACTCATTGTATAACAATGAGATCTCTCCCTAATGCATATGTATAAATGGTAATAAGAATTGCATATGACACACCAACCTTTTGCTTTTGCAAATGCTTCCCACTTTGTCAGTGGTTTTGGCTCTGGCAGCTGGAAGAGAAGAGGAGGACAGATGAGCAACTAAGAACTATATGCAATGTGTACGTGAACTAATTAATCAATGACTTACAGGATATAATTTCTTGCCACTTATGCAAGAAAATTTTTATTTCCATGTTATGAGAAACATACATAAAGCTTTGATTTGCATTAATAAGAGGCAAATAAAATACAAAATAAAATATCTGTAGTCATTATAGAAATCAATAACCAGTCTTTTTTCCTTAAATATTATATAAGTAATTTAATGGAAGCATGACTTAGAGAGCCAACCAACATATTAATCACTTCATCTTCCATTGAGCTAGACAGTACTAGATTTGCACATACATGCACAGCAACATGTTCTCCTTTTGCATTATTTCTCTCCAATGTGCATATTTGACACTATGAAATTGACTTAATGTCATGTAAATGGTGCTATAAGTGGCTAACAGATGCACTTCATCTCAAAAAATTTACCGTGAACTTCACTTAGATTACCGTACATGTGTAAGTCAAATAGTGGGAAACCAATAAAAGCACATCACATGGTATAAATTTGTCGCATTAACTTAAGACAAGAGATGGAAAACTATAATTATCCTCCTCAATATGGATCTACAGCATATATCAAACTAATAAATAAATAAATAAATAAATCCAGTCACCAAGATAAAAAAAAGTGGGAAGATTATAATGTGCAGTTGAAAATAAACAAAAGCTTACGCGCTTTTCTCTTGGAAGTCGTGTAGTAGGCTTAGGCAATGTTACAATGGGGCCATCTCGGTCTTCAGTTGATGGTAAGTTGAAAAGATCAAATACAATAGCTTGCACGAGCTCTGTGCCCTTTTGAAGACATTGTCGTACTAACTCTTCCCTGATAATTTAAAGCCATTAAAAAAAGTTGAGGAACAATACCAATGACAGTACAAGCTCAAAAAACCTGCCTAATCTAAAATTAAGGTCATGGACATGGATGAAGTCATAAAATTATCAAATTCTTTTTTTCCTGTGGCTGAACAAAAGGGTGGAAAGGGAACAACCGTACCCTTTAAGACGAAGGCACCCACCTGCTATGGCCTTTCTGCTTGAGCCATGGCTACTACTCTAAGGGCAAACCCACCAATGCAGCCTAATCAAAGCCCTAGGCAGCCACAATCGTTTTCATAACTCAGGTGGTCCTAGGTGTGGTCTCATAAGAGATTTCCCTTAATTGAACTCAAACCTAGGAACTCAAGGTTGTGCGCCCACTTGGGCAACAGCCTTATGGTACTATCTAATTCAGTTACCATGACGGCATTAAAGCCCTAAATCATGTTGGATACAGCAAATCCCCACTTGTTCTACCCTTGATAATTTCAACAGGCGCCTTTACAAACATTTGCACAAACTATCTACTAGAAAACAAGCATTTATAATTTCAGTAGCTTTGCGCCGTCATATAGAGAGCACAAATACTTCAATATTGTTGTTGTAAAAGTCTCTAGCACTAGCATGACGCAATGTAAGCCAAGAAAAGTATGAAGGAACAAAAAACCAATTACAGCTTGCAGAAAAAAAACCCAAAATAAATTAAGAAAAGCCCGAGTCCAAAATCTTTTTTCCGACATCCTATCAAATGATTGAGAGAGAGAGAGAGAGAGAACCTGGAAGGGAGATTAAGAGGGAAGCGGTGGTGAGGATCATAAGCCGTGAGATTACCCAAATCGATTTCTAGACCCTTTTGTTCCACCATCTCTGCAACTGGAGTCAAAGAAGCGCGAAGATGAGAGAGAAGAAACCCTACACAGTGTTGAGAGGGGTTTTGCGCTCCTTGCTCGTGGCCGCCGTGGGTGCGTAATCTGTTAGCACTTTTCCATTTTACCCTTGGCTGGATATGTTTTCGGGTTGAACCGGGTCTGTAAGGGAACGGGGAAACCGAGTGCTGACTCGGCGCGGTACCAAAGGTCAGACCTCCCCAGCACGGCCTTCATTTTTTACCTATTGGGACTAGGGGTGTTACGACATTCAAGTCCAATCAGCTAGTGTTGATGTTCGAACTTGACTCAAGTGTTATTTAAGTGAGCTCAAATTTATTTGGTTTGAATCATAAACCGAATCAGAACCAAAGGCTCAAAAATCAAATTGGAATCGTCTTTTTTATTCCGATTCAGAAAATGAAACTGAAATAAAAAACATATGCTTTAATTTCGGTTCTTAATTTTTAAAAACTGAAATCGAATCGGAACCAGAACTAAAACCGGAACCAAGTTTTTTTTTTATTGAAATCGGAATTAAATTTTTGAAAATGAATACTTTTTACTTTTAAACAAATACTAAATTTATTTAAAATTAAAATTTTCATTATTATATGACAATTATAACAATAAATATGCACAAAAATTTTGATAATATATGTATTCTTTTTTTTTTGTTTGGTGACGTGAATTTGTTGTTTAAATATATTTCGATAAAAATGTTTTTACGATAAATATTTGATTTAAAAAGTTATATAAAATAAATAAATCGATTTAAGTCAAATCCCCATATATAAAACTTGAGTTTAAATATAATTTAAATATAAGACAATTTAAATTAAAATAAATCGACCGAATTCATAAATTGAAAAACAAAATAGTTAAGTCGACCTAATAAAAGAATAGAATAATCAAAATTAAATAATTTAAATTTCAGTTTCAAATGGTTGAACTCAAATTGAACTGTAAGAAATCAAAACCGTCGGTAAGCGGTTCAGTTCTGGTTCTAGTGAATGATGAATCGAAATCGTTAGTTCTGGAACCGAGATCAAACCGTAAGGGATCGAAACCGAAACCATTGATAACCGGTTCCGTTCCGGTTCCATTGGATGATGAATTGGAACCGGAGGTTTTGAAACCCTGGTCACCCCTAGTTCAAGCTCGTCGAGTTTGTATTTTTCGAGTTCGAGCTCGCTCAAGCTTGAAATGTCATTAAGTAGTATTGTCGGTTAGTTTTATCGAGTAGTGTCGTTAGATAATATGGATAATATATTTAAAAGTGTATACTTATAAACGTAATTTTATATATGAAAATTATTTTAAAAATATATAAAAATTATTTTAAAAAAATATAATTAATGAATTTTGGATAGTTCGTTAAGTTTTCGAGTTTGATACCAACTAACCGAGTTCGAGCTCAAACTCAAACTTGAGACGAGTTTTGATTGCCCTAATATTACCCGAGTCTCATAATAAGCCTGATTGGGACAAAGGAGTTCTGCTCCCACAGTCCCGCTGGTACGAGAATTCAAGCTCCTAAAATCTTGGTCCTTTGCAAAGACGTTGCCCCTTGGTGCATTAAAAAGGTGAGGCTTCTTCTTAGTGTGGAGATAAGCTTCGCATATCATACGCATGGCTTGACTTAAATTGGACCCCTTCAACCACAATGTTCATATGCAATACATTCCATGATTTTATATTTTTCTTTTCATTTTTATGTGTTTGAGTTCTAAAATTATGATTAAGTCATAAAGATTAATCAGAGTAAGTTTGAATTCTAAACTCTTTTGATATCTATGATTTATTTTATTTCTCAACGATGCAGTTGCAAAAATCCATGGCTAACAACCCAGATTCAATTCCTAAATGCTAGATCTATAGAATCAATTTTATTCAAATTTAGTAGAGATTAAATTTTTATTAAACAAATAAATTAATTACATTAACAGTTTTTTATATTAAAAATACTATATAATCTCAATTACGTTCGGCATAAACATTCTTAAACTTGCTAATCTCCCTCTATCAAATAAAGCTTTTGATTTGTAATGCCGTTCTGGATTCCTAAATGCAAGAATTAACATCAAAGCTCTCACCAAGTATATCATTTCATTGCGTCTCATGCTGTAATTAGATTAGTCTCATGCCATGGTCAGATTACAAATAATTCTACATATATATAATAACCTTTAAGGTAATTGTTTTTTATTTTTCCCCTCTTTTTTGTATCCTCATATGTAAACTCTTCTCGGTTAATGCTATGTTTGACTCAAAATCTCAATATCCTATTTCAAAGAAATTGCATAACTCCGTCCCTCTTTTTATATACATATAAAATCAATTAATATTCAGATTTATATTTGAACTAATTAATTTGAGTATTATTAGACTCAATTTAAAAAATTTTTTATTTTAAAATTTTAAACTCAAAACTAAATTAATAAATTTAATATATTTATTCATTCTGACCATCGGTAACTCCCACCGTCTCTGTCTCTCTCTTCGAATTGCTCCGGTTTGAGACGGGTAAATTATAACATAAGCTTTGGTTGTTATGTCCTTGTTTTTTATGTCACATCGAGTAGCTCAAAATAGACACAACTCACATTTTCAAATTCAAGGTTTGACATTTAAATTTGGAGCACTATTCCTAAATTCAAGTTTTAATTATAACTTTTTAAAATATGTACAGGGTGCAGATGAAGTATCTACGTGATCCATCAACCTCCGACTTGTTTGATCGCATGAAAATTCAGAACATCAACGATCAATTAATTTAATGACATTTGATGTAAATCTCTTAATCAAGATATCGAGTTTAATTCACGATTTGAATATAAAATAAATTATATTGAGAGGATAATCATTTTAAATAGACCGCTATAAATCTTAAACCAGATTAATTAGTACAAAACTTCAAATACCGATTGATATAGTATAAAAAAAGAAAATTCGTAATGATTTATTAATTATATTTTAAGAATAGTTTTATCATGGTAGTTAATTAATTTACTATATAAAAATACTTATAACATAATTATTCAATTCATTATTTATATAAATCAAAATAATAAAAAATCCCTGATAAATAAAAATAATTTTCTTATATCTTTTTTAGCTGGCTGTGAAAGGAAAAATAAGAATCCATATTTGCGTGACTACACGTATGAGATTACGCCACGTGCCGAGTACACGACTCATCCGGTGTGAGTGGCATTGCACCAGATTTTCCCTCAACACCGAATCGTCACACCGATAAATGGACCGTCGACATGGTTTCCCTGATGTTTTTCTCTCTTTTCTCTGTTTCTGAAATTTCTTCGAAAATGCACCCGAAACCCTAAATCGATCGATTTTTGATTGACAGAAATTGATCGATCCTTCAAAACCCTAATTGATCCTCGATCGATTGAGAAAGTGAAGGGCGAATCGGCTAGAGCTCGAGATCTCGCAATTAGGGTTTCGGTATCGTCTATTTTTTACTTCCTTAGTAAGTTTCGAATTTTCACTTCCTTGAATCGTTAGAATTGATCGATAAATTAGGGTTTGTTTCGTGTTCATTATTCTGATAAACGTGTTGTTAGGTTCTGTTCGAATTGAATCCCTAGTTTTTAAATTTCTTGGGGTTGCGATTGAGAACAATTCGAAATGGACGGAAACAAGGATGAGGCTTTAAAGTGTTTGAAAATTGGGAAAGATGCATTTGAGCGTGGAGATCGTGCTCGTGCGCTCAAATTTATCACAAAAGCGCGTAGACTGGATCCTAGTCTGCCTGTTGATGATCTATTGTCTAAGGTAGAAGGAGAATCCTGTGAAAATTCTGAAA
Source organism: Dillenia suffruticosa (assembly GCA_033439265.1). Classification (NCBI taxonomy): domain Eukaryota; kingdom Viridiplantae; phylum Streptophyta; class Magnoliopsida; order Dilleniales; family Dilleniaceae; genus Dillenia; species Dillenia suffruticosa. The sequence goes on from JAVTVX010000035.1 coordinate 22,831,197, forward strand.
ACGCTAACGGAAATTCTGAGAAACCTAATGGGGTTGCTTCGGATGGGGCAATTCCAGATAAAGGGTCGGAGACTTCCTCAAATCTGAGGCATAGGGGTGGTCAATCGAATGGGGCATCATCATCTTCTTCTTCGGTGTCGTATACAGAGGAACAGATTACGATTGTGAGACAGATTAGGAAGAAGAAGGATTATTATGAAATTTTGGGGGTGGAGAAAAATTGTTCAGTGGAGGATGTTAGGAAGGCGTATAGGAAGTTGTCATTGAAGGTCCATCCGGATAAAAACAAAGCACCAGGTGCTGAGGAAGCGTTTAAGGCAGTTTCAAAGGCGTTTCAGTGTCTCAGTGATGAGGAGAGTAGGAAAAAGTATGATGTTGTGGGTCCAGATGAGATTATTCATGAGAGACGACCAACGAGGCGTGGGGCTCAAGGGTTTAACGGTTTTTATGATGCTGATATTGATGCTGAGGAGATCTTTAGGAATTTCTTTTTTGGAGGGATGCCTCCGGCAACAGCCCAGTTTCGTACATTTAACTTTGGAACTGGAATGGGTCCAAGAATGGGTGAAAATGGGTCTGCCAGTTTTAACCTGAGAGCTCTGATTCAGTTACTGCCAGTGCTCCTAATTCTGCTTTTGAACTTTCTTCCATCTTCGGAGCCAATTTACTCCTTCAATAGTGGTTATCCTTATGAGCATCGATTTGTTACACCAAAGGGAGTCAATTATTATGTGAGGAGTACAAAGTTTGAGCAAGATTACCCTCCAAGTAGCCATCAGCGGTTGTCCTTAGAATCAAATATTGAGCAAGAGTACTTTTCAATTCTGAGACAAAATTGTCGCCTTGAGCTGCAGCGCCGCCAATGGGGCTTCATACAAGAAACACCTCACTGTGACATTTTGAAGAGGTTTCAGTAAACCATCTGATGACTCGCTTCAAGGTTTAAGCCTGTCCCCTTATTTTACTTCCTGCAGCCCATATCGTGCTACTGAAAATTGGTTCTGTAATCCATAATAAGTTACATAAAATCTACTTTCTTTCATCATGTTTGTTGATGTCAACCATTAGCATGTTGCTTTTCATAATAATGGATTAAGAATTGTGTTTGCATATTTGCATATTTGCATATTTGCATATTTGCATATTTGCATATTTGCATATTTGCATATTTGCATATTTGCATATTTGCAAAGATGTTCCCAGTGCATGCATCTGTCTCTCTTTATTAAGTTGTTGATGCTTTGACGCCATAACCTGTGAATGCTGTTATATGTTGTAGCTATGATCTTGACCATTTGAAAATTCATGGTCTGATGGTTATTTTTAAGACTATCGCCTTTGAACAGCAAATTCTGCATGTACTTAGTTTATTTCATTTAAATATATAATTTACTTTTATATATTTTTAAGAAGAATCTGCATAAATTAAATCCAATCATCATATTATCTGGCCGACCTCAAATGCTAGGATTAAAGTTCAGGTTGTTGTTTTTGTTTTTTATATTTACATCTGTCTGCTTCTCTGTGTTTTGTGTGCTTCAATGGGTTTTATTTTCAGAAGTCACAATATGATTATTTAAGTTTGTATAACAGTCTTCTATGTTATGTATGAATTCAGTACTTCATCTGTAATCATGGTCAATTGAGTCCGTCAAGCTATAATGAGGAATATATGTTTTCTACTCTTTCATATTTATATAGTTTTTGCTCTTCACTTAGAATTTTTTTTTTTTTTTTTTTTTTGGTTAATAGTTGTAATAATTACCACATTTTCCACTCTGATTGGTAGGGATTGATGTAAAATGTTTAACAAGAGTTTGTCTCCTGCATTTTAGATCATTCCTAGAAATTTGTATTTAAGTTCCTTGTAATAGTAAAACAAGCCAACCTCATTGGAGAGGTTGAGTGGACGTAATGTCAAGATTGGAAAATTTCCTGTCTGTCTTCTATATGTGGTATGATGCTGTCATGGGAATTGAGTCAAAAAAAAAAAATGACTTACCACCCTTTAACTTTGCAATTTTATTGTCTGCTTCATGTGGAAATTACGGGAAGACTATCAGTTTCGTGTGCATTCTGTTATTACTGTTTTTCTTTTCATGATTCTTTTATGTAATTGTGAGAGAAACAGAAGATTAAGAAGTGCCAGGGGGTTGATACATTCACAATCTGCTTGTGTTGCCAATTCATTGCTTTGTAAATAATTTCACCACTGAGTCCTATTGTGTGATGCTGTTCCTGTTGGCTCACTATGTTATCTATATTAAGTTCATCCTGCTCTATGGTTTAAATATGCTGATCCTAGGATATGATGACTGACTTAAGTATGCAACTTAAAGTTTTACCAATTTTTGAAAATGAAATAATTTATGCTTTTGCTTTAAATCATCTTTTGATGAAAGTATCAAGAGTTGTTCTATATTATCTTACGTAATGTTAATGTCTATGGTTACTTGACATATTGTTTGTTTCATCAATGTTGCTTGGATTTCACACTTGATTTATAGTACTGAGATGTCTCTTTACTCTCTCATCTCTTTACAAGTATAAAACATGGGAATGTGTGGTTTCCTTTTGCAGATTGCCCTCTTAGTTCCAGCAATTTTTTGCTTTGAAGAAACCTGGGAGCAGTTCGGATTTCACCCCAAAATATCAGTATACATATGGTTTTATGGAAGTCTGGATCATATTACCATGGGAGATGCGGACCCTTTGCCTGTACATGGCGGCACAATGTCATGGTGAATGTTCCCAGCATAAACTTTTTGTTTAAATAACCTGGATCTGATCCTTGGCGACAGTATATTTTGCAATTAATGTGACTATGGAGTAATTACTATGTGGATTGAATTCAGAATACTCATATCGTAAGATCACACAAGTTCAATATGATACATTCTTTCTAGCATTTCTGGTTGTTCATATATTGCCAGATTCATCTTTACTGCCTATTTTGTGGTGGTTCTGCCAAGATGGTGTGTAACTTCCTTGACACAAGTAAAATGTCATCATAATTTGCTTTTTGCACTTTTGAGCATGGTGTGCTTGTGATGCTTTTAAAGTGATGAAGTTGAGCATAATTTTGTTGCTTGGTTGTTTACTATTTGCTCGTGGTATAAAAAGGGATTCTGGTGTTTGCTATATCAATTCGAGGGGAGGTGATTTATGTATGCTACCAGATGTCTTGCATATGATAGATAGTTCACTTGTAAGGTCAGAAGTGATGCATATCATTCTTAGTCTTTTGCTTAAATAGACATTTATTCACACAAATGAGCATGTCTGGTTTCTTTTAAGGCTTAGCAAACGTGTGTCGACTTGGACACGTGCTGCTGTTTTGTGTGCCAAATTCCATGCTAATGAGTTCTGGAGTAAATGGACCAAATGTCTTTGTGATGGTGAAATATACTTATGACAAGTTCATAATGGTTGTGATTACAGTCAAATGAACTCTATAAAAATTGTAGAGTATATTTCAAATTCCAAGATTTGTAAATTGGAACTAATATTGAGTTCATTTTTAAGTACAGAAAAATCATGGATTTTTAAATCATAAAAACGGATGGAATTCATAAATGGACTGAGTGAGTGCTTGGCTAAATTTAGTTTGAATGGTCTATAAAGTTTTAAAATTTATAAAATATTTTTGGAGTTTATAAATTCTTGTATCTTATTTTGACAATAAGTTGTTGGAAGTGTTTGGTTAGAATAAGATCTGTAAGATATTTTGTAAGGTGATAAGTTGTATTTGGTAACACTAAACTCTTATGAGTTATTTCAGGTGTTTGGAATTAGTAAAAAGGATATAGAGTAATTAATATCGTGTGAATATGTGAATAGCTATTAGTATAATGAATATTTAATGTAGTTTATAGTTCAAAATAAAACACTCCGTAAAATGCATTGAAAAAAGTTGGGGCGGAGCTTTCTTTTTCTTTTTCTTTTTCTTTTTCTTTTTCTTTTTTCTTTTTTCTTTTTAATATTTTATAAGTTCTAATCATCTTATTTTAGGAGTTTATAAATTCCATTAGAAAAAAAAAAATTACTAGATAAATATCATAAATTTATAAATTTCTTAAAACACATTATAAGATGTTTTGAGTTTTGAAGAGCGTATAAATTTAGCAAAACAATTTTTTTTTTTTTTTTTATTTTTTTTATTTTTAATTTTTACAAATGAGGGAAAATTTCTAAATGAGTTTACATTTTACTTTTGCCTCCAATTATCAAATTTTATTTACAAATTTACTTCATAAATTAGTTGATTTTAAAGTAAATAGAATTTATTTTTCATTTATTCAAATAGGGGAATATGAATTGATTTGTTTCATTTCACACGTGCGGACTTGGTTAAAAACTCATTTTCTCCATCTATCGTCATTCATTTTTGCTGGGCAATTGAATTTTTGCGACATGGAAATATATATATATATATATATATATATATATATATATATATATTGGTTTTGTAGAGATCGGTGCCATTGAAAGTTGCATTATGTTATTGTCCACCAAGCATGTTAGTCTTGGCAGTTGTCAGAAATTCTGGCACAAAGTTTTTCTGTCGTTGGTTTGACGAATCTGTCTCCTCTGAATTAGAAACGAAATGCAAAACAGCAGGAGCACGAAACTGCGTAGGTGAGAAAAGTGCCAGGTTTATGGGCCATTTGTTTTCAATTTTTTTGTTGCACTGCTAAAACAGGTGTAAAGAGCCCACGTAATAAAAAACCATGGACACCGCCACCAAACGTCACCAAAAAACAGTGGGCTTTTACATTTCGAAGCTGTATTTTCCCATTATAAATCTTGAATTGGTTGATGGACTTTTTGTCAAACCAAATTCCAATTTCAAGCAATTCCTACTCTCTCTCTCTCTGCATTTGTTTTCATGGCATCTCTTGTTCTTTTGATGTCTGAGCTTCTGAGGCATGACCATGACTTAGACTTGGCCTACACCACTCAATCACCCAAGTATTTTTCTCCTTCCTCCTCATGTGGACGTGCTTCTGCAGCTCAAAAGGTGAAAAGGGTTGATGGAAGTTCTAAATTTTCTACGAGAAATCGAGTTGGATCAGATGGGGTGGTGGAAGAAGAAGAGGTTCCAAGAGTCTGTATAGATCAAGACCTTACTTGGCCTTGAACTCTTGGCTTTTCTTTCACTTTGTATCAGTTGTATTTACTATTTCTTAATGAAATTCTCTCTCTATTTGTAAATAAATGTATAAAGGAAGCTCTCTCTCTCTCACAATTTAACCAAGAAGATATATGGAATTTTGCCCCTGTAATAAAAATAGGACCCAAAAGACATTTGGGTCTTAAATCGTGACATTTCAACCCCCGAATCGAGTGGGCCACCAACACAACAAAAAAGCGGGCCGCCATTACAAAATTACAAACCGAAGAAACACACGCATCCGCATACGCAACGCGGCAAATTCTGCAAAGCGAAGGAAAAGTGGAAAGCTCGATGCCTACGTCTCCGAGGTTCATATGAACCAGTAAACCTTGCTTCCGTATGTACAATCCTAATTCTCAACTTCCGAGTGAAAAGACAAAAGGGGGTTTGGGTTTTCATATCAAACATGTTTGGCTGCCTGCAAGGATTTTGTTGTTACATAAACATATGTGCCATATTATTGCATTTTGGACACATTTCGAAAATTTGACTTGGGGGTTGCACTAAATTAAATATCTTTTTTTTTTAAAAAAAAAACTAAATATAGTTACCAAAAGAGTTTAGGTTAAAATTTTAATCCTTGTCTAGGATTTTGTAGGTTTTAGAGGACCAATTCTACCAACGAGGTTGGGTTTATTAAGATGTAACAATTCTCCAATACAAAAAAAGCAACCCCACCAAAAAAAAAAAACTTCAAACCAATGTTTTAATTATTTCCACAATTGGTTGATTAGTGCAAATAAAACTAATTATGGATACAAATCATGGTGGCTTGTTGAGTAAAGCATAATGCTATAGGGCAAGTCTCAACCTAAAGGACAGATATTTGGGGGGGGGGGGAGGGGGGAGCGGGTTCAAACTATATACTTTTTTTTTTAATATATAGGAAGATTCGAACTGAGATTTCTAAGAAAAGGGTGACACAGTGCTATTGCTCCCTAACCGGTCGTATTATATGTTTACAATCTATCAACTCTAGTAAAATGTGAGGTTAAAGCATATAGTCTCTCATAACACACTCGACCCTTTGTTAACATATAATTATATATACTTCTTGATATAATAATTAAGTTCAATAAGTGAGAAAAATAATTTCACAATAAAATTAAAAATTTTTGTGTAAATAGCTGCATCATTCTATGTCAATAAAAAATTTCAACTTACATTTTCTTGTAAGAAAAAATTAATATACTCTACCGCTCCATTATTAACTTTCCAACAATGAAGATCTCTATAATAAATTTATTTATATTTCCATTGAACATAAATATTTCATAAACTCTAGCTACGACTTTAAACCGGTTTTAATACGATTATTCATAATTATGTCATATTCATTGCTAAGAAATTAAATTACATTTAATATATTAGCAACCTGGTCAGCACGAAAAATCTAATTTTATATGAAACTGATTGAAATTGTGTTTTGGAAACACTTACAATATGTACTTCTTTCTATTTTATTTTATTAAAAAAAATTATATAATAAAAAATATAAATTTTTAAAAAGTTTTTTTATAAAATATTTGAAAACTATTGTTAATGTAAAATTGTTTAAGTTGAAAGGTTAAACTTTTATACAAAAAAAGTATTTATAGTTTGTAAGCGGAAATGCATAGGTTGTACAAAGACGGAATAGATATGAAATTATATGGAAAAACGGTATATTAAAAAATTACAGAAAAATAGAAATGTGAACAAATGTGTAAATATAAAAAATATAAAGATTTTTATATAAATATTAATTATTTTTTTTAAAATAATAAAAAAACTATTTTTTATAATAAAAATATAAAATAATTAAATATGTAATTATTACTGATAAAATAAATAATATAAAATATAAAATATAAAATATAAAATATAAAAATTAGAATTCAATAAATATGAAAATATATAAACATAAAAATATAATAGTTTTTATAAATATTAATTATTTTAATATATTAAAATGTTTGGGATGTTTTGAAAATAGGAAATATTTTTCTACTAAAAAAATATAAAATATTTTGAAAGGAGTTGAGCGGTTTCGGTGGAGATGCATCCCAACGCTCGGAAGCATTGGTGGAAAGAATAAAGATTTGGGACAAAAGAGACCAAAAAAATAATTAATGAATAAATAATAAGGGAAAAAGATTAGGGACCAATCGCGAGCACATGAAAATCCCTACAAGGGAAAATACCCATATGTAAAGGGGTAAAATAGGAACCCATTATTTCTTATCTCTCCATCCCCCCTTAAAAACCCTTGTCTGCCTCAATTCTCCACTCCCCGTTTCTGCTGCAAAACCCTAACCCTAGCATCTTCTCTGTCTTCCTAAGGAATCCAAATATGGTAATCTCTCTCCCTCTCTCCCTCTCTCCCTCTCTCCCTCTCTCCCTCCCCTAATAACAAGTTCATAAGTTTAATTGTTTCTCTATTCATTAGTGAACTAATAAGATTGTTTTCTGCGTTGGTTTGAATGTTTTCACAGACTGCTGAAGCAGTGAATCCGAAGGCATACCCTTTGGCCGATGCACAGTTGACTATAACAATTCTGGATCTTGTTCAACAAGCAGCTAACTATAAGCAACTCAAGAAGGGTGCTAATGAAGGTTTGTTTCGATTTTAATCACTAAAAATTATTATTTAAGAATTTTCATCGCATACCCATAAAAATTTTTACTAGCTGATGGATGGCCTTTTCAATTTTCGTCTGATATTTTGTTTATTTGTCTGTTTGGAATGTTTTTTAAGCGTTTCTTTTGCATAACCAAGAATGTTTTTGCTAATTGCTTGATGGGTTTTTGTGTTTTCTTCTAATAGGTTGTTTATTTGTTTTGTGTGGGTGTGATTTCAGCGACTAAGACCTTGAATAGAGGTATATCTGAGTTTATAGTTATGGCAGCAGATACTGAGCCCCTTGAAATTCTTCTGCATCTTCCATTGCTTGCTGAAGATAAGGTAGTTTCTTTCACTATATCTACCTCAGCTATAAAGGAAACTTGCTTTTTCAACTGTCTCTCCAACGTGCTGGGGGTTTCAACTGGATGTTGATGTGTTGCTTTGGATGTATACATTTTGTTTCCCTTGCTATCTCCTTATCTTTCTAAATTTGTCACTCGCTGGTTTTCTGAATTAGAGAAGGGCTTTTGATATCTGTGCTAATATAGTCTTATTGACTTTTAGTTTTATGTAGTGTGTATGGTTTGTTTTGCTTAATGCAGAAGTTCTAGTTTGTATTTGCTTTCATAGCCCTTAAACATAAGTAGCCTAAACAAGTGTATGAGTTTTAGGAGGTAGAACTTTATAGAAGAACCACTAAGGTGTTAACGGTTTAAAGTTTTCTAATTGCAGTGGAACTTGGTCACATCACCGGTGTCCTTATTGACAAATTTATTTTTGTATTTATGTTTATTATTGGGAAATTGTGTCTATGTTTTTTCCCCCTGATCTTTTTATGGTCCCAATTCCTGCATTTGATTATGAATTTATTAACATGTTATGAAGGTTTTTGTGTATGCCATCTATGTTTAAATATGATTTGCTTTCTTTTATGCACAATATCCTTGTTGCCCCTCTATATGAGAATTTAGTGATTTCAGTTAGCAATTCTCTTTCTGTTGCATGGCCAGTGTGAAAGTTGCACTCATGTTCCACATGAATCCTTACCTTGTACACTTGCAACTTGCAGAATGTGCCCTACGTCTTTGTCCCCTCAAAGCAAGCCCTTGGCCGGGCATGTGGTGTCACAAGACCTGTTATTGCTTGTTCAGTGACAAGCAATGAGGGAAGCCAATTGAAATCCCAGATAACACAACTTAAGGTACTTGCTATTGGGATCTTGATATCCTTTAGAATATGGAAGTAACTTTAACACCTAGTTGAATTAAATTGTTAATATATCTTATATTCGTTCTTGATGAAATGCAGGATGCTATTGAAAAGCTTCTAATCTAAAGAATATGGGATGCCTCTTCGGTGTGATGGGCCTCTTGTATTGTTGGAGTCGTGAGGCTTTGACTGATGAAGTTGTTGTGCTATTAGGGAAGGGAATTTCTTATTATGAACACTATGTCATGGGTTTTTTTTTTTTGGGTACTTTATTTTCAACGTAAGAGTAGATGTTTTTGGTGTCGTATTTGTTCAATGTTGATGTAAAACTTGAATTATGTGAGAAACTAATGTTATAGGTTATTCGACTGTGATTTTTGGTCTTTATTGAAGCTGGTACATTATTGTGAAAACTGATATTATGGCTTTATTCGTGGTCTTTCTTGAAGCTGCTATATTATTGTATATGGTTTCATGGAGTGCTTTACCTAGTGGTTGTTCAGATTATGACTAGTGCTGCCCTGTTAAAACCGTGCAAACCATGCAGCTCCCTAGTAGGCTTATTTCTGTCAAAGGATACACTTTCCCTGTAATCATACTGTTGCTACTCCACTTTTCAGCCAAGTGGGAAGTACTAGACAAGATGAGTTGAGCAGTAGCGCAATGTGAGTTTGTTGATAGCTAAAAGGGAAGTGGTAGACCTTTTCCACAGCTAAGTGTGCACCGCGAGTTTGTTGATCTTGAGCAGGTAGCGCATGGTTTATGTTGTGTATTGAGCATTGCATCGTTCTTAGCATATAAAGGTTAATTAGATGAGTTGTACCAAAACTGGTTTCACTCACCTATGAAGTTGTGGTGGATCTGGTGACTAGCCTTTATGGTGGCTTTAGATCAGCCAATGTGATGGCTTGATCCAAACTAGAGCGGGATGGTTGGAGCAACCCGAGTCCCCCGGTCCATCGGTGCAAGGACAAACCTTATCCATGAGGGTCGAAATGCTGTTTGTGATGTAGTTCTAAAATTTGCTTTGGTATGGTACAATTTTGGGCTTTGTGCTGCTTAAAAGAATTGGAGATTGGCGGGAAGCATCGTTGTCTATAAATTTTTTTTTTTGGGTGAAAAAGAAAGAAACAAAAAAGTCTACAGGACCAAACCCAGCCCTCTAGGAGAAACTATCCTATGTCTACTTCTGTTCCTGGGTGTTGTAACCCCCAAAGAATCTTCGTAAAGCAGTGTGCTTATAGGAGGAAGCTCAAATTCATGAAGTCCTGGTCTGCAACCATGACCAATAGCTGTAAATTGGTCAGCACACCTGTTACCCTCCCTTAAGATGTGGCGAGTCTCAGCAACTTTCAGCTCGATCATGAGCTCCGGGCACTCTTTGATACTACCTCCAAGAGGGTGGTCTGTCCTGGGACTTCTCTGAGGAGGTTAAAAACAGTCTGGGAATCCACCTCCAGTTCAATGTTTTCCAATCTCTCCTTTGCAAGAGAAGAGCCCTCTCTGACTTCCCAAACCTCTGTCGAAAGTTTGAATTTAAGCATCTTGAACATGCACATTCTTTGTCGCTCAAAATGTCTTGCTAGCAACCATATGATCTATTTGACCTTTCATGTTCTAGCAATGTACTTAAACAATTCGAATGCTCATGACATGGATGATTTATCATGAAAAGATTCCACTGTCATTTCGACCATTAAAAATTCAAGTGTTCAAACCCACAAAGCTTGCTACTAACACGGCCACAAAATGAATCCAAACTCAAAGTCATATTCTGTTATTGTTTTTTTAAACCACCATTATTACATACATCATGAATAAAAGATTTTGAGCAGTTTATTGAACAAATTTCATTCTCTGCATCAAACCAATCGAGGAAAAAAATGTTTTCCACATCTAAATGTGTACTTTTCCAGTCACCTGAAATGCCATAAATTTCCAGTGTCCGGCACAAAACCCGTCTAAGGAGTGGTGTCAACGCCAAATAAGTTTAGGTAATTGAAAAATGTGATTGTAAAGGCTGGACTATTTAAATTATATATAAACCTTAAATAATCTAGCCTTTACAACCCCATTTTTCATGACACCATGTCTTTATTAGAAAGTTCCTCAAATACTCTTTCAGCTTCCCCAATCTTACCCCATCTAAAAGACAATGTTATAAGGGCTTTTTCAACAAAAACTTCACCACGCAATCCACATTTAAGGAAAGGAGAATGCAATTGCAAACTGAAGAGAATCTCTTCAGGGTCCAAACAGAATGACAAAGCGGTAGTATACGTCACTGCATCAAAAGCAACACCACTGTAATCCATCCCAAAAGTAATGCCCTCTTCGCGTTGTTTAAAACCTGAAAGAATAGTATTCCATCTAACAGACTGAATCACGATAACTCATACTCCCCAACATGTCCGAGGCTTTATCTAATTGATACGACTTGCATAACTGAATTAGATACCGTGACAAATGAATCAAACCCGAAAATATCGCAAACCCATGAATTTGGGATCCAGGTTTTGGGTCACCATTACAAGTCTTGAGAGCGATAGCCACGGAAACTTCATTGACATTGTTGGCACAACCCAACTGCAACTGCTTCCTCGCGCTTGAAACCCATGATTCCTTTTCAAAGTATCAAGCATGGAATGGTTCATAGAAGCAACGTTGTTTTCCTGAGGAATATCGTCGGACGTTTGGTACTCAGGCCGGAAAAAGTTGAGGTTTCTGAAATTTATCGATCGTTGCCCGAATAAGATGCTGTTGAGGGTTTTGAAATCTTTTTGGCGGATGTTCATGAGAATTGATTAGAGGGCAAGAAAAAGTGACCATTAGAAGAAAAAGAAAGACCTTCATTAAGTTATAAGGCCCGTTGCCGCATCATCGTAGCTGAGGTGTCATGGTGTCTCGTGCTGGGAGAGTGGAGAAGTTAAAATCCTATGCGGATGAAGAACTGCGAGCTATGGTCACTCAATGAACGAGCATAACTTCATTCCTTAGGATTGGGCCACTTTGGATTTTTGAAGGAATCTAGGTTTGCCGTTGGATGATCAACTTTCACATATTTCAATGAAGGTTTTGTAGCAATCTATGCTGTTGGATTGGGCCACTTCATTGACCTAAAACTTCATTGGATTGGAGTGTTATTGGGTTTTGCTGTTGGATGATTGAGCATTTATTTTATTTTATTTTGTTTTATTATCTTTAAATTTGATCTATTATTAAATATTTAGAGTTTTACTTTGATTAATCTCGGTCAAGTTATTATTGGGTCCAAATCGAGAGAGAGTTCTCTTAATATTATTTTTATCACTACCAAGAATCAAATCTCGATTCTTAATATGAGGTTCTAATATCCTTCCCACTGAATCAATAAAACATTAATACGATCAAACTTTTATATATTTTGCACAAATAATGTTTTATTTCTAACAAGATTTTGGATGTTTTTTCACGAAAATGTAGAAGATCATATTCAAATCATGCATTAGGAATTTGTTGCTGCCTTCTTGTTACATTATGCATCGATATAAATTGATATATAAGAGTTTGTTTAATTTTTGAATGGATTGATTTGTGTTGGGGTACGGGGAAGTTTTTTTTTATTATCGGTTATATAAAGATTTAAATCTTAAATTATAGAGTTGGAGAAGGGAATTGTAATCATTAAATTATTTCCTTAGAAACATATCATAGTGTTGTTTTCGTATTAAAGCTTTAGCACTGGAGTAGGTATAAACTAAGCTTGATTAATTAATATCTTATGTATACAGTAGAAATAAGAGATTAACGGATAGTCGATCTAATAAGTAAAAATGTTAATTTTTTTTAATTAAGTTTTTGGTTTAAAATTTAAGAATGGAAAAAATTATGTTAAGAAAATTTTCTCTAATTTATATTTAATAATACTCGATCAGATTAATTAGAATATAATTAGTTTAAAAAAATAAAGAAATAATAAATATGAAACACTTCAAATCATTAGTTCAAAAGAATTGTATAGGTGGTGGCACGAATATAGCACTCTTATGTTTACATAAAAATAAATTCATGTCATAGGACCTTACGGGGACATGGACAAAAGATGAACAAGTTCTACTCTTTCCAAAACGGTGCACTACTGGCCAGGTCGGCTTCTACAGCTCGCAACCCAAGGGATCTAAACATCCTAGTCTCTTCTGCTACTCACAAATGGCATGAATCCCGTAGCTTTTCGTGAACCCTTTTGGTTTCAAAATTCCACCACCACCATATCTTTTCCGACTTTTCGGCTCCTCCAAAGTATATTTTGCTTCATCAGAGGTCTATCGATCACCCATTAGCCTCCTCCAAAGTACATTTCGCTGTGTTAGGCATGTCCGTTGATCACCCATCAGGGATAAAAATTCCACCACCACAACATCTTTTCCGACTTTTCGCGTCCTCCAAAGTACATTTTGCTTTATTAGAGGTCCGTTGATCACCCATCAGGGATATGAATGAGACAGATTCTAACGAATAGATCACATTCCACTAAGTAAAAAGTACGTTACGCTTCAATTGTTTATTAAATCAGTCAGGGTTTAAGCATAACAATCGAAAACGAGTTGAATTTGAAATTTTTATTACTCAAACTTGAAACCCCGCGAGCCATCTTATTAAGATAAACTAATAAATATATAAATTTACATATATTCATATATTATTTAATATGCATATGCATAATTATTTTTACAATTTTATTTTCAAGCGCGACTTTGAGTTAGGCTCCATCACGAGTTCAAACTTGAATTACACATTGAGTTTATACAAATCGAATCCAAATTTAGGCTAACTCGTTTGAATTCAAACTCGAACTTGGAAAGTAAATGTAAATTCAATTTGAATTTGAATTCTAGTCTGATCTTAAGTTTAGAATTTTATGACTAGAGTTTGAGATTTTAAACATTTGGCTCAATTTGATTTGATTCCTTAGAAGGAATATGATCGGCATTGATACTGATAACTTAAAAAATTTGAAATTATCTACAACTTTTGAAAAGCAAATTTGTTTCTGATTTTTACATGCCACTAACCAAAGAGATAAGTCGACATGACCCCAAAAAATTCCAAATTTTGACTTGTATCTCTACGAGCACAGCTAACAACCGTTAAAAGTTGATCCTAATTACCTTTTTATAATTTTGTGCATACCGAGCCACTTTCATGCGTATGATTAGAGGGAGATTAAAGAATTGCATGAGATTCTCCCAGGAAGAAAGCATATTCCTCATTTGAATTTCATTCATACTTCTTCCGATTCCAGGATTGTGGTTTGGTGGTATTACCTTGAAATTTTTGAATACAAGACACTCGTACTATCCGAAAGAATTTTCAAATTTATATATCATACTTTGAAAATAATATTGAGTTAGTTAATATAGAACTTAATACGAAAAAGAAAAATAATCTTTAAAATCACAAATACTTGATCTTGGTACGATGATATTGACTTTATGTTTTGCAAGTCTGCATTCAACTGTTCTAGGGTCCTAAAATTCGGAAAAGGGTTTGTCCGATAAGTATGATGTTGGAGAGGAAATCAATAGCGAGCCTTTCAATTATTGATGTCTCATGAGATGGCTCAGCTTACCTATATGTATGCATATCTATTGAAGTATGTCAAAAAAAAAAAAAAAAAAAGGTTGTCTCAAAGCTCCACTAACATTTGCTTGTTTACTAGCACTTCAACTATTGTACTATGTTCTCCCAACACCATTATATTTCACACCAATGAACCTTCAATTATTGATCTCAAATGGGATTGCAGAGTGTAGTCTCTATCACCTTGAATTCTTCGCATCAATATTATTTATTGGCCATGAAACTAAAAGTTTGCTATTACTTATCATGCAAAACCCTTGGTATGGAAGTTTTAAAAAGATATAAAAATCATAAACATACCTTACTCCATAAACCTGACTCTTTAATAGTGGGCGACTATTTCTCAATGGGGAATTTTTTTTTTCGCTATACCAATCGGTACCTAAAATTATAGTTTGATTAATCTGGTTCAAACGCTTATCAGAAGCATTTTGAGGTAACTCTGCTAGTATACTTTTTTTTTCCTTATTTCTAAGTTTCGAAGATAAAATTTAGTCAAAAAATCTAATATTATTATCTACTAAATAAACTATCCATTGATATTCTCGATGGGATCTAGCAGAAGGTGTTAAAGTTCACCTAGACCCATTTTTACCTTTTTTTATTTACAATTTTATGTATTTATTTCCCTCTTATAAAATGTTATGGGTATATCGAGCAATAAGATATAAAATCGTAAAAATATCTTATTTAATAAAATTGAAATTTTGAAACCAATGATTATCTTTTAAATTTTAAGAGGACAACTTTATATGAAAATCAAAGGAAAAATGCATCCACCCAATTGGTGGAAGGCAATCGACAGGTGTTAGGATAGACAGAGAAATGATCCTAGGCCACAAGAAACTGAGTAGACAAGCATGAAGAGAGAGAACTATGGAATTTGATCATACAAGGTCAAAAGATGGGCAAATGCCTTAGCTATACCATATAATTTGAAAAAACAAAAAAAAAAAAGGAAGAAAGAAAGAATAAGAAGAAGAAGAAGGTAGAGAGAGAAATTGACCCACAGGGACAGGGGCGTTGTCAGGTTATGGGGTTTATGCTTTGGGACGGTGGAGCACTCACTTGAAAACAGCCACATGTTCTATGTTGCACTAATGGCCGGTGCATATGATAATTGTCCCCTGGTGTATATGTTTGTTGGTCGCTGTAAAAGGTGATATGGTTCAATGTTTAGTGCATACAAGAAGATCAAATGAACCAGAGTGGATCAACCCTTTTCTTGTTTATTCAACTACTACTTTTTGGCCGGTAGAGTTGTTAATTCGTAAAATATTCTATACAATCCTGCGTTAGGGGCATTTCGGGGAATGTATATTTCACTTGATTAATCATGAATTCTCTAAGACATGGATCATATATGTCTCCATTGTTAGACCTGCGTAAACGATATTTAATGGATAATCCCTATTTTTTTCCCCCTTAAGTTCTTATAAACCTCATTGGTCAGGAGATGAAATATATAAATTTAAGAAATTTTCATTTTAAAGGTCAAGTTTTAGTATTGAAATTCAATTCTCTTATATTGTATTGTATTGAGATTATAATTTAAACCGTATAGTACCAAAAAAAAAAAAAATTAACCTATAAGATAGATCATATAAGATAGTTCTATTTAGAAACTATATATATATCAAAAAACTCTACAAGAGATAGTGTAATCTGACTTTTAGTTTGGCCAAATCCTAGTTATAGTATGAAAATATAAATAATTCTAATTTTGAGTAACTATGGTAAAAGAAAAAAAAATATATCATTAAACCCACTTGACTATAAATGCTAGAGCAGTACGATATTGATACAATGTTGATATAGTAAGTCAAACCCTTTTGATCTGAAATCATTTAAAAATCATCCGAAAACAATATTATTTACGTTTTTAACTTTAGAATTAGAATCATTATAGCCTTCTCCGCGTCCCCAGTGATTCTAAAGGAGTATTGAAATGACAATCGTCCTGTCATGCATATTGCACTACTTTCGTATTGATGTTTGAAATCAAAAGAGATCATGATAATGTCCGCATGGTGGCATTGTGGAGAATGGAGAAGTGAAAACAATATTTCAGAGCTTTTTCTGGTGTACTGGACCTTAAACTCATGTTTTGGATATGGGGAAAAAAGAATCATCAACAGAATCCGGGAAGTTGACTTCAGAAAAGCCAGAGTTGATCATTTAAGAAGTTGGAACATAAGGGTTTTCAGAACATGGAAGCCAAACAAGAACAATTTTAAAGAGAAATTATCAAATGCCAACTTAGCAGTTTTGATTACAACATTGGTCATTAGTACTCAAGCAGTGACTTCCTCCTTTTTTCTGGCACACCATTTTGTTGGACCTTACTAATTTGTCTCTCTCCAAGCGATGATTCTGCATTCAGTACTCTATTGCCACAAGATTAGCGTAATTTATCCCTACCCCCACTCTTTATGTCAATTTCAGTGTCTAAAAACTTCATTAGAACTATAAAAGGTCCATCACTGATATCGATAACTCCTCTTTCTATTGTTTTCATGCGTTCAACTCTCCATGTCATTGTAACATGCCATCAACGGAGTTCTTCTTCTTGATTGTAACATGCCATGAACGGAGTTTTTTTTTTTTTTTTTTTTTTTTTAAATGACATTCGCAAAGTTTGATTTCTATCTTTAAACAGAATTCTGGTTTTATAATCTGCTAAGGTAGAGTTGTGACTTGACTAGAACATGCAACCCTAACATAACACCTTTTAGGTTCCGGCTTTTATAGCATATTAGAAAATGTAATACTTATCTTAAAAATAAAAAGTAATTCTTATCTTAAAAATTAATCGTTAAAGTGAAGGGTTCTAATAGGTGGAGCTACGTAAAAGCTATGAAGAAATTGCTCAAGTCATTTAAGACCATGAAGAACATGAGGATTCTACGTATGAGAAGTTGGTATTCTGTCACTTTTATGAAAATGACAGTTAATTACCATGACCATGTGAAAAAAAAAGTTATCATCAATGAAATGCATGTTTCTCCTTTAATTTGTTCCTCATTTTTCTTAATGGGCGGAGTAGCGAAAAGAGGCAACTTTAATTTGTGGGGTAGGAAAAGCACTAGGAAGCTTGAAAGAACAATTAGTATAGTGTGGTTCACAAATACTTGAAGTCTATCCAATTTCTCAAGGGAAAAAAAAAAGTTGAAGGTGCTATGGGCATTGCTAGATGCTATAGTTTTTCCTCTGACCATCCTCTCTAACAGATCCGCATCAAACTTATTATAGGTTTCTATTTTTTTTGAAATTTTTACAAGCAAATATCCTTGTACATTATAACCGATCTCTGTCTCAATCAATCCTAGAACCTTCCACTCATAATGTGATGAACCAAATCCCTACCTTTACCAAGAACAGACCGTGATCTGTCTTGAACCGGTAGTGGAGGGACCCTCTTGTGTGAGTTGAACATTTTTGCCACAGACTCCTGTGCCTATAAAAGGAGAGGCTTGAAGGACACCAATACTGCAAGTTCAAGCAATTTCCTAGCTTTTCTCACTAGCCATTTTAGCTCTTCCTCAAGTTAGGATCATGGTGAGTAGTTTCCCCTGCATTTCTCCTTCCTCTATTTGTGGAAAATAACTGAATATCCTTCTTCTTCCATGCCTTTGATTTTCTTGGTAATCTCAGGACGACAAGATGATTTGGACAGTTGCAGATGCGGGGGACTACAGAGGTTTCCCTGCTGACAAGGCTAAAACCGGTGGATGGATTCCTGCAGCACTTATTCTAGGTTAGTATTCATAGTATAGACTATGCCAATTCCTATGTTTGATTAAAAGCTTCAAGTTTGTATGTCTTTCAGCGCATTAAGGGTCACTGAGAGAGGGAGGGAGGGTGAGAGAGAGAGAGAGAGAGAGAGAGAGATGTGGGGTGTTTGAATGATTGATCACTTTACATCACTCTGCATGTTTCGAGGCTTGCACTACACTTTGCAACAGAATAATAAGTTGGTCCATGTACAGAATGTTAGGAATTGGAAGTTTGGGTGAGGCATAAAAAATAGACATTTTATATTCAAAAAGGGAAAAAGAAGTTCAACATGAGCGGGTTACATGCACATACAGGGAGCTAAAACATTCACTGGTTGTCATTCTTGATTTTGATAGAAGTTTTCTTTTTTCCTTCGATTTGGTGGACCACTAAACAAGCCCTGTGTCCTAAATCATGTCAAATATTCTTTCAAAAATATATTTTCGTAGTTTAGTGATAAGATATTCTATTACTCTCATCCTTGTTTTTACTTCCCTTGCTTTATGCAGATATATGTCCGCAGAGAAAAGCAGAATCTTCACTTTCTCATTAATTTTATATTTAAAAAATTAAAAATCAAAACTTTACATTCTTAATCATGCTTAATCAGCTACTAGTACTTAATTAAAATGGCTTATACGTGCAGGAATTGAAATCTGTGAGAGACTTTCAACTATGGGTATAGCAGTGAATCTCGTGACATATTTGGTTGGAACAA
The DNA here is from genome assembly GCA_033439265.1 of Dillenia suffruticosa. Taxonomy (NCBI): domain Eukaryota; kingdom Viridiplantae; phylum Streptophyta; class Magnoliopsida; order Dilleniales; family Dilleniaceae; genus Dillenia; species Dillenia suffruticosa. Next base: position 22,850,301 of record JAVTVX010000035.1, read on the forward strand.
TGCATTTACCTAGTTCTACTTCAGCCAACATTGTGACCGACTTCATGGGCACATGCTTTCTGTTGTGCATGCTTGGTGGATTTCTTGCAGACTCTTTTCTTGGCAGATACAAGACTATTGCAATTTTTTCCATTATCCAGACACTCGTAAGCATTTAACATGTAGCAGTTTGTCACATAAGTCATCAAACTCGTAACACTAACCTACAATGTAACTATGATTCAGGGCACTGGAATGCTTGCAATAATCACCAGACTACCAGAGCTACACCCGCCTTCCTGCAACGCTAGTGCAGGCAACAGTTGCAAGCAAGCCAATGGATTCCAAATGGGAGTTCTCTACACTGCCTTATACATAATTGCATTAGGAACCGGTGGCCTTAAATCGAGTGTTTCAGGATTTGGGACAGATCAGTTTGATGAGAAGGACGAGAAGGAGAAGGCTCAAATGGCATATTTCTTCAACAGGTTTTTCTTCTTCATCAGCATAGGGACTTTGACAGCAGTCACTGTGCTGGTATACTTGCAAGATGAAGTAGGTCGAAGTTGGGCTTATGGAGTTTGTTCTGTCTCTATGTTTATCGCCATTTGTCTGTTCTTATCTGGTACTAAGAGGTATAGGTACAAGAAAAGCTCTGGAAGTCCAATAGTTCAGATCTTCCAAGTTATCGCAGCTGCTATAAAGAAGAGGAAGATGGATCTTCCTTACAATGTGGGAATGTTGTATGAGGATCATCCAGAAGCTTCTAGACTCAATCACACAGACCAATTTCGGTAAGTACTGAGTAAGTTTTACTACTAAGAAATTTCATTCTAGAGATTTCTAAGGCTAGATTAGTTCACCTCGTATTTAATGCATCCTCCTAAACACATGGGATCATGGGTGCGACGTATGGTCTTGCACTTTCCCTTTTTTTAACAAGAGTCTTGAGACAGAGAATAAAGATGAAAAAAAAAACGTAACCATTAAGTTCCAAATTCCAAGTTTGCCCACAAATTTTAATGCTACATGCTAATAAAAGTTGTGTCATGGGTTTTTTATGACAGTTGCTTGGACAAGGCTGCAGTTGTTGCAGAAGGAGATTTTGAGAAAGCAACCGGTTCTGCTCCAAATCCATGGAAGCTATGCTCCGTGACTAGGGTAGAGGAAGTAAAGATGATGTACAGACTATTACCTATTTGGGCAACTACTATTATTTTCTGGACTACATATGCACAGATGATCACTTTCTCAGTAGAGCAAGCATCGACCATGGAGAGATCAATTGGGAGTTTCCAAATTCCAGCTGGTTCTCTCACAGTCTTCTTTGTCGCAGCTATTATGATCACCTTGGCTTTCTATGACCGCATTATCATGCCTCTCTGGAAGAAATGGAAAGGAAAACCAGGTACATATTTGTTGTTTCTCTATCCTAAAGCTCGCATAACAATGGTTATCGCCCACCTGGTTGTTCCAAAAGCTTGGACCAATGAACAAAGGAACTTCCACTTTGATGCCATGTCAAAACAACCACATAACTGTCCCATTTTGGTCATTAATTTAGTTCTCTCTCTCACTCCTGGGTCAAATGGCTGAGCCACACAATCGGGTGACTCTCCTTTAACCACAAATCCTAGTACAAGCATGATTCAGTTTCACGATATTTCGATACGGCCTTAAGTGTTTTACCAGCTAAACTGACACCTGTTTTAGTTCTCTTTGCTCATGGAGGTAAAGCATAATTGTTTGTACTGATAGGTTTCACCAGCCTTCAGAGAATCGCCACAGGCCTCATTCTCTCCATATTAGGAATGGCAGCTGCAGCAGTAGCAGAAGTGAAACGATTAGCCATTGCAAAAGAAGTAGGGAGCAACACAGAAACTCTGCCCATTACTGTCTTCCTACTAATCCCTCAATTTTTGTTGGTGGGTTCCGGAGAAGCCTTCATATACACTGGACAACTTGACTTCTTCATAACTCAATCCCCCAAAGGCATGAAAACTATGAGCACCGGGCTCTTCCTCACAACGCTTTCGCTTGGATTCTTTGTCAGTAGCTTCTTGGTCTCAGTGGTGAAGAGAGTGACAGGAAGCAGAGATGGGCAGGGTTGGCTCACGGACAACATAAACTATGGAAGGCTTGATTGCTTCTATGGGCTACTAGCTATACTAAGCTTCATAAATTTCGGGATATTTCTTCTTTGTGCGGTTTGGTATAAGCCACGAAAACCAAAAAATGGTGTCCATATGGGGACTGCTGCAGATGGGTCTTGTGGTGAAGAACAGTGCTAGCAAGTAATCAGTTTTGTCAGCTTGAAGTTCCCTCTAGTTTTGCCAATGTAATCTAGAATATGGTTTGGGATTGTTTTTTTGTTTGGGTAGGTTTAGTCATTTTCTTTTTCCTTTTTGGTCTCCCTCATACATCTTGCATGTGCTTGTAGTTTTTATGATATTAAAGGAAGGTCAGTTTCTTCTTTGCATCAAATTTCCTTCTAAGTTGATCTCACAACAAAATTAGTCCCAACGTGAAAAAAAGAGATACACATCTTCATAGAATCAAGAACTTGTAGGAGAGAGAGAGAGAGTGGAAAAAATGAGATCCATATCTCTATAGAATCAAGACCCTGTAGAAACACAAGACTTCAACAAAAGTTCATCAACTCACCACCTCTCTTTGGAATCTCTTTTCAGACATTCTTACCGACTATATCCTCGACTTCACCGCCAGTGCGCCACAAGTCACAAGTTTTGCCAGAAAAGGGTGAACCTTACATGATGGTGATCTTGAGGGGGGCCATTAGGTTCGAGGAAGAGCACTAAAAATAGTTATAAAGAGGCATTTGGGTCTTGAGCTTTCCTTTTCTTCTTTCCCAATCTCAATAGGAAGAAACATGAGAGCATTTGGTGATCCACTTCGGTATGATGGACTTTTCTTAGCAATGGCATTACATAGCATCATGTCAAATTAATTAGAGGATAGCTACATAAATTCTTCCTTTTTAAATTATATAATAATTTTATAATGTGATAATCTGACCCTGCTAATCTTAAATCTTATTGGTGTCCCTGTTGCGGGCATCATGTATCGGACATTGACACTATCTTAAAAGCAATGCGTCTCCAGTCCAATAAATTGAGGTTGGACTTATAATATACATAAACATAGTATTGTTATCATTATATTTGTTTTGTATTAATGCTTATGGAAGTAGACCATTCCATTTTCAAAAGGGCACTAATGACAAAAGAATAGGGGGTGGGCTAACTTCTACCATTTCAAATTCAACACACCATCCATTCCTAGTTTTCATGTTCCTTGAGACTGGTGACCAAACACATTTGACTAGGACAGATTTTGCTTCTCTTGCCTCCATTGAACAAAAAAAGAACCATGAGGTCTTGGCATTTATACCGGTAGGATCAGTTTAATTGGGCGATATCCTTTGCCCGAGGTTAAGCATAAATCCACCCAAAATGGGGAAAGGAAAGATGAAGATGAATTTATGCAGCTAAAAACCCTAATCTGTGTTAAAATCCAGATTTCTTCTAACGACCAAGAGTAAATTAGACGATGAGGCTGAAATTCTATGGAAATTTTAAAGAGGCCATATATGCAATAAGTTCGAATCTTATTATCTGGATCAAAATTTTAATAATTATATGTGTTATATTCTTTCTTCAAAATGCCAAGATGATTCGTTTCCATCTAAAACAAATCCTAACCGTTGATTTTTTTATCCTGAATTTATGAAAATAATTTGCACCACATATCGATGTGTGTGTGTCTGTGCATATATATACAAACATACATACATACATACATACATATATATATATATATATGTATGTATATATTTTTTTCATCACTAATATTTAGAACCATAGTCTAATTAATCTGATTTGAGTGCTTGTAGGGCCCGTATTTAGGAACGACTCTCCCAACGTAATATATTTCATTCCCAAGTTTTAACCCCGAAACTTAATTAAGAGATCTAAAACCCTATCTCATTAAACCACCTGTCTATTGAGGTGTGCACATATATATATATTTATATGTTACGCTTGGTTGCATATGAATCGGCCAAATTTTAATGTATGGAATGTTAAGTCAATTAAAAAAAATGATGGCTAACAAGGACCGGAGAAATATGATAGTGTGAGACAACCTGAAAATACAAAGGGTCAGATTCATGATGCGCACGCCTGAGCTGTGTGCAACAACTCCTTGTAATTGACTTCTTCAAAGTTTGGCAAGTTCCAAATCATATTGCGTCCGACTTGAAATAGCACAAAGAAAAACAATAAAAAGGAAAAAGGGAAAAAACACGTTGTCGACAAAAAGGATGCAAACACCCGACTTCAATAAGTAGAAAAAATGCAAGGACTGAGAAATCAAAATAGCCCCATAGGGTATTTTTACTTAGTTTAGGTTTAGGCTTATGAAGCATGGATATGGACCCCAGAGATGCGATGGAGACACCAACACAAGTGTTTCTGTAACATGGGTTATGACCGAGATAACCAACAAGAAAGGGGAAGAAATATGAGGATGCGGTCATCAACCAGAGAGATTGGCTTAACAAAACATGAAAACCATACCATAATAACATCGGTACTAAGATCTTCAAACTCAACAAAGTAATAGGGAGACAAAAGAAGAAATAATGCTACTAAATTATAATGAAGTGCTTCCCATTCATTGGAACTAACTCAAAGTCTACTCAATTACCAATTCGGTCATTATTATTTTAAGTCGGTTGGCAAAACACGGTTTTGTTAATCTAAGAAAATGCAAAGAACAATCTCATTCCATGTTTCTAATAAATCGAATCTACAACTTCATCACTGCCATAAATGTCTTTGAGATCAGATAGGGTTTAATCTTAAAATTCATGAATAAGCTATCCAATACAAACTCATTCTTACCATTCCAGTTAATCTCTCAATCTCTTGTATTTTGACCCTTTTGATTTAGCTGTAATAGGTTAATTCCAGATTACAGGTAATCAGAATAACAGAGAACTTTTCAGTTCTGTTACCAAGTCTGAAGATCTTTGAACTGATGAGATGAATAATATGGAAAATAATTAGCAAGTCTTGAGATATTTGAATGGTGTGGGAAATGATACAAAAATCATTTTGGCTAATCTCATCTGCTGATTCATACAAGAGACCAAAATATTAGTCAAGAAGAAAGGTGTAATATTAGACTGCTCTTTCTACATTCATTCGTTAACCCCTGTGACCTTACCCTTCTTACAGACCGCTAAACCTCTTTACCTCCCCAACCATTTTGGCCCTATCCTGAGTCATTAGGTAGGTTTGGCTGGATATTTACAAACAAACAAGGACAAGACATCAAATTTTCAACTAGATATTTCTACCAAGTAGAGTCCATCATAGGAAGTTCCTTTTCCACTTACACGGTAGTTTGCCCAAAACAATGGGAAACAAAACGAGGACTGACAACTTAGATCTACATGGGATTCGTCATGTTGTCACAAGATACACCATTGAAAAGCTCAATAAGATCAACATCTTTAGAATGAAATCCTGCCGATCCATAAAAATAGTTTCACACATACAGCAACCATGCTATACACCACGACCTCCTCAATCTCTACGATCATGTTGGGGAATTTTTGCTTCATCTACCGTGACAAACCACAAGAAACAGCAATACTAAAAGTGATCATCACATCAAAGTCTAAAACATGAGGAACAGCTGACAACATCATGAAGTCCATATGACAAGGAAAAAGTAACGCAAATGAATACAAATAGATCCATAACTACACTAAAGACTTTATAACCTTGTAAATCCACCCCTGATGTAGTTCATAAACATGGATGATATTATATAGAAAGAGAAAATTTGAACAATTGTAACCAAATTCATGAGAGGGTTCCAGAGCCTCTTTTCCTCTCTGTCTAGTCACCCTGGTAAAGGAACTAACATAAATTTGCTGAAACCCTTGACATTAATAACATCCTATAGCGATAAACAAGCAAAGGGGGCAAATGTGAATCACATAAAAAGAAAATAAAAATAAGGTTAATAAGAAGAGATCAACATGACCAGAACCACCAAATATTGACAATGCACCCCCACCCGGATACCTCAAGTATACCGTACTTTGTCAAAACAGCTCCATTTGATCGATCATTTTCCACCAGATCAAGACTGAGACTCGGGTTTTCTTCCTGCCCCATCTCCTTCTATCTCCTCCAACAACCTCCCAGCCTCCTCATCAGCCTGAGCAGCTTTCTTTTGTGCCTCCTTTGCCTTCAACGCCTGCAACTTCGAATGATTATAATAAGCCACACCCAAAAAGGCCAGCCCGTATCCGATCAAATTAACTGGAGTGACCGTATCCTTAATCACAGACCATGAGAATGCAATCAAAAGCCAATCCTTAACAACCCCAGCAACATTCATAGTCAATGCAGATGTCTTCCCCACAAGCAAAAACACAGCCAAATTCAAGGCAAATGCGCAGAGAGAATTGGTCCCGAAAATCATGAAATCAACATGGAAACTACTAGTCTCCTTCAACACAGGGTACTCCACAAGAATCCAAGGAATGGCTAAGAACACAAAGCAACATGGAGCAACATAATAAAGGGAAGTGATTGGATTCAAATTAATACCCTTAGAAGTCAACAAAATCTGAATCAAAACCAACCTAGTAGCCTCAAAAGCAACAGCAGCCAGTTGCAAAATCACACCCCATGAATCAAATTTGGCCTCCCCATAAGCAGCAATGGCAACCCCAAGTGAAATTGAAATCATATTCGCCATTGAAGATGGCTTAAAGGTCTCTTTCTTAAACAAAACTCCAATTGAGTAAACAGCAACAGGCATCAAAGCTTTCAACATTTGAATGAAAGACACAGACAAGTATATATAAGCAGAGTTGGAGAACCAAAGAGAGAGAGAGTAGAGAGCACCGATTGGGACGACGGATGAGATATAGACTTCGCGGGACATTGAAACGGGCTCGACGAATTTGAAGATTTTGATTATAAGAAAAGCGAGGGAAGAACAGAACCCCATGTGGATCATAGTGAGGGAGATCGGGAAAGGGAAATTGTACATCTTGCGATCGAGTATGTACTTGTTGAAGACGATGACTGTGAAGCTGAGGAAGATCCATATTGCGACGTAGCTGTAGGAGAGGATGACTTTCTTCAGGACTCCTTCGCTCAGTGCTCCTCCTTTCCCCATTTTTTAGAATATAGAGAGCGAGAGGAGAGAGAAAATCAAAATCAAACCGTTTGATTTGATGGAGTTCGAGTTTGCGAGGTTTTGAGAGAGAGAGAGAGAGAGAGAGAGAGAGAGAGAGAGAGAGAGAGATTTGAGATGTGAAGGGTTCTGATTCTGAATAGAGAGGGAGTCTTTTGTACCGGGAGAGAGAAGACCAGACCTTCAAGCGTTACATGGCGAGACATACGTTTCCTTAAATTCGAAAATCTCCTATGAAGTTTCCATATTTTCAATCTGACCCTCTAACTTTAAGTGTTTAGATTTTTTTTTTTTTTTTTAAGTGTTTAGAATCGATTGTTGGAGTGTAGTCTATTTACTTCTGATCAAGATCAAGATCAAATACTAACATGTATAGGAAGATCAGGGCAACCTAAACAAGTCTAGTGCCTAAAAAAATAATTATAATCAACTTTTAATATAGATAAATAAAAATCATAATAATAACCATAATTTGGTTGAAGGATATTATATTTTATTATTTAATTATATCTAAATTATACTAAGATAAAATTCAAAACAACTCATCTATTTCCTTCTCAAACAATTAGTCAAATTTTAAAATCTCGAGCAATTGTAATGACAAATAAAATAATATTACGATAAAAAATATTGTAAAATGATATATTTAATTAACATAATTTAAGAATTTAAGTTTTAAAAGTGAAATCAAGGCTTATTTTAATTCATTTTTTATTTAAATTTTATTAGTTTTAAGCTCTTTAAATGTCGAATTATATCTTAAAATTATCGATTCGAGGATGAATCTTAGATTTCATAAACTATGAAAGGTCTTTCTGTAAAATTAAAAACGTTGGGAGTATGTCCTGCAATTAGCTTAAGATCTATTCTACCTTCTGAATTTGGGCTTCGTTGACTTGTAAAACACCACGTGGCAGAGATTTCGTGAACGCCTCGACTGGATAGAGACCGATTCGAGACTAAGCCCGTTGTTTGAGGCCCATTTACATCTCTTTAGATTTTTTTTTTTTTTTTCCTTTTTGTCAAAATATGAGATTTGCCATTAATAATCTCCAAAAAAAGGTAATATCACGAGATTAATGAAGTTACCATTTTACCTTTTTCTAAATATTTTTACCTTTTTTGTGTTTTTAAAATCAATGCCTTTAATGGGTTACAAGGTGCATGCAAGGAATAAAATAATTTTTTAAAAAAATATATTTTATTATAAAAAAATTTTATGATTTATTCATATATTTAATCCCTATCTTGTCCGTTGACTTTTTAACAAAAATAAAACTTTAAAATCCAAAGGGAGCATGACAGACAAAATACTCGTACATTTTAAATTATCATAAATCCATATTCTCTTTATTAATGGTTATAAATGGATGTTAGAATTAATGTGGAACCATATGTATTGAATAAATCTGGTAACATAAATAAATCTTATGATCTAATCACAGACTACTAAACTCTTTTAACAAAATTACAAATTTAAATTTTAAAAAATAAAAAAATAGATGTTAAAAAAATCAACTTTTAAATTACTCTGTAACTGATTGAATTGTAGTTAAGTTTTTGAATACTGATATTTAAGTACAAAAAAATGGGCATAAGAGAATTGCACTTGAAAAAAAAAAGGCCATTTCTTCCTCATTTGATACATAAAATAAATTATGTATATATATATATATATATATATATATGTTACTCTCTCTCTCTCTCTCTCTATACAGAATTACACAAAAAAGGGTATTTGAGATAAAAGTAATACAAATAAGATAAACTATGATATATTTGTTTAACCACAAAGTGACAATATTTTGGGAAGAGAAATAAAAGGAGGGGGAAACAATATTTGCAAATACTTATCTTTGGAATTTTAAAACAATATTTGTTTTACAAGATTGATTTTGAGTAATTCCATTGGAATGTGAAAATATTCTAAATTTTAAATCATTATTTATGTTTACATTAACACATCCAACTTCATTGGAAACTAGAAATGTTAGCTTCTTATAATGATTTTTCTTCGGAAAAGAAAAGGATACGTCAATTATTCCACCTCATTTTCCGAGGTGGAAAAGCATTACCTGCAGGCATATCATAAAGGATCAGAAAATGCTGAAATGAGTGATCCGCCCCACTTTATGTTTAAACATTAATATATTTGCTTTCCCGCATAAATACGATAGTTTAATAATTATATATTTAATACCATGATATATACGAGGATATCGTACTCGACGCCTATGATCTTTTACCTAGGACTCACACCATGAATAACATGCAATCACATTATTATTGAGAGAATAATATAGGAATAGAAAAATGAAAAAATATGTAAATTTATTTATTTTCTTTTTTTTTAAGATACTGAATCAATCATTGTTGGAAGTCATATCTTAATTAATTTGATTTGAATGTTATTGAAATCGATTTAAAGAGAGCCCTCCCTCCCTCGTCTTTTCCATTTATTTCTTATTATAAAACAATATTATCCATCTGAAATGCATTAGATGTTTCTCAACGGTGGGTCCTGGGCACATTATTATCTGCAAATCTTATTACACAACTTGAGGGATTTCATATTTTAAAATTTTGAAATAGGGCCAAATGATCCAGCAGCATTGATGTGATTGCCGTGACAGGTTCTAAATTCAAATGTGATGAATATAAATTAATTTTGAAAGTTACATCCAAAACATTAGAAAGTGAAATTTTTGTATTTATTTAATAATTTAGTAGGTCATTTAAAAATAATAATTATAATTCAAATAAAATACATTAGGTGGAAATCTTTACGACAACACTTAAAATAATTAATTGCTTTTGTCACCATTTATATTTGTACTAAAAAAAGGTCCAATAGTGTACGAGGTCTCCCCACATTAAATTATAAGGACTTTCATGCATTCTCAAAAGGTCGATCTATCATATTTCAATTGCTAATATTGAAACCTCTTTGGTTGTAAACTTTTTTACCCGTCTAGATATGTCACGCACCTTACTCATGTTTGGGACAGAGAGGAAAATGAAAATCCAAGTCGCCATGTCATTTGGGTCCAGCCATGCCCATATTGATGCATAATTAATACAGAAGATAGAGCTTGGACTTTAATTTGATTTGTTTGGTCTTGTTTATCTATTTTTGGCTTAATGTTTGAAAATTTTGAGTTGAAGCTTTAGCAAAAACAATTTGCATCACATGTTTACGATCTCTTTCCACCCACTACAATTCGTCCTTTTAAATAAGGGATGGTACCGGTGCTAGATTTAAAGTGACATGGACTACTCCACTGTGACTCTGAGTTGCATTATTTAATATGCGATTTGAAGATGGAATAAGCTACGCTAGAAAGATAGTCTCTTAAATGGATCATCATAAATTCTGAAAGTGAGATTATAAATTTGGATATCAATTGATATAGTATAAAAAAAATATAAAATACTAAGTTTTTATAGGGTCATCTGAACGATAAAAAACTCTTATTTAAATATTTTTTTAAAATTTAATATTCAAATTTTTATGAATACAAAGATTTTGACATTAAAATGTTATAAAATGCCAGCAATTTTCACTACCCCACATGTGTTTAGAGATAATTTATTTGTTTATAGACGTGCCCAACAAATATTAGAGAAATATTATCTATATTGGGATGTTAATGAACATAATAAAAATTTAAAATTATTATCTAGCCGATGGTGGGAAATTAAGAGATCACAGTATGGTCAGGGTCCCATTTTCAAATTGTGGTTTTCAAAAAGAAAGGGATAGTGATATTTCTTGATCTTAGCCAAAAGGCCGAGAAAGGTATGCTGGGATAGTGATATTTCACTAGGGAGTTCTGATGGCCCACGAGTAAAATGATTTTAATTCAAATGGTACACAACACTTAATGACTGTCGATTCGTACCAAATAGGAAATCATGAATTATGTATGTAGTGCTGTGATATTTTGTTTCGGAATAATGTTATGCTCACCGAGAATTTGGGTTGGGTCTCGAATGCGATCTAATCACTTATAACTCAATTAATATAATTTTATATCCTTTAATTAACTTTAAATATATCCCCTGATTAACTTTAAATGAGAGAATTTTTAGAATAATCAGGTAAATATCAATATCTATGATGAATTTCTTAATATATTTTAGATGTTCCAAGTACACAATTTTAATTGAATTTCATATTTTAATTTTTTATTTTAAACACATGAGTTCATTTTTAAATGAACTCCATATTTAGTAATGCATTTTAAATGAACTGAATTTATTTCTAATTTAGTATTAAAAGGGGAGTAAAACATTTAAAATTAAAAAAAAAAAAAACCAAAATTTAATATATTAAATGTTAATATCCTACTCTCATTTTTCAGGAACCAAATCTCTAATATTAATAATTTTAGAATTTAATAAATAATTATTAAGATGAGAATGAAAATATTCAGAAGTTATTAAATTGAGAAGCAAAAGAGGGTTTTTATTTTTATTTTTTCCCTCTCTCTCTCTCTCTTTAGTTTTTATGGTTTAAAGGGAAACTATGAACCGGACATGCTCATAAAGGGTACAATTTAAAGCAAGCATTACAAGAGTCCACGCCTATAAAGGGCATTACAAAAAGCAAAAGACTGCCCGCACACAAACGGGGCAAAAATCACAAGGAAAACCACATGAAAGAACATGAAGGCAACCCAATATAAAGAGCACAGTCATTTTCATTGCCTTAGTTTTTAAATTACCATTCCCGTATTTTACATTATAACAAACATTTAGACTAAAAGCTCATTTTCTTTTTTCGGTATTTAAAATTATATTTCAATTAATTTAGTTCGAACGTCTATAGAGACTCTATTTAGGTGGATAATTCTTTCAGCGTAATTATTTTTATTTCTAAATTTCGAATATAAAATTTAATTAAAACATTAACACTTAATCATGATAAACCAATTCTCTGTTAGTCAGACCAAAAGCTTTCAAAGATAATAGAGGTAAGAATTCTAGAATTGGATTAATTGGAGCATAGATTCGGATACCGATTGATATAATAAAAAGTAGAGGTAGAAATTCTAAATAAATTGGGTCATATCAACGGACAATTGGTCTAGTGAGATGTGGTGTTAACTCTCTTAATCAAGTTTTTAAGTTTTACTTGTGATTTGAGTATGAAAAAAACTATTTTTGAAGGATAATCTTTTAAATGGATCAATGTAAATTCCAAACTAAATTAATTATCGGTATCGTATCAAAAAATAAATTGGGCCATGGGTCAAATTTGAAACCAAGGTTGCAAGGTTTATCCTGTCAGGCCCGCCAAAGGCCCAATCCAACTGAGTGAAAATCCATCATCGAAATGCGGCGTCACGTGACCTATCTAATCAAATGAGATGGCGATAATGCTCACTTCACAGCGCATCATCTCATCTTCTCTTATCGCTTCCGTACACGCGTGGATCGTTTTTGCTATCTCCTTTATTCTTCGCATCACCGACACTGGCGTGATGGAGGGGACTTAGAAAACAACGCGCTTTGTTCTCGTGTCCCCGTTTTTATTTGTGTTTATATTTTCTTTTTTTTTTTTTTTCTTTTCCCCTTATAAACTTATCATAAAAAAAACGTTCACAAGTGTCTTAGAAGAAACATTGTAACATATATACATCACTTATTGCAAATAATCTTTAAAAATATTTAATTATTATTTATTAGAAAATTTATGATATTTAGTAAGTGAGTCGTAATTATTATCAAATTTATTTTAAATATATTCTGTTATAAGACTAAACATTGTCTGTATCATTTTCCTTTAAATATTTTAAGCTTTTTAAATGTCTCTTTAATGAAATCAATTTCTCTTTCTTAATTTGTTCTAATAAAGTCTACAAATAAAATTCAGGCAAATATTCAGGTGAATTTTCATTGGCTAGAAAATGGTGTATATTAAGATATGGAGGTGACGGTCCCCAAGGGAACAATTTAATGGTACAAACCCTCTTCTTAATCTGATAATTATAAATTTAAATCCTTATATAATAAAAAAAAAGATACGAAGGTGACATGTACATCTTTCTGCATCGAAAATACACTTACAAGTTTTTTAATATACATAAAAATATAATGATTAAACTTTCATTATTTTTTTTTATCATTGATATTCAAATTATTTTGACTAATCTAATCGATTACTTTTGAGTCTATTATAGAATTGGTTATCTCAAATTCTATTTTTTTATTTTTATATGTTGAATTTAAAATTTATGATTAAGCACGTACGACACCCTATTATCGTTCTAGTTTGCTTAATTGGTCCATCACCGGTATCTGGGTCTAGTCTGGAGAGGGACTTTACAACAAAATTTCGAAGTGGCAATCCTAAAATAGCTAAAGTATTTCTACTAAACTTTGTAAAGAAGAAAAAGAGAATTTCTATTATTATTATCTAATATTACATTTCACGCTTATATTCTATTTAGTAATGATATTGCATTTTTTCTTATATGGATAACCATCGTGAATAGTCAAAGGCTATATGATTAACACCCTTGGCCCTCTTGCACCCTTTCAACCCCTCACAAGTTCTATGTTATAATTATCGCATTTTTGGATTATATTTTTTTATTTTGTTTTGTTTTATTTTATTTTTTATTTATTAAATGTCACATTAAATTATATATGAAAATATTAAATATTATTGTAGATTAAATAGAATAATATCGTTCTTTTCACTTGTAACCGTGTTTTTTATTAGTAATTTTGAATAATCATATAAGAGTATAAAAGTTTAATGATCTATTGATGTAATAAAATATCACAATATGTTATATTTATATAAAAAAACTAATTATTATAACTACGGAAACAAAATAATCAATTCAAAATCAAATTAAATATTGATTTATTTTAATATATAATATTTTTAATAATTGATTTAATTTTGATATATGATATATTTTAACATCCCTTTAAACTCATCATGATACAATAAAAATTATTCGAGTTTAAAAAAGCAGATATAAACATAGGGTTAAATATGATTGACTAAAAATTTAACTAATGATCATGATTAAAGGTGATGGTTTAGCCATACCCTATAATCATATAATCTTCTTGCCCTCCCTCTTTTCCTTTTGCCAAATGCTAGGGTAACCCTTTTTTTGTAACAATGAAATTTTATTAATAAATAAGCTCAGAATTAAAAACATGCTTATTAATATTATAAACAACTATACAGTGGGCAATGGGATACCTTTCAAAATTTTCAATATCTCCAAAAAAAAAAAACTCCTATATATATATTTTTTTGAATTCAAGTGTTTGCCCCTAAACTTCACCCAAAGAAATCCCTAAGGAATAAAAAATTAATTCCATGTGTGGACTTTATTGCCTTCCTCTAAGCAGAAAAATGAATCCCATCCCAAAGGAAATCTATTCTCCCAAAAGAAAAAAGATGAAAAGCCAAACTTTGCTATTCCATTTTTCCTACAAAAAGAGAGGCCATCGACCACACAGAGTGCAGCTTTTGAATTGAAAGGTGGAAACCAGCACTCCAAAGAGAGCGCGTTGTCCTCCACAAATCACCTCTCCTCTCTCCTCTCCACTTACACGACACACAGTATGCCCCACTTTTATTCTCAAAAATAATGTACTTAAAATAAATAAAATCAAAGTATTAACGATTCCGTGACACTCGGCTCGGCTTTCATATTCCCGACCCTCTCACATCCCTATGCCCTTAATTTATCAGTACTATTTACACTAAATATTTGATAAGTAAAATTATAAAAATCGAAAAATTAAAATTAAAATATCTAAATTTGAATATTTTTTGAGTACTATTTACATTAAATATTCCATCTCTCCTCTCTCTCTCTCTCTCTCTCTCTCTCTCTCTCCACATTCTCTGTTACTAATCCGTACACTCCCCGGAACCTTGCAAACAAAAACATACACTAAGTTCTCTTAGCAAACTTAGCTCTCTCTCAATGGAGACAACCAAGCAAGCAAACAAGAAGGAAAAATGGAGTCTCCCGTTAATATTCTCTCTCACTATATCCACCCTCCTAATCATCTTCTCCCTTTCTCTCTCCTCCACACCCATCTCACCATTTTCCAAGAAATCCACGAAGCCCCATAAACCCCAAATCCCAATTTTCGTAGAATCAAAGCTCAAAACAACACCCACGTCACAAAACCGAATACCCAGAATCGCATACCTCATCTCTGGTTCAATAAATGATGGTGAGAGCTTAAAAAGAACTCTCAAAGCTCTCTACCACCCTCTAAACCAGTATGCGGTTCACTTGGATCTAGAGGCTTCTGTAGAAGAGAGACTAGAGCTTGTGAACTATGTGAGGAATGAACCAACGTTTGTCAAGTATGGGAATGTGAGAGTTGTGAGTAAAGCCAATTTGGTCACTTATAGAGGACCCACTATGGTTAGTAATACTCTTCATGCTGTTGCTGTTTTGATGAAAGAAGGTGGAGACTGGGATTGGTTCATCAATTTGAGTGCTTCTGACTATCCTCTCATCACTCAAGATGGTAAAGTTTTAAGCATGTTGTAATTTAATTTTGAGGGTCATTGCATTTTTTATTTTTTATTTTTTATTTTTTTGGTCTGGGTGTTTGAGATTTTTTTTTTTAATCTGGGTGCATCTGATTTTTTTTCCTGGTTAGACAAGATGTAATTTGTTTAATACTTCAAATGGATATTTTTTTAATTGTTATGAGATTTGGTATTTTAGGTGAATGGAATTATTATTATACTTGTTCTGTATTTGTTTTTTTTCTTTTATTTTTTTAATTGTGAACATGTGCATTTATTTCTTGTGTTTTCTCTTTTACTAATCGCTCCTATGTGATATAGGACATTAATTGAGCTTTTTCTAGAGCCTAAGATGGTTTATTATGTTATTGACACTGACGGTAAGTGAAATCATGTTAGGTCCGTGCTTGGTCTGTCTATTTTCTCGTGTTGAAACCCTGCTTTCTTATTTTTATGCATTTTTTTTCTTGGTTGTGAAAGGGGTACTTTTTATTCCTATGTTCTTTCTTTTATTAACACATGCTTTGTGGGTTAATTAACCGAACGTTTTTGTGGAGATTTAGATTATAATCGGATACCATAGATGCGTAGTTTTCAATTTCTTAGGTTATTGACCTTGTGGATCATTGGAATTATTTTCGTTCTCTTTGTTTCATCTATTATGTCCGGGTACATTCTTGTTACTGGGCAGGCATTTAAAAAAAAAAAATTGTGAAAAGGGTATTAGTTTAATTTGTGTTCCAGTGATTTCTCTTTGTTTGTATTTTCAGCAGAGCACTTTTTTCTTTTTGGCAGTTCAAGAAGTATGAAATTGTTAGAAATTGGGTTTACTTGGTTCATTTCCATTCATTATGTGAATGAAGCTTCAGTGATTTTTAAGAGCTAGTTGCTTTGTAGACATTCAGTTTAGGAGGTGAAATTTGATTATTTTTATTTTTCTTGGGATCATGCTTAAAATCTTATTTATCACAACATTTTACGGTGTTAAATCTTTTGAACAGTTGAGCTGAACGGAGTTTTGATTTGTTTTTTTGGGGTTGTATGCAACAGATTTGCTTCATACGTTGTCAACTATACCAAGAGAACTTAATTTTATTGAGCATACAAGTGACATTGGTTGGAAGGAGTAGGTGGCCCATCCTCTCTGCTCTGTTAGTACGAGTAGAAGTCAATTTCATTTAACCCCAATCTGGATTCAACACGCGCACACGCACACACATTCTGTTCAGTCACAAATTTACTCATTGAAATACAACTCACATGGCCTGCAGGTATCACAGAGCAAGGCCTATAATCATCGATCCAGGGCTGTATAGTTTGCACAAATCAGATGTGTTTTGGGTCTCAGAGCAAAGGCGTATGCCTACGGCTTTCAAGCTGTTTACAGGTGAGCTCTTTCTGCTTGTGCTATGCCTCGATGGAGCTTCTAGAATACAGTATAGAAGCATGTTGATTATAATATGATCCCTTAATTATCAATAAACTGGCAGATTAGGCAGTCCAATATTCATGATGATATGGCTTGCTAACCTAATCCGAGTTCTAATCTTTATCAAATGTTATTTTGCTTTAGTTAACTTTCACTTTCTTCAAAGTGATAGCCGTTGTCTTCTGCAAGTTATCAAGTCTCAGTTTATTAGTGGGGGTAAAAGGTTCAAGGACCGGGAGATGATAATTATGTTACCCTCTCCCAGTGCGGCATAACTAGATTGATAATCTGTTGAGTGCTGCACCCACACTGTTTACTAGACCTGCCAACCTCTGGTCAGCCATTCTTGCATTTTTTTAACTGACCCGGCCTGGAAATGTTGCAAGCCTAATTCCTGGGCATAGCTTTGGCTATGCTCATGTCTAATTATCACCAAGTTTGCATCAAAATTGCTGGTAGTGATCATCCATGTGGCGTCCATGTATAAACTATCTTGAAGGTTCATGTTGGAAGCACGAATCAGTCAGCTTGTATATTTTTGTTCTTGGGTCTGACGAATTTGGGAATACTAGATTTTGACTTCCACATTTTATAATAGTTCATACTCTGTACAACAATTGCATTTCTAGTTGAAGGCTTGCTTGCTTATCTTCTAGCCATGAAGAATTAGTTGATCAATCTTTGAAGGAGAAATTGAATGTAGTAGATTTCTTGGTTCCCTAAACCTATAAAAAAAGAAAATACTGAGGTTTTTTCTTATAAGATCAGTATAAGAATTTTGCCCGTTGATGTCCTCAGGTTCTGCTTGGGCGATGCTTTCTCGGCCATTCATGGAATTCTGCTTATGGGGATGGGACAACCTCCCACGTACTGTTTTAATGTATTATGCCAACTTTCTTTCCTCTCCTGAAGGATATTTTCATACTGTCATCTGCAATGCACCAGAGTTTCGGAACACCACAGTGAACCATGACCTCCATTTCATATCTTGGGACAACCCTCCAAAACAGCATCCTCATTTCCTCACAGTGGATGACTTTCAAAGAATGGTAGACAGCAATGCTCCCTTTGCAAGGAAATTCAATAGGAATGAACCAGTTCTCGACAAGATAGACTCCGAGCTTTTGGGTTGTCATGCTGATGGGTTTGTGCCTGGTGGATGGTCTGACAATGAGGGAAATAGCATTGCAAGCCTAAGTGGTCTGCACAATTCTGTTGCTAATGCATCTGTTCTAAAGCCCGGTCAGGGTGCTGAAAGGCTTAAAAATCTCATCACTAGCTTGTTGGCGAGTAAAGATTTATATGAAAAGCACTGCGAGTAAAGATTTATATGAAAAGCACTGCCTTTGAGACCTGGAAAACATTCAAACAATAGTGAACTAAGGTTCCATCTTCTACATTGATAATTGAAGTAACCAAAAATGATATTTCTCTCTTCTAAGAAAAGAGGAATAAAGATGGCCTATATAGTTTAGTGGCCAGGCTAGAAGAAATGTATAAGCTTGTTTAAGGATTAGGGTTAGCATTTTATCCGAACATCGCAAAATTCTTTGTTTAGCTCAGTGGCCGACATTTATAGTTAAATATAAGAAGAATTAGGTTCTGAGATTGCATTGCTGTAAGACCAGAGGACAACATTGTTCACTCTTATACCGAATCATCTGCCTACATGTATTGTTTGAATTGTGGTCCTTGAAAAGCAATGTTTCGGAGATAACAAAGTTATTTCTTGCAAGTTGCTTTCCAATCTAAATGGTGGATGACGGGAAGTTATTTCTTGCAAGTTGCTTTCCAACCTAAATGGTGGATGACGGGTACAGTTCTGAAGAACCGTATGATTATGTCAGGCCTCGGGCCATTTGGGTGCCCATATACCCTCCCACTCTTCATTTTCCAGTACCATAATTTTCTGGTATTACTTTACGATTATTTTACAGGGAAATTTTTTAATATTTTGAAAAGATTTACAAGCTTTTGTGCAATTATTTTTTGTCTTAACTAAGAAATGTTATAAATAGAATAAGACGTCCAACCAAAAGAAAAAAAAAATACAATAAGACAAATATCACATCGGAAAAAAAAAGTATAGGTGAGTGGAGAGCATCCAAATTCTCCATGATTGAGCATTTTATTATATCGATGCCAAGAAAGAAATCCAAACAGGAGAAAGTTATATCAAGAATGGGGGTTTGTAATTAAATTAATTCTGCTGAAATCGATTCTGACTAATTCTGCAAGGAATGGGCAGAAAAACCAACTCAAAAAGCTTCACAACTCTTCCAAATTTACCACATTAAACAAAGAGTCAAGCATGTTACATATTTCATCTACATGGGGTTGAAGAACATTACACGCAATCAACGCTGCAACCACACCATCCACCTCTATAGCACTGCAACCGGGTTTCTTCTTCATTCCTGTGTTTGAAATCATTTTTCTTACTCTGTTGGCCTCCTCTTCCCATCCTGCTTCTTATAGATATTATAAAAAAGCACATGAGCACCACAATCAGCAACTTCCATATCAACTAGCCTTCTCCAAACTCTATTCCCAACCTCGACATTTCCATTAAGTCCGACAAGCACCCAATAAAGCTCCCCAAACATTAGCATCCCCTTCTTCAATCCCGCCCATTTTTTCATTTATCAACTTCTCCGCTTCATCCAACTTCCCTGCTCGTGCCAAAAGGTCCACGACACATGCATAGTGCTCAAGTTGTGGTTCAACCTCATAACAAGTACTCATTTTCTCAAACAATTTGAGACTCTTATCAACCAATTTCGCATGTGTGCAAGCACTTAAAATAGCAACAAATGTGATTTCATTTGGTTTTATCCCATCACCAACCATTTTGTAAAATAATTCGAGTGATTTCCTAGCATGTCCATTCATGGCAACCCCTGATATGACAGCATTCCATGCCTTCACATCCTTATCAAGAATACCCTCAAAAGCCAACAAAGCTGAATGAACGCATCCACATTTTGAATAGAGATCCACCAATGCCGTAGCCAAAATTATGTTTGACTCAAGATTATTCCTCTTAATAAATGAATGAACCCACAAACCCTGTGTGAGAGCTCCCACATTTGCACAAGCCGTAAGAACACTCACAAGAGCTGACTCATTCGGCTTCACACCAACCTCCTGCATTTCACCAAACAAAGCAAGGACTTCCTTGAAGTTACTAACCCCAGAACATGCTGCCATCATAGCATTCCAAGAAATCACATTTCTCTCGGGCATTAAATCAAACAACTTCCTCGCATTCTCCACATCACCCATTTTACCATACCCGTCAACCATTGTAGTCCACAACATCCCTCCTAGTTCTTCTATCAAACAACCTTTTAGCACTGCCCATTTCATAAGCCAATGAATAAAATTCAATTAAAGCACTAACAACAAATAGGTCATCACTAAAGCCGAATTTCACAACATGAGAATGCGCCAAAAAGCCCAATTTCTCCCTAGATCCCAATTCAAGACAAGAACAAGTTTTTGCCAATGGTGTAAACGTGAAGTTATTAACTAAAACCCCATTACTCAACAGGTCAAGATAACAGCAAATTGCATGAACTGGCTTATTAGATTCAGCATAGCCTCTGATCATAGTATTGAACATGAATGTGTTTTCGTGAAGGTGTTGGAAAATTGAGCAAGGGTATGAGAAGAAAGTAGCGTTGTTGGAGGTTGCGGAGAAGAAGAGAAGAGGGGCAATTGAAAATCGGTTTTTGGGTACGAGAGATTTGAGTATGTGGGCATGGATTTGTTTGAGTTGATTTAGGGATTTGCATTTTTGGGTTAGGGAAACTATGTAGTTGTTTGTACTTTGTATCATTTGGGGGCTGAAAATGGCGCGATATTCTTGTTAAATGGAAACAAAGGAGTGCTCGAACACTTTATTTATTTATTTATTTTTTTAATACAACTAAACAAGATTCAATGAGGAAAGAAAGGATAGATTTGAGGAGACTCCATGGATTGAGCTGTATCTTGGGGACTTCTTTATTTATTTATTTATTTATTTTTCTCACACAGATTAATGATATTTGATTGTTTGAATTCTGCAGGGTTTCTGGCTTGCTGCATCCGAACGTACATTAGCATTTAGATAATTGTGGGCTGTATTGGCTTTCGCGGGGGCAATAGGAAATTGGTGCCCAACTTGAATATTGGGCCATAAGCCCTAAAATTGGTAGGACCAGGTCAGACCCACTACATGTGCAACCATTGGCGACCTGGAACAGACCCATAAACCTAAAATTGTCACGAATCTCTCTCTCTCTCTCTCTCTCTTTTTTTTTTTTTATAAGCGTTTGAATATGAGATCATCAAATCAGAGGAAAAAAATTTATATCACTAAATTGTTCTCTTGAGACTTACCAAGTCTCTCCAAAAAAGTTGTATTCTCTTGATTATGTTTTAATTTGAGAGACGCTATTTTCTTTTTTAGTTTATACAAGTATTCGAACCCTATATCTTAAGATTGGGAAAAGAGGATTGTGATCATCAGTCTGTCCCAAGGGACAGAGATGCTATTTTCAGTAACGCGAAAAACTAAACTAACTTATAATAAATTTTTTATCTTTGTTAAATGGTTGGACAATTTTTTTTTTTTTGTAATATTCCGTTCCAACATACCCAAAATTTCAATTTTCAATCAAAACCGAAAAGGAATAAAATTTTGTATAATCAAACAAATTAAAACCGTAAAAATGATTCCGGTCCAATTCTAGAAGTGTAATTTTTAAATCACTGATTTAGTTATGATTTTTGACTTTTGAAACCAAAACTAAAATTTTTACAGAAATTTGAAACCAAAATTAGAAACTAAAAATTAAAAGAAACTAAAAATTAAAAGAACCATACGCACCCGTAATAATCATAAAAATTATAAAAAAAATTGCAAAATGTGCAAAAATCATAAAATACGAAATTAATTTTTCAATGTTGAATTTATTTTGTTTTGAGAGAAAAAAAGATTTGATTCGACTCATACTATTTAAAACTAATAAAAGTACTAAGATTTACCTTGAAAACAATAATTATAAATTTGGGTAAAAAGAGAAAATTTTCTCCTATTTTATGATTTTCTCATTATTGTTTAATATATCAATGGTAAGATACTAGGGAGGGTTAAGACCTTTTTGATCCCGGATGCAATGTGAAATTTGTGGTAAACCAAGTTAATGTGGTATCACTCTAATAAAGGTCCTAAGCTTCAACATAATTTTTCTTTTTTTTTTCTTATAATAATAATAGAAATTACAAATTTTTAAATATTTACAAATAACTTTTTAACCATATACACTTAACAAACATATCTTGATCTTTTAACATCTGAGGTGGTAAATACACTACTTTCATAAAATTGTCCTATAAAATGGTTCAGGGATTCTCACATTTTCTTTTATGATAAATTTATTAGGTTTACTTGTGAAATTTTTGATATTTTATTTAATAGTTTTTAAATAAATTATTATTTTTAATTAAAATTGTGTTAAAACGATGTTTTTTAATTTGGACAAAATATACAATTATATTTTAAAAAATATTAATAAATGGATTAAAGCACATGTATCATTTCAGATCAATATATTTTAATTATAAGTATATTAATGATATGATTAAAAAATGGTGAGAAGCATGTAACACATAAGAATGTGAGCAAACTCATAATATTTTATCTTAATTTATGCAACTAAGTTTATTGATGTCCGATAAAGAAGCGTTCCATCGTTGTGTCAAAACGCGGTTGTATTGTAGTGTACATTTTGACAAAACGGTGTCGTATTAATCACCATCAAAACGACCGCTGTTTCGCACGCAGTCTCAAAACGTGCAGTTTGCCTCACTGGGAAACGTCGTCGTTTTTGTCAAACCCTTCACGCCCTCTTCGGTTCAAAAAATTTCGTCCAAATTCTGAACTAGGGTTTAAGCGGAAACCCCAGATCTCATCTTCCCTTCCCCGCTCTCTCTCTCTCTCTCTCTCTCTCTCTCTCTCTCTCTCTCTATCTACTTCTTCTTGCGAAACTGTTTGGGGTTTCAAACACCAGCATTTCAGGCATCTAATCAAAATGGGGTCGCCGAAGAAACTACTGTCCACAATCGAATCTACGCTACTCAGTCCCTCTCCTCCTACACCCTCTCAAAGGGTCGAGCTCTTGCACGCCCTTCGCCTGTCTCTTCCCTCTCTCCAGTCTCTTCTCTCTTACCCCGTAAGTTCCCCAATTCTCTCTCTCTCTCTCCCCCTTTAAGCATTCGCTCGCTTACTCTCTCTCTCTCTCTCTCTCTCTCTCTCTCTCAGGCTCCAAAGGCGTCAGATAGAGCCCAAGTCCAGTCGAAAGAAGTGAGGCTTCCTGACTCGCAGCCATTGTCGCTCGATGATCAGGATGTTCAGATTGTTAGTTCTCTACTTGCCTTTTCTTATTTTTTTTCTTCTAACTAGGATTCATAGTTTATTGTTGTACAAATACAAACTGTTATTGCTATTGCTAGCAATTGTTCCTTCCATTACTTGAATACGAGGTTTAGAATTAAGCTTCGTAGGGCTTGAATTGGAGTTGCATTCAAGTTCGAATGTGGGAAATGCTGTTTGGATATGTTTTTTTTGGTCATCAGTGA
Organism: Dillenia suffruticosa; assembly: GCA_033439265.1. NCBI lineage: Eukaryota > Viridiplantae > Streptophyta > Magnoliopsida > Dilleniales > Dilleniaceae > Dillenia > Dillenia suffruticosa. The sequence goes on from JAVTVX010000035.1 coordinate 22,874,108, forward strand.
TAGATAGTTCTTATTCCCCTTTTGGGTGTTTTCATGGCAGGCTCTAAAACTAAGTGATGACCTCCATCTCAATGAAATAAACTGTGTCCAGTTGCTTGTGTCTGCCAATCAAGAGGTGATACCTTCTTTCTCGAGGTTATATTGAATTTACAAGTTCATATATGTTCTTCTTGTACTTGACTTTGCCACATTATCAATTCTTTAGTGGGGTTTGTTAGGGCGGGAACCTGTAGAAATTTTGCGATTTGCAGCAGGACTTTGGTACACAGAGAGAAGAGATCTAATAACGGCATTGCACACCCTATTAAGGGTAAGTTTTTGTTTGGTGTGGTTGTCCCTGTGATCCCTGTAAAGCTGTGATATAGATGACAAAGTTAGTGGATTTTGTAGGCAGTTGTTCTTGACCAGGGACTTGAAGATGATCTTGTAGCTGACATTCAAAAATATTTGGAAGATCTTATCAAGGCAGGACAAAGACAGCGGTTGATTTCTGTTATCAAGGTATGTCAGTATCATTGCTACCGAAATAGAAGTTATATTTTGGCTTTTATATCCATCGTTAGTACTCTTATCACTTTTGCATCCATTTGTTGTCCAAAGTATTTTCTTCAGGGATGGTAACTGCTGATTCAAGAATGATAAACAAGCTCATTGATTTTCTCCTCTTCATCTTCCTTGTCGTCGTTATTATTGTTGGTATTTTTTTTCTGGGAGCATAATTCTCTTTATGGTAGTTCTTGGAAAGCATTGTGCATTTATCGCAATGCTTTATAGAAGCACTTTTGCACAGATAAATTATCTGAACGAAATATAAGAAAATTCATTTCTGGAGTGAAAAACTTGGCGTTTGGTTAAAAAAATAGCTTCTATTTAATCTTTTTTCAAATTCAAAAGTGGCATGTATGTGTTGAGAATCAGAATGAAGACATAGAACGGTACATTTTTCGAAATTAGCAAGGAGGGGAGCTATTTGGTTAATTGGCAGTGCTGTTTTTTGGTTAGAGAGAAGGAAAATGAACACGAATCTTTTCAGGGGATTGATAGACCTCTAATTAGTTTTGTTGGTTATGGGTTAAGACTTTTTCATTTTGCTTTTCAGCTCATTTCTTTGCCTATGAGGAAAATTTTGTAATGTTTGTAGATTCTTTCCATCTTTTTTAGCATGTAAAGGTTCCTTGGTTTGAGCCCAAAATAGCATCTTTTATTTGTAGAAAAAGAAATTTATTAAGGATAGAAGAAAAAAATACAAGACACTCAAAGGATGACAAATACTCAAAAGCTTAAAAAAAGAGAACAAAGAAAACAGAAAACTAATGAAGCATAGATTTTGAGTTGCTCTTTTGAATACCTCCAGGCTATAAGCTTTGAGAAGCCCTAATGCATGAAGTCAAAGGGAAGAATTTGGGACAGTCTTGTCCCATTAAAGAGAAAGTCCAGTTCTCTGATTTATTTATTTTTTAAATCCTAGCATTTTGCTCCATCCAAATGCACCAAGAGAGAGCCATTTGGGGCTGCTGTTTTTGAGTATTTCTAGGGATTGGCATGCCCATTTGTTTATCAAATCTTCTTTACTTTATTAAATGGAAGTGATTAATCTTGTTGACAATTCTTGGTTTAAACCTACACCGAGGGTACGCTTTGGTGTTTAGAGCGATAGAGGAACCTCTAGATCTTTAAAGATTACAGTCATCCTATTGATTGGTTTTGGGAAAAGAATCTTTTCTTACATATCATTGGGCATCAGCTGCAGGTGCCTTTTGGGGCTTCTTGGGATATTGGTAGGATTGGCATGCCCCCCTTTTTTCTACTTGTAATTTCTTTTGTTTCTATAGTCGACATTGTGCAGATCTATAAACTTCATTTGTGTTGCTATATAACAATCCAGGCTACAACTCAAGCTACTTGTGTGCTGGGATTTATTGTGAAATGGGATTATTTATGTATAAAGCCTCTCTCTCTCTCTCTCTCTCTCTCTCTCTCTCTCTCTCTCTCTCTCTCTCTCTCTCTCTCTCTCTCTTGGCTTTTTTACCTAGGAACTTAATCGGGGGGAGCCAGCTGGTTTGGGTGGGCCTCAGTCTGAGAGATATGTTCTTGATTCTAGAGGCGCTGTTGTAGAACGGCGGGCTGTGGTCTCCAGGGAAAGGCTCATCCTTAGTCATTGCCTTGTCCTGTCTATGCTAATTGTGCGAGCAAGTAAGATTATTTTTATGATTTGCTTCAATGTCATAAACCTTTGATAATTGCTGTGCATGGTCTAATGAAATTGTATATTACCTACGGATTTTTATTAGGAAAGATAGCACTCGTGTGTTTCATACCTGAATGTATAACAGCCATATACTTTTTTCTTGGGAGAGTGAATAGTTTGTTTTAATTTGTAGTTGGCTCACATTTGTAACTTTATATGAAAAATGGTCTGTCCTGAAGATTTTTACTGGTTCCATGGCACGTATTTGAGATCCTTTATTGATGGGAAATGAAGGTAAAATTAATCAAAGAAAGCATGGAAAGGGGAATGGGGGCTGAGTTGGTGCAATTTCCAGAAACTACAACAATAAGGAATCTAGAAAATCGACTTTTACAAAGATCTCATATGATTTCACAGAGGACAAAAAAAAAAAAAAAAAATCTCTGGGAAATTGTCCACAACATTAAACTAGTTTGTTTTAGTTCCCTCAAAAATACACAGATTACATCTGATCAATACGACTAGGAACAAGGCTGGGGAGCGTACTAAAAAATTTCCTCGTTGCTGTATAGAGCTTGAATCCACCCAATGAATGTGCAGAAAAAGGACAAAAAAATAAAAATAAAAATAAAAATCTTTTCCCGCAGTGAATCAACAAACGGTAAACAGAGTTATGCACTTCCCTTTATGATCTTGATTTCACCTTTGAATATGTATCATCCAATGGACACACATATGGATGATGGAGGCAATCATACTGAGACAGAACTCATATCTAGAGGAATGTATATCACATGGTTAGCGTATATTACGGGGATAATATAATAATAGCTTAGCAGATTCTTTTAGCAGTTTATTAAGATATTTTAAAGTTAGCAAGCAAGCGAGCTTCCCTCTTAACTTAAAGTCTCCTTTTGGGTTCCTTAACTTCGTTACCTAAAATTATTTCCCAACTATCTTGCAAATGGAACATGGTACTTACTCCATTAAAATATGGTTTTATTAGCTCTTATGTAACTAAACTTTCATAACATTCTGAATTTTTTTGACATAATAAATCAAAAAAGGTACTAAATCATGTAATGATGTTGGTAATCACTACATAAAATTAAATGAAACATATGTGTTAGACAATAAGAGCTGGTTGATTATTCTGTAATTAGTCAGTATTCAGTTCCGTTAGTTAGAGATTAGTTAGTTGGATCTTTTCTGTTTCCTATAACTAATCTTATCAACTTTGATGTATAAATAGATGACGTAGATACCTTTTCAAGGTTTGAATGAAATCTCAGAATTTCCACAATATGCAACACTTGAGAATAGATTGAGGAAGGGAGTTTGTGGATTGTTCAAAGGTTTGCCTCTTGAAATTATGTACATCAAAGAATGAATACATCTAATATTTATTAGAACAATAACTAATAATTAAGCTTTACATGAACTATTACTATGATCCTATTATTTCCAATGCTGCTTTAACTGGTGATAACATTTCCAACAGTAACTATTGCCTTCTGAAGGCTAAAAGCTAATTACTTTTGAACTCTTGTCGATGACCACCCTCCCGGGGAAAATTTTCATTATCTTCCCTAGCAGTAATGGGCATTGGAATTTCTCTCTGATGAAACTTTTGTCTGAATGGCTCATGAAATCGATGATGCTTCCCAAGTATGGTTGAATGTCAGTCGCAATGTTATTTGCTGCTCTGCTTCGGTAGCCTTTGAGACTGTTTTGTTAAAATTATTCCGCTACCTACTTTCAGCTGAGTTCTTAATTAAGTTTCAAGTCTTGGATTGACCTTTGTTGGTAATTATATAATTCTTACTTTTTCTCCTGCAGCTTCGAAAGATGTAAAGGATGTTTTTGCAACCCTCAAGGACAGTGCTGCTGAGCTCAATGGAAGTGAAGATATTTTGAAAGAACAGGTCCAACATTATGAAAACTGTACTCTTGGCACAATACATTATGCTATTGTCTTTCCAACTTATTTTGTTATATTTCATCCTAATTTTTCCCTTTCTGCTTCCTTTTCGTGCCATGTCTCTGCAGATCACTTACAGTCTTCTTTTTTCACTTGTAATTGCATGCATATCTGATGCAATAAGTGCGATGCCTGAGAAATCTTCGGTCTTGTCTGTTGATGCATCATTTAGAGCTGAATTCCAAGAAATTGTAAGCACTTATAATTGTGGAAAATTTACCTATATCTTTGTGTGTGTGTGTGTGTGTGTGTATTGTATTTGTTCATCAATAAGTTTCCGATTCAGCCAGGACATGAGCTATTTGTGGCATTTTGTCTTCTAGGTGATGACTTCTGCAAATGATCCAACTATTGAGGGCTTTGTAGGCGGTGTTAGACTTGCCTGGGCTGTACATTTGATGCTGACAGTAGATGGTGTTGTGACACGAGAGATTGGTTCAGCTGCTTCATCAAATGTGTTAGGATACATCGATTCTTGCTTGGAAGTCATTTTCTCCAACAATGTTTTCCGGTTTTTCTTGGATAAAGTTCTACGAACTGCCTCTTACCAGGTGACTTATGGATTACTATATTAGGTTCATTTTATTCATTGATTTATTTTTTTGACGAAGTGACCAATGGTTCACATTTAATGACTTTTTTATTGGTGTTATCATATTTAAAAAATATTGTATTAGAAATTGTTCTACTTTTTGCCTTGCCGGCAATAAATTCAAAGGACTAAATGTTGACCCACTGTTTATTTAAGAATGCTAAAGTTATTTTGGTTATGTCTGCCCTCAAAATTTGCTGGTCTTGGTGTCTGAGTGACAATACAGCGTGGCTAACTTTTGGCTTAGACAGGGTAGGGGGTGGAGACTCAGTTTGGGTGGAGAGAGAGAGAGAGAGAGGGACAGAGATTTGGTGAAGTGTTTGAATTCTTGCCAGACAATATGATATGGACCGAGCAACACAAATAAAGTTATAAAAAAGGTTATATTGTTATAAGTTAAAAAATGTTGTTGCTCATTTCTAGAAAAATTCTTGCTACACAGATTTTGGGAGAGGGTATGAGAGCTTGGGCGGGGGAAGGGAGTGAATTTGCTCTTTGCTCTTTTTTCATTTCCTTAGTGTTCATTTTCATTCCCACTCTATCCTCAATTTTACTTCCATGTCATTCTCATTCCATTTGTGAACTGGCATTTCCAAACATGAGAATCATTTCCGTTCCTATTAACCAAATGAGGCCTTAAAGAACCACCATCCCCCAACTGCAGGAGAATTTCCAAATTCTTCAGTTCTTATTTTTCTTAGAACAAATATAGAAAAAGAATTTTACCCTAAATAATGAAAATAGAGTTTGATTTTCAACTCAGATAATTTCTTTGTAACTAAGTTTGAAAAAAAAATATATTTTTTTTGATAGGAACCAAGTTTCAGAAGATAATGGACCTCCTTGACACTGTCTAAAGAATTTTAGACTTTTAGTGTCTATAGAGCATTGAAAAATCTTAATAAATGGATAAATAAATCCAACCTTTGTTATAGATTCCAAAATTCTTAACCCAGATGAATTTAGATACTAAGGAATGCGAGAAAAAAGTGTTTTACCCAGAGGGTCTACATAGTATGTTGTATTAAAGTCTAGGCATGATTAATTGCATCTTTGGAGCCAATTAATGTCCATTTTTCTTTTACTGTGGTGTCCTAGCAACCTTCCAACTCAAGTGAAAGCAATTCATCAGATTGTGATGCGTGGTCTAAGCTCATTTGATTTTCTTTTTGTGTGTTGCTGGCAAGTGTAGCATGTGCAAATAATAGTAGCTTTGTTCTCCTGGTGGTGCTCACCATAATTTTGTTGGTGTAAAAGCAAGCAGAATAGAAAGCATTTGAGTGGTTGCTCGTGAGTTCAAAAATATAAAATTTCATATATCTGATTGTGTTTTGATGCTTCAAATGTTCATGTTTGGATAGAACTGAATATCTGTAGTTAAGCTGCATTTTGAGGCTTTATTATGTTTTCTGTTTAGAATCTTGTATATTATTTTGTTTTGATGGTTCAAATGCTCATGTTTGGATAGAACCTAAAATTTGGGTAGCTGCATCGGTTAGTGGTTTATTTTTTGGGTGCTTTGGTTTATCTTTTGGGTGTTTTCATTCTGCATTCTGTATTGAAGCACGTATATTACTATATATTGTTCCCAAGGGACTAATCTTATCTAGCATCATTGCTTTTTGTCTTCGTTTTCTTGTTTTCGTAGATTGTTTTCTGTGGTTTCATAACTGATCTACCTGTAATTTTTACAGAATGATGACGAGGATATGATTTATATGTACAATGCTTATCTTCACAAGCTTGTGACTTGCTTCCTCTCCCATCCACTTGCCAGAGACAAGGTCAGGTTTTTCTATATGGAGGCTGCTCATATTGGAAATTTTCTCATTAGATTTTATGTCAGATTGTGTGCAAGTGGGCCTTGTTTTCTTATTCTTATAGGATCGTGCTCTGCATTTTTGGCAATTTTATTGTGAGCTAAACTATTATTGTTTTGAATTTCTCCCCTATTCTTGAGTTATTGTCCGCAATAATTTTGGGTGGAGCTTAGACGATCTATGTATCACATTAGCCCCGCATTGACCTTGGCATGGTGTCATGAGTATGTTTCCAGAGGCTCAATCTATGAACTCTTAAAATTTAATAATGGCCATAAGTTGGATATGGATATGAATGTTACTTCTTTTGTAGTTGGCAATTATTTTCTCAGATTTTAAGGTCATATACATGCTAGAATGCATTATGCATGGAAAATTTAATTGACCTGATCACTAAACTTTCAGCATCAGTGTTCTTGTTTAGCCTTCCTATTCTTGGAGTTGGCGTCTGCCTTATTAGACTTTTGTAAGATAATTTGATTTTGGTGATATATGTACCTGCATACAGAAATTGCTTAGTATTCATTAGCGTGCTAATTATAACTCTTTGTTACAGGTAAAGGAGGCAAAAGAGAAGGCTATGAGTATGCTTAGTCCCTATCATGTGGGTGGATCACATGATTTGATGCATGACAGTAACCTGATCTCTCAACAATCTGGTGAAACCACACCTTTTCCTTTCATCTCTCTGCTGGAATTTGTGAGTGAGATTTATCAGGTCTGCTTCTTTTTCCTTAATATATTTTATGGTCTCTATATAACCAATGTTGTCAAAGGCAGTGCTACTGCTCCCCTAGGCACCAGTCAAGTGTCCCATGGTGCCTTTGGTGTGGTGGTTGCCCATTGTCCTTGGGCGTAAGGGCACTAAGGTGCTACAAGTTTTATGTTCCAAATAATAATAATCTATGTTTAAAATATTGTTATTATCTTCCTATTTCTCCATTTCTCCTTAACCTTTGTCTCTTTCTACTCGAGATTTGAGAAGATTGAGATATAAAATTTTATCTTTTGTTCCTTCTGAATAAAACTTGAAATGACATTATGTTACTATTTGGAGCATAAATTTGTTATTAATAAATGTTTTGCTAGTAGTAGTGCTTATATGATGATATATAATTTTCTTTTTGAATTTATAAAAACTAATTAAATTTATTTTTTGCAAAACAAATTTTTTCTTAAGTAAGCACTTCACTTTGTTTCAGTGTGCGCTTAGTGCCTCAAGCAATAAGGATTCCTAGAGCCTTGAGGAAGGTGCCTAGTGCCTTGTGTTTCATTTGGAAGTTCTTGAAAAGATGCAATCGCTACTACAATCCATAGTTGATGTATGCTTTGAGCCTTTGGCGTTTTATAATGTTGACAATGCTGTTAGGTTGGATGACTTCATAATAGCTTTTCAAGATAATTGTAAAATGGTCAGATATTGGCGTTTTATATTGTTTTGTGTGTGTGTGTGTGTCTGTGTTTTATTTTTATTTTTAATTTTTTAACTTCTGAATGTTTGAGACCAGGTAGCCCTTTGTGTCAATTTCATTTTCTTCTCTTCAGAATGCTGAGCATTATGCTTCAGTGGTATGGTATTTAAAAGTCTCCTATTCTTATCTTTTCTAGGATGTGGGGAAGGAAGGTAGCTAATTGATCTTCTCCACTTTCCTGGAACCAATCTTTTCTGGGATCAACAATAACTCCCAACAATATGATCTCCTAGGTCTTCTCCTAACAACATTCAAATCAATCCTATGTCCCATCTCTCAATCCTGAATGTACCACCTCAAAAACTGCATGAGTTTGACTTTTCTTAGCAATGTTTGTGAGAACAATGAATACTAACGATTCTGCTTTAGATGTGTTCCCCTCTCTTACAAATTTTACCTGTCTGTTTCCTCTGTTCATCTGTCAGGGTATGATTTAAATGTCCTTATGATTTTAACTTCCTGTTCTTGTTGCTGTATGGCACATCTTATTCAAGTGGTAACTTCTGATCACTGGTTTTTATCTGATTATCAGAAAGAGCCAGAGCTTTTGTCTGCCAACGACGTCATCTGGACATTTGTGAACTTTGCTGGCGAGGATCATACAAACTTTCAAACTCTAGTGGCATTTTTAACGATGTTGGCAACAATGGTATTTTGTCCTCTTGTTGCTACTGAAAATGCTTTAAAAAAATTTCTGTAATGACCTTTAGTTATACTTGTTTTCAGGCTTCTAGTCAGGATGGTGCTTCAAAGGTGTTTCAGCTACTCCAGGGTAAAACATTCCGTTCTATTGGGTGGAACACTTTGTTTGACTGCTTATCAGTCTATGAAGAAAAATTCAAACAGGCCCTTCAAAGTACTGGTGCAATATTACCAGAGTTTCAGGAGGGAGATGCAAAAGCACTTGTTGCTTATTTGAATGTCCTCCAAAAGGTTTTCTGTTATTCATTCACATTTTGATTGCGTTGAAACTTACTTTTTGGCAGCATCACTCCATAACTAAAATTCATTTGCATTCATTGGGTTACCTCCATGAGCTGTTTATATTGCATATTATGTTGGAAGTCTGGGTTTGATTGGTGGCTCTTTCTTTGTCAGGCACTTTTAAACATACGACATGTTTGTAAAAACTTGGGCAGTGAATGGCTAACATGGTAAATTGTTTGTATATAGTATTAAAAAGACTAAGAAATCTGTAGCATCTTAGTGGTTCTAAGGTCATGCTTAGGCAGTGGGTGGATCTAATGAAGTTGGTGAACAAACTGCCAATGGCCCCACTTCTAAAATAAAAAGAAGATTCGCTGGCATCATTCTTAGTGTATATCATGAGTTATCTAAATAGTATTCTGCCAAAAAATCCTCTTGTTTAATGGATAGGATATATAAAATATATGCTGGATGGTTCTTTCTTTTCCTACAACATCTTGATTTTTTTGACTGATCAGCAGATAAAATTTATTATTATTACTATTATTTTGTTGTTGTTGTTGTTGTTGTTGTTGTTATTATTTTTTCTTTGGAATTGACTTAATTCTATTGTTTGATGCAAATGTGACAGCAAGTTAAGATATAGTCCAAATAATGACTTCTAGGTATATGCATATATGGTATCTCACCTTAACAGTGCTCAAAAGACTATTTAAGAGGCTTATAGCAGATGATATTAAGAAAGCCTTAGTAATTACATGCATGTTCCTGGAATTGAAGACCTTGAGCATGGGCATTAGTATAAGGGTGATTTTACATTCAAGAATGTGGCTATTAGAGGAATTCTGGTGAAATTGAAACATAAACAGAGATTTCCTTGCCGAAGCAGCTGTATCAGAAACTGCCACTTCAAATGTATGGAATTGATTGGATACAACATGAATTATGAGGATACTTGTATGGTCTGTATCTAGATTTGCTTTAAGTGTCCTGCTCTCAGTAGCTCCAGTAAGTTTGCCCCCCCCCCAACAAAAGAAATAGCAATTATTTGTTGAAATGTCGGTGAGGATATCCTGGCATGATTTAATGCTCACAAATATATTAAAATGCTTTGATATGTTGGCAAACTCTTTTATTTTGATGTAATATTGATTTGTAAACATCAGTTGTGAGTTTGCTTTTCATCCAAAAGAATCAAAAGGGGTTTGATAGTGTAAGCCTTCAGAATCTTTGACCAGCTAAATGTTAAATTTCTCTTGTTGCATCCTTAGTTTGATATCTCCTCATTACATGTGGTACATGGTTATTTCATTGTTAATGGAAACTGAATGGGTGCAGTTTGCTTGCAATATTGGTTTGCCTGGTTTGACAGGTCATGGAAAATGGAAATCCTATTGAGAGGAAAAATTGGTTTCCTGATATAGAACCTTTGTTCAAGCTGCTTAGTTACGAGAATGTGCCCCCATATTTGAAGGTACTCATTGAATTTAAATTTAATTTCTTTAGATGCTGCCTTGAATCAAATTACTTGATATTTGCAGCATCAAATCTTTTAATAAGCTAGTTGATCCCCTTTTCTATTTTCTATTTTTCTCTTTTCTTTGGAAGGGGGTGGGATTGCATATTTCCTATATTGAATACAGTATGTTTGCAGGGTGCTTTGCGGAATGCCATCTCCACCTTTGTGCAAGTTTCTCCTATGCTCAAGGATACGATTTGGAGTTATCTTGAGCAGTATGATCTCCCTGTTGTTGTTGGGCCACAAGCTGGAAATAGCATGCAAACAATAACATCGCAGGTCAGCCATTGCTTCATATGTAATTATTACTGTTGTATTTTTATTTTCACCTCGATGGATCCATTCAACTAATATAATTTTCTTCCTGTTTTGATGGTTTTGTTGTCATTATCTTAATCTAATTGTTCAACTTTTTTTTTTGGAGGGGGGGAGATTTTTGGAGGAATGATTTCCATTGACCTAGAAGTATATGCTTTTCAGTTTTCTGGTTAGGGATTGCTTATGATGCAAATTATTTTTTTTCTCTCTCTCTCTCTCTCTGTTTTTTTTTTTTTTTTAATGATTATGTTAGATCGAAGCTTGGTTGATTTAAGGTGGCTATGGGCCCATGCTGAGTTTGAACTAGTGTGTATTGGTCTTTGTTTGTGAAGTGATAGTGGTTGGGTAATTAATTGATGTTTTGTTTTCTTGAGTTGGTTCTTCTCCAATCATGTTTTGGAGTGCCTCACTTAATCTAACTAGGCATTGAATTTGATCCGGCCAAGCAACGGAAATATGTTTGGAAGGTTGGGGAACTTGCTTTCATTTTTCACTCTCAAGAGCCATAGAAAAATTTTGAATGGAGTTGCAAGCACAGAGCACAAGATTTTATTTGGCAAATGTGAAGGCGATTTGATCAACCTGGAGCCTGGAGGGTTTTGACTTGAGATAGTTTGAGCACCTTTTGTCTTGTGCTTCTGGGAAATGGAGAGGGAGCTGGTCATCAATGCACTAAGATGCCAGTAGAGATTATAGTTTGATATTACTTTTATATTGTGTGGGTATAGAGCAATTTGACAATGGAGCGTGTGCATAAAAGCAAAAGAAATAAGCTCAATTAGAAACTTTTAGAGTGAAATAGGCATGTGCTTATGCGTAAGAGATGATTTAGCTTTGATTTGTGCATGATGCAAGGTGCAACTATGTTTCCTCATGCTTTTCATAGTTGGCGACATTTATGCCCCTGTTCTTCCATAGCTTAATATGTCAGTTTAGACATTATTTTTGCATCATTTCCAATTCTAAGCCATTATATGTTTGTCTGGGCAGGTTTATGACATGAGATATGAGTTGAATGAAATAGAAGCAAGACGAGAACAGTATCCTTCGACTATATCATTCCTTGACCTCCTCAATGCTCTTATTTCTGAAGAAACAGATGTCAGTGATAGAGGACATAGGTATTAGTCTCTGCTTCCTTGTGATCCATCTAAGGAATTTTTTATTTTCGTATAAACCTGCTGTATCTATGCTAATGTTGTATAAGTTTTCTTGCAGATTTATTGGCATCTTTAGGTTTATATGTGATCATGTTTTTGGGCCATTCCCTCAAAGAGCCTATGTAGATCCCTGTGAGAAATGGCGGTTGGTTGTTGCCTGCCTTCAGCATTTTAAAATGTAAGTACAAATTTTAGAAATAGAAACTCTTTTGGCTCACCTCCTCACTACCCATTCAAAATACTCAAGTATTGATAGAATATAAATTTGTCCTAACAATGGATTCTTAATTGCAGTATTACTCTCTCCAATGTCTACTGTTTTTAGAAACTATATTAGATTATGACCTTTGTCTTAATTCAGTGATTCTTCTTTCGCAAAGTTTAACTCAAGATGTCTGTTTATTGGCTGACTTGCTACTGTTTCTAATGTGGCATTGTTCAGGATGCTGAGCATGTATGAGATAAAGGAGGATGACTTTGATTATGCTGCAGATCCCTCCCCTCTCTCAATAGGGTCACAAGCTTCTACTTCTGTGCTTCAAAAACAGCTTCCTAGTGTAGAGTTACTAAAGGTTTGGACTTTTGTTGTCCAATATAACTCCTTATATTCCTTTGAGTGTCTGTTTCTTGTTGTTTTTACTTTATTATTTTTCAGTTTGTGATTGGCTTTAAAATTGTTTGGGTAAATTTTGTGAATGTGCATTCCTTCGTGTATTTGGAGAACAACATGCAAGAATTTTCAGAAATCAGACTATTGATCCTCCTCTTCCTTGGGATAAGATTGTCTTTTATACTTCTTTGTGGGCTCACATGTCTGGAGTCTATACTTATATTTTTTTTTTTGGATTTTTTGCTCCCAAGGATTTCGTATCCTTTGAGGTGTCTGTATATTCTTTTTACCTCTAATATATATTTCTTCCCCCCCCCCCCCAAAAAAAATTGTGAATGGGGCATTAATACATGGACTACAAATATCTGTGATCAAAATGACTGGATGGCTTAAAATTGTCATCAATAATAATGATTTCTGTAGTAAATGGCAACGATTTGGTGCTTATGGTTTGAAAGGAATGCTCAAAACTTTAGAGATTAGAGTCTTCCAATTGATTTGTTGTGGGAGAAGATTGTTGTTTTAACTTGTCTTTAGGCTTCACCTGCTGGTGCCTTTTGAGGCTACTCTTTTAGGGATATTTGTAGAGATTGGAGCAATTTCTTTGTAAAGATTGCTCTATTAGTTTGACTGCCCTCATTATTTGATTTGTTCAGGATATCTCATCCTCCATTATGTTTTATGTATATTCTTCTAAACATATACTGTACTGTATTTTCTATCAATTTGGGGTTTGCTAATTGTCACAAACAACAATTTCTTTTTATTTGGTCAATTGAGTCACACAAGTTCTTGGTCACTGTGCAGTTATATCCAAAGTGAATTAAATGTGCAGTATGAGTGTACATGTAGGATATAAACATGGACATGACATTAGTTTAAGCATGAGCTCTATTATGTTGCTATCTTACCCACAAATGTAGCACTTTCTTTGCCCAAACCAGTGAGATGTGACTGAATTAGATATCAAGTTGAAAAAGAACACTTGCAGAATTTTGGAAAGATGAAATAGTTGTGGCTGCTCTGAGAAGGAGCACAATTAGTATGAACATTATGTATTGGGCAGTGATGCAAATTTTCACAAATTGGTTTCACGAATCTCTAGTACAATAGCTTTTGCATACTTCAATTCATCTCCTAAGTGTACCATGATATTTTTTTTTTTTTTTTACACTGCCACTATTTATCATTGAGTATTTGGTCTCTGCATATAATGTCCTTGTGTTTTTTGGCAGGACTTTATGAGTGGAAAAACTGTCTTTCGGAATATTATGGGCATCCTTTTGCCTGGTGTCAATTCTATGATCACAGAGCGCTCTAGTCAAGTTTATGGACCACTTCTAGAGAAGGCTGTACAGCTTTCTTTGGAAATTGTAATTCTTATTTTTGACAAGGATTTGACTGTTTCTGATTTCTGGCGTCCTGTATTCCAGGTATTGATTCCGTGTTTCCACATAAATGTGTTATTTTATGTGATTATATACTTATGAATGTGGGCAAATATGCATACATCTCCAAAACAAAAGTTTGTGTATGAGTTGATCTATTTGTTGAAAAGAAAAACTTATAAAAACTGCTCTTCCCTTGGATAGAGTAGACCCTTTTTTTGGTTATTCATATTTCATCCTTCTTAACAGTGGACATCATCCATCAAATTTAGTTGAGGCAGTTTCAATCTTTGCATAAACTTTAGGTTAAAACGATCTGTTCCTTGCTTTTTTTTTATTTTTTTATGTGGGAATGCTCATTTCTGCAATTGTAAGCTTTAGTGTACATTAAAAATGCTTGAAGTTCCTAGATCGTTGAAATCTGCTGTGGTTTAGGGTGCTTATTTTAACACTGTCTTTCAAAGTTCATGCAGGTTTTATCAAGAAATAAAGCTTTTATGTTGTTTACTTATTAGGTTTTGGGGTTCCATGTATGATATAAATTATTTACACTTGGATCATAAAACAGCATTGAACTTCTTGTTTCTTTCCCTAAGGAAAGAGGAGATCTTAGAAAAAGTGTAATGGGAAAGACAGAGACATCAGGGGAAGAAGAGAGAATGAAAAATGTGGAAAAGGATATTAGACTTCCAGTGCTCACCCTTCACTTTGAAAATCTAATCGATGTAATCCCTTTAATAGCTCTTCTAGATCAGCATGAAAGAGAACAGAGATTAACAATCCCCGCCTGCTGCAACTTGAGCACGAATGAATTTAAAATCAATTTCATTGTTTATTTCTGTCTTTTTTTGGGTGAATTTTTTTTTTATTATTATCTTCAATTGGTCTAGTAAACAAATTCATTGCAACTGATCTGTGTTCATGGCTGTTTAAAAGTGGTTTGCCCTTGTGATTCCTTAAATCTTTTCCTGTATGGATTCTGCTTGAAGCTTTAGAAATTTGTACTATTAAGATAACGTTGTTTGTGTTTAACCTCACATGTTGCTGTGAGAAGGACCATTGGCAAGTCCATGGTATGCTTTCTCACTGAGTGACAAGACAACACCCTGTAAATTTTATGCTGCATTTTGTTGTCTTGCAACTGACTTGTTTCTTTTTTATCATGTCTAATCAGTGCGAAGTACTTTACACATTAGCCCTGATTAACCTCTCATCTCTCTTGCAGCCTTTGGATGTTATACTCTCTCAAGATCATAATCAGATAGTAGCTTTGCTGGAGTATGTGAGATATGATTTTCAGCCACAAATTCAGCAGTGCTCGATCAGAATCTTGAGTATCTTAAGGCAATATTTTGTGCATGCTATCTTTTCTGTGTATTTTATGATGCCAGCAAGATTTATATCTTTCTACTTGGCTTTTTTTTTTTTTTTTGACCTTTTGAGTAGTTTCAATATGTGTTTGTCCAGCAATGACTCCCATAGTTGACTGATGCTTTATTTTCTCCAGTTCTCGCATGGTTGGACTTGTACAATTACTCCTAAAAGCAAATGCTGCTAGCAGTTTAGTTGAAGATTATGCTGCCTGCCTTGAGTTGCGGTCAGAAGAGTGTCAGCTCATTGAGAATAGTAACGACGATCCTGGGGTTCTCATAATGCAGGTTCGACCCCTTTTATGCTAAATGTTTATGTATGCATGCTTCTGTAATGTTCGCATTGATTGTTGTATTCATCTTTCTGTAATTGCAGCTGCTTATTGATAATATCAGTCGACCAGCACCAAATATTACACACTTACTCTTGAAGTTTGACCTTGATTCCCCGGTGGAGAGAACATTGTTACAACCAAAGTTCCATTACAGGTCTTGATCAGTACACAATGTCAGATCATTATCATTCTTGTTGCATCAAATATCCTTATGGGCACTTTCCTCACCCATATAAAAATTTTCAGTTGCCTGAAGGTTGTCCTCCAAATTTTGGAGAAGCTTTGGAAGCCAGAAGTAAATGCATTACTTCATGAATTTGGATTTCAGGTCAGCTGGTGATGGTCCTTTTGTTGGAGGAATTCCTTTTGGTCTTTTCAAATTATCTCCAACTTATGCACTTATTTATAAATAAGGGATACTAAAATCTTGCCTTGTGCAGCTTCTACATGAATTATGCTTGGATCCACTTACATGTGGCCCAACTATGGATCTATTGAGTAGCAAAAAATACCAATTCTTCGTGAAGGTGCGGACTGCAGCTTTGATGTTTGGTGTCTTTTTTAGTGATCCTTTTAAATATTCAATTGATGGATTTTTTCCCCTTCGTTCTGGGACATTTCGCCTGACATTATTTTTCTTGTCATGACAGCACCTTGATTCGATTGGCACTGCTCCACTCCCTAAACGTAGTAGCCACCAGACACTTCGTATTAGTTCCCTTCATCAGGTTCATCTCCTAAATGGTTGCAGCATTTGTTGTCCTTTGCCTGGAATAGCTTTCTTCGCTTATAACTTTTCTTATAGAGTTTCCATTTTATAGAACAATTTATCTCTATTTTGGTGATTACTTTGTTTTGCAAATATAACTGGCACATGGTTAGACAAGACAGTATCTTGTCAATTGCTAACCTAAATAGGTGTAATTGGGGGGGGGGTGAAATTTGTTCATACACGTATATAATGTAGAGTGGTGGTTGTAGGACTACTCATATATTGTCTTATTATGGTTAGACAAGATCCATTTTGTTATTAAATGGTTTTGCTAGTTTTGGTTGTGGTATTAGTATCCAAGATTCATTTAGGTGGGAAACAGTATTGTTAATTCTTCACTCATTAAGATGCTTAATTGCTGTAATCCTTGGCTCATTACTAACTTGCTAGCCTCCAGGAAGTGGGACCACTGCTCAGACACATTTTATGACCATTTACTTTGAAGAACTGAGATTTATTAATGTAAAATTTGCTTTGATAAATTAGCTTGCAATTGTTACATTAGATTATTGTGTAGGACACAACATCGAGACAGGTAATGCAGACTCAGTACAATGGAAGTTGCTCCATCTTGATAGTTTGAGTCATGCACATGCTGTTATGATAATTTCTTTAAATGTTTTATTTCTATGTTTGTCATTGTTTGTTAGGCAAAACTGCTTGGGTAGCATGTTATTGGAATGTGGCTTATGCTTTTGATTTTGCTTAGAATAAATTTGTCTTTTGTTGTCCCCAGAGAGCATGGTTATTGAAGCTTTTAGCAGTTGAACTGCATGCTGGTGACATGACTAGTTCGACTCACCGGGAATCATGTCAGAGTATCCTCACTTGCATCTTTGGCCTGGATCAGGCCAAGTTTGGAACTGATGACAGTATTTCCTGTCCCATCACCCCTCATGGTGGTGCTGACTACTATGTAACCAGGACTATCAGTAAGAGTAAGGTACGATTATTATGCTTGGTCATATTTCATTTTTCCTGAGTTTGATTAGCTTTGCATGACTATGTTCACATCATTCTCCATAATGAATGCTGTTCAAGCACTTCACCTTTGCTCTTGGGCTGTGTTGATAAATGTTTGGTGGATATTGTCCTTTACTTTTCAATTTGCAAGAAGTGACTTTGTCTATCAACCAGAGGAGAACCCTTAACTATCAAAAACCCTGAATTTTAAGTTGGACATAAGCCAACCAAAAGTCATATAATGTGTCTAAGGTAGTCTTGGTTCACCCTGACTCGTGCTCAAGCTTTAAGATTGAGCTATGCTTAAATACGATGTAAGTTTTTTATATAGTTTCGTTGGTATTGACCAGTCGACCATGTTTACACTACTATGCTTGCAAGTTTTATATTCCTACACGTAATTGCTGGTTCGACCATGTTGCTATATTCTCCATCGTGGAAAGCCATTGAGCTTTCTGTTATGTGAGATGAGGGGCTTACAAGTTCGAAAATAAATTTCTTTTCATGCCTCTCTCATGGAATAATTACCTTTTATTTTGAGACATGCTCTTTAAATGCATTTCAGATACTTACAAAATATAAGAAAGAGGATAATGTGGCACATAAAGTTAATGTGCAATGGACGAAATGATGTGCTCCTAGAGGGTTTGAACCATGGAATTTCAATTAAATTAAGAGCAAAAATTTGTAAAACTATAATGGGATTGACAATGCTTTATCGTATGGAGTGGTGGACAAAAATAAGCAGTATCGGAAAATGATTGTTGTAGAGTCGAGGACACTAAGATGAGTGAATTGTTTGACATGGAAATGTATAAGACAGAAATTAATGTACTTGAAATATATTTTAGTGTAGGTCCAGGAACATATGGTCATTTGTGAAGAGCACATTTAAGTGCAGCCGTATAATGAAAGAGCACACAATCTAAAACAAGAGAAAATCTACAGTGGCCTGGTTAACTAGGATGGAAAGAGAGCAAGATGAAATGTGCTTCTTAGTCCAAGTCTTCCATTTTCCTTTAAAACCATTCTTTCTTGGACTTTAAAATGGAATTCGCAACCAACATAGTCATAGGATTTCTATATTTCTAACAATGCAAAAAAAAAAAAAAAAATCCCAACTAACATGAGTTTGAATATCTCATCTTCTATTCACCATTAGGGTAGCAAGTAAATTTTTTCTTATTTACAAAATGCCGCACTTTTATTCTTGCTGCAAAAGTTGATATTTGTGGCCCCAATCAGGTTCTGGAGCTGCTTGAAGTTGTTCAATTTAAATGTCCTGACACCACTATGAAGTACTCTCAGGGCACTTCTAATATCAAATATGACTTGCTGGTATGTTTTGCTTCTTCATGTTCTAAATAATTCCTAGCTTCTTGTTTTTAATTAAAAAAAAAAAATTCTTTATAGGCACAAGATGTACTTGGGAACCCTGCAACCCCAGGAAAAGGTGGAATTTATTATTATTCAGAACGTGGTGACCGTTTGATTGACTTGACCACATTTCGAGACAATCTGTGGCAGGTGAGCTCATTTGTTAACAGTTGCCACTACCAGTTATAGATTTAATATTTATTCCAATTCATTAATTGAACGTCCAACAGAGGGATTTGATGCTGATTATAGTTTGTTGTTTCAGAAATGCAATTCTCTTAGTCCACAGTTGAGGTCCACCAATGGTGAAGCTGAGCTCAATGAAATAAAAGATACTATTCAACAATTGTTGAGATGGGGATGGAGATACAATAAGAATCTGGAGGAACAAGCTGCCCAACTTCACATGTTAACTGGATGGTCTCAGCTTGTTGAGGTCAATGGCCTTCAACAATATATTGGCTTTTGACATTTTTCTTTAGGCCTTATTTTCTAACTGGTGTTTCTTGATCAATTACTTCTAAAGGTATCGGCATCCAGGAGAATATCGTGTCTTGAAAATCTATCAGAAGTTTTGATTCAGTGAGTCTTCATCTCACTGGTAATGTTTAGCTCACCCTCTTCTTTGGGACATTCTATGGTGACATATCTTTTTCCCAACAGGGTACTTGATGCCTCTTTGAGTGCTTCTGCTTCACCAGACTGTTCTTTGAAGATGGCATTAATATTGAGCCAGGTACTCATTGAAATTCTGCACTTATTGGAATTCTGTTCAGGATGAGTTTTTCACTCTGTTGTCAATGTCCTTAGGTTGCATTAACCTGCACGGCAAAACTACGAGATGAGAGGTTCCTTTGCCCCGGTGCTGTAAATTCCGACACTGTCACATTTCTTGACATTATGATGGTGAAAAGACTACCAAATGCGGCATGCCACTCCATATTGTTTAAGCTTATTATGGCAATTCTGAGAACAGAATCATCAGAGGCATTAAGAAGACGGTATGTATTTTAGCACAATTTTTTCTGTTTCTGTTCTGAATGATCCATGTGGCATCTAATCTGATATTTCCCCTCCAGCCAATATGCATTGCTTCTTAGCTACTTCCAATATTGTGAGCATATGCTTGATCCAGATGTTCCTACAACCGTCCTGCAATTTTTGTTGCATGATGACCAAGATGGTGAAGATTTGGATCTTCAGAAGGTGGATTCTTCTTTGCTTGATTCTCATTATTTTGCAGTAATTGTCCTGTAATGAGGTGAAAAGATTGTATAACAGTGTTAATCTTATTCTTTCTTTACTTGTCCTTATCTTTGACATAAATTTCTAGGTAGACAAAGAGCAGGCAGAAATGGCACGAGCAAACTTTTCCATTCTAAAGAAAGAGGCTCAAGCAATCTTGGATTTGGTGGGTTACCTGTTCCCTTGTCTGATTCTTATGCAGCATGCATGACTATGGTAGACTTTCTCAGTTGCTTTCCTGTAAGATTTGGGGACTTACCCGTTCCCTTGTCTGATTTCTACATGACATACATGATGGTGGTAGCCTTTCAGTTGCTTTCCTCTATTTTGCCATCTGAGAGGCTACAGATGGAGTCGGAGCTTAATATAATTGCTCCTGATGCTTTTCTTCCTGATGCTTTTCTTCCATCTGCTATATCATTACCGGAGCTTGACTAATATCTTTGTTTAGCAATAAGCTAGCTGTTAGGCTATTTTGAAATTATGTGTTCTAAATTTCTAGGACATTCATAGCTAGCTGCCAAGTGATATATTGCACACCAGACACAAACCTTCTGACCAACCCACCTGCAAACGACCATGCCTATTATTGAGGAACTGCATCACACAAAATTCTTGCCAATTTATTCCAAAGTAATTAGTTTTGGCCCAGTTAGAAGAGTTTTTCCTCTTCCTTTTCTTTTTGCTATGTGATGATTTTATCTTATTTCCGTCATAGCATTTCTCAACCAGGAAAAAAACTTGCATGAAACATAGGATTTTTAAAAAATCATTTTTTTTAAGTAGTATGAAGTGGACATAATGGCAATAAAATTTGGTGGTCAATGCAACCAGTACTGCGTTAAGAGGTTGCAGTAGTTGGACTTTCAGATGGAAGCATATATCAGCCTGTTTCTTTCGTTTTCTTTGGGGAAGGTTATCTGCCTGTACTAGAAATCAAAAAAGGTCCTCCTAGATTATCCAATTACTTCCATTTGGATTGCCATTGTGAAAATTCACATATAATGGACAAACAGTTACTGCTACAAACTTTTGTAGTTTTTATCTATTCTAGTATTTGTTAGTCATGTTGGCATCTATAACTTATGTTTTTTGTGATAGGAAGAGATGAAATATTATCAAAACGGAGAGGGAAAGGAAACAAAAGGAGGATAGGATATTCTCAGAAAGGACACAGAAACAAAATTAAGAAGAAAAACATTATATATATAACCTAAAAAAAGGGAAAATAGAACAGTAAAGCTGCTGGACCCTTTTGATGCCCTCTCATTTGACAACCACTTCAAATTCCCATAAGTTGAGCACCACAAGGAAGTTACCTAAATGATGTAACCCCCAGAAAAATGGAAGTGGAAAAGTTTAATCTTTCACATGTATAACTTTTTTCACTACAGAACCAACATTAGTGAGTTAGTCCATGATAACTTTTTCCTGCTTAGAAGAAAATATTTCACTTTCTTTCCTATCAATATATATATTTTTATTTTCATACATATGAATGTGTTTATATACATACATACATACATATTTAATATATATATTTCTTGCGCTGTTTCTGGCAAGCCCATTACCTTGATAAAGAGTTGACTAATTTATAAGTTCATTCTAGATAAATAACCGCGATGCATGGGCTTTTACATAACTTTAGGTTATATTTAATATATATATTCTTGCTCTGTTTATATACATTCTGTTGGTATTTTGTTCTTCAGGTTATAAAGGATGCAACTCAAGGCAGTGAAGCTGGAAAGACATTGTCGCTTTATGTTTTGGATACTTTGATTTGCATTGATCATGAAAGGTTTTTCCTGGGCCAACTTCAGAGCAGAGGTTTCTTAAGGTCCTGCTTTGCAAACATCACAAATAATTCTTATCAGGTCTGTGACGAGCACAAATTCTATCAATCTGAATGGTGTATGTTCTATTTTAAAGTTTGATATACTCTGGTTGGTGGCTGTGAGGATAACACAGCCCAAAAACTGGTTCCTTGTTAGATAATCTCTGCTGTGGTAATCAAAAACTAACACGTTTGAAGAAACTAACAAAGATTTAACTCTGAAAACTTTGTGAGTTAACCACCTCATGAAAAAGGCTGGAAGTAGAGGAGAAGCCTTATCTGACCACAAAAATGGGATGTAAAACCTTTAATGGGCATATAATCACATATGCTGAACATCTTGTCATTTTTGTGATTGTCCTAAAGAAAAAAAAAATTCCTGTTCAATCCTAAATATTTGCTATTGATTACAACTCTAATCCTACAATGGAATTGTTGACTGAAATTGCATCATGTCATCAAATATGTCACTTTGGGCACTTACATTCCATTGCTAAGAATGCCACATGGCAGAAAAAATTCAAATTTACACAAATTTTAGAGAGAGGGAGAGCAAGATTATTAAAATATCCTCAACCATCTTTCTTTGATCATTTTAGGAAGTGCTAGCAATGTCCAATCAAGAGCAGATAAAGAAGGTTGAAAGAGAAAATGGGGGTAGTCCTGGGTTTGGGATTGGAATTGGTTCTAGTTCATCGGTTAAGGAGGATGTGTGAGAGAATTGGGATGATGGTGGTAATGATTTCTTACCTGATTCTTTGCCCACTACATTTGGGAGGAAGATTATAAAGGATTCAAGAGGAGAGAGAGAATTATAGGATCAAATCAGTGGCTGAAAAGCTAGAGGGAGGAGGAAGGAGGGACCTGGAGTTGGAGAAAATTGGTGGTTTTGAGAAGCATACAAAAGGGATCAGGGAAAAATGGCTTGTGGAAACAAAAAAGAGAGAGCTGGGGACCTGAAATGATGACAGAAGCTTTGAGGAATTGATCTTCGTGTTTGTCATCAAAGGTAGATTGATTTGAGATTGCACAAGTGTTTGGGATTAGTAGCAAGGGAACATAATCAAAAACAGTTGAGTCGAAGAGCAAGTCAAAAGATTTGAGATTGAGCAGGCAGTACTTATATTTACTCGATCAATCACACCCAGTAAACTTGATGCTGTGCAGAAGCAAAGTCAGGTTCCCAACAAACTGAACTGGAAGGGGGGGGGGAGGAGAGAGGGGGCCCAAGGTTTTTGCTAATTCGGAAAGCCCTGTTGTTTTAAGTGGTTTGAGGATGGGATGACCTTTTAATTGCTCGAGAACATTGGTGGAGGAAATTGAACAAGTTATTGTTTGTTATTATTATCATTGTCAGCAATGAACAAGGTATTATTGATCCTGTAGCAGTGAAGTTGAGATCTAAGAACAGAGGTGTAGCTTTCAATAATCACAAGTTTATCTCATCTTCCTGATTCTCTTCTTTAGCATTCTTATCAATCTCTCTATTGGGCATCACTTTCATCTTCATCCTTTTTTTTGCTAATTATCTTCGTCATAGTTCCAACATTTTTGGTTTTCTTTTTAAATTTATGTATCAAAATAAAAAGTTGTAAATTTGACTTTTTAAGTATATTTTTGCCATGTGGCATCCTATCAATGTGATATAAGTGCCTAAGAGGCATATCTGATGGCATGATGCAATTTTAATCAGCATTTTCTCATAGGACTATAATGGTAACCAGTGACATACACATTTAGGACTCGATGCAAAAATTATTTTGTTTAGGACTAAATCATAAAAATGGCCAGAGATGCTCTTCTGATTATTGCGTTATTACTTATTTTAAGGAGTCCTCGGTACTTTCTTCTTAGACGTCATTGAAATCCTAAGTATTAAGCTCACTGTTGATAGAATGTTTATGGTAGAATATAGCTGTGTTGTTCATAATTTGACCAATGTTTGACTATTGTACTTGCTTTGCCTGATACTTGAGGCAATGTCATTCTTTTGCTATGTCAATTCTATCTGAAATATGGGTTTTAGCTGCTTTCCGAAAAAGCATTCTTTCACATAGTACTGCTATGCTTGATGACTAAAATTTAAGGGGCATTTCTGATGGATTACCTTTGTTGGAAAATTTTCTTGGATTAAACAACTGCGTTATTTGCTCATAATTTTATTATGCCAAACAATTGGACTGTTTTAAAATGATATTTTGAGGTTATTGCCAATGCTTGTATATGAGATATGCTCTGCATCTTCTCTGTATATATGATTATTGTCTTCTTTGAAAAAATTTTTACTTTATAACATGCAATTTAATTCCACATTTGCTATACTGCAATATAGACATGCTGGAACTCTTATGCTTTCTTTTTTGTGATTAGATTTTTCACAGTTTTTAATTTTTAGAATGGTATAATTTATGTTCTCTTCCATCAGATTTGCTGACCTGGTCTAATGCCTTTGATGGCTTTATGAACTTTAATTCACTGTCACATATCTCCTGCCATGCATTTCATTAAGTCCATTTGACTAATTATTCTATAATTAACTTCTTTTCCAGGGCCATGGGCGGGCATTAGACTCACTGCAGCGTATTTGTACGCTTGAGGCAACTCTTGCCTTATTGCTGAGAATCAGTCATAAATATGGGAAGACAGGAGCACAGGTTTTATTTTCCATGGGTGCTCTGGAGCATGTTGCTTCCTGTAGGCTGGACAATGTGCAGGTAATATATATATATATGTATATATAATTTAAGAAGTCGATGTGTAGGTAATAATACTTCATTTTATTCTTGTAGGGAAGTTTAAGGCAGGTTGAATCTAGGTTGCGAAGGGATGGGGGATTAGATAAACCACGAACACTTGTAGCTCCAGTTTTGAGACTGGTTTTCTCCTTGACTTCACTAATTGATACATCAGACTTCTTTGAGGTTAGCCTTCATTCTTTTTTATTAGTTTCATTTTACAATTTCTATTAGTTCCTTTACTCTCTCTCTCTCATATTCATTTTGTTTGTCTAGGCTTATTGGGCTCATATTAATTTTCTTCATTATTTAGCGAATTAAGTAAATCACTTTTCACATATATCCAAAGTTTCTTTCTCTGAAAGCACATTCAATATTTTATGCGGCTGATTGGATCCAAGGGATAAGGTCTGTTATTCTGTAATTTGTTGTGGTCAAAATGTTTTATACACCTAGAGTCTGGTTTAACATATTTGTCTGTTATATTGCAATTTCCTTCTTTCTATGCTAGTATGGGTGTTTAAGCTTTTTCTATTTAGATTTTATGCCATTATGCCACCGAAGCTACACTATTATTACCTCAAGTGACATGAGATCAAGCTACACCGAAGCTTTTTCTCTATTGGTTATGTTTTACTTTCCATTCTTATGTAGTTCAATTATGTAATATCTTTTTACTTTAAATTGCTGCCTGTCAGGTTAAAAATAAAATAGTCCGTGAGGTTGTTGATTTTATTAAAGGACATCAATTTCTCTTCGATCAAGTTCTCCGAGAAGACATCTCAGAAGCTGATGAATCTACTATGGAGCAGATTAATCTGGTTGTTGGCATACTTAGCAAGGTAAAAACCATTTTATGTTTGTGATAAATGTTCAGAACTTGAGGAGATATATGTTCAGAACTTGATGTTCCTCATTTACTTTCTTTGGATAATTGTAGGTTTGGCCATATGAGGATGCAGACGACTATGGTTTTGTTCAAGGGCTCTTTGGCTTGATGCATGCCCTTTTCTCCAGCGACTCTGAGTTTCTTAATTTTGTACAAGCCTTACCATCTCCTGAGGTATGTTCGTTTATCCTTTTATTACTCAATAGTCTAGGATCATTTGTTTCTCCAATTGTTTTTACTCTTGCTTATCTTGATTTTCTTACTTCATTGGGTGATCAGAAACAGAGGAAGTTCGAACTTAATATATTTCAGCTGTGCTTCAGCCTGAGCTCTTACCTGTACTTTCTGGTTACAAAGAAATCTTTCAGACTGCAGGTTGGTCAACTTGAATTCTTTCAGCAGCCAATTTAATTTTTCTCACAATCGTGATTTTAGAAATTCACGCTTAGAAGCTATATGACTTTCCTACTGAGAAACATGGTGGCTTTTTCAGGTTTCAAATGTTGCGACTGATTACAGTCAACCGCCACAACAACGGCAGCCTACACTGATTTCACTAGGTTGTCTTCTTAATTGTGTGACAACAACACTTGAGAGAGCTGCTGATGAAAAATCTTTATTGCTTAACAAGGTAAAAGGCAACGATCATAATTGGTATCTGTGGGTTTCATATATCTTCTGTTACTATGCTGCAATGTTGAGGCATAGCTACCTTACAATATGATTTAAACTTTGTAGATACAAGACATAAATGAGCTATCAAGGCAGGAGGTGGATGAGATTATTCATATGTATGTGCAGCAAGACTGTGTTTCTTCATCTGATAATGTACAAAAGAGGTACATACTTTAGTCTTTTACTGAATGTTTAATGTTGATCAAGGTCGGTTATTTTCTTCTCTCCAAATGAATTATTTTCATTGTGTCTGTGATTGGTTTAACTTGAATATTGCTGATATAACCACATCTACTACCCTATCATCTTTTATTTTTTAACATTAAAATAACAATATTACGAATCTGAATCGTTTAAAAGTTGCCACTCCCGGCAACATGACATTCCTTTGTAACAAAACTTCTACGGCGTGTATATGATGTTTCGCAATGGCTTCTTTCATTTTATTCTGCAGGAGGTACATCGGGATGATGGAAATGTGTCGGGTTGTCGGCAACAGGGATCAGCTAATCACTTTGCTACTTCCACTGGCAGAGCATTTACTGAATGTTATCCTTGTACATTTTCAGGAAGGGTATGAACTTTCTTGACACCAAGAAAAGCAAGGATTTTATTTTCTTATTTATCAAATATTTAATGCTTTTCCCCCTTTATCCATTTTCCCCCTTTTCCCCCTCTTGCAGCTCCATTACATCAGATACCAGCAACACCATGAAAAGGATTACGTATGATACCAAATCTGACTCACCACACGAGTTGTCATTGTTATGCGGGAAGTTAATTCCTATTTTGGAAAGACTCGAATCACTGAGTGAGGTATGGCTCGTCACTGTGTGTAATTATAATACCTTCACTTTGTTTTGCTTAATTATTCGAACCAAAAGCAGGTGATGACAATAGCAGTTAATTACTTGAATGACATATAGGTAGACTAGAACTTTCTTTAATATTATTCTTGTTACACAACCTTTTTTTTATGCACTTGTAATATGGCGTACCCTCTAGGATCGGACTGGAAATTAAATAACATGTTTTCTTTTGTTTGTTGTTGATGTTTCTTTTTGCCTCGAATATTAAATGATGTGTTTTCCTTGTGTTTACAGGATAAAATCGGGCACAACCTTAAGGTTTTTCGGAGATTGGTGAGTTCACTAAAGGAGTACACGATTCAAAAGTTGAGCATATGAGACCAGATGCACAACCTTTAACATCCGGAAAGAAACTCTGCCAAGCTAAATTTTGTATATGCATCTAATGTATACTTGTAATGTTCGTGCTGCAGACAATTGACATCTAGACTTGAACGATTATCTATCCATGTATAGTCACCCGGTTGTTTAATAAAGATGTTCGTTTTTCACTTTCGGCTAATGCTGTTGCAACTTTTTGGATATTTATTACCCAAGTCTTTAAAATTAGTCCAGGCAAGGAACCGAAAGTATTACTGATTTATGATTCATGGTCTGCAGTTCGAGGTGGTTGGACCGAGCTGATCATCTTAAATGAGTCTTTAAAAATCAAGGATTTTTTTTTTTTTTTTCTAATGATGATATATTTGTTTTTCTTTTGTTGAAATATGTATTCTTGCATTTAAAATGTTATTTATATAAGATTTGGATGGTAAAAATATGCATTTGTTGCTTTATATCATGTTTCGAGTTTTATTTTCTGACTAAACTTTCAGTTCCAATTTTTAATTTTATTGATGCAATTGAAGCTTATGTCTTGACAAAAATTTTTACTTTATTCTGTTGTAATGGTTTTTTGAAGCTTTACCTTTCCCTACCAAAGATTTTCATTCCTCCATCCGGATGTACTATTATTTTCTTCTGTATTTTCGAATTTAGAAGGCCGGACTGTTTTCAACTTGCTGGGCTCCTGCCCTGCTTAGAAGATGACGGGTGGAGAAGAAATCGTTTCGAGAGAGAGAGAGATTGTGTGAATTTTTTAAGCTTAGCACAAACTATGGTGTTTTCCCCCTTTTTTTTTTCTTCCTTAATCCGGTCCAGATTGTTAGATCAGCTCTCGTTTAATGGTTTCGACGGTCTAACGGGCAGTTTATCTGGCGGTTCAAAAATAATGCGGCTAAAGAACCGTCCATGACTGTCACTTTCGATATAGAAAATCAAAACAAAGAAATTGAATTCATGTCACCAAACAAGTGACAACCTTCCTAGCTAGTACTAATGGAACAATAACTCACATAGTCGAACTTATTCCAATTCAATTCTGAAGACAATCTCTAGGTTCAACATGTCCAGCTACGGTGCCATGGGCATTAATGCAATTAGAAAACACCGTTCTTCCGGTTTTAGCTGCTGTTAAGTTGATGGACTCCAACCTGATTCCAGTACAGGCCACAGCTCTGCTACAATTTAAACTGATTGCCAAATGAGTTGCTGATGTGC
Organism: Dillenia suffruticosa; assembly: GCA_033439265.1. Taxonomy (NCBI): domain Eukaryota; kingdom Viridiplantae; phylum Streptophyta; class Magnoliopsida; order Dilleniales; family Dilleniaceae; genus Dillenia; species Dillenia suffruticosa. The sequence goes on from JAVTVX010000035.1 coordinate 22,902,689, forward strand.
CATAGAAATCTCGAAATGTAACTTCGCTTATTTGAACTCCAGTTGGCTTCAAAAAGAAAAGCGTCGTTTAGGATACATGTTGTAAACTTAACTTACATTAATAAAAAAAAAATATGACATTGCTTGGATTACCTGTTCTTTGCAGGGAGCAGCTTGGTCACAGTAGTTTTGATCGATAATGATGGGGTTTTGGACATTTATGAATTTGAGTCTCTCGTATACAACGTTGCGAACTGTGCCTCTGCCAACCTTTTTTTTTCACAAGAATGAAAACAATTATATGTATGATCATCTAAGATAAAACTTTATAAAAAAAAGCTTTGAAAAAGTTTAATTTGGATCACTTGAATGAGATGTTGTAAAGTAATACATTGTAACCTATGAACATGTTGTTATTAATTTCAAATGTGAAAAACTATAATGACAAACTTCGTTCCCTATTATCTTCATGATTAACTTTAATTTATCTTCATTTAATTAACTTCTTAAATCCAGAGAAATAGAGCCATGCAAAATTTGTACCTGCCATGTCTTGATTCGAGCTCCATTAGTAGTCCCATTCAATCGAACGTCTCTCACAAAAATGTTCTTCACATCCACAACATTTCCATTTTTTCCCAAGCTTCCAATACTAATTTACAAGCAACACCATTGCCCAGTAATAAGTCATTGTAATGGTATTTAATAAAAAAATAACTTATGTAAAGCATGGTACACATAGATTTGAACTAAAAGGCATACCTTATACCATGGCCCGGACCGCAATTTGTGTCAGAGATATGAATGTCAGAATTGTAATCTCCGACAGAGACACAATCATCACCTTTGGATCACAAAAACAACCACTTAGAAACAAATAGGATAAACAAACAAATCTCGATTCACTTGAGAAAGAAGATATATATAGGTATAATATAAGCTAGGTTGTTACCACTGCCAATGGTTGAGCCAGTGATGGTGATATCATGAGAGGATTGAATGTGAATGCCATCGGTGTTTGGACTCGATTCAGGAGCTGTGATGGTGACATGATCTATTTTAGTTCTGTTGCTATCAATTACTAATATGTGCATTTGAGGACTGTTTGTTGAGTGGATTCGACTAATACTGCAGTCCATGCATGAAACCAAACTCAATGCCTGCATAGGGGGAGGGAGAGAGAGAGAGAGAGAGAGAGATGGTTACGATAGATCCAAAATGCACTTCATGAAAATTGAGAAATAAGATAAATATCCCCGGTACATCATTTATGCTCTATCTTTGCAATTCAAATTTGGTTTATCCCACAATGGGCAAAAGGAAGGTCCACTCTAAGCAAAACGTATGCATCGATTTAATGTTTGGAAGACATGGTGCATACTCAAATGGAAGCAACCATCAGAATTTTAGAAAACTCTTGAGAAATGCTAAATGGAAAAAATGAATATAATTAAATATTTTATTTGCATTTATTAAAATATAATAATAATTTAATTAAAAATTAGTCAATAAATATTGATCTATACCAGATTTTGTCTATTTTTATGAGTTTCCATTATTCATTTAATCCTTTTTAATATTTTATTCATCGGAAACTATACAAATTATTTTTTCAATCTTTGGGATGAAGAGAACACAAATGTCCTTTAAAACTATTTTGGCCCTAATTTTACTATAAATAAAGATGGCCAGTTGAATACGTTGCATACTGCAACAACGGGAACTGTCCATATCAAAATAGTGAATTATGAAGCAAGTACTTACAGTTGGTGCCACCCTTGTGCAACCCCTCTGCAAAGTGCCCACAAAGTTGAAAAAAGAAAAAGGATAGTTAGAATGACATTTGAGACCATAACTCTAGGATCAGAGATCAGAGAGAGAGAGAGAGAGAGAGAGAGAGAGAATTTTTTCGTATACCAATCCAGGATGATCTCTACACGACTGATCCCACCAAACCTTTCCTTGTCCATTGATGCCTCCAGGACCCATAATGTTAAGCCCATTTACATGCTCAAAGGTTAACCATTTGGGCGAGTCTTCCACTTTCCATGCACTTGGACTAGCAGGTGCCAAAATGTTTCCTACTATCTACATTAATGAAATATTTATAATTATCTATAAGTAAGTGAAGATATCAAAGAAAACACTTAAAAGACTCTCAAATTTTCGAAACAAAATTTTATAGGATTTTTTTCGTGCCTGAAATATGATGTTCTTTGGCTTGCATGGCCCTTTAAACACGATTGGATTCACCAAAAAATCCCCTCTTGGAATCATGATTGAGGGGATCCCATTTGTTGTCTTGCATGCTGCATCCCATGCTTTTGAAAATGCCTATAATGTGTGTGTATATGTATATAAGGTATTATTTTCAGACTAAGAGAGAGAGAGAGAGAGAGAGAGAGAGCAAAAAATGGTTTTAAAAATATATTTTGTTACTCGGGAGCTTTCCGTTTCGCCATCAGCCTTTGCACCAAAGTCCAAAACATTCAAACTACTGCTTTTTGGATTAGCTTGTTGACAGGCATCATTTAGAGGAAACAATGCAAAAAACAGTATGTACATAGCAAACATAGCCTGCAAAACAAAAAATCAATCAGTAATGAAGCACGAAATTAATTGAAAGTAATATGAAATTTTATGCATCGCCAAACAAAGCTTGAGAGAGAGAAAGAGAGAGAAGAGTCTTACCATGACAAATGAAGCTGAGTAACATCTAGCAGAGGGAGTTTTAAGAGTTTTTGTTTTGGAAATATCGCTTGTGAAGACCGCACAAGTTGTAGTTGATGAGCTAGGGTGAAGAGATTATAAAGGAAATGGAAAGGTAAATTTTTCTTTTCTTTTTTTTTTTTTTAAATCACCACTTTTGATACTTCCAAATCCATATCTACATTTAAATTTTTGGATTAATTTTAAATTTCAAATTTCAGGTTATAAATGGATAAAGTTAAAAGAAGATAAAAAGATTTTTTTACCATAAAGTTCATAGGTTAGGACCCTGTCCCCTTGCATTGCTATTTTTTTTAAAAAAATAAAAATAAAACTTAATGTTAATCACAGACGTTATAGTAAGTGATAGTCACAAGATTAATTAAATTATTTACGTAATTTATTATTATTATTATTATTATTTTGAAGAAGTAAATCACATACCGAAGGAAATATGCTTAAAAAATGAGCATTATCTTATAAGTTATTTTGTAAATTTATAAGTTTAATAATTTATAAATTGACCAAGCAATAATGATTTATTGTAAACTCCTTTTACCATTGAAATAATTAAAAATGATAAAATAATATTAATATCATATAAAAAATAACTATTTATTGATATGGTAAGCATAAATATATTGTAATAAAATATTAATAAGAGCAATTTAGATATACTTCTTTAATAAAACCAAAAAACAAAAGTTGAATAGAATTACTTTTTTAAACAAAACCTAATGAGGCCTTTAAAAAAAAATACTGAACAAATTTCATAAATTTATTCAAATATCTTTAAAAAAATGTTTTAAATAACTCTCTCTCTCTCTCTCTCTCTTCTCTTTTCTATCCATCCCTTCATTTCCTCTCATTTCTTTATCTGATTATCTTTTACTATTTGAATTTTGAAATTTTATTTAAAAAAAACTAATTTTCTTTTATAGTTTTAACTGATATTTGAGTTTAAAAGTTTGATTTACCTAATCATTAAGGCCTTGATTTTGGTAAATAAAACTATTTACCATAGTAGATCAAGTTAAGTTTTTTGTTGTAATACCAATTTCAGCATCAATAAGTAAAATTTTCACCAAAATATAACTAAGGGTTCATGACGAAAATCATAGGAAAAAAATTCTAAAAATTTTAGACCAGCCATGCAAAAGAAAATCACCATAGATTTCTGTCAAAAAAATAATAATAGTTATTTTCTCTCTTCTTTTCTTTCTTTTATTGATATTTTCTCTTATGTATATCATCTCCATTAAAATAATAGAGATATAAAAAAGAGAGAGATTGAGGGATCAAGATAAGAGAAAAGAGATTAGAAAGAGAGAGACTGTGTGTGTCCAAGAGAGCTTAGTCATTTTGTCTAGAGAGAAATCCTTATTTCTCATTTATGTTATTTATGGAAATCCATTGTGTTATTCTTTTTCCTTTTTTTTTTTTTTTTGAATTGGGGTGGGGGAAAGGAGAAAATAGAGTTATGATCAGTTATTAGGTAATTATTAGACAGTCTTTAAAACATTTCTCATCTTTATCTATTTAGCGTTAAATCTTTTATTTTATTTTGTTATAAATCACCTAACTAAATTCAATTTAATTCGAATTAGATTCTCAAAGGATATATATATATATATATATATATATATATATATATATATATAATTTTTTGGTAAATAGGAGAGATGGAGAACAGTATCTGTTGGGCTATCACTCAATGGCTAAAACTCTTCTTTTCTCTGTTCACAAGACTTAAATCCCAAACCTTACTACTTGTTTAGCAGCCTTAAATCTTTTATCTCACCTGAAGAGAAATGTGTTGGTTTGTTCAAGCAAGATCTCTGATTGGTTTGCTCCCAAAGGCCAAAACTATCTCGTTATTTAAAAAAAAAAAAAAAAAAAGGGAAATTTAGATGCTTTTCATGTCCATAGTTACATGTGATCTTTCACCAAAAAAAAAAAAAAAAAAAATAGTTACATGTGTTAGGCCCGGCCCAATACACGACATAGTACATATAAACCCGGATTTGGGTTGGGGGAGCCTGAGCTCAATATTCTTCGTTTCGCCAGAAAAGGTCCGAACCCGCCCCATACACACACACACACACACACACACTCTCTCTCTCTCTCTCTCTCTATCTCTCCAGTTCCATTTCGTAAGTTGCTCCAAAAATCGAAAATTAACAACTTCCTCTCTCAATCTCTCTCTCTCTCTCTCTCTCTCGATCCATTTTCAAATTTGAATCAACAAGAACACCAAATCTGACTCCCTTTTTTTTTTTAATCAAATTTTCCAATGGCAAATGCATGGAAAAGAGACAAACCCAAAGCCCTCCTCTCCCCAAAAAACATCCTCGCTCTCTCCTTTTTCTTCCTCCTCTTCGTCTTCTTCTTCCTATACAACCATCCCGCATCAAACCCTAATTTCACCCAAACCTTAAGGCCTCAAATTTACCCAATTCAACCTTTCAATTGCTTCGATTCCCCACAAGCATACCCAGTAATTGCAAGCATTGTAGAAGGAGTCAAACACCCATTTCTCTATTCTCTCTCTGATTTCGGGAATTTGCCCGAAAAGCCTCACAAGAACATAGTCAGGGTTTTGAAGGGAAAGCCATTTAGAAAGCCTGACATTTCTGTGACAATTCAGGAGCTTTTGGAGAAATTTAGGAGTGAAGGGAGAGATGGGATTGTTATTGATGTTGGTGCCAATGTTGGAATGGCTACATTTGCTGCTGCCGTAATGGGGTTTAGGGTTTTGGCTTTTGAACCTGTTTTTGAGAACTTGCAGAGGATCTGTGATGGGATTTTTCTTAATCGGGTCGGGGATCGCGTTACTGTGTTTGAGGCTGCTGCTTCTGATAAGCATGGGAATATTACATTTCATAAGGTACTCGATTTAATTGAGCATTAATGCTTAGATTTTTAGTAGGAAGTAATAGATGTTTTAGATTTAGCTCTGCTATTGTAGATATTGCTAACTCGTGATAATTATTTTGGTTTAGATTATACTTAGATTGTGTTTCGATTTTGGTTATTTTGGGCTTAATTAATGTAATGTAATCGATTTATGTTTTATCTGTATGGAATGCCATAAACATACCTTAGTTTATCTACATGTGTATTTATTATCATACCATTTAGACAATTTAACATGAAAAAAAAAACCTTAAAATACATAGTTGACGACTATTGGTTTCTTACTATAAATAATTGATTTTGGTTTTCATGTATTTATATTGAGCTTTAACTAGATCATGACTTTCTTTCTAGTACTTGAGTTTTGCAAGGGGAGAGGGTACTGGAATATTGGGGAGTACCAGCAAATGTAACTTAGTTGACACCAACTTTCATAATAATTGTTGTATTTGTAGGGTTCGAATAAAATTGAAATATTATTTTAGTGTAATTAATGTATATTAAAAAACATTCCAAGCATGTGAAAATAGTTTGAGCAGAGCACCAGGTAGAATTAGATTATGTTTGATTAGGTACCAAACACATTTAGTGTGATTTGGATGTTGCTGCAGTTTGATTAATACTGAGTTTCTGGCTCAAGAAAATATATAGATTTTTTCCATTATAAATTATTGTTAAACGGGTGATTCATTTTTCTGTCACCAAAATGCAGTTGCTAAGTTTGAAGTAAGAGCAGATCGTGGTAGATAGAAAGAAAGAGGAATACAACACTGGAATCTCTGTGTAGCTTTGGCCCAATTTCCTTTATTGCATGTCAGATAAGGTTACTGCCTAGAAATTGGTTTTGCACCTTTCCAAATTATGTCTACTTTTAAGTTATTAGAGGCACCATTTCATTGAGGTGTCAATAAACATGGATATGCACTCCATACAACATGTTCACAGTTGCTGTTGCTTTAAGGCTTAACCCTAATTTGGATTTGGTCTATGGTTTGTTAGACTGCTGCTTAGATTAGTGCATATTGGACTGTGCTTATGAGCACCATATCCTTCATAGGCGGGTAGACTTTCTACATTTTCATTTCAGTGTCTCAGTTTGTGGATCATCGACTGCACCACTATGATTCAGAATGGCATGTGAACCTGCTTTTCCACTAAAAAGCTAAACTATTCTACACAAATGATTAATAATGTTTAATGGCTTTCCAACTAGAGCCCCTTGAAATCACTTTCTCATTTTGCCCTTGTGGCAAGTTGCATTTGGATTGGCACATCCACACATAGTGCATGGATCCAACAAAAAGAAAAATTTGTCATACAAAATGCAAATTCTTAATGCTAATGTGCTGTATATAAGAGTTTTCATGCAAATGCTGATGATTGCATCAGTTGGCAATGGCCCTCTATTTTCATTCGTTTTGTTCCATGAAGGATCCCCATAAACATGAAGACTTTTTTTTTTTGGTTTCTTTTGCTTCGGAACCCTCCTCTTGTCCTAGCATTTAACACAATTGGACCATATTCTGGTTGACTTTTTCTAACAATCTTGTTTTGTATGAGTAGCTGGTTGGTCGGCTTGATAATAGTGCTGTATCAGCCACTGGTGCAAAGCTGGCATTCAAGTCCAATGAAGAGGTAGCACTACAAGTAAGGTCCATCCCACTTGATAAAGTTCTCCCGCAGTCGGAGTCTGTGCTTGTGCTCAAAATTGATGTGCAAGGGTGGGAGTATCATGTACTAAAAGGAGCTAAGAAATTACTATCAAGGAAGAAAGGTGAATCTCCATACCTGATATATGAGGAAGATGAACGGCTATTGCAAGCCAGCAACAGCAGTTCCAAAGAAATACGAGATTATCTCCGAAGTGTCGGATATAATCATTGTATTCAACATGGGACAGATGCTCATTGCACCAAGTAGGCCTGCATTGAGTACTGTTGCAGAGCCTAGTCAGATGTTAATTGGGGAGCCTCAACCCGTCTTCTGTGAAAGAAAAGTCTTCTAAGTGCAAAAGCGGACCTTTTGACAAGGGAAAGTCCGATGAATTGATTGCTGCCCTGTTCCGAGTATGATTGTACATCCTTTTCCACTTTTCAGCTTCTAAAATGGTTCTCACCGGAACTGGCACTTGTCCATATTGGAGTGCTTAGGTTTTGAAGCATCTTAACAAGAACATTTCCCTGTTGATGATAGTTTTCCCCCGGGTAGATTTTCAACGACAATATTGGAGATGGATTTGAAGTCATTTTTCTGGTTCTTTTTTTTGTTTGGGGGGGGGGGGGTTTAAGCAAAAAAAAAAAGGGAAAAATCTCTTGTTTCGTTAAGGCAATGTACTCTCATATATCTTTTGTAGCTCATTGAAGACATTGGAAGTATATGTGAAGTGGTTAAATTTGTATAAAGATTGCGATTCTCAAATCAAAAGAACTAAAGCTCAATGAGGAAATTCATAGTATATCTTTTCATGCATCTGAGAAACTGCAACTTTTCCGTTTAAGTTAATTTTTTCTGCTTCATAAAATTGTTATCACTTCACAAAATACGACTAAGTTAACATGGTTATGTCAACAGATCCATGTCAGATCAGTAAAAATAGAATCTTAAGTAAAATAGCTTACCAAGCATCAAAATGTCTAAACAACAAATGTTTTATCCTTTCTTTATGAATATTCATACAATTTTAATTTTAATTTTATGCAACAGAAGATGACCACAATACAAAGGTCTGAATTCTGAACAAGCTTCATAGCTACATATAGATAAGAGACCTGATCAAAATATAATTCCATGATATGATGCAGTATGCATAGATCCATATAGCAGATAGATTGATCTTCTTCACCTGCATGAAGAACAAGTGGAAATGCATGTATGAGAATGAGAATTTGAACTATTTCGATTCCCATTTACTTCTGTTTCATTTAGCCAATGCAATTGAATGACTATTTATGCTGAGGAAAGGAAAAGTGATTTAGCAAAATTTAAGGGTACTGCAAATTGTCTGATGCATATCCTTTGTCCACATGTTAAAGTATGAGACCAAAAGAAAAAGTACTGAAACAACGATCCTTAAGACTGCAATTCTGTAAGTGTCCAAGGAGTTTAGGGTCTGTATGGTAACTGCAGGACCAAGGTGTGGCAAAGACAAAGTTGAGAATGTACCCTATATTCTGCCAGAATCTAAAGCTTAACAACAGTAGTAACAGTGGCTGTTGGAGTCTTCTCAAAGTCTAGTTCCTGCATATGCTTCCATTTTGGTCATTGTTAAATGTAAGACAAGGCAGATCCTGTGGTTTTCATGCAATTTCTAGAGAATATGGCTCTAGAGCATAGACACAGCTGAATAGATTGTATTGATCTGATTTCTGAAGAACAAAAGGCGGAAGACACCATAAGTGAATTTGACAGAAACTAAAAACATTGGTCCTGGCTGAATATTTCTTGCAATAAATTCTGGAAAATTATATGCAGGAGCTAGATTTTTCCACAAAAAGCATGATCCTGTGAACATGCTGGCAAAAAAGTTTCTTTTGGTTGCAGATGTCATTTTGAATACTGAATGATGTGAAAATGTGGAAGGCACTTGAGTTGCTAGTACCTTTTCTAATATTTAACATTTTATAGTCTCATTGTCCATGTCCAAACAATGGAAGCTTTGAGGAGGGGAACAAAAATCCACATCCCATTTAGCAAAGACAATGAAGTCGAAGCACCATTCTGTCTCACCATATGTATAGCATAGGATCAGATGAGCATAAAATTAAAAGCTGCAGTCTCATACCAAAAGTATCAGCAAGACAGTCGTGAACCATGGGACTCGAAGCTTTATGATAGTTTGGGTCCACTGTTTTTCGAGGGGCCAGCTCGCTCCACCATAACATCATAGAGTTGTTTTCCATTCTAAACAAAAAAACTCAGAATAGAATATATATCAAAGGTCAACTAAATGAGTAAACATAATGAACTGAATCATTTTGATTGATTCTCTGAGTGCTTACAAATATAACAGGAAAGAAGTGAATTTGTCCTTCGGGTTTTGTTTGTGTCTCCTTAAAATACACTAAAATTGGAAAGTTTGGCCACCAGAGCTCCCAATTCACAAAAGTTGAAAACCTGTAACAAGATGAAGTTAAGTAAGCCTCGTACATCTGAAATTGGACTCAATCCCTCACGATTATACTCACTTCCAGCGGTTCTTTCCACCGACAAAGGCATTTTCACCTGATTCTTTAAGCTCATCCCCTATTCTAACCTCCTACACAAATACATTTTTTCCCATAAATGAAAAATCAGCCTGATCAAGTCCATTTATCAAAACCAAAACTCAATAGATATGCCAAGAAAGAGAACATTTTGTATGAAGATAAGTTGACAAACCAGAGCTTCTTGGTCAAACACAAATCGCACTCTAGTTGTCTGAAAGGGAGAGAGCACAAAATCAGCACCGACCGTTTTAAATGACAAAATCTCTTAAGGTAAGAATTCAAATGAGTAATGACTCATCAGCATAATATGACCTCTGACAGAAGATAATGCTTGCTTGTGCCTACTAAGATAGTCCATGTGCTTCAAATAGCTTATTTATGAATCAAAAAGTTCCATGCTTTGACTCATTCAGTTCTTCCCAAGAAACCTGAATGTAGTTATGTAGAATTTGAAATTCTGACTACACGTGCATATTTCAGAAGAGCTACTATCAAAACAAATTACCTGGACTAGCAGGAGCAGACCAAGTAGACCAACTGGAACAGCTGTGTATAGGTTGTCTGCGTACACTAGCCCACCAGCCAAACCTGTTGAACATACAACAAAGTTTCTTAAGTAAAGTGCAAAAAAATTATACAATTTATTTTTTTGTTTATTTTTCAATATGAATAACTCTTCTTTCCAATACAATTAGAACTTATTTATTATTTGATCTCCAAATAACCCTTCTTTCCACAACCTTAACAATGAAGTTCAAACATAGGAGTTGGACTTATCCTCGGTCACTTGAAACATAAATATGAGTCAAAATGTGCCCTTTAGTTTGAAAGATGCAAGATGATAAGTTTTGGACTACTCACCAAGCAGAACAATTGGTATCCTATAGTCTGGATCAGGAATCACAGTTTCTAGCTTCTTAGCCTCGCGTCCAAGCTATCATACGTGAAAGAGATTCAAGTAAATAAGTTCGTATATTGAATTGCTCTTAATCACTGTAGCTTGGGTTGATCACAAAAACCTTGACACATGTGGACTAATAAAGCTCCTTACCACGAGACCAATACTTTGAAACCTAATACCCATACAGGCAAATGATTGAACTCATAAGTTGCAAAAATGCTTAATTGACTAAAGATTACATAATTTAACAGTTCCATTAAATCTCTAGTCCATGTACCTATTGCCACTCATTTCCAGTAATACTAAAGTCCTAAATTTTTAAAATTTGCATGACCATATTACATATCTGAGTGGTGACGCGTTCACCTCAGGGGCAGCAATTATGGCACGGGATGAGTAACAACACTGGTTGTCCCACTCCCAAATAGCAGAAAGAAATTAAAAAAAAAAAAATAGAGAGAGAGAATACCACAGAAGCAACAAGAGTGAAGCCCCCAAGTCTGCCATTTATAGTACCTCTGCTCACAATACTTGTACTCCTACTATACGGTATCATTTTTCCATAGAATGAACTATAAAAACCCCATTTGAGTACACCCAAATCTCTATCTGTTTCAAAGATTATGCTGTTAGAATCCAAGTTATTCAAACTATAAATCAAGTTTTGCTTTTGTGCAAATTAAAATACGCTAAATTAAAAAGGACGAATAAACAAAATAAAAATTGCAACTTACCCAGAAAAGAAAAGAAGAGAAAAGGGGGGAATATGCTTACTCTGAGACTGTGAAGGAAGGAAGAAACGGGAAGATGATAAGAGTGTGCTTGCCATCGTCATTTTTCTGTTTTCCGAAAATGTTTACTTTTCTTTCCGTTGTCTCGGGATTTCAGAAATCTTGCCCATTGTTCTAGACCCCCTCATGTTAAATTACTAGAAGGCCCTTTCTTAGCCTTGAATTAACATAAGCTAGCATTTTTGGATTTCGTTTTTGTTTTGAACTTTCTTTTTCGTAATTATTGGGTAAGAATTTTATTTTTGTAAGTTGGGCATTTCTAAATAAATTATTCTAAATTTTTTATCAATCAATAAGATTTTATGGTATGAATAATACTTTGATAATTGAAAATCAATACTGATATACATATTAAGAAAAATCTATTTATTATATTAATTGTATTTTAAGGAATTCGAACAAAATTTAAATCCTACAGAAAATAGTTAAGTTGTGTTCAACAATGTAATTTTATTTTTAAAAATTATTGTAAGAGAAAATCGAAAAAAAAAATTGAGGAAGGGCATTTCTGTGAATAAGTCAACTGTAAGCCTAAAAGAGGAAGAGAGCCTTATCAGCTGTGAGCTCCGTTACCACCAAAGAAGCAAACTCCACCGCCAACCACATACTCAAAACCCTCCACTCTCTAAGTTTAACCCCGACAATTTCTCTTTCTTCTCAATCCAAAATTTTCTTTTCTCTGAGAAATGGCTAACTCTTTGTGCTTCACACCCATTACTTCTTTCACATCCCAAAACAAACAAGGTTCCCCCCCCCTCTCTCTCTCTCGCTCAACTCCATGTTATTTTCTGTGTTAATCGTGAATTTCAATGTTGGTTTTAGGAATTTTGATTGGTGGGTCTGCTGCTAGAAATGCTGTTAGAATTAAAGATAGTGTTTACAACTCCAGGACTTTTAGGCTTCATTCATTGGGAGTCAAGGTCAGTATTTCCGTATGAGTACATAAATTTGATAAATTCTATTGTATATTCAATATTTCCTATTTTTTGTGTTTTGTTGGGTTTCATTTGTATTGGATTGCATTAAGAGATATTTGGAAGTTTAAGTGGTGTTAATTACTAGTAATTTTGTATGAAGAGGTCTTAGGTTATTGCACAGAGTAAGATGTTCTGGGAGACAAATCGTAAAATGAACTTTACTCTATGGTCTTGAAGAATTTTTTGAGAAATGGGAATAGCTGAGTGACAACAATTGTTCTAAAAGAATATGTTAAGGGAACTATTTTCTTGACTTGGTTTATCTTCCAATGAGTATCATGGTTTTGAATAATTGATGCATCAAATTTCTAAGTCTGTAGCTGAATAAGACATCTGGATTCTTTTAGTTCGATGTATATGGTAAAAATTTAGGGAATCCATTTGGGAAATTGCTCTATTGTGCTACTTGAAATGTGAAACTTTAGTTGAAAACCCGAAAAAAAAGAAAAGAAAAAAAAAAAAGAGCACGTCTTAGAATGTATAACTAAGATGAATCAGATTTTTACTCATTTTTACCAATTTTAGTAAATATTTTCTTCTAATAGTTAGGTTTGTTTTCTTTCTTATACTAGCTGGTGCGTAGAGTTGTAAACAAGCCAAAGATTTGTTGCCATTCTTGCATCTAACAGCTGTAGTGTAGTTCATGTTGTACTTGGTGTAATTGTTGTCTTGTGTTAATTGCATGTTTAGAAGGAATGGGTAACTCATTAAGTTAGCTTCAGAGTTATACAAGTCCTGTTCAAGGTCTCACTTCTAATGTGTAGGCACAGTTGCACTCCTTTGTAGAGAAACCTTTGTTTCATCATGCAGCTTACTGCCATTCCAGCCACAACATGATGTATCAGGATTGCCAAGTGAATGGATGGTAGAAATTTGATGGTAGATGAACTATGCCTTGTAGGGGATAATGAATTCAAGAACCTAACAAATAAATGTTAGAACTCTGTATAACCTAATGCTCACTGAACTGTCAGAAAGTTATGATTAAATGAACGAAACATATTCCATTATAGTTTATGCAAGAGATGGATACAATATGTGCTTCATATACAGAGGTATGAGGATTAGTTGGTAGCCTGACTGTGTGAAATCAATCTAAGTTTTGTCCATGGCTGGTCAATATGATTTATATTTGTTTCTTTGTAGACACTACTAATACGGTGAGACAACTCCAAAATGGAGAAATTTTGCAGTTACAACTTCAAAGTACAGAGAATACTGTTCTGAAGGGCATCTTAACACAGTGAAAACAATTGACAATACATTCAGTTGCCTTAAAATGAACCGGAGAAGTGAAGATTTTCTTGAAACTCACATCATCTTTGTTTGACAGGCTGCAGATAATAATCCAAGCCCCAAATCCAGTAGCATACTTTGTCCTGATTGTGATGGAAATGGTGAGCAGTGTAAAGGATAGTCTTCGTGTTTCTCTATCCTTGTCTCTGTTGTTGTTAGCTTGTTGCTTGATTTTGCTATTAATTTGTTTTACCTACACCGGAGGAACACCACCTGCTTACTATGTGCTTTGTGCTTTCACAAAACTAAAAGGAGCCGTACAGTGTTCTCAATGCAATGGCAGTGGGATTAACTCTTTAGACCACTTCAATGGACAGTTCAAAGCTGGTGGATTATGCTGGCTTTGCAGGTATCCTTATATATATGTTCAGTGTCATTGAATTTGGCCACAAATTTCTAGTCAGTGGCAGTTGCTGAATTCCATTACACTGACCTTTGTTAAGGAGAAATACTATGCCCCAATTATAAAATTTTCTGGGGAATGCGTCTATTTGATGAGTGTTTCTTGAATATTTTCTTTTTGCAGAGGAAAGCGTGAAATATTGTGCGGGAATTGTAATGGAGCTGGCTTTATTGGTGGATTCATGAGCACGTTTGACAGCTAGAATTTGAGTTTCTGAAGAATTTACACCAGTGAATTTCTGTTCAAGACAGAAGTAGTTTGATGAAGTTTTCTGTTCTATAATTTTTGGGTTTTTGAAGAAGATGTAACAGGATACACTGCTTGGCAGGAAGTCGAGTTTTCTTTGGATACAAATGCTGTTCATTATTGCAATTGTTGTTGTAAACTACAAACAGGAGCCATCCAACTCTGTGCTTTGGCCGCTGGTAATGAATTTTTTGTCTAATGAAATTGCCCATGAAGAACTTTACCTTTTTCTGGGTAAGTAGTAAAGGTGGAGGGGCACGGGCAGACGGCATAGCTACTCTACTGGGGACTCGGGCCTTACAATATTCAGGTAGCTATTACTCGCTAATAATTTTGTCTCTGTGACATATTTTGAGGGAAGTGAAGTTTAGACCAACATGATTTTTGGGTCTTTGACTTGGCTGGTTCATAAATTGGAATTACTCTCCTACGTCTTTGTAGCTTAATTTCTAATAACCCATGAATAAATCAAAATGATAATTGAAATTTTCTTTCTTTTTACTCTCAGCGATTTAATGGCAATTGATGGTTGGTCATGACGAATGATTGCAACTACTCTCAAATATAGTTATCAAGAAATAGATTTTTACGAAAATGAAGGAATAAACGCTGGTATGAGTTGCCAAAAATCTAAAACCAGAAAAACCAAAAACAAACAAGGTTGGAGAGAGGGATTATAAGGGAATGTTGTCCAGAAGGATTATGAAGAAATGTGAGACAAAATACTCTTAAAACACTATGATTTTCTGCTTAGGAAACAGATGCTCTGTCCGCTGAGCTACAAGCACAAGTTGTTGTTTGAGCCGATTAATATTGTATCTTTAATATTATTTACAAAATAAAACCTCTATCTTTTTATAGAAAAAAATTAATTTCTACTTATGGCTCTCTTAATAATTTACCAAAATAAAATATTACAGATATAACAAAATAAAAGAGAATAAACAGAGATTTTCAAACTAGTACTAACATATGTTCCATTTTTGTTTTATCATATATATCCCTCAACACCGGCTCAATAAAGGTGACCATGCACATTTTGCCCAAGTTTTACGTCTTCTTCAGAGGAGTGCGTGTACAGTAGCATTAGCGTGAATACTGAATAAGAGAATTGAACCTTAAAAAGTGTCTTTCTGTCTTCAATATTAGGGATTGTTTTAGCTCGTGTACCCTTTTGGTTTGTTAGTAGTTATGCGCTTGTGTTAACAGAACTTTTTCCAAAAAACCAAGAAAAAAGGGACCGTGACCTTGCAGCTGGCACTTCATTTAATTTCATCTGTAATAGGGCTATAGAGCAAAAAACGGAGCAAATACACTGGCACTTGCAACGCAATGGTAAAACACAAAACACTCACTAAACTGAGTGGATCGCCTTCATTCAGAGACTCTGAAAAGAGAAACCTGTTTCCTCCCTCTTGCTTTTAATCTTCTTCAGAAATGCATTTCCATTCCAAGGACAGTTCTCAACCCAAAATATATCAGAGGACACCAGGCCAGACCATAAAACACTTTGAAAGGGAAACATCTTCCATTCTCCACAATGTGAACAAAAAGCGACACAGCATTATCAGAGGGATGCCGGTACAGACAGCAAGCCGGACACATACAAATCAGGTAATACTTATAAACTTTTGCACCAGAATAATTTCTGAAATGATTAATTTATTTGTTTAATAAAAGTATGTTCCTATTTACAACCAAGCAAATTCTTGTTCCTTCGGGGAGACATGAAAATAAAAGCGTATGGATACACAATGTGGAAGGCTTGTGCCATTACCTACACAGATCACAATGTTATCTTTGAAACTTTTGCACATCATGATAATATTAAACGAAGGATCTCTCCAGAGTACTTAAATGACTTCTCAGTTTCCTCGAGACAGTGGTTCTTCTCCTCTCTAGTCCAGTTCTGGGAAACCAGAAAATATTCTGTGAGATAACAGCAAGAGGCGCAATGCATAAACAAAAATGATTCAGGAAAAGGCCAGAACAAGAAAATTACCTCAGCAACTCTATTCAGCTTCTCTCTCACATTCTGCAACAACTGGGAAAGATCACCATCCCATTTGTAGAACTCTAACTCCTTGTTATTGAGTATCTTCTCAGCCACCTGGTACAGAAGGAAGGGGCGCAGATTGAGTTAGTACTTCAGTCTCATAAAAAAGAATGCAAATGGAGATTCGTCAATGTTCTCTCAGAGTTTTACATTCACAATGCTGACAGTAGCGTGAAAGATGCCACTCAGCCCCTACTGTTTTGCTTTGTTTTGAATCAGTCTCACTGTTAACAGGATCATTATAAATGCACACAGCTGTGCTGGAATGGGTGTCATTTATGCTTTGTGATTCCTTATATTTTGTTTCTGAGATCATTTCCCTAGTGATCCTAAGGGCTGTCACCTAGTTCATGCCTAGTGATCCCAAGGCATGTCACCTAGTTCATGCTCTTTCCGTTGTAACACTATAAGAGAAGAGCCTACCACTTAAAAGGAATGGGGCTCATTTTCTGATTGAGGCAGGAATGGTAGAACGTACGAAAATATAAAAGAAGGGAAAAGAGGCTTCAGAAATTGATCTTCGGTATTATAACCAATTCTTTGCCAAAAATATTACTAGTTTACTATGAAACAAATTAGAAGACAATAACATGAAAGAAAAATTTATACTAAAGAGTGATTAACTATACAGGCATCAAGGTCAGAAGTGACTTTGAAAATGAGAAGGCAATTACACATTACGGCAACCAAGTGAATTCCCAGGAGATAGGAATTTACAACTAAAATAACTTGTTCTGAGATAATAGAGTGCATTAACTAGGATTACTTGGATTCCTCAAAAGTTTTTGAAGTACCTTTCTCCCAATCATTCGGCCTCCAGCAGAGTGGGCAAAGTATACATTGTAGAAGTGGCAGACAAAAGCCTGAGGATCCATCTCTGACAATTCTTCAAGATAGCAAGCATACTGAACACCAGGAGAAGATGGTTCAGGAATGCTGTAACCTTGCTGTTTAAACCAATCCAAATCCTTTGCCAACTTTTCGGATCTTTCTAATCCTGTATTTTTGAACTCGCTATCTGCAGTAAAAGATCATACATTAGAGCTCCCATGAGAGAAATACTTTTCTGTGCCCAGCAGATGGTACAATTCAATGATACCGTCAATCTGTGTGCAATTTGCAGTGCAGAGGACACCCAAAAAAAAAAAAAACCCTCTTGTCATTCATATTTGGACAATTAAAAAACAAAACCACAGGTATAGATGAAATACTCAAAACTCCAAGGAAATGAAAATCAACACTGTTGATCTTGAATTTTTTTTTTCTTTTTTTCCATGATAGAGGGAAGATAGATCCAAATCCTAGATGATCAAAGGAAAATAACTGTTCTACTAAGCAATGGAAGAAACATAAATTTATAATAAGTTACACTAGCATCACAAAAGCAAAAAATCTGATCCACTTACTCTACAATTTAGCTGATGAATAATGCTAAAAGGAACAGAAGTTGAAAAGGAAAAACAAAACCAAAAAAAAAAAAGTTACAAAGCATTTAGATGGAGATGGAAATAAACAATCAATGGCCTCTCTATGGGCTAATCATGTTGCAGACACATCAAATTCATCAAAGTTGCTTCATATTCAAACCAATAATTTTGCATCCTATCAACAGTTGTTTGCATTCCAAATGCTGCAAACTTTGCCAACAAGACATCTATACGAACCTAGTCTAACTAGAGACAAAATTATTCCTTAACCGGAAATGCTTGTTCACATCTAAACCATGAAAGGATCAACAAGTTTTAACATTCTAAATATGGTTGATATCACTTCAAGTATCCAGCTAGCATTCCAGAAATATAGAGGTCTAGGTACAAGGCAAGGAATATGGGTATTCTATGCGGTATGACCATCACTGTAACGAATAATTATCAACCAGCAATCACCATCACTTTGGAATAAGTGTTCTTTGCAGGATTTCTTATCCTTTGAGAAAACTAATGATAATTATCTTTGGAGATATCTAGGGAAGTTCTGAAAAGTTAAAATAGAACCACCAGTTATTCAACAAAAAATCTTTATCCTAGTCTTTATATAAAAGCATTCAGGACAATTCAGAAAAATCAGAAGAACAAAAGGCTACCTTCATAATGGTGAGAAATTGTTTCATAAAATGAGAAGAAAATTATATCACCTTCTCTTTGTGATTAAAACTATTCTCGTGAAAAACAATTGTAAATGACAGTAGCATAAACCTTTGCCAGGTACATTATAGTATGTCCTGGTGTTGATTAGCCCAATTAGCTCCAAGCATCCACCATCTCATTTCAGTGTTCAGCAACGAATATGGAACACCAAATATTCAACTTGCTAACTAGCTTAATGACAAATATATAGTTAAATTTTTAACTAACATTTCCTTAGTAGAAGATACCAAAACAATGGATAGTGGCATACCCTCTTATCAAGAATGTGCGAGCAAAACACAACCATCTTCCATTTGCAGACATGCAGGTTCTGTATGCTAATAAAATAATGTAACAATAGGGGGACAGTTGCATCCGAATTACTTAACTTAAACCCTGTCTATTGTTATTTGCTAAAATTTTGCTCAAAATCAATCCCCCCCATAAATTAGGAAAGAGTAGTGTTAAAGAATATTAATGTAACAGAAAGGTCCAATGACCAAAAAGCAATCTGCACCCTGCAGGAATGACTGAACACAATTTATCAGCAGTAATGTTAAATTTTTCCTGCGTACCTTTTAGTAAACAATTAAACTATATCATCACAAATTGTCATTTCGGTCATTTTTTTGGGTTCAAATAAGATTACACATAAGGACATTGAAAGAAGGATCACAGCATTTCCCATGAAAGAAAGTTCATTCCCAGCATCCTCCAATTCTAGTTTTTGTTATCCAAACCAGAAAAAGCAACCGACATTAAAGAGAGAAGGACACAAAACAACCCTCATAAACATTAAAACAATCGCATCTAACTATAAGAAAAGCACAAAAAAAGAAGCAATTCCTCAAATTCAAATCAATCCAGGCCACATCCAAAAAATTTCAAATCCGTTTCAAACTCAATCACAAATTGCAATCAAATCCAATCAAACCCACATCAGCAAGAGGAAAACAATCCAATAAAATCACAATAATAAAATAAAGTAAAACCCATTAAAGAATGCCCATATACAAAAGAAATCCTTCAAAACTATCTCCAAAAACAATCAAATCAATAAAGTTTACTAACCAAACAAGCCTAGCCCACCCCTGAACAAATTAAATAAATAAAGCCAACACAAGATAAACAGTCCAACAAGTATACTCACAAAAGGGAACGGCAGCCTTTTCCACAATCCTCTCAAGAGTATCATAAACCAACTTGCTATCAACCAAGAACTTCAGATACCCATCAACTGAAGGCTCCCATTTAGACACCGGTTTCTCCTCTGGTTCCTTAGTCTCCTTCTCACCTTCCTTTGCTTGGTCTCTCGTGTGCAATTTCATGGCCACAAATCTCATCTCCTCCACAAACCCTTTCGCCTCACCTGGGTATCTCTTCTTTGGTTTCTCTGCTGTAGTTGCAGCCACAATCGCCACAGACATTTTCTTATGATATGAAAATTTGGGGAAATTAGGGTTAGGGTTTCTCGCAAATGGTTTGTTGTTGAATTTGGGGATTTTTGTGCTTTTGAGTGTTAGTTGGGAAATTGGGGTTGACAAAGAAGCCATTTTGCGAATTGGGTATTTGAAGAAGTAAGATTTTAGAGAGAGAAAATTAGAGTTGCCTTAAAGAAGAAGGTTGGATTGTTTTTTAACGAGAGAAGCTACTCAAATATTCAATTTATTGTTCAAATAATTGAAGACAGAAAGAACTGATTACACGTTATGGCCTCCGTTTGAGTGTTGTCTCCAGAACTCTCTCTCTCTCTCTCTCTCTCTATCTCTGGGGACCGTGAACGTGAAGTAAAGTTTGATTTAAGCCGAAATTTAAAATGGCAATTTGGGTGTTGCCCATTTTTTGGATTAGAGCAACGTTATGCCGAAGGAAGTGCCCTCTCACCAAATAGATAAAAATAAAAAGGTGCAAATGGTACCGAACACCACGTCGTTTTACATTGGAGATGGTGATGGTTTTTGGGGGCCGGGGGGCGGGGGGGTTTTTTGCCTTGGGGGCTCGTGTGTTCCTTTGAAAGGTGAACTGGCATGCCCAGTGCCACTACCTATGTCTTAAAAAAAAAAAAAAAAAAAAGAACATATATTATTTATTTTTCTATAAGTGTTAGCTTGCTATTTATGCAGGCAAATGGGAACCAAACATCTATAAATCAAAAATATTTGTTAAGAAACTCAAACCCATTTAAAATATAATTTTCTTAGAATTTTTTAGAAAAATCTTTCTCATTCTAATCTTATTTAAAATTACGGAAACCCAAACAATGATTTTGAAAGAAAAATGTGACGCTGCCTTTTGTATCATCACGATTTACAAAAGATTTAGTAGAATTACTTGCAATATAGAGAAAAATATGAAGATTACAGGGATTCACTTGGAAAAATTTTAGAGGGAGAATGAGAGAGTAAAAAAAAATTCATAAATAAAAAATACCCATAAAAATCTAATATTAATGATATTTTATAAAATAATCTATAAAATGACATAAAAAACGATAAAAAGGCAGAAAAAACTTTAAAATATTATTAAGAACATTCAAATACTATTTATTTTTAAAAAAAAATTATAACATTTATCCCTATAGCTTCCCTATTCTTACATTTTGTACTTCATGACTAAAATAAATTTTTAATTTTTCCCCTAACCAGTAATTACTATGCATAATCATCATTTCACTTCTCAAAATTTTCAATTAATCAGTTAAATTAAAATTTTAAATACCCATATTTTTAAAGTTTGGATCACCATTTGGACTCTTGATTATCCATCGTTTGGTGGTGTTTTTCTTAATATTTTTCTCCCATATTTTTTGTCTTTATTACTTTTCTTATATACAGAACGAAATTGAACATAAATTCCATAAAAATATCTTTGGAAAATCAAGTTTCTTATCAGCATTACGTCTTTGTTGCTGTTTTTCTTTTGTTTTAATGTTTTTCATGTTTTTTGTCTTCATTAGTTTTCTAAGATAGAAATATATATATGTAGGTTGGTATATGTCTTGATTAGCATTATCCATAGAAGGAGATAAGACTTATCAAAGGATGGGCGGTTTCACCAACCGGGCTCTCATCCTTGCGTTGCCATTGATTTATGGACGAGATAGCAAAATGCTGGTAAATGCTTTGAGGCATTGGTTCGTATAGTTAAAAGTATCCATAAAAATATTAGATTTTTTAATTAATTTTTAAATTTAAAATTTAAAATTAAAAAAATTAAGTTGGTAGATTTTTTTTTAATTGGGTGTGATAATATTTAAATTGAATTAAATTGATTATAATTTTGAATATCGATCGGTTATTAATAAAAAAAAAAAAAAGAATCAAGGTGGATAGGTTTTGACTTCAAATCTCATTTGGCAGGAAATTTTTAATGCTTGGCATGTAAGTCGTCATTATATGTTTATTCCTATGCATACTATAAAATTAAATTATTAAGTCATGGTTATATTTTACTCTCACATTAAAATAAATAAAAAACTTAATTAAAGTATATTAAACTCATTTTTTTATTTAATTTTAAATACAATGTAAATCCACCCAGTCATGTAAGTTAGGCAAAACATAATTAGTAATTATAATATTATAGAGCCATTCTTATCGGTTTAATTTCTGATATTGGCCCATATGACATTAAATTAATTTTTTAATGGGGAAGGCCCGTTAAGTAGCCTGCTGTTTGGGCCTTCGCGTATCGATTATGTGTTGCACTACTGCATGAGCCTGACGCACCGACAAAAAAAAAAAAAAAAAAAAACATAGTCCCATACAAGTGGGCTTCTTAAAACATGCTCAACCAAAAAAAAAAAAAAACAAGAAATGACCCAACACCCAACACCATTAAACATTTTTTTTTTTTCTGTTTTCATCTACCTCTGATCGAGTTTCGTTCAATTAATTCGATTTAAATACTATAAAACATATTAAGGGATTGACTCTCTCAAATTCTGTTTCTTCATTCCCATTATTCGAACACCAACAATCAATTAGTCTAATTGGATATGGTACTAAGTCTCTTAACCAAAGTCGTCTCGCGACTTGAATATGAAATAGACTACGTTTGGAGGGTAACCCTCTTAAATGAGCCACTATAAGTTTTAGACCGAATTAGTGGGAGTATGATTCTAAATATCGGTTGGTATAATACAAAAAATTCTTATTATTCGAATCCGAGTTTAATAATTTATCTTAATTGATTAATTCAGTTCAAGTATTATGGAATCTATTAAAGAGTTGATTCTCTTAAATTCCATTTTTTTATTCACATTGCTCGAACTCAAGTTTAATAATTTTTTCTTTTCTAAAGCAAGAAAGTGGATTACCCTTGAGATTGACAATTAAAAGGTATTTAACAATGATAATGACCTTATCCTTAACTTTATCTTAATCAACATTTGCACCCCTAATATGGATCTTGTCCGGAGAGGAGTAGCATTTTCTCGCAATTAAACTATAGAGAAATGGGTAGATAATACAATTTTATATGAATAAAACCTGCATTTTAAAGTTTGGTAATTATATGAATTTATATGTTATATTTGCTTGATATTACTGAAATATATATATTTTCTACTTTTTATAGATGGTATCGGCTAGACTTGCCAAGAACGTAGTGTCCCACAAACTAGTGTGAGATCTAAAACTTAATAATCAAAGATTTCCCAGAACACCAAATTTAAGGATCAAACCTTACAACTGAGAAAATAAAAAATTTAATCATGAAATCCTTATAATCCACTTTCAGAGAATGTACTCTTCTCAACCCATTTTTTTCCAGTAATCAATATGGTGTTTGTGCCATTGCCTAACGGATCATAACGTTATATGCACAAACTTCGGTGGATCATGTTATTACTAAACGAATGATCTCTCCAAAGGACTTAAAGGACTTTTCAGTTTCCTGCAGACAGCGGTTCTTCTCTTCTCTAGTCCACCCCTGCAGATCCCGCTAATAATCTATTAGATACCAGGTAGAGGAATGCACAATTCAGAGCAACAGATGGGAACCCGAAAGAAAGAAAATCACCTCAGACACTTTATTTAGCTTATCCTTCGCATTCTGCATCAACAGAGAAAGATCAGCATCCCACTTGTAGAACTCCAACTCCTTGTTGTCGAGAATTTTCTCGGCCACCTGGTATAGAAGGAATGGGGACAAATTGTGTTACTACCTCACAGCTGTGACAAAGAACATAAGGGTCCAAGGAATCACTTTTGCTAGGCAAGGATAAATTCAAGTACCCTTTTCCCGAGCAATCTGCCTCCGGCAGAATGGCCAAAATACACATTATAAAAGTGGCATATGAATGCTTGAGGATCCTTCTCCGGCAATTCTTCAAGATAGTCGGAGTATTCAATACCAGTAGAAGATGGTTCGGGGAGGCTATAACCTTGTCGTTTAAACCATTCCAAATCTTTTCCCAACCTTTCAGATCTTTCCAATCCTGTATTTTGCAACTCGCTGTCTGCAGTCACAGGTAGATGTTCAGCCCAAGGTAGATTATTGATTTATTGAGCATCCGACCAAATGCAAGTTTAAAAAAGTTAAAATAGCATAATGAAAGTACAAAAGCAGTGCATTTTCTTGTTAAAATTTTGTCGAAGAGCAGTGTCGAAAGTAACATAAATTGAAATAAAATTATACTATAAAACATTGATATATATATATATATATATATATATGGATAAATCGAACATATATAAGATAGAAGAACAAAGCAATAGATCCGAGACAAAACCAAAGGGACAGATAGCACTTTCAGAATGATTTATTTTTATTTCATAGATAAAAGATAATTTTAATTTAATTTTTATTTTTATAAATTAAATATATTTTCTTGTCCTTTTATCTATCCCTTTCGTCTGGAATTCTAAATCAAAGGCTCCTTTAGCTGCACAATCACTGATCACCAAGGATCTGGCTTGGACTACTTGGCTAATCTCATCAAACAAAGACATCAGTAATATCAACATCTGATAACTCAGTTGACTCAGAAACTGATACTCCTTAATCATGGTTAGGGTTTTGACTCCCCATGGGCATAGAAAAACTAATGTTAGGAGATCTACCCTCTTCGGACCCTATAATAATTTATTCAGATTAATCAGAATAAAATTCTGTATATCATGTGGCGGTTAAATCAAGGTAAAAAAAAAAACAAAAACTGGACATTAGTCATGGGAGTGGATGGGGGCCGGTAATGCTAGACCAGAGCATCTAACTAACACCATAGGGCGGACCTTGTATTGGACTAGGCTCATACTTGTCTTTCATACAATTTTCTAAGAGGCCCGATCCAGCTTGAAAAAATGTCAGGAAAATCATTTTATTTATTTATTTTTTTGGGTAACAAGTTTGACTTCAATTTTATCTTAATTATTCTTGATAGGCTCATCCCAGGTGAGATCTGGTCTACTGTTTTAAGTCCACCTGACACCATAATAAGCGCGCGCAACAAGAGACAACCCAGATTCATTACTCAAAAACATTTTCAACAACAATCTTGACCAAAACTACTTCAAACTTAAAAATAAAAAAAAAAAAAATCCAAAGATGTGGAAAGCAATACTCACAAAAGGGAACGGGAGCCTCATTGACAATCCTCTCAAGAGTGTCATAAACCAACTTACTATCAACCAAGTACCTCAAATACCCATTCATTTTAGGCTCCCATTTAGCAATGGGTTGGTCTTGGGGTAATTCGCTTTCTCTCTCACCTTCTTTTGCTTGGGCTTTTGTATGCAGTTTCATGGCTACAAATCTCAACTCATCGACAAGCCCTTTTCGATCCTCTGGGTATCTTTCTTTTGGCTTCTCTGTAGTAATTGCATTCACAATCACCACAGACATTTTCCTTTGAATTGAAAATTTGGGAAATATAGGGATAGGGCTTCTAAAAATGGGGTTGTCATTGAATTTGGCCATTTTTGTGAATTTGAGTGTGAGTTGTGAAATTGGGGTTGTCAAAGTAGCCATTTTGTGAAGTGGGTCTTTGAACAAGAAAGAAACTGGGGTTTCCTTAAAAGAAAGAAAATTGTATTGGCTCCGTGCATTAGCTGTGCTCCTCTAGACACAGCTATATATACAATTCATTGTTCAAATAAGTGAAATAAAAAAAAAGAAAGAAAAGAAACAAAAACGAATTTGATTGTATAGCATGGGCAATACTTTCTTGGTCTCTCTCTCTCTGACAGTCTGGTTTAAGATAATGGCAACTTGAGCCGAACAACGTTATAATTTTTCTTTCTTTTAATCTGAAAATGGCATTTGGAGCGGAGAAATGTCACATGTTCATACCTATGTATGTATGTATGTATATAGTGAGAAACTTATCTAATTACCATTCTCAAGTAAATCCAACAAATAAGCATAATAATGTTTAAATTAGAAGATGTACTGAATAAATTATTTTGTTTATTTGTTTAACATTTTTAAAATATAACTACAAAAAATTAAAATTACAACCAAAAATAAAATTTTATGTGTTACAATTATATGACGTAAGTTTTTAATCAACAAAAGAAAATTATTAAGGAATACTTCAATTTTTTTTTAATATATTTTGACTAATTTATTGCTTAAAATTTTTATATTATTAAAGTATTTGATCATTATCATATTTTATAATGAATCGTGCGGCCTTGAAATCTTCAGGGATCTACATAATTTGTCGGGATTATGTTGATTTAGTAGTAAATGTTAATTGGATTAAGAATTTTAATTAAGCAGCTACTAAAATAATTTAAACTTTGTTTACAATAAATATTTTACTTCGACTAGTATACACAAGCTCTCTCTCTCTCTCTCACGCACAAGTGACTTCCTTTCTCTCACCTCTCTGCGCACCTGCGCGCTCGCCAGCCATCTTCCTCTCTCGTTCATGATACTTCTAAATTTGTGTACTCTCAAGATTCAATTATGAAATTAAGTTTATGTCAGTAACTTATAAATCAATTAATATAATATATATATTTTTATAAATTTTGAATTTAAATCTATTTTATAAATATATATAAAATTAAGTTCATATATTTATAACAAAAATATTAACGATCTTCATTAATAAGGTGAGTAAACATCGCACGAGGAAAATTTTAATGTGTTTCATGAGCCGAGCTTTGCCGGCGGTCAGGCACGATCCGGAGATCCGGATTCGATGATTTGAGAATTTAATATTATTGTTTACTACATTCGATGCCAAATAATTTACGTAAAAGGTTTTATTGTACAACCCTAAGTCGGCCAATTAATGCGTAACATGTTCCATGTGGATGTGACTAGGAGAGAGAACATGCTTTCATCGAGATCGAGAGAGAGAGAGAGAGAGAGAGAGAGAGAGAGAGAGGGAGGGAGTGGGAGAGAATGGTGAACACCATTTTGGCCCCAAGGTCTCAAAATTTTGTATTGTATGTTAATCTAATACAAATAAATTGTAAATTAGTTTTTGTTGGAATTGCCATTAAAAATATTTTCTCTGTTTTTTTTTTTCCTTTTAATAGGATTTCATATGTAACTTCTAATATATGGGCATTGGCCAGACTTTTCCATGACTAAATAATCAAAGATTTCCCACAACTCCCAATTTAAGAATCAAATTTTTAAACTTGGAAAAGCACGAGAGACATCATAACTATACACAATAAATGTTTTAATGTGTGTCACTAAGATAAGGAAGAGGATGTGGGATCTGTAAGGGTGCCCATGAATTTAAATTTGGAGTAAATGAACCATGTCAATAAATATGCATGTCCTTCGCATCTACCTCTTTTATTAATCACATTTAGTGCCATCCAATGCCCGCAAACCATTTTATTGGTACACAGAGTTTTAAATTTGAGATCTTTATAAAAAGAAAATAAACGTTATCAATTAAATTATAATTTATTGATCAATACTTATGAACTAAAAATATATATATATATATATATATATATATATATATATATATATATATGTATAAAAGACGAAAGTTATCACATCACTTGTGGTTCGAAGGAGCACTATTCGAGTGTGTACATTAATAGTTATATAAAATGTACAAATCTTATTTTTGTAGATTTTACAATTTGTTTTTTCGATTTTATTATAAAAAAAAAGAATTGAATTTAAAAATGTAACTCGGAAACCTATCGTACGATTCATGTCATCGATCATTTGATTAGATGACGTTATTGCTGACTTGTTAACTCGACAATTGCACGCATTAACAAATAATTAAGGAAAAAACATGAAATACGTGAGGGATGTAAAGGGATCTCGCGAAGAACATGTGAGATGGTAAACAAATCAACCCGAGTTTTTGATAACACGTGCAACCCATTTCCTATGTTTTATGCATTAATAAAATTTTATTTCAATTGCAGAAATGGTGTGCTGTGTTAATGCAGTTTTATCTATGGTACTGTTTTTTCTTCTTGAACACCATTTTCGTTTGGTTAATTGATGTTTACTGCTAAGATAGATATTTTAGTATATATATATTTCACTTTAAATTATAGACAAGTCGGTTCAGATAGATTAATGATGACAGTCCATTTTTCCGATCCCTTAATCTTAAATCTCGTGCAACTATTAAAAAAAAAAATCATAGACAAGGCATGTGCCCATATTCATTTCAACCATAACCTTCTGAAATTCATTATCTAACCTTATCCAGGAAATCCCTCTCTAGTGCCTGTAATATTCTGCATTTTTTTGTGGTATGTGGATGTGTGTAGCATCATCTCCCTGAAAGCCTTTGATCAGACTCCACAACCCCTTTGCCAATGGCGCACGTTTTTGAAGAAGCTAACGCTGAATTTCATCTGACTGTTCGTGTCTAAGGATACCCTTTTCATGCCATCGCCATTTTTGAGATTAATAAACGAAGTAATTAATATGATCCAACACCATGGGATTATGAAATAGGTAATGCAATAATGGGATGGATATAAGCACTTTTATTGTTTCTAAAAAGTGAAAACAGTATATTAAATAAGGTTTGATAAAATTGTTTGCCATCGTAATTGATTTTTGTTTCTAAAAAGTGAAAATCAAGACAAATTATTTATGTTTCTAATTTTGTATCAAACAATTCTTTTAAATATTGTTTTTAAAACCAACGTGAATTAATTCAATTGGACGTGGGATTGAGTACCTTTAAGCATGATCAGAGTTCGACTCCCACCGAAAGTATCGGACCCTCATGTGTATGGAATGTTCTCCGTTGGGAGACCTACCCTCCAAATACCAGACGGTGTCTAAAATATGGTACCAAAAAAATATCGCTTTTAAAAGTCCAAAACAACGCTCAACCAGAAAAAAAAAAAAAAATATATATATATATATATATAGAAGGCTATAGAGAGCATCAGAGTCGTCTACCCTACCAACGTTAGTCAAAAGGTCTTGGTGTCTCTTACATCAAATTCGAACTCAGACATGTTTTGTAATCTTCAAGTCGTCGTTTGGGATACTCATTGACACCATGGCAGAGGTATAACGTCGTGAAGACAGACTAACATAGGTGAGAGAAACAGAGGAATGGAAGAGGATCTTTCCAGATTTAGAGGCGAAAATTGTCAATGTGGAAGAAGTAGGACTTATAGGAGGGTACGTCTCCCGTCTAAATTAAGGTTTAGGGTTTTCAATTTTGAAATTTTTTTTAAAGGTGTTTTTGCTTTTACAATGTTGCAGAAATTTATGACAATTGCATGTAGAACTTGTCATCGGATGACAACTGTGGGAAATATTGCTCCATCCAAGTTGTTGCCAATTGAATATTTGCTTCCTAAATCTACTAAAAAAAAATACCCAATATATTTCTTTAGGGTAATTCTGTACTGCATATTTCATTATTTTTTGGGAAAGAAAAACTATTGCAATCCTCCATATATTTTGCAATGAGAAACTTTAACAACCAAGTAAAAAGTTGACACCACTTGCCGATAGTAGGGGTTTATCTTCATCCCTCACCCACAAACCCCTTCTCTCTCGTCAACGTATTGCCTTCCCACTGGAGAAAAATATATATATATATATATATATATATATATATATATCATCAAGATGAAAACTACAACAAAAATCGTGAATTAAAAAACAAAAAATTATATGGGCATTTTCTTTCTTTCATTACATCAAACTTGATTAGAGAGAGAGAGAGAGAGAGAGAGAGAGAGAGAGAGAGAGAGAGATTATTTTACTTTTCTCGACATCGGGGAGGGAACAGCGCAGAGAGGTCGGAGGAGCGCGCTAAGAGAGCTTGTAGGGACATTTTAGTCCAAAACATAAAACGCAGGTCTAAAATCGGGCACGCCCAACTTGCAGCCTGCGGCTACAAAGATGAAGCTCTGTGGCCCGGAAAATTGTGATTGGGCCCGGTCCAGCCTTTCGCTTTAATGTGGTAGTTTTTTTTTTTTTTTTTTTTTTTTCAATTTTTGGTTCGACCTGTAACATTGTCAAAACCATGTCCTCAAGGCATTGTTGGGCTATATTGGGCCGTATCGATATCTTTTTCATTTTTAAATATTTTATTACCGTCTCAATTTTATTCGATTATTTTTTGTTACCTGAGATTCGAACCTCACGGGATCGAAGAGATGAATATGACCATTAAACTATCTTCTTGAAACTTGTTTTTTGTATTTTGAGTATAGTTTGGTACATCACTTGATTAGTCCATGGTGTTTTTTTTTTTTGGTACTTTAAAATATTATACATCAATTCAATTCGTTTTAAAATTTTTTTGGTGTATTTTAGTTTTTCTTTACAAAATATAGTTCAATTTAATTCTTATCTATAGTTTTTGGATTGATCCAACTTTTATTTCTTAATATTCTATATAAAGTCGATACCACCATACTTTGGTCCAAATAAGGCTACGAGCTACCATAGTGACAAAGTGTCTAATATTCCAAAGTCCTGAACTTTTTGGTTGGGCTAATTTAACAAATTCATAGCCTCGAGCCTTAACATTTTAGTTTTAAAATTTATAGCTTTAAGCCTTATAAGAAGAATTGCACAATTTGTACTCTAAATTTTTTTACTATCTTCTGCTGAAATTAAGCCCTGTTACAAAATTATAGAATTTTATATGCACAATTAGTTTTTTTTTTTTTTTTTTTACCGACGGATAGCGGCAAGTAAGAAAAATACTAAATTTTTTAATTAAAACTCAAATTTAAATTTTGAGATTGGAAAATTTTTTTCTTGACCAATTAAGTAATTCGGCTTGACTTTCTGTCGGATCCTTCGTCAGGAAAGTTTTTTCAACATAGTTTTTATTTATTATTTTTTTTTTTAGAGAGAGAGAGAGAGAGAGAGAGGGAGAGAAGCGGGGGTGACAATACTTCCATGCCGGCATTACTTGATCTTATTTCAAGTTCTTTCTAGTAAACTGGATTACAATTTTGATCATTTTGGATCATATTCTTATAGGCATGTAGAATATATTTGTCAGTAGCACAAAATTTATCATTCACTAATTGAACTTCGAGCACACTTTTCTAACCTCTCCATCGGTCCCAGTCTTAACATCAATGCTACTCATTTTGACCATAGCCTTTGGAAAGTCATTGTCAAACCTAAACCCAAAAATCCCTCTAATAGTGCCTGCGTAATTCTGCACAATCTCTTGCGTAGCATCGTCTCCCCAGAATCTTTGATCAGACTCCAAAACCCCTTTGCCATCGCGCACGTTCTTGAAGTAGCTCACGTCGAATGTCATCTGACTGTTCATGTCTAAGGCTACCCTTTTCGTGCCATCGCCATCTTTTGGACACATTGTTTGCAATTGGGTTAAGAAGGTTTGGTCTATCGTTGGGTCTGAGTTGCCTGTAGTGGTGTAGTTGTATAGTCTGTAGCTGAAGAATCGGCAGTCTGTTTGGCCTATTGTATGTGCACCTGCTCACAAAAGGAATTTACAACGGGCAAAGGAGAAAAATGGTATCTAATGTCACCTATATTAAAAAACTCATTTTGGGTCTTATCTGCTATAATTAGCTTAATATTACGTTTGACGTCACAAAAAAATATTTATCATAAGTTTCTTTTTTTAAGTAGTAAATTATTATCAAACAAAACTATTTTAGGATTGTTCATAATTTCATATCGACAAAATTGCAGACGCTTATTAAACTTTTTTGTGTTTGTGAGAGAGAGAGAGAGAGAGAGTATACCAACAAGAGTTACAAGGTCGTGATCATCTAGGCCTTTTCCTGCAAATTTTTGCCTTTGAACAGTAACAGAATCAAGGGGAGAAGGTAAGGTTAGGGCATCTGATGATGAAGAGACTCTGCCATCTTTTCTTCCTGTTGGGACTCCCCAACTTGGGCCATCACTCTGAAATATGCCACAAACGCAATCCTCTCAATTTCAGATAGACAAAGACATAGCAATATCTAGTATATGCTAATGCTTGGTGCATATAAACATGCTTGTGTAAAACACACATTGACGTCCGCATCCGAGTTTGTGAGAGAGAGAGAGAGAGAGAGAGAGAACCAAGTCCACAGCATCGCGAGCAGCTAAGGCCAGTATATCAGAACAAGAAACCACCCCGGGACACACGGCCTCTAGTTGTGTTTTAGCATCATCGATCACTTCAAATCCTCTCAATCCAAGATTAGGCAATGCACTTCTCTCAGCATTTTTTCCATTAATCAATATTGAGCCATCACAACCCTGCACAAAATTCAAATATCAAAATAGATAGCAAGGCAATAAAATTTAACCTTTTGCACGTAGTCTGTATACCCATCAGACGTGCCACAACTCAAACAAGATTTATACATCAACAGTATAATGAACAAGAAGAACCAAGCAAAAAATAAATAAATAAACAAAAGCAAGCATATACCTGAACAAAGCAATCGTGGAAATGAAGCCTGAGAAGACCAGCAGCAATAGTTGGATCTCTATTAAAATTTGCTTCAACAGTAGACCTAACTATGGACTCTGCTTTTGGACAAGAAGATGAATAAAAACCTACTTTGAGTCCTGCTTGGCCTTGTACTGGAATACCCATCGACAAAATTAATGGGATAACTACAAAAATTGCTTCCATTGCAAAACTAAGTTGGGGATTTGTGAATGTATACCACGATCAATGCATTGCCATAGTAGATTTTGCTTATTTATATATAGGTGTTTGATTTGAATTTTCTTTGGCTTTCTGCTTGTCTATGTCATTGGTTATTGGTGGAGACGCGTGGGGCAGTAGCCAACTAGTGGGTTTTCTTTTTGACTTGTTTGGTTCCTCATTTTAGTTAGTGAGCGTAAGTGGTGCATTGTGTTGAATTTGATACATTGTCCAAAAACCCTTTTTTTTTTTAATGAAGGGATGTTAATGGAGTGGCCTTTCACTTATCCTTTACTCCTTAGCTTTATTCCTCCTTTGACATGTGGGCTCTCTCTCTCTCTCTCTCTCTCATTCCTTTTTACAAAATTTCTTTTGTTCACATTGCCTTTTAGCCCTTTTGAGTTTGCATGGATTGGCATTACGTGCAGGTAAATTGTGATGTGTTGTTCTACAGAATGAAGTGAATTTAGAGGCCTAGCTAGTGATTATTTGAAGACAAATTAGGGCAAATTAATATGAGAGAGAGAGAAAGAGAGGGACAGAGAATCATGCATAAGTACCGAAATCATTTTATTTTTAAAAGATTTTTTAAATTCAAATAACAATGAAATTGCTTTTGTTCTTTTTTTTTTATTTGTTTACTATGAATTTCTCAATTCATTTTAAGTCAGACTAATCTTCTAAATTCTAGTATTCTCCTCCTTGTTCAACGGATTGGCACAATCCTCACAAAATTGTATCAGTGAAAGTGATCAAGTGATGATCAATAACGTTTCAGAGGATACTAAGCTCTCAAATTATATGGGTGAAGTGCTTATCTAGCACATGCATAACTTGGCGCCTGGCTAAGCCATTCCTCTTTATCTTTACGAGCAGCAAAATTTGGTAGAGTAGTTTAGTTTCTTGTTGGTCATAGTGGGTAAAGACTTGCACACATTTGGCTGGGCTGCGTGTCATATCATAAAAAATTTGTACTGCTGGAAGTATGCTTTGGGTACACAATGTGAATGCGGTGATCAATAAAGTGGCTCATAAATCTCAGATTCTCTCCATTGCCAAAAAGTGAACCGGCACTGAAATTGATGTGTAAGATCTTATGATAAGATTGGATGGGGAGAGATAAGCAACATAAGAAGACAGATAAAATTGGATTTCTGATTCCTCTAAATCCTTAGAGGTTGATAAAAAATAAGATATGAAAATAAAAGCCACGAGCCTTGTGAGTAATCCAAAATGCCAGATGTAGGCTCAAAATTCTGATATAAGGCAAAAATTTAACTTGGTGAGCTCTAACACCAACTTAATAGTCTTTATTACTCGGATTAAGCAATGGTGATTACAAAAATCGAGTCACACTCTTATCTATTCGTAAATTCGCTCTACTCTAATATCAATAAAAATTTAATCTCAATACAGGTGTTTTAGAATGAGTTTTCACAAAATGAATTAGATAATATTGTGAATTAGCTAATAATTATGCATATTTAATTATTTAGTTGAATGTTTTGCTTATGGATTAAATATGATTGGGGGTCATGAAAAATCATTTGGTCATTGATCGCCCATCATTGTGCACGTGCTATAGTCGCATATGATATATGTAAATGATGGTCATAAAAATTGAAATGACAAGAGGGTATAACAAATATAGGCCATGTGTTGTGTTTTGGTGGAGTCAGCTCCCATCTTCTCTGCACAAATTCAAACATGGCACGCTATCCCATGGCTTTTTGCAGGTTTAACAAGCTAATAAATTTCATGAATGTGCGCGGTGTTATTCCACCAGTGGATGCAACTGCTATATATATATTTTGTGTATTGTAAATATACAAGTTTTCTTCGAGCCCTTGTGATGAAATTGGTCAAGCCCTTGAGGACCGGCTTCTTCTGTAGTACCGAGCTTTGGCCGTTTCGGCCTGGAACAATCCAGCGAAGACATGAAACCTGAACCAATACTGTTCAAGGTTCCAAAACAAAAATAAATATAAATAAATTAGGCTAATGAGTTATATCTCAATTGTCACCGTCCCCTTCTTCTTATACAAGTCTCGAATTCAAGTCTTTTTATATATAAATATATAAATATATATATATGAATAAATTAGCAACAGTCAGAATGACGGAAACACCCCTAAAACTAGTTGAATATTGAGCCGAACTTTCAGAAAGAGGACCCATCCTAAGCCCATGTAGGCCCAATTTCCTCAAGTCTTTTTTTTTTTATTTTTATTTTTGGTACTGAAGTCTTTTTTTTTTTTTTTTTTTTGGGTAAGAAAAGAGAACAATTTCCTCAAGTCTGGTTCTTTGTATTTGGCGCAGACATAAGCTCGGATCAATTCACTTAGCTCATTGGTGGAGTCAGATTCCATTTTCTCTGCACGAGTGGGCGTGCATTTATATATATATATATATATATATATATATATATTTAGTATAGGTGAATTATTTCTCTCCGTGAAAAAGTTGACCCTCCCGAATCTTATTTCTCTATTTCATGACTTAAACCTGAAATCTATAATTAAGAATACATGTTACATCTACAAGAATTTGATTTTCTATGCATATATTCAAACAAGAAGCTAGAAACTTGAAAGTGCACAATGTCGATTGCACATGAAGGCTTGTAACTTAGCCAATTATTTCCCAATTTCATTATAATGTCAATGATTTGCCTTATTTTAGGGTATATAAAGACATCTCTCTCTCTCTCTCTGTGGTAGCACTTCGACTCTATCCCTTAGTTAAATATAAATCAAGATGACGGCCTCATAGTTCCATCAATGCTAAGTCATCTTCTAGCTAAGTTGCTTTCCCAACAAAATCTGTAGCTTCTGTTCCTTTCTAACTACGCAGAAGAATATGCTAAATCATATGCTCCCTATATGATAATTGGTCCACCTACATGTTTTGCTCAACTGCTAAAGGACACAAATCCTGTACCCTACATACGAAAGGAACATCCTAGAGCTCAAAATTTCCTTGGCGACCAAGGAAACACTAATCCTACCGCTTTTCAATGACCCCCACCCCCCAAATGGTGGAAAAATCTTCTTCCCTATCTTTCATTTTCTTTTCTTTCGCAATCAATTTAATATGAACCGGACATTGATTCTCTATCATGACGAAGGACAAAGAGCTTCAATGGATGAAATATCTCAAATTAACACATTTTCTGATGAAAAGCATTTCAGACCTCCTTTTTGGGGCATTGAATTTCCATCTGCTCTGCCCAAAAGTAGCATAAATTTAATTTTGGCAACTAAGAATAAATTTAATTTTCGACAAATATCAAAATTCTACAGAAACCCTAATTATGCTTTCTATTAGTGGAAGTCTGTTCCCGCTTGAATTTACTGACCATATCTGTGTTAGCATCTAAGACATGCGTAACATATGCGTAAGTAATAACACAAAACAAAAAAAAGATTCCAATTACAGAGATGGACATTAGCAGTCCTTTTTTCCCTACTTAAGCTAATCTTTATTTTGCCACTTGCTCAAGAATAGGAATCTTTTTCCAAGTCTCATCTAATCCAGATATTTGAAGGGGTGGCAACGAAAACATACTGACAGTTGAGCTTCTACTTCGAATCTCCTTCAAAGCCCGCAATGCTGAGATAGTGCTCTTCATGTATAGGCTCTCAATGGTCTCGATCTCCGCAAGTTCCTTTGGTCCTTTGAGAAGGCCATCAGAGTCTGTAGAGGTGGATGCAGTTGGGGGACCGCAACTCTTGTCTCCATTAGGTGACTCTGCTGAAGATTTTTGTTCGTTCTCAGGGAAGAGGCCGTCAAGCATTGCTTCGCATACCTTAACTAGCTTATAAAGCAAGTCCGTGGTGAAGAAAGGCTGTTGCAAGA
Source organism: Dillenia suffruticosa (assembly GCA_033439265.1). Lineage (NCBI taxonomy): Eukaryota > Viridiplantae > Streptophyta > Magnoliopsida > Dilleniales > Dilleniaceae > Dillenia > Dillenia suffruticosa. The sequence continues at coordinate 22,939,208 of JAVTVX010000035.1, forward strand.
CCTTCTGGATGAAAGGCAAGCGAATAAGGGCACCAGTTCTTTTGTCATATTTCTTGAGAATCTTGACCAATCCTGACATATGCAGGTACAAATTCATTAATTTGAGCTCACAAAGAGTCGCGGTAATTGATACAATTTTGCAAACTGCATACATGCTCTTCAGGTTCTTTTATTGTTTCATCCATATTCACTCCTGGGAAAAGATATACTCGGGGGAAAATGATAGTCTGGAACAGAAGCAAGACAAACAAAGCCCTCACACACCGAAACTATGCGTCTACCAAGTTTCTACTGAACTTCTTTAATTTAGAAGGACAAAAGTGGAAAGAACCAAACTTTTAGTGGGATCAGATTGAGTGAAAGCCGTGCTCAAAAAGGAAAGGAGATTCACTTGATAGAATCCATTGGAGACATATGCATCCGGGCACAAAGTTTCTGCTTGTGTGAAAAGGGGGATGCATTATGGATATAACTAGAGTGCTTGCATACTGATTTAGTTTTGTTAGATGTCCATGAAATTGCATCAATCAAAGATATTCTTGCACAAATGACAACACCAGAGAAAATGAGAAAACCCCAATGAGTAATACGTGCTTAAATTATGTTTACCATTCAGGTTTGTCTCGACTCTTATGGATTTGGACCACTCAATATCCAATCAATTAGGCTTGACTAGAATAGCTCCTTTTATTTTCATTAGGCTCCACGCAAGGGCATGCAAATGCTTTCAAATTATCATGTCTTTCCTTGTCAGATCAACTAGAATAATTTTTAAGTCTAACTGCAGTTGAGGTGTTAATGACAATAACTATTAGTAGGCAACCTATCTTTTCTGCTTTCTAAATAAGTCTCTATTTGTGTTGTGTTCTACAATATTATATTCACAACATAATTAACAATTATTTCATTCTATGACTTGATCCTGAGTTGAATCAAAATCCTAAAACACCACAGATATCTAGATTCATATTCAAAACTATCTACAGAGAAAAATGCACTAGTTGCATATATTTGTAACTCTTTTATTTATTTATTTATTTATTTTGTTTTCACCGATTGATTTCCGAATTTTGTTAAACTAATCTGGTCTGAATACTCTAAAACTCATTAAGGAGTTGATTCTCTCAAATCTTATTTCTTTATTCTTATAAATCGAATCCAAGACCTATAATTAAGGGAGTATTACCTATGGGAGTTCGGTAAATATTCGTAACTCTAATCCTCCACAAACCTCACATTTTTTTTTTTTGCATTTTGTTTCCATCTAAAGGAATCCGTGGTCCTGGCCCACTAACTATTTTTCTTTCCTTCTTTCTCCTTTTTGGAAATTTACAGAGATAGTTGAGGACGAGAAGTCTCTTACAAGTTTCTAACAGATGCCTTCCTATAAATGGTATAATATTTTAGACTTACCAACTTTCAGTGATTCACAAGATCCTCCGACAAGATTTAAAAAATAAAATAAAATAATAAAAAAAATCTTTACATTTTTTTATGGATAAAGTCCATTTAGAAAGGATGAATCGAGATACACTCGAGACCACTTCAAATGGGTCTAATATTTTCATTGTAATATTTTATTTATTTAGTAGATACAAACTCGTTGAGTAGATTTGAGAAGTTAACAAATTTGACTCATGAGACACACAATTGCATGCTCGGATTAAAATACAAGCAAGGCAGGGGGACCGAGTAAACTATAAAAGAAGAAAATTTTGTGTATTTACATACGTATTATTATTGACCATATCTTCCTCATCAGAATTTAAAACACGTGTTAATATCTTATATTCAATAGAATATTTGAACTTATTAGTTAGACGCCCTGTTAATCCTAGTTTAACAGTAAAAAATTTTTATTATGATTGGTCCACATTTTCATTATTGTTAAAATACACAAGATTTTCTCCTAATGCCCATGAATAATTTATTTATGAATATGATTAAAATCAAAACTAGGGTAAGTACCTGTATAGTTGAGAGCGCTATAGTTCTCAAGCAAAACCATCTCTCCATGGAAATCCACAATCTGCTTGCGAATTTTCATCATCTCTTCATTTGAATCCTTACCCTTTGCCACTCTATCTTTCAATTCCTGCACCATCAAAATAGTAACCCTAAATTCTTAAATTCAATTCCACTATCCCTATTTATCAACCCCCTAAAAAAAATTTTGGAAAATCAAAGAATAATGTAACACCTTACAATTCAAAATTTAGGAAACGATAATCGGGAGATCATACAATTCGGGTCCACCACACCATACCAAGTCAACTTAAATGACATGTTTTATAATTTTATAATCATAATTGATTCCACCAGATAATTTCTAACGAGTAATTTTTTTCTTTTCTTTTTCCTTTTTGAGTCTGCCAAAACAAATGCTACGTATTCAAAATTCAAGGGGGAAAAAAGGAAGAAGAAGAAGAGCCCACTTACATATTCAGAAAATCATAAATCGGGTAAATCTAATTTTTGCTGATTATGGTATTATGAACTTAATAATTAAACTTCTAGTTATGAACAACAGATAAAAAATTGGCATTAAAGGAAGATGGGTACTTAAAAGTACTAAATAAGTAAAAGTAAGAATATTCTCTTAACAGAGTATCAAGTCTCCGTCACAAACTCTGGAGAGAGAGAGAGAGAGAGAGAGAGAGAGAGAGGGATAGAAAGGAGAGGGAGAGAGTCTCAGATCGAACAAAAAGCAAACTCAAAACACCCAAAATTTCCCCTAGAAAAATAAAAAGATAAAAAATACATTCAGGGGAGCGAATTCGAGACCCAAAAAAAAAACGTCGTTTTAACAAGAAATCATCACAGAGAAAGATATCAGTAATCGGGCAAGATTTGATCCCACGGAAAAACATAGTTTGAGGGCAAACTAAGAGGAAAAGGAGGTTGTTTCAGAGAGAATACGGACCTTTAACCTGATGATGTATTCTTCCTCTTTTTCGACGAAGAAGGTGTTGAATTTCTCGAGCTCAGCCTCAAGCAATTTCTCAAAATCAACTTCCTCTCTGGACATCATTCTCTCCTCCCTCTCCTCCTTCACTCTCTGTTTTTTCCCAGGTCTCTTCTCCTCATCATAATCATGATCTTCACCACCATTCTCCCTTTCTCTCTTGGGATGCCCAATCAGCTTCAATTGCTTCTTCAACTCCTTGTACGAAAGAAATTTGTCTCTCCACTCCGGTATTGTCTCCTCTATTTGATTGCTCAAACTTTTCCCAAACTTCATCTCCTCTATCTCTCTACCTCTCTCTCTCTCTCTGTGAAAAAAATGTGATGGAAGGGAGGGGGAGTGAGAGGTGACGAAGGAGATGATATAACCGTAAGGGGTAGAGAGAGATAGAGCAGAATATTCGTTAGTTTAGAATTGGAATATCCATGTTTATATGTTTTTCTGATTTGAAAAATAGAGGGTATATTTCTGGTTATATTCTCTTTTAGAGAGAGAGAGAGAGAGAGAGAGACGCGTGGACAGAGGCTGGAAATCGAGCCGGCAGGGTGGGGTTGGGAATGTCTGGCTTTGGTTGGCTGGAGTCAATGAGAGTCCGCTTGGCTTAAGCCGATTGGAATTAGCTTTGAATCGGCTTCGGGTTTTTACATGGAGACAAGGAAGCGAAACCTTTTAGCGAATCCTTACACGTCACCAGAAGAACATCATAATTTTGAGAAAAATTGTCACGTTTTTCACAATCCGTGATTCGGCTATTAACTGCATAACAATAATTTATTCAGCTATTAACATAATTACAATTTTAAATCCCTTTTTGAGATAATTTTGATTTTTACCAATAAAACTTTATATTTTTCACAAAATATATTTTTTTTTAATTTTTATTGATAAAATATTATTTATTCCCCAACAAAGCCCGATGCCATAAGGTTACTGAATTAAATTATTAAATAATTTTATTATTCTAAACTAGAATGGAAATATCACGAAATTTAAAATTTTTAACTCAACTAAAAACTTTAAGAATAAAAATTGAGATTTCACTTCCCCCCCCCCCCCCACCAACCCGAAAGTCATACTTGGGTTAGTGCAAAATCGTGATGTAAAACCTAGTCCTAACCCTTTGTTAAGGTGGAGATCAAGGGTGACTTTATTTATTTATTTATTTATTATTATTATTATTATGAGTCCCCTGTAAATAGTGTATACTAAAATAGTGATAACTTATAAAAAGGTACAAAATATTTAATGTTGTTGTTTTAATACAATATCAAACATGTTACATACTATAAATGTTTAAATTAATAAATAATGAAATGTATGTTTATTAATATATACGTGATTTTAGAGAGAGGGGGACAGAGTTAAATATAGACATATCATGTAATTTGATGACGTTTCTAAGAAAATAATTTAATGGTATAAATCTTTTTTCCTCAATCTTATAATTTTATATTTAAAATTTTATATAAGAAAAAAAAAATCATGTAACTTGATGACAATGAGGAACGATAAAGAAGGTATTTAGTGCGAGAGGGAGGGGACAGATGAGGCTCAGACAGGCTGCAAAAAGCCTAAAAAGGAAGGAAGGCGAGCCAATTGAAAGTACATTATTTTGCTCATTTATGAAGCATGGTATAATTCCAAGGGATGTGGAATATGCGCGACTCTTGCCAAAATCAATAATCAGATATACGAAAATGAAAAAAATAAAATAAAGAAGCTCCTTTTCAAAGTATTTTGAGATCAATGCGATGCGACAGCCGTTATCCGATGCTCACAATCAACAATGTCACATGATTGTAACTATTGTCTCGAGCCCCATAAACAACTTGGAGTTTTTCAGTTAAACTGCCTTGCACTCTTATTTTATATTTTCGGCATTTTTTTCCTCTGTAATGATAGAAATTTTATTAGGTATTCACGGATAAGTCTATCATATTTGAGTAGTAGTAGTAGTAGTTTATAAACCACGAATTTTTCTTTCTCTTTTTTACTTTTAAATTGTTACCCATTACCATTCTTTTGTCTAACTTGTACTTCCATCCCCTTTTTTTGGATTTTCTTTCATTAAATTGGCTTAATATCTAACGTAATTAGTTAGAAGGTGGGTGACCCTATGAGTATAAAATAAATTTTGTATGCGTGCTGGTGGGGGGTAAAAGTCTGAAAACGTATCTTATCTTCGGACTTAATAAAACCTAGATGGGTATGCCTTTCATATTTTAAATGAGGAGACAATTACAAAAGGGGCAAAAGAGAAAACCTTAGGCAATGGCATATTCCAAAGTTTGTTCTTTTGTGATTCCCATCACGAGTCTATCACCCCTTGAATGTTCCTGGTCCAACATCCTTATCATATTGGTAGTACAACTCTCCATTTCACACAAACCTCTTCCTAAAGTCATCTTCTTAATTACGACCCTTTCAACCACTTGTGGCATTTCTATCTCTCCTCTTTTTCTTTTTTTTTTCTTTTTCTTGATATTATCTTAAATCTAAAATTATATTTTAACTGATTTAATTCTAACACTAAAATAACTTTATTTACGTAATCTTTTCCTTATTAAATTTTAAACTTAATATATTTATTTATTAAATCGACCATTAATTACACACACACACACACACACACACATATATATATATATATATATATGTGAAATTTGCTTTGGAAATATTTGTGGATTTTTTGGGATTATGAAAATATCTTGACCCCTTTTTTTAAAAAAAATAATAATAAAATGTGTTTCGTAGTCTCTTTGTAAGGGGATCATGAAGAAGTCCAAGAAGAAACTTTAGAAATCAAATTAATAATTTGAACCATACACGGCTAGTTTCTTTTCAATTAAATTGACACAATCAATAAATAAATTGGGCAAAAGAGAATCTGCGGGTACCTACACCGTCCTTGATACTTGGCATATGCTACTACATAAATAGAAAAATTATAATATTTTTCAAATCTTGCTCACAGCATTTGGTCCATCCTTTGATGTTGCCCCTCAATGCGAATCTATGCCCATGAGTCCTTTTTTTTTATTATTATTAGATAAGATAAAAGCGTATAAACTGTATATTTTGATTTACACCAAAATCCAAGCATATACTATATACATACATATATATATATATATATATATATATATATTTACGTAAGTTGTCCCATTTGGGAATATTATCAATTAGGGGAATTGGTTATTGGATTCACATTTCACATCAGTATATAATTCCATATGGTTCCCTTTTTACCCCTTAGAGATGTTTTACAAAAGAATGCCCTTTTCACATCCAATCATTGATTGTTCAGATTTTGCTTCCTGAATTGTTTCCTCAAAAGAGTGAAAAGAAAAGGAAATAAAAAATAGTTACTTAAAGCAAAATCTCTATTAATGAGAGGAGCCCATTAATATGAATACAATATTTATTATATACATATATATTTAATGTGTATTGGAAACATAGGGGTAGTCCCAACCGATTTCTGCCTCATCCTCTTTTGGGCTTGGCCCCAGTCCTAGTCGCAGAAGCAATGCGATTTTTCTTTTTTTTTTTTATTTTTAGCCCAAATAGTGAAGAAACTATTTGGGCTTTTTGGGCCCGTCTAATGGACTGGCATGTCTTTGTTACCGAATCCAACCAAACCCATGCCTCATACATAATATAAAATAATAAAAAATTTTGCAAGCCACGGCAAGCTTTCCATTACAGTCACAGGTTCAAACCAGTACTCTAAATTCGGTATCCGGTCCAAATAATTTACCGGCCCGGTTCGTTCTGGTTCGCACAACCCTTCTCCTACCATTCAACCGATAAAACTACCAGTCTGATACCGGGAGAGATACGAAGCAAAGCAAATTCTCGAGAAAGATGGAGAGAAGAAGCAAAGTGTTGTCGTCAACCTCATTCGCTCTCTCTCTAAGGTTTTGCTTTCGACATGAAAGCCGATTCGAATCGCTCGAACTCAACTCAGCCCCCAAACTGGCTCGCCATGCTCAACCAGAATAAGAAGAAGAAGTTTGAGCTTCCCTTAAAGGTTCGGAAAAACGTTGTCTTCCCCGACCGACTCGGAAGTCTCGTCATTGGCTTCGAATCCAAAGACGACGCCATTTTGGGATCCGATTCGGAGTTTGAATCCGGCGAAGAACTCGAAACTTTTCAGCCCCATGCATTCGGATTCGAACGTGAAGATGATGATGATGGTGATGAGGTTTATAACTCTGATGATGGTAAATCGGACCTCAGGATTAAGCATAGGAATGAGAAGGACGGTCAAAATCAGGTTTCAGTAGCCAAACTCATTGCGGCGGATGAAAAGAGGTCGGATCTAGAATTTGAGGTTAGGGTTTTATTTTTTCACAAGAAATTTCTTGGGTTGCTTTTGTCCTATTGCATTTCTTCTGAAAATTTTGGAATTTTGACCAGCTATCTCAGAAGGAAATAAATTTGGAGAAATTGCAAAGGATTGCTAGTACTGGATTGCCTGATGGAGGAAGCTTGCGAGCAACGACTTGGAAGGTTGGGGTTCATCTTGTTTGCTTCACTATCTTTAGCACTACAATTTTTAATGGAAAAATGAGAAATATATGAACAATTTTATGTGCAAAAGTAATAAAACAAGGGAACAAAAAGAGGCCTAGGTTGAGTTTATTCAATTCAGTACCTAAAATGCTTGTTGTTAACATTATTGCAGAGGCAGATGAGGCTAGTTGTTACTTGCCTTGCAACCTGTTAGGCCATGGGCTATATTGGTTGTGATGTACTTCTGAAAATCAGGAACTATTGCTTCAGGATGATGGTTTTATATTTTTACCTAACTTGATAGCCTGTGGTGCTCAATTTCCTATATCCATTGAGAAATTTGTGAGATAGTTGTGTCTTTTAAAAACCATAAATAATTGTCCCCGAATTTGCAGGACCCATGGTGTCTTTGGTACCATTGCTTTTTGTTTTGCTCTGAGAATATCATATTGAACAGTGGATTTTTTACCAAGCCATTTGTGTGCATTAAGAATATTATTGATGCCTATTCATGAAAACTTTCTACGCTTCTTCTGTAGTAGGAGCAATGGTTTGAGAACCCTAAAAAATGATTTTGATCTAATACGCGATGATTCTTGGATTTCAAGCATCTCTGATTATTAATTTAAAGTGCTAGGGCTGATGTGTGTTATTTTTGACTGAAAGAAGATTTTCTCAATGATACAAGTAAGTGTGGATTGAAATGAATATAGTCCTCACTGAATCTAAATCACATTCCAGCTGCTATTGGGCTACTTGCCTCCGTCTCGTGATTTATGGGAAAGAGAGTTGACTGAGAATCGCCTGAAATACAAGAAGCTAAAAGAAGAGCTTCTCTTGACTCCTGTAAGATAATGCTAGCCAATTCTTTCCATATACATTACTAATTTTGATGCTAAGATATTTCTCATCTGAGGATCTAAATTGACTACATTGATCTATTTAGAATTGTACACTCTGATTCTAAAGTTTTCATCAGACAGACAGAAGTCACAAGGACAAAGGCCAAAAGTGATAGTTCTAGCGAGCCGGGGACAAGCAGTGGAACTGATGGGCAATTAGAGCGACATGAAATTTCTCAGGAAGATCATCCATTGAGCCTTGGTAAGGCTAGTGCTTGGCATCAATATTTCCGGGTAAAGTTCTTTCTTGTTTGGATGTCTCAAGATATACTTAAGATGATTTATTTACACATTTTTTGGTCATTTTAGGATACTGAGATTTCAGACCAAATTGACCGTGATCTACAACGCACTCATCCAGATCTGAAGTTTTTCTCAGGGGAGGCACCATCGAGTAAAAAGAGCAGGGTAACCACTTCTAGTTGATAATAGGATGTTATGTTTGAATTGAATTGTAGTCTTGCTTTGTATATGGTAAAATTACTTCCTCACAAATGCTAATATTTGACTATTGTGTGCCATTAACAGGAGGCAATGAAAAACATTCTTCTTCTGTTTGCTAAGTTGAATCCAGCAATCCGTTATGTTCAAGGGATGAATGAGGTCTTGGCACCAATATTCTACGTATTTAGCACTGATACTGATGAGCAGAATGCTGTAAGAACTTTTTGCGAGTCCTTTCATTTAAATTCAGACTATATAGTTTTTTAAGCTAGAGATTGTTGTCATACATGTTTGACTACTTTAGGGTGTTTTTTTTTAATGGCTCATTCTTGTAATAGCTCATAAATAAAACTCTTGCTGGAGATACTACGACACTCCCATCCCCCCTTCTTGCTACCTACATGTCCAGATGGTAAGACAATGGCAAGGGAGAAAGACGCCCATTTGTTGTGTGTATGCTGATGAACATGAATCCAGATATGCATAAAAGTTATATTATGTATGTCAGTAAGTAGTTAAATATATTTTTATGGGAGAGGCAAACTTATACACCTAGACATTAGTTAGTTCAATGTATTAAATAAATTTATATATAACATGAATTCTTGTATTCTATCTGTAATTTTTAACCACTCCAGTAATAATAAATAAGAGAAATCAGAAGTCAGACCAATCCATCCTCAATTATTTTTAAAATATCAAAACTACTATCATTCTAATTTATACTAAACTAACCCTAATAATTTGTTATTCGTTCTTGCGCATTCTCTCTCCTTTACGTGTTATTGAACAATCATATACAAACAAAGCTAAAAAATCTCTACTCGTATATCTCTTCTTTTACACCCCCCCCAAAAAAAAAGACCAATCACATTACCTTTTTGGTCATTTTAATAGATCACATCTAACCAAACACTTGAAATTATTTAAATGTAACTCTTTAATATTTTTGATAAATACTTAAATTACTTATTTTCAAATTGGCATAAAAGTTAAACTACTTATAAGTCAAAAATAGCAAAGTCAAAAACATGCTTTAAGTGAAAAGAAAGTCTAATATTGTAGTTGATGAGGTTTTTAAGACTTTGTATGAACTGTAGGTGTAATTTAATATTCTTGTACACATACCTAGAATACTCAAATTGATAGCACACTTCTTATGTTTCCTCCTTTACTGTTTCATTCTGTGCTATGAAGTTTTTGAGAAGCGTTTATTGTCAAAATATGTTCCAAAATGTCTTGTATTCCACTGTGTAAAACAAGTGACCAAGAACTGCCACGACTGACCTGCCTAGCATTACTATACTTTCTCCTTTGCAATGTCTTTCTAAAGGCGATGCTTTTTATGCACTTTCTTTTGATACCATTGGGATTTTGTACATCCATGTCCCAAAATTATGTCTGCATTCAATGTAATGTCGATGCTTGTGACCCGAATAATTTTACCATTTGACCTTATTTTTCAATAGTTTGGATTTGTCTAAATTATTGAACTTTGTGTTTGTAATGCACCATTGTGAAGGCAAATGCAGAAGCAGATAGTTTTTCTTGTTTCGTAAGGCTGTTGAGCGACTCGGTGGATCATTTTTGTCAACAGCTGGATAATAGCCCAGCTGGAATCCATTCTACTCTTTCCCGGTTATCGGAAATGTTGAGGGCCAATGATGAGGAATTATGGCGTCACCTTGAGTTCAAAACTAAGGTAAATAGTTTTGCCAGTTATCTTTCTTTTGGATAAGAGAACTAGGACATTGCTTGTACTGCGTTTGCCTACTCCATATAATAGAAACCATTATTTTACTCTGTCTTACTTGGATCAAAATAGCAAAAGACAGAGGAATGTCATACAGCTTTCTTCTTGTCTTGCTTCTCATTGTACTTGTTTGATTTAAATTTTGTTTCTTCTCCCCATTTTTTTACCAGAAGGTGCTTAATTGCTTATCCAATGTCTCTCGTTTGGCCATTTCAAGATTATGTGGAAATGATTCTTATCTTTTCTTGTACCATGCATCTGAAAATTTTCTACCAACGAACAGCCAGTTTTATTCTAAAATAGTGAACTTTTTTTTTGTGTCTTGTGTAGGTCAACCCCCAATTTTACGCATTTAGGTGGATCACCTTGTTGCTCACACAAGAATTCAATTTCAATTCCATAATGAGAATTTGGGATTCTCTTCTAAGCAATCCTTTCGGAGTTCAGGTCTCTCTCTCCCCCTCCCCAAGTTGGCTTGTCTTGTTTACATAGTAAAATTCTGGTGCCAATCTTCTCGTCAGACATTTTCCTTTTTGCTTCTCTGGAATCTGAGATTAAATGCGGATCAACTTTTATTTAAATGCAGGATATGCTTCTGCGGGTATGTTGTGCAATGCTGCTGAGCGTGAGAAGCAGACTATTGAGCGGTGATTTCACAGCCAACTTGAAACTTTTACAGCACTATCCTGATATTAACATAGAATTCCTTCTCCAGTTAGCCAGGGATCTCACGCCAGACACTTCTAGCTATCGCTTGTCTTTGTAAATCATCACCATGAACCCAGCTTAGCACGAGTGATGGCTTTTCTCTGCTGTTTTTTTTTTAAATTATTTGAGGGTGTTCATCTATATTTAAGTTAAACTATTTCTGAAAACTTCTTGGATCATCATGGAAGCAATGAAATTATTTAGTTGTAACAATTACCAACTCTCTCTCTCTCTCTCTCTCTCTTTTATTTTGGTTTTCACTCATCGGTATTCGAGCTTTGCCTGATTAATTTGGTCCAAGCATTTTGGAGCCCATTAAAGGGTCAGCTCTCCCAAATCCCAAATCCCATTTCCCTATTCTCATCTCTCTCTCTCTCTCTCTCGTGGAGTGGTTGACCATTCACTGTAAATCGCTGGCTTTCACATGGAAAGCCAACAAATAACAGGATTATATTAGAGTTTGATTATGTTGAGTAAAAATTGCACCTCGATTGACTATGCACCAAGTTAATAGCAGAAGTTAATAGCAGAATATAGGCTTCCCGAAAATTGTTCAAATAACACAAGGCACTAAAATCTAGCTAGTAAGAAATTCTGGTTGATTGTCTGGTCGTAATGCCCTCTCTCTCTCTCTCTCTCTCTCTCTCTCTCTCTCTCTCTCTGTGAATTTGAACGCGTAAATTGACCTAATTTCAATATATATTTTTTCCTTATTAAATAACATTGACTATTGAGAGAAAAAGATAATTCTAAATTGTCACATGAACAAAGAAACAAAAACCCATACTTATCAAACAACATGGGCGAAGGGTTGCAGCATCCCTTACACAAGAAGAAAGTGAGAAAATTCATGAACAAGCAGGCATTTCATTGAAATTCTTGTGTCAACCCTTAACACCTAAGCTTATAGTAGAGACAATTTTGCTCTTGTTAAACTTCATTTTACATATGTATGCATGTTAGCTTCATGGTACTTTCCCTTGACTTCTTATAATTATTAGTTTTTTCAATATTGCTATATGAAATCTAAGTACCAAATTCGCATTATTTTATGGTGTTGCTTAGGAGAGATTTTGATTAGGTCCAATGTTGGGTTAGGTGATCTTATTGTTCCCAACTGTCCATTTCCTCTGTTTTCACTCTCTCTTCTTCATATATATGTTCTCTCAGGTTTTGATCATTTGAAAGCTATTCTTTTGAAATGCAAAAAATTGTTAAACTCCTTGTTGAGTGAAGATTTTATATTATAAAAGTGCTTGTTTGATGGCAAAATCTTCTGCTTCATGGAACTCTTCATGCAACCATCTATGAGGTTGATGGGCTTCACAGTGGACCCATCAGAGGCTGCTTCCACAAGGTATGCCTCTCTCTCTCTCCCCCCCCCCCCCCCTCCTTGTATTCATTTTGTTTTTTTTTTTTGGTACTACTTGTATTCATTTTGTTAATAAGATTCAGTTGTTTTCAAGTTGTTGAATAAAACGTATTTAGATATAGCCCAAATGGTTAGATCAAATGGCAAATTTTCTCTCTAAATGAAGTGATATTCTTACATCCGTATTCTTTTCGGCAAGAAATCTGTGTTGTGTGGTTTTGTTGAATTCAAAACATGAACAAATCTGCAGCTTCTATGTCTTTCAAAAGGTTTCCTATAATCTGTCTTTTGAATGAGCCCAAGAAATTTATTCTATTCTGATTTTATAAGGATCACTTGTGCTTTATACCATCTACCTGTACTCCGTATTGATTTCATTTCTGAATTGATTCTGCAGCTAAAAGTCTTTACAGAAAGGACTATTGGCTGTGGAAAACGCAATTCAAAACTATACCTCACAGTTGATTTAGGCAACGCCAGAGTAGGAAGAACAAGATTACTGCAGCCCAAACACTCAAATCTGCCAATGGAATGAAGAACTCCACATCTGTTGTGCACATAGAGCCACTTCCGCCATCTTCACTCTCAAAGAAGCCAACCCCATTGGTGCAGAAGTCATTGGATTGCTTACTTGCCTATAGTGGAACTCCTAACCAGTAAAGAAATTGATAGATGGATGGAGATTCTTGATGAAAAGAGGAATCCCATTCATGGGGGCTCTAAAGTGCACGTGAAAGTGCAGTTTTTTGATGTTACTAAGGAAGAGAATTGGTCTATCCTGGGTCTTTCTTACACGTTCTTCTCACAAAGGAATGGTTGTAGAGTCACACTTTACCAAGATGCTCACATTCCTAATGATTACATTCCAAAAACTTCACTTTCAGGAGGGAAATGCTACGAGCCACACCGACATTCGGAAGATATATTTGATGCCATTAGTAATGCAAAGTACTTAATTTATATCACGGGCTGGTCCATAAATATTAAGATCACATTGATAAGGGACTTGAGGAGGCCAAAGCCTGGAGGGGACATTACTCGGTTGATGGCTACTCACGATGAGGACACTAGAGCTACTTTCGCAGCACCAATGTTCACTGTGTTTTGTGTCCAAGAGATCCTGACAATGGCAAGACAATTATACAAGATATAGAGATTTCAACTATGTTTTCTCATCACCAAAAGACCATGATGGTGGATTATGAAATGCCTAACAAAGAATCCGAGCAGAGGATGATTGTAAGCTTTCTTAGTGGGATTGATCTTTGTGATGGCAGCATTCCCTTTTTAGGACATTGAACTCTGCACATCATAATGATTTTTATCAGCCAAATTTTGCTGGTGCTTCAATATCCAACGGTGGTCCAAGGGAGCCTTGGCATGACATTCACTCTCGACTAGAAGGTCCTATTGCTTGGGATGTCTTTTTTAATTTTGAACAAAGGTGGATGAAACATGGAAAAAAGGACTTGCTCCTAAATCTAAAGGACTTCAGTGTTGTAATTGAACCTCCATCACCAGTTACATTCCCCGAAGACCATGAGACATGGAATGTTCAATTGTTTCTATCCATTGATGGAGGTGCAGCCTTAGCCTTACCAAAAGTGCCCAAGGAAGCAGCGAAGTGTGGACTTATAAGTGGAAGAGATTGCATCATCGAGAGAAGCATTCAAGATGCCTATGCCCAAGCCATTCGAAGAGCCAAGAACTTATCTACATTGAGAACCAATACTTCCTTGGTAGCTCTTTTTCTTGGAGGCCTAATGGCGATAGCAAGGTTAACGAGTCTGGTGCATCACATCTTATACCAAAGGAATTATCACTCAAAGTGGTCAGCAAGATTGAGGCAGGGGAGAGGTTTAGCGTATACATTGTGATCCCAATGTGGCCTGAGGGAGAACCTGAAAGTGTATCTGTTCAATCAATGCTGAATTGGCAAAGAAGAACCATGGATATGATGTATACCAATATAGCTCAAGCGCTTAAGGTTAAAGAACTTCAAGCAAATCTTAGAGATTACTTAACATTCTTTTGTTTAGGCAACAGAGAGAAGAAGAAGAATAGGGAGTATGAGCCTCCAGAAAAACCGGATCAAAATACAGATTATTGTGGAGCTCAACAAGCTAGAAGGTTCATGATTTACGTGCATGCCAAACTAATGATAGGTATATCATTTTTCTTCACACTCTTCAATTTGCCATTCAATTATGGATGCGAGTGGTTGTTAAAACCTCAAATCAAAAAATTTTAAGAGTATCGTGTGATCTGTTGATAGTTTTTATAGACTTCCAATATAAAATTTCAATTCTATCTTATTATTTTACTCTTAAAACATGTGAAGACAGTGTTTCTCATTTCTTTTACTAGGCAAAAGGGTGGCTAGTGCAAATATCGTTGTTGTCTCCTCCCGAGTATTACCGTGAGACTTTTCACCTATTTTGAAATATCCGATTTGAGCTATTGTTGTTGTTGCTAGGCAAGCCCATGATGGTAGATTGAAATAAAGTCTCAATCAGCTATGATATATTCTATATTCTTGAAAGGTCATAGGCGTGAAAGCTATGATACATTCTATCTTCTTGAAAGGCCATAGGCATATTTTCACGCACGACTCCACTCCTTTTAATCGTTATCAAATATAAAATCTCAAAATCCTGAACTGTTTGCATATTCACTTGTTTGGGAGAAAATATTCTATGGTAACTTGAGGAATTAATTTAATGGTGGAAAATACTAAGTTGGGTAACCATTTTTTGCCCCTTTTTTAGCAGTTGATGATGAGTATATAATCATGGGATCAGCAACATAAACCAAAGATCAATGGATGGAGCAAGAGACACGAGATAGCAATGGGTGGCTACCAACCTCATCATCTAGCAGCCCACAAGCCTGGAAGGGGTTAAATCCACGGATTACGAATGGCATTGCGTTATGAACACTTGGGTTTATTAGATGACTCTTTTCGACACCCAGAGAGCTTGGAATGCATTCAAAAGATCAACAAAATTGCAAGCAAGCAAGCATTGGGAGCTTTATGCACACCAAAGTGTGGAATCTGACTTGCCAGGACACTTGCTTGAGTACCCAATCCATGTCACAGAAAACGGAGAGGTCACTCAATTGCCAGGCTTTGAGTTTTTTCCGGACACCAAAGCTAGAGTTCTTGGGTCTAAATCTGAGATTCTTCCTGCAATGCTCACCACTTGATTGTTTTGCAAGTTAATTACATCATAGATATTTTTGTTTCCACGCGGTGTTACTATTTGGGTTTTCTTTTTGTTTTTGTGTAAAATAAAGTTGTAGCAAATATTCCATGTTGTTTTTCTCTCTACCAATGTTTTGTAGGTCCATCAATAAAGAGTACTAAATTCATTTAACTAAATTCTCAAATTCAAAATTTAAAAATATAAAAAAAGATCGGAAGGGAGACCAATCGATCAAGTTGAAAAAATTTTTTTTTCTCTCACAGAAAGATTTAGCAGTCAAATATATAGCACCCAAGAAACGCCAGGCGAACAAAGAAAGGAGGAAAAAAGACTACAGCAACATGAGCTATGGCTCATTTAAAGTGAGGCATAACTCCCTCACTTCCATTACAAAGTCTATTTAAATGTGCAAAGTTTTAAAATTCATACTCTAATAAATCTTACTTCAGTTTTTTACATAAAAAAAAAAAATAGGAGAGAGATTATAAAAATTGACTTATTCTTGAACCCGGGTGGGTTGACTTTGAAGAGCCCTATTATTCTAAGAAAATATTTTATAGGATAAATCTATTTATTTCTTCACACTATAGCATTAAATTGTATTTCTTTTATTATGAAAGAAAATTACTGGATTTATCGGTTCAATAATCACTCTTCTACATTTTGATATTGAACGAACTAATGCATTGAGAATTTAAGTTGGATTTTGCTTTAAAAAAATCCCAAAAAAAAGAAGAAAAAAGAAAGGTTGATAAATTAAACCGAACAATGGTCTCATGCCATCCAAATGTAATAAATAAATAAATAAATAATATTTATATATATTTTTTAATATATAAGAAGATTTAAACTCGACACTTTTAAAAAGAAAAAAATAATATCAGTTAAACTATAATTTATCGACAAATACTTATACTCTTTCGGTTTCTTTTGTTTGCCTAGAAAATCCAAAAGGAAAATCAACAATAGAGTCTCTAATGGTATGCATGCAATAACAAAAGGGAGGAAACCTTTTCTTAATGTGGTAATACAAACTTCTCCTATATCCTCCTATTGCATAACCCATGTTTGGAAAATTTTTAAAAGTTTAGAAGACAATAATAATTAAATAATATAAAAGGGGGTTGGCCTAATATTTTGGTACATTCACATTCCCAAGGTTTTGGTTATTCTTACACTTAATATTGTCCTATATAGAATCCTAAATCTAACATTTAAAAAAAAAAAAAAAGGTAAGTATAAAAATTTAGAAAGAACTAGGTAATTAATACTTCCAATTCAACAACCTTTTTCGATATATCATCATTACAAAAGTTTCCATTTTTAGCCATTGAATCAACCTCTAATTAACTCAGAGTTGTGAAACAGTGACAGAATGTATATGACCCGACCCGTTATGCCGGGGAGTGCAACTCACGTGCTCAAACCCCATCTGGTTCAAGAAGAAGAAGCAAAGTATGAAGAAATAAAAATGATAAAGTATTGTGTTAGACAGCTCCACAAGAAAGAAAGTGAGACCAGCAGAAGCTTTCTCCTCCTCCTAGTCGTAGGCGTTGCCGTGCGGAGCACGAGCAAAAGTTAGTACTCTGTCCCCTCTTCCAAAAGTCACATTCTTCTCTCTCCCTCTCCCTCTCCATCTCTCTCTCTCTCTCTCTCGAGTACTAAATAAGTCATAATCTCTCCCTCCCACTTGCATTCACTCATTCAACTCATTCATTCACATTATTAATATCTATATGTTATAGACATGTCTGCGCACGCAATGTACGCATCATATTTTAAACTTCATAACCTTTGTATTCTCCAATTATAATGGTAGATTACCAAAGTATAAATCATTTCATTTCTTTTTTTCTTTTATTTTATGCACACCAAAAAACTTCTTAAAAAATTTATATTATTTTCCTTTTAAGTTTGGGTTAAATATTAGAAGATTTTCTATTTTATCGAGCCGAGTTAATAAAAATTTATTTTTAAATATTTTATTAAAATATTTATATCACCAAGTTTTTATGGTGTTAAAGACTGTTTTCTTTGCAATTTTCAAGTCAGAGTCAAGCACAATCTTCTCATTTATCCTCTTTTTTTTTTTTTTTTCATTTTAGAATAGCAAATGGCCGGCCTCATGAACATAAATTTAGAGGCCCACATAAATTGGTTTTCAAATAAAATAATCCAGTTTGATTCGGTCATCATTAAACCTCCCCCCCCCCTCTCTCTCTCTCTCCCTCTCTCTCTCTCTCTCTCTCTCTCTGAATCCTATCAATGGTCCGTACTGAGAAACCCGAAAGTGAATCTGAAATTATTTTGTATTTAATGATAATTGAGTAAGACAATAACAGTAATTTTCTGTCTTAGTTTTAATATTAATAATGATTTCAAAATTTTTTCAATATTATTTAAAATTTTTTATTAGGTAAATAAAGTTACTTCGTTGACTCTCATATATATATATATATATATATATATATTCAAAAAGGAGAATTTTTTTTTAAAAAAAATAATGATATGGACATAGAAATATACGCCAATGGTATAAAATACGTAGTAGTTAAGGAGGTAAAATCCATTAATTTTTTTTTTTTTTTTTTTTAAGGATGCAAATAAAATAATCCAAGTTGACACATAACACGATAACACATTCTATTTAAACATTTGTCTCCATGCAACAGACTCACTAAATACACATACACACCCACCCACCCTTCCCACAACCAAAAGAGCAAGAAAGAATCGTCCCTTCGTTCATTCCGAACAAAGGAAAAAGGAAGACCCCAGAGGAAAAAACAGGGAAGTTTTAAAATAATCACGCTGTTTCCTCTGTTTTTCCACCCACCATGTCTTCAATTCTGAGCTCTTCTCAGGGCGTTGTCTTAGCAACAGCCATGGCTGCTTTCTCCGGAACTGTAATTATTTATGCTTTTTGCAAACAGAAAACTCAATTTTCTCAAGAAATTTCGCAACCCGGTCAGAGAATTTTGAGATCTTGTCTCTCTTCTGGTATGTATACACGTCTCTTTTCCTCTGTCTCTGTCCCTCTCTCATCAAATCTCTTAATTTTCATGGGGTTTGGCTAAAATTTTGTGGGTGTTGACTAATTTTGCAGACGGAAAGAAGAGAGAGAAGAAGAAGAATAAAAGAGTGAGGTTCGCAGACGATGTGGTTGACCCAATTGGGAACAACGAAGAATTTAGAAAACAGAGGAATTTGGACGGCAATTCATCAAATTCTTCTTCGAATGTTCATCAAAAGAGCGAGAAAATTAAGAAAATGCCAGCAAATCGAATTGCTCTTTACAATGGGATCCTTAGAGATCGTGTTGTACAACGATTGGCTTATTCTTATTGATTTGATCTTTTGAATTTCATCTTGTGTACTGATCAAATCTTGGGCTTTCTTGTTGATTTGCCGCTGCTTTCTCCCCCCCCCTCTCTCTCTCTCTTTTTCCCCCCCAAACTATTGTACAAAATTTGGTACTTTTTTCCTGCAAATGTACTTTGATCGAATACAGTCTTTGATCAAATGAAATTAACGTTGATACAGCGAGTCAAATCGGCTCATCCCTCCGAGTCAAATCGGCTCATCCGCCTCTCTCTCTCTCTCTCTCTCTCTCTCTCTCTCTCTCATGGACGGACACACGTGTTTTCATTAATCTGATTTAAATACCTATAAAAATTCTATTAAAAAGATAATTTTTCTAATAAAATCTTTTTATTTTCAAATTTTTAATTTTAATTAAAATTTTAATATTCTGTCTTACACCGATTATCGTTGATTTTCTCTCTCTACCTAAAAGAAAAGGGTTTCTCCCCTCCCCTCGCCCCCCCGGTCCAACCTAAAAGAAAAGGGTATTAGTTAAGACTTAGAGAGAAGGCCTTGTGAACCAAAAGCACGTGCATCAAGTGGATCGGTTCAGAGGTTTTTTCATGTCTAGGGAAGGTAAGACAAGAGGCTTATTTTCCACTCTACTTTTCAATAATGCTAAGGTCAATAACCACCAACCTTAATTTGGTTACATTAATTGTGGTCTTGTTAGAGTGACGTCATCTAGAAAATGAAACAGGTCAAGGCTTCGTGGGTCAGCAAATTTCTTGTAATACTTTTTATACATTTTATAATTAAATGTGAACTATTCCAAAATTCAAGAGTTTATGGATAAAACAAAATTCTATTATTATATAATACTATTATTAAATGTGGACTGTACTTTACATGACCTAAAAAGAAAATTTGACTTTCCATGGTCAAAGTTCTTTTAAGTTTTTAAAATTAATTTTAAAAATCAATAATTTTCTAAAATAAATTTTTGTATAATTTTCAAATATCTGTTCACTAATATGATCTAGAGATTATTATATAAATAGTTTGGTTGACGAAGAATCATATTAACAAACATTAAGAGAGTTCTGTCTCTTAATGATTTAATTTTGTTCGAATCATATTTAATCACAGAATATCAGTGTTTTATAAAAAAAAAATTAAAATAAAAATCCTTGTGTTGGCAAAAGGAAATTTATAAAATTTGAAGACATTATGAAAATATAATTTGCTAAACAAAATTGGATTTGTGGCTTTTCAAGATTCCAACTAACCTATGGGCTCATGAGTTGACTCATTCTAGGCTTGAAACCTTCTGGTTCTTCTCTATTATATGTATTTATATACTTTCGGACTTCCCATTGGTTATCATCGTCAAGAATTGGGGTTTGTGCAATTGAAATTAGGAATCTCTTAAAAATTTCACATCTTTTTATAAAATATTATATCTTATTAATTATTTTTTTTACTCTAAATAAAAATATTATATTTAGAACAAGATAAAATAAACTCAACTTATCCTCAACTCTTCCCAGATGGACTTCATTTATGAATTTAGACGCACATTATGATAACTCTAATTTTTTTTTAAAATATAACTAATATTAGTTTATTACTTGAAGACCTTAGTCGGTATTTTGAGAATAATTCTATATTTTTTTATTTTGGGCCGTAAAAGTTTTAAGAATAAAACATTTTAATTTTAAAAATACTAAATAATCTCGATCATCGATTAAAAATGAAAATTCATATTTGCATACTAGTGTTATTGATCTACTCATCATAAATTAATAATAAATTCAATCTTAACTTGTTAACGATATCTCTCATCAAATGGCATCATTCTTTTTTTATTATTATTGATTCTCATCATTGATATCTGAAATTATATTCTGATTAATTTGATTCGAGTGTTTGGGGGTCTTATTTATGGGACGACTCTCCAAATATCATTTTCTCTATTTTTAAATTTTAAATCTAAAATTTGATTAAAAATTTAATATTTTATCTCACTAAACCGACTATACGTTGATACATGATATCAATCCTTTGCATTGCATTTAGTAAGAGCACAAATTCTAAACTTGTCCAAATTGTTTCACCACATGGCCCTTGGCTTTTCACCTAAAAGAAAATGGCCCTTGGCTACCCGCTTTCCTTAGTACCTATGGACCCTACCAAGTAAGTTTATACTTGGCTTTATAAACCCAACCACGGCCACGAGGAGAAGGCACGACTGTCCGAGTCTCATTTTCTTCCGATGCTCTCAGGCTCCATGATGAAAGAGAATGATATCAGTTGAATTATAATTTATTGATATATATATATAATCTAATAAAATAGAAAATTATATAAATATTTTAATTATAATACAATGTCTCTCGATACAAGATAAACTAAAGAATTCTGTGGAGATGGAACACTTTCAATCAAGTCTTAATCAATCTTTTTGATAGGGTTCTGTCCCTTAAGGTGTTTTTGACACTCACTACGATTTTTGTATACTCATCTGGTTACACAGGATGTCAACATGTACGTGGGATGATCAAAACATTTGTGAGACAAATTGCTAACCCAAACCGACCAAAAAGTAAAAGTAATGCTCTATTGATAAAATATAAAGTTATTATAAAAGTTAACAGAAACTAAGCCCATATTATTTTATGGATTAAAACATTATATTATGTATTGTTACACAAAATCGAAAACACTTTTTGATAGTTGATTTTTTGGATGCATAACTATTTTTCTCAAAAATGTAAAATGTAAGTAGAAAACATAGCAATAGAGAGGCACATTATCCAATTTTTTTGGTAAGAAATGACAATAAATAATAGATTAAAAATAAATTTAATTGTCATTTAAGTATTTATTTTGGTAAGAAAGTTTCCGTGCAACGAAATTTGATTTTCAGGCCAATGAGTTACTTTTCTTTTTTTATATAAGGGTTCGAATTCGAGATTTTTAAAGAGAAATGATACAGTTTCAATTAAACTATAGGTCATCGGTCAAGTCAATAATGTCATTATTTTTTTTCATTTAAAGGTATCGATTTCGAATCATTTTTATGTAATAAAAAAAATATAATTTTCAAAATATATGATTTAATCGAAAGCTCTTCCTAAATTCCATCAATGTTATGTTATCAATGATAATAACACAGAATTTATGCCTTAGAAGTCAAATCTATGAATGAATTAAACAGATAGGCATCAAAGAAGAGTCCAACTCATTTGCCCAAATTTCCCCTCCCTATTTTGGGTCTCCCTCTCTTGTGACCACCCAAACAAGTGCATGTTAGTGGGACACATGGCAACAAAATATTGGAGTATAGGAAAGGAGAATTCACATTTAATAACCCAGTGTATGGGCAACTGAATGATTTGGAATCTTCATTTTATCTTGGAACATAATATATAATATTTCAGTCTATTTTGTCATCTTCCCCCACCCTTTTCTTTTTTTTAAAAAAAAAAAGGAAAATAAAAGAAAAATCTTTGATTCTTTTTATTATTTTCATGCTTCCGGACTTTGTCATTTTTTTTAACACACCCCTCCATTATCCCATATTTTACCCATTATTTTTAGTTATTTTTCTTTTCTTTTTAATAAATGCAATAAAAGGGTATCAGATTTTTTTTTTTTAAATCCCTGTCCTAATAAAATGTTATACGTCAAGTATGAAGAATTGATCAAAAAAAAAAAAAAAGTAAAATTCTTGTATTACTCTCCTAATACAATCAAAATCAATACTTTAATTTTCTTAAAAGAATTATGCCACCAATTTTGGGTGTTGGAACTGACCTCTCCTGTTAAACCCCGCAGAAAAATTTGGAAAAGTACACAGAATGAAAAAAAAAAAAAAAATAGGGGGTAGGAACAGGTAAAGATAAGAGAAGATAA
Organism: Dillenia suffruticosa; assembly: GCA_033439265.1. Taxonomy (NCBI): domain Eukaryota; kingdom Viridiplantae; phylum Streptophyta; class Magnoliopsida; order Dilleniales; family Dilleniaceae; genus Dillenia; species Dillenia suffruticosa. Next base: position 22,962,297 of record JAVTVX010000035.1, read on the forward strand.
CTGGACCTCTGAAATATGGATTCTTCGGATCGGTAAGGTCTCACCCAAATAAGTATTTTTTTATCTTCTCAAAAACCGTAAATTCTCACTTCTTTTTTTTTTTTTTTACCTTCACTTGATTATATTTAAGTTTTTATCCCGATTAAATCTGAGTCAATCGTTATAGGATTCATTTCGCAAGACAAATCTCCCAACATTAATTTTTTCTCATTCTCATAACGAGTCGAAACTGGGTATAGAGACATGACACAGCCTCCTCAATCAACTGCGTCAATGAATATCGATGTAAATTCTCACTGCTTGTCAACTTATATTTATTTTATTTATAATATTTTTAAATGAAATTTTTAATAGAAATTACACATTGCCACAAGTAATAGTCATTTTTTTTTATCTAAACTAAATTAAATTGTTATTATTATGCCAACAATTTTGGACTTGAATAAGTTCATATCATTCTAATTAAATTTGACTTAAATTTTCTTATTGTCTCAACTCTTGATTCTAGAATTTTGGACTTTAGAATCGCATCATTTTTTTAAAAGAATTATTTTATTTCTTCTTTTTATAACTATGAAAACTTAATCATACATATTGTAGTATGTTAGGATTTGCTCATATTTTGCGAAATAGAAAGTTTGTCTTCTATGAGTTGTATTTTGTTTTTTTATCCAAAAGTAAATTTTATTTTTTGAAAAATGGTAAGTCTATATATGCAATTGTAAACAATGTTATTAGGTACAAAACATAGAGAGACTAGTTAGAGTAAAAGGTTACAAGAAATATTTTGGGGTTTCATAATTTTTTTTCTAGTTATTCTAGAGGGTGGAGAAAAGACTTTGAAATTTGTGAGAGGGTATACAAAGAGAATTTCAGTTTTCTCAAAGTAGGTATTGTTTAACTTTATTTATTTTGATTTCGTTTGTGGGTTTTTTGTTTATTAATTTTTAAAAAATATTTTTTAGGTTTTTTTTTTTTTTTCCTTATAGAGTGATCTGCAACAATAAGTTTATTAAATAGTAATTCGAGTGAATCACATATTGGCAATTGGATCCGTAAAAACATTATAATATATATATATATATATATATATTCTCATATGGGTTGGTGACATATATACCAGAATTACAGGTACAAATCTTGTGAATGAGTAATCATGACATGATGCACCTAATGGTAGACTTTAGAAAAACTTTAAAGGTTCACCTGTCATTATCAGGATGACAATTGATAATCGAAACATTCATAAACTATTAGTCAATATTTATAATAATAGAAAATTCAATTTTCATTTTCAATTTAATATTTAAATCGAAGTACTCTGAAATATAAATTTTATAACTTAATAGATTTCTTTTTAACCATTAATATCTGATATGAAATCTAATAAATTTGATTCAAGTCTTTAAAAGATAAAAAACTTTCGATATCTATTTTTATCATAAAATTTGTCCAAGAATCAACTAAACATAGGTGGCATTGGTTCTGCAACCTAAGAGATGAAGTTAGGTAATATATGACTCAACACCCCTCCTTCACAAACGGCAAACCATGAATTTCGTAAATGCTTGGTGAAATATGTGAATCCACTATTTGTGGGTTGATAATATATTATATAATATAATATTAAAAAATAACTTCTAATTTTCGTATTCCACACTTATCCTAACGGCCGCATGCTCTTTCTTCATAGACTAAACTATGTTCTGAACATTATTTAATGGGTTCTAATCTTGAATCAATTTGGTCATCCCTATGTTTGTGACCAAATCTCACTCATCCGCAGACACCCCTTTCCCAATATTCACACAATTCTCGCACCGGAAGCAAGAATGGTACCAACCAACAACCAATCATCACTTGACACGTCAACAAATGGCATGACGCTATCATCCACGCATATCCAATTAGAATTTGACACATCATAGTTAGAAGATATGATGCAAGCAAATCCAAAGCATGAGAAGGTAACAAGGATGCTTCCTAGATCCCTATTTCTAATGACCTCACCAAACAGCCCAACTTCATATTTTTTTAATATGAAAGAAAAGGGTTTGAAACACATAGGGTTCTTCATTAGTGGCTCATGGCTCTCCTCTTTGTCAATAAAGGGGCCAATGTTATTCCCCGGTAAAGCCTCTCGAGAAAAAAGAAATAATATACAAGTGCTCCCTCAATAATGTTTGATCATCTTACCTCATCCTTTTCTCTGGCGTTTATGCTTCCATTATTGAAAGAAAAGTGGCCATCTTTGTTAAGAAAAATGCTATTTGTGATGACTATACTAATAATGATACTGGATAAAGTTAGAAATTTATATAAGAGAGTAAAAAATATCATATTGGGTATGGGGTTAGGGATGAATGGGAGCTGATGTTTTTAATTTTTGTGAAAGAAATAATCATTTATTTGTATGTATTAATTATTTTGGTTTTTATTATCGGTATTCAGATTTTATCCGATTAATTCGGTTCGAGCACTATGAGACTTATTTTATGGATTAACTTTCTAAATCTTTTTTCGTCATATCCTAGGGTCGAGTTCGAGACATATGGTTAGAAAAGTAGAGTATCTGACCTCTCAATCTAAAAGAGTTTGATATTTATTTATATTAATAAGTTGTTCTATTAAAATTACATAAAAATGTATAAATTTGGAAGATAAAATTGTAAAACGATTATTCTGTTGTTAACCGATAGTATTTTTGTTTATTTATTTTGAACAATGGATCGCACCATCTTTCACTTACGACCACGTTGGTTGGGTGCAGTGCGGGCCCTTCACATTATTTAATAGGTTGAGACGAGCGGGCGGGCGGTGAGACAGTCCACTGTTGCTCTGTAAATGGCAAACTTTAATTGGATGAGATGGCAAAGCAATCAGAGAAAAAGATAAGGATTAGTGATGTAATTCATTATATTAAGTTTCTAATTTTATCTTTGACGACGGCCGTGACGTACTTAGATGCCAATGTTGGAATATCCCAAACATAAAGCCCTACCACAGACTTACATCACCAGAGTATTAGGTACAACAGCAATACAATTATTTTCATTAAGCTCTGCATCGTATCTTCGTGGCACTACTCTCAAAAGACACTATATGAAAGAGTCATCTCCTAAATAAGATTTCTATAAACTTTTAAAATAAAATAATTAAAATATGATTTCAGATATCAATGATAAAAAGAAAAACAAAAATCTAATTGTTTCAAATTCAGAGAGAAAGTCGGGGTGCCTTTACGGTACCTTTTATCACTATTTTTTTTTTCTTATTTTTAAGTGAATGATTTTCTTGTTTTGTGAATGTTTAGTTTGAGAAAAAATATCACTCTCTCTCTTAGAAATTAATTCTATTTAGGAATTGGCAAATGATGTTACAAACATACCGAATTTCGAATTACTAGTATTAGTAATTTGGTGGGGTCGGGAGTTTGAGGATGGCATAATGTCAATTAAGGAAATCCTTATCTGACTCAGCTCGCCATTCTGCTCTGTCAGATGGCATATCTTGAGATAAAATATGAAAAACAACAACCTTTTTCACAAACTTAAAATCGTAATGACTTAGCTTTCAAGCCCTTTGTCACCACTTTCCTGGTCCAAAGTTTACCTACTTCTTTGTAGCATCTTCTCATCTGTGCTTTTCGCTGGCCAGAGTTGTTTTTGTTTGGCTCAATTCGACATCACATCTTGCTTCCGTAGACAAGAGAAATAGTTTGAAAATCACAAAAATTTTCTTATATATTCCATCTGATTCACATTCACATGTAAGAACTGAGAACTTCTGCACAAATCTGTCACTCAACCCTTCAAAGTTTTATTTTATTTGATGAAGAAAAATTGTCAATTACAATTACGTGTTCCAAAAATCTTAAACTCATACAGTATAATGGGCAAAAATGAGACAAGACGTTTTTGTTATCTAAGTCTCCTGCTTCACGCAGGGGTCTATGTCAATCAAAATTATGTCAACCGACAAATGATGCCCAAAGGAAACAGTCCAATGGGGTTGCTTTTGAGTCATGGCTTTCCTCCAATTATGTGGAGAAATGTTGGAATCTTGATGCATTTCAGAATGTGTCAAGCCAAATGAGTCATTCTCTGCCTTCATTATATATATGGATATGCCCATATGCAGATTCAATCCAAATCCATTTCGAACAATAACAGTTATATGTTTGGACAAGTGTGTAAACGTGTATTCTTGGTAATTTTAAACCATGCCTCAAAAGTATGTGAACCTTATAAGTTTACCCCATGTTTAATTTATAATTCTTAATGGAATAGGAAAGGAAAAAGGTTCATATTTTCATTTTCAAAATTTTATTATGTAAAAACAATATTTATAATTCTAACGGACAATCAATTTAATGTGATAGGAATGTTAAATCACTTAATTAAGTTTCGAATTCAAAATATAAAAATAAAAAATATTATATTAGAAGAGTCGTTCTCTAAATAAGATTCTCATAAATTCTTAAATTGGATTAATTAAAATATGACTCTAGATACTTATGGTTAAAATTATATATATTCATAATGGGCTGGAGCTCACCATAAACGCCATACACACTTAATTCATATTACCTGTTTCACATTGATCAGCACCAGAGATTCAAGTTAAAGTACCAAAGAGACCAAAAGGTTCTCATAACAATAGATTTGTTTTAAGATTCCCTAGAATTGTTTAATGAACTATATATGATATAATCCGCATCTTCCCACCTAATTTGAGTATTTTAAGACTCGAAAGTGATTCATTGTATTTGGATTAAGGAGCCAAAACCTAGTCACTAACACTAATCTTGTCATTAAATCTCCGCCAATTATACACACATGATAGATTAAGGTCGTTTATCTTACCTCAAAAATATTCATAGATCGGATCTCCCGATTGATCAAATCAATGACCCAAAATGCTTCTAAACGTTTATCTAAAATGTTTAAATTATGAAAAAATTTATTGTTACTTAACATATTGATATAATTGTGGTGACAAATTTGCACCAAAAAAATAATAATAGTCACAATTTGAAAAAAAAAAAAAAAATTGGTAGCAGATTCTCTTGCATCTACTTTTTTTCTCCTTATCTTTTTGCTGGCACCGAAGATACGAAGACAAGTAATTTCCCCCAAACATTTGGGTATTTTCTTTTTTAGAAAAAGATCACGTTTAAATTTTAATAATAATTATATTGAAAAAAATTACCCTATTGTATAACCTTAAATCCATAAATCTCCTATTAAACAAAAAATTATTATAAATTCCAAATTATAATAAGAGATATGTATTCAATTTATCACTAGTTACTCTTTAGGTCAATTCACTTCAAAAAAGATAAAGTTATTTATTAAAGATAATATTAGTCACAATCAATTCAACTAATAAAATCTTTTAAGTGTGCAAGGTATTCAAGAGAATTACTTTGCCAAGGGTTTGAAATGCTTTTCTCTTTGTTTTGTAGAAAAAGAATTCCCTTTCCCTCTTGGTAAATTTTCCAAGTGGTACCATCAGGTCCATAGTTCTTGGATATGCAAAATGAATTATAATTCAATTAATATAAATATTAGTCAAAATTTATTTTTTAATAAAAAATAGAGAAACAAATTTAAACTACAAATATAATAATAATGTTTCAACCTAATTGTAGCGAATGAGAAAGCCCAAATAAAGATTTCGATATTTACCATCTTTAATATAAGCAATTTCAATGGATTTTTTTTTTGGATAAAATTTCAATCGAATTTTATTAAAATTGATTTTTATGGATATTATATTATGAAAAGTCTAAACTCTTTTGGGTTTAGTGGTCGGACACTCTATCCCCTTAATCAGAGATCTCGAGTTAGAGCTTTGAGAATGGCGAAGAAGGATTTGGGAGTGCCAACCTAAAAATGGATTTTACAGTATTCGAATTGGATTAGTTAGGTAAAACTAGGATACCGACAGTGAAAAAAAAAATTTCTGAAACGGGCTGTTCGAGCCTTGGGCGCATGGGAAAGATGGGCCAACTCTAACCACAGATTGAATTGGGTCCTACTCTGGCCTAGGGGTCCAGTCCAATTCAGTCTAGGTTAAGAATCCAACCGCCCGAAAATCGAAGAGCAAAGTAGCTTAACAATCGGACAAAACCCTTTTCCGGTACTCAATTCTCAATTTTTGTTCCATCACATAAGACTATATATATATTTTTGAGTTAATTAATGATTTTGAGTTTGGGTTGAGAATCTGCTAGCTGATTGCTGAGGTTTTAAGGTTTTGTGATGTTATATGTGTTTGGGTCGAGAATCTATGGTTGATAATGCTAGGCTTAATATCTGTTTAGTCGAATTTGTTTCATTTTTGAATCTGGGGTTGTCTTAAAATTTGAGATTGATTGTGTTGTTGTGAGCATTAAGTTGAATAACGAAGTACGGCCTGGTTATTGGGACAATTTTGACTTGTGGGGTTTTCGGGTTTGCGAAATTATATAGGATATTCAGGAATTTTCTTTTCGATTAGCTATGTGGAAATTTTCCTTATAAACATGCTTTGCTTCTTAAATAATAGTGGAAGGCGGGTGTTTGAGAGCTCTTAAAATGATTGGATCAAACATTTTGCATCAAGATTGTTAATTTGAACTGGGGTTTAATTCTTCAATGATGACACTCAATGAATATATGCTTGTTGTGAAGAAGAAAAAGAAAATGATATGTTTTAGTTTAATTCATCTCATTTGGACAGACGTCTGGACTTTGGACATTGGCATGTTATTTTCAACCTAAACGGTTCTAAGACTGACAGTACCAATAGCTATTGACAATGATAAAGATATAGAGATGGATTTATTAAGTGCATGCATTTTTTTTATGCTTGGTTATGCTTATGTTGCAATTGCCAAATATCATTGTTCATGAAGCAGTACTTGCTGGGTGTGAGGTCTGGGATTTGAGAGATGTTCTCCTGGAATTTACTTATCGCTGTATGCTTTTGAACTATGTTGTTTGAGATTCTTCGTAATATAATGCATTTAGCTTTTATCATACTAAATTCATTTCTAAGTGAAACCAGGGGTCAAATTGGTTTATCTTGGAAGGGTGACTATTTTTAGATTTCACATGGCCTGCGATAGTATGGCAATACACAATATGGAATTGTAAAGAAAGGAATCAAAAGTAAGAGGAAGGAGAAGGACCATCAAGTTGTTTTTTCTTGATCTTTTGTCATTCCCATTTTTCATCCATTTATCTTGTAATGATGGATCACAGCTATTACGATTGGAAAAATAATTGGCTATTGGTTTGTTGTTAGCAGAAATCATGAAGGTGCGTTCATCAGTGAAGAAGATGTGTGAATTCTGTAGGACAGTTAAGCGCCGAGGATAAGTATATGTTTTGTGTACTGCCAATCCCAAACACAAGCAATGGCAGGGCATTTTCACATTTGGATATGAACGACCAGGACCAAAGACGTATGTACTTTTATGCATTTGATGTCAAATATTCAAATGTTCTGCATACTCTTTTCCCCTTATTTTTGTAGCTTGTAGAAATCCTAGGTTCGGCTTGGACGTTGGAACTGCAGAATTCTATTCTTCAATGGGTTCTGGGCAGTTGTTCAGCTGCCGTAATATGCAACTTAGTTTGTGCTCAGATAGTGGATCCGTGGAGTTTGAACCAGCCATTGTCTATATACATAGTTTTTACCATGCCTTGTGTCTTTGAGCAGCCGTGGAGCTGCCTTGTCTTGTTCAAGTTGTAATACCCATTACAATTTTGCTAATTCACGTTTCTGAGGGAAGCCTTTATAAGTTTCGTTAAATGCCCAATCCCTAATAGCTGTGATTCTTCTGGGGCAATTAAGGTAAGAACTTTCAAATTAGCCATGTCCTAATAATACGTAAGTGTCTTTATTGAGTAAACTTTGGTAGGGTTTGAGCATGCCAAAAGTCCATTGCTCGAGTTAAACTTCTCAAGAGCTTGTTGGGTGATGACCAGAAAATTGATGCTATGATTTTAGCAGAGGGATCCGTATTTTGTTTAATTGATTAATTAATTAGGTTCTCTCTTGGGCAATTAAAAAGAATGGGATCCAGCAATTACCAAATATAGGACAGACATATCATCTTTGCCGGGTAAAGTCCTTTTGTCGAGCCTGCCAAAGTTCATAGGCCAACTTCTTTAGGATGCTTGTGGTGGATTCTGACTCGTCTAAGATTTCTCTTGGCAGGGTGCTGAGGTGAGAATGGAGGTTGGAGGCATTGGTGGTGATTGTCCTACCCTATTTCAATTTCCTGCATTGAAATGCTCAATCATTGCCCTTGTTGTCCAGCTTAACGTGTCTAGAAGTTCATCTCATGTTAAAATGCTTAGCCTCCTGTGTGTAAAATTAAACAAAGGGAATACTTAGCTTATGAATTCTTTATTGAATTCAATTGCCAAATATAGCCAAAATCTTGCATTGCTTTGCCTCTCACTAAATTGATTTAATTAGTTGTAGTTTGGTTTGGCTTGGTGATTATGACTGCTTCTTCTGAGCAGCAAACAGAAGAGCTCGACCCCTTTTAGGATGTTTCTGTGTGGTTAGTGTTGGTGGTGCTTGAATTTGTCGCGTTTCATATCCCTTGGAATGGCTATGTTATGTCTGCTAACAAATTTCCTATGAGACAGTTGAAGTTGCTAATGGTTCTTCAGTTCATTGATGTTACTCTATTTTGTTTAACTTAACCGAATGGCATATTTACAGGGTTGTCGACCTTAAGTTCCCTGCCCAATGTTTAGTGTAAAGTACAAACGACAATATGATATGTGTGGAATGCTGTCTCGGTGTTTATGCGTCTTCTAAGATATTTGATAAATCTGCTTTGTTACAGTTTAGCATTTGTAATGATCAGGCAACCACATAACAAATTGGAGAATAATACTGCAGGAATCCTCATTTCTAGTGCCCATTCCTTACTTAACTAGTTTCTATTGCAGATCATCTGAGGCAAGTTCCAAGGTGGAGTTTTCACAGAGCTCACATAATCCTAGCTTGATGGGGGGCCTTGCACCTCTTGTAACCAAACGCTTCAATCCTTGTTTGATGTATGGCAGAGAGTGGGTCTAGCTTCTCTACTGCCCAAAAGCAATTAGCAATCTAGTATAAAAGAGGATCTCTTTTTTATCCAAAAGGAATGATGAAGCCAAAGTCATCATACCAGTCCAAGGTTATCCTCACTTGTGTTCTGCTTTTGTGTAGTAACTTTTTACTCGTCTATCTTATGGATGATAAGATAATGAAATCATTTTGATACAACAAAAGGAGGGTGTTTTTTTGGGGCCATGATTGTTTTACAAGATCGGGTGTCGGCTTTGTTATCATGTTGGCAAGATTTTAGATTTTCTGGGTTCAGATTGTATCAATGACCATATGTTACATTGTCACTCCACCCAGGAATGTGAATGCTTTATATTCTAATATACCTGTCTTGCTGAGCCAAGTAAATGCTACTTAGACGCTTTGCCTCTCGGGGGACCCATGAATAGATTTGTAGATTTATAATGATTTTGGCACACCACCCAACTTAAAGCCTGGAAGAGAAGGACTTGCCCAGTTATTTTTCTCGTCAACCTTATCCTGTATCTGCCTCACCGTATCCCATGATCCTCGTAAGTTGTATTTCCTTTTTTTGTGTTTCATATTGCATTACCCTTTTTATTGATTTTCTTGTTTGCCCAGACATATCAAATCTTTCCCCATCCAACTTCATATATTTTGATTTTTCTTTTTGGTCTTTTTTCCCCCAATCCCAAATAGAAGCCCCACCACCACATGCATGTATTAATTACAAAAATTTGGTGAACAACTTTTATATGCTATATATATATACAAAGCATTGTTGATCCAAATCCAAAACACACACACACACACACACACACGATATATATTACTTTTATCTTATATATAGAAAATGACTAATTAAAAAAGCTGCTCTATCCTATTTAAAATAAGGAAAAGAAGTAGGCCTCTGCATCTTTGTGTCTGAATGTCTGTTATACTTGGAGAGACTTGTATCGCATTGATAATACACCCAAAAGCTAAGTGTGCCATCAAAAGTGTTGTTGCAGAAATCTTGTTAAGAATGCCACAAATTCCATCCATTCTTTTCATCATCAAGGAATTTTCTTTTGCAGTGTGTTTTTGTTAGTGCATAAAATTTATTTCCCGTTTTATTTAAAAAAAAAAACAAAAAGAAAACGTTTCAATCAATAAATAAGAGTTTCATTTTTTTTTATTATTATTTTTAACATATTGATTCCTTGGGATTAAATATATATGTATGTATGAATGACTCGTGGGAAGGAAAGGCACGAAAGGAAGGCATAACAACGCGCATACGTAATCGTACGGCCCACAGCTAGTCATCATTGTTATCATCGTTATGATAATTCCATCCACATTGGAATAGATATTCCCACGAACTCTACGTTGCTTCTCTCTCTCTCTCTCTCTCTCTCTCTCTCTTTTCCGATTGGTTTTCTGAAACCCTAGAAATCTCTCTCTATCACACATACGCACCAAAATAGATAAATAAATAAATAAATAAATTTTCGCTTCAGTCTTCTGTGAACTTCACTTTTTTCTCGCTTCGAATGCCAATTTTCTTCAATACTTCAATTTCTCCATCGTGGATTCGAGCATTTGAGCTGGGTGTGAGTGTTAAATGATATTTAACACTAGATTTGCGGCTTGCGTCGGTCGCTTTTCGGCATGCATGGGGTAATTGTTTCCGTTTCATTTCTCTGATCAGTTCATACTTTTTTTTTAGGGTTTTCTGTTCCGAGATTGTTAACTTGGGTTACTTTTGTTTTGGATTAGATTGAACCAAATGGGCTTCATAGGGGAAGAACAAATTTGGGATTTTTAATTTGTGTCTCTTTCTTTTGTTCATAAAGAATGAAGCGAAAATTTTGTGAACTCGTGGTTAATCATTTAGAAACATTGAGGTTTGGATGATTCTTATTGAAAACTTTTTAGGTTATAACTTTGAAATTTGAAGGATGTTTAGTTGTTATGTGGTGATAATGGGGTTGTGAGATCCTAATGAGTGAATGTGGTAGTTGTTCGTGGTGGAAGTATAGTGATTATGGAATGAATATGGTAAAGTTGTTAAAGCATGTATCTGGAAAGATTATTTAGAAAATGATTTAGTCTATGGCTAGGTTGCATCGTCATTTTTTAGAGATGAGTCTGTTGGTTCTTGATCCCATGTTGGATGAGTACTTTGAAAACACCATGATGTAACACTTTGTAACTTTAAAATTCTTATGACTTTGTCACTGTGGCTGTGCAGTGTCTTGCATCCTGGCCTATATTTTGTGGCCGTTTCTGTGTCTTATTGGCTTATGGCTCACATTAATAATTTTCTTTCCCACAGTAGATTTCCTAAGATAACCAATTAACAGGGATGGTCCGTGCAGTAACATGTTAAGAGGAGAACTCCACAGAAATAAGATTAGTAGGCAATTGGAGAATTTGTCATTTAGAATAAGTGATTTTAGTTTATAACTTACAGTTGTTTTTACAACATAGAGAGTCTTTGAGCCACTTATTGGTCAATTTCTTATTCCTACTTGCGATGATGTTTGTGTCCAATGACACATGGAGCTCAGAAGCATGTTTTAGTTAATTGTGTAAAGCAAGCAGAGCTATTATTTTACCTAGGATATCCTTTACTCATGTACAACATGCTAACATGAAATTTCATGTGGATCACCAAACAATTATGACTACTGATGCATTTGAATTTTATGAATTTCTTATTCGTGCAAAGCATAGTGTCCAGTGCCAAAACTTCAATACATTACGGAAAATTATTGCCTTGGTAACAAGGTGTATGTGCATGTGTTTTTATATCCTTGTGCCATATTTTATTTCTAGAACATTTGCAAAATCTTGTTTGCATCCTATGTTTGGTTCTGGGTTTCCTAGTTGGCAGATAATTGGTGTCCTACCATGTCTTGATTAATCTTTTTGTTCTTGAATATTTTTTTCTCTAAATATTGAGGCTGAAGTTCCTTGAAAATCTCAGCTTTATCTCTTTAGGACTTCTCTAAGAGTTTTCAATTTGATATTGAATCAATTGTTCAGGGCTAAGATATCCTTTGAACTTTAAGCAGCTCACATGGAACACTGGTTGTGAATGTGCATCCTTTCATCAATTTGAGATTGTTTGGTGCATTCCAAAAACAACTAGCATTGAAGCACATTCTTGTGCAACTGCAACTTGAGTATGCCATGGGCATGACATGCTTAGCATACTTGTGCCAAATACTGCAGAAAACTTGTATCAATGTTGGCAGATAGGCTCTTACATAAGCTTGTGGTTCCTGGCATTGAGTTAAGGGTTCTTCAGTTAACTAGATTTTTTTGAAAGAAAGAAAGAAAGAAAGCTGGAACAAATTACTTGTTTAAGGAGTAGAAAAATATGAATTCTGTGACTATTATTTAGATGTCCATAGTGAGACTATGAAGCTTGTATGCTGCACTTATTTGCTTTATTTTTGGATTTTGTTAAGTTCAGCATGATAAATGTCACTGATATTGTATTGCTTTATATGTCTTGTTATTGACTTGCTTGGTACTTTATGGTCATGGAAGAATTTCCTATTATACTTATTGTTAATCTTAAGCCCCCTACAATGGTGCTAGGGTCTTGAACTGAATTGGAAATCCCATCAAGTTTTGAGAAAATTAAGGCGGATAAACTGCAATTGATGTCATGGGGATATATTTTTGTTTGTGCACCTTATCCTTTTATATCTCATTGTTATATTGAGGAAGAAATTTTCTCCTGATTGTTTGAAAGTTCCACCGGGGTTGTTTTTAAAGTTATCATTTTAAGGGTTGTTATGCTAGTTAAATGTGTTTGTAGTCTTTAAGAAAGAGCCGTTTTGTCATGTTGAAAGTGTAATATGCCAGTCTTCTGGGAAAGGCTTTGTCTTTGGAAGTTTCATTTGCTTAATAATAATCTCTAAATTTTCTTGAGGTGATTATTTTGGATCATTTTTACTTTCACTACAGACCGTGGCATATGTGCTGGTGAAATTAAGTAATAAGCTAATACTTTTTCCATTACATTGGTTCCCTTGCCATGCTGTGCAGACAGGAATTGGCAAAGGGATTTGCATAGACTTGATTGTTTAAAGGTTAGTGACTAGACCTTTTTAGGTTTTTTTAATACCTAATACCTGACATAAGTTGTGGCCTCAAGATGGTGATATGTTGTGGCTGGTGTTGATTGCATGCGTGATTGAACTTTATTTGTAACAGTGCAGAGGTTGTCTTGGGTGCTGTACTAAACCCACACCAATTATAGCGGTGGATGAGCCATCCAAGGGTTTGAAAATCCAAGGAAGGTCAGTGAAGAAAGCTATCATATCTGAAGATTTTTGGAGTAGCAGCACATATGAGATGGAGAATAGTGCAATGCAATCACAAAGAAGTGTGTCATCTATTAGCACATCAAACCTGCCCCTCAACCAACATGATGGTAGCACAAGCAATCATCCTGAATTTGTAGATCATGGCAAGTTTTAATTTAATATATCTTTTTTCTTTTCTTTTCTTCAATTATGTTTATATCCTCATGTTGAGAAGACACTATCCTTGCAATTGTCACATCTAGCACCATCTAATTGTGCAAATGATACCTTGCCATTCTATTCTTTCTATCAATATTGTTAAAACTTAGTGCATTGTAAAGTTTTGCTGGTTTATAATGTGAATTTCATGATTTTCCTGTTGCAGGTCTTCGTCTTTGGAGTCAAACCAGGCTTCAGTGGATTGGAAATAAGAAGCCTGAGAAGCAAAAAGAAATTCACGAACCCAGACTAAAGTTGGTGCCCTTCTCCTTTCTCATGTTCTGAAGAATGCAAATTTTTTAGCTGTGTTGTGTATTCTTATTCTTTATCCATCCCCACCTTTCCATGACTTGTCCTATTGCTTGTGGTTAATTTTTTGTCCTCACAGCTGGAATGCCTCTTATGAAAGTTTACTCGGAACCAATAAGCCATATCCTCATCCTATCCCACTCTCTGTAAGTCCCTTATGTTGTATAATATATATATATATATATATATATATATTTTTTTTTTTACTAGATGGCAATGCAATGACCCCCCCAAAAAAAAAGAAAATAAATAAAATAACATTGTAATGCATCGACCTCGTAAAAAGCAAATGGTATCTGATCTGCCGTTTGTGCTCCGAATGATAGGAAATGGTAGATTTTCTGGTGGATGTCTGGGAGCAGGAGGGATTGTATGATTGAGGAAGCAAGTCTCGAGAAATGTGCAAGTTTCTCCAGTTTTTACGTCTCTCTGCGTTTCAAAGGCTTTGTTATATGGCTCAAGAATTTAAAAAGAGAGAAAAAAAAAAAGAAAAAATTGAAGCAAAAGTACTCTATGCCAACTGTACTATAAAACCCTAGTCTCGATTTGATCCTTATTTAACACGGAGTTGTACAACATGCAAGCTATTCTATTGTTCTTGCTCCATATTGTGGACGAGGAGATGGCAACTTAGTTTGATGTTAATTTTGCTACCCATTTTTATTCCTATTATCATAGTTTGAGGTACCATGATCAATATGAGGAGTTGCTTAATTTTTTGTTGTTCATGGGGAGGCTCGAATCTAAACCTATTACAAGGGAAGGATAATTTGTGTCACTTGAGTTGAAAGTCATTGACACGAGGAGTTGCATATGAATATGTTTTATGGTATTTGGGTTTTATCCAACTGATCCGGATGAGACTCATTATGAGATTGGTTCTCTTAAATCCTATTTTTCTATTCTTATGGATTGACCTCGGGACCTAATAGCTAAGTGCAGTGCTCTAACGCTACATCTATGGGAGTTTTTTTTTTTTTTTTTTCCATCATTTGGCATGCAGTGAGATGTTCTTATGACTATTCCCCTAGGGGCTAGGCTTGTATTTTTTATATAACAAATCCAATTCAGTTGAAATGGGTTCAAATAATAAAAGGGTTTGAGCAAAAAGAGGTATTAAATATTTTTGAATATACTAAATGGAAGTATGAATAGGTGTGTAAGTCATGTTGTTGTGTGGCCAATTTCAAACTTCAACCGGTTAATCTTCGTGGGGGTGGAACTGAACTCTCAGATACGCAAAGATTTTCATTGGAATTTGGCGAACTGGATTTGGCACCTATTAGTTTGATACACTTGATTCATCAGAATCTCATTGTTGTGGACTCCGTCCACAAAGAATATGATATCCTGGATTTGCTCCTAATGTCATTTCAAGATTTTGTATTATGTGGAAATTCCTAGAATCATACACTTCCTATTATTAAATCCAACAACGTATGGTCGTAGATCGCCAACCATTTCTAAGCAGGACTGTTTAGTCACTTGACACCATAATACGTAAAAACACAAAATTCCTAGAAAAAATTTCCCCCCAAATCTTTTTGGGATTTCACACTTGCCTCCTTCCACCAAACATAACATACATTAAACAATGTTGTAGGTCAAACATCCTTATCAAAATGGTTTGGTATATTTCTCTTTTGTTTCCCAAACAATTTCTAGAAAAATGGATTTAGAACTAATCTAAAATTTTAAAGTCAAGAAAATGGATGGCCTCTTCAACGTTGCAATGAATCTGGGCCTTTTCCAGAATAACTCGCCGCAGGACTCCCTTTCGAACAAACGTCCAAAACTTTGCCGACATGTAGCAATTTTCTATGCATGGGATTTGATTTTGCAATAAGAGTTTTTTTTTTTTTTTTTTTATTGAATTGTTTTCTGAAAAATACAAAAGTAGAACAGAGTAACGAACAGGGGTAGCCATTTTCCTTTTCTTTCCCCCTTTTTGACTAGGGATCGAGGGTAGCCTTTCGAATAAATCTCTCGTGACTGAAAAAATGATTTAAAGAATATGGTAAGCAATTTTAAAATTTAAACATATTCCATTGGTCTCAAATATAAACTAATATCCCACCAATATATATACACATTTATATACACAAACGTTAACAGTTTTTACACCGAAAAAAGGAAAAAAAAAAAATCTGGGTCGGCCGATTCAATTCGGTCCCTGGTCCAACCCGGGTTTTGATCGGGTTTTTCAAATTTTGATTTTGTTGAGAAACGGTGGTTTCAAAACACTGGGTTATAACTTTATGAAACAAATAATATTTTTTTACACATTTTAAAAAATTTTGACATATATTGAAATATTGTTGAGAAAATACAAAATATTTTTTTCCTCAAAATTTCAAAATGATAGGTGACCCGCAATCCCCTTTGGTTTTGCCGGTGCATATATGTGTATGTATATAAAAGACATAACCTTTTTCTTTTGTTTTTCCTCGTAAGAAGCAGAGTTCAATCTTTCTATCGATACAAGATGAACCAAAATTTTACATCCAATGTTATATTGGACCATAAATTTGATATTCATATATTTATTGAAATCAACGGCTCTCTTCTAATTCTAATTGATACAGTGTGGTTGAATATTTCTAAAACAAAATCTTGATTTTAAATTTTGTATTAAAAAAAAAAAGACGTTTAAAAAAATTTAACACGACTCAAACTAAATTTAGTCGAATATAACGTAATAAATAAATCAAATAAGAGAATCCCACGTTTATTTTAATAGGAAGTGTAATCAACTTAATCAAACACCAAAAATTTGCAGGAAAACACGGGCTGGAAACATGCGAAGCTTTTTCCTAAAACCATGTCCTAAATAAATAAATAAAGAGAGCGATTTAATTCTTTAATAAAAGTGTAATCATATAAAATTATTATATAAAGCCTGAATTCGCAAGTAAACACGGCGCCAACACGCATTCAATTTCGCGTCGAAAACCTTTTAGAAAAACATTAAAAAAAAAAAGAAAAGAAAAAGAAAACCCTGAGCTCTGACCTGGTTTACTAGTATTATATCATTAAACACCATGTTGGATTGATAATCAGGCCATTAAGGACCCATGGTTACAATGAATCTAGGCTTGAAATGAATTTGGACGTAACCACAACTTGACCAAACCATTTGTCTCCTACCAAGTTTCCTTTCTTCAGCCTTGATGTCGAACCCCATCAGAAAGTGACTACTAACATTCATCTTCTCTTCCCCCGAATTGCTATATATACTTCTTTTTCTTTTTGTCCATTTAGATTCTATTTATTTATTAAATTTCTAATATTGATACAAGTGGGATTTAATATATTAAATTATAGTTGTTGACAGCCCCTCGTCTTATTTTTCACATCATCTAAGGACAATGATTACTAGCAACTTTATGTTCAGTTTTTGGTGGGAGAGCAATGCAGTGGACCCTTTAACTCATTGCAAGATGAATCTAATATATGGTACAAAAAAAGTACTAACATAAACAAGTTTCATGAACATCTAATCTCTATTATGACCATAATTAGTGATTAACGTTATTATAATTCTAAGAGATAATGACAAAAAGTTGAAGTTGCCTTTTCAACGAATGGTTGAGAGAGAGAGAGAGAGAGAGAGAGAGAGATTCATATGTATCAGGTGCATAATGCGCATTCAATATGAATGACAAGGCAAAGTATCGTGAAAACAAATCAATCTTTTTCAAGGTCTAGGGCAGTGGGTACTGAAAAGAGCTTGGGAGAGAACAACCACTCGGCTGCGATAATAATTTATTATTTTTTATTTTCACTCAAATCTTTGTAAGTGTCAAATAAAAACCCCAGTTTTGTCATATTTACATATACACCGGATCCAATAGAAAAGGTGTCTCTGTTTTTTTCTTTTTTTTTTTCCTTTAAATAACATTGTTTAATTCATATATTTCACCAACACATTTCTCGAAACAAGTAGGCATTCATAATATCTTTGCTACCTCTAACCTCTGTGTGCACTTGGGATAATCTTGAATTATTAGGCTTTTACATGTTTAAAAAGGAAAATATTTAAACAAATATGAGTGTCAACCAGTAGAAAAATATTGAAATGATATTAAAAGTTGTTGGCTTACAATACAATTGAATGCTGAAATAATTTATATATTATTACAAATAACCAATGTTTAAAATCTCTAGTTAAGCGTTTTTCTACCAAATTATATAATATAATTATTTATCAGCAATTTGTTTGTCAACTTTCAAAATAATTAATTTAATTCTAAGAAAGAAAAAAAAAAAAAAAAGAAAGAAAGGGTGTTGGCAAAATAAGTAGAGCAGAGCAGAGGGAGATCCAATGCATAGCCATGTTAGGCTCTACTCTAGCTGAAGCCTACTATTCTTACCCTATACTGAGTCACATTAAATAAATGCCCATCCCTTTGAACAGGACCAACATATTATCATCTCATTGCCAACCCCCTCATATTCAATGCACATCCCTACCTTCACTGTCCCCCAAAAAGAATTTTCTAAGAACATGCCATGCATGCACCTCATGTGATATATACATTACTCTCTCTCTCTCCCCATCGGCCCTACATTATTTGGCGTTGATATCTTTCATACAAGTTTGATTGACACATCTCCCTATATGTTTGATCATTTTGGCCTTACGTTCCCTCACCTATTATAATCAGTGAGGTGATTCCATTGCCCCAAGAATTTTCATAAGCAATGAAGTTGCACCCTTTTCGTAGAGACATCCTGATGATAAAAAATTCTAATTCAAATATTTTTATCAAAATCTCGTATTTAAACTTTCGTGAACGCAGATATTTTCACGACCTATGTTAAAAAAAAAAAAAAAAAAAGCAATGATGTTGCACCATAATTAAACAAGTGATTTTCCATATGCTAGCAAAATTGGGTTATCTACTAAATTTTAATCTCCCTTTTCAACCAAAACATACATATTTGTAAAAATCATATGTATTCATCCTGGTCAATAGATTCTTCTTTTTCTTCACCTTTTTTTGACCAAAAATATATGTAATTTGGTAAAATTTAGGTGGTAACCCTTTCTTTCTAATGTACATAAAGCTAGTGGTTATAATTGTTCAATTTTCCAGGTTGGGGTTAGGCAGCATTTTCCAACACGCCTTTAAAATACTTGGCCAGTTAGCTGTTAATCCTTCGATAGTACAAAATTTTCTAGTGAAGTTT
Organism: Dillenia suffruticosa; assembly: GCA_033439265.1. Taxonomy (NCBI): domain Eukaryota; kingdom Viridiplantae; phylum Streptophyta; class Magnoliopsida; order Dilleniales; family Dilleniaceae; genus Dillenia; species Dillenia suffruticosa. Next base: position 22,981,406 of record JAVTVX010000035.1, read on the forward strand.
CCAAGATGCTTCCATTGTTGTAGCCTATTATATGATTTCCTATCCAACCTACATGGAAAGAGCGCGTAAATTCAAATAAAATACTATTACATCACAATTACCAGAGCTATGATATAGACAAATTTGGAACAACCACTGAACTCTCCCCCCCATCCTAATAAAATCGATCACCACACAGGCAATGTTATCAAAATCATATCAGATCTAAAAATTTTGGTTTAATCGTTTCAACCGTATATCAATATAATTGAACCGTTAATTATTTAATAATAATTAAAAATATATATATAATTAATTTTCAAAATAAATATATATTAACCTTATTTTTATCCCAATTAAATAAAAAAAATAAATTTTTAATAAATATAAAATTAATAATGATCCATAAAATTCAAATTAAAAAGTAAAAATAAAATAATTAAATCATATCTGTGATTGAAAAAAAAAATAGTACAATATTTCTGAAATGTAGAGACAATGTGAAAATTAAGTGTACTTGTATTAATTTATTTAGTAAGTGGTGAATTGAAAAATAAAAAAAAAAAATTCAAAATTATGGCTTGCAAAAGCAAATGGAAAATTTTTCATAAAATAAGTATATGCATTGCATTTTGGTATAAGATGAGTTTAATAATATAATTTTTGAAAGATTTTTGAACCCTAATATTGTTCGGCTCAATTGAATGAAATGTCAAAATATTTTTATCCCACATCGGATACATATATTATAAAGAGAATAAGGAGAGAGTATTTTTATCCCATATCGGATGGATATATAGAGAACAATGAGAGAGAGGTATATAAATTAAAAGAAAAGAGAAATAAACAGCGTGATGGTTTAATAAATAACTATAGTTGAACTATATTGATATTCGGTTTAATTACTTAACAGGATATTTGATTTAAAACAAAACTATGTTTATTTTTGTTTTTGCACCGGTTAACCACCGTCCGGTCTTGTTTTGATAACCATGTCCACAAGTTGCACTTATTGGGTATGAGTCACGCTTTATCTTATAGTAGATTTTGAAGGTGTTAAAATCACAGTCAATGTGCTTTCACAATTATATATTTAAATAATTTTTTTTGAGTTATTTGAATTTTAATAAATTAAAAGAATTATTCTCATTTTATAATCTGACATCCACAAATCTTTAAATAAATTAAAAATTCTTTAACTATAATAATATTTTATATATTGAAAATCTCCCCCATAAAAATTATATATTAGAACCTATAAAAAATACATATTTCTCTATTAGTTTGTTCTTTCATAAGAGTAATTTGAAAATCACACAGATGGCCATGTGGGATTTTCACCGTGACGCCCATCTTCTTGTCTTCAAAATAAAATAAAATAAATAAATAAATTTAAATTTAAATTTATCATAGAAACCTAGAAAAAGAAGGAATCGAAGGAATAAGAAACCTGGTATTCCTTCATACAACCCCCATTGCTTCGTCATGGTCCGGCAGTTGAATTAACGTTTAATTGATTTAATGAATAAAAGTATTAAATTTTTTTAATTAAATATCATATTAAAATTTTAAAATGAAAAAAATTATATTAAAAGAATTTTTTTTAATTATTTTTAATAATATTTAAATCAAATTAATAAAAATATGATTTTATATAATGATTAATTATAAAAAAATTAATAACAATAATCCAAGAGAGGACAGTATAGATTTAGAGCTGTGGACCAAGTTCAAATGAACAATCATCTGGTGTTCCCACGGACAATTCAACCGATAAAATCTTTTGACTTTCGCTCTTTCTTTTTTGATTTGATCTTTTCTGATTTGATCCTAATCATGTCTTCTTGTAAAAAAACAATTGAACAACTATCCGGTACAAATCCGAATGTGAAAAAAGTTAAAAATTAATAATGCAAGTGTAGTTGTCTTTGTCTGACAGCGGGTCTGCACTGCGACCCTGTTGAAGGATTTTCCTCCAAGAGGCCAATTTTTTTATTCTTGATTTTCTTTTTAAATAATGCAATTATCGTACTAGAATGCAATATGAATATTTAAAACCTAAGTATCCGTTTGATAGAATTTTTATTCAATTTCTCTTTTCTTTACAAAGAGAAACCCCAAATTATATTTTTTAAAAACTCTTAAAAAAAAACTTTTTTTTTATGGAAAAAAATTTAAAAAGTAACTTTTAAAAAAAATCTTCTGGGAATAGATTTTTCTTTTCATTTTTTTAATGCTCCAACTTTTTTGAAAATTTATATTTTTTTTGTTTTATTTATATTCTCACATAATTATTTTTATTCCATTACTATTCTCATTGATAAAAAATTTCAAATATATCTATTAATTTTTAATTTTTAACTATGTTTAAAGAAAAAATTAATTACTTTATTTCAAAAGTAAAAAGATCAAACGGTTTTTAATTTTTTTTAATTACTTTTTTTTTAAAGATAAGCCCAAAAAGATTCCGGACTAAATTATTGGCCTTTTTCTTCCGGATGGTTAGATTCTAGAAGTTACCTTGAATTCTAATTTGTAGTGTTCCCATTTTTCGTTACTAATAAGCTCAACTTGTTGCTTCTATTTCAAATATATATATATATATATATATATATATATATGTATGTATGTATGTTTGTATTTTCCTATGTCACCATAATTCTAATTTATAATTTTACTATTTTTAGACATAGTGTATTGTAGTTTATTATATTTTTTTCTTAACTAATAATTTAATCAATTTCACAGAATTATCTCTGTCCTAGCAAAAGTAATAAAACCCTTAAAGAGAAAATATAAAATGACTCTACAAAATCATGAAATCTAGAAAATCACTTTTCTCAAAAAAGATATTCTCTTAGAAAAGGGCATCCTTAATTCTTTAGTCTACATTTTCCCTCGTCATATTTAGGACATACAAAAGACTTGTCGAATTAGGCAATTAAGAAGAAAAAAGAAAAAAAAACAAAAAGGAAAACCTCTAAAAAATTTTCTAATTATATTATTTGAAAAAATCCTTTTCAACATACTCATTAAAGCTGTGATCCATCACTGTTGCATTACAAAAAAATTCTTTGAACAATTTAATTCCAAATGGTCGGAAATGTATGGTGAAGTTTGATTTTTGAAAAATCAAACTCAAAATCCAAAAATAAAAATTTTATATTTAATTCTGGTAGTGCAAAAAAACCCTGGAGGCTTCTCTAATCCATTGATTCTAACCTTAACGCTTAGTTTACGCGTCTTTTTTATTTTTAGTCCTATACGTTTGTTTGTGTGTGTGTTATTATTCAAGTTATGCTGCCAATACGTTGGACTTTAAGGTATCCGACCAATGAAATGAATATGTTTTCACAAAATTCAAATTCATTGCAATCAAAAGTTTGTCCAAGAGAACCGAACCAAAAAGGTCATGTATCCCCGTCGCATGACATGGGTCCCTCTCCATGATTCACCCACAAGAAAATTAAACCTAAGTCAACCAACCATCCTCTCCCTCTCAAATTGTGTTCAACACATTTTTTATGAGTTGAATGAGCAAAACTACTTGAGTTGGCTATGCCAAAATTATTTCGTCAGTAAGTTGATAACATGGGATAGGAAAATGAATTTGGTTGGGTTATTGTATTTTCGAAACTAGGTTCTTTGTTTTTCAAAGAAAATAATGGGACTATAGTTATTGAAAACAAATGAGCTCTAAATTATTATTATTATTATTATTATTATTATTATTATTTTGTTATTCTTTTTTGTGTTCTGATATACTTATCAAGATTGATAATTGATTACCATATTTAGTATTTACGATTATCTATATGACAAGCAAATATTAATTCAATATATAAAATTTTTAGAAATCATAATATAAGATATGACATTAACTTGCTATATGGTTGAGGAAGGCTTTATCAAAAGACTAGAAGAATTAATTACTGTGTTAAGTTCATCAAGGCTGACAAATGATGGTCACATTCACTAATTTACAATTATTTAACTTAAAGCAAACATTCCATATGCATATTCATCCAATAAATTCATGATAGGGGTGATGATATTAGCTGGATGGTTTGGGGGGATTTATCAAAAGATTAAAAGAATCACTACAAATTCATTCTTCAACTTTCATTTGTCAGGATCAAGATTCATCCCATAGATTTGGTTTTGTAAAGTTTTTTTTATTTATTATTATTAAAAATATATATAATAGAGATATGATATTAGCTGGATGGTCTTGGGTACGGGAAGGGGCTTTATAGAGAGATTAAAAGAATCAAAGATGATTATATTAATTCTCGTATACTCATTTGTAAGGATCACGATTCATTGCGATTGAGCTATTGCCCGACTGGTACTATCACATTCCCCTTAAATGATGGTGATATTCACTGTCAACCCAAAGCAACATTGCATGCAATAGATGCATCCAATAAATTCAGTTTGTAAAGTTTTTAAATATTATAATAGAAATGGAATTTCAGCTTGCTGCATGGTATTCGGGTGCATGGTACTCGGGGGGAATGGGGGGAATGGGGGGATATATCATAAATCATTACAACTTTTGTAATTTAATTACCTTTTAAAAAGGGGGGAAATGCACTTTGTTCACTTTTTTTTTTTTTTTTTCATTTTTCGTTTTCTTTTTATTATAAGTAAATTTATATGCAAACGAAATGGGAAAGTCCACGTTGAACGTGAGTGCAAAAGGGCATTTTAAAAAGAGAAATTGTGCATAATGGTCCATTTTGATACAAATTTCAATCCTAAATCAAAATATTCCTCGTGGGGATGTATATATCTTCCTCTCTCTCTCTCTCTTGTGCTGATTCAATGTTAGCCTTTAGGGTTGGATTTTGGAGGATGTGCATGAAATTTGCTTTTGTATAGTATAAGTTTAATCCATTGAAGGTTTGAGCTGTAAAGTCAAGTTTTAAATTTCATTAATTCCAAAATACACAAGTTGGGTTGGATAGTTTTACTCAAAATACACCAAATACATTCAATCAAAATTTATATAATTACCACTTGCACAACTTGGATATTTTCTTTTTACCCCTACAATGCATTTTCATAGGGTTTTTTTTTTTTTAAGATACAACCGGACTGGTTGGATTTTAGAAAAGAAGCAATGTTTGAATTGAGTGCATAGGATTGTTATCAAACCACAAAATCCATATCTTTTCTATGGACCAAAATAATTTGAAAGGAAATTGCTAATAAATGCATAAATTCATGAATATTGAAAGAATCATACTAATCTTTTTTTTTTTTTTTTGGTTGCTTGGCTATTGTTGGCTCAAAATCAGAGACATAGAATATGTTAAATTACCCAAAATTATAAACTATGAATTTAGAACACGAAATTCAGAGTTTTTTAATTAAAAAAAATTAACAAATTTTTTATCTGAACTCAATTATATCTCAATTTTCACCATTTTTAAATAAATATTACAAATTAAATAATTCTAAGACCAGATTATTAGTGGCACTTAAAAATTTGATATCAAGCTCCTCTCTCTTCACTTTTTTTTTTTTTTTTTTAAAGTAGATGATTTAGTATTCCTAGAGCATAATTAATTCTTGCAAAACATTTTCAATGTTATGGAAACTTCTAATATTCCTAGGAAGATTTATTATGGTTATAATAATTAATTTTTTTCTAAATATATATTTCACTTGTTGGAATTGGTCTATTATTGCATTAAATAAATTAAAAAATGTCTAACTAATATTAATAAACCACCTAATATCTTGAAATAAATATTTAAATATTACGTGGATAAAAACTATCAATAATAATACCGCATAATCTCCTTTACTGATCTGTACCGATAAAATTTAAATATTCAGGTACCGTAATTCTTTGTTAGGTATTATTTTTTCTAAATCTAATTTACCTTTTGAGATTATTCGGCCGTTACATAAAAATATATTAAAAATTATTTGACCAACTTTATGCGAATCACGAAATATCTTAAAATAAAAATTTAAATATTATGTGAATAGAATAATCAATAATAATACAATGTATTTTTGATCAAAAAGAATTTTTTTTATGTCATTGTACAATAAAACTTTAACAACTCATGTATTTTATAAATTTATTAATAAAATTTTAATTACTGTTTCCAAAGAAAGAAAAAGAAAGGGGGAAAAGTATTAAAATTATAATAAAATTTAATAGCTATTTTCAAAAAAAGAAAAAAGATAAAGAAACAAAAAGGATTAAAATAAAAAAAAGTTGGGGAAGAGAAAAAGAATGGGCAATGCTGTGGTTCATGGTTTCCGGTAAGCGGTATTGGGAGGGAAGTTGATGGGTGGTGTACTAAGAATTTTATGTCAAAAAGAAAAAAAAGAAAACCATTTTTTAAGAAAGAGAGCGGTTTAGGGAAGAATTCATTGTACTTAGCGGTTGAGTTGAGACCCAAAAAAATGTATGTGCAGACCACACTTTACACTCTTGTCCTTCAAAAGCATTGAAATGCAATATATATAAACAGCCCCCCTTCACTTTTATTCTTCAACATAATATCATCTCTTCCTCGTCCTCTCTCTCTCTCTCTCTCTCCCTCTCTTCTTTTTTTTTTTTGCCCTACTCGTTAGGGTTTCTGTAAATGCATTCTGTTCTTGAAGGCTTGCAAGTAGTCTGCTTTGCTCTGTTTTTGTTGGGCTGCTCTGTTGTTGCTCTGTTTCCGGTGGTTTTTGGATCTAAATCATGCCGACCCTCGTTAATTATGGTGGTAAGATTACTCTTTTGGTTTTTCTTTTCTTTTTTATTTTGGGTTCAATTCCTTAGTTTTGTTTGAGAGGTTCTTTGGAAATTGAGATGTTGCTATGTGGGTATTGTGGATATGACAATTTTGTTGGGTTAATCCTTAGTCTATTTAGATTGTTTGGGTTTTCTTGTTCAATTCTTTAGTTTCCTTGATGTTCTCGTTGGAAACTTAGGCATGTCATGTGGTATTATGGGATATGACAATTTATTGGACTATTTGTTACTTTATTTAGATTATTTGGGTTTTCTGGTTTAATTTCTTTAAATCTCTTGATGATTTGATTCGAAATTTAGGTCTTGCATTTTTGGGTATTGTGGAAATGACTATTATTGGGTTCTATGACTTCGATATGATAATTAGTTTGATTGTTAGATTATGAAGATCATATTTAAAAAAAAAAAAAAAAAATCTTTAGTTTTTTTTTTTTTAAAGGATCAATAAGAAATTTAGGTTTGTTATGTGATAATGATTTAATTGTTTAGAGATCATTTGGGTAATATTTTTTGTCCTTGTTATAAAAAAGATGAAGGTTTTGATAGGGGAAGTAGGTATTGATTAGAGAAATTTCACAATATGATTTATGGATTGGGAATTTATCTAGAAATTATTGATATATGTATGCAGCTATACTGTTCTATCGAATACCCAAAAACTTTCAAGCAATCAATTGTTTGCCGGAAAATTTATTCACTGTATTGCCTACTTTGATGATTTTGATGTAATAATCTTCATGTTTGATTAATTATTTCTTGTTTTCATGGTGTACTGCTGATATACCATGATTTATCGTCACCCGTTCTGTGGATAGTTTAGACTGATTTTAGATCTTTTTATTGGTCTTTTTTTTAAGGTGATGATGACTTCTATGTGGATATTTGCTGCCCACCTAGCAAGCGATCTAAGATCAGTGCACCATTCACCTTTGGAGAAAACATATCCAGTCAGGAGCAAGAACCCTCGATCAACGTCCTTCCTGATGAATGTCTTTTTGAGATCTTCAGACGCTTGCCGGGATCGGAGAGGAGCTCCTGTGCTTGTGTCTCCAAGCATTGGCTTATGCTTGTAAGTAACATCGCTAAGACTGAAATTTGCAGGACTACTAGCACTTTGTCTTTGAAAGCCAAGGGAGATGCAAATACGTCATCAATGGAAAATGGCGTGTCTTGTAATGATGTTGATATGATCTCTGGTGATGATGAAGATGCTGAAGTTGAATATGATGGTCAACTTACGAGGTGCTTGGAAGGGAAGAAAGCTACTGATGTAAGACTTGCAGCAATGGCTGTTGGAACTGCTAATCTTGGGGGACTGAACAAGTTGTTAATTAAAGGATGTAAACCCATTTTTGGGGTTACTGACCTTGGCATGTCAGCTATTGCCCGTGGCTGTCCTTCTTTAAGGGATCTCTCTCTTTGGAATCTCTCATCCGTTACAGATGAAAGCCTGATTCAAATAGCTAGCGGATGCAGTATGTTGGAGAAACTTGACCTCAGCCACTGTCCTCTCATGTCCAGCAAGGGTTTGATTGCAATTGCTAAGAGCTGTCCTAACTTGACTTATTTATCAATTGAAGCTTGCCCTATGGTTGAGAATGAGAGCCTGCAAGCTATTGGAAAAGGTTGTCCGAAGCTCCAATCCATCTCTATCAAAGATTGCCCTCTTGTTGGGGATAATGGCATTGCTGGTCTGGTTTCATCAGCTTCTGCTTTGAGGAGAGTCAAGCTGCAGAAATTGAACATCTCTGATTTTTCTCTGGCTGTAATTGGGCACTATGGGAAGGCCATCACTAACCTTTCTTTAAGCAGTCTTCATAATGTAAGTGAGAAGGGATTCTGGGTTATGGGTAATGCTAAAGGTCTGCAGGCACTTTCTTCTTTAATCGTTACATCCTGTGGAGGAATAACCGATATGAGTCTTGAATCCATGGGAATTGGCTGCTCCAACTTGAGGCAATTGTTTCTTAGTAAGTGTTGGCTTGTTTCCGATAATGGGCTGGCGGCTTTTTCCAAAGTTGCCGAACATCTTGAAAGCCTTCACTTGGAGGAGTGCAACAGGATCACCCAATTGGGGATAGTAAGTGCAGTTTCAAACTGCAGGGGAAAGTTGAAATCTCTTGCCCTTGTGAAGTGCAGGGGTATCAAGGATATGGACATGGATGCTTGTGCACTCTCTCCGTGTACCTCTCTCCGATCATTGACCATCCGTAATTGCCCAGGCTTTGGCAGCTCTAGCTTGGCAATGTTTGGCAAGGTGTGCCCACAGCTGGAGAACTTAGATCTGAGTGGGCTTCTTGGAATTACCGATTCTGGGCTCCTCCCAATTATAGAGGGCAATGAAGCAGGGCTCATTCAAGTTAATCTCAGTGGCTGCTTGAATTTGACAGATGTAGTTGTTCTAGCCATATCAAGATTGCATGGCGAAACCCTCGAAGTGCTAAATCTTGATGGCTGCAGAAAGGTTACTGACTTGAGTTTGCCAACAATGGCTGACTGCTGCCTGTTTCTTCGCGATCTTGATTTGTCTTACTGTGCAATATCAGATTCAGGCATTGCTGCTCTTGCTGATGGAGGAAAGCTCCATCTGCAAATCCTTTCCTTATCAGGTTGCTCTAAAATCTCCAACAGAAGCTTGCCTTTCCTGACAAAATTGGGGATGACCCTTTTGGGCTTGAATCTCCTAGACTGCAGCTCAGTTTCCAGCAGCACACTCGAGTCACTCATGGGGCGTCTTTGGAGATGTGATATTCTGTGCTAAAAAGTTGTTGAAGGTCTTGAAGCTAACCAGAAGTCCGATGGCTGGTTTCACCAGAAAAATTTCACCAAATACAGAATCATGCAGTCCTACTTTTTGAGCCCATTAAAAGGTGGCCTATTTCAGTGGCTTGGTTGTTTTCCTGGGCAAAGATGGCAGATACCCTTATAATATTTTTTCCAGGTTTTATTATCTCTGAAGGCCTGTCTTTTTTTTTTTTTCTTTTTTATCTCCTGTTGGTGGGAGATCTTACTCTTTCTTCGCCATGGATCCCCAAGAACAAACTCACCTAGTCCTGGTCTCAGGTTTTCACTTTTGAAGGCTCTACTTCTTCCGTTAGATCCTTGTTTTTCCTTAGATCCTTGTTTTTCCTTACTAGTTGTTCGGTACCTGGTGTTTTTAGCTTCAACATACAGCCCCCTTCATGGTATGCCGGATCAAGCTTTGTGTCCTCGCAATTTCACAATCCGTTCTCTTTGTGGCATGGTGGCATGTTCTAGGAGTCTCTTTTTATGTTTCAAGTTCTTATCGTTTGATCGTAGATGGTGGCATGGTGGCATCAAGCGGTTCAACTCGGCGGGGTGGCTCAAAAAATAGCGGGCTTTGGTATTGGCAGCTGATTCTTGTGGTTTACTGCCGTTACAACCTAGTTCTTAGGTTGTTTTTTATTTTTTTTTTCTTATCAAAGTCCTACATTTTCAGGCTTCTCTATAGCTTAATTGTTCACTTTTGCAAACTATGCTTATGGTGGAAATAAAGACGTGGAATTAGGATTCCTGTCAAATGTTATGTTTTGAATAAGTTGTGTCATTGACGGTCTGATCGCTTGTTGAGAAGTTCCTTCAACACAATTTAGATATATCTTTATGTTACTTTTGAAACTTTGCTTATGCTGTCATAAAATGTGGGAGTAAAATTCCTCCTTGGAATAAAATTCTCTTCACTTTGGCTTTGTTTTTCAAAATTTTCATTCTGAAGGCCTATTTGTTTTGAGAATGATTTGTATGATCTGTGGTTAGTCTTCATGGAATCGGCATGCTGTAACTTAGTTGTTCAATCTAGAGATCACCAGAAGCAAAGACCAAAAAATGGATGTGCCATGCTAAATTGTAAGTACAGTTGTACGGGGGCCTTCCCCCACAGACCCCATTAACAAAAAATGGAAGAATATATGAATACGGTCATAAAATGGATTTAAATCAAATCTTGAGATCATTTGAATTTTTCCCGATTAGTTAAATGAATTTAGTAATTTTTTTTTTATAAAAAATTGTATAAATCTCGTACCGATTCATTCATCTAATTAAGTAAATAAAAATTAATGTCTTAAAATATACGGATCATATTACGAAATTTGATTGTTCTGAATCAAATTTCGATACAAAATGAATAAGAAAAAGGCAAAAGCAAAGAATTTGCCTAAGATTAAATCAATACTTCCCAGGATTAGAGATTCATGAATCTTTGGATTATGAGATCTCAAAATTAAAGTTTCAAAAATGAAAACGTTAAATCAATATTTCCTAAAATTAGAAATTCATGCATCTTTGATTAAAGCCTCACAATGTTGAAGTCTGAATCTCTCTCTCTAAATCTTTTGTTGGTATTAGAAGAAGAAAATGCAAGATTCGGGGAATGAGGAAACATCGATGATATTATCAAAAAGACAGATGACTTAATTGAGGAATTGACTCGGAAAGGTAACGCTTCAAAAGGATATTTCTTATATTTATATCATCACCCACTTGCAGTCACCACCCCCTATTCTTCATTGATTTAAGAGTTTTGAGTAGAAAATAATATTTTCAAATAAATTTGTATTACTATTTATATTTATATACACTAAATATAAATAACATAAATTCTAAATAAATATATGTGTCGTCTTTATATCGGGAGAGTAATAATAAAAAGTTTATATGACTCAGACACCAATTAAATGAAAATTTTGATTTGGTATTTACCTAATTATTAACTTAACTGGGTTAGATTCATGCATAATTGAATATGTATCAGGCAATATGTGGAAATAAAATGCCCACTTGCTCTTTGAAGATTTTCATTTTCAGGGCCTATTATTTTGTGAATGCTTTGTACGGACTATGGTGCAGACCTTCCTCCAGCAGCTGCAGGAACGAAAATGGAAGCATATAATTGAAAATTTTCATTTTCAAAGAAAATTCACTTTAGCTCTACGTTGAATTTTGCTCAATAAATCAAACATGAACTCAATTTCAACTTATTAAGCAAAATTAAAATTAAAGAAGATTTTTAATTTTTTACCATACTGTGTATATTATGTATATTGAAAACAGCAACTATTGCTATTTAAAATGAAGGGATGAAGATTCAAGGCAAAGGCAAGAATTTTCCCACAAGATTTTCATGTTTATTTTTATTAACTAGTCTCACAATTAAAGTAGTTGAGAAGTCTCTCTCTCTCTCTAAATTTTTTGTTGACATTAGGAGAGGAAATGGTAGAGGCGATGAATATTAGAATCATTGATGACATTATCAAAAATAGAATAACTCAATTGAGGAGAGGAGGCGATTTAGAAATTGAACACTTAGGGGAAAGAATTTCTTATATTTATCATCATTCACTTGAATTCCAATCAATACGCGTCAGGCTGAAAACCATTGCAACTACTCGACTTTTTCCAGATTTGTAAATAATTTAACTCTTCACTTATAAATTCACATATATTAATCTATTTTAAATATTTAAATTAAATATCCAAAGTAAAGAGATAATAAACAATCGACTATTGTTATAAAATATGAACTAACCCCCCCCCCCACCAAAAAAAAATATTTAGCATCACAAAATAAAGATAACCTATCAATTAAGACTATAGAATTGTTCAATATCATTTTTAAAAAAATCCAAAATAAAAATAAAAAGTATGGAGGTAGGCTGATGATGATGATGATGATGATGATGATATAAACTTGTTGTTTATAAGTTCAGAAAGCATTCTTATTCGTTTGCAAGCTTCTGGGTCTTTAAAAGAGGACCATCGCTGATTGATGAGTCCTTTCCTTACTAGTCTTTTGGGTTTTTTTTTTTTTTTTTTTTTTTAAACATGATATTGGTAGGCTCAAAAATCAAATCATTCAATTTCAGCATATATTAAATAATAAATTATAATATATATATATATATATATATATGTCGAGTTAATCCATGAATCAAATAAGTCGAACAATTTCAAGCTGGAGTTCGGTTCATATTTTGAGGTAATATGCATGAATTTGTATAGAGGTAATATGCATGCATGTGTGGAAACACAATTGTCCATGGTGCATGCTGCTTTCGACACCTAACCTACGGCTGTCACATGTCAAACGTATAGGCCTGTCAGGGCTGGTCGGTCAAGTTGAGCATTTTTTTTCCTTTTTAAGTTCTCTTTAAATAAAAAGCTGAAAGAAAAATAAAAGCGAAAATTATGGTTATTTTCTCTTAATATTATATTAAAAATTAAAAATTAAAAATAAAAAATAAAAAATGATATTAACATTGTGAATTTTATTATAATCATACAAATGTTAAAAATAATTTTCAAAAAGGTATTTTTTGAAATCAACTTTTTGAAAATTGTTTTTAAAAATTTTAATTTACTAAAAATTTACATGTGACATGCGATTGAGGATTGATTAGGTCAAAATGTTGATGTAACATTTATGGCCCACCCGGCTAGTACCCAACACTACATTTGCTTTTAATACTTTTATGGGAGTGGGGATGGGGTGATGTATTTTGAGTTTGAGCCGTGCAGGTTAACGCCGTGACTTTCAACTTTTTTTTTTTTTTTTTTTTTTCAGAAAAAGAATAGCATCGTACCTGTGCAGTGCACTAAACAAGATTTTAAGATTCTTCCATCCTCAATTTACTTGCTTCTGTTTAGATTAAAAAAAATATGTACAGAGAGAGCGTGTGGATTGAAAATTTCCAAACCTGTGACCGGTTCTTGGCGTTGGCACTCCTACCCAGGCACAGGCACAGGCAGTCACTTGCATAATTTTGATATGGCGCTGTGCACCTTTTCGACCAATAGGTTAGCATGATCTGACATTGTTATGGATAAAATTTCCTAGAGAACAGTTTATTACCCTAATCCCTAATTGCACTCATTAGAGATGCTGGATTGAGTGAAGATAAGAACTGATAAGAAAATGGAAAAATTGCCAAAGCAGTGTCCAAAATGGTCTTGGAAGTTACCCCTAAATGAAAATGAGCAAAGCAAGAAAAAGCAGAGCACAGGAATGTTTAAGAACTCGAGTAAAAGATGAAAAACTTGAAACTGTCACTTCAGTCATTTACTGAAAAACATACATTCAGTAAGAGAGAGAGAGAGGGAGACAGAGAACCTGTTGTTCCGAAAATAACTTGGAAAATACGTTATTCTATTCGGAGTTGGGGACCCTCAAGACTATGCATTGAATATGTGAAAGAAAAAATAATACTGACTGCCAATCAACTCAAACAACTCTCACATGTCTCTTTCTGAGCACCAAGAAACATTTTTACTCTCTCTTCCCGCCCCTCGCTTTTCACACGCGCTTGTATTCATCGGAAGAAACTCATGTTCTCTCGGTTTACTCTAAAGACCAGTCATAACTCACAGATGGGTTCATCAATGAACACTGCAGTCACGTTGGTTCTCATATTCTCTCTCTCATTTCTGCCTTCTAAATCAGGTAAAGCATGAAAAATTAATTAAACTTAACTCCGGTCACTGTCCACTCCGGGTCTTGTCCTACTTAGTCTTTTTCATGCATCTATCCATACTTCGTTTTCAAAGGGTGATTTAATCACTAAATTACTTTAAGATACATTTATGTCTCTCCCTCTTTTTTTTTTTGGGTGATATATCTCTCTCTCTCTCTCTCTCTCTCTCTCTCTCTCTCTCTCTCTCTCTCTCTCTCTCTCTGGGCAGTTGGGTATTCGATGGGAAGAGAAAATATTGAGAGTGGGAATCAAGTGAAGAAGGTGTTAGGTTCAAGGCCTCCACAATGCATGAACAAATGCTTGAATTGCAGACCGTGCATAGCAGCTCTAGTTGTTCCTCCACACCGCAACAATGATGTGGAGTCATCTTCTGAAGAAGATGAGAATTATTATCTTCTTACTTGGAAATGTAAATGTGGAGATAAGATGTTTCCACCTTGAAAATTTCGGAGCCCTACTGGTTTCATTTTGCCTTTGCCCTATATGTGTTGTACATATACAAATTCCAGTTTTTTATCGAGTGTAATAGGTAATCTGGATTACCTTGTTTTCTTTCACTTTTTTTTTCCCAGTATTTATCGTTTTACTCTTTTTGGAGATTTGTTCTGAAATTGACTCCCAGGTGACTATATGATTCCTAGACTTCATTTCCCATGAAAATTGACCTACCCCGACATTCCAATGCCATGGAAATAGGAAGATTGAATCCCCGAGACTCCCAAATCATGGAGATTTTTTTTTTTTAAAGAAAATCATGGATATTTAAGTTATTTCCTCGAATTGGTCTTATGAGGTCAATGGACTATGTGAAAAGTGGATGTGTACCTTCTGGGGCCCTAAAAGGCTAATATGGAGGCAATTGAGCCTTTGGAGGACCATTGCAGTCACTCTATAGAATCATGTCAAAACCCACATTCATTTCTGCAATCCTCTAATTCACATCGAGTGCCGACTTCAATCACAATTTTGGACATCCAAAACTTCAAAAAGCAACAAATTGCTAATACTTGGATTTCAATCCTCATAGAGTTGAATTGAAAATCCCAGTATCATCGACACATTCAGCAAACTAAGTCCGTGGATTTTCTTTTCCCGGGGGGGGGGGGGAGAGAGAGAGAGAGAGAGAGAGAGAGAGAGAGAGCAGCAAGATACATCATCAAACAATTGGCATCGATTTTACAATATGTTGAACTTATTTTCCATTATTCTTCCTTTGCACATCAAACTTTTCTTCCTTAGAACATCCAACTTTATACAACCAGAGAGATGATGGTATTCTTGACTTTCAAGTACAAAGCCTCATACTACACGGCCGAAGGTAATGAACCTAAATCCAATAGAATTCCTGGCTAGCCTTGGATACAACACTATACCAGGTTATTAAAATACCTGACAAACATATTGTACAATGCAAACCAGATACCATGTATGGTGCAGTCGATGAGATTTGCCCTAATACCTGTCCATGACACAGCATTTTTTCATGGTCAAAACAGCATCACCACGAACAAATGCCCTATTCAGTTGCTTCACATCCGTGGCTTTGGATCAGCAAGTCATTGTTCTTGACAGACCAGAATTCATCCTACCCTCTTTAGGTCTAGGGTTCCAAATGATATGTCCGAGCTTGGAGCAGAAATTCTTGTAGAACTGCAGAAACCAATCAAATAAAATGCAATAGGGAGACTTTAGATACAAAGCATAAAGGTGAACCCAATGAGATGCTAAAATGTTACAGGAAACAAAAAAATTCTGGCTGTTGTAACACATTGCAACACAGGACAAGTTCAGGACCAACATATTACATACAAAAGCATCTAAGAGGTTGGTCGAGGTGGGGTTCACAAAAATTCAACCACTAATAAAGCAGACAATTTACTTAAATCAATTTTTCCATTCGTGTTCAGTTGTAATACTGTGTGGCAATCATTTGACAGATTACATGTTCATATAGCTCTCTCAACATTCTGCACTACATGTGAAACACCTGGCTCATGTTAATTTCAAGAGACAGGTACAAAGGATAGGATCAAGTGGAACATTCATGACACAATCACACCTCAATAAAATTGAATAAAGATATGGTGGGGGCAAGAGATAAAAGCTCGGACTAGAACTGGCACATATAAGAAGCTAGTGAGAACAAACTAAATGCTCCATATATAAATGCAAGCTTCCCATAATTGCTTAGACCTGATATCAGACAAACATTCAGCATCTTGTGGAACAGAGCTGATGGAAAACCAAACTAACCTTGTGATATTCAAGAGTATCACCAGCAGCCTTCCGAACATCTACCATAAAAAGTGATGGCGCTACTTCAAAGACCTAAAAGCAAAGAACCAGAAAACTTGTTAGGGTTGCTTTCACTAGATAAACAACAAAGTTTAGGTAAATGATCATGAGCAATCCCCAAGTTTACCTCTAAAACCACAGCAAACTGTCCAGCATTATTCGCAGATACTCCTTCAAGCCTGGTCTGAAGAACATAAAGATAGAGTTTAAAGTGTGTAATTTTAGATCAATAAGATTACTTTCTTTTACTGTTAAAAGACATGTGGAGTTTCAGGAAACAAAGCAGCATTATATAGCTAAAGCACACATCACTTCTCTTCCTTCAGGGCACATGGCAAACCCAATAAACAACAGCCTAACCTGATTTGGTTAAAATATTTTAAATGCATAAATTTTCTGTTAGCTTAAAAGAATTATGAATGGATACTGATAAGGCTTAAATAAGTGTAATATTTGCGATTGATTTTGTATTATTTTTGAATAAATATTACACTAATATTTACGTTTTGTGACATTTGATTTAGGAGGAGACTTATTTTGGAAAATGAAGAAAAATGAGCTAAATTGGAGCAATTTTGTAAAGTATGGAAGATTGGACAGCAATGCTCTTTCATTAGCACGTGGGCACGTGGATTTCAAGAGGCAAGCAAGAGGTTTTGAAGATTTACTGCAGTAAAAATTTCCTTTCCCAATTACACATTCAAGAGGAAGTTGGGATGGAATTGAAGATATTGAAGAATTTTATTTCATTCCTAATATTTAGGAAAGGAAATTTTTAAAGATGTAAATTTGTTAGATATTATGTTTTAGGATTTTTACTTTTTACTTTTTACTTTATTTTTATTTAGTAGTTATTAGGGTTAGAAATATTTACTTTTTACAAATAGGAAAAATTCTATTTTCTTTAGGGTTTTCTACTCCTATATATATAGGAGTATTCCATACAAAAAAAGAACCTTGGAGGAGGCAGCCGGGCAGCCCCTTGGGGGCAGCACTATTCACATCTACAGTAACAGCCTCAGCCGGGGGAAAAACTCTTTGTTCTTTTCTTCATTCCTTAGGAGCAATAAATCCTTTTTTATGAGTTTTCTTTTTATTATGCTTTGTTTTTAATTTATTTTTCTAGTCAAAGAATTATTGAACCCTTGATGAATGATGATTGTGAGATCTAAATGATCTTATTTGCTTGATATTTGTGGGTATTTATTTAATCTCTATGCTTATGTTTATGACCGTTTTGGGATTGTTAAATAGAGGCCTATGTTTGATAACCCTAGAATAGTCTACAACCATTTAAAAATAGCAAGGTTTGTGTATTTTTAAAGGAGTGGTAATTGACATAATTTTATGGTCTCGCAAGCGGTAGGATTTATGTCAAGAGATTAGGTAATCTAATTTAAATAAATCCAGATTGGAATTTACTGATTAGAATTGGGTCTCTCTAGATCTTAATGCTGTCGGAACATTAAATCCAATGAGGGTCTCTTGGGTTGTCTTTCGATTAGGGAAGTAATTAACGATGGTATCTTGATTACCGAAAAAGTACGGAGAGATTGGTCGCTTCGTGGTACTTAGCGGCTATAACCAATTTATTCGTATAATATCGAGTAATTTTTGTATCGATGATCAATCAAATACATCAAGATGGAAATAACTCCTTTGGCTAGGTTTTCTCTCATTGATATCCATTCTTTTAATTGGCATTATTTAGTTGTTTTATTTTAATTAATTTATTTATTTTTGTTAGATTTAGATCATCTCTCAAACCCCCCATATTTTCATTTTCCTTGAAAGAGATAAATCTACCGTTCCCTGTGGATTCGACCCTGCTCACCCTAGACTCGTCTTAGTGAAGTAGGTAATTTTTATTTTTGGTTGTTTGACGACACACCAGATACACACACTTTTTTAAGTCTGACAATATGTTATACTATTTTCACTTCTCTTTTTAACCTTCAGATAACCAGAAAAGATCCAATACAATTACTAGACTCTAAGATTAGTCTTTCCCACTTTTAACATGACAACTCTAGAACAACATAACCAAGTGTGAAAGTTATACCACAGGATACTTATTCTTTACATTCTGTAATTCTAAAAATATTTTGATCAGATAAGAATAACCACTTCCAGGATAACCAAGTGTGAGAGTAGTACCACAGGATACTTATTCTTTACATTCTGTAATGCAGGATTACTCAAGTGAATAAAGTTCTGCCTCCCATTTCTTATGAAGAGAATAAATCTTTTTATCAAACAAAGGGTAAGGGAGAAAGGGCTGAGTCTCTTGCATGAATGATTTGGTAAATTCAAAACCAAAAACAAGTAGTATTTGCAATAGATTCCAGACTTCTCAGACACAACATAATCTGTTTCAAAAAATAAAACCATTGCAGCTAACAAACAGTAAAAGAACACATTCAAGTCGCAAATATATCAAAGAATTTGAAAAGAGGTAAAAGTGTACCTTATAATTACGTGTATGGACCTTGAGATTCATAGATTCTGCTACAGCCTCAATTGTTAAGATGATAGATTTTGCTGGTTGGCGTGAAACAAATCGGGTTTGTCTTTTCACATAATCCTGGCAATGAAGATGAGGTCAACCATTCATAATCACGCTTCCAGAGAAACACTACAGTTGATAAACAATCATCAAAAGACAAAGTGCTTGCTAATTGCCACAACATCATAAAGTGAGTGGATTTGGCACTAGAGTTTTGTAACAGTATCTAGTTTATGGTAAACTCAAGCAGTGCAGAAAAGCAGTGCAGAAAACCATGATTATGTTTCAGGTCAAGCATAAACTATTTATCAGTGAAGACCGGTATCTTTCTTTTCCATTAGAAAAAATAAACAAATAATCCAGCATAGGAAGTTTTGAGAACTTATGACAATCTTCATCTTCAGGTTAGTTACTGTGGGCATCCATGTCATGGCAACCAAATCAAGCTGTGATTTGTCTCTTGACTGAGCAACAAGCATCAAAACAACACATTTAACAGAATGTAATCCAACTTCTGTCGGAAGAAATCAATATCTAAAGATTCCCATGAATCATGATACCATATTTCCATAAGCTAGCTCTTTTTCTTGCAAGTCACGGTATTGGACAGAAAGAAGCTGCACATTGGTCAGCCTTGGAGTTACATCCACTTATTTTAATGGCAGTCAACTAAGTTTTTACTGTAATCATTTTCCAGTGAAAAGCCCAAATTCATTGCTTAGAATAGCTTTATAGCATACCAGCATAAACTTAGGCAAGTACTAAGAGCATGTTTAGCATACCTTTATGTTTTCTCATTATCTTCTTTTAAGGAGAAGTTGATATTAATCCTTTTGAAAAAAAGCTAAATGTTGTTTGACATTTTTATTTTTAAAAACCGCTTCTATACTCCTTTTTATAAATAAACTGTTTGATGAAACATTTTTTATAAACTCTAGTTTTAATGAAATTATCCTAAAGTGTATATACATAAAATATAATTTTTCCTCCTCACCATCGATTGATTAAAGATTTTCATTTTAAAATAAAAGGTATAAATACTAATAATAAAAATAAAAATAAATTATTTTTTTTTCTAAACTATTGAAATCAAACATTTATAAATATAAAATCATTTTTATATAACATAAAAAACTAAAAAATTTGAAAATAACATAAATCATGTATTTATAAACACCCAAATCATACAATAACAAACTGAACCTTAATCCCAATATTTGGGATCAACTATTTGAGAGACAAATTTGAAAAAAATTGAAAAATGAAAATGAAATAAATAAACATATATATATATATATAATAAAAATAAAAATAAAATAAAAAGGAAAAGAAACACCCAAATCATACAAATGGAATAAAAAAATATTTATGAATATATTTGAAATTTATGAATATATTTGGAATTTATAAAAAATATATATATAAATCCACCCAAATCATATATTTATAAACACCCAAATTATATAAATGAAATAAAAAAATATTTATGAACATATTTGAAATTTATAAAAAAAAATATTTAAATCCACTCAAATCAGAACATTTATGAACATATCAATGACGTGGATATATTTGAAATCTCACATTATTAAAGTGAGGATATAAGTGGAATAAAAAAATATAGCTCCAAAAAAGCTGAAGCATTAAAAGAGAGAGAGAGAGAGAGAGAGAGAGAGAGAGAAGAAAAAGCTCATTTCAGGAGTTTCACCTTTAAAACTATTTTTACCATTTTTTTCATTAAAAAAAAAAAACTACTTTTTAAGAAGAAATTTTATTTGGTAAGATTTCTCCTTATAAAGAGAAAAGAAGTTGAAAAAAAACCCTACCAAACGAGCACAAAATTTCTAGCATTTAAAGCTACAGTGGAAGGGACCAGACATTGCCATGCCATAACATAGATACTTCTCAATCTATAGGTGTTTGATGACCTCTTTTATGCTGAAAATTTAGTTGATACCAAATTTTCAATACAGAGAACAACTACTGGCTGCTAAGATGACAGTTTCCTTGACAATGGGAAAAATGAAAAAGCAAAGCCAGAAGTTTAAAACTCTCAGTTAAATGCTGATAATGATTCACGTTCCTTACCATGTTTCCAAATTAGGACTCACTTTTTCCTCAATTGAACTAAATTTTCAATAATTTTTTTCCAGTGCTCCTAATGTTAGTGCTAAATCACAACAAACAAGCCCTTGAACCAGTTTCAAACAGTAAAAAAAAAAAAAAAAAAAAAGATACATAAAATCCTCCACAAACATTGGAAGGCAATGCATGAAGCTCAGAAAACAGGGGCATAGCACAATGTGTTTTGTGGAGACTCACTATCCACAAATAAATCTATGGTACTTTCAAATTTTAATCCGGAGGCTATATTAATGTACCTGCCGTCTATCAAACAACACAGATAGATTTAACCCTTGTGATAAGGTAATCATCTCAAATGCATTCATGATCAAAGGACCCACATCATGGTCTTGCACCTTCTCGGATACATATTGATCCTGCAAAATGCAAGTATCACATTTGCTCCAGAGAATTGGACAATACGGAAAAAAAATAAAAAATAAAAAATAAAAATAAAAATTAACAACCACCGGAGTAAATTGCAAACCTCAATATCATTGAAAACAGCTCGAACATCATCCAAATTTACTTCCTCATCTTCTTTGTGTCGCACAGGAACATAGTTTATTCTAAACCATGGATCTCTTTTTATTCCTTCAATAGTCACGCGCTGCATGATCCAGGAAGCATAATGTGATACCCAAAATTCTTAAACTTTTGCAATACCAGTGCAATGCTATAGAGTTTAGCAGAAGGCATCTATGATAAATGGACTTGGTCACAAATGACAAGTTGATCTTTCCGAGCATCAAAGTTCTGGTGACCACAACTTGAAACATTAGAATTGCATGTTCAGATGGAAATTATTCCCACATAGCGGGTATTCTATCCATAACTTGCATTTAAGACCATACCACCCACTGTTTCAGGCATTCTGAAGTGTGCCACAAAAAATAGTTCCCTCCATCTCCATTTTTGAAAAGCCAGTATATGTCTATATCAATCCTTAAGTTGACTTTTACAGATAGCACTAATCATTTAAAGTTAAACAACGCATCAAACACAATATTTAAATTATCATCAGCTCTGCACAACTCCATATTATAAAACACACGCAATGATAAGTATACTCACAGTTTTTGGATTAGGATCGAGAATCTTAAGGATCAATGATCTTGAGCCAGGAGAAAACCAGAACGGGCAGGAAAAGTCAGCAGCACCAATCTATCAAACAATTTAAAGCATAATTAGATATCTAGCATACATATAGTGAGCCTCCAATCAAGACATCTCATTTGCAAACCCCAGAAAAAAATCACCAAAAAAACTCCCCGTGTACCATGATGAAGAAATGCCCTTCGCTTTGAATTGTAAAAAAAAATATATATATATATATTCCACAATATAACTAAGACAAGGGCATATTTAAGGATCAGACATTAGTTCACCCTCCAAAGGACAAGTGCAATTGGATCAGACATCCACTATAGCCAAGTCTCGTAGTTGCAAGGTTTCACCGGCATGAACAAAGATTCAGTGACATGCAACAAACAGATAGCTCATGATATAATAATTTTGACAAGAACATCTAACAAGTGATTTAAAGACTAAATTTCAAAAGTAAAAGGCAGAGATGCACCTTCTTGTATAATGTTGGAAGATCTGTCTCATCAAACGGCAGATATCCAGTCATTATAACAAAGAGGATAACACCGCATGACCATATGTCTGCAGCGGAACCATCATAACCCTGGTGACTTAGCACCTAAAAGAAACAATTGACTGTTAGTATACTAAGATAAAGAGACATGAAAGATCACAAGACATTCCTTCCAACCTAATCTCGAGAGAATCTCGTAAGAGTACCCTATATTCATGATATGCGCATTTAACTATTTACGATCCATAGCTTGCTTCCAGATAAACTGGAGTTGAGAAGTTCTTCAAGTCAAGCAATAAGCACCATTGCATTCTGCTTATATTGTGGCATAACTGGCAGTAAGTGATTGTACAGGCAGTATTGTTATCCCAAAAGTGTTACAACTACCATTATACAGAACCAACAAATTGCAAAAAGCATGAGCTTGTTAAAGGCATGAGCTTGAACAAATACATCAAGATCAAACTAAGCTGCACTTTACAATAACAGGCTAAGAAGCCCTTGTAATAATCGGTGGAAAATTTAATGCTGCATGGTTTTGAAGTCACTAAAGAAGAGTGTACCTCTGGTGCAACATAATTTGGTGTACCACATGTTGTATGAAGAAGCCCAACTCCCTGAAAGAAAAACAGAGCATGTGAATATTGCAACAAGATTTTTGCCAATGTCAACGAAAGTAGATAGCACCAAGCTTACATCCCGGGCTAATGCGCTCAGTCCAAAGTCAGAAACCTTCAAGTTTCCATGGGAGTCGAGAAGAAGATTTTCCGGCTAGTGAAAGAAAGAGAAAGATCATATAATCAATGATCATAATGAAACACAGTAACATCGATAATGGCTAAAGAGATAAAGAGACTAGCATGATGCATAAAAGGTACCTTCAGGTCGCGATGATACACACTCTTACTGTGACAATGGGCTACTGCATCTATAAGCTGTTGAAAGTATCGTCTCGATTCATTTTCAGAAAGCCTTCCTTGCTGGACCTACGCAAAGCAGGTAGCGTAAGATTAAGCTAACAGGCAAAGGGGTATACAAAAATAAAATCTGCATAACAGTTCTAATACATTGCAGTTATTCCAAGCATATATTTTAGCTACCAGCAATCGTGACTGGAAATGCAGAAATAATGCAAGCAAACCTGACCTAAAGGAGTAAATGACCAACAAAATCCCAAAAAAACACATGAAAAAACCTTGAAAGCAAATTCATAATTTGTGAATTTCTTCAACTGTGCACCTACGTAATCAACCAATAGATTTAATATTCACAAGGATAGTTCAGTAGGTTGCAAGTGTTGCAATTAAAGAAAGACCAAAAGAAAAACGACCATCGTGAGATATAAGCCCCATATTCTTGTAAAGAACTTCTCACTACAAATTGCCGTCTTAGCAACTCCAAATCAGCATAGAACACCATTTCCATGAGCTTGCCTGCTTAAATTTTATTGATATCCATCAAGATAATTTATTCAAATGATAGACATACAAATTCATAAGCACTACTTGTTAAAAGAAATCAAGGAGTCAATTTTGTTATGAAAATTGCCAGCAACAGGTAAAATATTTGGGATATGATTTCAGTAGGCAAGACCAAATTCTCTGATCTGGTAAAACATGCTTTTTTATTTTGTTACTTTTAGGTCCAAAGCCAACTAAACTGCACAATGAGGTACCCCCCACCTGTAAGCACCCTATTTATGCTAAAACTGGAATTTTCCGATACTGCCAATAGGACATTACTAGTTGAATTAGCTTTAAGAGGGTCATTTTATGGTGCAATGCAAAAGTCTTGGGTGAACAAAAGCAAATGCAAATCTGCTAAACATTACAATTTCATAACCATACAAGAGAGAACTTACAATTTTATCAAATAGCTCTCCTCCAGTCACAAACTCTAGAATAATGTATATCTTTGTCGGGCCGGCCAAAACCTAAACGCAACATTTTTCACAATCAACAAACCATTACATTCTACCAACAAACAACCAAAAGAGAAATGCTAGATGTACCAAAATAGTCAACTACCTAAAACACTTGACAAAGTTTTATTCGTACAAAATTTGTTACTATGTACCATCGCCTGCTTTTCTGAGTCACTACCTTAATGGGTAATGCGACACATAGAATATAAGTGAATTGTACCACAAGGGCTGCGCCGCTCATCAGATTCCGTAAATTTTGTAGTTAAGACGTGTTCTGGTTTATATGATCAACATTCTTACCTCGTGTAGCCTAACTATGTTTGGATGCCGTACAATCTTCATTATAGATATCTCTCTCTTAATCTACAAAAAGAAAAATCCGCAAAAAAAAAAATCAATTAAAGAAAAAACAAACAGGGCAAAAGAACAGGGTTTAGAGATGACCTGATCAACCATTCTGTGCTTAAGAATAGTGGATTTAGCCATGATTTTGATGGCAACACTCTCTCCGGTTTCTGTGTTCCGCGCGAACTTGACTTTGGCGAAGGTTCCTTCGCCGATTGTTCTTCCGACTTCATATTTCCCTATCTTCCTCGTCACCATTTTCGCAGTCTGTTCAATCTCATTTCCCACCAAACCCTAGAAGTCAACTTTTTAGACACTTCGTTAGGAACAAAAATTAAGGAAACAAAATTGATTAAATTAGAAGAAAAATGGCGTTTAGAATAGAAAGTAAGCGACCTTGAATCAACTGAGAGAGAGAGAGAGAGAGAGTGAGAGAGAGGGGGGGAAAGAAAGAGAGATTTCAAGAGATTTTAACAAATCTATGTGCAGGGAGTTGAAGCCGATGCGGCTGTGGATGTAAATGGGGAGAGAGAGAGAGAGAGAGAGAGAGAGAGAGAGGCTGTTGATTCCGAATGAAATCAGATAGCGCTTGACGTGTGTTTGCTGCGAGACCTGAAAATTAAAGACACACTTGTCTCGGTTATGTGTTTCTTTTTTTTTTTCTTTTTTTTTTCCTCACAGTCATATGTTTCTATTTTTCTTTTTCTTTTTCTTTTTTTTCCTTTTCAATAATATTTTGGCGACATTTATTTACTATCCCATTGGCATTTCTATTTTTCCTTGAAGCGAATGAAAATTACCGATGCTCTTTCTGCACATTATTATTTATTTATATTTCATCAAAATTTAATGAATAATTATTTCTGAGACAGATAAATCTAAATATTTTTTTAATGCACTTAAAAATTTTTATTATTTTTTGTTTGTACATTTTTAACTTTTCTAAAGGAAATAGTTTAGGATTAATGATAAGATTAAATTATTTTATAGAAAAAACTTTGAATTTAATATAAAATTATTTCATGTAATTTTTTTAGTTAACAAAATTATTCTTAAAATAAAATATAATAGATTCTAATGCGTCATGCCATCTAATTTATTTATATATATTTAAACTAAATAAAATTTTGGAAGATTTGAATTTTATGTTATTAATACGTAAATAATACCTTATGAAGTAACGAAATGAGACGAGATTGAGTACGGTTGAGAGACGTGCGGTTCGGACAATTTGATTTCCTTTTCATTGGTCCCTGGAGAAATTATTATTTGACAAGGCAGGACAAAGAATTGTTTTTTTCCTTCGAGCAGTGGAGGGCTGCATTTAGGGTGTTCTTTATTCCGGTTAAACCATTTAGATTTTTATATTTTTTAATTAAAATATAGATTTAAATATTATAAATAGAAAGAATTATATTAAAAGAATTTTATTTTAAATAGAATCTGATACTAGTTTAGATTGTATTAAATTATATGTGATTTAAGATACAAATCGATCAAATATTCAAAAAAAATCTGCAAGAGGATAAGGTTGACAAAATGGGCATTTATGGGAGGGGCCGCCCATGGGCTCTCATATTCACCATGATTTTTTTCATACTATGGAAGAGCACTCGTTTCCTTTGCTTTTGGGGTCAATTATGCTGACGACGACACATTGCGATGATACATGAGGCAAAACGCATTAATACAGTGCTGCATAAGGCAAAGCGCATTGGTAAAGTGCTCCATTTTTCAATAATTTAAATCTTGACTTATAAAATCAAATTTGGATTGAAGTGAAGTGATGCGGTTGGACAATTTTGACCGTACATCTCAAGTCCACAAAGGCGATGGCTATTGTTCAAAAAGGGCATTGCTTGGGATGTGTTGCCATTGCAACCAATCATCAACTCTTAATCAAAATACTACTATCCTACTTAATCAACAAATTCTTCTGCGACCCAATTTCATACTCTTTATCCCCATTCCCAAAAAGACTCCAACATCTATATTCAATAAAAATGTAAAATTATACCATTTTTTTTTTATATCTGAATTTATTCGATTAAATCTATCTGAATACTGTGAGACCCATTAAAAGATTATTTTTTTAAAATTTTATTTCTTCATTTATATAACTTGAATCTAATATTTATGTTTAAGAGAGTATAATATATTACCATTACATCTACAAGAGTTTGATTAAATTATATCGATTTATTAAAATCCATTTAAGATCGAAAAAAAAAAAAAAAAACAATATTGCCAGTCTTGAATTGCAAGATTCCCGGAAAAAAATGGTAATCGTGCCAACGTGCATGAAAAGACATAATATAAACAAGGCCAAAGTTGGGGCCGGTTGGGTCCAGTATAACTGAAACAAAAAAAAGTGAGAATGGGAGATTATGCGGGTCAAACTTAAATAATAATAATAATAATAGTAAAATTACAAAAGGTGACAAAATTGGATTTTTTTAACAATTAACAAAAAATTTAAATTCGTATCAATTTTTAGTAAACTTACCCTTCTTTCTTTATACAAAATGAACTCCCCTCACTTTATTCCCTTTCTTTTTTTTATTATATCAATCAATATCTAAAATTATATTTCAAATAATTTAATTTAAATTATTATAAAATCCTTTTGCATAGAAGTTTTCATAATATAATTCTTTCTATTCTTAATATTTAAACCTGAATTTTGATTAAAAAACATAATATTTTTTACGATTAGACTAACTATCTATTAATTTTCCTTACTCTCTTCTTGTTTCTCCCCTTTCTCTCTCTCTCTCTCTTCTATGATCTTAATCGATTAATGAGTCTCTCTCAGTTTATTTGTAGGGTTACATGAAACACAAAGTTTAATTAAATAATATAGACAAGAATCTGTTCCCACAAACTTAAATTTTGCACATTCCCTAAAATCACCAATAACTTTAACAAGTTCACCACATGAACCCTCCAACATCCCATGACTAAATTAATCACTGATCAAAACATTAGTTATCACTCCCCCAAATAAAACCAAATAATTTTGGCGCAGCCGTACGGAGGAAAAAAAAGAAGGAAAAACCATTATTTCTAAAAATAAAACTGGGGGTCAGAAAAACATCAATTTAGTCGAAATGTCAGCTATATCATATCGACAACATAGGTGACTTACGTTTTTGACAATTATGCGAAGACACAAATATAGTTTATGTTTTCAAGTTTGCCAACTAGAAAACGCCAATGAAAGAAAAAGTTTATCAGCTCACATTTTTACATACATACATACAAACGATGTTCATATTAGTCTGGATGACCTCGGAAGGTTGGTGGCTCGTACAGTCATATGTATGGTGTCTATCCTATCTGATGATAACCATATTGATATTTTAATTTTTTTTTTTTAAATTGCAATACTCTGTAGTTCTTTTTCTTGTGAAATTTAAGACTTCGTGTATATATATATATATATATATATTTCTTTTTGTGTTGGATTATAATATTATTATATCACAATTGTTACAATGAGAGTCAACTATACCTTACGTGGGCTGATCACCTAACAATATACGTCATCGTCGTCCTATGTTGTTTAATGTTGCTATCATTGTTTCAACTCTTTTTTTTTTTTTTTTGAAAAATTAAAAAAAAAAAAAAAAACATTAAGCTGCCAAAGGAAAACGTGTTCCTAAATTGCATTCATAGTCTTTGGCACTTACAAGACAAACTAAAAGAGAGAATATTGTATTTCCGGATAGACATCCCACGTTCTCCAAGTTTACCTAGTCATTGTCGATAATTAAGCAAAGACCATGACCTTTTTTCAAATTAATAAATTATATACCTAGTCCTTAATAAGGTTTAGTTGAATTGATGGGAGGAGCTTGCGGTGGCATCGACGGTGAAATTCGAAACTTATATTAAGGGGTTGAGTAAAATATATACGAAATAAACACAGAATCAGAAACGATAGATATTATGATATTTAGAGAATGAATATTTTTATTTAAGTATTTTAATGATATTTTTAAGATTTTAAGTATATTTGTTAAAATATCGCTGAATATGCTTTGTCTATTTTTTTTTCTCTAAAACTTCCATTGCACCTTGGCTTTGCCAGGGTTGCAATTTTTCTAAGGTTTTGTTGATTAATTTGTATTGATATAATTAAAATTTAACTCCTTTTTAAATGATGATATATTTGTTTTTTATTTATAAATTTTCGGAGTTTTTATTAACAAATTTTCTTATATAATCCCTTTTCCAACAAATTAATACCAATCTCTCTCTTTAGGCATAAAATATTTGTAATGATAAACATGCTTCCTTAAAGTAACACCCAGATGAGAATATGTCATTCATATTCCTCAAAAACCTAGGACCAGTTTCGATAAAAATCGACTAATAATGGTCGTAATTATTATAACATAGATTTTCTGAATTGATTTTAAGGGTAAAATTCAGAAAAATAAATTAAAATTCTACGTGATTTTACTTAAGGTTAAAAGGAGAACAAATATTGCAAAAAAATTGTCAAATTGTTTCTCTTATTATATATTTTTTTTTCGCTTTCTTTGGATAAAGCGGGAAAAGGGACAACAACCATAGTAATATTTATAAGTATTATTATTGCATTTTATTGGATATTTAAAACATAATTATGTAAACCTATTTTATTGGATATAAATTGTCGAATGATGGCAATTCTCTCGGTGCCCTCTCTCTACTAAGAGTGGTTTTCGATTGGTCAGTATGCTATTCCATTTATTTAAGGAATTTAAAATTAACTTCAACTAACATTATAAATAATCTTTTTAATAGAAAAAAAAAAACCCTATCTATAGAGCAATTCTGATTACTAATTAAAATTTTTATATTTTCTGTTATAATTTTTATTTAATTAAACAATAATATGAATAAATAAGTAAAAATAGTTAAATTAATCCAAATCGAAGAGGGCAACGAATGGACTACATCGTGTTGAAAATGAGATGCACGATGCAGCTCCGAATGTGACTTTGTAGGAACACCCGATGAACTCTTGCTCAATTTTTCGAAATCTAATATTCAAATTTTTATGAATGTATATATTTTTATAATTTTCAAAATTAAAATTTGCATACAGACACATCTATTAAATAAACCAAACTAGCTGTAAATAGCATTAGTGTCCAAATTGTCAAAAGATCACTGGATTTATTTCAAAATAGCCCTACTTTTTTATGGTCAAAATAATCATAAGAATTAGAATTAGGGTTAAAGGCATCAAAAACTCATCCCTATGTAATCCCACCAAAAAAAAAAAAAAATGAAAGTGAAAAGATAGAATTGGTACATAGACACACCTATTAAATAAATCAAACTAAATCACCAACTTATAGCTGTCAAGAGCATTAGTGCCCAAGTTGTCAAAAGATCCTCATATTTATTTCAAAATAACCCTACTTTTTTAAGGTCAAAATAATCATAAGAATTAGAATTAGGGTTAAAGGCATCAAAAACTCATCCCTATGTAACCCAAAAAAAAAAAAAAAAAAAAAACAATTTTGAAAGTGAAAAGTTAAAATCAGCACACAGACACACCTATTAAATAAATCAAACTAAATCACCAAAATAAAGCTATAAAGAGAATTAGTGCCCAAGTTGTGAAAAGATCATTGGATTTATTTCAAAATAACTTAGGGATCACACTTTACATGGCACACACCACGCCCAAGAAAAACAAAAGGAGGATCACACAACACAACCCATCATGTTACACTGTGTTTCTTTTTTTTTTTTTTTTTTTTGGGTTACCAAATATAAGGTGATAAGTCAAAGATTAGTGTTACTTTACGGTGTGTCACTCCATAGATGAAAACGATGGAGATGCCTCTTTTCATCTATTCTTTTTATTAGTCTGAGTAATTTTATACCTCAATCTATTATTTATTTATTTATTTATTTTATTTTTCTTAGAAAAAGAGAGCAAGCGTGACCACCATTTCTATTTTTGTAACCAGTGTTTTCAATAAATTATCAAGTTTTTAATTTAAATCACGGTTGTACTATTTTTTTGATTCGCGTCCTTCCTCTTAATACTCAAATTTAGTTTAGAAAATATCTTAAAAAAAAAAAAAAAAAAAAAAGCAAGCATGCCACTCCGAGGTAAAAAAGTGGGTGTGATGGGTGGAAAAGCAATCTTGACTCTATAAGTCTACAGTAACCACATAAATTTTGGGGTTTTCTTATTTTAAGCCTCAAAGATGATATAATTTGTCTCATATTTTGAATTGATAATATATAGATCGATGTAGATGATGACTTTGTTCATGCAAATAAAAGATGAAATGTCGTTGGCAAGAATGATATCCACTCACACTCTAAACTTAATAATGCTAGTCGATTAATTTATATGTACTCTCAGGTTTTTTTAAGTATACAATATATAGGTTGATGCAGATGATGACCTTACTCCTGCAAATTAAAAAATAAAATGATTATTAGTAGAATTAAGGAAATAATATCAATCGAAAATTTATTTATAGGAACAAGATTTGACATCTATTATTCCCTTCCCTTTAGTTGTTTAATTGATTTTTCCTTTTTAATTGATTTTGTTTCTCTTTCATTGCTTAATTGATTCTTTATATTCTATAATTGCATATGTCAATTTTGTATATATACATATGTATCAAAACAAAGTCAATCAATGGAAAATTATTTTCTTTCACAATCAATTCTTATTATGGTATCAGAGCAGGTCTTCAACCTGTAAACCCTAGTCGCTTCATTCTTTCTTGGTAATGTGAAATCCAATGGCTCTTGAAGCAGATCTAATCTCACCATACTTCTTACACCATTCAGACAATCCAAGTACCATGTTAGTTTCTCAACTATTGATTGGAGATAACTACCCCACTTGGTGTCATGCCATTACCATGGCTTTTGAGGCAAAGAACAAATTAGGATTCTTAAACGGATCGATTGTGAAGCCAGAACCAGGTTCACCCACCTTCACCCTTTGGAGTCGTTGCAATAGCATGGTATTATCTTGGTTTCTCAACGCAGTCAGTAAAGAAATTACAAGCAGCGTCATTTTCATGGAGACAGCCCATGATGTATGGTATGATATTCGAGATCGTTTTTCCCAACAAAATACTCCACGGATTTTTGAAATCCAACGAGCCATAGTTAACCATTTTCAACAAAAAAACTCCATTGCAGTTTACTATACTGGTTTGAAAACACTATGGGATGAACTTAATATTTACAACTCACCCACTACATGTACTTGTAGTTCTGCTCAAGAACTCGCCACTTTCCAGCAGCGTGACCGTCTTATTCAATTTTTTATGGGTTTGAATGATACATATGTATCGGTAAGAAGTCAAATCTTACTCATGAACCCTCTTCCATCTGTTGCTCAAGCTTATGCGCTTGTGCAACAAGAAGAACGACAAAAGTTAGTACTTACATCCAATCCCATACCAGATCAATCTGCATTCGTGGCTCACCATGGAAGACAAAATTCTCCTTCTCCATGGCAAGATAAATCAAAACATCATAAACACTGTAATTATTGTGAAAGAGATGGATATACTGAGAAGTGGTGTCACAAGAAACAAGCTGATATGCGTTCTGTTACATCCAATCAACCGAGAACAAATCAATCTCGGTATGAGCAGAACTATGCACTAAATCATAATCGACCAGTTGCAGTTATTGCGGATAGTGCATCATTTTCTTCTCATAGCTTACCCTTCGCTGAGGAACAAGTACAACAACTACTCTCTTTAATCCAATCAAACAACACTACACATTCTCATCCTTTAGCTAACCTGGCAGGTATGGTTTCTAGTTTTTCTTCTCATTACAATGACACTTGTGTAATCGATTTTGGATGCAGTGATTATATGACTCACGATCTAAAATCCTTACATGATGCCTCTTGCCATAACAACCAACCTGTCAAACTTCCAAATGGTAGCGTTGTTCCAGTAACTCACTTAGATTCTATTAAATTTTCATCAGATTTCTTACTAGATAAAGTTTTGTATGTCCCATCTTTTAAATTCAACCTTGATCCATTAGCAAAATCACAAAAACTCTTAATTGTTCTGTTACTTTTTTCTCAAACTGTTGTATTTTTCAGGACTTGAAAACGAAGAAGATGATTGGCTTGGGAAGAGAACGTGATGGTCTTTACTACTTTGATCTAAAATTCAACCACAGTATCTCTTTGTCATCGATTGCTACAAAAGACAAAGAAGACTTATGGCATTGTCGTCTTGGCCACCCCAGTTCAAGTATCTCGTCTTTGTTCTCTCGTTTAGATTCTAGTATCAGTTTTTTATTTAAATGCACTTGTATGATTTGCTCTTTAGCAAAACAATCACGACTTCCCTTTCCACATAGCTCTATTTCTTCTAAATCTTGTTTTGATTTAATTCATATCGATATTTGGGGACCATATTCCACTCCTACTATTACTGGTGCACGTTATTTTCTCACAATAGTGGATGATTTTTCACGTTCTACTTGAATATATTTGATGTGTTTTGAATTCCAAGCCTTTACCCATATACGCCATTTTTTTTCTATGGTTAAAACACAATTTGATGTTTCCATTCGTCAAGTACGTAGTGACAATGCACTAGAATTTTTCAATAATGACATTAACGAATTTTTTAGTTTCTGTGGTGTCATCCATCAACATAGTTGTGCTTACACACCCCAACAAAATGGGATTGTTGAACGTAAACACCGTCATTTACTAAATGTTGCACGAGTTTTACGATTTCAATCTCGCCTACCTTTAACATTTTGGGGTGAATGTATTCTTACTGCAACTTATTTTATCAATCGTACTCCTATAGCCGTCCTTCATGGTAAAACTCCTTTTAAATTTTTATTCCACAAAATACCACGACTATCATTGCTCTCAAGTCAAGCATTAATCTTCTTTAACTTTTTCAGGTACTAAATATCCTTTGGCAAACTATCTTTCTTTCCATCGTTTCTCTTCTAGACATTATGCTTTTCTTGATGCCCTAACCTCTCTTGCAGAACCCAAAACATTTACTCAAGCTGTACGCATACCTGAGTGGCGAGAAGCTATGAAAATAGAATTGAATGTCCTTGAAACGACAAATACATGGTATTATGTCTTTTCCACCAGATAAAAAACCCATTGGATGCAAATGGGTCTATAAAATCAAACAACACTCTGATGGTAACATTGAACGCTACAAGGCACGCTTGGTTGCCAAAGGATATACCCAAATTGAAGGAGTGGACTATCATGATACATTTGCTCCGGTAACCAAATTGGTGACTGTCCGAGTCCTTTTAGCCATTGCTGCTACTCAACGATGACATCTTTATCAGTTCGATGTGCAAAATGCTTTCTTACATAGTCCACTGTAAGAGAAAGTATACATGTGTTTATCTCCCGGCCATTCACAGCAGGGGGAGAAACATCTAGTTTGCAGGCTTAATAAATTCTTATATGGATTGAAACAAGTCGGAAGAAATTGGTTTGTCACATTTTCTGCTACTTTATTAGAAGTCGGTTTCACAAAATCACATGTTGATAATTCTCTATTTTGTCTCCATTGTGGGTCGTCTTCACTTTTCCTCTTGGTTTATGTGGATGACATCGTCATGACTGAAAATGATCTCAAACTTCTTTCACAAATCAAGTTTTCTTATTACAACGCTTTCGCATTAAGAACCTTGACCTTCTCAAGTATTTTCTTGGTATTGAGATAGCTAGATCTTCTCATAGCATTTATCTCTCACAGCATAAATATGCCATGGACCTCCTTGCAGATTCTGGCCTCACGGGAGCTCGCATTGGTCATACACCCATGGAACAACATCTCAAACTTACCGACTCTATTGGCAATTTGCTAAAAGATCCCTCCTCTTATCGACGCTTAGTTGGTCGTCTTATCTACTTGACTATTACTCGGCCTGATATTACATTCGCCGTTAATATTCTTAGCCAGTTTATGCATCAACTTTGTCAACCACACTTAGATGCTGTTCATCGGCTACTTCACTATTTAAAGAAAATTCCAGGTCATGGTATTCTATTGTCTTCTTCTAACCCAATAGAGCTTATTGCTTTTTCATATTCCGATTGAGTAAGCTGTCCTCAAACCCGTCGGTCAACTACAGGATACCGCATCTTCTTTGGTCATAGTTTGGTCTTGGAAGAGTAAAAAGCAATAGACTGTATCACATTCATTGACTGAGACCGAATATCGTGCCATGGCCACCACTACACGAGAAATCATTTGATTTCGATCTTTACTTCATGACCTTGACATCTCTTTATCATCTGCCACTCATCTATATTGTGACAATCAAGCAACACGTCATATCGCTGCCAATCCGGTTTTCCATGAGCGTACCAAATATCTTGAAATTGATTGTCACATTGTACGTGAAAAGTCTGAAACTGAGATCATTTAACTACGTGCCATCTCTACTACAAATCAACCGGCTGATATTTTCACTAAAACTATAAGTAAGGACCAATTTTTGTTTCTTCAACACAAGTTGGACATTACTGACCTTCATGCACCAGTTTGAGGGAGAGTATTAACAAAATTAAGGAAATAACATCAATTGAAGATTTGATTATAGGAACAAGATTTGACATCCATTATTCCCTTCCCTTTAGTTGTTTAATTGACTTTTTCTTTTTAGTTGATTTTGTTTCCCTTTTATTGCTTAATTGATTCTTTGTATTCTATAATTGCATATGTCAATTTTGTATATATTCATATGTATTAAAACAAAGTCTGAAAAATCATTTTCTTTCACAATCAATTCTTATCGATGATAAACATAAGCACAATTTGATCTTTTTAAGGATTAAATCACAATAAAAAATATTATTCTTAGTAAGAGATGTCACATAGACATACGAAACATAGCATGAAAAGGTAAGATTATAGATGCAAACAAAGAGTGTGTGACCCAAGAATTCAGAATAACAAACGCAGAGAAGAAAAATAAGATTTGACTTTGTGTTTCAAACTCCCCCCCAAATGCTCCTACTAATGACATTATTAAAAATATTGTCGAAGGACAGGCAGACAACTGGGATCCTTGATGTGATAAATGCAAAAATATATCATGAAAAGTACATGCAATTATGAACGAGGAGGGGGTAAAATGGGGGTAATGATCCTTATCCTCGATAATCAAATTTCAGTTTTACACAATTTATCCTCCTATTTCTTCTCTCATATACGAAACATATGCCCTCAAGAGATGACATCAACTCGGGGTAATTATCCTGCCAACCTTATGTGATATTGGTGCTAAGTGCTTTTCAATAGAATAGAAGTAAATATGTGCGTGTAGAATGTGATGAAAAACATAGAGACTATTTAGAGTTGAAGGAGTAAAGTAAGGTTGCCTTATCCCTTCAAATATGAAAATGATTTGTCCTTTTGAAAAAAACAAAGATGAAATTTGAATATTAGAATAGAAATTTCAAGTTAGAATCATTTATGAGGTTCGGCTAGCTAAGCAATAGAGTTGATGATTTAGCTACTTTAAGGTGTGCACACTTCAAATGATGCTGCATGCCAACGCGTGCAACAATTAAATAGAAAATAAAATAAGCAAATTTTAAAATTTAAATCAAAATTCCTGACTGATTAAAATTAAAGTCACCAAGGATGTTCACCTAGTTTTGGCCGGACATAACATGAGTGTATATATTGAAGTTGAATATTTTTTTATAGTGAAAAATCTCTTTGGATTGGTAATAAAAAAAATAGACGTAGGAAGATTTAACTTCTAAATTAGACTCCACAACTGTTTGAATAAAATTAGTCAGATTTCCGAATATCGATAATTAAGTATATAAAAAAAAAATCTCTTTGGATTGAGCAATGGATGCATACATGACCTTGCAGTAATACTTCTTTTCTCTAATAGATAGTACCGTTGGAGGTGAATCATACTTCATACATAATGACTCTACTAACTCGAACGGAATGGCTTAACCGTCTGACAATTTCAATGGAAGAGACCTGTAAAAAGACTGTTGAAGAATGTTTTGGTGGGAGAGATTCCGATACTCAAGTTAAAAAGCAGTTTTTAAAAAAAGAAAACTGCTACCGAAAGAGAAAGAGAGAGCGAGGGTACTCTTTATATTTTGTGCACTTTGTGTAGGTCAAGGGGATTTTCTGGCGCAATAGACGCATTAAAACTTATATATTTTTCGTTTGTGAAAGTCATATGTATACAGGATAATAAAACTCTAGTTTCCTTATGATATTATCTTGAGATTTTAGAAAATTATATCGTAGGATTTTCAAAAATCGTGGGATCTTACCCGCTTGAGAAATCCAGATCATCATGGAGATTATTTTTCATATTGACTACGGTTATAAATTTCTTTTTTATTTATATAAGATTTTTTCCATATTTTTAGGGTAATGAATATTGCCTTAACAAATTGAGTAGTTTACATTGAATATCGAGAAAACCCGGAGACTGATTGGTTGAGGGGCCGATTACTTGGCTAACGAGAGAGGAGTAATCGTGAGCACCGAGCGGGCTTGTTTTCGTTTGTGAGCCTGACTACCGTAAATACCCAAAAAGTTAAAAATCTAGTGGACCGAATTTGAGTTTTTTTTTAACTTGTTACCACATTAGATTTAATATTAATTATTTTAAACTTTTTGGGTACATTTAATTCTTTAACGAAGAAAACTGATGTTGCCAAAGGACTACCATTGCACCTTTTTAAAGAAGAGCTTCTCAATAGGATTGGAGATCAAAGTGGCGGGTTTGAAAGCTGCGTGCGGTAATATGCATGATTCGAACCTACGGTGTATTTTTCAAATGTCGAACTCGATTTCTTGGTTCCTAGTTTTTTTTTTTTTTGGGGGTTAAAGGTTTATTTAATTAATTCGATTTGAGTATTGTGAGATCCATTTAAGAATTAGTTTTTCTAAATTCTTTTTCATCATTTTTAAAACTTGAATTTGAGATATTTTTTTAGTTTCTAATTACTTGTGTCAATAAAAGAACCGGACATGGAATATTGGGCCTTCAGAATGCAAACAAGCCAGGCCCATTTGTCGAAGAAATTGAACCAGCCTTGGTAGGCCTCCCAGAAAATATACCATCTTGTGTGGTGGGTGGTAGAGTGATCCGCACCCATTTGATTGGACAACTCCTTTCGAGTTGGCCCTTGGAATATTTTATTTTAGCATTTTATAGGCTAAATATAAATTACATATTGACATTTCATGCAACTCAAATCCACTTAATGGGAACGAAGAAAAAAAAATTAGGAAAGTCAATCTTTTAATGGACTTGAACACAGATATCAATCAGTCAAATACCCAAAAAAATCCACTTGCAACATTCAAAATGATGCAACAAAGAGTAATTTCAAACAAATAGAATGGTTTAAATTCGTATTCTTATGAAATCAAAATCAAATATTTTTTTTTTATTTTTCTATTATATCATTAATTTAATTAAACAAACTTTAAGAGAAAAATTTATAACATACCAAATTTTCAACCCAACTTTTTTTTTTTTTTCTGAAAGGGGTTACTTTATATCAAAGAGAGAGAAATTAAATTCCAATTAACTGAGAGCATTTTTATTCCCAAATTTCGCTAGAAAATGAAATGATTTTTTTTTATTGTATAGAAATTCGAATCTGGGATTTCTAAATCAAAAAAGAGGGATTTTGATCACTAAATTGTTCTTTTGGGAACAAAATGAAATGTTTTCTCCGTTAGCAAATCACCGGTTCAATTGTCTCGATATAAAACATCGCATTTTGTTTGTTGTTACAACATCCGGAGTCCCTATTCTTGAAAATATTTTTGAAAAAATGAGTTATAAAATTATCATTGTGAAATTTTATGTTATTAAAAAAGAAAGACAGCTTAATTTCAGCCATGTTTAAGTAATATCAACAACAAATTTCAAGACATCAAGATGTGAATTTTGCGATCCCTTGCATAATATTTTAGTCAATAATATATGATTTTGGGCTAAAAAAATTAACAAGTTTTCTGTTTATTGGTGGGTCAAAACACCAAGCTATTTATCTACTCTTATATTTTTTGTGAGAGAAGATGGGATCATCGCTCAACTCAAGAACAACCCCAGAAGCTGCGTCATCTGAGTCCAGGTGGACGCATTGACTCCGGAGGCAGAATAGGAGGCTAGACTTCATAACGTAGCGGGCAAGTTTATTGGCCCGCTAGCTAGACTGGCTTTAAACTTGTCATATAATTTGTGTAAAATGCCCGATTTAATTGGGTGAGAAATAAGGTTTTATTTTTTTTATTAATCAATATTTAAAATTATATTCTAATTAATCTGATTTAATCTATTATTAGACTCTTTAATATTTTTTCTACATTAACTATCTGTTGGTATCGAGAAATGAGTTTGAAATATCAACAACTCGGTTTATGGAGATATGAATTTTTTTTAAAAAAAATTCAATTTAGCTCTGGGTCTAACCCAATTATTGCTTCGTATATCTACATAAAGTCCAGGTCATCGGTTTGGCACAAGTAAGCCCTTTGATCTTTGGTGGGTGCTTGGCCTTACTAAACAAGTCGCAAGGGTTCAGGTAAGCATTACAGCTCAAGTAAGATTGAGGTAGTCATAAAATTTATATCAAGGGACATAAAGGCAGAAGGTAGGGTTGAAATGGTAAAGCTAATACTTTTTAAGAAATAATCAATATTTTTAGAAAATCTAATGATATTTCTAAGATTTTAAATTTTTTGAAATATCATTAATATATAATACATTATTCTTTAAAAAATAAAAAATCTTTTTTGGGGAGGAGGGGTGGGGGGAGTTTGGCCATCTTCTCCCCGGCTTTGACGATGGCCATACGTTCCCAAGCAAGTCACGTCGGCCCTGGTATGAAACCTTGACTAAGCAACTCCTGTGGTGGAATTCTAGAAGCCAGCCACCTTTTTTTTTTCTTCATAAATGGCCTTTATATTCATATTATAACTAATTCATTTTAAATATTTACGATATTTTATTTAAAAAACAACTTTTCTAACGAATTGTTTTTTCAGTTTTAATTTTAAAATCAAAATTTAATTAAACGATCTAATATTATATTGTACCCAGGAAGGGGAGCTCAAAATAATTGACAAGGTAACCATAAAAAAAAAAAAAAAAGACAATCGACATGGTCACATGCGGGATTACAATGAGATCATTGATAATGCAAGTGCCTCCAAAAGTTGTGCGCTGAGCAAGTTTGAAATAAAAATCAACTTCAGACACAGAGGCCAAAGATGCAATTCTCCGAGGACATTGGGTCCCCAATCATTCCCATTCATTCAACTAAAAGAGAACGCCAAGGCAAAAAAACTAAGTCAAGAATATTTAAGGCACCAATAAGCAAAGAAGACCCGTCAATTTTCTGATGCCCATCGGAGAGTCTAACACAAGATGGCAACAACAAGATAATCTCATTGAATAAGAGGTGAGATGCTTTTGCATTTGACATTTTCAACTCTTCAGGCAATAATTAAAATTTGTCTCGTGATATAACAACCAAATAACTTAAATCCAAATTGTCCAAGTTGTTATATTAAAAACTTATTTTTTTTAAAAAAAATTAATAATTAAGGTGACAATTTCCCATATATAAATCCAATGTAAGAATTAATATTTCCTTTTATAAATGATTAATTTGATACATATCTGAGGTTTGATTTGAATCACATATCCGGATTCAATATTAAAGAGGATTCGACTTAATATTTTAAAATTAACTTTTAAAATAAAAATATTTTCATATTTATATATTATATACGAGTTTTAATACGAGCCCACATGCAAGCTTGATGTCAGATATTCTCATATCTATATACATACATACATACATACATACATACATTAAATTTTGAGTTAAATGTTGGACTGTTACTTTTTTGATTGTTGCGTTGCAGGAATATTGTAAGTGATATTTGAGGCTGATATTGAAGGATTCTCATTCGCAAAACTTGGCTATTTGAAGTTTGTGCATCTTTCTCAACCCGGTCCATGTCCCCCAAATCATTTTCTATCCATCTTTTTAATTCATTTATCATTACTCACACGGCCTTGCTCTTGTCTCGTTGTTTAACTTTCAATGCACGCAGACGTAGTCTAGCGGGGTATTATATTTTGGCAAAAATGACCAACATATATAATAATTCTACATTAGTATTACTATAAAGATTTTAATTTTTTTTTGTATTATATTTTATTTAAATTATTTTATGATAGGGAAAATATTTTCGTAATATTCAATTTAAATTATAATATTTTAAAAAAAATTACGTGATAAAGATTAAATCAAAAACTACTGTCTCATGCGAAGACGCTGACGGTTGACCAATATTTTCGTCCCAGCCAGCGGAGGATGTCTTTTTTCTCTTGTATTATAATATATATTGATTGTCCAACACGAGGGCCATTTATAATTCCAACCACAGGTAACCAAAAAAAAAAAAAAACAATAAATCATAAAATAAAAAATATCTGAGGAAAACATGAACGGGCAAAATGACCAAAAATGCCCCTTTCGGGTTGGCAACTTGCATCCATACGACGACACTAGATTTTTTAAGGGTATGAACCTTTCACTGTGCATTCATGGTCAAGATGATACGAACCCCCCAAGAAGGATACAGCTAATGACCGTCCAATCGAGCCATGGGCTCCACTTCAGATGGTCACTTAGCCTACCCCTCCAAACACTTGACTATCGTGAGGCCCCCCCCCCTCTCAAGCAAAGACACAGCCACTACATTGCAAAGATAGCGATATTCTTAGAAACTTTTTACAATTTTCATGATTATTTATATTTATGAAATTCATATTCATTAATTTTTTTTTTAAAAAAATTAATAACATATACAAATGGACATATTGTTGTGAACTAAATACCATTCTCAGAGGGGAGTTCAAATTTTAATAGTGATTTTGTTTCATTTAATGATTTCATAGGAAAGCTTGTCCCATTTTGTAGTCCTAAATTTACAAATATCACCTTAAAAAATGACAATATTCATGATATTTATAATTAATAATTTTTTATAATCTCATAAAATAGCAATATTTATGAGATTTTATAACTCGTTATTTAACAATCATTATTTCTTAAAATTTTATTTTTAAAAATGCCAAATCTTTATGAATATTTACTTGAATATGCGGTCTGAGAAAATAGGTCCAATTCCAACTTAAATATCATATAAAATAATTATTTATTCGAAAAACAAGGTGTTAGAATAGTTGGAAACTCGTGCAGTGGTATTTAAAAAAATTTATTTATTGTTTTTAATTTGATTCATTCGTTAAATATATAAAATAAATACCAACAAAATCACATGTTTTTTCACGCTTTTAAAATGGAAATAAAATAAAAATTGGCTTTTCTGCAATGCTACGAAACCGCGGGATGAAAAATCGTTTTTGGCTAGTGCTATCGTTTCTGGGAAAGTGGTGTGATAATGTTAGCTATGAGAGAGAAAGTTCCTTCACGTGATTTAATCAAATCACGACCGTCGGATGCACACGTCAAAGATAATCGAACCCTTGACATTACACGAAATCACGTGATCGAACTACATGGAGGGTCCCGCTCGGTGGAACGTCAATGCACGACATTTCCCCCTCAAATGATCAATCTCAACCGTTCATCTCTAAAGCTTCCTCTTCATCAATTACTGATCAACCACTCCCTATTCGCTCTCCCGGAATACTCTTTGACGGGTCGGGCTGGGTCGGGCCTACGAGATAGGCAACACAAGTTCGTACCGAAATCCAATTACATGGTCGGCCCTTGAATCATAAATATAGACCCAATAAAAATAGTTGAAGTTTTTAAATCTAATTAAATTTTGCCATAAAAATCATCTCTGACCTTAAACCTAAAATAACTCTTCATTTAAAATAATTGGATTAATCTTAAAATTATAAAATGATTGAGAATTGTCAGTTATTTTATTATGAGCACAAATGCCCAACCCTTCTGCCCAAAACAGTTCCTGAGCCGCCACACAGATGGGGCAGAAGAGCGGGCTGGGATGGCCTGAACCCGCCCGTGTTGAGGTCTAAAGCTCTGACTTCACTTCCTATAAATATGACTGTTACTCTGAAGAGCTTTCGTAACTTACCGACTCGACAGAAAGAGAGCGAGTCCCTGACTCTCTCTCTCCCTCGAATCTGTGTGAGAACGTTAAATATTACTCTCTCTCTCTCCTAGGGTTTCTCTCTCTAGAAATGCTCCTACGAAGCGCATCGACGCCATTACTCAACTCATGGACACCGCACTCCAAAGAATCATCGCCGGCACCTGAAACCGTTCATCAAATTCCGAGAACTCGATCGATCACTTTGACGGCGTCGCCGAGTTCCTTGTCTTCCAGCGGCGAACCGGCGAAGAAGATGACCCGAGCTCTCTCCGAAAGCGATCTCAAACGCCTCTCTCTTCCTCCAAAGAAGTCTCCAAAACGAAAGAGTTTCAGCGGAATTCCTTCGACTTCAGTCGAAGAAGAAGAAGTAGAAATCAAGTCGAGTTTGTTGATAGAGACGTTGTTTTCGAGTTCGGGTTTAGATGAGGGGTGTGAAGCTAGGGTTAGAGAGAGTGGATTGGCGACGGTTATTGTTGGCGGCGGGAACGGGATCGGAGGCGGTCGGATTTGCGGTGGAGGCGGCGGCAGCGGAGATGGTGGTGATGATGATGGAAGAGAGGATTATTGGGATTTCAATCGTGGGAATGAGTGTACTGATGCGTATTATCAGAAAATGATTCAGCAAGATCCGAATAATTGCTTGCTTCTCAGTAACTATGCAAAGTTCTTGAAAGAGGTATGCAGATTAACTTGTAAACGTTTTTGATGTTGAATTTCTGAGTACAGTTGCTCTCGTGTCGTTGTTGGGCTTGGTTGGCTTCGGGCCTAGCCGGGCCAGTCGGGCCAATCCTAAAAACTAAACGAATTGCGTCTTGCTGTCTTTAACCAGCTGAGTTGCCTTACGAGTTGTGACTCTAGAACCAGTGGCGTGCTTGTTTCTATGAAATGAAAGATCCAAGCCCGCTTCCAAAGTAGAACGGGCATTATTTGAGCCCGCGGGCTTAAAAAGTGCAGTCGCAGGCCGGCCCTATTGGACTGGGCATGCAACCTGGCCCTGCTAAGTCCATTTAATTTGTTGTTATTTGAATTGAGGTTTGAATTTGGTATTTTTCTTTTAATCTGAATAGGTTCGTGGAGATTATGCAAAGGCCGAAGAGTACTATGGGAGAGCAATATTAGCAAATCCAAGTGATGGAAACACTTTATCACACTATGCTGATTTGATCTGGCAAACACATAAAGATTCGTCTCGTGCCGAGACTTACTTTGACAGAGCAGTTCAGGCTGCCCCTGATGACTGGTAAGAATTTAGATTTATATGGGTTTGCTGTTTTGTCATTGATAGTGATTGTGTTTGGGTTTCTGAACCGACTTTGTTTTGATTTTGCAGTTATGTAATGGCTTCTTACGCTCGTTTTCTTTGGGATGCCGAAGAAGATGATGTAGAAGAAGAAATCGGTAGCAGTGAACCACAACCAAGTTTCTACGAAGGAGCTTCTCCAATTACTGCTGCTTCTTAAGTCCGTCTCTCTTTGTTTTATGTATATGTGAATATCCTTTTAGGAGTAACTAGCTGACACTAATTTTCGCTCCGGTGAGTGTTGTGGTAGTTTAGCAATTGCTTGGTGTATGAATTTTGCTTTGCCCTTTTGTGTAACTCTTTCTGATGTAAGAAAAAAAAACTATCTAATGAAATTTTTTATTTGTGAAACCTGTGTGTCCCAATTTCTGCTTTCCTGTCATTCTTCTGCTGTTTCGGGGATTTCCATTGAATTTGAAGAACGGGGAAATCTTTGTGTTTTTGGCTTTATTGTGGAAAATTCTCTCACT
Source organism: Dillenia suffruticosa (assembly GCA_033439265.1). NCBI lineage: Eukaryota > Viridiplantae > Streptophyta > Magnoliopsida > Dilleniales > Dilleniaceae > Dillenia > Dillenia suffruticosa. Next base: position 23,026,375 of record JAVTVX010000035.1, read on the forward strand.
GCAACACAACCTATATAGTTGGGGGGAAAGCTTTTGGGGACAAATGTTAGCAAATACATACTAATTTGTTGATTCTACTAAATACCTACTATACTATTAGCCATAAAAATATAATGAGTACATTTTATTTTATTAGATTAAATGCAGTAGTATTCTTATGTTGTTGATAAATCTTCTTCCAGCATCTCATATATGAATGGTTTCTTCATTAGGTAACACTTCAATTCGAAGTCATGAAAATGTAGGGTTTCTTTCAACTCATTTCCTCAACACGTTTTGTATTGGTTATTCTGTCCGAACTCTGTGGGAGTGATGATATTCAGCTTGTTGGCTTGATCTGCCTGTCATTCCAAGCATCTAGAATTAGTTGGATTCCTTATCGTGGACCCTTCTAGTTATCAAACAACTGAACTTTTGGTTTTGGATTGTGTCTACTAGTAATATAGACTCGTGTGAACTCTCCACAGTACCCGTGCGGAGCTTCAGAATAGTCTGGACTGCCAACCGAGGCAGTGGTGTAGGGAATTATGATGAGTTAGGTTTGAAGATGGCAATGTGTACCTGAAGAAAAAAGAAGTCAGGTTTGATCAACATGAACTGCAGGAGAAGGGGTCATTGCCATGGAGTTGTAGCACTCGGGCAGTATGGTTTTTGCTTGCTATTTGTACTGAACCTCTTTAGCAAAGTTTCAGCTATCCCATAGTCACCATTTTAGTGAATCAAAATTTTCAGGTGGCATGAAATTTGTAAGCGTTACAAATTCTAAAAGCTTGAGCTATTTCCTTGAAATGAAGAGAGGAGATTTGAGACTGTATGCGCAATGCCAAACCCCTCAGCCTAATTGGTCTTTTAAAAAATAATGCCAGAAGATATGGTACTAATTTCGGTTGGGTTCCCAGCACTTCAGCCATATTGATTTTCTGGATTATGGAGATTCTGTATTCAAAACCAAACATGGTACTTGCAATCACTAATCCAGAGTGTGAGTATCCAGAAGCTCTTAGGCTACATGGTACTTGCAATCCTGGGTTACGTTCTCCCTGTTGCTGCTTGAAAAATCAGAGAATGCTTCTTACTGCTAGTGATCAGTTGAACCACTTTGCCCTCAAATTCAATGAACCTACATGCCTACGAGCTTGAGCAGTTGCCAAGATGCTTGCCTTGGATCTTCAGCTATAAGGATCTTCAGCTAGCCACCAACAACTTTTTCAAGCTTGGTCAAGGTGGGTTTGGCACAAATAGCTGTGAAGAAGTTGGACGGTTGGAAGGAGAGAGAGGGAATTTCAAGCAGAAGTACAATAGGCCTTACTTGCCATGCCACTTGATAGACTCATAGGGTTTTGTGTAGTGAGCACTGAGAGGCTTCTTGTTTACGACTACATGCAAAATGGGCCTCTCCGTAGATGGATCTTCAACAGCAACACTGAATGCTTATCAGCAAATTGAGAGACAAGGTTTAACATAGCCTTCTGTGTGGCAAAGGCACTGGCATATCTCCATGAAGGTTGCCCTGAGAAGATTATTCATCGTGGTGTAAAGCCCAAAAACGTACTTCTTGATTTAAACTTTCAAGCAAAGTTGTCAAGACTCTGGTTGGTTAAGCTGATGACTGTGGAGCAGAGGTGACCAGTCACAATTATGAGGGGCAGTAGGGAATGGATCACAAACCGTGCCTTTTGCTTGAAATCATTCAGGAGGAGAAACACTGTTCCAGGACAAGCCTTGGAGGAAGTTCATTTCCCTTCATATGCCTTGAAAATTACGGAAGAAGGGAACCTTAAACAAGTACTTGATCCGAAGTTTGAAGTTAGTGGAGACGATAAGAGAGTTCCTGTTGCAATTAAAGTTGCTTTTATGGTGCATACAGCACAATATGTCTTTCCGACCATCAATGACTAGTGTAGTTAAATGCTTGAAGGCTGTCGGTCTGTAGCATGCTCACTTATCTTGTACTTTTTGGAAATAGGCCAACAAGGGAGGCAGCTCTATTATTGGCAGCTGCACATAACCAAAGCAATTCAAGAGTTTCATGTATGCAATTATAGGGTCCAAGATAAAGAACAAGGAATGACATGTCTCTGATTTTGAAGGTGCCGATGCTGCCAACCTTCTTTATAAACTCCCACTTCTAGGCTGCACCTTATGTCTATGAGTTACCTTGCAGGTATCACAACATGATTTAATGCTTTTTATATTTGAGTTATAAAAATTGTGTTTGTTATGGATAGATTTTGTGCACGAACTGGAACTTGTAACTTGATGGTAAAGTTGCTTTCATCTTTCCTTAGTCTCAGATTCAATTCGTGGAACCAATTTTTTAATAAAAAGAATGCAACGTTGTCTACATATCAACACCCTAGGTTTAATGGAATGGTTTTACTACCAGGTGAACCATAAAAGAAAATCTACTTTTGGAAACATGGTTTAGCAATTGGGCAGTTCTCGGTAAAATTATCAATTACTCATGACAACCTTTCTCCTAATGGCACAAGATTAAGACGTGATATGTTGTTCTCTACTAACTACTCTATTAGCGACCTCGTGCCCTTTTATCTTAATTATTTGAAACATTGTTGTTTTCTCACTTTTTCTCAGTTGGTATTCAGTGCAAAAAAATGCTTCAAAAATTGGAAAAACATTCTTCTTTGGTAAATTGTTGAGTAATGTAGAATCTTAGAATTTCTGAGGTTTTTTTTTTTTTTTTTTGTGAGTACTTGATAAGATGCACTGAGATTTCCATTTCATATGGACTAGTTAAAGATCTTTTCTGTGCATGCAGTGGATAAGCTTTTAAGATAGGACTAGGAGATATAGACCGCAGAACTTAGCAGCTGTAGAGGCCCCTGAACTGACATTACACATTCAGACTTGATTCATTTTGCGGCCTTTTTTTTTTCCTGTTTTATTTTCCAAGTTTGATGCGGGAATGATCAAAAGAGAGAAAACTAGTTCTAAGTTCACCTACCCAGATGACCCTAGCACCTAATCAAATGGTCAAATGATCCAAAACCATCCAAGAATTGAGCCACCAACTAAACCCAATCCCAAGAACACAACCATCACAACTGCAGCAATTTCTGCTTCCTCAACCGGTACAGACTTTGGAGTGAGGATCATGAGCACAGTAGTGAGATACCCATTGGTCAAGCCAAGCATAAAGGTCAGGCTCACCATTGGTACTTCAGATTTTAGCCACCTGGGTCCATGAAGAAAGGCTGTGAAGAGAGGATAGAACAGTAGCCTTGCTACTGAACCGAATGTGGCCTTTCCAATACTCTGCACGGCATATGCTGCAGTCAAACACCTCCCAACCAAATCTGCGACATTATATGTGGCTATAAGTAAAATAGGATACCAATCTTGCAGAAGTTCCGACTTCAGATTCTCGGCTATAAATCCTGGAAAAATAGATAAAGTGACAATGTATATTATGAAGACACCAAAAGCTGGCCACTTAATTCTTTTAGCCACATTCCAGAATTCAGGCTTAGAACTTGGCAGATTAGCTTGTTGAAGCTTGTGATGCTGTTGCATGACTGGCAAATTCTGTAAAATATTGCAACAGATAATGCAGCCAAGGAGGATTGTCGTGCTGACCATGAAATAGAGATGAGCACTTGTTTGAAGGCCTTGTGGAGATTGTGGAAGCGATGCCTTTGTTATAATCCTCAAGATGGATACAAGCACACCTGTTATAACAATTGCATAAGGAACCAAATCATAGTTAAATTACCTGAGCATGCTACGGGAGGAATTCGAGGAACAGGTTTTTGTCCATTTTGAGTCACTTTGAGTGAATTACACATTAATTTCTATATTAGACTCAGGGTTTTTCTATTTGACTGGTCATGAATGGAAGTTCGTATTTGCAGAACTTATACCTGAAGATGCATATCCTGCAGAAATCCCTTGCATGTACTGCTTTGGCAACTCTCCTGCAGAGCCCATCAAGCTTGCTGCTACCAATGCATCAGCAAAACCACAGACTACAACCGATGCAATGGTCACACTGAAGGCTCCATTTGTTCCATGCCAGTGACACCAGTCGATTACTGGTGGCACCATTAGAGACAGTATAAATATGGAGAATCCCAAGTTCAGTCTCAGTCTCAGACTTAATTTCTGAGTTTCATTAAAACAACTCAACAACAGGATTAGGCAGAGCAGTGAAGAGCTCATGTAAGCAACTGAGAAAACCTTTTCAACATGCTTGGTTGGATACAAAAAGCCAAAGTAATCAACAGCAGTGATGAAAGAGTTCCATGGAAGCAAATTTCCTGCACCAAGCAAGAAATGGATCAGGTAAGCAGCCTTATAGGTGTCTCTAGGCTTAGATTGATCTTTGGAACCCTTATCAGTTTCCATGGTTTGCACTTTCTTGCTGTGAGGGCTTCTATGATTCCAAAACTTTGGCAGGCTTGTCCACATTTATAAACACCATGATTTGACGCCCATGAAATGACCCGCAGATAAGACCCCCAAACACCAAGTTTAGAAGCTTTGTCAAACTCTCAATAGGCTTGGTGCATTCCCAAAGAGAAAATACTGAAATGGTATCTCTCTCTCTCTCTCTCTCTCTCTCTCTTCTTTTACTTGAAGCTATTTACTGTCTTTTCTGCATCTCCCAACTCCTGTTTTTGGCTTATTAGTGAGAGTTTCTGCACCCATTAATTTTCTTTTCTTGCCACCTTTTCCTCTAAGATGCCAAATGGGAAGACACTACACATTTGTTGCTTTGGTTTGTGCACTTGTAAAACCAAGGTCAACAAAGACCTGCATGAGCCTGGCTCAGGGCGTTATGGAATGGGGAATGAGCAAGGTGGGCTCATTGGCAGCTGCATTTTTTGTATTCATCACAGATTTGATTGATGGATTTAGAATTTGGAATCATTTCAGATTGGGCTTATGCATGTTGAAAATTTTGTGCTATGTGGGGACAATAAATGGATGGGTGGCATTAGAAGTTCCATGATGTCCAGCTATGCAAAGATTTACTTTGCTGCTATGGTTTGGAGTTCACTGGAATTTAAGCATAATTTTATGCAACACCTTTCGTAAATAAAATATAATGAAATTTTCTTAAAACAACAGTATCTCCTGTCTTCAGTATTCTGCTTCTTTGTTCCTGAATTCATCTTTTGTCTTTTCAAAATCCTACACCAACCGATTCACATATATGATGATCATCTATGGGATTGGGTGCCAATAAGGTGCATCGACATGGCATCACAATGTGAAAATAAGAAAATTCAAGTGCCAAAAACAGCTTAATAGAAAATAAAAGAAATAAAATAACTAGAAAATAGAGTCGACGACTTGTATGTCTGTATTCCAATCTTGCTCTCTATAGTGACCAAATTTGAGTCATCTATTTTTGGACAGACTTTGAATGAGTTAGTGTGTTTTTAATAGCGAGAAACCAGCTTTCCATTACCATTAATGGTTGGTATTTACAATGTTGATAGCTAATTTGTAACCATGTATTGGAGCAATGCTGAGAAGTTAGGCATTAATATCATCTGAACGTGCTGGAAATTTTTGGGTGTTATTTTCATCTGCCACTTTGAGGACACAAAAATCTCGAGTGCTCTCTGCATAACATGATTAATTTTCACCTTACCATTAAGCCCTAATGTGCTTCGCTCTGACAGCACCAATAGTCCCTTATTTTGTGCTCTAAATCCTTTGACTTCTAAGTATTCCTTGTTTTGGTGATGATTGACATATTATTCTTAAATGATATTCGTTTTGGCATATAACTAGGTATCAGCATGTTTGGTTATGTGATTAAGGACTTCAAAATTGCTCGAGTAATGAGGAACCTATTGAAGCTTTTGAATGTGAACATCGTATTATGGGCAATTAGGTTGGATGTTGTTGCACACTTTAACAAGCTCGGAATGAGATGAACTTGCAAATAATGTTAGCATATAGCGACATTAACAAGAACCTGCATAAAAGGGTCCTAGTTCCAAATTCTGAAGTTTTGGAATCAGATTTGTGCATTGTTTTCACTATGTGAGTGCACTTGTTTGATGAGATTGAATTTCATTTTAGAACAGATTTTGCTCTACTATGACCTCTCCAAACCAAAAAGAAAGAAAAGAAAAAAAGAAGAGGAAAACCCACACGCACACAGAGCTTTAGATTTGTGCATTAGCATTCAATCGCACATGCTCACATTCTCCTTCATTTGATTTGCACGATCCTCTTGCCCTCCATTTAGTTTGCTTTTTTGCAACTTGGGTTTTGGGTGCATTTACCATCACCGTAGTGGGAACTGCATTCCGACAAGGCTGAGGTGACTGGCAGACTCCAAAGTGCCCGATCAATGCCAAGCTGAGATAAGGTTGCTGCATTCTGATTTTATGTGGTACCAATAAGGACTTTTTTGCAAATGTATTCCTAGGTTCCTTAAACTCATTACTTGACTCCACGAAACACACAAAACTTATAATTGCTAATGGGAAGATTTATTTCTGTTTGTCTGAAGAGATTAATTGAAACCTGCTGTCTTTCGTGCGTCTGGCCTGTGGCTCTGCACTGGCATAAGCCCCTTGCTCATATGGCCATAGATTTGTTGATTGGTTTCAGAATTGGAATCTAAAGAGAGCTGACTCATTATTGTGGAAAAATGGTGCCATGTGGGGACCGGCATCAGGTGGGTGACACTAATCTGCAGTCTCAGCACATGTGCAAAGAAAGCTAGTCACTGCCATTGCTAGTTGTTAGTAGGAATCTGGGCATAACTCTTGAGGACTAGGAAATGATAAGCTGTACTCATTTCCTCAGTATGCCATATTCTAGAAATTAGCTAAAGTTGAAGAGTTTGGCAGTAATTTTTCTTACCCCTTTTCATGTTCCAGACAACCCCACAATTTTCTGTACTTGACCATGTTACAAAGTTTTCTCCACATAATCTCCATTGTTGTTCAGACTTATGTGAGGTTATTTATATGCTTAGCATATTCGGTTTTTGCATATGTACAAAGTTTGAGAACTTTTGACGAAGACTATTACTGGTTTTGGGTCATGTTCTGAGTTGTGAATTTAGACAGGTCATGTTTGGAGTCCTGATTACTTACCTAAGAGGCTGGAGGGGGGATTCCAGTCCAGTAACTCCCTCTGGGTATTATCTCAGTAATAGCTGTGAATTGAGCATAAATGTCATTTCAGCTTGGCTGGAATCTCGGATGAGTTGAAATGAAAAGGGGAGGTAAAGTGAGAGAGAAATCCCCGTTAAGTCATCAATGTCATTGTTCATCATTTTTGACATGTAAAGTTTATGGCCCTACATTTTTTCATATGCTCCACTTCCTAGGTCTTCTACAAAGTTGGGTGATTTATTTGGCCGTCATTGACTTTAAAAGTCTTATTATTATTATTTTCTCTTTAAATGATTTAACATCAACTCCAGTCATGTCCATCCCTTGATTATTTCTTGAAGGACTTTGGGAGGGAGTTCCTAGAGTGATGAAATGAAGGGACACAAGAAAATGTGGACTAGCGTTTTTGAGGCAAGTTTGTTAGGCATTTAATGTGGTTTTGGTGCAACAAAGCAGGAGTGATGAAATGAAGGGACACAAGAAAATGTGGACAAGCGTTTTTGAGGCACGTTTGTTGGGCATAAAATGTGGCTTTGGTGCAACAAAGGAGGTTCACTTGAATTAGCCCCACCCCTTGCACAAAAATGGAAATGGAAAGGAAGAAAAGAATGGATACCCGTATTTGATGGTAATTTCAGCCTCTTGTGTGCACGAAGGGCCACATGCTTCCACTCCCAAAGGTTGCCTCAATAAGCCCAAGAAGAAGATTTTTATTACTTTTGCAGGATACAGTGTCATGCAACTTGAGACATGTCACTTATGTGGTCCGGTCCGCTGACGTGACTTCATTCACCATACATTCGACTAAAATGTTTTGAGTTCATTATTTTGCTCACCACAAAAATTTTACAAATATCACAAGCATTGACTCCACCTTCTCGCCTCACAATGCACCAAACTAGGACTTCATCAAATTATGGATTAATTGCATGTTACACTTAGATCTTAATCAATTTTGAAAATATAGTTGTAAATTATTTCTTTATATTTTAAATTTAACATCAATAAAAACTAAATCACATCTCAAAGTCAATCCTTGTTACGGTATAAAAATAAATAATTTTTATTTTGGATTTATATTCAAACTATTTCTTATTAAAGTGGTGACCAATCACATCTATTACACAAAAATCAAATTCTCAAAATTAAAAAAGATTAGGCAATCTATTTATTTTTTTTATATAAATTATTGATATCCAGTAATCATATTTGATGCAACTAAATTTGATTTGAATCAGATTGAACTCTTGAAAGACAAAATTCTCGTTGTGCCAATTTTCTTCATAAATAAAACTCTAATTCGAAACCTTAGTTCAAAGGAATCGATATTCAGTTATTAAACTAATTAGGCATCGGTTCTGAAACAATTTTAAAATAAAAATTATTTATATTTTTATATAATGATTATGATTTTTCCCGTCTCAGACGGCAGTGAGCGAGCTCACATGTACAAGTTCGATTAATGGGCAAGGCTTTTATATTTACATGATTTCAGGTTTCGGATACGATCCGTCTCAAATTCGCCGTCCAAAAGATCCCCTGTCTGGTCCAGGCCCAAGGCCTGCCTGCAGGCCCGATTTTGGTAACAAGATTTTGAATGATTCGGGTTTACATGGGCGGCCCACGGTCAGATCCAGCCCTATACGGTTAATTCATCTAATCAAAACGGATTAGACAGCGAACTCGAAAATTTCACGGGAAAAAGAATAAACTTGACTAAGAAAGAAAACGAGAGAGAATGGCATCGGCGACTAGAGGCTCGTACGGCGGAGAGGGCGGTGCCGGCGGAAAACTCCGGAAACCACCTCGCCGGCCAGCGGCGTCTCCATACGCTCGTCCGATGAGCCAGTCCAAAACCGCTACTAATATCAGCACAGCCGATGGTGGATGGCTTTCAAAACTTGTACATCCCGCTCGTCGTCTCATCGCAAGTAGTGCGAGTCGGTTTCTCCCTTCTTTCTTCTCACCCTCCCCTCCTCAGTTGGAGTCTACTAACACTGACGATCACGGTAATCTCTCTTTCTATCCCCCCTACATTGCTGATTCAGGATTGTGTTTAGGGTTAGTGTGACTTGGACCTTTTTTTGTGAATATGTTTGTGTGTGTCATATTAGTTTTCACTGCGTGTTTGTGGTTTTGCTAGGTTTTTTCTTTTCTTCTTTTTTTCTTGGTTTGGAATGATAATTGCATTGGTTAATTAATGAATTTCGCTTTTTATGGGGGTAATGTTGAATAACAGTTTTGCAAGTTAATGTGGGCAAAAAACCGTTTGCTGAAGCAAATCGGTAAATTCGCTTCTTTGATCGGAAGTTTCTAGTTAGAGGTTTGGATGGGGATTTAACCTTTTGGCATTTGTTTGAGGATGATAACACATTTTTTGAATGAGAGTGACAGAGAAGGGGAGCTTACGTAACGTATATCACGTTTAGATATGTTTTTCATTAAAGAAGGAAGGGTAAGGAAGAGGTCCAATCCCCTTCAATTCCCTCCAATGCTACAGAGAGAAAGAAGCAGAAGGGATTTACCCTCCTTTTGTTTGTTTGGAAGGGAATGGAAGGGAAAGGAGATAAAATTTTTATTAGTCTAACTTCTCCTTTAATTTGTCCGAGTCACTCGGGGTTGGGACGGCGACAGATCTTCCAAGTCTTGGAGGGGATCGGCTGGGGCCCTACCTTCTCCATCCCCTTGTCATCAAAAAGACATAATCAAACACAATTTAGAGTTTTATTTTGCCCCCGGGGGGAGGGGGGATGCCCTCTTCACGCCCTTCAATCCCTGGTAAGTCAAGTGAAGGGGAAGAGGAGATCCCCCCCCCCCCCCCGGGGGGGTTAAGGTTATTATGCTCATGTGTGCATTTGTGATGTCTTTTTTTTTGTGTTTCTTTCTTCATTTACATTCCCCTACAATCAGAAAGTAAATGAAAACTCACCTCTAAGATGAGTCGTAGATGATGGAATCTAAAGAAGTAATGGTCATATCTATCTTGCATATAAAAACAAGTCAAATAAATCTTATCTAATATTTTTCTATTTTGAAGCATAATGTGATGTTCATATTTTCTCTTTGTATAGGGGGAAAAAAATTGGTTCAAATCTGCATGGTGGGTCTTTTGATTTATTTCTTGCATATATTTTTCTGACTCTTGCATCTTGTTATTCATGCTAGAAATTGGTTCTTTAGATAGCTGATTGATAATTTTCTCAGGAACCAATAAATGTCTCAGAGATCGAAAGCAGAATGCTGAAAATGAAGACCAAAATTGTGATTTAAGAGTAAGACTTCTTTCATTGCATTTTTTTTCTTGGTTCGACATCTGTTTTGTTGTTTGCTCATTTTTTCAGTTCAACTTACTCTATGCTTGATGAAAGCATAACATGATGATCTGTGCATGGCAAAGGAATCATACCCTCTCTTTTCTAAGTATTAATCTATTTTGCAATTTGTTGTCTGGTACTACTCGAACAAGCATGGATGTAATATCCTCTCTATTTCTAAAGAATTGTTCCATTTGAATAGTGTCTCTGACAATATTGGACAAATTTCCAGAAACTTGGATATAATACGGCTAGAGGCAAACCAAGATATTTAAATTTCTATATTTTGATTAATGTGGTAATGACCGACTTTCTGCATTGGTCGTCATTCTAATTATGAGATATTTGAGTAAGAAGCTAACTATAGCTTCAACATCCGCTCAGTTGAGACTTGAGAGTGTTTTTGATGATAGCTAAAGGAGATGGAATTATGTATTACTCATCTTTGGCAGGTGATTCAGTCAAGTTAGAGCCTAGGAAATATGATACTTCAAAACGAAAATTATATGTGTATTGGAGAAGTATCAAATGACATAATCAACTTATGAGATCTGTGTTGGATCATGCATGTGCTGTATCCATATTTTTGTCTATTTTTTATACTAAACATCAATAAACCCTCTCTAATTGCTCATTTGTATCAACAAGCAGAAGCCTTCTTTGAATATTTTCTATTTTGCTTTGTCTTAACAAATTAGCATCCATTTCAAATCGATTTCATTTTGATCTACGCTAAATTTTTTGTATGCAGATATTATTGTTGTAAATGATTTCATTACAAAATGTATATCCAAAAGAGTAAGATGGTAGATTTTTGAAGTCAATTCATTTCTTCTGCTTCTAGACATGTCCCCTTCCCCTCCTCCTCAATGGTTTTTAATATTTTTAAGAGAAAATAATCTCTTTTCTAATGGTTACTTTTACTCAAAAGGCCAAAACCACAAATATTCTCTCAAGCTTTATGCCTACTTTCAAATCATTATGTGAACTTCTATTGCAATTAGTTGTCTCCAAAACTTTCAGAATAAAATATAAGGTCCCTCATAAATGGATGATGTTAGCTTTCTAATTAGGAGTTCACAAAATTTCTGACGCATATTCTTTTGGATTTTGATTTATGTTTCCTTCATTGATGATTTTTTTTCGTCAACCCCAGACACTTATCTTGGAGGAGCATTTCGTATTTGGTCTCTAAATTTGCAAACAAGACTTTATTCAGTGGAACTAAATCAAGTTCAACGTCAAATTTGGTTATAAATCTTCGCCAAGTAGAGAGAATTCAAAATTCAAAGGAATGTTCACCAGAAATTTCATCATTTCCTCATCAAAAGCTAACTCTGTCCCCTTATTTGGAACATTGATTTTTGAGGAGTAATAGACTATGGTAGGATATCAACGGGTGATTTGCAAGTAGGCACAACAATCAAGGGGTATTTGTAGTTTTATCCTACTCAGATGAAATAATTTCATCTTATGGGTCAATCAACCATGCCCTTGTTCTTGTTATATGTAACACAGTTTGAAAGCACTAGTATCTGATGACAATGTTGACCATGATTGAGCATTGTGTCTGGCAATAAATGTTGTGTTGTGAGGTTTCAAGGATGCAACAGGGTTGGAATTAGGCCTTTAAATTCACTCGATCTTCTCTCTCTCTCTCTCTCTCTCTCTCTCTCTCTCTCTCTGTGTCCACTCGGTTAAGCCTCTGTGGTTGAGTCTTGAGGGTTGAGCATAGTAGCATTAACCGAGACCCAGTACGTCCTTTCGTTGGGAATGTGATCTACAATCTTGTTTAGCCAATTGTTCAAGGCACCACAGTCATTCATCTACCATCTTAATTATTTTTGGAATTAGATTTCTTTCTGAATCTTTTAAACCCTGAAACTGTCCTCTTTTTAGGTTTTGAATTTTGAATTCCATGTCTAAATTTCTATCCTTGTAGAAATTTTCTGTTTCCCATGGAGGATTTCTAATCCTCCTTGTAAATTCCTCTCTCTATCAAGGACTTCTTATTTTTTATGAACTTAGATAAAATAAATAAATATCAAAGTTATTTTGATGCAGCTTGATCCTTCTAAGTCTCTCGGAGGAGCAGGTCCTAGTAAAGTGGCAGATCAGTTAGCGAATTTTGCTGCGTCTGATGAGTGCACACATGAAAAAGAAGACAATATATGTGATAATAGTGGACTTTCTAAGATTGAGGAGCTGTTGAAAGGGAAAAACTTTTCTAGGTATATGTATATTTATGCATTTTTAAATAGTTGTAGTTATTGAGGTAGCTGGAAGATTTAAAGTTTAATGTGCAGTTTCAATGAGCTATTTCCTTGTTGAAGCTTTTGATCTTCCTGTCCATGTGGATAATCTGTAGTTTGTCTCTATGGAGATGTGTTAAAGAGAACTAAATGAAGCTATATGGAGCTTCTAAAACATGAATAGGAATGCATATATTTCCTTTTGCCTAAATTCTTTTGATCACTATGCAGGGATGAAATCAACCGTTTGACAGAAATTTTACATTCAAGGGCTGCCAACCTCTCTAACTCTGAGGGTGCAAGGAAGGAAGCTAGCTCATTGGATGGAAAGATTGATAGCACTCTGTTAACCCTGGAAAATCCAGGGGAAACAATCAGAAAAAAGGAGGAAGATCAAAATGGGTCTGCACAGGTCATATCAACTCCTCATCTGGAGTTAACTGTGAGTATTGCATGTGCTTTAGATTATTCGCATATGATGACGCAAGGTCTACCATTAAATTTGCATCTCTGGAAGTATGTTGTTTCAGAGTCTTCCCCTTCTTATTAGTATTGTAATTGTACTATTGCATGTACAAGAAAGATTCAAGTGAAACACAGGAAAAGAAGCGGAGAGCTTTCTGTAGGTTAGGAATTAAACTTCTGGAATGCTGACTTAATAAGAGTGAATGCCTATCAATTTTGTAGATTCCAGATGAAATTGGTGCATCCCCGGTTGAAATTGCAAAAGCATATATGGGCAGCAGAATGACAGAAACAGGCCTAGCTTCTCAGAGCATGATGTCAAAGAAGGGATCTTTACTGCTTGGTGATGTATCTGCATCCAAGCCATTTTCCCTGTCACCCTCTCCCAAGCCATCTATATGCTGGCCTGGTGCCGTGATACAAGAGCAAAGTGGTTATATGACCCCACAAGTTCGAAGAGGCAATTTCAGTCTTCAAAAATTTCCCCGAACCCCTTACTCAAGATCTGTTTATTCCAAGCCGCAGTCCAAGGTTATTTGAGTGAAAAACTGTCATATGGCTGTCTTCATTGCCCAGGCTTGATATTTTTTTTAATATTCTTGTTCCTTCATGTCAACAGTTGACTGAATTGCAAGGTGGCAGCAGTACAAACTTGAAAATTTCTACTCCCTTGCAAAAATCTCAAACTTCTGTTTATGGACAGGTATTAGCTCTCCTTTATAATCATGTTAAATTGCATGGCCTCTTAAAGTTGGCACTTTCTTTTTTCACTTCAATTATTTCATGCTATGAAAAATTGAAGTTTGTTTGGGAAGATTGAAGACTCTCCTTGGTGCACCCTATTGTTGTTTAGAGTTGATGCTTGCCTGTGGTGCTTTTCTGAAGGATAGTTTGTGTTTTGAACTAGTTGTGGAACAATTTTCTAGTGCTGTTATCATGGTTGGCAATGAAGTGCTTCTAACAAGGTGATTTTGTGTTGGTGAGAAAATCATTTTCTCGTGTACAAAAATATTTGGTTCTTCGGTTACATATGAAGCCTGTGTTTGCAGTCCATGCTTTTCCTTAACGCGTGCGCACACAAACAAAACATGCACACAGGAATCATTAAGTGGCTGTGACTAAATTGAATGGCTAATAGATGGCAACATTTCAGACTCATTTAAGATAAGGGGCAGAGCCCATGCTCCTTAATTAAATTGACATTGGTGAAGATTGTAATTGGCTCTGTAATAGAGTGCTACTAAGTATGCCAAAGTGCTGTTTTGTTGGAAGAAACTAACTTATGATATCATTGATTAACTATGTTTGATATCTGAACACTGTAAGATCTTCCAATTGATGGCATCATCTATGATTGTGACACTATTTAGTTTTTCAGATAAGTCTTTGTTGTTTGCTGCTTTGTTTTTTCCTTTAGAACTGGCTGAAGTGGGCATACATAAGGTTTTTCAGCTTTGATTTTCTAGAACTCAAATTGATCTCTATGCTTCTTATTTAAGAATACACTGGTCAAGGGCAGTTCAGCTTTCAATGGCTATGGATCAGCTGGACCTATTAGAAGGGTGCGGCATAGATTTGTTTCCCAATCTGCTTCAAGAGGTTCTAGTTCTCTTCGTTCTTCTCAAACTGTCCCTTCGGCAGCAGAAGATGCTGATATTCCTGGAACCTTCTTTCCTGTTATGAAGAAAAACCCCGAACACGGAACAAGAAGTAGCGGTTCGAAATATTTATCTCTGAACAATAAGCCAGACAGTTTTGAAGTGAGTACACCAACTGCTCACCCTCGATCTACTCTGATGGCTAAACAAATATTGGAGCACCTTGATAGGACAGTGCCAAGTCCTAAAGATAAAGCAGCTGAGTTAAAGCTTGCATCCTCATGGAGGAAAACCACCAGATCAGAAGTAGCTACCATCTTTTCAAATGAACAAATTAGCTCAAGCCAAGCTGCATTTTTTGAGTCTGACAAGAATGCAAGCTTAATAGGCCATTCATTGTCTCAAGGAAATCAAGACAAAGGAAACTTTCTTTCTGAAGTTCAAAGCCAAGATAGGACTGGTAATGAAGCTGCTGATTCAGTTAACAACACTACCTCAGCTTCCAATGTTCTTGGGAAGTCTGGGACATCATCTGAAAGTGCTGCCTGGCCTTACTTGAATTTCAACAGATCATCTGATTCTCAAGCCAAGACGCATGAGGTACTGCATATTCCCAGAACTCTGTTATTTTGATGACGCTAAAACTTATCAATATCATCAAACATGAAATTCATCGTTACTGAATGCATGGAGAGATGATTGACATGCAATTCTTGTTCAGATGGGTTCTTTAATTTTTTCTTGCATCTGTCAGCATCTAAACCGTTTTGATCACTAAGATGAGGACCTAGGTGCTCTTTTGTGCGTCTTTTGAGGTTATGAAATTGGATGCCATAGCCTGACTGGTTTTGTATGATGCCATGGTGCTTTGGATGCAACCAGATGGGTCCTCTCCCATGAACCCTTTCGGCAGTTATGATTTACTTTGCACTTGACGTGCATGAACTCAAGGTTTATTTCATGCTAAAGTGATACAGAAAATTGAACATAGAAAAAGCTGAGCATCTAATGAGCCCTCAACCATTCCTTCTCTGCTTTTTCCTGAAGTCTCTTGGTCTTGTTGAGGCTGGTTCCAGGATATGGGTATCATCTGCATCTGATATTCTGCAGCAGGAACTCAAAAGTGGGTATACTAGATAATTCTCTTGCTGCATGTTGGACAGCCCAAGTTTTTATGACTGCCAAAGTGTTTGCTGCTTAGATTAGTTACTTTTGGTCATCTCAGCATTTTAATATTTGCCATTGCAGGAGGCTGCCATGAGGTTTGGTAACACACAGAAGGGACATGGGCAGCTATGGCCTTTCAAAAACCAGATGGAAGGGCAGGATGTTGTGAAGGATTCCAATGCTGCTGACTCTGCGTCAAAAGGTCCACCATTGAAGCCTCTATTTTTGCCCTCTAAACCTGTCTTGCCATCCATTTTGGTTGACTGGCATGACCCCAAATCAACATTCACTTTAGATAACAACACTGGCTTTTCCTTCCCCATATCCTTATCATCTAATATACTCCCCGAGCCACCAACACCGTCTGTTTTGCCATCAATGCTGCAGCCAAAGGAAGGAGCCGACATCCCATCATTCACTTTTGGCTCAAGGAGGTCTGGAGTTCCTCTTGTTTTCTCTTTCCCTTCGACTAGCAGTGCAGCTGTCTCTGATGAATCCTCCAATCTTAAGTTCATCTTTGGATCAGACAAGAAAAGGATCTCCTTTGCTATAAGGAAAGATGCCGTATGCTACTAATAA